>CM074705.1:0-1420000 GCA_037367355.1 Neoscytalidium dimidiatum | reverse complement strand
CCTAGAAAGCCCAAGCTGCCTGACGACGCGCCTCGACTCCCCCAGAAAGAGTCCCGGCGTAACAAAAGCTAAAAAAAAGAAGCTATCTTTATAAGAATTTAGTAATTTTATAACGAAACTAAATTAAATCTTAATATAAATCTACTAATATTTATATAGAAGTAGTTTACTTTTTTATATAAATTTTTATTAGATTTAAGCTAGTAGTAGTTAATATAGTAGAATATAAAGTTTATATAGATTTAGAATCTTTAACTTTACTACTTTACTACTCTTCTATATAACCGCGTAAGTAGCTATAAAGCTAGAATTTAAGATTCTAGCTAAGAAAATTAAGGGCTTTTAAATAATATTAATCTTAGTATAATTTTTAATAGTTAATTTTATTAGTTATATTATATTAATTAATAAGCGTAGAGGTACTATAAATTAACTAATATATAATATTATTTAAAAGATATTAATATATAAACTAAGTTTATAACTATTAAATAAAGAAGATAATAGACTATATTAAATAATAATAATAAATAATAAAATAAATAAATTAATATACTAGTAAAAAAAATATTAAATAAAGATAATTATATATATTTAGTATATACTAATAAAAAATTAAGATTACTAGCTAAATTAAATATATAATAAGTATATTATAGTAATAAATTAAGTACTATAATACTAGAATTTAATAAAAAAGCTAAATTATTATCTTTAGTAAACTTTACTAGAAATTTCTAATATATTTTATAATCTATTAAAGTCTTTTTAATATCTTATTCTTTAATAATTTATCTTAAGAAAGACTAAAGAATTATAAACTATTAATATTATATCTTCTTAGACTTTAATTTTCTTAAAGTTATTAACGTTCTAGAATTCTATCTTTTATACTATAGAAAAGACTATATATTTATTAAGAATATCTAGTTATTACTTTCTCTTATAATCGTATAGGCTTTCTTTCTTAAAAGTCTATATATATAGAAACTTATTTTCTAAGAGATTTAGATATCTAGCTTTAATAGCTATACTACTATTATTAGTAAGGTCTAAATAGTAGTTAATTTTATCTAGTATATTAGATCTAGCCGTAGGATATTCGGCTTCTAGCTAATATATAGATATAAATAGCGCTTAAGGATGCGGTTAGGATCGACCACCGCCTTGCTAATATAGAGCACTAGACGGATACCCGTTATGTCGATGATGATTTTGTCGGAATCCCTATAGAGTGTGCGACCTGCTTGCATGGCTACAAAGCCGGTTATTATGAAGCGACAGTGGATGTAGACTGTGGCGCCTAGTCTGCCAGAGCCGGTGGTGAAGATCCGGATGCCCGAGATGAAGACCGGCATATGAGCTTTCAGGGTGTCAACGCTGCTCGAGCTGCCAAATATGACTAATACTTAAAGACACGCGTCGATGGTTAGTTGGCGGACGGGTGTAAAAGGGCGACACACTGTGACGGTTTCCGTAGAGGTGAGAATATTCGGGCAGCCTTCTTAGCCTTTGTTGTCTTCGTGTTATTGCATAACTACCTTAGCCTACCTGCTAGGGCTCTATCCGTAAGCATAAGGAGTGCCTGGATGTGCTGCGGCTCCGGGATTCCGCAGGCTATTGGAGGATTATGTTTCATTTGAGCCGCACTCCTTGCCTTACTTGGCAGCAAGGATGCTTCCTGGTTCTTCTCTTGTGTGAGTATACGCAGTGTGGAACGGTGTCGTTGCCATCACTCACAGCTATGTCGAGAATCTCAAAGGTTTCTATGGCCTGATCCGCTCCGACGTTTCCTTCAGCGATCTGGATTATCTTATCCATAAAGGTCGGTACCCAGCAGATCTTCTTGATGGTGCGAAGGACACGGGCGTCTCGGCTTTGGAGTGCAAGTCTGCTTCTGGAATTAGAGCAGTCAAGTCACTCTCGACTCTGAATGCGGTGTAACAGGCGTCGAGTGTTTCCACAATAGCCAGTAGCCCCCATATAAAGCCTGGGGTTCTTCAGATCCCGTGACACTTTCTTATCGTCAGCATTCATTTTAGCAATACCCTGCCTAATCTTCCCAATGCCTTCCCGTGTGTCGAAATTTGCAAGCCATGGTGAACGCTAAAGACGGTAGTTGTCGCGCTTTTCCTTCGACAGAATCAACTTTTAGTCGCTTTTCCAACGCCGCAAGATTGCAAACAACAGCGTCTTATTCCAGACTTCTTCGATGGTCTAAGAGTTGTCAATTTAATCTAGCTGTGCTTCAAGCTCGTCTATTTGTGCATCCTCATGCTGATCCCTGTCGGCTGTGCCGCCAGAGAAAGCACTTGAATACTCACCAGCATCTGCATTATTTCCCGTTATAGAGTCTTTGGGTGTGCGCTCTAATGGATTCGGGTCCTTAGCCAAGCACACGACCGTGGATTTTCTGAGCTGCATCAAAGGTGTGGGCGAGTACATGTGCTTATCGGACACAAGAGCGTTAACGAACAATGCTATCCGATTTGAGGTCGGCTGACACCCGGACAGGCTATTATGTTGGTGTGCACTTTTGCCTTGATTCACTGTTCTTCAAATCAGGATTATCCAGTCCAACGTCGTGGATACAGGGACCAGGATGTTGTTGGGGACGGGAGGATTGAGAGCTGCGGCGCTATGCAAAGCAGGAAGGCGGGTCGAGGCTGATAGATCATCGAGATCTTACCCGAGTAGATACGGGTTGCACGACGCATGTCTTTTGCAGACATGGTTGCGGATGGTGTGGCCGTTGTGGGATGGAGGATGCGGCAAAGGCGGCGAAGAAGGAATCGCGTAGGCCCGACAGAGCGGCTCCTAGCACCCAGATAGCTCAAGTGCTTACTGTTTTATCCTCTGAGATCGTCTCTAGCGACCCGCCTTGGCACGAGATAGCATGCATCCTGGCACGTAGCATCTAAATCCTTAGCCGATGCAGAAATGTTTGACCGTAACCGCAACGAACATGTTGCACCACTTCAATTGCCACGTCGCCCTTCATCCGCATCAGGGCCTCGGCCAAACAGGCGGGAAAAGCCCTTCCCGCGCATATCCAGCTATAATTGGTCAAGAACACCGAAATCCAGTGCTGCGGAGAGGTAGCTCACCCGCAGTGTAAACCTTGTTCTCGACACGTCCGAATATGTACTCGGCAAGCTCAAAAAACAGCATACTGTCTTAAAGCCCCAGCTCGCATGCCTTTCAAGGGGCGATCATCTTTATTTATATTTTCCTGTTGACCATAGATCAGCCATGGCTTCCTCCACCAAGCCCGAAGCTACCACTGCAGACACAGCCAAAGGCACCGCCATATATTCGCCTCTGGTTCTCCGTTTCCTGTACGACCGCTTCGTCCTGGGTCTCTATTTCCCTTACGCCTGGCGATGCCCGACAAAAACCGAGCTTATGCCCTTCTTCAAATCCAACGCTTCCCCAGACAATTCTCCCAAGGAAGACGCGCCCCCTCAGCGCCGCCTCCTCGACATTGGCGTCGGCACGGGCTACTTCCTCGAAAAGACCTCTCTCCAAAGCATATCCGACCTTGTCCTCGTCGACCTGAACCCCAACTGCCTGGAAGCCGCGTCCGCGCGTGCCCGCAGGACCCACCCGCACGTGGCGTGCTCCACCATCCGTGCGGACTTCCTGACGCCGGGCGGTTTGGGCGGCGACGAGGTCGGCCACCTCAAGTTCGACGCCATCTCCGTCATGCTCCTCTTGCATTGCCTTCCCGGCCCGCCGTCTCGCAAGGCCACCGCGCTGGTGAGCTTGAGGCATCTGCTCACCGAGGACGGCGTGCTGTTCGGTGCAACCATCATGGGCCGTGGTGTCACGCATAATACGTTTGGCCGCTTTCTCATGTCGTGGCATAACGGCAAAAAAATCTTTGATAATCGGGAGGATGATGTCTTGAGTTTTGTGAGGCCGTTGGAGGATTCGTTCAAGGATGTCAAGTATCGAGTGGTTGGCACGGTTTTGATCTTCGAGGCGAGAGGTCCGAAGGAGTGAGTGTCGGCCGGGTGCAGTATCTGCGGAAATACGACAGATTACTCGGGTGCTGACTGTGAATGATTATGCTCGTTATACATATCGGTCGCATAAGAGATTATTTCGATACCAATGGCTAATTTGTTGTACCCGATAAAATGAGATGGGAATATTCAAGATAGTCTTGATTCTTCTTTTGACTTCAAGCTGCTTTTCCGGTCTTTTTCAAGTCTTTTCTTTTGGGAATCAAATTTCTGATCTTCGTGCATGCCTTCCGCTGACATTGCGTAAAGTCTATCCTGTAGTTAGTCGCACTGTGCTGTAATAATCATCTCGCTGAGACAGTTTCTTCGGTACTCGAGAGTTAGAGGCCTGATGACAAGCCCATTGGGTCTGCTGAGAGATATGAAGCTAGTTGCACTTTTCAGTGAGGTCACAGACGATGTTGGATTTAGAGACCTGAAGTGCTCGGTACATAGCGCTAAAACGTTAGTTCGGTTGTTACTCTGTTCGAACTTGTGAGCGCGGGGTCCATCTCGGCCGAGTGGTTGGTCAAAGGCCCGAGATCCTGGTGTTGCGAGGATAATGTGGCAGCCATCGGCATTACCGGCCGGTTACGGTGGCAGCACGGAAGTGGTGGTCGTAACTCCCCACACTTCCGTTGCTGTCGGACTTTGATTCACTGAATGTCCTTGGCATAAAGTTCCATGGAATGCCTAAGAGTCAGGAAGAAAGGCGTCCTTAGTGGTCAGCCTGTAGACCTAAGTAAAGTCATGCGTTCTACCACGGTACATAATATATACTCTGAAATCGTACTGGACGGCTCTCTGCAGTCTCGGAGAAAATCTACTTAAACAAGCTCGAACGGCCGCTATTAATTAACCGCCTGAAGGGTAGATGCAGCGCAAGAGATGATAACTGAACAGCTTCTAATAAGCAAAGAGCATGATTTACGTCAACAAATGCAATTTAATCCCCAACCGGAGGGTGACCCCTCAAGCCCCTACGGACCTCACTCCCGCCCCACTCATCTGCAACTACAAATTTCAACCAACAACTTCTAGTCCACATCCTCGCCGCAAAGACATCGTTTAGCTCAATCGCGTCATCCTCGTGCCCGGCGGTGGCACGGCTTCGAACTTCCGAAAAACTGTCCCAATGATATACTTCAACTCGATCATCGCCAAATTCATCCCCAAACAGATCCTGGCACCGTACCCAAACGGAATTCAATTGAGCTTCATGCGCACATCCGCATCAAACCAGCGCTCCGGTATCCATTCATCCGGCTCCGGATACACCTCCGCCCGGCCCCCCTGGTTGTACGCGCCGTTCGAGGCGATGGTGCCAGCAGGAATGATCGTCCCCGCGGCGGGCACATCCTGCGCAATGCGGCGCTCCTGAGGCCCCGGAATCACAGGATACATGCGCATCGTCTCGCGGATGACAGCATCAAGGTACGGTAAGTCTACCATCTTCTTCTCATCGATATCATTCCTATCAGGGAACTGCCCGCGCAACTCGTCCCGCAGCTTCCGCTGCGCCTTCGGATGCAGCGTGAGCATGCGGCACGTAACGCCGCTGAGTGCGACGTCGTCGAGCCGCCGGCCGCCAGGCTCTCGACCATGTAGGCCGGGAGGTGTTCCTCGGGGATGCCCTGGTCGTCGTCGTCGTCCTTGAGCCGCATGCTCTGCAGCATGCTCAGCACATCCGTCTGCCGGTGGCCGGACCGGTTGGCCTTCCAGCGCCGCTGGGTAGTTTAGCTCCTCCGCCCTTTCAGAGACGGAACAGAGAGCAACGACGAATGCAAGTGCATACGAGGTTTTGCTCCAACACTGTGACGTCGATATCGTTGCAGTCTTCGCGCAGCCGGCGCTTGTGCCGCGTCCCGAACTAGGACACGAGGGTGTCGAAGCCCGGGATGAAGCCGCGCATCGCATCGTACGTCGGTGACGACATGGAGGGCCAGCAGGCGGAAGACGACATAACCGTCAACGCTGGCGCCTTCTTCGACCTTCTGGTGCAGCAGGTGGATGAAGTGTTCGACGTGCGAGGTAATGTTCTCCACGAGGGTGTCTAGGTTCTTGTTCTGAAAGCATTGGAGGAGATTCTTTCGGGCAGGCAGGGATTTCTCGTACTCGAGGAAACCCAGTGTTGATGTTATTCCCCTCCAGGACCCCATGCCGGAGTAGAAGGCGGACTTTACCGAGGAGCGTGAGTAGATGAGTTTCATGGCTTCTTCGTCAGTCGTATGCACCTGACCCGGCCCTATGACGATTATAGGTCCATATTCTTGGAGAAGCTTGGTGACGTATTCTGTTCGCCGGCGGTGGTATATGGCGTAAACCAAAGGTAATCTGGATACTTATGCCCACCAGACCTGGAATGTGTTTGACAGGAGGAAAGAAGAATGCGAAGATGAACTGCAAGTTGTTAGGAATAGTGAGTAGGGATTTGGTGCAGAATGCAAACGTTACTTGATGAAAAACATATAGTCCCACAGTTACCAAGGCCAAAAAGGCTACGTATCCGGTAGCCGGAAAGGTCAAAAGACCAAGTACCCAAAAAGGAGACATTCTGGCTCTTTGAGGATCTCATACTGTTGAACAAATTCCATAAAGACCTCTGCTCCTTTTATTCACCTTTTCGTAACCATTGAATGATGTTGCGTCACCAGGCGGATGAAGTGGCAGGCGGGATATCAACAGACCTGGCCTCTAAGGCGGAAGGAGTAAGCTGCGGAGACTGCAGAGAAGATCCGGGAATGAGAAATACTGCAGGTCATAAAGATTGCTATAGGATTGGGCCAGCCACCGGCGAGGCTCTCATTAGAAGAACTCCTTTCTTTCCGAGCAGAAGTGCGAGAAAAAGCTGGTCTTCTCTAAACACCAATAGTTATTTCTGAATTCATGTTAGCTATCAACGTTTCTCATCATGAAGCAAATGCAAGAGATTGCTGAAGCTAGCAAGTGTGATTAAGAATGATTCACAGGGACCGCTGGGATGGGTATGGGGTCTGTACGGCTTCTGAGCTTCGATTTTAGTGATGCAGCCGTGATTAGCGTTGCCAGATGATCATCCTTGCATACACTCGCATCGAATAAATGCTCCACGCTTCCTAGAGATCGATCACTCGTTCAAATGAGGACCGAGCGCATTAAGGAGGTGGCCGTCATTTGTAACCGAGGCTGATTTATACTTTCTCCGCCTCCACTGTAAGAGGGGAATGTGCAACAAAAGCGAAAAACGAAAGCCAACTTTTAGTAATGGCAGAAGGAATCACAAAATATGTTGTCTTGCTCACAGTGTCACCGCAAATACCGAAATAAAGATTCTCTTAGACGCCATGCCCGTAATCACTCAATTTCGGATAGCCAGCGTTCACGTCCGAACTGCAACATTGCTTTTGCGCGCCGGGACCTACTACTTCGTCACTTGAAAATCCGCCAGCAGACTGGAACAAAAGCGAACGATGCTCGTCGACGTTGTCGCGAAGCATGTCTGCCCTGCAGAGAAGCACGAGTCCGATGCTCTGGCCTGTTCCTCTGCGATGCCTGCACCGCTTCCAGCAAAGAGTGTGGCTATTCCAACAGCTCTCGGCGTATGAGTCGTGGGCTGCCAGATGCCTGCTCACCTAGTGTCGAGCCCACGATCAACCCACTTGCTCTGACCAGCCCTGAACCAGGCCAGGTCATAACTGAGCACGGACTTGAGCAACGAACTGGCCAAAGCCGACTATATAGCCCACTGCCCAGTCCCAGTTCTATCAATGATCTTTCAGAACCAGATGCAGTCCAACTTCCAGAAGCAGTTGGTGCAAGCGCTAGTCTTTTCCCTTACTCTACCGATCGGCCATGGATCCATGAAAACCTGTTCTTGCAACCTAACGTTTCTCCCGAGCTGGGTGTAAACAACATCTACGGGGTTAGAGATGCTTCCGAATTTCCTTTGCTGTTTTCTACCACTCCAATCGAAGTATTAACGCTCGTCGAAGTGGTAAACAATCCCACCGACTCCGCTACACGAGAAATAGTAGTCCAAGAACTGTTAAATTATGCAGTAGGCCACAGGGACCCCAACGGATGGCCAGATAAACATTGGTCCATAGAGGCAAATCGCGTAGCCATGGCTTTCCGGTTTGAGAATGACCAACTCCCAAATTCATCCGTACATTGGTTGAATCACTTCGTCAGTCTCTTCATGAAGGAATTTCACGAACTCTGTCCCACATTTCGAACACAGCCATTCGATGTCAATCACTTTCATCCCATCCTTTATCTGACTCTTGCCTCGATCGGAGCCATGTAGGGCTCGCCTAAGCAACGATTGTTCGGCACGATGATGCACGAGCATACCCGAAAACTTCTGGCCACAACGCTTATTAGGCCTACGTTGCTCAGGCGAAGAACTCACGGCGCTGGCGCAAGCACATCTGTTTAGCCAAGTCAGCGCCTTGTACTTCGGCCAATCCATGGGGTTTTCTTACGCCCAGCAGCTGAGCTTGACTTGCGTCTTCCGTGCCCGTTGCCGATCTGGGATACCAATCCCGCTCTACTTTCTGTGTCGAGGCTTCTATTGGTAGAGGAGTACGAGTCCAGATGCTCCAAAACGTTCATTAACAATGCTCTGTACACGATTTTTGAGCCGGATGGCCAATTGCTGGGACCGAACGCGGAGGACTACGAGACTACTATATTCGCTCTTCAGCAATACGCCTGGCGTCCACGCCACAGAGGCAAAAAGACCATCCTCAGTCTTAACGAAGATGACATGCTGTCGTCTGAGCAACGTGGTCTGGATGAGCCACCGCCACTACTGCCCATTCGACAGCTACCAAAAGGTCGTAACACCAGCCAACACGACCCCCTAGCCACCCACCGCTCGAACACCTCAGCTTCGCCCACCCCCGACCGCCGCCACCTCGTCCACGCCCTCCACAAATGGAAACGCTCCTTCGACGCCATCCGCACATCGTCCTCATCGCCGTCCTCGACCACATCCACCCACCGCAGCACCCTGCTCTCCGCCCTCCTCCTTTACCACCTCACATACCTCCGCCTCCTCGCCCCCCTCTCCCTCTTCGACAGCAACGACAATGGGACTGCCACCACCACCACCACCACCGCTACCACCATCTCCGCGCACCTGGGCACGCACGCCCTTCTGGCCGGCCTGCGCGGTGCGGCACGCATGCGCGCTCGTGCAGATGCTGGACGGGGAGACGCGGCGGGACGACACACGGGACGACCGGGCGCGATTCAACTTCCTAAGTTTCGCGGGACTACATCACGCGGCGGTGATGATGTGGGTGTATGCAGGGGCGAAGGGAGAAGGGGGCGGCGGCGGCGGGTGCGAGAGGTTGGAGATGGCGGGCGGGGAGGTGGAGGTGTGTGGTGAGAGGATAAGGGAGATGTTGGCGTTCGTGACGGAGGTGCACGGGAGGTTGGGTTTGACAGGGCGTCGTCGTTCCAGGCGGTGTCGCAGAGGTTGGAGGTGTGTGAATTTCCGGCAGAGGAGGAGAGGGAGGGGAGAGACGGTAGGTCAACGGCTTTGGCGAATCATCATTGAGTGCGAAGGAAATATATGCCTGGATCCAATGTTAGTATCGTCAGAAAGTTGTCGTCCAAGTTTAGTAAAGAAATCGGTATCTCGCGTCAGAGTTCTGCATTCACATCTCATTGTGGATCTCAACTTCGAAAAGGGAGTCCATTTGACAACTAATCGTGGAGACACTCAAAAGCTGTTGCCCCCGTAAAGTCTGCCTTAGTATTCTCAATCCGTCAACCGGAACCATCTGGGTTCTGGTTCCTCTGAGTGCCCTGACCACCAATGAGGTTGGGATTGCTTCCTCCCATTCCCCCACCTGACCCCTGAGCCAAACTCTGCCCGAGGTTCTGCCCACTGCCGCCATTGAGAGCGCCTCCGGTAAGGCCTCCTCCACTTCCTCCGAAATAGACGCTTCCCGGACACTGCTGAGCTCCACCATTGCCGAATCCTCCATTCCCAAAACCCCCATTATTCCCAAAGCCACTTCCTCCACCATTGTTCCCAAATCCGTTGTTTCCAGATCCGCCTCTTGTGTTCCCGAAAAAGCCACCTCCGCCTCGATTCTGAACAATGCTGCCCCCACCCACTCTGCCGCCAAAGTTGTTGCTACCACCAAAATTATTGCTGCCGCCGCCGCCATTCTGGAACTGGCTGCCGCCGTTGTTGGTGTTCTGAAGTTGGCTTCCCTGCAACTGGTTGTTTGTGCCGCCAGCTTGATTGAGATTCTGCCCGAATCCGCCAGAGCCACCATTGCCGAATCGAGAGCCACCATTTCCGAATCCAGATCCTCCATTGCCAAATCCAGAACCACCATTGCCGGATCCGCCTCCTCCAAACCCACCACCACTCCCAAAACCACCACCTCCAGAACCACCTCCTCCAAAACCACCTCCTCCAAAACCACCTCCTCCAAAACCACCACCACCTCCTCCTCCTCCGCCGCCGCCGCCGCCACTGCCGCTGCCGCTGCCACACGAGTTCATGATCTGATCCAACCCACCAGCGAAACGACCACCGCTGGCAGAGAGCTGCGAATTCATCTGGTTTCCGCCACCGTTTGTACTCTGCAGCTGGCTTCCGCCGTTACTCGAGCTCTGCAAGAGCTGGGCACCCGGACCTTGTAAGTTCGACAATTGGTCATTGCCGTTAGTGTTCGAGCTCTGGAGCCGATTGGTGCCGCCGCCAATGTTCTGCAGGCTCGATAGCTGGCCACTGCCTTGCGGATTCGAGAACTCGTTGTTCGTGGCACCAGTGCCGCCTAAACCCTGGAAACGGTTGCCGCTGGACGAAAATCCACCGCCGCCACCACCGCCGTTGCCGAATCGGCCTCCGTTGTTCCCAAAGCTTCTTCCTCCTCCTCCGCCGCCGTTGTTACCGAATCCACCTCCATTGTTGCCAAAGCTGCCGCCACCGCCGCTGCCGCCAAAGCCTCCACCTCCTCCACCAGGCGTAAACTGGTCAGGCCCCGACACGCAGATGTACTGATCGAGCGTGCCGAGCGGCTGGTTGTTGCGATCGAAATCGTTCCCCTTCCAGCATTGGCCAACCGGATCCTGAGGGCCGGTGGCAACCCGGTCCTGCTGCGCCACGTTCCAGGTGCCCAAGCCCACGCCATCGAGCTCGAACCCGCACTTCTGCATCGTCGGCTGGCCGCAGCCGACCTGGCCGTTGCTGCCGACGGGGCAGTTGGTGGAGCCTGCGGTGAACTGGCCGGAGCCGGAGACCTCGCAGCCGCACCCGGCGGTGTTGGGGTCCTTGATGCAGTTGGAGGCGTCGATGTTCTGCAGGTAGCCCGAGGTGGGCGAGTCCCAGAAGAGCGAGACGGCGCGCTCGTCGAAGGAGAAGGTCGTGTCGGGCGGCAACGGACAGGCCCAGGCCAGGCAGTAGCCGTAGGGGGCCCCATGCGATGTGATGTGCTGGTCGTCGGCCAGGATAAAGAGCGCGAAGTACTGCTCGCCGCCGTGCACGCGCGTGTTCTTGGAACATTCGGACAACTGGATGATGTCACCGGGGGAGGACTGTTCACCTGTTTGAGTTCATTAGACCGGGCTTGCGTGAGAAGGATAATGTAGGTTGAAAATGGTAAGTGGAGAGATGCCCTGCGAGGAATGATATATAGAAGAATGCAAGGAATGGCGCTTATGAATACATTGGGTTCGTACAGGCACAATTGGGAAGTTGATTCGGATAAAGATATCGAGAGGCACTCTTGCTTGGACCGTGCTCGGCCAGCACAAGGCCAGCGACTAAGAGAATGGAGAGTAGAGAATTCTGCATAACGACAGATGATACTGAGCGAAAAAAAAAAAAAAAAAGAGCGTTGGTGTGGATTATCAAAATCCTGACGCTGTACTGTTGGAAAAGAAAGGAACCGAAGAGTGTTATGGGAAAGCACATATTTATACATCAGCGACCATGTTTCTTAATTCACGATGGAACGCAATGAAGTCAGCGGCTGTGAAGAAGTTGTATGAAAGGGGATGAGCAGTAAAATAAAGTGCTTGCAACTGTTTCGTTTGCACCTTCTCCGTCCTGTGACGTTGCCAACTAGTCATGATAGAGCGTACATGATCATGGTTAACGCTAAATTTGACTATGAATTACTCGGAAGTGGAGTAAGCAATTACTTATACGCATTGTAAGTTGCTATGAAGGAGGACAGTAGAGATTTAGCGGTAGTAGAGGAGCGGAGTGTACCGGAAACCTCAGGTGGCACCGATGAATATAGTTGCAGTGGCGAAAGTGAAAGAAAGTGTGGGGATCTTGGACAGCCTCAAGGCTATCGAAGCTTAGAGCGCCGCGATCAGCCGAGAGCTACCACGGCTGGCTCAATGGCATCACCAAATTGATCATATCAACAATTCGCTCGAAGGTTGGGCAGTTGGCTGATGGACCTCAAGAAGATGGGTTGCAGCGCACCTACCATGCTTGGTGATAGGTCTAGCTTTTGGGGTTGAGCTGATATTCCCGCTTCTGAATGAAGTAGAGTGGATGTCCCATCATGCCGTGATTGAAGGGGCTCTGGAGTCAATCCGGGGGTCAGGAAACAGCAAACGTAAGATCGACGGGAGGCAGCAGCCAGGAACTGGGTGAAGTTTGTCGTTGCTAAGTTCAGTTCAAGCCGAAGTAGCTTCGCGGCTCGGAAGACGGGGGAGTGGACACCGGAGTGTACCAACCGAGTAAGCCACGAAGCAAATTCAAAATCGGTCGTATTGGCTAGGATAAGGGAGGAATAGGTAAAAGCAAGCGCAGATGGAGAGTGCAGAGAAAATAGTGGACAGGAGGGAAACAGAAAAATGGAAGATAGGAAGGATGGAAACAAGCTTGAGGTAATCTGGTGGAGGCATGCTTCGTGGCATCAAGCGCTCAAGCAAAGCATGACAAGTGGGCAAGACGTCGAAGGAATGCCCTGTGGAGTCGTGCAGGTCAAGCTTTCTGTCAGCCAGTTGAGGAGATGTTGGCGCGGGTGGCAGTCGAGGAAGGGAGAAGAGAGGGCCAGGGAGCGGCGGGGCAACGGGCCAGCAGCGATCGGCCGCTTTTTGTTCCGGCGGCAGAAGGAGCACAGACCATCGCCTCTCGAGCGACTGCATCGTGAGCATCACCATTCGCCCAAGCTCTGCGCCATTGCCCGCCCGCCGCAATCCGCTCTTCCGCCGCGCGCCCTTGGTCGTCCCCGGCAGCTCTTACGCCCTCGCCCGCATCTCCATCTCTCCCTGCACCCACTCGAAGACAATGTCCGACCCGCAAGAGACGTGGCGCAATCTGCAACGCCGCCTGGTGCAGGCACAGCAACAGGGTCGCAGATTCGGCGCTGGTGGAGGCGGCCCCCCCAAGGGTGCCTTCGCTGGTGTTGGTCTCCTTCTTACTATCGGAGGTGCCGCTGTGCTCATCAACAACTCGCTGTTCAACGGTGCGCACATGCCGAAGCTGTACTGCTGGTTGCATCATGAAGCTAATCACCACACACAGTGGACGGAGGTCACCGCGCCATCAAGTACACCAGATTAGGAGGTGTGAGCAAGGATATCTATAGCGAAGGTGCACACAAGACAATCCCCCCCACCCCGTACCTGCTCTGTTCCATTGCTTTCCGAGGCTGACTTGTTTGCCTACGCACCGCAGGCACGCACTTCCGGATTCCATGGTTCGAGACGCCCATCACTTACGACGTACGCGCAAAGCCCCGCAACGTCGCCTCCCTTACCGGCACCAAGGATCTTCAGATGGTCAACATTACTTGCCGTGTCCTGTCGCGTCCTCGTGTCGACGCCTTGCCGCAAATCTACCGCACTCTGGGAACAGATTATGACGAGCGCGTGCTACCATCCATTGTCAATGAAGTCCTCAAGAGCGTTGTTGCTCAGTTCAACGCCAGCCAGCTCATCACCCAGCGTGAGAACGTCAGTAGGCTCGTGAGGGATAATCTGGTGCGGAGAGCAGCCCGCTTCAACATCATGCTCGACGATGTGTCGTTGACGGTAAGCACACCACTGAGCCTCCTACATTTAGTGATATGGTATGCTGACGATTCCCTCCCTAGCACCTCGCTTTCTCTCCTGAGTTCACTGCCGCTGTTGAAGCCAAGCAGGTCGCTCAGCAGGAGGCCCAGCGCGCCGCTTTCGTTGTAGACAAGGCCCGCCAGGAGAAGCAAGCTGCCATCGTCCGCGCACAGGGTGAGGCTCGTTCCGCAGAGCTTATTGGTGACGCCATCAAGAAGTCGCGCAGCTACGTCGACCTAAGGGAGTTCGAGAACGCCAAGCATGTTGCCGCCATTCTGCAGAACAGCGCCAACAAGGTCTACCTCGACTCGACTGGCCTGGGTCTGAATGTCACCAAGCCATCAGAGAGCTCGAAGTAAACACTTTGGCGAATGGCAAAAAAATGGAAAGAAAAAGCGGAACGAAGTGGAACATGCGGCATCATCTCCTTTCATGATTACTTGTATAAAAGAAGTTCTTCTGGGGTCACAAGTGGAGCGGTGTTTTCTTGCTGGTGGGCATCATATTTCATCACACTATTTCTCGCGCTGGGACCATTCCGCTCTTACCCGATTACTCATGGTATTACTGCTTCGGCATCTACATGACAAAATCGTAGTACCATGGGCATATCGATGGAATACAATCACACATCAAAAAGTCCTGTATGTGAATTGCGGGAAGAAATAGCACCGGGTAATCTTGTTTGAATGACCTTGCTGCTCACCAGACACTGCGATCTTGTCGCAGTACCAGCCCTATCTCCTCTAGTTTTTCGTCTCATACCTCCTTCTGATTCGCCCAAGTGCGAAGGTGCATGATCAGGTGTGCCTAAATGGATCGATACCATCTTGTCGTAAATCAGTTAATGGCCTTGAGATGATACTCAAGTGACGAGCTTAGCTTTCTCTACGGAATGTCGAATGCGAAAAAATTGACAGGAGACCTTGCAAGTCGAATTTAACAGCCTATTTGTTCTAAATCGAAACCCAGAGCTGGAGAATTGGCGTGTAGTGCCGGCATCAGCTTGGATTGAATGTCGTCCTATTAGAGTGCCTGTCCAGGCATCAAGCGAACCGACCGCCGCTAAGCTTCTTGTAGAAATACTAGAAATTTGAGGAAGCGAGAAGCTACAGCCAGCCATCATCCTCGTAGCGGAGCACCAGCGCAACAGCATCATCTGCGACGGCAATACTTTAGGGACCTGGGTCGGGATATCAAATCATCTGGGTATACGACCGGCCGCTATGCCGTCTATCAAATCCGTCACCTCTTTAATATTGGACACTCCGCCAAGTTGCATAGAGTTCGTGCCGGGTCATGACGACCTTTTCGTAGTTGGAACGTACTACCTGGAGAAGAACGAAAAGGAAAATGATGGTTCTACAGCACCAGCCACTGGACAACTTCAGCAGAGGACGGGTAGTCTACTACTTTTCCGCCTCAATGAAGATGAAGTGTAAGAAACCTTCATGCTATTTCTGAGCAGCACATTCTATCACTCCTGTATTTTTTCTTTCCTTTCTCGCTTCTCATCATCAACCGTGGGCTTCGCATCCCGCACTACAAACTATCTTCGTTCTTGTTCAAGTTTACTTCCCCGTGTAAACACTATCACTAAGCGTCCACCAGAAAACTCATCTACGAACTTCCCACCCCCTTCGCCATATTCGACATCCACTTCACCGCGCCCATGCATGACTCTGCCCTGCTCCTCGGCGCCGCCACCTCTACCGGTTCCCTGGCCCTCTACCAAACCTCCGTCACCTCCATCACGCCCATGCACGTTCTCCAACTCTTCCCGACCACCTCACTGATCACCTACTTCACCTGGCACCCCACCATCCCCGAAGCCGCAGCCCTCGCCCTCTCCGACGGCTCCATCTACCTCTGCGACACGCGCACCCCACCAACCGCGCCCACCTCCCCCGGCGACTCGACCCCAACCCTCGTCCACCTTCACGCCCACGCCCTCGAAGCCTGGTGCACGGCCTTCACCAGCAACGGCTCGCACCTCCTCACAGGCGGCGACGACAGCGCCCTCGCGAGCATCGCGCTCCCGGCCGCGGCCCCCGCCCGGGCCCCTCCCACCGCCCCGGCCCTCCTCTCCGCCCTCCTCTCCGACACGCCCGCCACCGTCGCGTGGCAGGACCGCAAGACGCACTCCGCGGGCGTGACGGCGATCCTGCCGCTCGGGCCGCCGCCGCCGCCGCCGCCGCCGCCTTCGTCGAACGGCGGCGACGGGCGCGCGCTGCTCCTCACGGGCAGCTACGACGACCACGTCCGGCTCTTCGCGCTGCCGAGCGCCGCGGCGACGTCCTTCCCGCGCCGGCCGGCCCTCCTCGCCGAGCTGGACCTCGGCGGCGGGGTGTGGCGGCTCAAGGACATCACTTCTGCTGCTGCTCCTTCCGAGGACGTCGCGGCGGCGGTGCCGGCAGCGGGGCGAACGGCGGAATTCACGATCCTGGCCAGCTGCATGCACGCGGGCGCGCGGATCCTGCGGCTCACGGGGAGAAGGGCGGCGCCGGGGGGCGACGGGGGAGGGGGCCAGCAACTCGACGACTGGGAGTGGGATTTCGAGGTCCTGGCACGGTTCGAGGAGCACAGGAGCATGAATTACGGGAGCGACGTGCGGCCGGGGAGCGGCGGGCGGACGGTGGTGAGCACGAGTTTCTACGACCGGTTGCTGGCTGTTTGGAGATGGTGATGCTTGTTCAAAGGGGATGGCGAAAGGAGGTGGGAAAGGGGGGGTCAGGGGACTACACGGAAGACGGCGGCAAGCGAAGCACTCCAAGAGAAAGAGAGCACGATCATTCGCATGGGGTCCTCTCTAATTCATCTTTTTTTTTTTGTTTTCTTTCGCCCCTTTTTCGTATCTGCTACAACTTCATCGTTTCGTATGATTTTGATCAAGCAAGACAACGCAGTAACAGTGCCCGTACAAAAGAAAGGAAGGACCTTTGGAGACCAAAGGCTTTCAACAACGCAAATGACAGGATTGAAATAGAAAGGAGATCAGGGAGGCGTTCCAGCTCCAAGATCGCTACTTCGGCTAACATTCAGCCGGCAACATACGGTGCAACCTCCAAGGCTTGAGGTAGAACTTCTCGCTGGAGTCAGAAGCAACTCCAACCCGCAAGTCTATGTTGCTCGAGACTAGCAGCTGGTGTACTTGCGCTCATGTAAGAAGACGGAACTACTCTTGAGCAAATGTTACAGATGAAGTTTCGCTCGCTCAATCGAAAGTCCTGAAGCGCGAATCGTGATGCGTGCAGGCATCTCTGATTCCAAATTGGGGGGTGAAGATATGACGGGAAACGAAGTCTGGAGCTTCTATTTGGAGGATTTGTTTTGATATTAGCTTGTGCGGGGAAGGCACCCACCAGACGAGGCTGAACAATATCTGCCCTTGACCAAGTGCAAGGAGCGTGGTGTTGTTGAGGGATAGAAGCGGCGTGGACTGGTGGGATTGTGACAAGGATCGATTCATTCGCGTGGCGGTGGACTAGGCGTGGGGGGACGGGGATCTTCGGGTAGGTGAATATCGGAAGAAGACGGTGTCGAATGATGGAGGGAAATTGGCGGTCACGCGGGAATGAGTCGTCTCGACGCTTGGCTTTCCAGGTAGACGAACACGGGGATAAGGAGGGAACGCCTGGCCGGAAAAAACCACTGAAGGACATGTGCTACGCACCCAGTCGGAAGATCCATCCCACAAGGTCAGAATCATTGACTCTCAGTAGCAACACATGAGGTAAATGGTTCCGGCCGGATGCGCATGCCTCATTGGCTTTGCGGCCAAGCCCCAAAAAAAATTCGCGAAGCCGAGCCTGTGCAATCATGAGTGATCACCTTCATTCTGGGCACCGAGGTCATTGACATGGAAATCTCGAATCACTCTGTAGTTACTAGCAGTTTATCGCCAACGGGGAGTCAGGATCGGTCAACTCGCATCGTGTGGTTTCGGGGGTGTTGATTGTGTTTGAAGCAGGCAAAAAGAAAACCGGGTCGTCCGACGAGGGCGATTCCGTGAAGGACAAAGTCGGTGAACCGTAAATTCCGTTCCGTACCGCTCGATCGAAACTAAGGTGCATCAATTTTAAGGGGACGCCGCAGATTATCAAGGAAAAGCCAATGGTCGCAGTTGCCCGTATTGGAGACCTGAAAGCATTATCAGGTAGAA
Source organism: Neoscytalidium dimidiatum (assembly GCA_037367355.1). NCBI lineage: Eukaryota > Fungi > Ascomycota > Dothideomycetes > Botryosphaeriales > Botryosphaeriaceae > Neoscytalidium > Neoscytalidium dimidiatum. The sequence goes on along the minus strand of CM074705.1, from coordinate 1,401,808 downwards.
ACTTTTCAACCCACCCATAGAAGTTGCCAAAAGTTAGTTACCAGGGTATAGCCGACACTTGAACCGTCTACTCAGCAGTGTCAAGGTCATCGTGAGCAGGAGGAGGAGGAGTCTCCTCGCCTAGTAGCACGTTAGACGACAATTCCTCTACTGCCTTCAGTGAACTGTCACTTACGCTTCTCGCCGCCGTTAGTACCATTCTCGCGGTCACGGTCGCGCTCGCGGTCCTCCTCCTCACGGTCACGGATGTCCTTCATGTCGCGGTCACGATCGTCAGGGCTACGAGAGCGATCGCGGTCGCGGCGGTCGTAGTCGCGGTCACGGCGGTCGTCCTTGCGGGGGGAGTAGTCACCACGGCTGCGACGAGGAGGAGTAACACTGCGACCACGGCGAGGGGAGGCGTCGCGCCTACGGGGACGGTCGCGGCCGGAGTCGAAGCGCCAGGAAGCAGACGGAGGAGTGCGGGCCCACTGCGACTTTGTTAGCTGGGGCCATTGTCAATGGAAAACCAGCAGACATACCTCAATCTTCAGCAGATCATCGCGACCGATGCGCTTGTTGTGCATCTCGTGGTAGGCATCATCAGCATCACGGCGAGACTCATACTCAACGAATGCGAAGCTTCGTGGTCTTGATTAGCAAGTGGCAGTCTATCCCTGGATATTTCGGGGGGGGGGAGGGGCACTTACAGACGGCTGGAGGCCGAGCGCGGAGCAGGAATGTCACAGCGAACCAGACGACCATACCTTCGGTGGATGTTAGACAGAGTCTTCATTGTCATGCCGTGGAGGAACGAAAAGCATGACGAGTTCGATGGTCCGACGGCGCCGGGGGGTTGTGCGATGGAGGTGAGCGGGAAGGTACGGGGCAGGATCGCTCGATCGACTCGGATCGCAGGGGGCATGCGGGAGGGAGGATGTTGAGGTCGAGGAGCCGGTGCGCTCGAGGGGATAGGCGGCGATGACCGGTCGGGCTCACGTATCGTTGTGGACGTACCGTTCGAATTCGTAGGCAAGGTCGCGGGCGCGCGTGCCGTGGCCGAAGCCAGTGACGTAGAGAGTGGTGCCGCCGCGGCCAGACATCTTGGGCAGGCTCTGAAGGTGCGGAGTACAAGGGGAGAGCGGTGCGCGAGGATGCAGAGGATGTGGCGTCGGGGGTGCCGGGAGTTGGAGAGGTTGCGAGGCGGTCGAAGGAATCGAAGGCTGGAGGAAACGCGAAGAGCTTATGTAACGGGTCTTTCGCGGCTTGGCAGCCGCCCCCGTCCACGCTTCCGTGGCTGCCCCAGGCGCAGCTTTGTCTGCCGCGCCTGCTCGTTGCTGCACCTCACGCCCGCACTCTCACCTCAAAGCAGCGCCGTCGCCGCACGCATTCTCGCGCAGCTGCTCCTCCCTCGTCCACACCTCGCGCTGCACAGCAACTTCCTATACGCTCTGCTTCTGACTGCGAGACCCCTTCCGCCTGCGCCGCCACCGCCTCGCGCCCGCTCCTCATCTCCACACGCGCCCGCCACCTCGGTCAAGCCGCGCCGTCCTCGACCTTCTTCGTCTCGCTCAAACCGCTCGCCGCCCGTCATGGCCGCAGAAGTGCAGATGGGAACGCCTCTGGCAGAGGCCATCCAGAGCGTTGTCCAGCCCAAGCTCGCCGAAGTCGGCTGGTCAACCGGAGGCTCCGACGATACTGCTCTCTCCGAATACATCATCCTCATGTTGGTGAACGGCAAGACCCAGGAGCAGATCGCATCCGAGCTTGCCAGTGACCTCCTGAGCCTATCGCCCGACGATCCCGCCCCCAGAGACTTCTCGCGATGGCTTTTCGAGCAGGTCGACGTCCTCAACGCCCAGATCAACGGCGCCGCTTTGGCGCAAGGCACCGACCAAAATGCATCAGTACAAGGGGCCGACGCCCAGGGAGCGATGGAGATGTCGGGTATAGATGCTGAGATGGGTGATGGATCGCAGTCGACAATGTTAGTAGCCCTCCACTTGTACTTGATTTCCTTGTTCACAAATAATCTAACCAGGCTTTCTAGACCGACCGGCCCAAAGGCTATGCGCAACGGTCACCAGAACAACCGTGACAAGCGCATGCTTGGACATCTTAACAAGGCCATGGACCGTTCCAGCGATGCCTCCCTCCACCGCATAAGAGGTGGTGGAGGAATTGGTCGCGTCAACTCGCATGGTGGCCGCGACCCGCCGAAGGGACCGCGTCACCAGCAGAACCGCAGCATGGCCATCATGAACGGTCTAAACGGGATGCAGCATAACGGCATGGGCATGCCCGGTGCTGGAAACATGGGCATGCCGGGAAATCCAAACCAGATGATGGACGCCTTCAAGATGTATGAGAATATGTCAGCGCAGATGGCACAGATGAGCCAAATGCTGGCTTCGGCAGGCTATTCTCAACCGCAACAACCCTTCATCAACCCCGCCTTCCAGAAGAACCAACGTGGAAATGGAAAATCGCTGTTTGACCGTGTGGACAACTCTTCGCGCAGGAACAACAGGCCGCAGCACGGCAAGAGACAACACCAAGACACAGAGATGGGAGAAGGAGACCAATCTACGGCCAATGGCGAGGGAGCTGATTCCATGGATGTCGAGAACAAGGGCGAGGCCAAGGCACCATGGGACACGATGTGCAAGTACAACACGTACTGCAAGAATCCTGAGTGCCCCTACGCACATCAAACGCCGGCTGGCGCCCCTGGTATCACGGTGGACCTTGCGGACGAATGTTCGTACGATGTCAGCTGCAAAAACCACAAGTGCACAGCAAAGCACCACTCTCCCGCGAAGAAGGCACAGTTCCAGTCGGAGGTGCCGTGCCGGTTTGGAGTCAATTGCAAGAACCCTCACTGCGCCTTCCAGCACCCGCCGCCTCCTTGCCGCTTTGGTGACAACTGCAAGAACCCGGACTGCAAGTTCACTCACTTGGAGATCAAGTGCAAGTTCAACCCATGCAAGAACCCGCACTGCCCTTACAAACACGACGAGGGCCAGAGGGCAGTTAATGGTAACGGAAAGGACCATGTTAGTGAGAGGAAATTTGTGGATGAGACTCAGGATGAGGAGCTCATTCTCCCCGGAAAGTCGGATGGAAATGAAGCACAGGAGCAGGCTCAGGATGTCGATGTCGTGACGTAAGGGTTATGAATCAGGGAAGGTCTTTTCTATGGACGGTTTGGATTGGTTCTATGGCCAGGAAAAAGAGGTTCAGGACTGGGTTGCGCCCGCAGCGATGAGACGACTGAAAACGATCATGGGTCTGAAAGATTGGTGGTGATTGACTTGAGGAGATACCGCTGTGGGTGTGTGGAGCACCACGGTTGCTATACGGCGTTTTGGGTAATGGCTGGGACTGGCGGCAGGCTGCTGCTTTGAGAAATGCGGTCGGTTTATACTTTGTAAAAATAAGATCACTTCTTCGTGGACAGGAGATCTACTCCAGTCCTGGTTCCTGCTACACTTGCGCGGATCTCGCTTCTTTTGTGATGAATAAGACGTTCCTGTCGCTGGCTGTCGCATATTGGGTATGGGATCGTCAATTTGTGTATCTGATGAGGCTCTAGTCATGATACAAGGATTAACATGACAGGTGCTACCATCTTCTGCACGAGCTACCTAGTGCTGCAGCAATTAGCCACGATGCGTAACAGCACGAGCCCCTCTTGGCCGATCTGTGACGTCTATATTGCCTGCTCTGGGGAGCAATTGCCAAGCCCCGGAAGCCTCAAAGCTCACGGAGGTCCTTGGGACGGGTAAAAAGAACATTCTCAGGCACGGTCGAGCGAGGACTCAAAGAACATCGCGTGCGTGTCGCCACAAATCAGTCGAAGGTTGTTGGCGGCTCGTCCGAGCATCACGTCACTGCGCGCCTCGGAAGGGTCCAACACCATCCTCAAACTCCGACGGCTTCGCTCGCAAGAGCAGTCCGTCCCAGTTCCCCACCACGGCTGCTGCTTCCAGAGCAATGCAATTCCGAAGCCATGCGCTCCACCGCAGCATCCACGGTCTGCGCGCCCCATTGAGCCCTGCCGCTGCGCGGAATTGGCCTCCGTCCAGCGCGTGCTGCACCCCGCCGCGTCGCCTCTACTCCCGCCGTCTCGACTCCAGCCAGGAGCGCCAGAACGTCGCCATCCTCGGCGGCGGCATCACCGGCCTCGCGACCGCGCACTACCTGACGAAGACGCTCCGCAATGCCCGGATCACCGTGTACGAGGCTCGCCCGCGGCTAGGCGGCTGGCTGCAGTCGGAGCGCGTCGAGGTGCCGGGCGGAAGCGTGCTGTTCGAACAAGGGCCGCGCACGATTCGCCAGGTCAACAGCTCGCTGGTGACTACGCACTTGGTACTTCCGGCCCTGCTCCCTCCCCCGGCAGCCTTCGTGCAACGTCCGCTTCTAATCTCTCCCTGCTAACCCGCGCCCCACCGAATGCCAGGTCCAAGAGCTCGGCCTCGTCGACGAGGTCGTCTACACCCCCAAGACGTCGCCCGCCGCCAGGAACCGCTATGTATACTATCCGGACCATCTCGTCAAGATGCCCGGTCCCGGCATGGGCCTCTTCGAGATGGCCCGCACAGTGCTGTTCGAGCCGGCGCTCGCTGGCGCCATTCCCGCCTTCGTGGGCGAGCCGTTCCGCCCGCCGCGCGACGGCGAAGTCGCGGATGAATCGATGGGATCCTTCCTCGAGCGCCGCCTCGGCTCCCGCAGGGTCGGCGACAACCTCCTGTCGGCCGTGATGCACGGGATCTACGCCGGGGACATCTACCAGCTGAGCGCCAAGAGCATCATGCCGTTCCAATGGCATCTGGAGGGCAAGTACGGGAGCGTCATAAAGGGCATCTGGAAGGTCCAGCAGGAGAGCTCTGGCACGGTGCCGATCACGCAGAGGGAGGCGGATTTCATCAAGAGCTTCCAGGATGAGCCGCCGCTGGAACGTGATTTCTTGCAGAAGCTGCGTACCGCAAGCGTGTTTTCCTTTAGAAACGGTATCCAGACGATTATCAATAGGTTAAGGGAGACTCTGTCGGAAAACGACAATGTCAAGATCCAGACGGGCGGTCACGTCGCGAAGTTGGAGAAGGATGAGGAGACGGGGAAAGTAAAAGTAAGAACATGCTTTGTGGACTATTCCACGGCTGGTACAAGCGATGCTCACATATCATCTTCCAGGTATACACACAAAACGAAACGCCTCCCGTGACTAGCGATCTCGTTGTATCGGCATTACCAGCCAATGCCCTGGCTAAGATCGCTACGGCGGGTCAGCCGGTGAGCGGCTCTGTTAGCTTTTCATCGTTGGCGAACATCTCGTCGGTCAACGTAATGGTGGTGAACTTGTTCTTCGACGATCCCCACATCCTACCAGCCTCTGGATTCGGCTACCTACTCCCCCGCAGCATTCCGTTCGAGCAGAACCCGGAGCGTGCCCTCGGCGTCATCTTCGACTCGGATGCGGTGTCAGGGCAGGACACCGCCAAGGGTACGAAGGTCACGGTGATGCTCGGAGGGCACTGGTGGGACGGCTGGTCGACCGAGGACTTCTACGGCCGCGAGGAGGCGCTGGAGGCGGCGCGCACGGTGTTGGCCCGACATCTAGGCATCGTGGCGGAACCGGCGGCCGGTGTCGTCAGCCTGCACCTCAACGCGATCCCGCAGTACACGGTCGGGCATGAGGAGCGCATGAAGGCCAGCCACTATGCGCTCAAGCGCGCATACGGCGGAAGGGTGCGGGCTGTGGGCAACTCGTACACAGGCGTCGGGGTGAACGACTGTCTCCGTGCGGCAAGGGACCTGGCGCGGCAGCTAGGAGATGAGGGAATCATGGATGATAAGACGGGCCTGGAGCATTTCGCGGAGCCGACCAAGTGGGTGCGGATGAGCATGACCGTCAACTTGGGACAGAGGAGAGATCCCAAAACGGAAGAGGGGGACACGAGGTAGAGGAGAGTTTTCCCTGGTGAAAAGGGCAAGAGGAAAGATAAAAAGTTTCATTTCCTGAAAATATTTCAGCCCCCCGTACATGCCGCGGCTAAATTATGGTGGCAGGTTGAGTGCTAGAGAGGTGACGCTAGGTGAGGACAAGATTGCACGTTCCTTATGCAAGGCACAAGAGATTGGAGAGACCCTTGCTATGTTTCTGTGAATTGCAGGTCGAGGGATGCGACTTTTTACGGGTGTCTTTGCCCAGAACAGGCGGTGGTTGAGGATGCCTTACGGACTTCCATGGAGTTAAGCAGAAGACGGGCAGCGGCCGGGCTAATCCGCATGGCAAAAAGCCTTGGCCCGGGCTCGGGTGCAGGTTGCGGGAAGGGCGCAATAGAGAACGCGTGTTTTGACAAATACGAAGATAGCGCCACTGGGCAGTGACGGGCGAGGAGTACTGTGTAAGCACAGCGTGACGTCTGATGGGATGGGCGGAAGTCTCGCGACGCGCGCCCTCGCATATGCTGGATTGCCGGCCGAACACATCCACTCCTCCACGCTTGGCCGCTGTCGCCCGGGCAAGTAGAGCAAGAGCAGGCTCCAAGAAGCAGAGCGAGGGCCGAAGACTGCTCAGAGCATCAAACAGAGGATCGTGCACAAGACAGGTTTGCGCATGTCTTCTGTGAAATCAATAAGAGCGAGCACTGTGGACGGAAGCTTGTGGAAAGAAGAGACATGCGTTCTGTTTCCAGGCTGGGCGCCAGCTGCCGCTGAGCCGGGGCCAAGGCGTTGCTGCGCCTCCCCATGCGTCATGCACGCTTGCACAAAGACGGGTCGAACGGCTACTTACATACACGACACGCCTTCCCACCCGCCCGCCTGCGACCATTTCAAGTTCCTAGGATCTTGCTTCCTTGACGCCGCGCCATCACCTAGAGCAACCTCTTGCTCTTCTACACTCTCTCGACAGTCCTACACCTACAACAGCCTACCAACCACTACCTAAACCTGCGACAATGCCTGTCCTACACAAACGAGAGTAAGTCCGGCCGCTGCATACCCTGCATCTTAAGCACCATTTTTCGCCGCAGACTTCAATCCGCCCAAGCGCGCGCACGCGGGAGCTCCCCAAGCTTTCCCCACCCACATCCGACAAACCAAAAACAAGAAACGAGAGCAAAGAGGACTAACGGAGCGCTTCTTCCACCACAGCTGCTGGCGCGACGGCTACGGCAACCAGTACTGCGACTCGTCGCCGTGGAACGACTGGGTGCGCTGGCTGGTCCTGGTCATCATCGTCGTCGCCGCCTTCCTGCTCTTCGTCCTCTGCTCCTGCATCACCGCCCGCCGCCGCCGCCGCGCCGGCCGCCAGCCGTACTGGGGCACCGGCTGGGCCACCCGCCACGGCCACGGCGAGCCCATGTACTACGGCGGCGGCGGCGGCGGCGGCGGCGCCCCGCCGCCCGGCCAGCCTCCCTACAACAACGCCCAGCCCTACTACTACCCCCAGGCGGCCCCGCCGGCCCCGCCCTACTCGCCGCCCGTTGGCGGCTACTATGCCAACCAGCCGAACGGCGGCTACGAGACCGGCACCGTCCAGCAGCCGCAGCCGGCGTATACCCACGAGAGCAGCCGTGCGGGCGACAGTGTGTATGGCAGCGACAGCGTGTACACGCCGCCGCCGGGCCCGCCACCGAACAAGAAGGACGATGGGGTTGTGAGGTAAATGGGCCAGGTGTTAGAGAGAGAGAGAGAGAGAAGAGAAGAAGAAGAGAGAACGCGAGCTGGGAGATGGTGGTTTAACGAACTTCTACGATTCGGGAGCAGATGATGAGGGCCTGATGATGGAGAACTGTTCGGGGATCTCGAGGCCTCCATCTTTTTCTTCCCTTCTGGGCCACCTTTTTTTTTTTTTTCATCAGGCATTGTGACAAAACTGGGATGAGGCGTTTTCAGTGGGGGATATATCAGGCTCTACGCCACTATTATTTGTTCTTTTTTTATTTTTAATTTCGAAGGGGAGAAGCATGAATATGGACAGTATGAGTGGGTTACACACGAGAGACAACTCTTTCCGTCGTGGATACCTATGGAATCGTGGGGATGAATGATAAGCTATTACCATCAATTGCTGAATTGACCTCATTAGCCGCGCATGTATCCTTGAACTCATGGCTGCCAGCAACAGTTCTAAACAGCGGGGTCCACAATCCTTTAACAACAGCTTTAACGGATCTTCAACCTCACCGCACCTGCCCCAAGCTTTTCTGGGGGTGGGTACCTCGTATCTACAATCTGGCTGCGCCACGTAGGATGCGCGACAACCTGGCCTTTCGTCGATCTCGCCACGTCTTCCATCCCCGTATAGAGGGGCGATGACGAGGCGGTCTTGCGGGCTGGTTGGAAAATCGCTCACACATGTCATCATTTCCAAGTCACGCCGGGAGCATCTTGTGATGTTTTGATACTGGGGTGGAATGAGCGAGACTTGTATTTGTCAAGTGCTTAGCTGTTTTCACCATCCACGTGCCAGCCTCCAGTCGTATTCGGAACTTAAGAAGAGCTCCCGACCTGATTTGGATTAATTCTGGCAGCCTTTCTCACTGGGCAATGCATAGTCGCAGACGGATAGATCTGCGCATAGTGAACAGATATCGGCCGCAGCAGACGGTCAAGTCTCTTTTCTGTATGAGTATAGCCAATTCACGACCATGCTGTCCATCGCTTTGAACATGTCTAGTAGAAGATAAGTAAATCGCCGAAGCTTCCTAATAAAAGCGTCCGGAGAGCCGGATGGCTTGGGAGAGGCCGATGCTTAAGAGATTTGGCAAATAAATGTCTCAAGCCATTCTTTGTCCAGGAGTTGCGTCTTCTGTGTCCCCTCCGAGAACTGACGGGAAGCTTGACAACAAGTGAAAAGGTGGGAGATCGACAAGAGTGATGTCAAGAAAGAGAGGTTGAGACTTGATCAAGACTACTGGCGATGCAATTGATGAAACAGACTTCCCTACCCCGCCCGTAGCATAACGACGGGTCTACTATTCTTACAGTTACAATTCGGTCCTCATCTGAATATGACTATCCAATGATACTGGCGTGATCTACGTCTAGGCAGCTCCATAAATCATACATACGCACTGTTCCTCGTCGAAGTTTGCACGATACCTCTCGGACAGCTCACCATGACAGATTCTGTTCGCCTCTTCCTTCCTACTGTTCTATTCCCCTTGAAGTAAAATCAGAAAGAACTGCGGCTCTGTTCCTTGCAGAGTACTACCACAGTTTTAGCTCCTCAACACAGGATAACTCAAGACATTGCTCCTCCGAAAATACATGTAGCAGCCAACAACCATAAGACCACCACGGCCGATGACGTTGTTTATAGTAGAGTAATTGCTGCGGAAATATCTGTCAAGTACTGGGTTAAGAATAGAGAAAACGTGCCTGCCAATAGTGGGTTACAAGATCGGGCTATAGATTTGATGGCATTCGCAACTTGAAGTTAAGGCAGCACCGCATGATTATACACCTATAGATTTAAGATGCCCCGGATGTTAGTCCTACTTGAATACATCTTGGCAAACCTGATCCTAGAGCGCATGGAGCCTGAGGCGGCAGATGGTTCATTTGTATTACATGCCGATCAAACGTCGTCATTTAAGTGATAGGGCGAATCCGATGCGAAGATGGATACTGCATCGCGTCGGCGCCGCTCAAATCTTCAAAGGCTCACATCAACATTCCGCACTTTCAAGCATTAGGACGATCAGGGAAGGTCTCATGCCTCAGATTTCTTGCTCTATAGAACGGCCTACTGCACTAGCAGACCACTAGAGCTGGAAAAAAGACCAGATTCAAACGCCGTGAGCCCATGATATTCCCTTTTACTTTGCTTTCACCCACCACCGAACCCGACAGGGACGTTTAAGCCTCGGCCTCGAAGGCAGCGGGGAAACGGCGCATGTTCTGCTCGAGGTTGCCGTGCTTGGGCAGGAACTGGACGTAGGCACCGTCGACCTTGACCTCACCAGCCTGGCGCTTGGCGATGTACTCCTCGCGGCGGAGAGGGGTGAAGCCCCAGTTCTTGGAGACGATGATCTTCTGGCGACCAGGGAACTTGTACTGAGAGCGGCGCAGGGCCTCAATGGCAGTAGCACGGTCTGTAGCACGCGGGTTAGTTTGAGTCACAAATTACCCAGAGAATCGGGAGGACGTACTGTTGTCCTTGGTGCGGATGGACAGGAGGATCTGGCCGATGTTGACACGGGCAACGGTGCCGTTGGGCTTGCCGAAGGCACCACGCATACCGGTCTGGAGACGATCGGCACCAGCGCACGACAACATCTTGTTGATGCGGATGACGTGGTACGGGTGGGCGCGGACACGGAGGTGGAAGGACTCCTTGCCGCCGGTCTTGACCATGTACTTGTTGGCGCAGATACGGGCGGCCTCGAGGGCCTCGGAGCTCAGCTGCTCATACTCGTTGGAGACGAGGTGGACGCAGGTGGGGAACTCGTCGACGTTCGCACGCTTACGGCCAAGATCGAAGATGCGAATCTTGGGGTCGGGCACACCACGGTTGAAGCGAGACTTGGGGTAAGGCTACAGAAACGCATCAGCTCATGTTCTCGCGCGAAAAAGCGATCACTGCGAGCCTCCATCTCTGCGCCTCCTCGGGACACATCGCGCGCGGGAGCGCCGGGACAGCGTCTAGAGGGGCGCAGAATGCGGCGTGGGGCGGGTGGTGGTGCAGGCAGGCTCAACGGACCTTGTTCTTGCAGTAGCGGTAGCATCTCGCCGGACGACGGGCCATTTTGACGGATTATTCGGAGGGTTATCGTACTGTGGTGTTAGTGAGGCAGGTGCGCGTCGTCGTCGTCGTCGTCGGGGGATCGCGAGCTTTTGAGGTCACCGACCTGAATTTCTAAGCAGCGGAGATTCGCTAAGCGAGCGCTTTGTGCGCTTTGCCACAATCGTCACAGCCTCAGCCTCAGTCAAAAGGCAGCCAAAAGTTCAGTAATTCATCAGATTGGTCATTTTCACGCTCTATTTGCCGCTACAATCATTCAATATTTGCGCCCAGTCTTCAACTTTACACCGCAGTCGCTTACTTTGAGCCCACGGCGCATCTGACATATCACCTGGGTCGCTGCGCTCGTCCAAAGGCGCTTTTTGCCGCATCTTGTTCACGCTCATGCATGGCACTTCGCAGTCCAATCAAATCCCGACCATAGAACGTGCATTACTATCTGGTGTACATCGTGTTCCCCAGACCGCTACGCCCCATTTCCCACGCCATTTTTGTCGTTTTCATGTCTAGCCCTAGCACATTTAAGCGCTGGCATTGGTGGAAAGGATATCCGAGTCGCCTGCGTCCAAAATTGCCAGTGTGCTGCAGCGGAACAATTTTCCGCAAGCGGTTCCGAGCTCAACTGTGAGGATGACGGATTAGTCTGAAGTTCTCCCTCCAAAGTCCTACATGGGGACTTTTTCGCAGGGAAGCTCTCGCCGGACGTGGTGCCATGGCCGGTCACGTACACAGAGCCAGGTCACGAAAAAGTAAAAGAAAAAAAAAATTATCACTCACTGTTGTTGCCAGAGAAGTGGTGAACGGAGGTCTTGGCAAGCATGGCGTAGTACTCAAGCTCAGACTTGCGGAGGGGAGGGGTGTTGCCAGCAATGATGACGAGCTGCGCGACGTGTGAGTGCCGAATTCCTCATGCGTGATGATGCAGAGTCTCTTCTCACCTTGGCCTTGCCCGAACGGAGGGTCTTGAGGGTGGACTTGTAGCCGACTGTCAAGAAGTCAGTTACGGGCGGTCGAGGTCGACAGCAGGAAAGGCGACGTACGGGTGACCTTGCCGGACTTCATAACAAGCGCCAGGCGCGAGTTGATGGAGTCGGCGTTCTTCTTGTTCTTCTTGGGGGCCATCGTTGCGCGTTCAGATGTTCGGTCGGGAAATCTGAAGGGTCGTTGTTGCGCTCCGGTTGAGGATGCAAAGGCGCACTGGAGTTTTCGCAAAAGCTAGGCATGCGAGAGTGCAGGGCTAGGCCCAAGACGGCAGCGCTAGCGAGCCAATCGGAGGGCGACAGGTCGAGGTGGGCGCGATCCGGGTAGCACGCCTCGCACGCCCCCGCCAGCATGACCGCTCTTTTGCTATGGGGCTGCGCAGGGCCAGCGGCGAGCGAGCGCCCGGGGCCCGGGGCCCAGTCGCTGCCAGCGCTCGCGGGCGTCGTGCGGCGGCGACGCAGCTGCGCCCGCGCAGGGCCAGTCGCGCGGCCAGTTTATGACGAAAGCGATGCTGCCCGTGAGGCGACAGAATCCGAGGGCCCAGCACCGGCAGCCAGGGCCCCGCGGTGCGCGTCCGGCACCTCCGCGTTCCAGCCCTACCACAGCACGGCAGCGTGCCAGCGCCCAGTTGCGATCGGCCGGTGAGCGCGTGCGCAGGGGCTCACTCACCGGGCGTGAAGAGAGTCCCCCGTCTCCATGGCAGCAGTAGGTGGCAGCGCTACCCAAGCTGCCGACCATGCTTTCTCTATGAAACGCCCGAGCACCGCTCCCTAAATCTTGTCCAATCTGCCATTATTTCCCGCTCGACTCCCTGAGTCAAAGCGCTGCTCGACCCTCCCGTCAACACTGCCAGCTGCCCAAGCCCGCGTCCATAGGCTCTCCTGCGCCGATCCCCACCATCGCAGCACCGCAGCACCGCATAGCCTCAGACAGCAGCCACAGCCACTATCTTTAGCACCCGCCCGACGTCAACCTCGCTCACGCGCGCGCCACTCCGTTCGTTTTTGTGTGCCCTGCAGCCCGCTGCTGGACACCAACCCGACACACGTCAGCCATGTCTACCGCCGTCAAGAAACCCTCGCCGCCCGGCCAGGCTTCACGCTCCTCTGCCGGTTCCTCTCCATCAGGGGCCAATCGCACACCTTCGAGATCTTCTACGCCAACTTCGTCCACCACCACCACCAGCAGCGTGAGGAGGACTGCTTCCACCCGCACAACCTCTACCGGCAGCCCTCTGTCCGCCCGCGCCTCCGTGCGGAAACCTGCCCACGCTTCGTCGCTCAGCAAGGACATGTCCGCCTCCTCTCCCGTCGACAACAGCGCCGAGGAGGATGCGAAGGCCGAGACCGCAGCCCTGATCAAAGAGCTCAAGGAGCAGCTGCAAAAGGCCGAAGCCAGCACCGAGGAATTCAAGGTGCGTTGTCGCGCATGCGCGCAGAGCCTGAGGCCGTTGCTAACCAATCCTGCAGAAACAAGTCGAAGTTCTCAAGACTCGTCTCGACGATGCGCTCAAGGATCAGGCAAAGCTCGAGGAGCGCATGCACGAGGAGGAGGAAAGGGTCGAGATCTTGGAGAACGAAAAGCGCGAGTCCGTTCGGCAGCGCCGAGAGCTCGAGGCTATCTACGAGGCAGAGCGCGCAGCTGCCATGAAGGAGAAGGAACAGGCCCAAGCCCGCGAGGATGAGCTCCAGGAGGTCATTCAGAGGCTCAAGGACACATTGGCCGAACGCGACCGTGAAGGCACGAGCTCGGGCGAGGAGCGCCGAAACTCCAGGATCTGTATGTTTTTCTATCCTTGAACCCATTTATCGTCGCGACCCCTTGACTCCTAACCAGTGTCGCAGCGTTCCCCAACTCGCGGTCCAACTCGTCGCAGAACCTTGAGAATGGTCACTTCGCGCCCCCGGCGTCGCTGCAGCGCAGCAACTCGCAGAACAGCTCCAAGTTGCTCCTTCAGAAAGACAAGCTCATCGAGTCGCTCCGCCTGGAGCTCGCCGAGGCACAAATTAAAGCTATCGAGATGGAAAACGCCGGAGGCGGACGCGTGCAGGAGCTCGAGAAGATTCTCTTGGAGACCCGGATGGCCAATGCCCGTTTGATGGAGGACAACGAGAGCTTCCAACTTCTGCTCAGCGAGAAAACGCTTAATGGAGACTTCATGCGAAGCATCGGCGGAGGGGGTACTCGACCTTCTTCGCAGGGCGATGGTGATGGCGCCAAAACCAGTCTTGCTGATGAGCTGGGCGCCGCTGCTGACGAAGAATCCAACGAGCGCCGTCTTGAATCCGAGATTAACTCGCTCAAGGACCAGAACAAAGCTTTGACTTTGTATATCAACAAGATCATTGAGCGCCTCCTGCAGCATCAGGGCTTTGAGGCGGTTCTGAGTCACGACCAGGACCCACCTGCGAAGCCTGCCGCAGCAAAGGAGACCCCCCCTCCGCCGCCTCCGAAGGACAAGCCTCAGGGACAGTCTTTCTTGCAGCGCGCTAAGTCCGTTGCGCTGGGCTCCGGCCCCTCTGCTCAACAGCCAGAGAAGCGTCCCCGTCCCATGAGTGTGATGCCTCCACCGCCGCCTAAGCAGGAGGAGCCCAGCATCACCTCCGACCCTTCCACGGCGCCTAGCATCCCGCTTCGCCACGGCTCGGGCCAGCACCGTCGTGCAAACTCGGAATGGAGTAACAGCGCAGCAACCGTGGTCAACAACATGTATCGTAACTCACCTAGGTCCCCGAGCATCGTCTCTCCACGCAACTCTTTCTTCAACTTTCCCCAGGGAGAGGGGCCAGCGTCGAACCGCAGTTCCCGCGTTGTTTCCTCTAGCAGTGTGCCGCGCCAGAGCATCGATGGTGCTGGAGATGCTTCAGGTCAAGATGCCGTCAGCAATTCCGATAGCGGTGTTGCCGTCGACACACCCTCCCCACCAAGGAGCATTGCTAGTAGTTTCGATCGCCCCGGTGGGAACGTCATGACCGGCAATAAGCCGCGTCCCCTTAGGCTCGTCCAGGAATCCGAAGAGGCTGAGAAGGAACGCAAGGCCGCAAACAGACAGAGTTGGATCGGTGCTTGGTTTTCCAAGAACAACGCAAATGCGGAGAGCTAAACGCTCTGGAATGTACGCGGTTATTTGCTCGTGTAAGATTTGCCGAAGGGACCCAACAGCTTGCCCGGTATGGTCTTTGATTTGATATGACACGACAACTACATCCATACATTGAAACCTGTTCGGGTACGACTAAGTCTCTGCGAGACGGCCGGCCGTCAGCTTTGTTCAACGTAAGGCATTTCACCAAGCACGAATGAATTTGGAACGTCCGTAATGATGAGGCGAATGGGGCAAACGGGGCGAAGATTATTTTTTCCCTTTTCTTTTAGTACTTGTTACTCTTTGCTCCTTTGGTTACCTCTTTGTTTGGCTTCTCAAGAATTTATATAACGGCTCCCCCTCGACCATGATTGAAACGAGGAGAAGGCAAAGAAGATTATCTCAATGATGGCAGGCAATACCCCAAAGACCGGTTGTTTGGTTTGGCAGGCACACATTTCCTCTCGGGTTGATGATGATTGTCATGGAGTCAATTACAGGAGGGGACGCAAAGACTGAAAGTAAAATTAGCGGACGATCAACCGTCGTCGTTAGCTCACCATTGTATGCTTTAAAGTCATTTCACTTTTCAGGTGTCGACATCTGGCACAGTTCTTTTCCCTGTCTCTTTTTTTCCCTCTCGCGCTCCTCTTCTCTCTGAGAAATGTGAAAAGGAAACTCAACTTCGAATAGACGGAACGGCGCTCGATTGGATATGAACTGTTTCGAGTACTCAAATACCCCTCTTTCCATACAAACTTATCGCTTCAGCTTTTCCATTTTTCGTACACAATTGTTCCAGGATTTTTCTGAATTTTTGGGAAAGTATAGGCACCTCATGTATGTATGTATGTAACGGCGGGAATGAGATCCCCAGTCTGCGGCTCTCGGATGCCAGCATATCCGCCCTCCCATACCGCCGCTCTGGACGGAAAAGGGGGTGTAAAAATCCCTATCCAGTCAGGCAACCCGTACATAACCACCTATATCCGCGTGCTCTCGTCTTCCTTCTACGATTGCAAGACACACCGACCGAGCGGAATCAGGAATCGAAAGAAAATCCGATCTTTCTTCCAATCGCTGGATCCAGAGACCCGATGACCAATCCACCACCCGAGTCCGTCTCTTAGAACGGTTCGCTTTACCTGCGTTTCGGGAGATCGACAGGGTCTCCTTAATATATCTTCCTTCCCGCCAAAGGAGATCGGAATTTCATGCGAAATTCTCCGTCCCCGCCTCTTCTGCCTCTGCGGTTCGAATAAGCATTGGTGCGACGTTGCCGGTCGGCGGGGACAGCCGCGCGCGAAGGGAAAGGGAAGGAAAATGGACGGACGACCGTCGTTTTGCCATTCCCGCCTAGTGCAGCGGCTCTAGGTGTCAAGACAGAAATGAGGACCGTGGTGAGAAGTATGACTGCTGGATTCGCGCTGTCGGGGGCCCCGAATGAGCCTACGTCACCAATTGAGAGCCGCACTTTCTAGCGTTTTTCTGCATGTCATTTCTACCTGATTCCCCCTCTGCCGGAGAATATGCAAGTGGAGGACTGTGAACGTCCACCCCTCGCATCAGCAGCGGTTCGAAACCTCGTATGGTACGCGCACCCCCCAGCAACCAAACCACACACGCCTCCACGTCTCCGACCTCACAATCCGCCCAGACGAGCCGATTGGCGGCAAGAGGACCGCGCCGCGGCGAAAGGAATACGTCCTCAAGCCCAAAGCGTTGCGGCTGCGGCCTTGCAGGAGAGGGGGGCCAACGGAAATCCTCCTTCAGCGTTGTTGCCCTTCTGAAGCTGCGTCTGCCTCAAGCTACTGTCTCGGCGCGGGTATAGTAACCGCCCCGACACCCAGCCTCCCCATATCCTGAGACGCCAGCTACACCTACCGATGTGGCGTTCAAGAGTCAAATGTTCGAAGATGCTGGGGAGAGAGGCGTTCCATCGGGGCAGTGCAAGAAGAAAAAGAGCGGAACGGACGGTATTAGGAATTGTGTAGCCGCCTCGCGGCTGTCGCGTCGCTTCTTTTGGTTACGTACAGCATGTGTTCGACCTCGGATGAACCGGTATTGGAATGTTGTGCGAGCGGCGCGCGGAGAAGAGATTCGGGATGTGAGCTGCTGGCAGTACCCGAGGTGGAGAGCAAATATGACGACGTGGACGTTGAACGTCATGGGTAAAGGGAACTTCCCCTTCGGAGAAAGTCGGACATTGTCGGCGGGAACCTTGTCGCACATCATCACCTCAACCTCAACGCCAGATACTCCTCGGCTTTGTTTTTGATCATCCTCTAAAATCCACTGTTCGCGCCTCCAATGGGCCGGGTATGGGCAGGTATGACTAGACAGGAAACAGATGAAAGAGATTTAAGATGCAGAGTGAAAAAAAAATGTCTATACCCTTCCCATCGTCGTCCTCATCAGACCTCCATATCCTACAGGCGAAAAACTATGCACAGTGGTAGTCGCGGCTTGTCATGATTTTTGTTTTGTGTTCGTCTCGCCCTCATCTCATCCGCCAGAATATTCAAAGCTGAAGAAGCTGAAGAAGCAGAGGGGTCTTCACCAACCGTCATGGACAACAACTGCAGCTTTGAACTCGCTCGATCTCGCTCGCTCACTCATGCTAAGAGAACAGGAGAGAAGGAAACCCACCATTTTCCCGCTGCACCATTGCACCTTATGCAAACCCCAATGATGCCAAATGCCAATGCTACCAACCCGTCTAGTAGTGGATAGCCTTATCGTAGGTGTTGAGGGCAGCTTCCTTGAAACTGTTTGAAAGGTAATTAGCATAATGGGCACAAAAATTCGGGGTTTCAGGACACTTACGCTTCGCTGAGCGTGGGGTGGGCGTGGCACACCCGCGCGACGTCCTCCGAAGAAGCACCGTACTCAATGGCAAGGCCAGCCTCAGCAATCATCTCACCAGCGTTGGGGCCGATGATGTGGACACCAAGGATACGGTCGGTCTCGGCGTCGGCGATGAACTTAACCAGACCCTCGGTGTCGAGGTTGGTCTTCGCACGCGAGTTGGCGGAGAAAGGGAAGGTGCCGACCTTGTATTTGATACCGGCGGCCTTGACCTCGGCCTCGTTCTGGCCGACCCAGGCGACCTCGGGGTGAGTGTACATGACCGAGGGGATGACGCCGTAGTTGACATGACCGTAACCCTTCGAAATGTACTCGACAGCAGCAACGGCTTCCTCCTCAGCCTTGTGGGCAAGCATGGGGCCAAAAGTGCAGTCGCCAATCACACGGATGTGGGGGATCTTAGTGCGGTATTCGTGGTCGATGATCAAACGGCCCTTCTCATCGGTCTCGATGCCAATGTTCTCAATACCGAGACCGGCAGTGTAGGGGCGACGGCCAATGGCAACAAGGACGACATCTGCGTCAAGCTGGAGCTCGCAGTTAGTAGCTGCATGCCGTATGGGCATAATTGGGGCTTACAGTCTCCTCCTTGCCGCCCTTGGCAGCCTCGACAGCAACCTTGACATTCTCGCCGGAAGCATCACCACTCGAGACCTTGGTGCCGGTCTTGAACTTAATGCCCTGCTTCTGGAGGATCTTCTGGATGCCCTTGGCAATCTCAGCGTCCATGCCGGGACCACCGATCTGGCCCAGGAACTCGACGACGGTGACCTCGGCGCCCAGGCGCGACCAAACGGAAGCCTGCTACGGTTATTATGTGACGCTTGCACCAATCGCAGTTGGAACCCACCATCTCGAGACCAATGATACCACCGCCAATGACAACCATCTTGTTGGGAACCTGCTTGAGGGCAATGGCGCCGGTGCTGGTGATGACCTTCTCCTCGTCAATCGTCAGGCCGGGAAAGGGAGTGGCCTCGGAGCCGGTGGCGATGATGATGTTCTTGCCGCGCACAGAGGTCTCGCCGCCCTCGATCAGGTTGACCTTGACGGTGTGCTCGTCGGCGAATGCGCCGGTGCCCTTGATGTACTCGACATTGTTCTTCTTGAACAAGAACTCAATACCCTTGGTGAGACCGGAGACCGAGGTCTCCTTGGCCTTCATCATCTGCTCGAGATTGAGCTTGACATCGCCGACCTCGATACCGCGGTTCTTGGTGTCGTGAAGGATCTGGTGGTACAGGTGCGAGTTGTTGAGCAGCGACTTGGAGGGAATGCAGCCGACGTTCAGGCAGGTGCCGCCTAGGGCGCCGCGCTTCTCGATGCAAGCGACCGACAAGCCGGCCTGGCCGGCCTTGATGGCAGCAACATAGCCAGCGACACCGCCGCCGATGATAACGAGGTCCTTCTCCGCAGCGTCGGTGGCATATGTCCGTTTTGACCGGTCAACGAGCGGGAATGTTGAGGAGACGGGACGGAAGGCGCTGCGGCGCGCCGCGAGCACGAGCGGGCGGGCGGGCGTCTTGGGTATCAGTTGCTTGAACATTTGGGCGGCGCGAGATGGACGCGGAGGGTGGGGAGGAGGTGGAGGAGTGAGGGTTCTGCAGCTGGCGATGGCTGACAATCGACGACGGGCGAAAACACTCGGGGCGTCGGAGCGCTGGGCGGCAAAATGCGGCAATTCGCGCGCTTGGCACGTGGGTGATATCAGCACCCAAGTCACTGGTTAATCGCGCAGCATGAATGAGCCTTTGCATCATTAGGCACGAAATGCTTTCTATCTGCCTGCGTCTGCATCTGCGCTACTCAGCCTCAATGCGCTGTGTCGCCAGCACCGTGAGCCCGTCTGCCGCCACCGCTGCGCCCCACCGGACCGTGTCTCTCTCCGACTTGTTGGCCGCAGCCTCCGCCTTGCTGATTACCTTCTTGAAAAAGTATTGCAAGCCTCGTGCCATCTGCGGCGCCTCTTTTGCATGCATAATCACGTCCAGCAATGCCTCCTCGTTCCTCTGGTCCGCTGTCCTTTTTTGTGACCTCAGAATCGCCGTCGACAATAGCACTTCGACAAAAGCCTCCGTCTTTGGCTGCAAGTAGCCGAAGTTCAAAGTCTGTGGGCCCAATTAGCGGTTTCCCAACGGACACATAAGCTGGGCTCGAGGATTGACTGAGTGGACCGTACGGAGAGGTCGGGAATTGACGGGATGTGGGCGCTTATTCGGCTTTTCCGCCATCACTTCACGATAACGAGGGGCAAGGGAAATTGATGCACGTACCTTCAGCGCGGCAATGGAGAGACCGCCCTCCGCAACCAGAGTACCAAACATTTTTGCCAAGTTCACAACTTTCCGCGTAGTCAGAGTCTCTTCTTCCTCCTCGTCGAAGTCGGCATCATCCGCGTCGTCCTTTTCGCCCATGCGTCTGAAGAGGTCCCAGAGACTAAATTGAAAAGCCTTCTTCAGGGGCTTTTCCGAGCACAGGCGGCGGGCGATCAATGTGTAATAAGGATTGTAGCTTTGTTCCGCGCCGGCACAATGGATGAGGACCTTCGGGATCTCGAGCTCCTGAGTCTTCTTCAGTCGTAACTTCATAAGCCGTAGATGCGCGTCCTTAAAGTCTGAGGCAGACATGATGCTGATAAAGATGGCGCGTCGGATGTCGGTGTTCATGCGCTGCTCCTTGGCTAGCTGCATCAAGTCTGTAGTGCCGCTCTCAATGATCTCTTCCGCAGACTCTTCTTTCTTTTTCTCTTTTGACGACTTCTCTTCCACTTCAGCTTCGTCTGCCATATTATTTCTCCAGCTTGCACCAACTAGCCACCACTTTCCTTTCTTTTCGGTGTCGCGAAGGTCCTTGAGCCCAATCCTGAGAGGTTCGCTTGCCTTAATCGATCTCGAGTTGAGCGAGCCCAGGGTTTTTTTCATACGAGTGGTGTGCTCGGACGTGATGGCTGATGCTGCGACACCCGTCTTCATACGATTATTCTTGAGATTGTTGATGGTCTCAATCATAAACTTGGTGCGGACAGAAAGATTTGCCTCTCCAGTTTTCGCCACCGATTTCTGAAGGAGGATGACAATATCCTTCAGGGCAGCAGGATCGTCTTGTCGTAGCTGAGGACCAGACATCCGGACAATTCTGAGAAGCAGCTCAGTGTTGAGCTCTTTCAGCTCTTCCAGGAAGATTCGGATGTAGTCAAAAACGAGGTTACAGCCTACGACTTGAAAGTTGTACAGTTCTGCTATTAGAGATACCAGATTTGTTGTCTCTTTGCCGCTGGAGTCCTCGTCATACTTGTTATAGTACTTGTCGAATTCTGCAACAAAGCGCTCGACAAGTTGAGCTCCGAAGTCCATGCCAATGACCTTGTATACCGCTGAAGTGAAACCAGCGTGTAAGATTATGAAGGTATCCTGTAGGCTAGTCCGATCACAAATAAGGCTGAGAAGCAGGTCTATTAACGTTGTCGTGACGTATTGACGAGGGTTATTTTGGTAGAGCTTCTCAATATCCTTGAGAATGGAAAGGAGGTTCGCTTCAGAGAGACGATTCAAAAGACCTTGGGTCTGCCTGCGTAATCTCGTCATGGCCTCCGCGTCGGATGATGGAGGACCTCGTAGTGAAGGTGGAATATATTTTCCGGTCGGCACCGCTTCCACTGGAACAGGTGGTTTGTAAGGGTTTTCTCGGACCCTTGGTTTTTGTTCTTCCACCTCAGATGCGTCATCTTTATCGGATTCGACATCCATGTCGTCTTCTAAGTCTCCGCCCCCCTCTTGTTCATCCTCCTCATCGTCCGAAAACCCGTTGAAGTCGCCTTCTCCCTCGCCCTCACTATCATCATCGCCGTTCAAACCGTCTTCCAGCTCATCGTCCTCCTCGGCGCCAGATCCCAGAGACTCGTCGTCCTCCTCACTGTCATCTTCGCTAAAGCTCTCTTCGGCAGTCAGACCTCCGGCGGCCTTCCGGCGCTTGCTCTCCAGCCATGCCTGGTCCTCTGATGACCTCTTTCTCTTTCCCGTGACAGCAAAGTCGAGTTCATCATCCAGGCCGTCCAAGAGATCGGCTAGACCATCGTCCTCGAATTCCTTCGGCAGTTTTTTCTTCTTTATGCCCAGTTTTCTCTCCAGAGCCGCAATCTCGGCATCGTCCTCCTCTAGTTTTGCCTGGACCTTCTTCGGTACTGGTGGCGGTGACGGCGACGGTGTCCTCTTCCTCTTTTCCTTCTTTTTTGACAACTTGACTTCCTCCTTTGTTCCTCTATCTTTTCCCGAGTCTTTCTCCGGTGTAGGGGCACCGGCGCGCTTGAGTGCTGACTTTAGCGGCTTCTCTTCCGCCTTGCGCTTCTCAGGCCTGGGTGGTTGCGGCGGGGGAGTAAAGGCATCTTCGTCCTCATCCTCATCCGAGATATCTTCGGCGCCATGGTGTTGAAAGTGGCGCGGTTGCCGGCGCTGGGATCTCTTTTGCTCGCGTTCCGCCTTCCGGCGCTCTTTACGACCTAATGCCGAGCCGCGGGCACGCCCTTTGCCGCTTGAAGGCCTCGAAGCTGCAGAAAAAATCAGGGTTAGAAAGAGCATTATAGACAGAATTGGGGTAGCAAGTACCTCCGATCTGGTCGAGGAGCTCGCGCGGCAGCTTGGGCCCGCCGAAAGAGCGTTGGCGCATTCTGGAGTGATGTCTGCGAAAAATCTCGGAGTAGGTCCAGGACCCCGGGAATGATTTACAACGATAGCGCGCGCCAGCCCATGCAGGGCGGTGAAGAATGACTCGCGTTGGCACACACACCCCCGGCCTCGCCGACGCGGGACCCGCACTACCACCGCGACGTCAGTCGAATCTGAGCAATTGCTGCTGCATGCCCGCGCCTCCTCGACAACATGGCCGACAAGCACCTCAGCAATGAGGAGGTATGCTCTTGCTCCCACAGGCTCCCGCGGCTTTCCTTACAAGCTAATTTCACTGCCAACAGTTTTTTGAGCGGCTCGTGGAGCTGTTCGACGCGCGGCGCAACAGAGACCATGGCACCGTCTACCTGACCCAAAAACGCCGTACGCTGCCCCTTCCAAGATTCACCACTCTCCTATCTCACGGAGACTGTAGAACTGTCATTGTAATCTGTTGTAACAGTCACCTTCGACCTCAATTCCCGCGAGAGCACACCGGCCAAGGTCGCCGACGACCCGCTGTGGGACACGCACCCGCCCAACCCCCTCCCCATCATCGTGCGCGCCACCAACGGCAAGTCGAAGCCGAAGCGCGATCGGAAGATCAAGCTGTCGACCATCGTGCAGCCCGATCAGCTCGAGGGTTTCTACGCGCGCTACGCGGACGTCTGCAAGGCGGGCATGTCGTCGCTGAAGCCGAGGGATCGGAGCAAGCGGAAGAAGGACAAGAAAAAGAAGAAGACGACCGGTGGGGATGGCGAAAAGAAAAACTGAATGTTTTGGCGGGACATGGTATAAAGTCTTCAGAGTCCGTGGTGGCTTACGACGGAAGAGAACGGAATCGACAATCTGTCGCAGGGAACTGTATGCGTAAATCAGGCATCCAGTGGGGTGTGCATAGTTCTGAAGGACCATGGCTGATCACCCATACGAAATGCCGATGCTATGATCTTCTTTGATCGCCTGCTCGGCAAACATAATCTTCGCAAGAAAGATACCTAGCTACTCCACCAGCGCTGATTAATAAAGCAAGAATTTGCATTTCTAGTTCATTTCCCTTTCCCTACGTACATTATGCCTGCTTTCGTCCTCGAAAAATTCGGGTGGTATATCCAAAAGTGTTCCAGCTGGGCAGATACTCCTCTCCTAAATCTCATGTAATTACTGTGACTTTCCGGACACCGCCCTATCAACGAAACTGTCCGTATCCTCTCGCACGCAAGTAAGGCTGTTCTCTATCACGTTGTTAAATCAAGTCCCATTTTTCGTTCTCCTTGAATTCATGTACCACTGTACACCAAAAGGAAAGCTCGGCTTTCCATCTCAGCAATGCTTCTCGCCTCGCTTCAAAAATCACTGCAAGCAATCGCTTACTTACATCATTACGCGTCACTCCCTCAAAGGGCCGTACTACCTGGATGTCCGGACCGCACCTTGTAAGGGTGAATCGAGCTGAATCGCCTATGACTAATTTTCTCTTGAATACTCATTTGCACTTCTATACGTGGTCATCAATAATCAGCAAGCTGCCACATACGTCGACTCCATTGTGATCTTGTTGAACTCAATGGATTATCCCTCTAAGGGTTTAATGAGGAGAAGACTATTTACACAAGCCGACACATCACGCTAAGCCTCTTTTGTACAGTATTCCATGTTAGTCTATTTACCGAACGCTTTCGACCTCGAACACATCTTCGTGTTAAAGGGGAGGAGGAGAATAAATATCAGTCCATCAAAAGAACTCAGCGCGAAGCGATACCAAACTCAGCCCACAAGAGTTCGTGATTTGAGGTTTGCCTACCCCATTCCTAAAGTTTTGCTTGAGAAAACGGGCTACCTAGGCGCGGTTCTGTGGGAAAAGGTCCGACTGCTTCTGAACGTCGCAAGAAGCGCTGTTCCCCGGGGTGGGAAAAAGGGCGAAATTTTTAGACGTTCCGTCTCGGTACGAAGCGGGAGGCAGGAAAGACGCGTACCTGCGACGACGGTGTATGGATGACCCTTGCCGGGTCGGATCGAGTTACTTGGCTCGAATCCATGTACCTACGTATGCACCGTCGCATTTGAGATTCCCCGCATGTCAAGGAGCATCGGGTGGGGAAATGGTTAAGAACGTAAACATGTAATGAGTTCTGCATGATTGACCGTGGTAATGCTTCATGCCTGCAGCAACCCTCATGCACTTTGCATACGCGCATCGAGGCCTGCGCCAGAACGCACGTACGGCGCTTCGTAACTCACACGTAATTGCTTTGCAAGGGCAGTTGAATATCGGAGTGTTTGAGCGTATTCCGGAGATGAGGATGACTGGTTGCACAGGAGGTCTCGTGGCTAAGTTGCCATAGTTGCTGGTGATATCGCCGACTTGACTCGCAGGCCAATCAGAAATTCCCATAGCTGTTCCCAAAAATAGCAACGACCAAGAGGGAAAACCGGTTTACAGAAGTTAAAGAAATTCTCCGATCAGCTGTTGCTCAGCCTATACAAACTATGGAGGAGCCTGGGTATGCGGAGGAACCGAGAAAGGTAGCTTAAATAATTCAGTCCGGAGCGCCGGTCCCCTGCCAGGAAGGAAATATCTAGCTCCACTAGTTATGAGCAAGGAATTTTGCGTGAGAAACGAAGAAAATCTTGCCAGCGCCTTTTTGTCGGAGGAAAGAAATATCTCGTGATGAAACCCGGGAGAAAGAGTGCCCAATGAATAAAAAACCAACGTCATCCAAATTGGAAAAAAAAAAAAAGAACCCAGGAAGAGAAAATCCAAGAGGAAACCCTTATACAAGTCGTACAGAGAAGTATACATCAATGCATCCAATCATCCTTGAGATGGAGGCTGTGGCGACTGTTGCATATTTGGTCGTGGCGGACTGCCCTGTCCGGGCGCGCCGCCTGGCTTAAGCAGCTGACCTTTCCAGCCGGGAAAGAGGGTTTGAAGCTTTGTGTACATCTCGCTCAGGGTTTGCGGCGCCGCAGGTATCGTCATGATTGCCGGACCAGGCGGTACGGGCTTGTTCGGATGCTGGATACGATCGGCAAAGCTCGCAAGGTATGACAGATTGGCTTGCAAGCGGCGCATGCAGCTGTTTGGATATCTCAATCAGCACTCTAGAATGGCGCCAAGAATTGCACATTGTGGCACGTACTCGATGTATTCCTTGGACGCCACCTGTTTGGTAGCGTCGCCGTCCTTGTCCTGGCCCGGGGGTGGGTTGGTCATAAGGCCGCCTTTGCCTTGCTCTTGTAACCGTAGAGTCTCTTGTAGAAGTTCGCGGTTGATATCAAGCAGCAGTGTGACCTGATCGCGCTCACGCTGGAGCTGGCCGGGCGAGGTGGGCGTGGCGGCCGTGGGCCGCGTAGGGGTGCCTTGGTGGTGCGGCTTGGGCTGGACGGAGTGCGATGGAAGGCTCACCGGGGCAGCCATGGGTTGCGACGAGTCCGACAGCGACTGGGGTTGCTGGTTCTGGAAGTGCTGCTGTTGCGGGGTCTGCGCATAGGGCGAGACGTGGCGGTTGGGCGAGATGGTCTTGTTGAAGGACTGGAAGTGGTGCTGCTGGTTCTGGTTGGGCGCCTGGATGGGAGTGGAGAAAGGCGCGGTGGTGAAGGGACTCTGGGGCACTGCGGGCCAAATGTCAATCTCTGAGCTTGTTGGGCTTGGGGCGTGTGAGACAGGCAGCGCGACGGATTAGGCGAAGGCAGAAGGGGGGGCGCGTCCACTCACCTCGCGGCGACTGCTGCTGCATGGCAGCTGGCTGCATCATAACCCCACCGGCGCTGGCTTGGGCGCTACCCATGCCCATGCTCGAGGCCAGCGGGAAGCCACCGGCGGGCGCTGCTGCGGCGCCATTGCTGAAGGGCGGATGGTGAGGCGGCTGGATGCCCTGGGCGAACTGCGGGGGCGGCGGGCCGTGGGCGGGCTGGGCATGGATGGGCGAGCTGCCGAATTGCTGGTGAGCACTGGTCTGATTAAAGAACGACGGGTTATAGGAGTCCATCTGATTCATGGCTGCGTTCGGGGTGGTCGTCGCCTGGGTATGGTTGAGATGCGATCTTCACGCCCGCGCAGCCGCCGCTAACTCGGACCCGGTGGCGCGGGCCCCTTGGTCCTGCCCTGGCCCCAGCAGTGCTAATCAAGCCCAGCAGCGCGCCGCCAGCCGGGCTGCGCAGCATCATTGCCAGCGGCGACAGCAGCAGCACAGGCAGCAAAAAGAAGA
This sequence comes from Neoscytalidium dimidiatum, assembly GCA_037367355.1. Classification (NCBI taxonomy): domain Eukaryota; kingdom Fungi; phylum Ascomycota; class Dothideomycetes; order Botryosphaeriales; family Botryosphaeriaceae; genus Neoscytalidium; species Neoscytalidium dimidiatum. The sequence goes on along the minus strand of CM074705.1, from coordinate 1,375,264 downwards.
CGCAGTTGGCAGCAGCAGCAGCGGTGACGACGGCGCTCGTCGACAGGCACATTCCGCAGGGCAGGCCGGCAGCGCGCCAGAGAGGCGCAGACAGCCAGCCAGCGGCGCGCCGCCAGGGCCGGGGTTGGGTGACGCATGGCCATGGCCCACCTCCCTGTCCCTTCTGCTGCTGGTCCTTGGTCCGTCCTCCGGATCTTAGTGTCACAACGACGGATAGAGCGCATGCCGCCACGGCACGGCGGTTAAGGGCAACGGCTAGACAAAGGCTGCCTCTCCACGGCCGGGGTGTGCTGGGCCAGCAGCGAGCCAATCCTGGCTGGTGTGTGAGCGCAGAGCCCACCACCCACAGCGCTGGATGCCCGCTGCAGGCCTGGCTAACGCAGGGCGCACGTCAATGTGCTAATCCCCGAGGATCGCAGCCATCAGCCATCACGCGCTGCGCCAGGTTGGGTGCCCGCAGACCACTGGAGATGAAGCTAATAAGAGGCCTCTCCCGCCCACCGCCGGCATGCTTGAAGCAGAGCCACCAGGCCCGCCACGACTCGCTTCGAGATACGGCCCATCCAGTTCTGTTCCGACGGTGCGCTGCCGTGGCTCCCCCAGGAATGCGTGGCGGCAAAGCGCACACCTTTCGGTCAGCGGACGTTACGCTGCCGGACTGGCACAGCATCTCATCAGCGACCAGGCCCCCCAAACCAACGGTCCGACGCGAAAGTGGACCTGTCCAACCAACCAGCGCGCCTACACCGGCGAGCCTCATGTGACTCTCCGCCGGTTGCTCCTCCGGCCTGCCTTCGATACCCATGCTGTCCTCTGCGTATGCGGTGCCCTGCAGCGCTGCTGCTCAGCCCAATTGAGCCCATCGATGCGCCCTTGGCCCGTCTCGATCTGCCGCCGGGGCCCCAGATGCGTCCTCGTGTCGTCCAGCGCTGCCGCTGCCAACCCACCTGCTGCCACACCGCAGAATCCCACTGGGCCGGTGCCAGTCTTCTAGGTGCAGGTGACTTAGCATTCGGACGCAGACGAGCGTCTGGCGGTCAACAGCCCACTTACGAGGCAGATGGGTGCTTCCAGGTTTCAAGAGTGGTCAGTACCATTTGGGATGCCGAACAAGGTTTGAAACGCATGACGAACCAGAAACATCACCGGCGCATGACTCGTTGTCCTTTTCATCCGGACGTGGCCACAGAATCGGAAGCCGGACTCTGGCCATGGCGCGCCGGGGCCCAGGTGGTCCAGGCGTCGATTGACTAAATCAATTGCTCGTATAAAACGGCTGACGACGGCGCAGCATGCGCAGAGAGGAAGGAATTGCTGATAACGGGCGGGCAGGGATGCCGGTTGCTGCAGAAGCGAGGGAGTTCGCCAAGTCGACAGTCCTCGAAGTCGCTTGGTTCAGGTACTGGAAGTGGGGGTCAACCAACGTCGCATGGCCGTTGCCCGCGCCTCTTTACCCGGCTTTACTCTGCCCATAGGCTCGCCGTGCCACTGTATCATCATTGCCAGGGGTTCTTCGTGGCTTCTTCATCTCTTCTGCTGCACCGAACGCTATCGAAAAGTCTGTCGGCGCCGCTAAGCTTTTGATCGTACGCCATTCATCAATATGAATGCCGGCCCATGCCGCGGACCTGAAGCAGCCCGTCTCTCGACAACAGCCGGTTTCATGTGGAGTTTGGGCGCTGGATGATCACCGCTATCGCCTCTTCAACCGATCCCGAATGCATTCACTCGATCTCGGAAGAAGGCGGTTGGCGTGGACGGACAGGGTGAACAGGTCGAGGTCTTGTGCATTCCGTGGAGAGGTAACGTGAATACAAAGCTCCAAGTTAGGCCAAGGCTAGCGCAAGGCTCGGAAACTAGCCAGATTTATTTAGAGGGCGTCAGGGCGTGCACCCCCGCCGAATCCGAACACCACCAGCCATGGTCGACGTGGCCGATTCTGATGAGTGTACGTAGGCTTACTTCAGGCCCGTAGTATGATGTGGCGGCCACTGATCATCTGTTGATAAGACTGTTCACTATTTGCTGCACATAAAAGGAATGCTTCACTGGGTAGCGGAATTCGTGATACACCAGATTAGCCAGACACAGCGCACCGAGCATGGTAGGTTGCAAAAGAATCAGCCTTCGTTTCGAAGGCTCCGCTTCGAAAGACGAACTCTCACCATAACAACACATACATATTGTGATGCGGTTCGAAGGTTGGTTTCTTCTGTCACCTGCTGTGCGAGATATCACTGAGATCGTTGCCCCCTTATGATGCGATGGGGATGACGATTGAAGAGATTCCGGCGTTGGAAAATCAGATTCCTAGACAAAGCACGCGGCTCACAAAATGATTACCGTTGGCGAAGACACCCATGCGCAGTGAGATTTTTATCGCTTCTTACTCTGGGTCCCTGGACCGCACACGAGAGGCTTGGCCAATTCGAAAACCTTTCCTTTTCTGTACAGTGATGGAAGAGCACTGAGGTGTTGGTGACGTGCACGAAGACGGGTCGGAATAGCCGCAGTGGCTTGGGGAGGCTGACAAACACGAGCGATGCGAGACGCGACGGAAGGCAATTTTGCAGTGGCAGCTGACGCTTGGAACGGGGCTCTGAGCAAGTTTTTCATTCAGCTATTGTCAGCGGCTGAGGCTGCGCAGTGCAGTAAGCCGGCTTGTTCTCGTCGGCGACGACGGTTGGGGGCTGGAAGGGCTGCTTTCTCCGGCTTATTCTCTTCGGCCCACGTCGGTCCAACACGGCCCGCCAAGACCCCCGGCCAGCCCTATGGCTCAGATCTCCCAGAGCCCTGCCGCCGCGCCGTAACATCGCCGTCTTCGACTTCGCCGACGGCTTGTTCGCCCAGATGACTGTTCCTTCGCCTGTGCACTGACTGCCGTTGATTCACCATGCGCCATTCGGTGCGGACCTGCCGTCTGGGCCCCTGCTGGCCCCCCAAAGAGGGAAAAGCCGCATCCGGCTTGTATTCGTCTCCAGCTATGCTTTCGTTCAGCCAGCGCCCCGGGGGAGTGACATATAAGATTTCATGAGCCTTATACCTAAGGGCTCCTTTTGACCACACTCCACCACAACATCAACACATTTCAAGTCACTGTTCAGCAACTTCATCCCTTGAACACACAACCACTCCACTCCTCAGTCTACACGCAGCCATCCAATGTACACCACCAGAGCCGCTACTGCTTGCTGTACCAAAACGACTGGACGAGCCGCCGCTCATGCTCTCAAGTCTCTCAATGGGCTCCCGCACCAAGCAACCCTTGTGAGTCTGAGACCTGGCCTCATCTCCATACAGCAGCAACCATGGGCCGTTTCGAAAAGAAGCTTTTCCTCATCACCCGCCACTTGCATAAGGGAGTTTTTCCCCGAGAAAGAGACTGAGAACATCCGGAAGACACCTGCAGCATGGGACCACCCAATGTGAGCACACCGCCATTCACCCAGGACAAAGACTAGCCAATGCTGACAGCACTTTCAGCTATACTTATGAGCAAATGAACGCCATTCAGATTGCTCACCGTGATGCTAAAACGTGGTCGGACAAGTTCGCCCTCTTGATGACAAAGATGCTCCGGTGGGGCCTGGACTTGGCCTCTGGCTACAAACATGCCAAACCCGGCGAGCCCTTCCAGATGAGCGAACGCAAATATATGATCCGGAACGTTTTCCTAGAAAGCGTGGCTGGAGTGCCTGGGATGGTGGCGGCGGTGTTGCGCCATCTGCACAGCATGAGGCGGATGAAGCGCGACAACGGCTGGATCGAGACACTTCTCGAGGAATCCTACAACGAGCGCATGCACCTCCTCACCTTCCTCAAGATGGCTGAGCCCGGCTGGTTCATGCGTCTTATGGTGCTGGGAGCGCAGGGCGTCTTCTTCAACGCCATGTTCTTCTCATACCTCATCTCCCCGCGAACGTGCCACCGCTTCGTCGGATACCTCGAGGAAGAGGCCGTTCTCACGTACACCCGTGAAATCGAGGACCTGGATGCCGGCCTTTTGCCTATGTGGAAGGATATGCAGGCGCCAGATATTGCAATTGACTACTGGAAAATGCCGGAAGGCCGTCGCACCATGAGGGACCTGCTTCTCTACATCCGCGCGGACGAGTCAAAGCACCGCGAGGTCAACCACACGCTAGGCAATCTGGACCAGAAGAATGACCCGAATCCCTATGTCAGTCAGTACAAGGACGTATCGAAACCGCATCCAACGAAGGGCATTGAGTGGCAACGGCCCACTGGCTGGGAGAGGGAGGAAATTCTCTGAACCAATTTTCTTTCTTCATCCAAATGAACAACTGGATTGTAAACTTATCTGTACTACTACTCCGCTCAGGTTGGCGCTTGCGCTTGGGTTTTGACATTTCGTTTGGTTTGCATTTTCTCCATGATTCAATCGCAACGATGCTCAGATTTACTGTTCTTCCGCAAGATACCTTACATAGACGTTGCACCTAGTTTAGAAAAGCAATATTACACTGAGCAATTCCAAAGATAAGAAAAATTCTACGGCCTCTGCCAGTGCTCTCGCGAGAACACAATCCAACAAGGCCATTTCTTAGGTAGTTGGAGCGGTCGCTTGGGCGTGAACTTGCGTTTGGAAGACTTCCTCAAATATCTACATGCGTTTCTTTCGAATCAATACCGTAGGTGCTTACACCCGAGCCACTCCGCGTCTGCCGGAATCGGCACCTCGCGGCGCGCTCAACTTCGGCTCGGCACGGCAGATGGCCAGACCTCCGGGTCGGCACCTCACGACTGTCCGCAAGGGCGGCACGGCTTTCCCCACCGACACATCCCGATACATTCAAAAGCTGCCTGCCTCCGTTGAAATTCCACCCACTCCTACTCCGGCGCCTGCCCCACACAGCTTTCTACGGACCATTCTACGCCCGGAGTTGAAGCAACCGCCCGGACTGCTTCGAAACAGTCCTTTCGACGCTCTTCCGTCTGCATAAATGCTTCGACTCCCTCCGGCCCTGCTCACTCACTCGCACAACAAGACGTTCGCTAGCCGTCCTCCGGGTGTCTAAACTGCACACCTTCCTGCTACATTCGTCTGTCCGTACTGCTAGCGCAGCGACACTTTTGAATCGCCGTCATGCCGTCCAAGCATTGCCAGTCCCATCTGCGCACATCATGTCTCGGGTCACTGCATCGTGCAACTTCAGTCAGCGCAAATCCAAGCCACCAAGACTCAAATCATGTTCCTCTTCTGACGCATTATAATGCTTTCCTTTGTTATAATGGAGCCTCTAATGTCCACATGGTTATCCTTCAGATCCTGGGAATGCTCCTGTCAGAGGCCTTCTCTTCTGTTTCCCAGCTCTGATCTAATCTGTCAGGTCCTGGAATTCTGAGCCAATAGTGAGATTCCAAGACGGTATCTCGTGAGCGTTAACGCTGGTTAGATCCAACATCTTCGTGACTGCCTCCCCCATCATCGTTTGCACCTTGTCTCATTCATATTCCGCAAAATTTTCTGTGTGTAGTTCCTCACAGAGGTGGAGCCGAGCCGTGAGCTCTCCCACATTTGAGGCCAACCTGTCCGATAAATAGCAGAAAGAGACAGGCTCATACAGGGACACGGTCCTTGCTTATTCAAAAAAAAAAAGAAATAAAGATATACTGTTTCACAGTCCGTACAACAAGCTAACGCCAAAGACATGCGTAGTTGAAGTAGTCATCCAGACGTGGATGTGAAAAGATGGTCTGGACACCCACGTCCGGACGACTACTTCAACCACCCAGGTACTCTCGTGTCTTCTCTTGCAACACCTTTCCTCATCTATGCTAACTAAATCTACGGCAGGCAGAGTTGACATTTGCATTGTCTAGCCTTATCCAAATGTAACGGTCGTCTCTTCTGCCCTTTAATTTAAAGCCAAATTCGTGGATTACGCACAAGCTCGAAGGGGGGAAGAATAGAAAATAATGGTTTATTTTATTTGAAAGTGTCCAAGCAGTAGCGACGGGTCGAATTAGGGCATAAATTTCCAAGCCAATGCGATTACACAGCGTTAAAGAACGTAAAATAATAGGTAATCCCGGAACATAGACCAAGCAGAGAACCCATCTACAGAAACCAGCATGCAAACCGTTCTATCTAATGCAGCAAGCAGACCAATATGTACCATGTCACTATCGTATATACATCGCCGTCTCTATATATCGTCTCATTACGGTTCGCCCTTAGCTCTTGGGGATGTTGCAGGTCTTCAGACACTGCTCGACTCCGAGAGCCACATTGGCCGGGATCTTGGAGCGGAACTGCTCAAGGTCGGCGCCGTTCAGCTGCTCAGGGTAGCCGAGAGTCGCCTCGACGATGTCGCCGTTGAGTCCGAAGAAGTTCTGGGCCACCTGGCTGGTGCCGGGGTCTTCGGAGTTCAGGGTCGCGACAAAGGTAGCGTTATAGCAGGTGGGGTTGAACTGGTAGTGGATGCTGCCGATGGGGAAGACGGCGCCGGAGAGCTTGCCCAGGGTACCCGCAGCCTCAGCGTTCTGGCCGTCGGCAACCAGGCCGTTCTCGACGATGAAGCCGAAGTCGAGCTTGTCGCCGTCGACGAGCGTCAGGAACTCGGTGGCGCGAGGGTGGGTGTGCGGCGTGTTAAGGCCGCACGGGCCGAGGAAGCCGACGGTCGTCGAGATGCCCAAGTCCGTGAGGATGGGGAAGTTATTGATCTGGGCAGCCTTGAGGGCGCCGCCCTTGCCGTTGCCGGGGCTGACATCCTTGGTGAAGTCGAAGGCGACGACCTTCTGCAGCTCCTCCTGGGGCAACAGCTCCTGTCCCTTGCCGTCCTTTGTCAGGAGAAGCTTGAAGCGGTCGATGGCACGAGGCGCATCCTTAAGCTTCTCGATCAGAGCGGTGTTGTCGACGGTAGCAGCAGGCGGCGCAGCAGCGTAAGTGGTGGTAGAAGGAGTCGAGGTGTTTGTAGGAAGGGCAGAAACGCCAGCGGCGAGAGCAGCGATGATAACTTTAGCGACGGTAAAAGACATTGTTGTTGGCGTGCTTTGGTCGGTTGCTCTAAATTAGATTATTGATGCCGATTCAGAGAAGGACTCAAGGAAATGAGAAGAGGGAAATAAGGAAATAAAGGAGATAGGAAAAGGCGCTCTTGTTCTGTTGTTTGATTGTGTTGCTGTGGATGATGAGAAGGACTCCTTCGAGGTAGATGCATATCTTTATACTCTTCAGAACTCGCGATGATTATCTGCATGGGGATGGCCTCAGGAAGCGCCATCTGACCTACAAGCCCCGGTGCTCAGCTTGAGCAGCAGCCCTGTTCGGAAGACGAGCATCCGAACAGAGCCCCAAGTGACCAAAGAAGCTAGTGCTCGACAAAGATGCGCACTCAAAATCATAAGCTTATCCTTAGTGTTGGAAATCAGTCGTGATCCGGAACAAGCAGAGGATATGAGTGGATGAGGGTTTGCACAAGCGGTGTGGCACAGTGTTTCGGGAAGCGGGCTGCGCGTGGCGCATGCCGCGCCACCAACCACGCGAGGTCGACGTGGATGCTGGACAGAGTCAGATGCCCAGCTCGGCAGGGAGGGGGGCTGGCGCGGAGCACTTTAGACTGAAGCCATTGTGCAGTTCAATTGATAAGCGGGATGCCCCGCTTGATGATACATTGTAAGCATGTCTAGAAATAGTACCGATCCTCCACATTAGTCGGAAAATCGCCGAAGGAGACGCCAAATGAGAATTCGTTACCAACTCCAAAGGAGTGGCTGGCGCTGTTGAAATGACCAAAATCTATGCGCTGTCGTGACGGTCGTGGGAACATGAAACCAACATCCTGCAAAAAGGTCGTTTTTGCGCCAGGACCTTCGGCCCTGCCATCAGCCAAAGTAAGCGCCCAACTCGTGGCAACGCCGATATGCCTGAAAATAAAGTGTTTCTCGGAAGCTTTCTTGCCGGCTTGGAGCCGGGGTGTTGGCTGGCCTTGTGATTGGCCACACCCCAGTCGAAAGAGGCGCCAAATCGGGGCTGTGGTGAAGCAAAACGCAGCGCTCAGCCACGGGAAACACCGCCCTCGAAACGAAACCACCAATGACGCTATACCGACGAAGACGGTCCGCTCGAACCTGAATCCAACTCCATGCGATCCTGATATACCCAGAACGGGAGCGCCTGTAGGCCTTCGAGGTCGGACGGAACAGAGGGCGGCCGGGTGATGCTCCCGCCGCTACCCTGCTCTTCCTCGGCGAACGTGCAAGAGTTGCCAAGGTCTTCTAAAATCAATGATGACCTGTCGCCGGGTTCGGCGCCGTGCCCATTCAGCTTGCGTCTAAGCCGACGCGTATGGGAGCCTGAGTCGCGAGAACCAAGACTGCCCAGATCAGCGTCGTCGGTGTCGCTGCCAAAGCTCTGACTGTGCGTGCGCTTGAACTGCCGCCCGCTCCAACGCTTCTTGCGACGCTCTGTCCGGCGCCGCAGCTCCTCGTCAGTGCTGATATTCTCATCGCCACAGTTCAGCTCTTCGAGTCTTCTTGAGATCCCGGCATCATCCGCGAGCCCGTCACGCCCGTCCCTTGCGCCGGGGGCTTCTTCAAATCCATCAGGACGGACGACTTCTGTGTCGCTATCGTATCCAATGTCATCCTCAGTAATCTCTTCGACATCGAGGCCACCGTCTTTGATTGTGACGACCGGTTTGTTGTTGTCAGGCTGAGGTGGCTCCTCTCCAGGCGATGCCGAGTGATCCACCGGCGAATCGTCCTCCATGTTTGCGGGGCTCGAGGTGTTGGAAGAATTGGCTGAGGAATCAAAGCTCTCGGCTTGACCAAACGGATTCTTGCTGACGTCGCCGTTACGTTCGGCACTCTCCAGCGGCGGCGACGGAGCCGCGCACAGCGGGGTTACGTGTTGTTCGTATGGTGGAGGCGGATCGTTCAGATTAATGGGATGTGATGCGGTCGAGTATGGGCAAGGTGTGCTGGGAGGACTATTTGGTCGGTTCAGTGGCGCTTCGAACACCGGAGGATAGTTTGGTCCCTCCATTATCTCCACCACAGTTGGCCGGCGGACCTCCGACTTGTTTTTTGCGAGGAAGTGTTCGAGATGCGGTTCGACGACTCGGCTAAGCTGCGCGGCTCTTCTAGAATGCTGGATGGAATCCGCAATAACAGTATCATTTTCTCCAAGCGATAAGATGCGATTGATGGCGACTCTACGGCAACAATGGGGAGAGTGGAAGGAGAGCGCGCCTCATTGCGTGTCAGTCAATGCGACAGGCTCCTCTTATCGTAGGATTGGCTTGGTTACCCTGGGCCAGGCAGCAGAGGCGTATAGGGCCTACCAAGGCCCCGAGGACGAGGGGTAGGGTATGTCGTATGTTTGCGCAGGAGGAGCCCGGACAAAGCACGGCGGCGCAGAGGAGATGACGAATAGCGCAAGATGGAACTGGCGGGACTCGGTCGCAGGCAGGGCTACAGGCGTTCACGACGCAGCCGGGGAGGAGTCGCGGCGCAAAAGTGTGGTTCGCAGTGGCGGAGCGGCGGCGGCGTGATGTCGCTCTGGACGGCAGCCGGTGAGGACAAGGGCTGGACAAGCGGCGACAGGAGCGATTTTTGGGGTATCACAGGCTGGGTGGTGGCTAGATGCAGGCCGTGGTTGGCGTCTGCGCGTGCATGACGAAGGGTTCTTGTTCGGAGCCATCAGTCGGCCACGATCAGCACGCCGGCGAGCGCTCGACGCCGTTTGGGAAATGCCAGTGGACGTGCCGCACGACAGGCATCAGGGATGCCCCATGCAGAGTCAATTGGTGATCGCTTTGATTTTTTGGCGGGGCTATGGCCTCGAGGCGCCGCAGCCTCGAAATCTCACGTGCGGGGGAGTGCGCGGCGGACAGCGCTGGGAGGCGGCAAGCAGGACGGTGCCATTGATGCCGTCATCCGTCGCCAGCCGCTCAATGACTCGGCCAGCGGCGACCGTTGGAGAGACATCCAGCCTCAGGCACTACTGGCGCGCCTCTCCAAACGGTCGGGCCGACATTCAACAGTCGAGCTGCATTTGACATTGCTTCCAGGCTGGCGCTGCTGGCCTGGGCCGGGGTTGTGCCTTCCGCCGGTCGTGGCACGTGTTTTAGGCCTGAGGCGGCAGCGGCGGCGGCGGCTCCAGCTTCTTCGTCGACGGCCGGAGCGGGCCTTGGCAGGGCTACGGTAGAACATCGGAAGCATACTGGACACATTCACCGTCCACCGCGCGCGCGCAGGCACTGGGACGTAGTTCTGGCGAAGCTCAAGCTGGCTGGGCGCCGAACCGCATCACACCCTCTCCACCAGCTGTCCGTTCCCTCGCTCTGTCTTCTTCGCCGTTCTCTGCATCCCGTCGTACCGCCCCGAATTGGCCGGCGCTGAGCGACCCTCTCTGCCTTGCCTGAAGCTGCGGCTTCTCCCTGAACATCCAACATGTCGTCTCCGAACATGCTCACCAAGGTACGTTGCGCCTCGCATTCACCCGCATACAGCTGTATTGACCGCCGTGCAGTTCGAGTCCAAGTCGTCCAGGGCGAAGGGCATTGCCTTCCACCCCAAGCGGTGCGCCTCAGAATCCTCGACAGCTTTCCTGCTCCCCGCTAACGCAAGACAGGCCATGGATCCTCGTCTCCTTACACTCGTCCACCATCCAGCTGTGGGATTACCGCATGGGCACCCTCATTGACCGCTTCGAAGAGCATGACGGTCCCGTCCGCGGTATCGACTTTCACAAGACACAGCCGCTCTTCGTCTCAGGAGGAGACGACTACAAAATCAAGGTGTGGTCCTATCAGACCCGTCGCTGCCTATTCACCCTGAACGGCCACCTCGACTACGTACGCACCGTCTTTTTCCACCATGAGCTGCCCTGGATCCTGTCCAGCTCCGACGACCAGACCATCAGGATATGGAACTGGCAGAACCGCTCTCTGAGTATGTTGCCATTGTGCTCCAGACACGTTGCTTACCACACTCACAAAACTACCTAGTCTGCACCATGACCGGCCACAACCACTATACCATGTGCGCGCAGTTTCACCCCAAGGAGGATCTTGTTGTCTCTGCCTCCCTTGACCAGTCCGTCCGCGTTTGGGATATTTCAGGCCTCCGCAAGAAGCATTCCGCTCCTACCTCGATGACCTTCGAAGATCAAATGGCGCGCGCCAATGCAAACCAGGCTGATATGTTTGGCAACACTGATGCGGTTGTGAAGTTCGTGCTCGAGGGTCACGATCGCGGTGTCAACTGGGTTGCTTTCCACCCAACGCTGCCATTGATCGTGTCTGCGGGTGACGACAGGCTGGTCAAGCTGTGGAGAATGAGTGAGACAAAGGCTTGGGAGGTCGATACTTGCAGAGGTCACTTCCAGAATGTTTCGGCTTGCTTGTTCCACCCGCACCAGGATCTGATCCTCTCCGTGGGTGAAGACAAGTCCATTAGGGTTTGGGACTTGAATAAGCGCACCTCAGTCCAGTCATTCAAAAGGGAAAACGACCGCTTCTGGGTCATCGCGGCACACCCGGAGATCAACTTGTTCGCTGCTGGCCACGACAATGGTGTGATGGTGTTCAAGCTCGAGCGGGAGAGGCCTGCCTCTGCCGTCTACCAAAACCAGCTTTTCTACATCACCAAGGAGAAGCATGTTCGCTCTTACGACTTCACGAAGAACCTCGAGTCTCCCTCCATGCTGTCGCTGAAGAAACTGGGCAGCCCGTGGGTTCCTCCCAGGACCTTGTCGTACAACCCGGCTGAGCGCGCCATTTTGGTCACCTCCCCTGCCGATGGTGGTTGCTACGAGCTGATCAGCTTGCCTCGCGATGCCAGCGGTGCTGTCGAGCCTACGGATACCAAGCGCGGATCCGGAAATTCTGCAGTCTTCGTTGCCCGCAACAGGTTCGCTGTCTTCAACCAGGCCAATCAGCAGATCGACATCAAGGATCTATCAAACTCAACTACCAAAACGATTAAGCCTCCTCATGGCACTACTGATATTTATTTTGGTGGCACTGGTTGCCTCTTACTGATTACTCCTACCTCTGTGGTTCTGTACGACATTCAGCAGAAGAAGCACCTTGCCGAGCTCGCTGTGAATGGTGTCAAATACGTCGTCTGGTCCAACGATGGTCTTCACGCGGCACTGCTCAGCAAGCACAACGTCACTATTGTGACCAAGAACCTCGAGCAAGTCAGCACTTTGCATGAGACCATTCGGATCAAGAGCGCCACGTGGGATGACGCTGGCGTGCTGCTCTACTCCACCCTAAATCACATCAAGTACACGCTCATGAACGGTGACAACGGCATTGTGCGCACACTGGAGCATACGGTCTATTTGGTTCGGGTTAAAGGTCGCAATGTCTACTGCTTGGACCGTTCCGCAAAACCGAAGATACTTCAAATCGACCCGACAGAATACCGCTTCAAGCTCGCCCTCATTAAGCGCAATTATGACGAGATGCTTAACATTATCAAAACATCCAGCCTCGTTGGCCAAAGCATCATTGCCTATCTGCAAAAGAAGGGCTATCCGGAGATTGCTCTTCAGTTCGTCCAAGACCCACAGACTAGATTTGAGCTTGCAATCGAATGCGGCAACCTTGACGTGGCCGTTGAAATGGCAAAGCAGTTGGACAGACCGAAGCTGTGGACTCGTCTCAGCACTGAGGCTCTTGCCCACGGAAACCACAAGATTGTCGAGATGACGTACCAGAAGCTGCGCACATTTGACAAACTCTCTTTCCTGTACCTCTCTACTGGTGACAGGGAAAAGCTTACTCGCATGGCTAAGATTGCTGAGCACCGTGGCGATATGACCTCACGCTTCCAGAATGCGATTTATCTCGGCGATGTCCAAAGCAGGATCGAGATGTTCCAGGAAATTGACCAATGTAAGTGCCCGTCCGTGTCAAATCTTCGATCCTTGTGAAACTAACCACTCTTTAGATCCTCTGGCATACGTGCTCGCCAAATCCCATGGTTTGGAAGAGGAATGTCAGAACATCCTGGAGGCCAGCGGTCTTACTGAGGACCAGATCTCCCTTCCGGAAATTGGCGAGCCTCTCACACCACCCAAGCCAGTTGTTCCCACATACACTGCCAACTGGCCCGTCAAGAGCTCGGGTGTTTCTGTATTTGAGAAAGCACTACTGGGTGAAGAGCTGGATGCTGACGAGCTGGCACCGGCAACAAATGGGTACGGCGACGAGGATCTCATTGAGACTGAAGGCGATACGCAGCGCAACGGAGCATTTGACGACGCCGAGGAGGACGAAGACGCAGCTGGCTGGGACATGGGTGGTGACGACGACATCGAGGTCGAAGATGATTTCGTCAACGTCGAGAGTGCAGAGGCGGGTGCTGGCAGCAGTGAGGCTGATATGTGGACAAGGAACTCCCCCATTGCGGCAGACCATGTTGCTGGCGGTTCGTTCGAAAGCGCGATGCAACTGCTCAATCGACAAGTTGGCGCTGTCAACTTCAAGCCGATCGAGTGGAGGTTCCAAGAAATCTACCAAGCCTCAAGAACGTTCCTGCCTGCTAACGTCGGCTTGCCTCCGCTAATCAACTACGTCCGGAGAACTCCGGCTGAGACGGACTCCAGGAAGGTACTGCCTCTCATCCCCCGTGATCTGGAATCCATCACGGCGACGGAACTTGCAGCTGGAAAGAACGCTATGCGCAGCAACAAGCTTGAGGACGGCGTGGTGGTTTTCAAGAAGATCCTACACTTGATGTTGCTTAATGCTGTGACTACCCAAGCTGAGGTTGCCGAGGCCAAGAAGCTCATCGCTACGGCTGGTCAATACGCATTGGCCATGAGCATCGAGCTTGAACGCCGTCGTCTGACCAGTAACAGCCAAGACATCTCATCCCTAGATGAGGAGACGAGGAAGCGAGCATTCGAGCTGGCGGCATACTTCACTGTACCGGAACTCGAGCCCGCACACAAGGCGCTTGCGTTGTTCGCGGCCATGAATTTCTCGCACAAGAATAAGCAGCACAACAGCGCGCTGTCGTTCGCGAATACCCTACTGGACCGCGGATCGACCAATGCCAAGTTCAAGGAGAGCGCACGTAAGATCAAAACGGTGTGCGAGCGCAACCCCAACGACGCGGTCGAGATCGACTTCGACACTTTTGCCGATTTCGAGATCTGTGCTGCTAGCTTCACACCTATTTATGCTGGATCACCGAGCGTCGCGTGCCAGTACTGCGGCGTCAAATACCAAGCCAAGTTTAAGGGCACCGTCTGCAAGGTGTGCGAGGTCTGCCAGGTCGGCGCGCCTGCGAGTGGTCTAAGGCTGTGCTTATAAGCGCGGGTAGGCGGCTGATGGATAGTTCAGAGTAATGGAAGCAAGGCAAAAAGTACATTTTGAGGGCTGGAGAGTATGGTCTTGAAATGATGCAACGATTGAATGCGCTGCACATGTGTGTGTGGAGATGTTGGGGCCTATTGTTGTTGTGAATTGAGGGGTGTTCAACTCGCGGTAGAAAGATAGGACTTCGGTTGCTTTATTAGTTCCCTTGTTTTTTGCTCGCTCTTGCATGTAGCGTACAAGGCAGAAAATTTAGGGTTATTCAATTGACTGTAGACTGCTTCGTCCGGTTTCGATGTTAAAAGCGCATATGCTGGTCAAAGGGTCCTTGGTCCTGATATCGTCCCCTTCCCGCTACCACGGTTCGCCCTGCTTTCGCTTGCTAAAGTCCTTTCTCTCCATCTATCCGATCTGGCCTCAAGGAAACCAACAATCGAATTCGAAGTGATCCTACCGACTGAAGCCCTCATGATAGGTAAGTGCGCCGTCTCTTCCAGATGGGGAAATATCTGAGGCCCCATCATCCATCCTCACTGACGACCAACCGAGCACGCTCGCGCTCGCGCGTAGGCGGCATCCGCGCTCTCTTCCGCCAACCCTCGTTCTGCGCGGCGCTTTTCGTCACCGCGAACATGTGGTACCTCGACAACGGCGGCCACGTCGCGGAGCTCCTCGAGGAGAAGGTGGTCGGCGTCCCCTGCTCCGGGACCCCCCGCTCCGAGTCCACCCACACGCTGATGGTCAGGTTCGGCAAGGATCATGGCGATGATGCCGCCGTCTTGAAAGCGCTGAAAGAGGCGCACATGGGGACCAAGAAGGAGCTGCACTGGCTGGGGGAGATGATGCGAAAGGACCTCGCGAAGGTGGAGGCGCGACTGAAGGGGATCGAGGAGGCGAGAGAGAAGATGAACAAGAGGCAGGAGAACGCAGAGGCGAAGAAGGGGGTTGAGATCAGGATCGTCAAAGAGAGAAACGGTATGGGGGTCTGCGGCGCTGCTTTGAGTGCGGCGGTCGTGCTGGCCCTTTTGCGGTCGAGCGGGAAGGTCTGAGGGTTCGGATACGGGTTTGGATGAGACAGGTCGGATGTGCGGGCTTACTAGCACTGTTGACGAAGGATGGGAACGCCTTGCTCACTTTAATCGACGGTCAGTTTGCGTGTTGGGGTGTCCGCTTTTGCTGTGCTCGTCTATCGTGTGTATCGCGTGTAGCAAACTCGTCAAGCCTATGATTGTCAGACGTTTTCTTCGCATAGGTGCATGCTAGAGTAATCTGAGCTGAGCTGTTGCCTCTGCAGTCGGAGAATTCACATTTGCGAAAAAAAAAAAAAAAACTTACTGTAAGCGAGATATATTCATGTATATATCGCGCGGACAGGATTTGAATACCGAACAAGTGATACAAGACAAAATCCTACCAAGAGAGTCGGATCAATCGTCCGGACGCAGATGTGATTTGATTTTGGTGGGAGGAAGTACGCAGCCGAAGGCTTTGATTTTGTTTTTTGTCGTGGGTCTGCTCACGTGTAGTGCAGCCCTGCACCAGCTGCAATATTCACGTATGCAGCGGATGTGCGAGTTCCCTTGCGTAGCGGTAGCTTCGATTTAATTTCAAAGCGACGGCTGCCTGCTACGGTGCAATGAAAAGATTCGCTGCCCGGCAACAGTCAGCTTTGGCAAGGTTCCACAGAGGTCCGGGTTGCTGGCGCGAGTGTCGTGTGAGCTCTGGTGCATGATTCAGCGCCAAATGATGACATTAAGGGGATGCTGCTGTTCCTGCAAAGGCCGACGACGGCGAATCAAGCGGCGTTGGTTAAGCCTCGTCGATATCTGGGACAATCCTTGCGCACCTGGTTCCCAGAACATTGCAAGCTGAAGGGCCCATGGAGAGTTGAAGCAGCCGTTTGGACGCCAATGCTCGACGAGATCGACTCGTTTGCATCCGAACGCCTGCATCGACCGCTTGCACTGCAGCTGCTGTTGGGCAGTAGCGGGCGACCACAAGCGGTAAGTGATGCTCGGCTGGGCTAGGCGGGAAGCAGTAAGGGAGCGGCCACCAAAAATAGGCACCAATAGTCAACGACACCGGCATTCCCAGGCACGCGCCGCCCCGTCATTTGCACCACGTCAGTCTCCAGACTCTATCCGATACCAGCCTCAACTCTGACTTTCCATGTCGGTCCACCAACAATGAAGAGAAATCTAAAGGCAAGCCTGGAGGCGAACTCGCAGTCCAGTGGCCTCGATGGCTTCGGCGCGCAGTCATCCGCGGCCTACTTCGCCTGCTCACTTGGCTATCCGCCTCTGTATGGACCCGGACCACATTTATCAGCTGGTTGGACGTAAGAGTGGCACAGATGGAGCCTTATCTGCACAGCTCCGATCCCGAGAATTGCTGCACGCAGGATTGTGCGATCAACGTTCTCGGCATTTTGGGGGCTGGGGAAGGATGATGATCCTGCAGGCTTCACGGATCGACCCCTTCATCTTGAGCCTCCCAACCCCCGATTGAATTGCTTTCCCCCTCGTCGACCGCAGAAACAGTCCGTGAAGCTTGCAACTTACGAACCTCATGTTTTGAATTCCGTCCATCGCGGCCAGCAACAACCACTATGGCTCAGCGGCCATCTCGAAAGTCGCTCTACTCGCTGGCTAGCCAAAGTTCGAGGCACAGCACCGGCGCATCTTCGTATATAAGGTGGTCTCGTATTATAACCCCTTGGCAACCTAGCTAATCCAATTGCGTAGCAACGATGATGATAGAGGGGACTACGGTAGACTGGAACTCGGCGATCTCTCCAATACAGCTCTTCTCACGAACACCGCCTACGATCCTTACCGAGGGTCCAATCGCACGTCGACAGACACGAAAACCCGATCAATCTCGTCACTATCCGGCATAAGCGATTCAGCCTTCAGGTCAAAAGGCAAAGCTTTCTTCGAGCGCGCACGTAACACTTTCAGGATATCGAGAAATGTTTCGCCCAACGAGCGAGAAAACACGCGTCCAGGCAACGGCCTGTGGACCGAGCTCATGCTCGTCGACCGCACCCTTCGAGGAATGGCCGTTCTTACCACCTTCTTCGCCCTTATGATGGTTATCATCTGCGTCTGCTATGCGAAAAGATTTAGCAAACACGTAGATGATATGCCGAATTCTACGTCTGTGCGCATCTCCTCGGGATCGGAATCTTCCATGAACCATAAGGCTGAGGTATGTTTTGTTCGGACCAGTCAGGGTACTTCCTTCTCTGTAGAAAGTTGAAGAACGCGCCAAGCCACAAACTGTTCAGTTATCTTGGCAGAGCGATTACTTCAAATTTATAATCTCGCAGCCTGAATCATTATGTGAGTGTATCTAACCTGGGCGTGTACAGGGTTTGAAATTCCTCATCAACGTGGCGGCGACCATGATTCTGGGAATGTCGAATACCTATCAACAGCTTCTCACTGCCTTGAAGGTGGATGACCTAAAGCACGCGCTCTACAAGTACGGGGATGCAAGAGTGGGAACCAACTCGCCTTTCTCCATCAACCATAAACGTCAGGGACGCCTACGCGCGTGGCTCGCCTGGATTCTCTTAATCTGTACTTCAATGGTAGGAGGGTCCATGGTCTATTGTGTGCGATGCTGACCCTTCACAAGCCGGTTCACCTCCTAGCGAACTCCGTTATCGGTGTCACTGAATTCTACGGGATGAAAATGGATGTGCATTATAATCCGCATGGCAACGCCATTGGCTCCGGGATGCCGGATTTCTCCTGTTACTCGGCTCTACGCATGGGACAAGCAAGACTCGACCGCGACCATTGGCAACAGCTCATACCATCAGCGTTTGACTCGTACGGACCGCATTCCTACTCGTATTATTCAGGTGACACGTGCCCGGCCAACCGCTCGGATCCGAGCCCGAATCCTTTTGAGGAGACAGAAGAGGGTTCTGAATACTACACTGATCTTACCGTCTTCTACCAACCGCATTCCCCATGCGAAAACGTTTTGAACAAATCCAGTTCCGCAGATGAAGTTTGGTCAGAGTACAAAGCCGCGGACGGACATTACAACTGCACAGGCATTTATAATACGTCATCGAATTGCGCATACATTTACGATTTCACAGAGGGTTGCACTACCGCCTTCTTCAATTGCTCCACAAGATCGAACCCCAGTGGAAACGAAGACGAAATGCACGGCCACCAAACTTGGCTGGTCCTGCGCATGCAAGCTGCAATCATTCTAGCCGTCTGCATCAGCATCAAGGCAGCGTACATGATAGGTGTCAACGTCAAAGCGCGTCACGAGGTCAAAACCCACTGTCTAACGTACGGGGACGTCTTGGTTGCCTCAAACTTCGACCCGGACCTGCGTATTCCTAACGAATCAATGGTAAATGGTGGAGATTTCCACCGTCGCTCAGTCTCGCACACCTGTCACAAGCACTGCAAAAGCCAGCAGCTTTCAGAAACGGGTGAAGAGCTCGGACACTGCCAAAAATGCAAAAAGTACAATGCGGTCAACAATTGTCCTGGCTTGCCATGGCCTGCACTATCTACCAAGCGCAAGAAGTCCCTGATTACTAACCTGGGCCAAACAGCGCTCACACAAATGCTGACGCTCAGCTTCACCTCCATGGCCATGTTGGCCGTCTCTATCTTCATCGCTGTCATCTACACAGCTCAATATGCCTACGCCGTTTGCGTCCGGTGGACAACATACAACAAGCAGTTTGCCTCCTCTCAGGTGTTTGCAAACATGACACTCGACAGCCTGTGGGGCGAGATCGCGGCGTTCCTCATTTCCAACGGCGCTCAGCTGCTTTACTCCTGCCTCTATTTGCTGCTCATTTACAATGTCACGCTCATCAGTATGGAATACGAGTGGGGCCAATTCGAGAAGAGTCGTCGGCGGCTCCGCTGTACTATAGTGAAGAGCGAGCGTTTCGATGAGTCGTACTTCCTGCAGTTGCCTAAGAAAATCGTTTTCCCGATCATGGTATACTCCATCATAATGCACTGGCTGCTCGGTCTCGCCATTCTAGCAAAGGAGGACATCGTCTATGATGGTTATTCCATGTATTCGCGATACATCGTATGTGGACCCTGCGCAATCCTCGCACCTTTGGATAGCTAACATTGGATTCTTTCTCTCTCTCTAGATCGTAACTGTTCCGGACGGCGTATGGGGATCATGCGCTCTCCTCCTTGCCATGACCACCTGCTGTTGGTGGGCTTTTACGTACAAGCGTGAAGGCTTTATCCCGCAAATGTTCGGCTCTATCCGCACACTTTGTGCCGCAACTAGCCAGCTCAACGACTTCCCAAAGGAGGGTATTCACTGGGGTGACTGTGAGTTTCCTGCCGCCGCTATGTTCCCTGTAACTTACGAGTTGACATTCAATGCAGTGGGAATGAATGAGAGCGCGGCGTTCCGCCATGCCGGCCTTTCTGCAGGTGAAGTCGGCGAAATTGTACCAAATGAGATCTACGCCTGAGTAAACCTGTTGCTTCAGTCGCACGGCTTCAATCTTCTTGTAATTAAAATACCAGGGACAAAAAGCTTCGTCGTTCGGTTTTGTAGGGAAATTCTGAAGTTGGGGACTTGCGATTGCATATTGAGCTGGAGCCTGTACATCTAGAATCTCGTTCGAGCGCCTCCTTTATTTGAATACCCCAGCCAGATACAGAAAGTTGTGTTTAGCGTGCGAGCGTATAAGTATGCAACTTATCATGATGATTGAGAATTACAATCATCTGCGGGCGGTTCTTTAAAGTATCGCAACAGGAAGCGATAATGCACATCCGGAGTTTAAGCAGTCGTCATGATGTGAATGTGCGGAGATATTAAAGTCATTTATGTCCGGAAAAATGCTTCAATCAACCGCCTGATTGCTTTCACTTCCCCCTGTACACTCGCATTTGCTGTTGCAACAGTGCTGGGACTGACCTCATCATATTGCGAATTGACCACCACCTAACTGCTACGCGTCCAGCTCCGCAGCGCCAGCTCTCCGCAATCTCCAGCTGGAAGTAGGCATCATAGCTGCTGTATCACGCTGGCCAGGCGATCGAGCGCGCCTCGCAGCGATCGGCGCTCTCCATCTTCTTTCCAGTTCCAGTAGGCGCATGGACCACCATCTCGCTTCACGAAATTTCCCGAAACGGCTTGGGGAGTGAGCGCAATGACCTGATGACCACTTACGACACGCATCAGACGTCAAACAATAAAAAAAAGGCTTCCGTAGCTCTTCTCGAGTTAAGAAGGGACATATCATGCGCGAGAGGATTTTGCGCCATGAGGTCCTTGTCATCACGCGGTGAACCTTTGGCTGGAACGTCGGACATCACCCCGCTCGAGTCTCGTCGAAGGATGGCCATGAGAACGTCTCGGGGAAGCAAGAAGGGGTGAAGCAAAGTCCGACTTGAGAGATGTACGAAGATATGGATGTATTGCATAAGGTTCTTTAATCCGTAGTTACGTACGAGTCGTGGTATAGTATGCGCTGCGGATGACAGCGGGCAAGAGATGGTTCGTAGCTCTAGAGCAGAAGCCTCGTGTTGGGGACTATTTTTGGAAGCAGAGGTACAAATAGACTATCGTCGTGGTGTATTCGATAGCTGTGCTCGGAAGGAGGTTGTGGTGATGATGAGTGTCGAGCGAGTCGGACGTACTAATTTCGAATGGCAGGATTTGAGTATTTGACGTAGAAAGCTTGATTGGGCTTGACTCTGAGGGAAGGAAGACTGTGGCTGAGTTAGCGTGTCGAAAGATACTAAATGGCTACAGCTCTGCTCTCACGCAGTGATTGCTTAAAGTCGGTAACTCTACACAGACGGTCGCTCGCTTTAATGGATGCTGCTTGCACTTCGGTATACTGGCATGGCCTCGCAATATCGATTTGACAAGAAACCCAATAGGAAACTTGATGAAGAGGGATTTCGAGCTTACGTAGCGCTGTTCTATCTCGTAGAGGATTGCAAGAGCGAGGACTCGCTCTCCGGTGTGCCAAAATGTCGATGCGGATTGGGCATAAGGGATGTCTGTTGCTTTGTTGAATAGTGTCAACATGATTCCCAAATAGTATCCTATTATCACAAGTATCTTCAACACATACTCGTTACGTACCGCTTGTTCTAGGCCAATACAGGTATGACGCCCCGTGTCACTTAGCTTTCATACAACTCTTCCTGAGCTATAGGTGTCGAAGTGACACAAACATAGATGTATGCGCTGAGCTCAGAATAGTTGTCATCTCCTCCCAGATGTTTCTGTGTTGCGGTATGGCACAATGGAAAAGGCTGCACCATCAGACGGATTGTGGTAGAGTAGTCTCAGAGCGCTCGCGGCCGGCATGGAGACATATACCTTCTCATATGAGCAGCATCAGTCACCCGTTCTTTAGGCGTTGCAGAACCTAGTCCTTGTACCCTCTCTCCCCTAAATATCTGCTATGAGAAAACGCATTTCCGTGTCTCTATCTATGTGGTCAAGCCGTACATTCGAGAAGCGAGTAGGAAGGATCGCTCGAGTAAGAGATAGATAGTGTTCCCGCGTGTGGACGACCGACAACATTTCGCCGAGAAACCTGACGAAGGCACCTGCAAAAAAAAAAAAAAAAAAGCTAGAACAGTCAACAATCCTGTTACTCAACAACGAGGAAGACACAGAGTACACTCATGACGCGAAATCGTGAGCTAAGGGATATGACCTGCGGGCTTACCGATGAAATTCGTCCTGATAGAAGACCTGCCTTTGCTGATGATTTTGATGCCCGCAGCCATGCGATCGTACGAAACTCACGCATATCGTCGGGTCTATCGGCCGAAGACTGCAAGACGTGAGCCACAGAGCTCACTTCCTCGTTCCGACAATAGTCGCGATGGTAAGAATGGGCGCAGCTGCGAGCATGATGAGAATGGACGTCAGTAGAGAGAGCCTTGCAGCCAGGCGCTCGAGAAACAAGTTGACGTGCAGGTGATGTCGTGTTCGTCGAGGCCCAATAGGTGTCTCCAGCCACGCAGACTTAGCCTCCTCACCACCTACCGTTAGTTGACTGGTCTTCGATATTCGTCGCCCGCAGGACCGTCTATCAGGCGTGCTACCAGCAGTTAGGGAAGGAGAAACCTCACCTGATAGATTCCAAAGTAGGAAGGCCGTTGACAAAGCCTCCGAAGCTTTTCCAAGGGCGATCATGGATGGTCTGCCACCTGATTGCTCGTCCTCCAGCCCTGATGGACAAGTATTCTGCGCAAAGCAGAGACAGTCCAGCCTCGAGCGCACTGCATGAAGCCGCTACTTCCCGCATCTCTGCCCAGGCCCGCCTAACAGCATTCTCATTGTGCCACAGACGATCACATCCTTCCTTTTCCGAAGGCAAAGTATGTGTTGGTAGTAGTGCGCGTAAGGGCTCCACAGCGGTAAGCGCTAATGCTGCGCACCGAAGTGATGACGAACGCCGTTGGATTGATCGATCATTGGTTCCCGGTATGAAGTAAAACCGCGTGTCCCAATCTGCTGCGCGCTTACAAAAAAGCTGATTCGGTCTAACGGGAGGGTGGGAAAAGAGGAAGGTCTCAGCCTCAAGGAGGTTTGATGACGCACTTCGAGGCAAGCCGACCTCTCCCAGAGAGATGGCACCGCAGGAGAGAGGGTCATTGCAGATGGATGCTGGGATGTTGGCTGGCTGAGAAATGCTCCGAGGGAGGAGGAGCTTCGGCCGGGCTAAACATAGACCAAGATGCATGCCAAAGAAGGGCCTATCGAACGGCGGGCTTGCAACGGAGTCGAGGTTTCGATCCGAAAGAAGAGAGTTATCAGGCATCGACTCGGCCCATCCGGATGGCTGCTCGCCTGCGTGCCGTGCGTCACGCGTTCTAATGCCTGTCTCTAAGCCTGCGGGCAAGTCATTGACCTCAGCTCACGTGCTGAAGCATATCGAAGAAGCCGTGACATAAGCGGCACAGTAACTCTGATAAAGCAGTTTACCAAACAGACGCTCTGGAGCGTCCAGGCGGGCAGCCCATGCCACCTGCCAAGACCTAGAAGCCTTTCATCCGAATAGCAACCCGGGGTGGTGGACAGGTATATGCGCTCACTGGACAGCGTCGGCGCATCTTTGCTGTAAAGGGGTGCAAAAGATTGACAGCGGAAGCGCGTTGTGTATAATGGCGTCCTATCATGACGCCGGGTTTATAAGAGGCGCTGTGTAGAGTGTAATAGGGTGGACATGGGTCGGAGATGATAGCCCGCGCGTACAGCGGAGACCAGTCTGAACGCATCGCAGCCCCGGCGCCCCAATTTATTTTTCCCACGATGGCGAGACAGAAAGTGACAGATCGTATGGCCACCGCGATTCCACGTCGGGCTGCGGACAGGCACGACGAGAGTGACACTGTTCCACCTCCTGCTGACTGCACCTCACATGCCCATTGTCCAAGACATGCCCCCCTCTCTTGTGTGTGGGCCGGGGATGACGCACGAAACGCGGGAATCATCACCGCCGTACCGGGGTCTTCCACGTCCATTTCCAACAGTACTGCAAATCCTGCGAATCTAGAACGCCTCGTCCCGCTCGGGCTGCACGGCTACGGCCGCCTCGGGTGCTCCTCGCCGAGAGTAGCGGGGATGTCCACATGTGAACTGCTTCAGATGGGCCTCGGCGCCTAGACAGGTTGCTGTCGCCATTATCGCTCTGCCCGGGCATCTGGCGTCGGTCGTCGAAGGCCATCCGCTATGGTGGATGCAGCCGTTGTCCGAACGGGGTATTTCAACTTCCTGATTCGAGCAGTCATTGTACGCACCGCCGGGATATCGCTACCACCGTCTTTTTAGCTGTTGTAGGCTCCGCATCAGGGCTCCCGTCACGAGAAAACTTTGATGCTCGTATTTTACTCGAGAGCATTGATGGACGCGTCTCAAGAGGCCGCGTTTCGTGACGTTGGCTTGAGTGCGTGACTGGTACTAGCATCATGAGCATCGACACCGGCCGTCCGCTTGGGGGTGCAACAACATACCTGGGCCCTTCCGTCTGGCCTTTGCATTCCCCACGAACGCATTGTGCTGGGAAGCTACTCGTGTTGCCCAGAGATTGATTGTGTCATTTAAGATGACGCCATCCGACTGCCAATCTGGGTAGCTTTGGAGGCGCTTCATCCCGGGCTGCCGACTCTCGGATAAATTTCGTCTGCTCATTACGAACAAAGCCGGGAAATTGCGCTGGAGCTAGTGACGGAAACATGATCTCGTTGATGCGCTTATGAAACTCTGATAGACCATGGAGGCGTTGTCAGCAGCGTGCCGCGTTATACCAATCGCAGTATCCATACCCAATCAGCCCAGAAGCTCAACAGTGGGCGGGGAATCTCACCAAGCACCCGTCCGTCTCAGGAACCCATTCTCTTGGTCAGCATCACATCGACAAAGCAAGCAAGGGAGTCTGCACAGTAATTGACCGCTCTAGAGCCTCTGCTGTCCAGGTTTGTGTCCCCGGCGCGGCTCATTTGTCGCAAAGTAGAATATATATACACAGCAGGATCCATGGATTGCGGAGAACTCAATGACCCATAAGAAGAAACGGCAGGCGTGATGGCTCGACATATGAACAGAGCCCAAAATGATCACCCAGCCATCGGCCTTGCAGCCAACTTCTCGCTGAACGCTGGCAAAATGACGAAACGGGAAAAGAGAACAAAGGGTGGATGTAGAAGCCTGGCCCTAAGAAGCAAAGGAGAATCAAGAAGAATGTAAGGTAGAAAGGAAAACGAACCCCGGAAGGCAGTGGGCCAAGTACCCGTACGGCCCCTGCCAATGCAAGCCAAGTAGCGGAAAGTTGGTGTCTCACAGAGGAAGCTAGATAGAACCCGCAGGCGAGAGCTCCAAAGAAGTGGACGGCGCCAGGCAAATGCAGCAATCGAAGCCAACGACGGGACCGGCGTGGCACGTAAGAATGGTCGATGAAAGAAGCAGCAAGATCTGCGTCCCCGAAAAATCAGACCCCCGCCTCCCGCCGACGAGAAACACGAGTAAGCGTGAACACAAGAGTCGAAAAAAAAATAAAGAATACGATAGTACGGAGCGAAGGATAAGCCGCGCAAGCTTTCCCTCGGCATTCGTTGCGTGCCTCCGGAAATCGTAGGATCTCCGCCTGGGGACCCGGTGAGCTGCCAAGACTCGCGATGGCTTGCAGTGCAGTAGGGCCGACGACGACGGTTGGAGGTCTTCGATGATGCAGATTGCGCGTCGGGGATGATCGACGGCGCAATGCAGTGCAATGAGCCGCGGCGCCTAGTTAGAAGGAAGTCGGACAGCCGCGTGGCCGCGGGGTAGTAGAAGGGGGGTAAAAAAAAAAAAAAGAAGCTAGGGAACCTGAAAGTAGCAAATGAGCGATTCCAGAAGCAAAACGGAGTCTATAATGGCCGAGACAGCAGGTAACAAGCCGGAGTCCGGGTATAAGGTGCGCAAGAAAGAAGCAAAAAGGCCGGCGCTGGTGAAACGAAGAGAAGGTAAAGGGAGCCCGAAGGTGCAAACGAGCCGCGGCAATGGTACATAAAAGGACAAAGCAGAGGTATAGCAGTCGCAGGCTGGCTATATGGAGCCGCGGAGACAGCCGGCGGGGTCGCGATAGGAAAATTTGGGTGGGTTTGCGCGCGCTGAAACAGGCCCTGCAGTGCGCGAGTGTGATTGAGGAGCAGAAGCAGGCCTTGGCGGGCCGGCCAATCTCGCTTCGGCTCCCAGCAGACGTCGCCGCAATCCGTAATCTCCCCAGCCCAAAGTCCGAAGGCGGGTCAATCGAGGAGGTGAGCTGCGCAGAAGTCGTCAACGTCAGCGGTCGCACGAGCCTGTGCCCCGGCCGCTGCGGCTTCCTCCTGCGCGGCCGTCTTCTTCAGCCCCACCGCGCAAACACGGCCCCCCGGAAGATGGCGAAAATCACAACCGGCCAGTCCCCGCTTCCCGCTTCGGCGTGCTGGGGCGCGAGCCCTGGGACGCTTGTACAGACGGACGCGTTTCACGCTGGACTAGCGAGGATCTCTCTGAGCCCTCGCCGTCGCTGCCGTGGTTGCCTCGTTCTTCGGTACCCTGCGAGGACTGGGGCGCCTGAGGCGGCTGCTGATGTTGCTGATGGTGCTGTTCTCGCCGATGAGGATCGTGGCTTGCATGCCGGTCGGAATATGAGCTCGATTCGGCACCCGTGTGCGTGCCTGCCCGGCTACGTCCAGTGTACTGCGTCTGCTCTGTACCGTACCCTCGCGAGGACTGGTCACTGCGGGTCCGTGCGTGGCCTCGACGACCTGGTGTCGATGTTGACGAGCCCGATACGTGCGAGAATGACGGCGAAGTATATTGCGGCGCAGAAGTCGGCGCCGGTGCTGCCTGGTGCGCTCCCTGCGCCTTACGCTTCTTGGGCGAGCTTGCGTAGTCTACACCGCATTCGTAAGCTGTCAGAGTTATGTGGACGCTTCCTACTTGTGGTGTTTACCTGACGGCGTCGCGGGAGGATTCGTACCAGAGCTTGACTGGGTGGTTGGCGGGACCCAGTGGTGGAAGTAGATCGAGGGGGACGATGTCTGCGGTTCCTGCTGCTGTGACTGCTGTATGGTGCTGAGTGATTGCGCCTGGGGTGGCTGCTGGATCTGCATCTCGTTCGTGGTGAGCCGCGGCAACTGAGAGTGCGCGGGCGGCTTGGGATGCTGGGGATAGTTCGAGCCCGCCCGTCCGCGCGGGGACATGCTCCCCACCGCGGTGTACGAGGGTGCTGAGAAAGGGCCGCCGGGCGGCTGGGCTGGGGCTTGACCTGGTAGCACAGGTGGGGCGGCAACAACTTGCTGCTGAGCGCCGGCGTAGACGGTTGGCTGAGCAGGGTTGATCATCCGCTGTTCGCCCCTCCGCATGTCTGGAGACACTTGAGCTTGTGCGAGCGCCTGCTGCTGCTGGGCCTGGAGCTGGGCGACGTACTGCTGCAGCCAGTCGACAGTGACGTTTGCGGAGCTGCCGCCGCCAATGCCGGCGAATATCATGGGGACCAGATGAGGGGGAACGCCGCCCTGCATGGACTCCCGCAGCATGGACTGCTCGATCTTGCGCTGCTCCAGGCGCAGGGTCTCCTGGCGGGTCTTCTCTTCCTCCTGCTTCCTCTTGTCCTCCTCAGCCTTGGCGGAGAGCCAGTTCCGCATGCTCTCCTCGGCGCCCTGCCACTGCTGGGGCGGGGCAGGCATCTGGCCCAGCGGCTGCGAGACTGACATGGGCGGCGGGGCAGCGCGGCTGGGGTCCGGCAGCGTCATGGCCGCGGGCGGCGGCAGGCCGCGATGAGACGTGCTCATCGTGCTGGGGGCACTGGCCGGCAGTGACTGAGAGAGCGGGCTCGGACCGCTGGTCACCTTTGGTGAGAGTCGTGCGGTCGGTGAATAGGACCTGGCCTGAGGGTAATCATGGGGATGCTTGAACTCAAAGTCCGATCTGGTCGGTTGGGAAAGCGTGAGTAACATGAGGGTCAGAGGCGTCAGGCAACGACCGACATCGGGGTGAAGAAGAAGAAGACGAAGACGTAGAAGTAGAAGAAGGAGAAGAAAGAAGAAGAAGAAGAAGAAGAAGAAGAAGAAGGAGCAAGAAAGGAAAAGCCGTTGGGAGTGGAGCAGTTTTGAGGCGTGGCGGCGCGCGGTGGGAGGGACTGGGGAGGGCTACCTTATTTAGAGGCATGGCGGAGGACCAGGAACCTTTACCGGCAGGGTGGGAGATTCGCCTGCCGCATGCCGTAAGGCTAACGGGCTCGCTGGCTGCGCGGTCGATCCAGCGCTCGCGTGAAGGGCCGGCGATCACGTAGGCCTGGGCGGGCAGGGCAGGGCAGGGAGGGGCAGGGCGGCGGGATGCGGGCTGCGGGCTGCGGGCAGCGTGCAGCTGGGAGGCCGGCGACGGCGATGGAGCATCGAGGGCACGGCGGCCGGCTCGGCTTCAACGGCAGGCTGAGGGCGCGCGGCGGCAAATGCGCAGCCCGAACGGGCAGTGGACCCCCCAGGTGTGGCGCTCTGGCGCTGAGCGTCGAGAAGACCTGCATGTGCGCGCGGGCACGATGCTAGCGCCGTGCAAGCATCCTCGCCGTCGCATCGAGCCGCCGGAGCCAGATTCGCCAGGCTCGGGGCTCAAGGCTCAAGGCTCAAGGCTCAGGCGCGCCGCTCCACGCCCAGTCGACGACGTCTTTCTCAGGGCCTACCATCTAAGTGTATGCCTACGCCCACCGCCCACCGCCCAGCGTCCACCATCCACGCTCGATGATCAAGAATAGGCCCACCGCCCGCCCGCCCATGCCATACCAGTCCTCTATGCCCATGCTCCCCCGGCTGCCACCGCCAGTGCCAGTGCCAGTGCCAGTGCCAGCGCCAGTGCTGCTCGCGCGACATCAGCCCCCCCGCGCCCGGCGCAGACGCAGACGCGCACGCGCAGCCCTGGCGCGTCATTTCGCCAGGAGCCCCCCCAAGTCCCACCGCCCAATTTCCATCGCGAGCCCGCCGGCAGCAGACCCAGAAAATGAAGGACCGCACGCGCTTCTCCAGCAATTTGGCTCTGATGAGGCCCAGCACCAAGCTCCCGCCGCCGCTCTATGCGAAACGCCCGCCCCTGGCCCGACATTGCCCTGCCAGGAACGGCATCTGCCAGCACGCCCAGGGCTGAAAGAAGATGCGCCAGCCTGCCACTCCTCCCGTGATCGACGCAGCAAGGCGGACGGCATGCAATCGATAAGTCAGTAATGATCTCCGCCGCCGGACGTTACAGTGACATTGCTGCTGCTGCTGCTGCTGCTGCTGCTCCCAGAGAGGGCGCCGTGTCCGCCGCGTTCTTTTGCGAATGCTGGGAGCATGTATGTGCAGTACGTACCGATCCCCCTTCCTGCTGCTGCCGCCGTCCACGCCGCTATTTCCGTTGTGACTGCCCTGCTGCTCGTCATGACGCCCCACGCGGCCGGCCCCTCAGACGCAGACGACCTACCTCTGCAGCCGCCTCATCTCCGCCCACTGAGCCCTTTGGGCCTGGCCGGGCTCAGCTGAAACGCCGTGGCGCTCCCGATCAGGCGAGTAGATCTGGTCGCATCGGGATCTAGACGCTGCGCGTTCCACCGCAAAGCGCCCATCCCGCTCTGGCGCCTGAGAGCGAGTCGGTGGGAGCAGCAGAGGCAGCGAGAGCGCGCTGGATCCCGGAGCTAGAGCGATGTCATGCAGCGCCCGCCCTCCAATCAAACGCGCGGGCTGACGAAATTCGACGAGGTGGATGATACCAACGCGGAATATCCGAAACCCAATGCGGTCTGCCTCTGCACCCGTTCGACACGCGCGCTCGTCCTCCGAGGAGGGTTCCCCAGGCTGGAGGGTTGCCCGTTGCGGCTAGATGGCGCCCGGCAAACAAGCAGAAAGTCACCCACCCTGACCAGCCTGCCCACACGCGCCAACCTTCTTTCCTTCGCAACGGCTGCTAGGGCCTGGCACCCTGCCGGTCCCCTGCCCGGCCGCCATCCCCAATCCACCGCGCGGCAGCCCGTTAAGCGTAATTGACGCCTGCTGGTAGCGGGAACCGGGGACGCTGCGGCCGGAGCCTTGAGACGCCTCCAAACATGCTCAAGACGCTGGGAGCCAAACGGGCCCTGCTAAAACGCCGGGCTCATGGGGCAGGACATGGCAGGACCGTCATGCGAAGTCTAAAAGAGGAGTGCCGGTGCAGAAAACGGAAAAATAAAAGAGAATTGCTATTCCCTCCTGGCCGGTTTGATGCTGAGACATGCCTGGCGCCGCTCCAGGTCTGCCTCGCCCGGGCAGATTACGTGCGTTTTTCTGCAAGCCACAGCCTCCTCGCGAACGGCATCCACCCACCCCTCCCCTCGTCTAGAGACAGGTATCAACAGGACCGGCCCCGACTTTGGCGAGATGAAAGCGCACAGCGGCAATCACGGAAGTGCCAAGCGCCTCCGCGCCCTGCCACCGGCCACCTGTCATTCGCGAGCAGCGGCTAGAGGCCAGCGCCATGCTCGACCGGTCGCCGCTCGCTGCAATCTGCTGGGCTACGCGAGGCGGGCAGTAATCGGCGGCGGCGGCGGCGTCGGCGTCCAGATTAACCAGCAGGTGTCGTTGGGGGCGCGGCGGCTGGAGTGGCCGGCAGCGCGCGCGGGAAGGAGCCCCAAGGCATGCTCCGGCAGCACGAGCCGGGGAGTGGTGCGTCGTCCCGACGAGGCCGGCATGCCGATTGCTGGTTCGAGGGTACAGTGGCCAGAAAGGGTCAGGCCGGGGTGGAGGAGGCAGAGGGCGGTGGCGAGGGCGGGCAGGGCAAGGCAAGGCGAGGCGTGCAGGCAGGCGCAGGCGAGATCTTCGCGGCCAGGATGGGAAATCGCCAATCGCTAATCGACAACTCGAGCCTGCCGACATCGAACGGCGCGGCCCCAGGGTTCGCGAGGGCTCGGCCGCGGGCTTGGGCGTTGCGGGAGGCACAGAGACGCACAGAGACGCACAGAGAGACGGTCGAGGGCCCGGCAAGTCGTGGCGACGACACGACGTTTGCCCGCGCGCCGCGCCGCTGCGCTGCTGTGTATTGTAGGTGCTGCCGCGCTGCAGCCGGGCGCCAGGGACTCACTGCCAGGCGGCTGCTTTTTTCCTGTCGCCTCCCGCCGGCGTGCGGTGCCGACGCACATCCAACCACGACCAGGCGCACAGCAGATCCCGGCCGGTGGGAGCGCGAGGGTGAGGGTGAGGGTGCGGGTGCGGGTGTTGTGGGCTGGGCCGGGCTGGCAGAGAACGGCGCGTGCTCCGTCTGCAGCATGGTGTCGGCGGCGTGCGGGCGGTGGCCGATGGCTGGGACGGGCGCCAGATCTCACCGCGCGCGCTGCGTTCCCGGTTTCCAGTTCCCAGTTCCGCGCGTGCGCCTCTTCTTTCAGCGATTCGAGAGCTGCTCGAGGTGCAGTGATGAGCGAAAAGTGGTGTGATGATCTACGCGCGGCCCCTCAATCTGGCAAGATTGCGTCTTCCGCCCCGGAGCCCCGTCCCTACCGCCTCCCTGTCACTCCCACTGCATCACCCAGAGGCACCACGGCACCAGAGAGCTCTCATCAATCCCGCCCACGCTCGCCTTCGTTCACCACCTGGAGCTCTTCGCCCAAGCTCCACCTGCATAGCCGCCCGCAACTGCCACTGCCACTGCCACTGCCACTGCCACTACCACTACCACTACCACTGCCGCTGCCGCTGCCGCTGGCGCCGGCTCTGCCTTGCGTCGCGGCGGCTTGCGCCGAGATGCTCCTCTTCCTCGTTTGAGCAAGGTATGATCCGCAACGACGCATGTCGCGGCCTGCGCTCGCTCCATTCTCTGAGTCGCGTGCATCTTCGCCACGAATCGAAATGCTCGGGCCGGCCAAGGACGAGCGAGAGCGAACGAGAAAGGCCCAAAAAGGAGCCCTGCTGGCCTATCAAGCCGCCTCTTTGCCTGCTCTGGCGTTGACATTTGTAACCCAACTAACCCACATGGCCCGCAGCCGCCGTGCCCACTGCTGTGCTCAAAGGCAACTGCCGGGCCATGCGGCACTTCCGCCCGCAGTCACCTACCGTTTTCTGCAGTCCCGGCCTGTCTCCCATGCCCGTCCTGCTCGGATCACTGTGGCTGCGCGGCGCTGGCCCTCTTGAGCCCCTCTTCTAAAAACCAGAAAAGCGGAGAAGAGCTCTAGACATCCGTCGCGCTTCTCACCTCACCAGACCGCCACGGAGACATGTCCTTCCCACCTCGTGTTTTGTTGATAGCTCCAAACTCCGTTTTCACTTGACAGGGAACAATGAGAAATGAATGGAGGCTTTTCGGCCGCCGCCGATCACTCCTTCACCAACGCCCGCTCTTGCGCGGGAAAAAGAGAACACCCAAATGACTCTCATTGGTGCGGCAGCTCTGCAGATGAACCCCAAGATTGCAAGATTGATCAGCTTGGATCGTTCGAGATTCACGTAGATGGGGAAAGCAGGCCGGGGCCTGCCCTGTCGCGGTCTGAGAGCAAGACGAATCGTCGCCCCAAGTCAGTCAGATGCCTCTCTCGCGAGCAACGTCCACATAACGCACGTACGCACAACAGCGAACACGCACGCGCACACGCACACAGCGCGCGCACGCCCATGGACACGGCTCAGCTTTGCCTCCCTCTCGTCCTGTCCTCCCCGTATCTGGACGCAATCCCTCCGGTAGGGGGGCGGAAGGCATGCATCACAGGACGAGGGCAAGGGGGTGGCCTCAAACATGCACTTCAATCACTCGGGACATCCGGCCTCAAGGAGCATGGTGCAGAAAAGCACACAAGCCTCCCACGCCGCCCCCAAGCATAGGGCACGCAACGAGGCGCACTCGCAGACAAATGTAGTTACACGCACGTTTCCAGGATCTAGGAAAGGGAAAGGGGAGCATGATCTCAAGTGCCAGGGTGCACGCTGTCCCGCACCTTCGTACCGAACAACCAGCATGGGGTCCACGCAACCCGAATCCTAAACCGGGGATTTTTGTCTGTTCGTCCTTTCTTCGTCTCGCCTTGCTGCCAACTAACACACAAACCCCCCCCCCCCCCGGGGGGTCGCTGGCGCATACACACCGACGGAACCGTTCGAAACCTTGACTGCTGGGACTAACCCTCCCCTCCCCCTTCGCTCGCCTTACCTCATCATCCCGTCGGGTTTCTGCTCACTCCAGTGCCAGGCACGGTACCCTTCCGCGCCCTCAAGCCACAAGGCCAATCAAATCCTTGCTCGGCATAAATGAAAATTGCGAACAACACAAAGGAATAATCCGGTGCCTTGATCCCGTCCAAACTTCCAAGCGAGCACAACAAAAAAAAAAAAGAAGCGCCATCAACCTTATCTGGTGGTCGCGGGATGACCGGAACTGCCACTCGACGCCTATCGCGTGGCTCCTTGATGGAAGATGCCACGGCGCCGTCAGCGCGGGCGTTCCAAGAGTCAGTTCGAATGGGTGAAAAAAAAAAGGGTCCCTGGCTGACATTTGCCAGATGACTCGGGGACGCCATCACTTTTTTAAACTTTTCGTATCCCCTCCAATGACTTGCGTGCCGTTTATCCGTCAATCAGATAAAAGTGTCGCCGGAGATCGAAAATAAAAACAAGAAAATCGTGATGTCGCACCACTCACACTGTCAGGATCGCGTTGTGATTTCTGATTCGCTGGGCCTTTCCCTTTTTCTTTGCACGCAAAGCGATGATGGATGGAGGGGGCTGACGGGGGTTTGGCGGTAGTCCTCGCAGCCAATCATTAGCAATTACTACTACGATAGAATGTGTGCCCCTTTCTTTTTGTACCCTTTTGCCCCCTTACCCCGCCTCCTCCACTCTTTTTCTCTTTTCTATCCTATCAGGCAAAAATGAACACGCCTTGTATGTATGGTCGTTGGGGGGCCTTTCCCGTGAAGCACCCTGATTCCGTTCTCGCAAGAATCGCGCCCAACGAGAGAATTGATATCAACCGGTTGTGAAGTAGAAAAAAAAGAAAAGAAAAACAAGAAGCAGCCTCGATCGGAAAAAATATAAAAAAAAAAACCCAGAGGCAGTTCCGGGCCTCGGCCCCAGCTCCGGTAGCGCGATCTGCCGGCTGCATATTAGCCTCCCTGTGAGAATAAAAAGAAAGAAAGGCAATGAAAGAATGAACAAGCCAACACAAAGAGAGGATGCCGGTATGGTTGCAGTAAGCGGAATTGCCCGTCGTTACATGACGTCGGAGCAGCTTTTAGTGGAGGGGTGGGGCGAACGATGCTTTGGACATCGTGTGCGCCCTCTCTATCCCCTCTCAGTCAAATAAAAGCTGACTTGTACAGAATTAGCAGCGGAAAATGCCTCCGAGGCAGATGCAGCAAATGTGACCTCACTATCAACCATCGAGCGCCTTGCATGTCGATCGCCACGGGGGACAAGATGTTTTTTCCGCGCCGAAGGCAACAATAACAATGTACAAGGACAAGGAAACAAAAACTTTACAAACAAAACGACAGCCGTGCAGAGCGTGTGGTCGGGTATTACACATGACGGAGGACCTCTCCAATCGGGGTATTCGGTGGTAAAAAGGGAGATTGGTTGGGTCCTTGGAAAAAAGCAAAGAATCAAGGAAGGAATGAGAGCGCCTCTCACGCAGGAGATCTCGCTTAGGCATACGGCGGGCGACCACGTTCAAGCCACGCGACGTCGCCCTGCCTTTCGGACCGTTCAGGCGATCTTTGTGGCGGATCGAAGCCTGGCCGCAGCTGTTCCCGTCCGGACGGCGAAGGCGAATGGTAAAAAGGAAATTGCCGGGTTGTGATACCTGAACAAGTAGGTGGTTGAGAGGGCAAAAGTGTGTTTCGCTAGAGGCGCAGCCCCTAGTCAGCACTTCGAGTCTAGCCTCGGCCGCCTTCTACGCAATCGATGCAACCCTTGCCGTGAGGTTCTGCAGTAGGCTCGAGTGCAAATGCGATCTGTTTAATCTTGCCAGCTAGGAATCCGAGCCCATCTCTTTTCGGCACTGGCAACATATCGCTACGCAGCATTACCCGGCGGTGGTAGGATTAGCCCTGGCTCGCTTTTTCCTCTGCTTCCACTCCGCTCTCGCCACGCGCATAAGCAGGTCTTCGTCCTTGACCGGGATCCAAGAGGTTAGCGTTTTCATCGCGTTTTCGAAGTCCGAATCCAACAGAATATCGCGCGTGGCGTCGATGAGGGCTGCAGAGGTGGCGTGCAGCACATCGAGATCGGCGTGAAATGAGTTATTTGGGTCGCAGGAAGTTGCGGCATCTCCGAGCAGCATGAACACGTCCCATACGCGGAGTTGCGCCGGGAAAGGAATAGAATAGTTGAAGAGCGTGAGGTACCAACGCGTTCCGTAAGCAGTGCAGTGCACGCCGAGTTCGTCCTGTACCGTAGGATTAGCATGTGCGATCAGGCTCGGGGATCATGATAATAGCAAGTATTAAGGTATCAGGGGTGTGCTTCTGGGTCGGCACCACGCACAGTCCAGACCGGACCGTTTGGTTCTTTTTTTTTTCAGCTTCGAGCTAAACAGTGTGGCTGCCGACCCAAAGCGAAGCTGCGGAGTACTTCGAGGGCGGTGACCGGCTTAGCCAAGACTTACCAATTTCTGAGCTACGTCGCCCCCAGCGAGCCAATATTTCTCGAAATCGTTCAAAGCCTCCATGAGACCCTCGAATCCAGACTGGTACAGGCGCTCCAAACCTCTCAGTTTCCACAGCCGCACCAGCATGACGAAGGCTCTTTCCTCATCATAGTAACATAGCAAAGTGGCTGCAAGCGCAGCCATGCCCTGTACGTAGCCAGTATCCGGGAGATAGAGCGAAAAGGCGTGTAAAACACGGAAGAGAAGGCGTTGGCCTCCACGATAGCGCCTTCGAAACATGATATGGTGGTTGATCGTACGAGGCACGTCCATGTCGATCTGCATGTCTTCTGCGGAATCTTCCTCTTGAAGGTCGTAGAATGCCTCGACTAGCTCTTCATCCGAAGGACTGTTCGGATCCTTCTTAGCGCTTGCTGAGAGGAACGCGTACCATGCAGTGGCCCGCCACCTGTCCGGAATTCCCTTCCATGTCCGCTCGATAAGTTTGGGGCTCCTGGTATCGAATTCGAAGAGCATTCCGCCGCCGACCGGAGACTTGCCCACGAGCTTACCCATCTTCCGCCACTTCTCTTCCCTCTGCCATTCTTTGCGCTTCATCATTTCTACTGTTCTTCCACCCTCTTTCTCCTCAGCTATTGCGGCAAGTCCGGGCGGAAGCGTAAGCATATCGCTAGCTTCGTCAACCAACCTTCTACTACGGTTGTGTGGCAATCTGTTGGCAGCATTCCGGAAGATGTTGGACCGGACAGATGTTGTGCTCCTGGTAGAATAAATGGACTCTGGTGGACGCAGAGATCTGCTGGAAGACAAACGCTTGGGCTGGCCGCTAAAATTCGTCCTTGATGATCTAGCAATGGAGCCTGTACGACGCAGTGTCCGTTTTCGTCTTGGTGCTTCAGAAGCAAGCTGCAGCTGCGTTGACACGCGCTGAAGCTTGGGTGTGTCAAAAGTGACCATAGAGTCACGCTGTTCTGTTGGCTCGGGCTTCTTGGGAACGATGAAGCCGTACCGGTCCACCTCACAGCCATCAATGTCCTCCCAATCTTCTATGCCGCCAGCGAGTTCATGAGGTTCTCTCGATATCACGCTTGTTGCTCTGCTGACAATACTTGCACTCCGCAGCGTATCCCCATTCTGTCGTGACTTCGTGATTTGCAGACTGTCACCGTCCCGAGGCACTTCTGCCTGGACTTCCTCCTCAATCGAACCATCCATACGAATGCTTGGCTCGACAACCCAGTCGGCGGCTCTTTCGTCACCGTACTCGTACATTGAACGAACCTTCTTGGAAAGCATTGTTTCATCCGCAGACAAAACGCGGGTTCCGGGGTAGTTACGACGTGGCGCGAGAGACCTGCTTCTTGACGGTGGTGTGGCTGATACGGCGGTGGATGCTCGGCCATCTGGGGTCATAGCACTCAGGCTAACGGCTCGTGGAGCGTCTGGATGGGGGTTTGGACGAGGAACGGCCAATTCGGGTGTTTCCTCCCTAGTCGATTCAGCATCGGAGGTCTCGGTGGCATCCTGTGTTTGTTCCTCTCCCAGACTCCGTCCTGATTTAACGGCATTCTGAACCCGATCGTCCTCCTGCTTGTCGCTTGACTCCTCCGCCGAGCCTTCCACCCGCTGATCATCAGTTCCGTCTCCTTTTTCGGCCTCCGAGCCATCGTTTGGATTGTCGTCCTGCTGCTTGGCATCCTCTTTCTCCTTGGTCGAGCGCAGCATCTCGTTCATTCTCTTGCCGTTAAGAAGAAGGGTTCCTCGCTTGGAAAAGGCGATCTTGTCGGCGGCGAGGTCGTCGAAATCGCCCTTCGGAATGTCGGTCTCAATGCTCTTGGCGGGTTTGATGTTCTCGAGATCACTCACATTGTTGGCTGTCGAAGGGCGCTGGGGCTCGTCGTGCACAACGATAGTGGGCAAGCTTGGGACGCGGGGTACGCTCTGGTCACCGTCGTGGGAGGGGCGGGTGGTGGAGGGGGCAAAGCCGGAATCGCGCTTCAGCTCGTCGGGGAAAGGCTGGCTGCCGCGGGACTTGAAGGGCGAGGGGCGGGGGCCGGGAGAGGTGCGCGGACGGCGCGTGGAGGCGTGGAACCATGAGGAGCGCGATGAGGATGGGCGCGGAGGCGATGTCGGCGAGGTGGGCTGCTGGTTCGGAGGCTGCGGCCTGGCGGGCGGTGTTATCGAGGGACGACGCGGCAAATGGAAGAAAGGCGGATTCCGGGCGGTGGTGTTGGGCTCTGGCTGCCCCGCGCCATTGTTCATGGCGCCACGCTTCACGTTAACGAGTGCCGGTCGAGATGAAACGCGATTGATTGCGGGGAGATGAAAGGTTCGGGGAGGACCCGGCCGGGGGTTAGGGTCTAAAGGACGGAGTCGGCGCGCATAGAGGAGGCGGGCTGGACGGAGGGCGCGGGCGAGTTAGCAGGTGATGGGAGCGCGCGCGCATGCGGCAGCATGGTGGTTTTGCAGTCTGGGGCTGGGGAAAAGGGGGGGGGGGTGGTACTGCAGGCTGGGGCAGGTCGCTGGCGGTCGTGTGTCGCGGGCCCAGGGTGATGGCAAATCGGAGATTGGCTTAGCTGCTCGCGGAAGCTTCAAAGCCACACTTGGCGACGCCGTTCCACAGCGGCGTGGATGCGACGGGATCTAGACAGGGTCAGGATGTCGCAAGCGTAGGGACGTGGGACTCTGGGCAGGCACAGGCTCCCTCCGAGCTGGCGCATCAAGGCAGCGCAGCGCAGCGCATGTGCTATATGCTCTCTCTCGCGCGCTCTCCTGGCTTGCGGCGCCAGCTCATCAAAGCGCTGGCACAAGCACCGGCACCGGTAGCGACGTGCCTGCGCCGGGGCCAGGCTGTCGTCATGCGCGCGCGAATCATGCAGCCCGCCAGCCTGCTGCGTGCTTGCTGCGGGGCTGAGGCTGAGGGGCAGGAGTGCGTAGGTAGCGCAGGGCAGGCTGAAAATAGGCATGGGTCGCAGCAGCCAGAGAGGGTCCTGCCGCCAGCCGCAGCCGCCAGCCGCAGCCCGGCGGTGTGGTGCCCGCGTGCGGCCTGGTCGAGACTGTGCGTGCGTGTGTGCGTGTGTGCGTGTGTGTGCGAGCGGAGACAACCATTAATGGCCTTGGGCGTGCAGTGCAGTGCAGTGCAGCGCAGCGCAGCCCTATACAGATAGCCTCTCGTCCTAAGCCCTGGGCGGCCAATCGCTTGCGCGGGCATGAACATCATTTGCGACGCCGCGGCACAGACGTCGCTCTGGCTGCTGGTGGCCAGCGCTGCGCAGGGTCGAGTGCTTGTTCGCACCGGCGTGGTCTATTTTTGCGCACACCCGGCCTGCACCAGCCTGCCAGCCAAAGCCCACCAGCCTCCGCTGCCTGCCCCACACCGCCTGAAACATCCACCGCCTGCTGCTGAAACATCCACCGCAGCCCTCGCAGCAGCCCACGAGGGCGCGCATCCTCCACAGTCCAGCCCTGCGGCTGACGGGCTGACCGAGGGTGGAAAAGGGGGCGCCCACGGAATGCTTCCGCCCACCTTGCGGGCCGAGAGTGGACAGCCGAGCTCGTCAGCGGAAGCATCGAGCTCACCACCGCATGCTCGCGGAGTCCCCGCGCACACCCCCGCCATGCCTGCCAGCACTGGACAAAACCGCCCTGTTCCCTCTGAACTTTGCCGCTCTCTCCAAGCATCCGTCCAGGCTCCTCTGCTGAAACCTCCGTGAACTTACAATGGCTGCTCAGAAAGTTGCCCTCATCACCGCTGGCTCCGCTGGCCTCGGCGCTCAGATTGCCCGCACCTTCGCGCCTGACTTCAGAGTCGTGAGTCCGCACTGCCATCACCACCATCCATTGGTCCCCGTGCTTGCACGCGCCCGCCCCGGCCCAGCTTCAGCTCGGTGCTCACCCTCAGCCGCAGGTCATCAACTACGCCAACAACGCCGATCGTGCACAGGCCCTGCTGCAAGAGCTCCACAGCATTCCTCTGGCCCCCAGCGTCCCCGCCGCATCTGCTGGCACCCCGCGTTTTCATGCCATCCAGGCCGATGCCGGCGACAAGGCCTCGGTGCAAAACCTCGTCGCAGAAACCGTCAAAACCATGGGTCGTCTGGACGTCGTCGTCTCGAATGTCGGATGGACGCGGATTACCAACATATTTAACCTTGATGAGGGCGTGATCGAGGAGGACTGGGATAAGTGCTTCGTATACAATGTCAAGACTCACATGTGGCTGGCATATGCTGCCAAGAAATACCTTGACGAAACCGAGGGTGCCTTCATCACCACAGCCTCTGTGGCTGGTGTGAAGCCGAGTGGCAGCTCACTAGTGAGTCAATCCACCTGGACTTGTTTCAGAGAAGTCCGTTTCTTGAATCATGCCGCTGATCCTAACCTTCCTTCCTCCATCAAGCCCTACGCTGTAACGAAGGCCGCACAGATCCACCTGGCGAAGAGCCTGGCCGTCATCTGCGCTCCAAAGATCCGAGTGAACTCGGTATCTCCCGGCCTACTGATGACGGTAAGCTTCACGCCGAGATTCGTCTTTCGAAGTGAAAATTTCCGTCTAATAGCGACACGCAGGAGTGGGGCCAGAAATTCCCCGAGGCAAAGATCAAGAAATCGATCGAGAACACCAAGCTGAAGCGCCTAGCGACTGTCGAGGTAGGCTTACGTCATGCCTCCAATATGTCGGCTGTACAGGGCTAACTACGACACCAGGACGTGGCAAATCAGGTGCGGTTGCTCGCCCTCAGCCAGTCGCAGACTGGTCAAAACTTTCTCATTGAGGGCGGACTGACCCTCTAGAATCCGTCGTTCCGAGGCTGTTTCGGAGTTGGGTACACGTCGAGCTTCTTGGTCTTCCTTTTCTTTTTTTGGCCCATTCTCGAAATAGAGATTAACTGTCTGTTACCACTTCATATGCTTCTCTGCGCCCGCTGTTCGGCTAGATAACTTTCAAGTGTGCGGCCCCTCGTGTTCCGGCGTTGATCCTTATTTCCTGATACGGGAGACGCCTTACCGAGAGAAGCCGCCTCTTCCTGGCCCTGTCGCTACCAAAACGGAACGCTGTTATAATCGCTTGCCGAAACTTAACTTCTTCCGGGATCTCCCCAGCACGTCACTTGCGGATGCTCAGCCGGGAACCTGCTTGCACAGAAGACTAACCGACAACTCTAAAAGAGAATACCGGAGCTCTCTATACCGACCTCAGATGCCCTTCCAATATTAATCTCATTTGTTGACCCGAGGGTCCGCAAACAACCAGCTGCAATAAAAGCGAAAGACTAAATATCGTCAAGGGTTTTCTGAAGTCGAGCTCAATCACGCGTCGGCTACAGTGTGTTGCGGGCATCGGAACTCAAGCTTCCTATGCTAGCGAGGGCTCTTATCAACGCCCTTCAAGCTTCCGACGGTCTCGTGCATCTTATCTCTTCACGCTCCAAGCTGCAAGCCGCAACCCTGTCATCATCCTCGTCCGGTCTGATTAGTGCAAGTCAACGTGACTGCTCGCCTTTAATTTCAGTTCAAAAGTCCCTGTCTTATAATTGACATGATTCCGCCTTTATCCAGAGACGTATCACAATGAGTGGCGAAATTTATGGTGTCCGGGACTGGCCCAATATAGCACACCCAGCAGAACAATAGCAGAAGAAATCACCCCTCACTTCGCAAGACGAGACCACTCATAAGCATGCACTCTCCAATGAATATTTATGAGAAGTTAAAGCGTCGTACGGACTTAGACGTGATTGATCTTGCAAGACATCCACATCTAGACGACTACTGCTCACGCAACTGTGTTACCGTCTGAAGGGTGATTTCTTCTGCCACCTGCTGTGCGAGGTATTACTGAAAGCCCTTACCCCGGCGGCAGCGTTGGGTTCATTATCATGCCCTCTGCAGCCGGGTCCCTGCGAATGCCTGTTGGCGCGACATATTCTTGTAACACATTGTTCACCCTGGCGAGTCCCCTGAAGCAATGCTACGGTGATATGAATACTCAAGCGCGATTTGATGGAGTATGGATTTTGCAGATTAGATCTGATAAGGCCTCGTCCAGAGTCATGAGGCTACGATCCGTTTCTTGCTTCGAACATCAGCAAGCAAGAGGTTGTATATAAGATTAAAACAACTGTCTAGACTTAATAGCCAATCGATATCTGAAATGTCTCCGTCTGGATGACTACTTTAACCCCGCACGGGGCCTTCACTTCGTCAGTGAACCACATTCGATAGCCTCTTAGAGCGGAACATCGTAACACGAAAACAACATTGTCGCTGTTGCAATCATTCACCGTCGTGGATTAAGCACCATTTTAATAACTTCCTTTTTATCTTATGCTTTGAAGTCACATTCGCACTGTTATATCCACAAATATCTTTGCTTGTATATCACTTTGCCTCTATATATCACTTATCCCCCATACCGCTCAATTTATGCTCCGAATTGAATAACAGGGCAATCTCTTTGGTTTCCATCTTGCCTGGATATTCCTTAGGCCTAAATATTTTCCCCTGTGTTCCGATCTATAGCCCGTTGTCCTGCAGCTAGATATAGATTTAGAAAACGTAAGCAGCTTCTGCCCCTCCTTCTAATTATCGTTATTCCTTATATGATAGCTTAGATACTTAGCTGCGTACTAGTTCCTCCGCCCCTTAATTATTTACCGAGGAAATAGACGCGCGAATAAAGGTTATTAGGACAACGTAGATTTACTTATATTTTAATTTTGGGCAGATTCGTATAGACCCGTTTTTTCTTTCTATTTAGGACGGCCCTAATTTATATTTCATCGTAGTCTGTAGGTATAGGTGTGGTCGGAACTCACTGTGTTTTGTCCTATTGCTCTTGAACTTGTGGCTTGTTAAGAAAGTGACAATGCGGCTTTAGTAACACATTCTTTCTCCGCATAAATTAGATAAACAAATGTGCATATTGATCTTCAATTATCCTCGTGTGTGAGTTTTACCCAGAAATTTTTCATTGAAGCTGATCCCGCTATGCATACATATTTCTCCGCAATTCCAGTTAATCCAGGGGCGCAAAAATATGGCGATTTATTAATTCTACGTGACGATATTTGCTGTTTGAACTCAATGGATAGTCAAAGGTCATTAATTAAACGTCTTACCTAATTTTTTTTTTCTCTTTCACTCTCTATTTTTATTCCCTCCAATTTTAAAGTGAGCAAATATTTTCATTTATGCACCTCCGTCTATCACCTTGAGCGTAGCCATACTCTGTAATCATTTCGTATAGTCCTTTTTATCTTCTCTATGTGCCGGCTTACAATCACTGACTCTCCCTCAATTACATGCAATAAACAACTTCGCGTAC
Organism: Neoscytalidium dimidiatum; assembly: GCA_037367355.1. NCBI lineage: Eukaryota > Fungi > Ascomycota > Dothideomycetes > Botryosphaeriales > Botryosphaeriaceae > Neoscytalidium > Neoscytalidium dimidiatum. Next base: position 1,332,526 of record CM074705.1, on the reverse strand, counting down.
TATCACACTGACGCTGAACTATCATAAGTCTCTTATAAAATTAATTGAAAAAGGCAATTTCACAAGTCAGATGGCTTATGGAAAACTTGCGGTAACGGGCTGTTTCCAGTCATAGCGTTCCTATTTTCCCACTAGAGGGGCTGCGTTGTATATGAATCTCCTTAAACATTAGAAATTAACACAAGTAGTAGCAGACAGGAAGAAAAAAAGAAGCAGAGTATAGAGAGGGGGGAAGGAAGGACGTACACCTAATGTAGGAGAGATGATGTCAGTATTACAGCAGTGGACTAATGCATTGGATCTCCAATCACGAATCCGAATGCGGATCCCTGACCCATCGGATATCACACCTGACTGTTCAGACAAGTAGCGTGAGGCAGCAGGTGCCAAGACCCGACGACGCTTAGCGGCGGGAAATAGAAAGCGCTGCAAGTACGAATTTGTCTTTTCAGTTCACAAAGTGATAATATATACAAATGCCGAAGCATTGTCAAAGTGCAGTGTTCTACAAGTGAGCTCCCCCCAACCCCCCACCCCACCTTTTTTTTTTTTTACTCTCTCGAATTATCAATAATGAGGCCACCAGGGTCCTAAGACACGGATGATCCTTCAAGATTGTCGAAAAGCACGATATACACAGCCTCAGGACTGACCCGCCGGCACAGGATACGGGCCGTAGCCGGGACGCGGGAAGTTCGGGCTTCCATCCTCGTTCCACTCGAACTTCTGCGCGCGAACGGTCCTCGCCGCCCACCCGGTAATCGGGTTGCGCATGCCGTGGTAGACGATCCAGTCCTCGGTCCCATCGGGGCTCTTGGTGAAGCTGGCGTGGCCGACGCCGTACGCCTGTTCGAGCGCGTTCTGGTAGAAGACGCACCCTTCGTTGTTCTTGCGCCAGTCCTGGGGGTTCATGGGATCGTCGCCCACGAGCTCCAGCTGGCCGAGGCAGTAGTTGCGGTTATCGGAGCGGGCGGCGCTGTAGATTAGGAAGCTTTGGTTGGTTGTGGGGTTGGTGAGCTGCTGAGGCCCCTCGTTCGAGCTGAGGCGCTCGTTGAAGGGACGGCCGTACGGAGTCTTTTCCCAGGGATTGGTGGGCATGCTGATGATCTGGCGCTCGGAGATGTTGGAGGAGACGGTCCAGGGGTTTTCCAGCTTGGTGATGCATAGATTGGCGGGCCAGGCATCGTACTGGCGGTACCAGCACGAGTAGATGTGGTACAGGCCGGTGCTGTGTTGCCAGTAGGTTCCGTCGATGGCGAACTGGTCGAAGGTGTTCAGCTCGGCTTTGAATGTGAATGTGGCTTCCCAAGGGTCGTCTCCAAGGCCCTCCAAGACATACCTGGATGGTTAAGCACAGTCAAGTGATGGTATTCTGCGGGCTATGGCAAGGGCTGACTTACATGCGGTGGAAGAATGCAGGACAGTTGAAATCGCAGTACATGTCAACCTCCGGGGGCGGGCTGTCATTGTTGGGGTCGGCGGTAAAAATGACATACCAATTGCCGTCCAATTGATGCAACTCAGGGGCCCACAGATTGGTCGAGTAATTGGTGCCTTCGGGTGGTTGAAATAGCAAACGGGACTCAGCATTGTTCCAATCGGTCAAGATCGTATTGCGGAAAAGAGTGATATTGGCCGAATTGGTATACATGAGGTCTTGAATGCGAGTTAGCTTCCGATCAAGTCAATGCCTATGTTTTAGCGACTTACAGTAATAGCCACCATGCTGGAAAACCCACGGGTCAGCCGCAACGTCATCCAGAACAGGGTTGGTGAAGGTAGCGCCGCTAGTGTTTGTTGACTGGCGAGAGCGAAGTAGCGATGATGTACCATCAAAGGAACCCTTGTATTGGGCGGCGACGTAGCTCGCGAGGAGCGGCAGGAGGAAGAGGAAAAGGGCCATTGCAACTCGACGGAAAAGTGAGCTGCTCGGCAGCGGAGGCGGAGGAGGGGAAGAGGAAGAAGAGGGGGGAGACATGCGGCACGGCCATGCAACCTTTTTAAGCCGCGTAGGATCTGTTTATTGCACGACCGCATTAACCGGAACCGACATGTCGGCGGAGGTTGGACGCGCGCCGGTGAGCAGCTCCTCCTGCACCTGCTGCCCTGCCCTGCCCTGCCCTGCCAATCTGCGGGGAAGCTAACCCCTGCTGCTCCGTAGCTATGGCCGGTCTCCGCGCCGGTCCGTGCACAACGGGCCGGCCACGACTTCACCGCCATGTCTCGGAGCAACATGCCGCGAGTGAGGTTACATCGTCATCTGTTTTCCTGCTTGGCGCACATCGCCCAACCTTTTCCCCTGTGCCCACCAACCCGCCATGAACAACAAAGACTTCAAGAATCTGCTGCTGAGCTCCTCCTCGCGCCCGCAGAATGGCTCGCCTCCCAGTAGCAGCACCCCGCGCGCGGGCGCCACGCCCGGCGGTTCGCTGGGCTCGCGCCAGCGCTCCAGCATACCCATGACCCCGTAAGCTTCACCCCTCCCTGGCCCTCACAGTCCACCACCCCAAATCAGAATTCATCCGCATTAACGAGATGACGTAGTCGCACCCTGAAGGGAGGTGCGCGTCTCGATTTCCAGCGCCAGCTCGCCGAGCAGCGCGCCGACGACCGCCCCGTGAAGAAGTTCAAATCCTCCGCCGCCCCCAAGGGCTCCAGGCTCGCCGCCGGCTACGTCGACCGCGCTAAGACCCGTGCCGAAGAGGAGGAGGAAGAGCAAGACGACCGTGCCCGCCGCATCAAGGCCCTCGAGGAGAGCTACAAGCTCGGCCAGATCGACCAGACCACCTTCGAGAAGCTGCGCGACGAGATCACCGGCGGCGATGTCAGCGCCACCCACTTGGTCAAGGGCTTGGATCGCAAGCTGCTCGAGCGTGTGAGGAGGGGTGAGGACGTTCTCGGTGTGGGCCGTGGGAGCAAGTCTCCGGAGAGGGAACCGGAGCCTGATGTGGATGACGAGTTCGAGAAGCTGGAGGAGCGGGATGTTGCGCCGGTGGTGAAGGAGAAGAAGGAGAAGAAAGGCCAAACGGCGTTGGCGGGCACCAAGCGGACAAGGGACGAGATTCTGGCTGAGCTGAAGGCACAGCGGAAGGCGGCTGCGGAGGCGAGGGCTGCTGCGCAGCCGCAGCTCGGGACCAAGTTCAAGAAGATCGGGCAAAAGAACGAGACATACCCTCGGATCGAGCGGGACGAGAAGGGCAGAGAGGTGTTGATAACATTGGACGAAGATGGCAATGTGAAGAGAAAGGTTAGGAAGATTAAGGGAGATGTTCAGGGCGAAGAGAAGGTGCCTTCAGGACTCCTCATGCCGGATAAGGACGCAAAACCGTTGGGCATAGACGCCTCTGAACTTCCAATAGTGCCACCGCCGGTAGAGGAAGACGACGATGGAGATATATTCGAGGGTGTCGGCGACAGCTACGATCCCCTGGCAGGAATTGGTGATGATGACTCTTCCTCTTCTGAAGACGAGGACGGCGAAGTCAAGGCACCCGCACCATCCAAGGCAAATGAAACGGCCGAATCTCCTTCCTTGACCCCGGAAGAAACCGACACAGCAACCATGCCACCGCCACCGAAGCACTCCGAGCCCATGGCGATACCCAAGACCAACTACTTCAAAGATATGCCCTCCACAGAGACTTCTGCTATATCTGGACCTCCACCGAACCCGCTCAATGACCCAACCCTTTTCGCTGCCATCCGCAAAGCGCGTGATATCAATCTGGAGAAAATCAGGGGCGAAGACGAAGACGAATCTTCGGCACGAAAGGACCCTGACGAAGAAGCGCGGCTCAAAAAGCGTGCTCAGATGCTCGCAATGCAAGATCGCGACTTCGAAGACATGGACATGGGCTTCGGATCCAGCCGTTTCGACGATGCGGAGGATCTGGAAGAGGACACTAAGATCAAACTTAGTGAGTGGAAGGGAATGGGCGCAGATGACGACGATGAGGGAGGGCGGAAGGATAGGGGTGGTAGGCAAAGGAAGAGGGGTCCTAAGAAGAGGAAAGGGGACAAAGATAATGCAGCAGATGTGCTGAGGGTGATGGAACAGCGAAAGGCGAAGTGAGGAGTTGGACGATGAAGGAAGTCAACATTTAAAGGAAGTATTAACATCACCTGCTCGTTGCTCGAAGCTATGCTTCAAGCGGTCCGAAGGGTAAGATAAATTCCAGTGAGACAGCTGCAGGGTTGAGCAAGGTTGGAACTGTACATATTGACGCACGTTAACCTACTGCAGCTACCCGCTTTGGGTCCACGGGTAGTGAGAGCCAGGCTCGAGCCATAACATGGTGGCATATGTAGCACAGGTGCAACAACAGCAATACGAGACCATTGCTGGTTCGTTTCCAGGAGTTGTGTATTTACCGAGGCAGGATATAGCCACTCTGGACACGATCTGGTTCTTTCAAGGAACTTCTCGTCGATAATATAATATTACATGCACCTTTTCCTCCTGCGTACCTTTCTTTCTTTCTTTTTTGTGGGGCCAGTTATGTCGGTCTGTCAGCTCACATCAGGATTGCATAATTGACTGCTGTTTGAGATAGCGACAGATCTATTCACCAGAACATCCTATATGTATTCACAAATCGGAGGCAGCGGAGAACGACAAGCTCCAAAAGCGCGAGAAAAAGGCATCACTGCTCATCAGACATAAAGCTTCAACGGCCTTTCCTCTCACTCATTGTCTCACCTGAATTTCGCAAGAGGGGGGAAAAAGGCTTGATCCTTTCCTAGCAAATCGACCCAGAACAGCAAAGCAAGAAGAGACGAACAGCCATTGTTCAATCATTCGCTGTACTCTTTGTGAATATCAAGAGCGCATAGACTACTCCTTCGTTCTCCGAATTACAGTAGAACGTCACCAAAAATAGGACTCTAAGCCGCCCACTCCAATACACTCCTTAAGATGCATTAAGAAGACCACGGCCAATAGAGAGCTCGGCAGAGACGGATTACCCGGAAAGAAACCGCATGTCCAAATGGCAAACCAAAAATACAAATGGAAAAGTGTGTGCAAATGATTTGGTGGGTGGTTGACTTTCATTCTCTCATGCTCTTTCTTTCTTCTTCCTCCACATGTGGTATCTGCCCCTTTCGTCGATCCATCCATTCGTCCATCAATCCTTATCCTTTCCACCATCATGCAACCTCCTACTCTCCAAATAAATAAACAGGGGGCCATATTGTAACAAGAAGTAAGTTAAACCCCTTTCCTCGCCCGTGTCTATCAACACTTTCGGTGATTCGATGGTGCCGCCGTTAAATGCCAATCCTAAACCCGCTAGAGAAAGAGGTTGAAAAGCTAGAAAGGGGGGGGAAAATCCAGATACACAGTAAAAGAGTAAACCGCTGCCTTCAATAACATCGATAATGGGGAGAGTGCTTGTCCTGTCTCATGAAACGAAAGGAGGTGGTGGTATAAAGGCATCCAAGTGCAAGCGAAAGAATTGGGTCATCCGTGTCGAATCTCGAAAACCAAAAAAGTAGTTGCCTGATGATCATCGTATTTGCGCCATGTTCCGTATATTCCCAACCCCCCTTTTAATCCAAGTCTTCTGGTCTCTTAACAGGGCTCTGCCGTGGTGGGATGTCGTTGATGAGGTGCCGATCCCGGTCCGTGACGGGCTGGATACTCAGACTGTTTCGGATTAGGTTGCTGGTGCTGGGCCTTCCCACACGCTCGTCTTCCGGGGGCTCCGCTGTCAGCACGGGCTGATAATCCTCGTTCTGCAGATGCGCCTCAATCCGGGCCTCCTCCCTCATCCGCTTCAATTTCATCCAATTGTACGCCGCGATGCTGCCGATCGTGACGATCAAGCCAGACAGATTGATGGTAGTGAGTCTGTCGTCGAAGACGACGGATGCAGCAGTGATGGTGACAATTTCCTTAAAAATGCCGCATACACTGAGCGTGACGACGCTGGTGCGCTTCAGCAGAGCGAACTCCGATGCAGTCATCAGGAAAGCGAGGGTGCCCGGAAACACCAAAATCAGGCAACTCAAAAGTGTGCCCTTAACCTCGCGCAACTTGTTGAAGCCATCGTAAAGTTCAATGACGCCTTCAACAGGGACAGCAATGACGAGAAGACTGATAAACATGACAGGGGCCAAGAAGAAAATCGACGAGAAAGGATTGGACGTTGCAGGGTTCCGAAGGAGCAAAATCTGAGTCAGCGACCATCGGAATCCGGACGAAAGAGCGGACGACATGATGAGGATGAAGCCGAGGGCGTTGAAGGCCGTCTCGCCGGCAACCATCATTATCACGCCTACCGTCATCGTGAGTATAATGGCTCCGAGCTTCCACGAGGGCTTTTCCAGCCGGAAGAGGAATGCAAAAAGTAGCACGAAGCCAAGTACAGACGACTTGCACATTGCTAAAAAAGGGTTCATCAGCATAAGCTCAAGCTTAAAGTATGTCGGGAGTAAGCTTACTAAAAAATGTAAGGGAGATGAACTTCAAACTCATGTTGCCTAGGCCGATGTCCAGACCCGTGGCAGCTCCGCACGGCCCGATTCTCGACAGATAGAACCACTTGGTCATAAGCGGCTTATTCGGGTCCACGGTGTCCTGCCGTTGCGGCGACGAACGGCCGGCGGGTCCATCGTGTGCGCTTATCGAATCGTGCCGCGGCCGGAACTGCGGGAGGAAGTAGAGGACGGAGGAGGCGAGCGTGAACTGCACAACCATGTGCAGACACGTGGTAAATAGCGGAAAGGGGAAGTTGAGGTTTTGGTTCTTGTCATCGCTTTTTGCGAACATCCACTTGTTGTACTGGACACGGTGTTGTTAGCTGTTGCTGCGGTTTCATGCTGGAGCTAGAGCCGGGGCGGAGGGGGCAGGACTCACGATGGAGATGGATATGGAGAAAAAGTACCTGCACGCGACCAGTTAGCAGGGGCCTGAAAACGCTCCAGAGCCTCGGCATACCATAATCCGATCAAGCAGACGTTGATGAGCGACGATTTCAGCAGAGCAGCGGTCGCGACCTTCTCCTCCTCCTCGCTGATGGTGACGTCGGCGGCGACACGGGCGTCGAGCTGGGTGTTGCGGCGCTTGCGCTTTCTACGCTTCCGACGGTCCTTGCCGGTCAGGGCAGCCTCCTCGTCGGTGATGTCGTCGTCGTCTGTGTCCTCGTAGCCCGAGGGGCTGCTGGAATCGCGGTCAGGGTCGAGCTCGCGCTTGTCCTCGGCGGCCTCAGGGATGTGTTCGGACATGGCGCGACGGTGACCGCGCTGCGATCGCAGCGAGTTGGAGCGACCGATGCCCAGGCCTTGGGTGCCTATGAGCGAGGTGCTCCGGCGGCGGGAGTGGTTCGTCGACGAACCCTCCATGATGAAGGCGCCGGAGCGGTGCGGAGAGGGCAGCGGGCGGTCGTGGTGGAGGAGCTGAGGGCTGTCGGCCAGGGGCCGTTGGTCTTGATTCGGGCTGAAGGTGGCCAGCGGGATGGCAGTTGCAGTGGCAGAGGGCGGTGGAGACGGAGAGGCGTGGGGAATGGGGGAGCCCGGGTGCTTGGAGTTGTGCATGCCGGGCGTCCATGAAGGGACGCTTGTGCTGGGAGCTTCAATCAGATGATGCCCGGGCTGGACACTGCCGCTCCAGTTGTTGCAGGGGGGGCTTGGGCCCAAGCCCGTAGCCTCGACAAGGCTTGCCGGGCCAGCCGGCGCGCGCCCGGCGCTGCGGCGGCCACGTCTTCCGAGCTGCTAGCCCCGGGGCGCGACACTTTGCGACCGATCTATTTGATCCGCCAGCGGATCCTCCACACTGGCGGCCCCAGACGCAGCTGCTGGCCGGCGCATTATTCCTCGCGCTCTTTTCCATGCATCCAGGCCCCGGATGGCGCTCAGCGCGAGGGCGCCGCGCCCAGCACCGCGTGTTGGCCGCCCTGCCCTGGACACGTGCCTGTCATTGGACAACGCCCAGCCTGTCACCGAGCACAGCCTAGTCAGGCACGCATACGCCCCCGAGTTACCGCATCACCCTCTCTGTCCTCGCGATCCCGTTTTTTGCGGGGAAGCCTGGCTATGCACCCGCCCAAGCGATCCCGCTTTCCGCTCGCAAGCCCTGCGTCGCTCTCGCCTTTTCGCCCCAGTGCCGCGGCTGGTCGAGCGAGCGAGCGAGCGTCGCTGGCCCGCCTAACAGCGCTCGGTGCGCCTGTTTGTTTAAGGTTGTCGGTCGCGCACGAAAGCGCAGGGATCGCCGGCGCACTGCTACGTCCAGCCAAGACGAGTGAGTCAAGCCACACGCAGGCTTCAGGGGGGCTTGTGTGTGTGCGAGCGCCAGACGTTGCTCTGGGCAATACCGCACCTTCACCACCACAGCACGGCAGCAACCCGCCGGCGCCTCGGCACACATCACCGTTGCCGTCATGGAACGGCAGTGCACTGTGTCACCATCTGTTTCGCTTCAGGATGATAAAGAAGATCCCGATCGTGCCGCACGCCTCGTTCCGCGGCCCTAAAATATCCTCCTTGCGTCATTGCAGATGGCCAGCGCCAACTCTCCTGAGACTCGAGCGACCCTCACGTCAAGCCGCCCACTATTGAAACACCACATAAAAAACTACAATCTTCCTTCACGAAAATGAAACGGAGTCGACGGGCACTCAAACACCGCCCTGACGGCGTCCAGGGGGCGCGTAAAGATAGAGAGAGAAAAAAAAAAAGAGGGCCCGCCTACTGATTGCGCAAGAGCAGCTCGGAGGGACCCAGAATTTCTAGAAAAGCAGGATATCCATTGACGTGGAAAAAAAAAAAAAAAAGAAACACTGTCCGACCAGTCCGATAACGCCGCGTACGTGTACGTGTCTAGCACCTCGACTAACGGTTCTGTGCCACCAAACAACCAAACCTGTTTTCCACCTCTTGGAGCTGATTAAGCGGCCATGCACAGCCCAAGGTAAGGATACTACGGACAATGAGCCCACCCGTTGCCAGAGCAGCTTCGAGGACTCTAATTTCCGAGCCCTGCGATACACGGTAGGCCCGCACCAGCCCTGCGCGGTGTAGCAACGCGGGAAGGGTCCGCGCGCCCAGCCAATCACCTCTCAACCACCAAGCGGCAGTCTCACGATCTCAACCCTAACCCACCTCTTTTCCTCTCCTCTCGCGACCGCCCCCCTTTCCTCGCCACTGCATTGTCCGTCCTCGACCAACCAGATGCACCTCTCCTCGCCCACCGAGCCCGGCACGACTTGCCACCGGTCACCCCATGCGTGAGCCTCACCCCTACCGTTCCTCTCCTTCAGCCCAACCCCCACCACGGTATCAAAGAAAAACTTGGCCCCACCCACCGTCCTCCCTCGCCCGATGGTGCCACCCGGTCCGCCTCTGCCGAACTCGCCAGCGCGCTCCTCGCCGAGCACGAAGTCGACGAAGCGCACGCCGGGCAGCAGCCGCACGACCTCCCACAGCAGCTTGCGGCACTGGACGTAGACGGGGAACAGCAGCGGGCGCAGGTCGCCCTCCCACTGGCGGGCGTGCCGGGCCGACGACGCGCTGGTCGTGAACGTCAGCGAGCGGATGGCGCGGATCTGCGCGGGCGACAGCACCGCTAGCCGCGTGGTCAGCGCCGCGGGCCGGCAGAGCTTGGTGCGGAACGGCGTGCGCGCGAACGCCAGCAGCAGCGTCTCCGCCCGGATCTGGTGGCAGGTCAGCAGCAGCGCCAGGCTCGGGTACGTCCCCAGCGCCGCCGCGCGCGCCGCCTTGTGCGTGTTGGTGTTGTAGACCCCGCTGGTGGAGCCGTGCTCGTCGTCGGCGGGCACCGCGGTCGACGACGGCGAGGGCGCGGACGATGAGGACGAGGTTGACGACGGCGAGGGGTTCCTGCTCGCCTTGCTGCTGCGCGCGAGCGTCGTGTATCGCGAGTTCGCCGGCGGGAAGGTGTACTCCCAGATGAGGTTGCGGATCTCGGCGGGTAGGCCGAGTAGCGATAAGCGCGTTTCGCACTCGGTCGTCTCGTCGCTCATGGCTGCAGTTGTTGCCGCCGCGCTGCAGGTAGCTTTGATCCCGGCCACTGGCTTCGTTGGGCGCGAACTTCGAAGTGGATAAGGGCTAAATGCGGGGTCGGGAAGTCCAGAGCGCTCGCGACCTGAACTCCGTTGTTGCTCGACGGAGAAAGGAGATCTTGCGCGTTTCTTAATATCGAGGTAGGTAAGATGAGAAAACAAAGTAGGAATGGTCTACTCGAAAGGTGAAATGTGCGTGGTCAAGGGGCTGCGTCTAGAGCTCGTTCTCCGTGGTAGCAACGTGGAAAGGCAGAGAAAACAGTTTCGAAGGTAAAAGATGTCGAGGGTACCTGTGAGGTAATCTAGGTCGAAAGCTGGAATGGTAAAAGCTTTGTAGCCGCTTTTCCAAGGCGTGGTGGAACCAGAGGGGTAGGGAAAAGAAAGAAGAAAAAAAATAAGATCAAGAGGTCTTGGTAGAGGTGGTGGGGGGATGGTGTAAGCAAGATCAAACTCTTATCTGTCTGATGAAGTCAGGGGATAGGCGGGCCAAGCAGGGCGAAGGAGGAGGCGGAGTGAAAAACACCTGCTGCAACGGGAGGCGACTGGGGCGGGTTGCAGCTCGTTGACTGCGGACACACGAGTGTAGCGGGTTACGGCTTACGGGTTGCGGAGAAAATGCGGGGTGATCGCTCCCGGATGTGCTGGGATGCGCGCTGGGCGTGATGGCGTTGTCAAGGCCGCCAAGCTGCTCGCTCGAGCTGCGCAGGTCGTAGCGTCACCACCTCCCTCCCGCGACGGATGACAGCGCAGCTGCAGGCCTGGCCGGCGACGGGAAGCCGGCCGGACAGAAGTGCGGCGGCGCGCAGTCTCGTCAGAGGGACGGGGAATTGAAGCAGGGGTTGTCTTGTCGCCCGCAGGCCAGGCACGTCGTAATTCCACAGCTGCACGTCAATCCTTCTCTTTTTCGTCGAGGGAACTGCGGAGACAGGACGGAGGCGCGGACGGCCACAGCGCGTCGAGAGTCGAGAGTCGAGAGTCCGGGGTCGAGCTATGGCGCATATCAGGCAAGTGCTGCGGATGATCGGACGGCCCCCGCATGCATGCCTGGCGCCCGTGTCCCTCCGTGTGCAAAAAAGGATGTGAGGCTTGACAACTTATACCCTGCGCGCCATTGGCTGGCGCTCGGCAGCCCATGTGCGATCCAGACCCGGGGGATTTATCAGAGACGACCTCCAGGTGAGAACGGCGAGCGGAAGCAGGCGGCTCACAGCAAGGCGTGAGGGGAAAAAAGAGGGTCCTGTCTTATCGGCTGCTGCTGCTTGTCGTTCGTGTCTCGGTTCAAAGTGGTCGCGCAGAGGGACCAAGGGACGTCAGTGGCAGGGTGGGCGATAGACACACGGTCTCGAGGCTCCGTACCCACGCAAAGGCACTTCGCCATTGATGTGTCAACCCCGATAAGGCGTGCACAAGGCAAAGACAAGGTAGAGGCAAGGCAAAGCAAAGTCCGCGGCAAGGATAGAACGGATCAGACCTGAGGCCATGCTCCGCACTCAAGCTCAAGCAACAAAGGCACCATCCTATCCGCCCTGCCGCCGCACCCAAGCCCGGGACGGCGGATGGTTGGCTGCTGTGTGCGGCCCTGCCGGGTCCTTTAGGAACCTGAGCGTCCGGTTAAGCTTTTTGTTCCCTTTTCTATTCCTGTTGATCGGACGCCGTCAGATCTATATTCCTTACGTTCCGGGCCGCATCTCTGGGTAGCCACGCCGTCATTCTCGTGCGTCGCGCGGGCATCAAGCTCCTGTGTCGACGAATATCTGGGTCGTTGAGACGCGGGGTCCCCGCTTTTGGGGCTCGCGACAGTCCTACCCTTTCCGGCGCACCATTGCTTATCTACATGATTGAATTGGCTACGTGATAGTTGTTGAGAACAAGTGCAGGTTCATTCATCATGACTCCTCGCTTCCAAGCTGGACACTGCTTTGCTGCATTCCCTAAGTGCCCGTCTGACACAACGCAAGGTTTGGACGGCGAAGCTTAGCAACTTGTTGGCTACTGAGTCTTGACCACTGATGGCCCGACTAGCTCCCGTCTTTGTCCGAGACCTGCCTCGAGTGGTACGATGTCGCTCGCATCTATTCCAAAATGTCTCGCGTTGAAGTATGTTCACATAGCAATGGTTCCGAAGAATTGACAAACGCCCAAGTACACGCTCCATTAGTTTTCTCTAACCTCCGGGTATCCAAAACCGTCTAATCACGCTCCCAAACTGCAAATTGCTTGACTTTCTGTGTCTAGAGCCAAGCTTACAAGTGGCTTCCCTGTGTCCTCTCGGCCAGATGCGTCAAAGCCTTGATCTCGTCTTCTATTCTGTCAACCTCGTGAAAGGGGTCGTACATCCTCTCCTTGATGTACGCGTCCAGTGATGCGTCATCCAAGTTGCGGAGAGCGAGCTCACGATCAACACCATTCCTCTGGGCAGCGCGGATGACGCCGCGAGTGACGACAACACTGACGTCGCGGATGCGGCGAATGTCAGGGTACAACCAACCCTCCGCTCTCTCCTCAGGAGTGAGGGATTCCGAGAGCGCGACAGCGGACTCGTAGATCATGTCCTGAGTGACATTGACGGCCTTGGACAGGATAGCACCGAGACCAATGCCAGGGAAGACGTACATGTTGTTGCCCTGACCGGGAACAAGCGTCTTGCCGCCGTACTCGACGCTAGGGAAAGGGCTACCGCTAGCAAAGAGAACCCGGCCATCTGTGTACTTAACCGCATCCTCGAAGTTGCACTCGGACTTGGAAGAGGGGTTCGAGAGCGGGAAGATTATGGGGCGGTCATTGAGCTGAGCCATGCGGGTGATGATCTCCTTCGTGAAAGCACCGCCGATGGTCGACAGACCCATCAGAATGGTTGGCTTGACGTACTCAATGAGACGGCTAAGCGACTGGATCTGCTTGCCGTTGTTGTCGTCACGGGCGAAGTAGATCTTGTGCTCCGCAAGCTTGTCGCCACGGTCAAGAGTAACGAGGCCCTGATACAAATTAGTCTGGGAACTTAAGTTCAGGGACTCGATACCACTTACGTTCGAGTCAACAAACCAGAACTTCCTTCGGGCTTCATCCTCAGTCAAGCCCTCCTTCATGAAGTACTCAACGATCTGCTTAGCGACACCGGTTCCGGCGCTGCCGGCACCGAGGAACACGGCGCGGTGGTCTCTGACGGGGATGCCGGCGGCCTTGACGGCGTTTATGAAACCACCAACAATGACGGCACCAGTTCCCTGGACGTCGTCATTGAACATGGTGTAGGTATTCTGGTAGCGCTCGAGGGCCGGGAAAGGGTTCTTGAAATCCTCAAACTGGATGACAATGCTGGAGTAGGATTAGTAACTCGTCGGATGAGACATTTCTGAGTTGCACGTACCCGGGCCACCTCTCGGTAAGCGCAGCCATGAGCTCATCCAGGAACTCCCGCTCCTCCTCAGGGGTGACCTTCTCCCTCCGGCTGCCCATGTAGAGCGGGTCTTCCCTCAGAGCCTTGTTGTTGGTGCCAAGGTCGATGGTCAGAGGCAGAGTAGCATCGGGCCTGATACCAGCACAGGCCGTGTATAACGCAAGCTTGCCCACGGGAATGCCCATGCCGTTCACGCCCAGGTCGCCAAGACCCAATATTCTCGAGCCGTCGGTGAGGACGGTGATCTCAACATTGTGCGGCCAGTTTTGCAGGATTGCGTGGAGGTTGCCGCGGTCAGCGTAGGAGAGGTACATGCCCTCGGGCTGGGTCCAGATTTCGTGCCATCTAAGGCAGGCCTCACCAACGGTGGGAGTGTAGATCAGAGGAGTGAGCTCCTGGTATTCTGTGAGCCCTCAAACCCCGGTCTGAATTTATGATTGTGCCGGCATACCTTGACGTTCTCGGAAAGGAGGCGGTAGAAGAGGTGGACGTTGGTTGCGCGGAGGTGAGTCAAATATTGGTACTTGTCGATTGGGGTGTGCTTAGAAGCCAAAAGCCTCAGACCTGCGGCACGATCAGTCCCCGGGTCTCAAATGGGCCCATGAAGGCCAAGAAGGGTCGTTTACATCTCTGCGCCTGAACTTCGTAGGACTCGACGGCCGGGGGAATAAGACCGTAAGTGTGGAGGTACCGGCGCGCCTCCGGAGGGTATGAGGTATCGAAGTCGCCGTTGCTGTAGATGCGGTCAGCTTGGGATCACGCTGAAGGAGAGGCAGAGTACGCACGTAGTGGTGATGTGGCGGGTGGGCACGCTGTGGTGCGGTTGCTTGATGTTTGCGTGGGGGTACTCTTGGGTAGCAGCCATGGTGGTAGCCATTGAACGTATTCTGGAAGGAGAAGAGGGAGGAGAGAGCTTAGTTGCCATTGCTAACGAGGGCAGCAGGCGGCGTTTAAAAAGAGCAGAAGAGGACAGCATCAGGAGGCAACGGGGGGGACAGCAGTCACGCAACTGCCGGTGGGTATGCGATATGGTGCGGAAGACGTTCCCCAAGAGAGCGGCAGTCCGACACGGGCCGCCTCAGAGCTTAGATGAGGGGAGCCGTTCACGAGCAGGGCTGGCGGGCCAAATCGTGCGTGCGAATCAGCAATTTTGAGCTGTTGGGCAGGCCGTCTCACAATGCGCAGCGCATTTCGTGAGCTCTGAGCCAGGGTGCGGGCCGCGACTCTGGGTGCGCGTGGGAGCTGGGGGCGCGGCCTGGCTTGCGTCCCGACCTGCTCCGATGCGTTTTTCGCTGCCCGCCCACGGACTCCACTCCTCCACTCCTTGGCAGCGAGACGAAGCGCAGCCGACGGCACGTTGTGACCGCAGTTTTCGTGGAGATGTGGGCTGTGGGCCGCCGACGGTGCGCTGGAGGGCTGAAAATTCTTTAGCCGACCGCGCATTGGACGGGAGCTGACTCACCGCACGGATGAGACGTCGGAAGCTGGGCGACGGCCGCTGCGGGCGGCACGAAGGGCGCTGGTGGTCCGCCTCTGACGCCCGCAAATTGAGCCCTGTCCGGACGCGAGCGGGCGCGGCGCCGGGAGCCCCAAGCACCAGGCCCGAAGGCAGCCGGGCAGCAGGGCAGAGAGAAAGAGACGCGACGGACAAACAACGGGCGCAACGCCACAGACAAATGGCGCGCGTGGAATGCGTTGAGTCGCGAGCGCACCGTACGAAGGTTCACGCCGCCGGCACCAGCGGCGGCGGTGCGCCCCTGCCCTGCCGCACCGACAGGGACCGGGCAGATCAGGCATTGAGATGCTCAGCAGGCGCCCAACACGCGGCACCCCTTCGGAATATTGCGACTTTTTTTTCCCTCTCTATAAAAAAAGAAACGGATAGAAAGCGGCCAGGCCGATCAGCATGAACCACCCTCCCGTCGACCTCCGCCCACGGACGCCGCGATTACAAAACCCGTCTCAGGAGAGGAGGTGCTGGCCCAGGAGTCGGACGCCCGGGGCGAGTGGCCGTGTGGCCGTGTGGCCCAAAGGGGCAACCCAGCACGCGCACGCGAGCCAATGGCGGAGGCGGCGGCGGGCAATGCCGTCACCCGTGAGCGGGCAGGTGCTGGCGCAGAAGTGGGTGAACGTGGGCGTGCGGCGGGCTCTCGTGGGATTGCGCAAAGGCCAAGGTGCCGTGGTGTGTCGCCCTGCCTTGCGCCTCAGGCGAAGGGCTGTCGGAGGTGGAGCGGCCCCCAGGCGCGGCCCCGAGTCATCTCGTGAATGCGTGGACGTCCGCGAGGGACGCGAGTCGCCGTGTTCTGCACCACTTTGCGGGCTAGCGCTCCCCGCAAAATCTGGCCCAGCAAAGATGCTGCGATCGACGGGCCAAGCTCTCCGCCCAGCCACAGCAGCCACAGCCAACAGCCGCACCCGTGTGCGCACAACGACGTCAACACCGCAGACGTCACCGCGACGCGACCACCGACCAGCCTGGCTCCCCACCCCCCTCGCTGCCAACGTCCTCGTCATGACCTGACCGCACCAACCCCAACACCATCGTGACCATGTCTTCCTGCTTCGGCTTCCGCAAGTCTCGCGCTGAGGACCGCCAGCCGCTGCTGCCCCAGTATCACGATGACACGGTCCTGCAGAGGGAGCTGCACCAGAAGCTGCACTCCTACCAGATGCTTCGCGCCCTCTCCAAGGGCTACATGCCATCCAATGAGCAGATCATCATCAACCTCCGTACCCTGCTGGCCGCCGACATCCTCAACCCCGACGAACACGACCTCAGCGACTCTGGTCGCCTGTTAGTGAAGTTCACGAAGCAATGGCTCCGAGAATTCATGGAACTGCTGCAACACAAAAACAGCAATGATCAGATCCAGGACTTTATCTGGTTCTTGTCCAAGTCCAAGATCTCTGTGGATGTTGATGACATCGCTTCCAGAGCAAGCAAGGCCAAGTCTAAAGCAGACACCGCTGCAGGCAAGCCTGTCCTCTGTCTGTCCGCAGCGCGCCAACTAATCAATTGATCAGCTTATAGAAGCCTCCAGACTGTCGGTTCCCTTCTACTCACAAACTCCGATTTCCGTCTGTTCCTCTCCGATCTCAATATCGTCGGACGCGAAGTATTCAAGGATACCGCCTTCAAGCTGTCAGACGTAGCAGAGGAAGCTGGCAAGAAGCTCGAACCATCCGAAGGAGAACAGAGGACCCTGAAAGAGCCAGGCGCAGACGCTGGACCGGCTCCTTCCAATCAGGACTTAGAGCAGGACCTAACCAACGTCTCCAAGGTCCTCGGCAGTGGAGTCGCCGAGGTGGCCAAGGAGGCTGGACATAGTTTGGCTGATCATACCGGTGGCGAGGAAAGGGACACGTTGTTGTACCGCCTGAAGCAAGCAGTCCTGAAGCTGAGAAAAAGGAACGACTATTCCGACTCAGTCTCCACTCTCTCGCTCTTGATCCAACGCTATGCATTGGTATATTCCCGTGCTGTGCAAGAAACAGTGAACACTGCTCAAGATGATGTTGCTGAAAACGATGAGACGGATCGGGCTATTAAGAACTTCTGGTCGTTCATTACTTCCTTTGGAGATCGACAGGCCTGGAAAGATCTGGAGAACAAGTTTAAACGTGTCATGGATCACAGCCGGGAAGATCCCGAGTTCGAGGATTTGATGCTTGATATGGGAAATTCTCTGCAGAAGCTTCTCACTGACCCCGACTTCCTGGAGCATGCGGACCAGAAGTTCCAAGCACTCCGCGAAAAGGCCCGTGGGGTAGGCACCGAATCTTCTCTACGGGAGGATGTAGATGAATTTCTTGGTCAGATACAAAGGACTCTTCAAGCAATTTCCCGTGACGAAGACATCGCCAAGCTCACCCGGACATCCATGCAGATTGTGCACATACTGTCGCCGAAGTATCAGTATACCAACAGCGAGTTGATCACGGACGCTATCAACGTGTTTGTGCCACTTCTTATCCAGGCTGTTCAATACGTGCCAATCCCTCGACTAGAAGTTTCCACTCCCGAGATCGACCTCCTACTAGAGAATTTGATTGTGGAACCTGGCAAGACCGTCAACCACACTTCATTTCTTCCTTACAGGTTCCGTGTCGAGACATACAACGATCTGGAAATACGCAAGGCTCGATTCCGGACAACATCCTCCGTGTCCTCGCAGATCACCGTCAAGATTGACGGCCTCTCCTTGCGCGCCGACGAGGTCGGCTTCTGGTTGCGCGCTCACTCGGGTCTTTTCCGGCTTGCCGACGCGGGCATAGCGTCATTCGCGCTCGATGAACGCGGTCTAGACGTCCACCTGGACATTGAAGTGGGCCGCGATCGGCTTGAGAAGATCCTCTCTCTGAAAGCCGTCCGAGTGCACATTCACAAGCTTAACTACAAAGTCCGTAAAAGTAAACTCTCGTTTTTCGGATGGCTGTTCAAGCCTCTGCTCCGGCCTCTCATCCGCAAGGCCATCGAGAAGCAACTGGCCAACGCTATTGCCGACACACTACACGCTGCCAATCGCGAGCTTGTCTTCGCGCGTGAGCGCTTGCGAGCCACGCAGATCGCCAGCCCGGACGATCTGCGCACTTTCTTCAAGGCCGTGGCTGCAAGGCTGACGCCCGAAGCTGATCCGGATATCTACACCCGCGTTGGCATTGCGGAACCGGGTCAAGGAATCTTCAAGGGCGTCTACGCGCCGGGAAGCGTTGTCAAGCTTTGGGAAGAAGAAGCCATGCAGGCGGCCGAGAGGGTCGACGACAACAGGGAAGGAGGATGGCGAAACGACATTTTTGACACGCACGCAAGGAATATGATGCAGTGACAGTGGGGGCTCTTCCGACTGGGGCACAATCTTTTGGGTTTGGCGATGTTGCATGGGAGCATGTTGTTCGGAGGATTCGCTGAATGGAAATGGCAGCCACTTTGGGGATGACTGAATACCACTTTTTCCCGACCCTTCGGACAAGAAAGCACAATTCTTCTGTACTCTTCGAGTTTGTAGTAGCAACTTTAGCACGACAGCAGTGCGTACGATCTCTAGGAAGGCAATGATTTATCACGTCCGATATCGCAGCGCTGATCGCACGCCACGCGACGTCGCCGCTGGCACACGGACTCTTTTCCCACCAAAACACCCCGATCCCCACCGTGTTCCCCGCAGATTGAGAACCCCACACACAAGGGGGGAGGGGGAAAAAAGAAAAGGCGGAGCGCGACGGCCTCATCCGTCGAAACCCCGCGAAGTACTGCATATGGTCATCATGGGGGAGTCAGAGTATACTCGTTAAGGAAGGGAATGTGCGATGGCCGGGGGATCTCTTGGACCTCGAAGTCCGGTCGGGATGACCATGGGTCTGGCGAAAGCAGTAAAGGAGGCCCGGCGCTCATCGGCGAAGGGCACCGAAAAAAAAAAGAACTACAGGAAAAAAAAAGGGTCCTGCTATTCGAAATGGAAACCGCATGTAAGCCAAGCTGAGACAGGAAGCACTCGAGGTTTCGGTGCCCGTGTCCGAACGGTCACAAGCTGCCAAAGCGGCGGAGTACTGTGGTATCAAGCAGAAGTATTGTTAGTGCACATCAAAAGTGGGGCACAGAATCTCGGAGAAACTCTACTAAAAACGCCTGTAAATTATAGTAATTCTCCTACTACGCTATGCTCTACTTTGCTACCACTTTATATACTATCCGCCAGCCTTAATTACGTCCTTATAGCGCTATAGCATAGTATTAAGTAACTCTCTTAGCCGCTCTTTAATTACTACTACGTGCTAGGCTCTTATAACTACCTCCCTAAGTATCTTATAGCTTAGATTCTTATTAGAATAGTTCTACTCTATCTAGTCCTTTATCTAGTTCTATATTATCTTAATTAGATTTAGGTCTAGTAAGAAAGTAGGCTAGTAAATTATAGGAATACCCCTCTTAGCTATATCTACTATAGTCGCCGTAATAGAGTAACTTAGGGCGTAATCCTATATAATATAGAGGTACGGATAGCTCCTTAAGTACTCCTCTAGAATAGATAGAATATGCTTACGATAAGAGCCCTAATTAATTATCCCCTAGCTCTTTTCCTAGAAGAGGGCTAGCCCTAGTATATAGCTATAAAAGGAGCCCTAAAACATCTACCCTGTTTACGTATCTATCTTCTACTGCATGCTCGGATTAAGCGCATCCCTTCTTAAGTACGTGGCTCACTTATATCTTCTACTAGTTACCTACGTCTTATTAGTCTAGAGAACTAGGCTCTACTAGTAAATTATCTAGTCCTTATACTTAAGAGTAAAGCGTAGTCGATCTTATCGATTCTTCTTAGAGAGAGGTGGTTTTTAATATACTACGTAGCGCTTATAGCTACGGCTATATAGCGCTCTTCTTATCGTATCGGCGCCTATACCGTAATAAGCGAATAGGCTAACCGAGAGCTAGAGGTAAGAGAGGAGCCTATACGTGTTAAATGGAGCAGACGTCTCTAGAGAGTTAATCTGCTTATTAGATAGCGTACCTAGCCTACCCTTACGTTTCTTTAGCGTTGGATAGTTTATATTATAGGCCGTTTATACTTGGCGTAGCGTATAACTAATCTAGCTAGCAATCTCGTCGTAGTGCTAGCTAATCTCTCGTAGGGTTAGGCATCGTAGGCGGTTATCGCGTGATAGGTTAGGCTCCTTATATCTCTTAGGCTAGGGCGTAGAGGGCGGATTTAAATCCATAGCTGCGTGCGTGCGTGCGTACGTGCGTGCGTGTGTATGCGTGTGTGTGCGTGTATGCGTGTGTGTGCGTGTGTGCGTGTGTGCGTGTGTGCGCTATATACAGTGGGAGGTACAGGCATAAGGGTGTTTTAAGCTGACAAAGGGATACTCGGAGATATTCGCGTATTTTCTATGCAATTCTAGTGTAGCGTCTCCGGGCATCCCCGTGCGCCGCACGGACTCGCACTAACAATACTTATGCTGGGTACCATAGTAAGGACGCAGCGGAGCGGAGAAGTTATCGATTCTGGTACGCACATACGTGGTTTGATCGGAAGATTTAGGAACCCGCGAGAACGGCGGGATTGAGGATCCGATTACCAACAGAAAATGCAATGCCGTTCATACGTTTAGAGTAGCGAGGTAAGGAATAATAGTCGGGAAATTCCGTCGGAAAAAGGCCGAACGAGGGCCACACGCACACACAGCGTAGCCAGGGAGTAGGATTTGGGGACGATCCATTGCCTGAATGGGGAGCCGAAAGGGTTCGGAGATGTTGGTGAGGTGGAGGATCGGTCTTCCGCAGTCAGCCCCCAGCCCCAGCTTGTCTTTCCGTCCCTCGTCGTCGGAACGGCTCAGCAAATGGAAATCGGCACCGTGTACTCCGGCATCAGCACCTCACGTATAGCTGACGTGCGCGCAGTGGACCTGGCCCTCGGACTTTGCATCAATATCAACTTATCGATCCTTCCCGTTGGCTTTCTTACCGCCCGCAGTAGAAACAGAAGCATCAGCACGGTCCGATGCTACTGATACTGCGTGTCCGGCGCGCACCAAATTCGACCAAAGTCCGTGCCATCAGCTCCTGCTGGTCAAGAGGTGGATAAGGACGATACGCAGGGACTATCGGAGAAGCTTTTCTTTCAGCGACTCTACCTAGATTATTCTGTCCAATGGAAATTGTGGAATTTGGGGAAGGGCCTGTACAAGACCCGACCGAAAGAACAAAAAGAAAAATCCAGTCTTTCTTCAACCAAAACTCAGATATCAAAGATTTCTAATGCAATCTTTCGAAGGAAGCATTACTCTCCTACAATCAGGTGTGCATGCTCACCACAACCCCACCAACGCCTCCGACCAGAACAAATGTGACTTCGGGTGGTAACAAGTGACATGGAAAAAAAAGAGAAGCAAAGGCATGTAGTAACAAAAAGATGGGGGGAAGGGGAAAATCAGAAATCAAAAAAACCGATCCTATCGTACTCGACAATGGTCCGGTGTATTACCAACTCGTAAACCCGTACTGTATGGCGCCCGAGTTTCCTAAAATTTCCTCTGCCAATCCATTAAACCCCGAAAATCCAGAAAGGTAAAATCAACCAAACCAAAAAAAGTGTGTTCCCCTCTTCCCAATTACTCCAGTTCCTGTGAATTGCAACCCATCAAACCTTTCTACAAGAAACCCGAAAGAAAATCAAAGCATTCGTAAGGCTAGGTGTGAAAACGTTATCATGGAGCTGAGGGTAATACCAGATACTTCGAAGTAAAATAAAAGACGTAGACACGAAAACCCATAGAGATGAAGAAGCATAAGAAGAGAGAGAAAAGTAGAGCCCCAATAAGCGGATTCAGGCCGTGTGACCGAGAAAATTGCTCAAGGGCTTCGAGTCTCCTGCTCACGTTCCTCCCGGCGAATCTGTTTTAGTTGAGCCTGAATTTCCAAAACAGCCTGACCCTCTTCCGTCTGGCGTCGCAGCTCCGGGTCGCTATCGTCGTCAACGAATGTCCACTCCTCTTCCGCATCGTCGCCGAGATCATCCTCGCTAAGAGGCCTGTTGCGCCATTTGATGAGTGATTTGGCGTATTCCAGATCACGGTAGATCGTTTTGACCGCCTCGCCAACACCATCCTCCTGTGTCTGTGTCAATCGTGGTTTTTCTTCATTCCAGAGGGCTTGAAAAATTTTCTTACCTTGCGTATTTTCTCCCCGAGCACGCGTGCTTTCGTGATCATGCGATCATCATGCGTAGCAGTCCAAAGAGCGCGGGAAAAAGCACTAACGTTCAGTTTCTTGACATGGATCCCAACACCCAGGTCCTCAACACGAGATGCGAAAAAGAACTGGTCTCCAAAAAAAGGCTTGATGATGGTCGGAATGCCAGCGCGCAGTGACGCGCCTGTAGTGCCAGCTCCTCCGTGATGGGCCGCAGCGTCGATCTGCCTGAACAGCCAGTCGTGCGGAGCGGAAGTAATCTGGTGAACTTCTGGAGGAACCTTGGCCCTTTCACCCTTAGCCTTCCCATCCTTACTCTTCTCTTCCTTATCCAAACGGTCAGACCACCCCTTGGACATGATACAACGAACGTCGGCCTTGAGTACGGCGTCGATGATTGATTTTTCCATAGCCTTCGGGTCTTCGACGACAATCGAGCCGAAACCGACATAAACGAGTTTCTTGCCATCTTTACGAGCCCGTGCGATGAAATCCGTTAGATCCTTCGGGGGCTTGTAATTTTGAGATTCGTCTAAGAACCAATATCCGGTGACCCGGACCCAATCGCTGAAGTCAAGGGGCGGTGCAACGACAGTGGGACTGAAGTTATACATGAAAGGTATCTTGTTGATCTGCAACTTCTTCAGGTTTGTCGGCGGTAGATTCAGACTCTTCTTTCTCCAAGTGTTGATCTGATTGGCTGTGGCCTTCCAGAAGACTTCTTCAAAAAGAACGTAAGTGAAGAAGTTGTACGTCCCACCCATCTTTTTCTCACGGACGGCGAAAGCGTGCGGATACGCACGTGTGCGAGTCCAAGGCATAGTGAAGGCACGGAAATAAGGAATTTCTAGCGCCTCAGCAATATGGACTCCAGCCATGGTGCTTGGGCTTTCTATCAGTAGCTGGGTGCCCTGACAGGCTTTCCACGCGGTCTCCAGGAGCTCGCTCAGCCATCCCCGGAAGGTAAAGTGCGCTTTCTTCAAGAAAGTCGGAGTGAACATTCCAGTCTCAACGCACAACTGCATGAGCTCAGCTGGGTTTCCGGCTACGGGAGCGAAGTCTATGCCATGACTACGGACCCAGTCGCCGAATTCTTCATGGGATACAATTTTGGCCTTGTGTCCTTCCTCGATCAAACGCTTGCATAGGGCAATATACGGTTGCACATCACCTCGAGACCCAATAGTGAGGCAGGTGACGTTCATAGGCTCACGAGGT
Organism: Neoscytalidium dimidiatum; assembly: GCA_037367355.1. NCBI lineage: Eukaryota > Fungi > Ascomycota > Dothideomycetes > Botryosphaeriales > Botryosphaeriaceae > Neoscytalidium > Neoscytalidium dimidiatum. The sequence continues at coordinate 1,309,206 of CM074705.1, read as the reverse complement.
GTGAAGTCTACCATTGAGGCTTGAGGATCGTCAAAGATGACTGCCGCTCCCGATTGATCGAGCTCGTTAATATGCGCTGGAACGGCAGGTTGCTTCTCAGGATCACGAGCATGTTGAAGCATGTCATGTTCGGCCTTTGCCTCCTCGGCCTGTAGGAGGTTCTCTTCACTAAGGAGGCCAGAAGAGTGTAGATACCGGACCTGTTCAAGCTTCCTATGCATCGTGACAGCGCAGTCGTCCCGTACATCGGATTGCGAAAAATCGAAGAATAACTCTTCATGACCGCGGACGATGACCACAAGAGCATAGTGAGTCAGTCGGAAACTCTTCTCCTTGACGACGTTTTCGATGTCGCGGAGAGGTAGAACGAGCTTAAGAGACATCAGCTTAATCTGTCAAAAAGTCGGGTGAGAAAATCGTCTGAAGTCTTGACATACCTTGGTTCGAGTGCCCGGTAGGAGGCTCCTGAAACAAAAGTATCTGTCGCTTACGTAGATCTTCCCATATTGTGGAAGTACTCTCCACAAGTTGCAGAAGAACGTCGCGCGGAGCTTTTCACTCTCCGGCAAAGCAAAATGCTGCCTGAAGCGTTCATTGTGCGAAATGGCATCACCCTCGTCAACAACCTCGCGAGTTTCTTCATCGAGGAGATGACCATCCTCTGCATAGTGCTTCCTGCCTCCGGCCCACATACCGGAGACCTTATCATAAACACTCATAGTATCCGTCGTCAATCTGCTACCGAGAGCCATTGTGTTCTTTCGTAATGACGCAGCGAATCCAGAGGCTTTCGTAAAGGGGAGCACGCCAGCGCTGACAATACCAGAATAGTAGCCGGAGGCGGAGGCCTGCATCTTGTCATCGCGAAGTTCGCTGTCGTTTCCCAGTTCCTTTGAATTTTGTATGGGGGTTCTGGAGCGGGTGCTGACTGTTTGCTCAGTCCGTGGGTAAGGATACAACTTTGTGGACCGAGCGGTATCCTGCGATGCTCTCGGATTGGTTTCGGAGTCTGCAAGTTCTGCCGTTGGGCGGTGAAAGACGTCACTCCGGTTCAAAATCTGGCTGGCAGACGCATCTGTTTCGTTGATTGACTGGATCGCAGCAGATGATGCAGTGTCAGGCTCCATCGAGAGACACGCAGATTCGGAAGAGTCGCGCACCCGCGAGGAGATCGGTGAGACGCCAGACCTTTCGCTTTGGCTGGGACCCAGTGATTCCCTGTGCGGTCCTCTGCTGAGGTTGCGTCTTCCCCGATCAAAGCTCGGGCGTCCGCGATCACTACTCTGCCGACTCTTATCAAAACTGGATCTGGTTGATTCACCACTAGCTCGTGAGCGTGATGGGCGACGGTGCGAGGGAGAAGTTGGCGAAAGGGTACCCGTAGCCGGCTGGAAAATGGTGGAGCGAACAGGGCTACCTGACTTGCGAGGAAGCGGACTGGCAGGTGCCGTGAGCCGGTCTCCTTTCGCAGGTGTAGTGGGGCGCTCAGTCTGCGAATCTGCCTGCTGCTGCCTGCTGCTTTCCCACATGAGTTTCATCACATTGAGCGCCTCTTCACCAAACCCGAAGAACGAGAAAAAGTATTCGTCCACGGCGTATGAATCGTCGTTGTCGACGACGCCAATCTTGATCGTCTCCGCATAATCAAGCACCGGGTTGTCTTCAATCTCCATGATATTGTCGAGCGGGATAGATATCTTCACGCTGTCTCCGTCGTTGTGGGATTTGAAGATAACTTTCTGAAGTAGTTTTACCCATTCCTTAGCACTTGTAGCGCTTTCGGCCCGAAACACGTAGGTCCTCTGATTTGTCGTTACGATGAAGTCTGTGGAGTCCCGGGTCTTGTCTTTCGGCTCTGACAAAGTGGCAGAAACAGCATAACGCAGATTGATCCTGGCGCGGGGGAAGTAAAGGTCGGTTGGGTCGCTATAGTAAGCTAGAACATCTCCCTTGAGAATGAACCAGGATCGATTCCACATTGTGCGACCGCGCTTCGAGAGGTACCCTGATTTCGTAACCTCCTTCTACTTTGCATTAGCTGGCAACACACTGGCACTCGCTGCGCAATTACATACCGTCTTCTTTGGCAGGTAGGCGTAGAAGCAAATATGCTTTTCCGTGATATACAGATACCCTTGTAGGAGAACGGTTTGAAGCAACCAACACGGATACTCTACGTAGATAAGTAGAAGTCAAATAAGGTCACTAATACAAACGTACCTGAGACGACCTTCTCTTCCTCTTCTAATCCGAATATCTCCATCAGCCTCTGGGACAAATTCTCCTCATCCTTGACCGAGGGATCGCCGACGCCAAAAGCGCTGTGTGCCGTTCGAAGGTCGGACCCAAAGGCGGAAGCCTCCATTTCCGCCTTCGCTTTGATCTGGCCGCTCATTGATTGGCCATCCACCTTCTCAGGACCCTCCTGATCTATTTGTGTCGGTCTTGGTGTCAAGATCTGCGAAGAAGACATGGCGTCATCGGGGTGGGCGTCTCGGCGGTCCTTGGAGGGCTTGATGTGGAGCTTCTGGAGGTGGCGGAAGATTCTGCGGTTCGAAAGGCTGCGGCGATGTTTTGCCTGTTGCTCTTTGGGCTGCTTTGAGCTCTGCGAGGCACCTGCATCCACGGATGGAGGCTCAGGTAAGCGCGTCACATCGGCGTGGTCGTCCTCCTCTTCACTCTCGCTGAGTTCATCATGGGTGAAGCGAGAGCGCAGGTTGGCAACCGAGCCGGCGTGTGTAATCAGATCGAATACCGACCGGTGAGTGTAGCGAGGGTCGTTGCTCTTGGGTGCAGTGACATCCACGTCCTCGTCTTCGCCATGGCGCAGGCGCTCGGGAATCTCGAAGGACTGGCGCGGATGGCGCGAGCGGCGTGGTATGACGCGGGCGGATCTGTCCCTGATATTGTACTCGGAGGCCATGGTGGGCGGATGGCCTAGGTTCGCAGTGGGCAAAAGTGCGCAGGTCCTAGGCGCGGCGCCGGGTGGACGGTGGTGAGGACCAGGGTTCGTGCAGCCGGCAAGCTGCTGGGAGCAGCTCGAGAGCGCGGGCGCGTCGTCGGTCTGGGCGAGGTCGTGTCAGGCGCGAGAAGCAGGGTGGCTCACATGGCGCGAGCCCTGGGCCATGTCTCACGGAGCAGTACGGCTGGGACCTGTGACGGACAGCTCAAAGGATGCGATCTGTATCGTTATCGGGGGGCGTGGGCGTGAGGCTCTCTCTGGGGAACGCCCACAGCGAGTCATGCATGCTACAGGGGTCTGCTCGCCGTTGGGCCTGCCTCTCAGCCTTTGGTCCGACACACCGCCACGTACCAGTCGTCTACTTGCTGTTCGCGTGCCACAGCGGCAGCCCGTCCTGCTCGCACTGCCGCACTGCTGGCGTCTCGCTGTGCAAATGGCAGACTGGTGATAGCGTCCGGGGAGGGAGCACGGCGGAAGGCAGAGCGGGCTGGCCGGAGCGCACGAAGCGCGGGCGATCAGCAGCAGCAAAGCAGCAGGCACGCGGCTGCGCGCGCCACGTGCGCTCTTACGTAGCGCCCACTGCCCTGCCCTGAGGTGCGCCGTACAACTCCACCGCATCCATCACATTTCTGCTCCCCAGGCTGCCGTATGCACGCCGAAAGGATGACTCCAACCACAACCCCATGCAACCCGCTACCTGCCACCTGTCGGCTGCAGCGCCCATCTTGGCGTGACGCCTACGTCTCCGGTCCATTGTTTGTCGCTTGCGATGAAGTAGCCTGTTCCCGCGGGGACGAGTAGTGTAGGTTGTACGGCATTAGCGCCCTGCTAACTAGGCAACCTTTGCACGGGAGATCACTCGCGTCGGGGCATCGATAATAGCACAACACACTGTCGCTCTGATATGTCTGTCCTTCCGACCGTTGACGGTAACAGTTTAGCCCTCGAACGGCTTGCATGTTGCATGCTTCGAAACACGTCCGAAAGAAAAAGAAAAGAAAAAAAAAGGCTACGCCTATCAATTTAAAAAAAAAAAGCATCTTCATATTTGGCATCTTGGATGTTGAGGACTCCCTGTCGAGAGCAAACCCTACGCTCGGATGACGATATCAACAAGCACGTATCTTTATACATGTTTCCGTTGCAGGCTAAAAATTACTTGGATTAAGGCTGTTGAGGCATTATAATAGATGCTACAGATCACTAGACACAGGGATGGATGCTTCAATATCCACATCAATCTGCTCCATTTCGCCCGCTCCATGGACGATCTTGATGCTACCGATCAAATGAAACGCAAAGCACGTGTCATTTCCACGTCCCTTCCATATGTCATAGTTCTCACAAATTTGCAGGTCGGATTACGAAGGAAGGTACATTCGCTGGATTAGAACAAGACAATCGTATATATCACGTGGGTCTGATGTACGACAAGCAAAGAGGTCCAATCCCGACATAGCTATTGTCCAATCGCCTGATAGCAACCATTGGTTGACGCTTTCCTTGCATCGCTCTCGCATACGTATTTACAAGGGCTTGCCGTGTCCAATCGGGGGGATCATCCTCAGTTTTCCAAAATCGTCGATAACTTCGATCATGCAATCAGCCGAACTGACCGTTCCGAACCATCCGAACCGCCGTGACTTATCCATACTATCGCTCGAGATCAGTATTGGGACCGCGTTGCGGGTTCTGCGGGGAGATGCAAGAGTCGTACCTGAAATTGATTCGAACGGCATTAGCCAAAGCGCCTTCGGCAAAAGCAAAGATGCGGTCAACATCGCGTAGCTCCTTGTCGAGCAGGTCATGTTCCTGAGCCAGCTCTCTCCAGGCATTCTGGACTTCGGCTTTCTTTGCCCAGTCTGTCAATGAAAAGCTACGTCGGATCGTGGCTTGCGGCCCGAAACTACAGGATCAGCGGATCAGTAATCTCGTTCCATGCATGGACTCGGCAAGAAGTCAGATTTTACCCTCTAGGAGTCTCGTCCCGCGGGATCCGCACGACACTGTACGCACTCTCATCCAACTTCGGCCCCTTCCACTCCAGGCCGTAGTGTCTTGCCAACCTCGGCCAGAACTTTCCCCATGTAAAGTTGCTACCGTCAGCGGCATTGAACTAAAGTGGATCCTTGTGTGTCAGCTTCCGTTCTCGAGGAGTGTGGTTTATTTGCGTACCGCCTCGTTTACCGAACCCTCATCCAGCACTGCCCACTCCGCTTGGTACCCATTAAGCATAGCACTGCTCATATCCTGTGTCTGCTCCCACGCATCCAGACTGCCCGGAAACTCCAGAGGCTTTCCCAAGTGCTTACTCACAGCCGCATACGCCGCCAACGGAAAGACCAGATTCATGGCTGCGTCCGGAACAGCGCCGAGAATGAAGCTTGGACGAATGACATTCCAACCAACACCCGAATGCTCTTCACACCAGCTATACAAGTAGTCCTCCTGGGGATAGTAGAAGTTCGGTTCAATCAAGACGCGAGGGTCGTGTTCCTCCTGTGGGACTGCCGTCGGCCCAAGATGCACGCCGTAATGCTTGGCTCCGGTCTGCAACATAACTCGACGCGGCTTGATATTCGCCAGGCTCAATGCAGATAAGAAATTAGAGAGCAGCTCGGTGTTTACTATGGCCATCTTCTCAGCGTTGCTCCACAGCCCCTGTCCGTTCTTGGGCGGCACCTGAATATACGAATAGAAGAAGACGTAATCGGCGTTTACGCGGTGTGACTTTAGGGCCTTCGCGATGTGATCTGGGGTCGTGAGGAAATCCAGTGGGATGTGTTCTGCCTGCGGTGGAAGTCCTTCCGGTATGGCAGGAGGCCTTCGTGACAAGCAGTAGATCTTGGTCCAGCGCTGTGGATTCTGCGCAAGCACGCGCAGCATGTGTTGCCCGGAGATCCCATTGGCGCCCGTGATAATGGCTGTGAGACCTTTCTTGTCGTCTGTGTCAGGGAATACTGGAAGGCCACGATATATGCCTTTCGAGTGGATCTGCTGTATGTTCGTCATGGTTAATGCAACCGCAGTGGAGTTCGTCTCGGTCAATTGGGTATGGGACGCCCAAGGAATAGTAGGCTACATTCGAGAGCTTACATTCTTGTTTAAATGGTTCTTGATGATAGACCCTGTATCCGGTTGAAGTTGCTGGTTACTAATTGCTTATGCGGGGTTAACGAGGCGTGCCTAGCCCGCTCCACACAGCCACCTTGGCTTGAGGACTAGTGGAAGGTTTCTCCCGTCCACTTGGGTATAAGAAGCGGCTCGTAGTATGAGTGGTAGGACTTGTTCCGCTTACCAATACCCTCCAACGGTGATCTACAGTTTCGTCATGAAGGAGACTTTCTCCATTCCGTTTAGTGAGGACGGAGTTCGGGCATTAAGACAGGAGTGTCACTGCCACGCCAATTGGGGCAATAATCGACGGCTTCAAACGGATTGATGTGCTTCGACAGATAAGAGCCCCTTGCAAATTGCATGTCGACGAGAGTCTTCTGACCTCGTGGCTATGACGTCACTTGTCCTTGCAAAGAAAGGTAACCCAATCCAACAGCCTGAAAGGATCGTCGGGAGAGCGCAACTAACGCTATGGCTCGATAAGCGAGATGGGCTGATATGATGATCAAGCACAGAGGACGTCATTTAGAAGGCTATGCCTCATGATGTATTCAGGCGTAATAGTTGTAGGCTGCTACTTCCTATTCGGTCGTTTATCGTGTAGAAAACGCCTTTAAACCCGACTAAGCTCGCGTGCACAGTACATGAATGATATAGCAATTGTGGGAGGATTGAATGTGTTCGTACGGTAATGGGTGCCGAGGCAATACTAAGGGTACGGATTTCACCCTTAATTACTCAGCTCTGCGCATCACAGCATCTGGCAGAAAGATTATCCTCCAAACTGCCAACGAACCTTGATTTAAAGGCCATTTTTTTGCATTCGCTATAACATATCTCCCCAAAGCCCAATTAAGGTGTCATTTGTCTCGAAGGCTTAACGCTTCTAATATACATCTCAGCTCCTGAGCACTTGTCGACCTTCTCTCAGCCCCTCAATTACGCTCATCCTTCTTTGCCCATGCGGCATCAAACGATGCTTGATCAACGGCATACGCCCTGAGATAATCTCTCTCCAGATCATGCGTTTTCTTACCAATCAGCACAAGGCTGTGAAGCGGCTTGCCCAGATCAGATTGACTGAGCTGCTCAAGCGTACCAGCAACAACCTTCTGGTCGGGAGCTCCAACTCGTGCGACTCCCACAGCGAGAGCGTCTTTTCCGCAGATTCCCTTGCCATTCTCCTCCTCAATCTCGATCATCTGCTGCGCACACTGGGCAACGCTCATGAATCTCGGGGGTTCATAGATGATCTTGCCGCGAGCAAGAGCTTCTAAGTTTGGCTCTTTGACCTTAATATCCAGCAAGACCAGTGTGTGAAGGCCAATAACGTCGTTTTCAAGGATCTTGTCGTACCAAGATGCTGGGCGCCAATTGTCTGTGAAGAAGACCATACTTATGGTTTGCCCAAAATTGTAGAGCTGCAGGCCGGTGCAGCCCACACCGGTCAGGATGCTCGCGTTCGGCACGGTATTAGTTGGAATGTTGAGCTCGCGTGCTCGAAGGACGAGGTCGGTATGAGTGGTAGCACTTCGGGGAGAATTACTATCAGCGTAAATGGCCGATTGTAGGAGAGGTGCATACCCGAATGGGTCGCCGACGACGAGGAATGCAACATCGACCTTGTCAGCATCTTTCAGGATGTCGTCACTGGCGGACTCGACCATTTCGCGGTCGGCAATGATGACGGAACGGCCATAGAATGCTTCCTACTATCACGCAGAACATTTGTCAGAATCCGCCGATTTTTCAGAAGTGAGGACTGCAGAGAATTCACCAGTTGCTCCTTCTCGACCAGCAGGATGGCCGTGTATGCCTCCAGGTAGACGCGCTCGGCCTTCTTAATGATCTCGAGACCGCGGACGGTCACATCCTTTTCATCGGCAAGGCCGAGGCCTATGAAGTGGAGCATGGCGGCGAAAAGCGGGCAGATCTGGCGTGAATGGATGTGGAGGATGAGAAGGCGGGCGACGAAATTATTGCTGGACCCCACCGCCGCGGTGATTGTAGGGCTGAAGGCGGCGAGTGAGCGAGTCAGCGACGACGATGAACCGTGCACGCCGCGTCGTGCCCACCCTAACTCCGCGTCCTCTGCGCCTCCGTCCCTTCCACCACGACCACGCTCACAGACCCACCCGCGGCCATCTCAACCCACATCGCCAGCCTGCGCTCTGCTGCGCGCCTGTGGCCGTGTCGCCTCTCAGCTGTATTCTCACTCGTTGTCCCCTGCCCGAAAGAAGGCACCTGTCGCAACCATGACGGACAAGTCAGTTAAGTACCGTACCGAGATCCAGCAGGTCAGTCTACCTTCCTTTGCTGTTCCATCCTCGGTCTCGATGAGAGTCTTGGAGGCCTTGCGACTTCTCCTTGTTCTTCCCGTCTTGGGCTCATGGCTGCCTCGCATTTCCCTCCAGTTGGGGCTTGAGGCAGGAGCCGCTCCAACTGCGTCTACACAAGACCGCTCCGCCCCAACGTGATCATTTCACCAATCTATCTTTCAAATGCACTTCGCTTTTCTTAACAGCATGAAACCTACGGCATTCGCTACACATATCCTCTCCATTCCCGATGGCGGAAGACCGTGGCAATGGAGGGCCTTTACTCACATTGTTGAACAGATGATGTTCGTCTCTGGTGAGACGGCCGAACCTTCTGCTGAGACTACCACCCTCATTGAACAAATTGTCCAGCAGCAAGTTCAGGAGATGGTGAGCCGTTCACCTCACACCACGCTCAGCTCCTCTTCAGTCTAACTTAAGGCAGCTTCGTGAATGCACCAGCCTTGCTACCCGCCGTGGTAGCCGTAGCATCTCTACCGATGATCTTATGATGCTCATCCGCCACGACCGTGCTAAGATTAGCCGTCTCCGCACCTTCCTTCAGTGGAAGGACGTTCGCAAGACGGCTAAGGATTCGGACGAGAAGAACCCTGGCGCCGACGACCTGGCGGCTGATGATATTGGCGTTGACATCACCGCCACTGCGCCCAACCCAGCCACCAAGACTGCGAAGCCTGGCGGCTCAAAGAAGGCTGTCGACCTCGTCTGGGATGTCCAGTCGTACTTCTCCGAGGCTCCTCCTGCCCGCGAAGAGGAGGAAGACGAGGAGGAAACCGAGATGAACTACGCTACTATCCAGCGCCTTCGCAACGCCGACGAACGCACCAAGAACATGACTCGTGAGGAATACGTCCACTGGTCAGACTGCCGTCAGGCTTCGTTCACCTTCCGCAAGGGCAAGCGCTTCCGCGAGTGGGCTGGCTTCGGAACCATCACCGATAGCAAGCCGAACGATGACATCATCGACATTCTCGGCTTCTTGACCTTCGAGATCGTCCAGACTCTTACCGAAGAGGCCCTCAGGGTCAAGCAGGCTGAAGATGCCTACCGTAAGGCTGTTGGAGGTGACGCCAGTGGTGGCCAGAGCCGGAAGCGTAAGCGTGAGTCCGGACTGTTCGACCCACCTGAGGAAGCTCGTGAGCCAGTTGGCCCCGGCCATGTGAGGGAAGCTTTCAGGCGCCTGCAGAGAAGCCCGATGAAGAGCCGTGCTATGCTCAACTTCACTGGTTTGCTTCAGCGCACGACTCTGAAACTCGTAAGTTCATCCCGCGATGTTGACCATATGCGCTAACCACAGCAGATCTAATTTCACGGCCCATATCGACGGCGTCTTCTGGTGTTTCCTCGGTCAGGTCTCTGGTAGAGACATTGTGATACCCAAAATGCATGGGATGCTTAAGAGGGGTTTCCGGAGTTATGGTCACGGGCAGTGTTCGGCGGAGGGGCTCTATGGTCTCAGCTGGATTGGCTTTCGACTTCGAGTATTAGATTCAGATATGCAAGGACGGTATGGGGTGGCTCAAGGGCATGGTTTCAGGCCGAGATGAACATCTGGATCGACAACTCTAATGGAATGGGGCCCGTCCCAACTAATGCAATAAGCTGCCGATCTTCTGCACTTTTTATGAAAGATGATAGAAATTCGTTCGCCGTGGTACAAGAAGCAAAGACGGATCCACTAACTTTTGCCTGGTTCTAGCTGAATCGAATAGGATCATCCGTACCTCACCGAAACTCAACGCCAGACTAACCACCATCTACGAAAGGAAATCTAACCAGAATACGCAGACCGGCGAGCGAATACAGCTGTAAAGACTGAAATGACTATGGTTCACGCGAGCAACGACCATATGGCGGGAAACGAGTGAGAGCTAATGACGGAGTATCAGCTATCTCTCTTACGTCCTCAGATCGAGAACAGTGTAGGATACCCTTCCACTACCACTTTATTTCTGCATACCCTCCTTGTCCATCTTGCCCTCTCAGATCGTTGACCCATTCCGTTCTGCGCTATGTCGACTTCTCAAGGACAACCCCGACACTTCCACGTTGTCGACCATCCAATGCAACCGGGATCGATATACTCGCGGTCCTCCTTGCACTCGTCCCAACATCTTTTCCACCCATCGTCAGCATACATGCATTACATAAATGGCTTAATTGCACCTTACAAGAACAAGAGAAGTAGAACGGGGGACAGGGAGCAAGAAGGATGGGGGAGGGGGAGGGGAGAGGGAGAGTAGAAAGGAAAGGAAAGGAACGAAACGACGCAGCAAACATACCCGCCATACCGCCTCCCACACTGCCAGTTCACGTAGTCCTTGCACACGTTCTGCGGGCACAGCTCCGGGTCCACGCTGATCGTCGGTGCGTGCGCGATGTACGGGCGTGTCCGAGACGGCGACGGCGACGGCGACGGCACCGGCCACGAGAATGGTACCGGTCTCGTCCACATCGGCTGGACGAGGGCCCCGACTTGGAGCGTGCTGTTGTTGCCGTTGTCGATTGGCATCGTTGACGGCGGTTTGGGGAACGGCGTTGAGGGAGATGCGGGCGATGGGGAGGGCGTTGTGGCCATGTTGTTGGCTTCGAGCTCGGCGAGCGCGAGGAGGGTGTGGGCGAGCGATGTTGACGCGGTGGAGTCGCTGGGCGCAGACGTTCTTGGCGTGTCGATGGGTTGTGCCTCGTGTGTTGGGGAGCTGCTTGGCGGCCCCGAGTAGAGGGGCTGTGGTGTTGGAATGGCAGGCGTGTTCTCTGCATATGAGACTTCTGTGGCCGGAGTGTCGGACGCGGTAATCGTAGCCGCCGATGTGGGGGTTTCCAAGATGGAAAAAGATTTCATTTCGATGAGAGACTGTGCCTCGGGGGTGGATGACAAGGTGATGTAGAGCTGGGAAGGGGCAGAGTTGGGGAGAGCAAAGGTCGGGGCTGTGAGCAAGCTAGAGGTGATTGATGGGGAAGGTGATATAGGCGGTGGTGGGGCATAAACTAGAGGTGCTGGGATAGAAGCACGTCCGGCCGGGGAGGCGCGCACGGGAGTATTACTGGAAGAGTGATAGAAAAGGAGGGCGATGAGGACTTGGTTGTAGTTGGGGAGAGCGAGGGACGAATGGAGCATGTTGAGCTCGTGGTGAAATGACAGGCTGCAGTGCAATCGATGTAGCTCTTAGTGATACTGTTGTGGGAGAACGACTGTGTTCAAGTTTCTTTTTAGTGACCGCTGCGGGTACGCTGAATGAATGGCGACGGTGAAGAAAAAGGAATAATGCAGCAACATCATTAGGATTATATATATACCCACCATACACGCATCGCGGGTACCACCAAGGCGAGGTAGAAATGGCGAGTGTTACGCTTACGACAACGAAGATGGCGAATGATGAGGTGAGCGATAACATGCGTCGGGTATGGCCGTGCTGTGGCTCGAAGAGACAAAAAAGGAAGCGTTCGCGTAAATGATCCAGATTGGAAAAGAAGATGCCGGTCTGTGAGATGGAAGATATCAGTAAGACAACTGATGTCGACAGCATGTTTCAATGCCCTCGGACTCACGAACCACCTGTCTCAATCGCCACATCACCACACCATCCCTTGTTTCCCCCCGGAAAGAACGTTGGGAGCCAAGAGCCAGAACGTTTGGTTCCGAAGGGCCCACGCGTGTGTGCCACGCGTGGATGTGATGATATTGCGCTCCCCACCCGAGGGCCGTTCCCTCGCCTGGACTGACACTCTACTAAACTCGTGTGCACCAGTGATAAGTCGTGGGACAAGAAAATGCCAATAAGCGACAGAATTCCACAGCTGTGGCCCCTGAGAGCTCGCTATGTTCGAGAAAGGTAGGTTGTCTGATGCGACTAACTTCAACCGGGTCGTATCCGTCCATGAGTTTTGGCGCTGGCGACCGACCCGACCCCTTGGAGAGAAGAAACAATTGCTGCCAGGGGTATCAAGGCGCTGGCTCATACATGCGGCTGTGTGAGTAGATCGGAATGTTGTAAGTCGCCCATTCAGAGTGCTACGTCTTCCCAAGATAAGTTCAGCTGTAACGGCTTGCGAGATGCAACACACTCTATCTGGAAAGTAAGCAATTCCAGGATCTCGAGCCGGGAGGAATCGAAGGGAATCGTCGGAGAGCTGGTGTTGAAGACGTCCCGAAAAGATCCATGTCTAAACTTCAATTCATTCCTACAGGGCGCAAAGACAAAATCCCTGATCCAGTACACCACCACTGCTCCATCCCACGCCATGCAATGTACAAATAAGGGATCCTAAAGAAACAGATTCAGAACACCGTCCCTCCGACTTTCCGCCTTGCCGATTTGTGTAAAGTGTGTCCATGCACTCACTGTGAGGTCCCGTCGGGCATGACTTCATATAGTTTACAATAGAAAGTGAGAAACTTTTCCTTGGGGTCCGACATCCACTCAACGTGGGAAACGAAGCCCGCTAATATCGGGGGGGGGAAATAAAGATCAAAACAAGGGAATCTATACACGTCCGTTGCCTGTACAAAGGAAATAATCTCGCTCAAGGAAGGCTTGGGTATGCGCGTCAAATGGCAAAAGAATATGCTAGTCAGAAACGTTCGTATGCGTGTCTGAACGAAATGCAAAAGGCGCTCAAAGTGAATTTCGCACAGAAAGGAAAAGCCTGGAAACGACAGTTCGGCGGAAGAAAAGTATTGCTTTACTGTTCTTCGCCAGGATCGCGTATACGCTCTCTCCGCAATTGCTCTACCCACATTGTGCCATCCTCAGTAACACCTTTCTCCGGATGCACAAGGACACTATCTCCGATGGGTGCGGTATGTGTGCTGCTGCTGAGCGGCAGTTGGTATCTTAGAATACCACGGACGATCAGCTCGAAAGGATGCTGAATGACGCGCTCCCAGCGTTCCGTACCACCAGCCTCGGTTTTGTTGCCAGGCTTTTGGAGGCGCAGCTCGCCGATGGAGTAATGCGGTCGTCGCTTGAGAGGGTCGCCATCAAAATTGAGTGGTGAGTCGAAGTGGTATATGCGGCCCAAAAGCATCGTTTGCGAATCGCCTTCTGGGTCTTCGATCGGATCGCGGGGATCATCATCTAAGGAATGGAAGGACGGCTGTGCGTCTTCATGCGAGGAAACTTGAGGTCTCCGACGTCCAAGCGTGGGCGAACGATGCTCAATGACGGGGCCAAGATTGTCAGAGGGCGGGTTGTCCCGCCAATACCTCTCGGAACCGACATACTTGCTCTTGGCAAATATATTGACATCCATATCTCCAATGGTGACTGCCACAATGTTGGGGTTGACGGCTTCGACTAGCAGATCCAACATGATTTCTTGCTCGCTTGCGAGGATGTTTTGGATCTCGACGATTTTGACCCCGTACAGCGGCTTGGTAGTGGCAAAGAGGAAGCCAACGGCACCAAACGCGAGCAGCAGAACCATGATAGTCAGCACGAAACAGCCAGCAAACCTTCGGAGACAACCGCGCCTTCGTCGCTCATAACGGTCATGGTAATGCAAGCTCGCGCTCGTAGGTCGTGGTCCACGTGGAGGTCCTCTTCGAGAGCGCACTGTACTCATGAGCGGCGTACGTTCATCATCCGCACCTTCGCCGTCCATGTCATAAGCCGATAATTCGCCCATTTTCCTGTTCGCAGGATTGCTCGTCCGCGAGCTGTAATGAGGGAACTTCGGGCTGCCAGGTGCAGATCCATGCCTTGATCCGTAACCGGATACGCTTCTCGACTTCGATCCTGGAGGAGCCGGCCCGTCTTCGAAGAGTGAATTCACCGCAGCATTTCGACCGTACCGACCTATATGGTGATGATAATTGCCGTGACTGCCACTAGGTCGTGAGTGGTTGCCTCGGACTGAACCATCGAAGCGTTCGTTGAAATCTTCATCGAGGCTCGAATTGCCGTAGGGGTTGTTAGCGAATTTCATACTTCTCTTTCCCGCAACACTGCGATGTCCTTCCAGAACGTTGTTGATTGAGCGAAGGCCGCCGCCGAGTCTTGGGTGATCTACCATACTCGCCATCGACGTTGCACTCGGCGTGCGAGAATGGTGCCGGCTCGCTCGGGGCTGGGTGTCGGGCGGATTAGACTCGTACACGAAAGTCTCGTCGGAATCGGACGAATTGGCCTCGTCGACAGCACTAGCAACCTTCGCCTCAAAAATATCTGCTTTTGAAGACGCTTTGCGAATAGACGTGTTAGTATAAGTTGATTTGCTGACATTTGTCGAAGGGGTGTGGGTAGACTGGGCAGCGTCTCCTGGGCTCGGATAGCCCATAGAGCGGAGAGACTGAACGCTGGATTCCGTCGTTCTGCTGAGGGCTGACGTTGTATTCGATCTGACCGGGTAGTTTGGTCTGTCGACAGGGCTGACGATGGGGTTGACAACAGGGACATGGTGATGGCTGAATGGATTGCGGAGCAGCTGTGGTGGATACCTACCCGTGCCGGAAGTGATTGATGGTGCCTTACGTACTGTCCTCCTCTTCTCTTTCTTCGGCCTTATGGTCTCGTTGCTTGGCTTGAGACGAAGGCTCCCGCTGGGCTCTCCTCGTCCAGGCGTGGGACCCCCCTGCGGCTGACCCATGACTCCTTGGGGAACAGATCGGACGGTCTCGGTTTCGACGGTCATGTTTTTTGACGGTTCAGTGACCGACCTCGACTTGCCAGGAACAAGGCCGGTAAAGGAGTTCTTCGACGCGGCGGACGGGCGCGCACTGCTAGCTTTCTTCTGTTCTGCCCGTCTACCGCGCTCTTCGTGCTTGTTGTTTCCGCCGCTCTCGCTTCCACTTTCCCGAGCCTTCGAGCTTTCTTTCACAGAATCTGTTGAGTTAGCGACAACCGTATCGTCACTTGACGATTTGGCGGGATTGTTACTGTAGAGAAGTCAGCCACGATACTTCGGCGCACTTCTGCCTAAACTGGCTAAGAGCTTGGCAATCGGAAATAAGGTTGGTTGGCCAGTAAGATTTGGTCAACATGACGCATCTATGAGGAGATGAACATCTATGCGTGTGCGCCCAAATTTATCTTGCCGCGCTTCTAGCTGAAGGATGCGTGTAACGACTTCGAAAAGATCGCACGTGCTCTCCGTCCGCTTGGGTAGAACAATGGTATGCCATGAACACGTACCTGTGTGCTTGAAGAATGTCGAAGCCGGGCGAAGTCGGAAGGCTGGCCTCCTGTACGGTTTCCAGAGCGGGCGGTGCACCACTCGGGGCCCTCATGGAACCCTTCCGTGCCATTGTATTGCTGTCCTGGTCCTCGGAGTCGCTGTCATTCTTTTGCTTCCCTGTATTGCTGGGCGGGGTCGCGGTGCGCTCTACGATGATATTCGGGGCGGATTGGGTTGACTGAGGCGGGTCTGGCCTAGATGTGCGAGGCTGTTGTGGTTGCTGTTGTTGTGGCTGCTGCTGCTGCTGCTGCTGTTGTTGTTGTTGAGAACGAAGCGAGTTGCGGCGGGAACGGTTGTTGGAAGGCGGAGGTGACTTGAGACGCGGTGAGACGGGCCAGTGGGGTGTGTTATCACCGGAGCTGTTCGACTTCTGGGGCCTCGAGACGCGGGTGGAGTCCGCAGCTGGAGGCGGCTGCAGCTGGGGCGTGTTTGCCGATGCAAGGGCCCGCTGGATGGCGGCGGCGGACGGGGTGGTGCTTGTCTGGTTGTTCAGGGCGGAGGACCGGTGCGGGCTGGCATCTTGAGCACTGTTCTTCCTCGACCTCTGGACGCGGCGAGCAGGGCCAGCCATGGCGGGCGTCTGGCGCTGCGGGTGTGGCGGACGCGTGGGCGAGGTGTCGCGCGATGACATGGGCGAGTTCGTCTGCGAGTTGGCCGCGGACAGAGGCAGCTGGAGCGACTGCGGCTGCGGCTGCGGCTGCGGCTGCGGGCCACTGGAGGCCGTCGGGGTGGTGTGGGCAGGCGTGATTGGGTTTGTTGTGGCACCGGTGACACCGGGCGGGCGAGCAGCAGAGGGAAGGCCGTCTTCAGCTGGCGGCGCAGGATCGGCAGTCTCGGGCAGGCCAGTGACGGAGCGGAAGCCTTCGTCGTGGTCGGTCATGATGGGCTGTGCGTGGGGTCATTGCAAGGTGGTCCGGGGCGGTTGAGGTTGGGTGGAGCAATGGGCAGTTCGCTGGCATTGATTGAGCGCTAGGCGAGTGGAAGGCCTTCACACCTCAGTCGCAGCGTCCAGCCGAGGGCACGCGGCAAGCGGCGGTTCGCGGAGCATGCAGAGGCCACGCAGCTCGGGCTCAGCGCAGCGGCGCGCGCAGCATCGCGGCCGTGGCAGCGGGCAATGGGCAACGTGCAATGGGCAATGGGCGATGGGCAGCTAGCGGGCAGCAGCAGGCGGCGAGCGGCGAGGCGTGGGCGTAAGGCGGCGGACCTTGGACGTCAACGGCCGGGTCAGGTGCTGGGCCGCGAGCACTCGGGCAGGCTGGCTGCACGCCTGGCTGACGATGCCACTGCCACACATGCCTTTGACAGCCGCTCCATGCCTCCTCGCCGCCAGCCAGTCGTGCATCCCGTCTGCCGCCCTGCCGCGCCGTCCTTGGTCCATCCGACGCCCTGCTAGGCCTGGCCCTACCCGCACCCGCACCCGCGCCCGCACCCGCGCGTGTGCTCTCGACGATGACGGCTGCCGACTGCCTGCCTGCCCGCCCGCCTGTGCCAACTTTTCGACCGCAAGCAAGGCCCGCTGCCGTTGGTCCTGAGCGCTGAGGTCGCCTGCTGACGCGACCAAGCTGCCTCGCGCTGCAGCCCCGTCGCCGCCCGCCCGATCGCCCAAGCTGCCCGTGCTTAGACATGTGAGTGAGACAGTGCGACCGCATCGCATCGCCAGCTCACTCTGGGACCCGACTTAGGTTGGTCCTCGGCCTCCGCCCGCGCCCGCCCGCCAGCCAGCCAGCCAGCCAGCCTGACCGCAGATTGCACCTTGAAACAGTCACTGCCAGATACCGCCTTTCGTGCGCCATGCTTTGCTTATTTTCTTCTTTTCATTTCGCTAGCTACGAGTGCCCATTTGGGCTGTCCTGCAATTCGGCAAAATTTCTCCCAGAATCTTCTGCACGGCATAGAGTCCGCGCTATCTACCCAACCCAGGTATCGTTCAGTCATGGAAAGGCACAAAGGAAAAGCAACAAAGGAAACCGCTCCCCTCGCCTTCCACCATCCCGCACCTTCAATCTGCAGCGCCGCTTGGTCCCGCAGCCTGCCCGATTGAGGTCGTACAACATCCGACTAACCATGTGCTTTTGATGCTATTTTCCCGAGCATGGCGTACAATTACAAGTGCGCGCCCAGTGGACGCCTGGCTATAGTAGTGAAAAAGACTGCCCATTTCTTTTCCTGATGTAATGCAGGGTATGCGCAATAGGCGATAATCGCTGCAAACGATCGAACTTGAACTCGATGCTAGGCCGGCCGTGACAACGTTGGTAATACAATGTGTAAAAGAAGAAAGAGGTAGTGTGATCAAATGCGTGTGTCCGCCGTGACGAATCGAATCATCGGATCATCCGTGGGTCGTAAAATCGTAGAGGTGATCCGCAAAGAATGTTGTACAGGACTTGTTGTCGTCGTCGTCGAGGTGCAGGCTGATGAGTGCCGCGTCGTAAGCGCTGAAAGTCAAAACAGCAGGTCGCAGAAACCGATTGGGATATCGAAACGGAAAAGCAGTAAAGTAAAGCAAGAACAAGCAGCCAGATATCGCGCCGTTCGTAAGCCCGTGTCGGCTTAGCCAAAAGTCTTGGAACCAAACGCCCGTCACCCTGCATCTAACTTCAATATGCCTTGGAAGCACCTTTTCCAAGCATCGAACCCCACGAGGGTCTTATCCAGGAACCAGCGGTCCTGAAAATGTGTAATCGCTCAGTTCATGTCCATCATGTCGACGTCGTGCTCAGGATTGAGGACATAGTCAGCAGGCCCCCAGTTGCCTTCGTAGATTGTAGCACCAGCACGCCTGCGGCGTTCAACCCATTGGACGCCCTCGAGATGATAGATCTGCTCGATGGTTGGGCGGGTTTCAGGGTCAGGCGAGATCATCCATTGAACCACTCTGTCCAGAGCACCCTCATCCTCAGGATCTACCATGAACGTCGGGGGCTCAACGAGCGTGTCGGTAAGATGTCTCCTGGGAGAAAGCTTGCGAAGTGCCTGAGACGTCTCGTCCTCATGATCGGAACCGAGCAGAGTTTCGTGCGAAGGAGCAACAGGGATCTCCTCGTCGAGAATTGGATCGCCAGACTCATCACGCTCGAGCGTGGTATCCGAACTGAAAGTGAGGCTGGGAAGGTCGCTCAGGTCGCCATTCCTGAGGCGTTGCCATGAGGCTCCGTTGTCGGGGAGGACAATATTGCCCGCAATCTCAACCATAATCATGCCAAGAGCGAAGATGTCCGCAGGCTTGTCGAACTGACCGCGGAGAATTTCCGGGCCAATATACTCGCGGTCACCTTCGCCATCAATGCCGTGAGGCGCAGGCCAGGTGCTTGCCAAGCCAAAGTCACCGATCTTGAGGACACCTTCCCAGTCGATGAAGACATTTGCAGGCTTAAGGTCCAGGTGGATGAAACCAGAGTCATGGATATGTTTCACTCCCTGAAGCACAGTTCGGTCAGTGAAACAAGTTCTGGCTGGAGGAATATTGGGGACCAAACTTACCGATGAGAGCTCCAATAAAATCTTCCAGATTCTGAAGTCATCCAAGCGAGCCTTGTCTCCAGCCTCGTTCAAAAATGTCTTGAGGTTACCATTTTCACAATACTCGGTTTGTATGTAGAGGTGATTGTTCGCTTCCCAACAGTTGGTGAATTCGATGATGTGCTCATTTCCACGTAAGGATCTGAGTATTTCCACTTCCTGCATTTTACGTTCGCGATCCCTGATGCCGGTGTAGGGCTTCTTTGACTTCTTGACGACCCATCGCCTGGCCAATGAATGAGACGATGGCGAATGAGCCATCGAATCGTCCACCGGTTGGTCAACAAGGAAAACTTGAGAAAATTCGCCATCTCCAGGAAGAAGCTTAACATTCTCAAAGCGCGCGGTCAAGCTCGTGTCCACATCGTTCTTGGTCAGACCAGTGATTGGCGCCACGGGCTGACCATTTCCGAAATGGAACATTTGGTCCCGGGGAGCAGTAGGAGTGGCTGGAGGGAAAGCAAGGCCGCCGCTGATGCTTGCATTGAATGGTATAGAGCTCCGGCGGTTGGCCTGAGCTGATATGGAGAGCCGACTAGCATCCGGCGGAGTATAGCTCCCTTGGGGAGTATGTGGCGATTTGGAACGGTCAAGAGTAGGAGTTGGAGCAGCTGGAGATGAGACTTTCTCAGTACCATCCGCGGGGGCAGAAGCAGAAAGAGATTTAAGAGAATGATTCAGAAGCGGCGACGGACACGAGGGGATCGATGTACGTCTACCGAAAGGAGAGGATGCTTCAATATCTGGGGAATTCCGGAACGGGTTCGGAGAGCGCTCAAAGAGACTCCTCTTATTCCCGGCACCGACCTCCGCAGAGCCACGCGGGAAAGACTTACTCTTTGAGAACTTCGGAGAAGGAATATCTTCAGGAGTAGGTGGAACAAATGTATCAGGTCCCAGAGAAGCCCGGCGACCAAAGAGGTTGCTCCTCAAGCTGTTATCCCTGGAGTTCCTTGTACTGTTCTGCTTGGTAGGCGTTGGCGGGAACTCGTCATTGCCAAATTGGCTCTCGCCAGTGCCGGAAGGGGACTGCAGGTGGTCGTCACCGTCAATACTAACGAAGCTGCCCCTGCGCTCGAGTCCAGGGTTCTGGCATCGCGAACCGAAGATGCTGACACCCTGCCCAAAAGAGATCGGGGTGGCCTTCACAGCATGCGAGCTGAAAGGCGTAGATGGCGTACCAAACTCTGGCCGAGACATGGTAGACTTGCCGAAGGTACTTCGTTGGAAAGGCGTGGAGCTTGTCATTGGCGGGAAAGACACCCTCTTCGACGGCGTATCAGGCATCGTGTAGCTTTCAACACCTCCGGCAGCAGGCGCCTCCACATTACGGTTCTTTTTCGAAATAAGACCAGTTGACATAAATGCAGCTGGTAGAGGCTTCGCCATCCTGAAGTGGTCAGGAGTCGCAAACGACGGGTCAGAATCAGATTGCGCATTCGAACGACCAGTCGGACGCGCAGCTCCGATAGGTAGCGATCGTGAGAAGCTGATGGGAGGCCTCGAAGTTTCAGCGATTGTCTGACGCTGGGGTGCCGGAGCCGGCGGAGGCATATGAGAGGGAGAGTCATCGTCGCTCAAACTCGAACACGACGAAGACGGTGTAAGTGCGTTCGACAAAGGATGCGGCTGGTGTGTGATGGCGGGGCCGGAGACGGAGCGCTTTTGACCGCGTAGACCATGGGAGGATCCGAATCTGGTGTTCGCACGAAAGGGCGACTCAGCAGGCGACGGACTCATGGCGATTCCGCTGTCAAGGGAGATACGAGGTTTCGACTTGGGCGCAGCTGGGCTGGAAGATAGAAATTCGTGTCCCTCTTGGAAGAGGCGTGGGCGTCCGGAACCAATGCTGTGGCGGTTCAGTGTTGACCTTCTGAGGGACGCCTTCCGGATGGGGGAGGCGCGTCTGGGTCCAAGCGGGGAAGAGGGCGGCGGCGCAAAAGAGTAATTCGCCATTTCCCTGTCCGGCTCGCCGCTTCCGCGTTCTTCGGCTGGGCCAGAGGTCGCCGCGTGATCGAAAATGTTGTCGATGTCGCCAAAGGGTCCGGTGTGTAGGCTCCTCCTCTTCGCAACAGGGCTGCCCAGGCTAGCTTGGTCGAGGTTCATGATGCCATCGCTCCGCTTTAGGGGACTTGACTTTGCCGGCTGAAGACACCTTGCAACGGGGTCAGAGGCCTCGCTCTTCGGCTTGGCAAACTCAAATTTGATCGGTCCATCATTGAACTCGAGACGGGCGCTCGATGCCTTCGTGTCCGTCTCCTGCTTCACATCCTCGGTGTCCTCGTCCATGTTGTCCTCCTCTGCAGAGCTGCGACGTCTAGAGGTAGGTGACTTGTTCGCTTGGTTCAGGGTGTCGCTCAGGGCCCGGCGCATGGGGCTCCTCGGAATCGGTCGCTTGCGCGGCGAAGTCCGGAAGGGTCCGAGGCGACGGAAACTCGACTTGCTCTTCTTCGTGGTAGCGGGAGTCTCCTGCAAAGGCGAGAAAGGAAAGAGTTCCGGGGCATGTTGGTCCTTCTTCGAAGTTGGGCTGAAGGCTCTCGACAGAGCCAATGGCGAGAGCGGAGACTGGGGTGAGCCGGACGGCGAGTTATTGCTGTGCAAGGTGAAACGCGAGGCCTTGGATGGAGAGCGCGACAGAGAACGCCTGATCTGCTTGATCGATGGAAAGCCGTCGACGCGATAGGAATGCGGATGGGTTGGTGAGTGGAGGTGTAGAGTTCCGCCGACCTCGCGGTGGGGGGAGTAGGCGAAGTCCATGCTTGCGGAAGAACTGCGGTCGGTCGCGACGATGCCGCTGATACGCGTCGCGCGTTCTCGCGATGACGACAGGGCGACGGCGCGTTGGTGGTGTCTAACTCCTAACAGAGCGCGGAAGGTCGCAATACCTGGCCTGGAGTCGCGTTTTAGATGACAGGCGGCCTTCGCGGTGGGTGTCGCATATGAGAGGGTGTCCAGGAGGCGGCGGTGCAATCGATAGAAAGCAGTTAAGGCAGATGCCGCGCGCTTGCGAGTCTCTGAATAGGAATGTAGTGGTGTTTACGGTCAACAGAGGCGATCCTGGATGCGCAGTAGTTGAATTCCTTCCCCTTCGCTCGAACCTGGCTACACCGCCCGTCTCAGCGCCATCCAACGCTCAACGTGCGCGGGCCGGGGTATGCGAGCGGGAGCGTGTCAATCGGGTGGGGACGGCGTCCTCAGCTGGGGCGAGCGTGTTTTTGGCGGCGACTCGAGGATGGTAACGTGTGGAGCGCGTGGAATGCGGTGCGACCAAGTAAACAATAGGCGCGTCACAGCGTGCGACCGCGGCGAGCGTCGGGCGCGTCGGAGGGGGAGCGACGGGGTGCGGCTGGGCGTGGGACAAAGAATGCGGACGAGGCGATGTGGAGGAGAGGTCGGAGCGAGAGCGCGAGAGCTGGATGCGCTCGCGCAGCGGTGGTGGTTTTGGCCGTCGAGAAGTCGATACTAGGGTGAGAGAAGACGAGTGGGCGGCGGCGGCCTGCGCGCGTCGGGAGGACTTGGATCGCGTCGTTTGCTGGCAGGCGCCCTCGCTACCAGTGCAATCCTTGTCTCCTGAAAGCGAGCCACCCCCTAGCCCTGGCCTAGCTCCTCGTGATCTTCTTCGCGCACAGGGCGAGTCTCCGCCGATGACAGCGCTCGGCCGTGCGAAATACGTTTGGCGATGCGACACGGCGGCTCCTGAGGGGCAGACTGCGCTGCGTGACAGATGCAGGAGGGCGACGAGCGTCAGCCTGCGCTGTGACGCCCGCTTGCCGGAGGAGCAGCGTGCGCGCCTGCCGTTCGCCACGCTATTGCTCTGCACTTTGTTTGTTTACATCCAAGACCCATCGCCCCCTTCCTCTTTGGGCGGATCTCCAGCTTCCCCAGCGCATTGCCCGCGCGCACCCCTTCGTCATCACTCATCACCGGCCGGGATGTTCCTCTCCCGCTCGCCGGCCCACGCATCCATATTGCCAGCCTGCGCCAGCCTGAGCCCTCATGCGCCATAGCCGCTCCCTGGCTCGCAGCCCTCAGCCCAGCGCCCGGCCGCCGTGTGTGCAGCCACCCAGTCCGCTCAGCGGGCGCCATGAACCGGAGGGGAGCACGAGCTGCGAGGAGCGGGCGCCAGCTGCGAGGAGCGGGCGCCAGCTGCGAGGAGCGGGCGCCAGCTGCGCACCATGTCCGCCGGGCTGCATTCTTCTTCTAGGCCGCAAGCATCAATGCCATTCACCATTATCCCCTCACTCATTTCACATTGCGATGCCCTGCGCCACCCAATCAGCTGTCCCCCTTTACCCTCGCCGCCTAGTGCGGCTGCTCATTTCAAACCACCAGCCGGCCGCCCCGTCCGGTGTATTGTGTCCACGGCGCTGCGCCCTCATCAAGTCTGGCCGCGACATACCTCTTCAGGAGGGCGTCGGGCTGCGGAATTGGTGGCAGGGAATCCCATAGCGGCAGCGCAAACTCTCAGCTGGGCCCTGCATAGTCGGCCTGCCACGTTTGCTAGATAGGCCCAGCCAATCCTGCCGCTGTGCAACTGGCCCGAAATAGAGTCCCGCTCGTCGCCCTGTCTGCCCGGCATTGCGATGGTAAACAAGCGGGGCTGAGCAGAGGCGGGTTGATGTGCTGGCAGACGTGGGGATACATTTCAAATCCGCCCACGTTGGGTAGGCTGTTTCAGCGACTCGAGCACCCTTCTAGCGCTGGTCCATCGAAGAGCACAGTCGCGCAGGCCTTGCCGATGCAGTGGAGCGGCGCAGTGGCGCGTCTGGAAGCCTCATGTAGCTACCATCTGGGCAGCTCCATCGCAGCAGCCTACGGGGCGATCACGCAGTCGGTTGCGGCTGGCAACAGCGCGCAGCAGTCCAACGGCGGGGACCCATGCTGCGCGTCAACTGCTGCGTCGGGCGTTACGTGGTGGCGCAGAGACAGCCACAAGACTGGAGGTGGCGAGTTCTCGAAGCCGGTAGGGCAGCACGATCATCAGCGAGCAGACCTTCGAGCCAACCGCGACCCTGCGTGCCTGGCACGGAGCGGGTAGCAGCAGCAGAATAAGCAAAAAAAAAAAAAAAAAAAACAAGGGACTCTCAGGGTCCTCGCCCGCCCTCTCGCCCTCGAAAGGGCCCCAGGACCCTCCCAATTGCCACCGTATCGACGTCCGTCCAGTATCCTCGAAGTCGCTGCCTCCCAGCCTTCCACCAGCTCCGGCACGGGATCACCAGCGCCACACGGCCGGACTGGGAATCGACGGTGCCAATCTCTGTCGTGGCACTTGCGTCGCCCGCGCTGACTCGAGCACAGGACCTCCTCCAGGCTCGCGCGTCCGAACCAACACAGTCGTAGCCGGCGGGATCTCTGGAAGACCATAGTGTTCAGTTCGCGTCCGAATGTCCGGCGCGTGATAGCAAGGATGTCGGGGCCGGTATGAGATGCTGCGGGCGCTGCCTTGGAAAGGGCGATAATGCACGTCCGCTCGGGCAGACACAGCGCCTCCGGATAGGTCGAGCTGGAGATGTCGATGTAGCTTGGCGGGCAGAGCTCACGCCTGCACCCCGCAGCGTGGTGGTGGGACCGGCATGGACGCCAGGACTGTAGGGAGATTTTCGCACGGCGCTACACCAGACTGAGGCGCAACGACAGGCCGAACGCGCAGATTGTCCTAAACGAGCGTCTTCTGAGCAGATGTGCAAGCCGTGCGCTGGTCAGCAAGCTCGTCGTCGTTAGCGGTGGAGCCTTGCTAACGTGCGGCCGCCAGCTCCGCACCGCCGTCTTCCCTCGGCGATCGACCGATCTGACGACTTCGCGGGAGCGCTATGTTGACAACTTTCCCGATTGGAGTGTTTTGATAATCGCCACCGGCCCACAGCGAACGGCTCGTCGTGATGCTGGATTGATGTAAACCAGGCTGAGGCAATTTAGACCGCACGCCTTTCCGGAAAGAATGCCATGAACATTGACCGCCAATTCGCCTTGCCATGCGTCGAACAGGTTTTCCAACAGCGCAAATGCCATCTCTGCGTGGTTCCTGAGGCTGCACAGCCGCGCCTGGCGGGTGGATTTCCGTGCTGGGTGATCACAGGATCATCCTGGAGCCCCGCCGGCACCACACGATGTGTGAAGGTAGAGGGCCGACGGGGCCTGCGAGACGGCAGCCGGCCGGGCAGATCACCAGTTCATCAGCCCAGTCCCAAAGCGGGCGCAATGCCTGCAGCCCGCCTGCAGAGGCACTCGCATCTTG
The DNA here is from genome assembly GCA_037367355.1 of Neoscytalidium dimidiatum. Taxonomy (NCBI): domain Eukaryota; kingdom Fungi; phylum Ascomycota; class Dothideomycetes; order Botryosphaeriales; family Botryosphaeriaceae; genus Neoscytalidium; species Neoscytalidium dimidiatum. Next base: position 1,283,852 of record CM074705.1, on the reverse strand, counting down.
CGGTGGAGCTTTGCACACCGCCAGCGCTTCGCTATCGCCGGAGTCAGTTTCCACGCGGCTTGCGAGCTGTCGATGCAACGATGCGACGATGAGCGACGATGGGAGAATCGCAAAGACCTCCACTACGACCAGGCTGCGATCGCGGCAGTGGAGCAGCACCGCTCAACCCCCACTGCTCCCCCGTCCGCCGTCGACGCTCGGTCGTGAGCTGCCGCACATCTGGTCCCGGGAGCCGCTGCGACGGATTGACAAGGACCGTTTCGTGGCTGGCCCTACGCGCGCTGGTGAGACGTCTGGCGCCCGCGTTCGGCTGCCTCGGCCAGCCTTGACGACTCTGGTGTCTGCAACGCAAACACACGCTCAATGCAAAGCAAGATACGCGACCCTTTGCCGGCCCATCTCCGGCTGCGCTTGCCTGGGCTCTTCTGATCCACTCGTCGCCGGACATGCAGGGATTCTCGCGGGATAAATGAAGCTACTCTCAACATTCGTGTCACACAAAGGTATCGCTGCTCTCCACGCCACTTCTACGCCACCTTCCTTGCTTTCTTCGCTGCCAGCTCACCACCACATCCGATTACCCCGCTTCTGGACGGGAAATTCCAATGCGCGCCGCTCCTTCAATCGCCCTCAGTACTTTGGCTTGAACGGCATCGTCGATAGCTGTTGGCCCGCGTTGCCCTTGATGCCGAAGAGTTTGTAAATCCAATTCATGATCACGAAGAACGACTCTGGTTCGCCCATGTGCTTGATTCCCGGAACGAACCTGTCGCAAGTGTCAGCGCATGACCGTTTGAGCTGCACGTCAGCCTACGCACCTGGCCTCTTTGGGAGGGCCATGCTGCAGAGCCACATAGTAGTCGTCAATTGGGAAGATTTCGTCTTCCGTCCCCTAGAGTGAAGTTAGCCAACTCCTTTACTCGTGAGGATGTCGATGAGTGGCATCTTACGTTTACCAAAAAGAGGCGAGCACATTCGGGCTTGTCTAGCGTCCCGTCGTTGAGGAGCGAATACTTGTGTGCCTCCCTCTTGAACTTCTCAACGTCGTCTCCGTAGCCAAACTTATAGGCAAGAGAGTTCGCCTCACTGGTACGAGTCAGCTACACTATTCTCTCTAGCCTTTACTCTTCTCCTTTTCTCTTTTCTCTTTTCTCTTTTCTCTTTTCTCTTTTCTCTTCTCTCTTTTTCTTTTTATATTTTTTTGGGTCTCGTCATGTGGAGGGATGACTTACTCGAAGGGGTACTCGAGATGGTTGACCTCGTCCAGCCACTCCTTATCGAACATGTGATGACAGCCACCACCCAAGGCCACAATGCCTGCAACCCGGTCTGGATGTGTATATGCCAATCTTATTGCATAGAAACCTCCAGTAGAGAAGGCCCATACGGCCACCCTCTTGTGGTCGATGCCTTCCTGCTCATCTACCCAATCTAGCAAGCTTGACCACTGCCTGTCTGGGCTCTCGGGATCTTCTCTCAGCGCTGGGGAGTCAGCCGTGCCAGGAATCTCGACCACGATGGTCCCAACGCCCTGCTGGCGCCAGCCCTCCATCCACACGGCGAGCTCAGTGCGATAGCCGTCCAGGCCAGTGATAATGATGACAACAGGCGCCGGGTTTTCCTTAGAAGCGCCGGCGGGCAGTAGGTGGTAGACCGGGATGTGGCTTCCCTCGCCCTCGGCGGCATGCTTGTGGGGGATCAACACCTCCTGGACCGGGTGCTCGCGCAGCTGCAGGCCCTTCAGGCATACCTTCTTGCCCTCCTCCCAGGCGTGCCGCTGCTTCTCGGAGCGCGGCGCCGGGAAACGCGAGATGCGCCACACGGCTGACGAGCGCAGGAAGTATTCCGACGCCTTCTCCTTCTCACCCGCCGCTTCGGCCTGCTCGGCGATTCGCGTCAACGCTTCAGCTTGCGGCCTGAAGACTTCAGCATAGGCGTCCCAGTCGTAAGGCTCGCGCATGTTCAGCTGCAGTCGGGTTAACCATCAACACCACCGTCCTATTTTTGGCGACCACGGGTAGCAGGCTAATGCAGGGTACTCACCCTAGTCATTTCTTCGACTATGGGCTCGAAGTCCTTGGCCGTGCCAAACATGAACGGATACACGCCCATCTCGGCCTGCACATGCATTAGTTTGCTGGGGCAGGTGAAGGCGTTCGTTTGGAATTCACTGACGGGCTTCTTCCACTTTGTCTCCCAGAGCTTCGCGAAGGACTCATGGTGCGCAGCAGGCGTCTTCAGCTTGTCCTGGATGAAGTACTTGCCATTGGGTGCAGCCATCTTTCCAGGCGTCGTTCCGATCTCGTCCCACAGGTATTCAAAGCCTGAATAGTGAACAACAGGTATGGTCAATCTGTTTAGACCCGAACAAAGGTAAGCACAGCTTGGTGTGGGGATCAGCCACCGCGCCCAGCTGCGCTTATATGTACGGAGTTGGGCCCCGTAGGCCTCGCGCTTTCGGCTCCTACGCATACACCGAGAATTACCGAGCGAGTGTCCATTTGAGTTCCAATAGCGCTCTTTCAACTGTGTCGGGGCTCGGAGCTGTCCCTTGAACTGCGGCGGGGTCGGCTTATGGATGGTGAGTGGTGTATCGGCTCCCGAAGCAAGGGTGCCGGGAGGGGAGCCGATCCTCAAGTCGCGAACACTCCGTCATAGCTGACGGACGGCAACGTCACGGGGAAAATGAATCTCATACTTCTACATGGATTGAGATGCGAGTATACGAACATATGCATGTCATAAGAGCTGCGCCCCCAAGACTGCATGTGTGTCGCAGTCGGACTGAGGGGGCTGCTGCCGGACAGCCGCCAGTTTGAGTCGAGAGGTGATTGTCTGCCACTGTTGTAGCTGAAAAAACAAAGCCTTTGTTTCCCTCGTCATCAACCCGTGCGAAACTATTTGGGCACGCTCTCAATCACGAGTCCCATGTCGCACATGTGTGAGTTTCACACTACTACAGGGGATCCAAGTCAAATCGACGCCTATCGTTTTTCGCGATTGGTTTCACTACGACCGAAAATAGCAATGCAAGCAACGTCAATTTGTGTCTATGCGCGCAGGCCTCCTTCCCCACGAGGAGCATTCAGGTAATTTTTTTTTTGTCCACATCCCCGCAGCCCTTTCATGCGCGGTGAAACGGACCGTCCCGGGCTCTAGAGACACCGACCACCAGGTACTGTAGACGCCAGCCAGCTTTCTTGGTAGCACGAAGTGAGGGAGGCGCTGGCGCATGGTTACTACTGCACGCTGCCCTGTCGATCGTCCCCTGCCCCTAAAAAAGCCTCCATGAGATCACCAAGCGCAAGATGACGCACACTGAACCAGAGAATATAGTTAACCCCAAAGTGATCGTGAAGAGGCGGACTGTGCGGGTGGAAGAGCGGAAGGGAGGAATGGTGCGGGCCGCGCGGGTCTTGGTGTAGCTACGGTGAAACCGTCCTGGTCGGACGACGAGCTACTGCACACCTAGCCATCAAACTCCACTATCGCGAAAGCCTCCGTCACGGTGTTGACGCCTTCCAGCGGGCCAAAGTGTCCGATCGGCAAAAAGCGCAAGACTGACTGTGGTGCATGTTTAACTTTTGCGGAGCGCGCCCATGGCAACGCCTATGACCCGTATTGGGTATTGTAATTTTGGAAAGCTATTTTACAGGGATGGGGGGCCCGAAAAGCAGCTCAGGGCTCTCGCCCCTTTGGATCATGTGATCCATTTCCTCCTCCTCTTCTTCCTCCTGCTGCTCCTCCTCCTCCTCCCAGACCACAACCTCGTTCTCCGCGGCACGCTCGTCCTCCAGCTCGAAGTGCTGAAGCTGGGGGACGCGAGCCCTCCGGAGAGCAACCAGGTCTCCGTCGCGAGCTAGGACGTTCTTGAGAAAGACTTTCTCAAGGGTTGTCCACTTGATGGCCGGAGAAGAGAAGTTCTTCCCGCCATAGCGGAGATCAAGCAGCAGGGGGTTGGGACCAGCATGGCCCAGCCAGGAGAAGCGCAGGACCAGCAGAGACCTATTGAAGCTGCCGAGATAGTCGTGCAGAGCTTTGATGAAGTCTTTCTTGTTCGACTTCTTGTAGTACGGCAGCGGGTTATGCAGGTCGATGCTGAGGTATTTGAGGCGGCTCCAGAATGACTGGGCGGTCCACAGGGTTTCTTGGAAGGCGGCCCCGCGCCAGCGAAAGTGGAGGAGGCCCGTCGCGTTGATCGGGGAGAGCGTGATGTCATATAGGCCACGAGGGAGCTTTGTCTCGAGAGCGACGCGGATTGATTCAAGGAGGGCTTCGCCGGTGCCGAAGGCATGCCAATCAGGTTCGCCTGGAGCGGAGATGGTGAGGGTGGCAATGCCAGTCAGGATTTCGAAGATTGACATCCAGAGAGATTGGGGTGTGTTGAAGATCTGCTTTCCATTGGCAAGGAGCAAGAGGCCCTCGCTGAGCATGGCGTCAAGGCGGACAGCAAGGTGGCGACAGTACGGACCCAGAGCGACAAGTGCATAGAGTGCAAGCTGTTCCTCGTGGGGGGAGCGGAAACGGTGGGCGATATAGAGTGTGCTGAAGAGGAGGGAGTGGAACAGCGCAACCCACTCCTTAAGACACTTGGACACCAAACGGAGGTGGAGGAGATCGCTGACTTCAAGATAGCCTTGGTTCATGAGCCCACGGCTTGCTGGCTCGGTGAAATCGGCGCTCTGGCCAGAGGTTGCTGTAGAATCCGGATCAGTAGTAGCGTTCAAGAACTTCAAGAGCGGTGGCTTATTCTGAGGTACCAAACGCTGGCGACCCCCCTGGAGGTTGATCTTGCGGGTTGGCATGGTGTGGGCGGACGTGAAAACGTGTCTTGGGCCCTCTAGGGCGCTGTCGAGACAAGGTTGTAGATATTTAAGGAAGTCTACACCACGACCGGTCTTGGGCACGAAGACAATGCAGCTGCGTGATGCATGAAGGTGCCGTGCGGATGAGGCGTTGATGTTGGCTGAGCTTAAAGATAAGCCAACGGTCGACTTCGCGTCTTTGTCAGTGGTGTCGGTAGTGCGCGTGGTGTCGGTGGTCATGGACTGTTTACTCTCGGCGGCCACTGGTCACCCAGCGGGACGGCTCCAGCCAATGCCGACGCATTGCTGCGCCCGCGAGCAGGCGGCAGGTTTTCTGAAGGGACCTATAGGAGCTGGGCAAATTTCTTTTCCCTCTTTTGGGCAGGGATCACAGAACAAACAGTACGTTATATCGGCATACCGACACCACGCATGCAAGCTTGTACCTACGGGCCGAGACAGGACCTTTCGAGCGGCCACGTGCGAGCGATTCGACTACGATCGTGAACAAGCATGACTCCCCAGGTCCTCGGCCGAAAGGTCGCTTAGGAGGCAACCACGCAAACCATACCGTCAGTGGTCGAACCATCAGCGATGCGGACTCGCGCTCGCATCCGCCCTTTGGCCTTGTGGTAGCTGGCAGCATGTTTCAATCCAGGCAGTTGCAGGCTGCTGGCAGATGTGGAGTCCCGAATGGACTTGGAATTCACGTGCTTTGTCATCGCGGTTGGGCCGAAGCTGTTGTCCAGTAGAGGAGGCCTTCGCTGAGAACACACTCTCGTGTAACACAGTATCACGACCACCTCATGCGACGATGCTGACAGACACGTTCCTTCTGTCTCAATCAACAAAATGTTCCGCATCTTACGTACAAGCCAGGTTCTCATGTACTTAGATCCGTAATGATATTGTCGGCACCCACAAGGTACGTCGCCGGTCGTAAGTTCCCAGCACTGGACGTCCTCTGATTTTGTAAGACTATATAGAAGCAGACTTCCAGGCTCAGTCATCGATTCGGCAAGTTCGAGCCTCTAACAGCCTAATTAATAGGTGATGCGTGATGCGGTATCCTTGACAATAGCAGCAGCTGAGATTGGCCGAACATCCAGTATGAAATCCAGGAGCAGCGCTTTTTAAGCCGGTGAACCATCTATCTGATACGGGTGTAAGAAGATAACACGAGTGGTTTGGAGAAGCGACTGTAGGTGGTAGTGGAGCCAAATAATGGATGATGATGGTTGCGGGCTGACGGAATGAAGCGAGCTCGACGCCCCAATAAGGAAAGGACATGCGTCTCTCAATCTACGGATCCGTCCATCTATTTGTGTTAATCTTGTCCTCCCCGCACAGACAAAGATTCGAATGCAAGATGCGGCGGCATGACGCAGCAACGTGCAGCGTTAGGGATCAGGGTTGCACAGCGCAACAGAGCCCTGCGGCTCGACACGCCGGACATGATGGCTCTGGCAAAGTAGCACGCCGGCTGGCGGTGACTGCGCGCACCGGCAGGCGGCGACGGGCGGCGGCAGTAATGACGTTGGGGTGGAGCAGATAGGCAGCGGGATGAAGTCCACCGCAGGAACGTTCTTCCACTCGATATGTAGGGTGTCGGGCGGGCGGCCAGGGGAGCGCGCGCGTCATAACTCCATCGTTCCCGGCTGCCAAAGTCAACAATTTTCCTCTTCCATCCTCCGCTGCATTGCCTCAGCCAACCCTGACGGCGCCTCAGTAAGTGTCCTCTTTCCTGCATTCCAAAATGCCCTTTTTGTCTTTCCGATGCCGCCCGCTCGCCCAATGGCCGCCCCAAGACCCTCCGGTTTCTCCCAATGGCAGCGCGGGGCCCGAGCGAGGGGCCGCCAGCGGGGTGACGGAAGCAGCTTCACGCACTTATTCAGCGCGAACGCGCCCGCCACACTTGCCGCCTGCCCTTCCACCATCTTCTATATAACCCGAAGCCCCTGCCGTTCGCCCACAGCTCTCCTGCTGCGACGTCGCTTGTCGCGGAAGCTGCTCGGCGCCTTCGACTCACGCTCAGCTGAGCTCACGCCCACACCGCAAACTCTTCGACGCCGCCGCCCTGCAGCTAACCTATATTGCTCCAGTCCTTTTCTTTCTGCACACCTGACGACGAGCGCCGCGTCCCATTTCCATTCTTAAGCGCAGAGGCGTCGATCCTTCTGCGCCGCCGTCCTATCTCCATCCCACACCCAATCTGAACCATATCCTATACCCATAATCTGCCACAATGGTCGGTCTCGGTCCCAGGAAGCCCCCGTCCCGTAAGGGTTCCATGGCCGATGTGCCTAAGGACCTGCTCGAGACAATCAAGCGCCTTGAGGAGCAGTTCACCGTCCCTAAGGAACAGCTGGTTAAGATCACCGACCACTTCGTGAAGGAGCTGGAGAAGGGTCTTTCCAAGGAGGGTGGCAGTATCCCCATGATTCCTACTTGGTGCATGGGCTTTCCCACCGGTGACGAGACCGGCACTTTCCTTGCCTTGGACATGGGAGGCACCAATCTGCGTGTTTGCGAGGTCACTCTGACCGAGGAGAAGGGAGAGTTTGATATCATTCAGTCCAAGTACAGGATGCCCCAGGAGCTGAAGACTGGCACTGCTGAGGAGTTGTGGGGTTATATTGCCGATTGCTTGCAGCAATTTGTCGAGTACCACCACGAGGGCGAAGACATCAAGTCGCTCCCTCTGGGTTTCACCTTCTCCTACCCCGCCACTCAAGACTACATCGATCATGGTATTCTGCAGCGGTGGACCAAGGGTTTTGACATTGACGGCGTCGAGGGCAAGGACGTCGTTCCGCCATTCGAGGCTGCACTCAAGGAGAGGGTATGTGCTGCAGGCTCCCGAACTTGAATCTCCAGCTCACACCTCGATTAAAGGGCGTCCCGATTAAGCTCACCGCTCTGGTCAACGACACCACTGGTACCCTCATTGCCTCGGCCTATACCGACCCCCGTATGAAGATCGGATGTATTTTCGGGACTGGCTGCAATGCGGCATACATGGAGAACTGCGGTAACATCCCTAAGCTCGAGCATATGAAGCTGCCACCGAACGATCTCATGGGCATCAACTGCGAATGGGGTGCTTTCGACAACGAGCATCTCGTTCTGCCCAGGACCAAGTATGACATCATTATCGACAAGGAGTCTCCTCGCCCTGGCCAGCAGTCCTTTGAGAAGATGATTGCTGGTCTGTACCTTGGAGAGGTCTTCCGTTTGGTCATCCTTGATCTGCACGAGGATCCGGCGGCTCACCTGTTCGAGGGTCAGGATGTGAGCAAGCTCAAGAAGGCCTACACCATGGATTCCTCGTTCCTGGCCGCTATTGAGGAGTAAGTCCTTCTATCACCCTTCAGAATAAAGTCTCCTATGATATTGATAGTTGCAGGGATCCATGGGAGAACTTGCAGGAGACTGCCGACTTGTTCCAGAACAGATTCGGCCTGGTCCTTAAGAAGCCTGAGCTTGAGCTGTGCCGCCGTCTTGCTGAGCTGATTGGCACTCGCGCAGCTCGTCTTTCGGCCTGTGGTGTTGCTGCTATCTGCAAGAAGAAGGGCTGGACCGACTGCCACGTCGGCGCTGATGGTTCCGTCTTCAACAAGTACCCTCACTTCAAGGCCCGTGGTGCTCAGGCGCTGCGTGAGATTTTCAACTGGCCCAAGGGTAAGCGCGACCCCATCGAGATCGTCCCTGCTGAGGACGGTTCTGGTGTTGGTGCTGCGCTCATCGCTGCCTTGACTCTTAAGCGTGTCAAGGAGGGCAACCTCGCCGGTATCCGCGATCCTAAGGGCATGCTTGAGGTCAGCCCGTGAACGTGCGTCAACAATTGAAATACATGTTTCTTAGACCTGGTACTTGGTCTGATAGCAGGTGCCGATCAGCAAGAAATGCATGTCCATGAGGTTGTAAAGTGGAGCCGATGACCTGGGTTTTCCGTCCTTGGAAAAAGAAGTTACGAGGCATAAGGCGCTGCGTTATGAGAATCGGTTGGTTGTTTTAGATATGGAAATAGACCGTTGGATGAGATTTGTGATATCCCTTCATTGCTACTGCTCCTCGCCATGTTCCAGTAAGATACTAATAGCAGGAGACGTCATCGGCTATATTTGTAAGCAACTTTCCCATCCCATTGGTCGCTCTCGACTTTTGTCATGCAGTGAACTCGAGGAAAGAAGGCGTCCATAAGGTATTCACTGACAGCATGACTCGATTCACCAATACGGTGTAGGTCTAAGTGACTATAATGGTGACTGTAATTATGACAGAAATGCAGATAACCTCACCATCAATCATTGTATGAACGCGCACCTCGATACCTATGTGTATGCCTGGACTAAACTGCCTGCCAACCACAAAAAAAAAAAAAAGAATCCGCATCAGCGAAGGCATCATGCAATTCCTGCAAGAGATTGTTAAAGCCGGCACCGCAGTCTGCTGTGCATTATGCGCTGGCTGATTCTCCCCTCGGATTTTCTTCTTTCCTCTTTTTGGTTCCTACTTGTATCAACGGCAAAATAGTGCCCCGAATGCGATCCCATTTCTCGATGCCCTGTCTCCTAAGAGACATGCGATGAGGGTAATTGGAGTTCCAAAGACGTGAGAAAACAGGGAAGGTGTAAAGTGTACCGGAATTTCGTGGCATGCGAGGATGTTTCAGAGACAAATGTTAGCCAGCGAGGAAGGAAAAGATAAAGGTGTTGAAGATACCGGTTATCGTTTAAATTCCCGCGGTGAGGACCGAACGAAACAACACCGCCAAACGACAGATTGCTCACCCGACATTTTACGAGAGTCCATTCCGCACGTACGCAGACATCTCGAGACAAACGCATGAAATATGACTTGTATCTTTCTCTCCATTCGGGGTATCAGATCCAGGAACTGCCTCCTCGCCTGCTAGGCGGGCGGCAGCCTGCGCGCCTACCTCCACCACCTTCACCTTCACCTTCAATATCCCACAAGCCTCTACCCAGTCCATCTCCCTCCAATTCCAAATATAACAACAGCCTCGTTCTGACCAAGCCGGCAGGGAGCAGTAACAAAAGCAACGGCCATCCACACCAGGAGCTCCAGTCCATACAGACGTATCCGCTAAACCTCTTCTCGTCATCGCAACCACGGCAAGACGTAGCAGAGTTGCCCAGCTTCCTCCACGGAAGTCCCCTCGTCCCATTCGTCCCGAATATCGCAAATGTAAACAACGCCTTGAAGCCTTATCCATCCCACCAACCAGGAAAAAACATGTCTGCGCCAATAAAAGGATTCCCCCCCCTTATCCAGTGACACCACTTGCCATTGAGATGTGCAATGAAAAGAACGCCATTGATGCAAATAAATGCAGTAGCAACAACAAAATGAGGCCCAATAAGAGAAGCCTGGAAGAAAGATAGAAGAGGTCAATAGAGTGGTTTTCATGCACATAGAAAATGAGAGAGGGAGAAAAAAAGTAGAAAGAGAAAGAGCATGAGCACAGATCATCTAGAAAGGGAAGGAAGACCGATGATAATAACACGAAGGGAGACTTTTCAATGGCCTTGTGAAGAACCTGGCATCAACCCTTACGAGGCTCCAGTGGATGTCGAGATCGGGTTCAAGAGGTCCAGCGCGAGGAGGTATGGTGGTAATAGTACAGTGCGTGGAAATTCGTCTTTCTCTTCTCTTCGAATGCTACTTCTGCCTTTTCGCTATTGACCTATGGCCAGTATGTCGTCAAGCACAGAGTTGATAGCATCGCGATCCTTGGTAGACGCGCCTTGCCAACCCCAGTCATCATCGATCATCATTTCGTCAGGGTCGTGGTGAGCACCATTGGTGCCATTGACACCATTAATGACTGTTCCGTTCGTTACGCGCGCGGCAGCAACGCTGTTGATGGAGGCGCCGAAGTCTTCAGTATCCATCTTCTCGGCCTCATAGCTCTCGCCATCGTAATATCGGGCGTTCATTATGCCGGCAGTGATGAGCGGTACCTGGCCAAGGTAGCTGTCGCCAAGCTCGAGAGCAATGCGGAGGTCACCCATATTGAGCGGTTTCCTGTTCTTTTGTTCTTCAACCTCGACTGGTAGCAGGCCAGCTTGATTGCGCTGAACCTCGCCTTGAAGCCACATTTCTTCCTCGCGTTGTAGTTGCCGTTTGTATGCTGCCGTCTTGATGTAATCGTCGCCATTGCTGCGCACACGTCCGAGGATGTTTGACAGAACTTCCTTGATGAAAGTTTCTGTTGCGACGTTCATGAAGGCGGCAGCATCTGGGGAGGCACCTGATGCTACGCCTTCCTCGTAGCATATAGGTGTCATGCGCGCCTCGATGGCGGCCGTGTCTGGGAACTCGAATGTCTCGGTGCAGAGTGGTTGAGCATAGCGCTTGCGAATCTCTAGGTCCCAGTCTGTTTCATGTCAGTCTTGAACTATTCTCGCAATACATTGCTGCTGTTGCGTGGATGACGTACTGGTTTTGCTGAAGCCAGCAGCAGACGAGGCACCGGGGTCCGGCAGCGATATTTGCTTCGCGGCGTGGTATTCCTGTAGCTCCCTGGTGAAATAGTCGGTAGGATCCTGGTGGAGAGTCCATAATCTGGTCAGCCCACACAGCTCTCAAGTATGTCCAGCCAGTCCAGTAACTCACGTCGGGTATGGCCTTTAAGCGTTTCCTCTCTCGGCCCTGCAGCTCCTTAACCTCTGTTTTAAGGCGCAGTTCCGCGGCATCGCCGCTGTTGGGTTTGCTGGTGGCGCTGGGCTTGTCATTTGCGCTGACCCAGCTGGCAACGCCGGGCTCGGGGGGATCGCGAGTTGTATTTGCATAGATGGCGGCAACGAGTTGGTTGTGTAGGTGTTCGCGTGTTGCGTCGGGGGTGATGAACCAGTCTATCCGGCGGGAGAGCTCTTGCTGGTTTAGCCGGCCTGTTGGCAGGGTCGCGCCAGTTAGCTGTCTGCTTGCACAAGGCTACGCGGGGAGTGGTGGAGGCTGCGCGAGACGGTCGCTGTAATGCGCGCGGCATGTGAAGGCGAGGAGCGCTGCAGCGGTAGCTTCTCCGCGCCAGTGACCACAACTCACCTAGCACGAACAAAGATATAGCTTCTTTATATGCGGCCCAGTGCTCGGCAATCTGCGCCTTGAGCGCCGTGTACAGCGGCTCGATATCGACGCGCGGGGCGCTGGATTTCGTGGTGGTAATGCCGGGCTTGAGCGGCGGAACTGCAGCTCCAGGCGCAGCGGAGGACCCCGACGAAGACGAGGACGCCCCATTGACAGCGGGCAGCGTTTTGGACGACAGCGTGGGCGTCGACGAGGGCTCGGCGGCCGACTCGGAGCGCGCCATGCTCGCCATGGCGGGCGACTGGGGATGGGGATCGCAGCGGCCGGGGCAGCACGACGGCGGAAGTGAGGTGGTGGATCAGGCGGGGGGCTGTTGCGGCTCGGTGGTGGTGGCAGGAGCGCATCCAGCCAGCGCACGCGTCGGTGGCCTCAGTCCCTCGGGCGAGGGCGTGCGGAGCCTCTGGGAGCCAGCGCTGGCGGCGAGAGGTGCAGATTCGATGGAATCGCGGTCGGAGTCGATGGCGGCGCGTCGGGTCGCTGATGGAAAGGGCACGCGTTGGCCGGCGGGTTCGGAGGTGATGTCGAATTAAGCTGCCCTGCCTGCGAAGAGTTGGGCGAGCTGCGCGACGCACCACCCTCTCTCTCCCTCTGCCTCTCTCCCTCCCTCTGTGCTAGCCAGAGCCCCAGCCATCCACTTCCTGTTCATCAGGCCCGGCCATTCAGCGCATGCTGCTGTCCGCAATATCCACTTTAATATTAACCTTGCTACTCCGAAATCATCTTTTTCTTTTTTGGCGCAGCGCGCCCTACCCGCCGCCTACATACACGCAAGCATCATGGCAAACCATGCTGCTGGAAGCCCGGATCCCAGCCCCCATCGCCGCCCCCGAACTTACTCAAAGTTTCCCTCCCCGAGGTCCACCTTGCCCACCGACCACACCTCCCGCTCGTCTTCCACCTCGTCGCTGCTCAATCCCAGGCCGCCCTGCCCACCCTCGGCCTCCTTTCTCTCTCTTGCCTGGGCTGCCAATCTCGTCGCGACACGCTTGAAGTAGTCCTGCATGCTCCTCTTGGGCCCCGCTCCCAGCGATGCTCCTGGTCCGGCCATGTACTTCTCGAAAATAGCTGACTCTTCTGTGACCACGTCGAAGATTGCCAGGAATGCTGCCTCGGCCGCCAGCTTAACAGGGATGATCATGTCTCTCACGCTGGCGAAGACGGGCTGCGCCAGTAGAGCTAGATGTGGCCGTACCAGGTCGTTGTGGTGTCGGCTGACTGTGCGGATCACTACCAGCGAGAGGCGTCGTGTGTCTGACGCGTTGCCCGGCGGAATCACTTGTGCCAGCGACTCGAATATGGACTTGGTAGCCTCGAACGACTTGTTGCTCGAATCTGTCAGGAGATATTTCCCGGCCGCTAGCACGCAGTTGTCCGCAACCATTGCATTGCTCCGAGTAATGCCCTTTGCAATCGTGGCTACAGTCTCTTCCCCGTACGCCTCTGTAAGCGTCTCCGGAGACTCAAGCAGGATTGAGTTGAGCGCCAGAACCGATGACTTGCTGTAAGAAGGCGTGAGCACACGGTTCTTGATAAGACCAGCCGCCGTCTCCTCAGGTAAGTTCTTGATCAGCGCGCCTAGCAGACGGGCGTTCTGGATGGACATGGCATCATCGGCCTCGTCAACATCCGCGTCGATCAAGCCAAGGATCGAGTTGCGCGACGCTTCATTCATGTTGGCACCGGCTTTGCTGACCACCTCGTACAGCGCCTTGAGCATCGCTGTCCTGACACCGTGGTCGGAAGTCTTTGAGCCAGTCACGAGCTCCGCAATGAGAGGATCGATGCGCGGAGTCAGAGTGATGAGCGTCCCCAGTGCCTTGGCAGCGCGAATGCGCAGAATTTCGCTCGAGGTGTCCGCCAAGGATTTGGCAAATGTCCTCTGCAGCTGAGGTAAGAACGGCTTGAGGAAAGTGGGAATTTTCTCAAGCAGATTGTTGAGAGTGTACAGAATAGCAGCTGTGAGATCATGGTTAGTGTGAACTCTGGAGTGAAAATAATTAAGAACATACCCTTAACTTCCACCGAGCGCTCGGACACAACACGAATCAAAGGTCCAGTAATTTGCGTGACGGACGGACGCAAGGACTCCGCACTCGTGCGATCGATGATATCTGAAATCGCGAGAGCCGCTTGCGTGCGCTGCTCCGCCGTTCCGTTCATAAGACCCTGTAGGAAAATTGGCAAGACAGCGTTGATTCCCTTTGGCAAGTTGAAGCCGGGCAAGTTCGAGCCTGCAACGCCGACTTGCTGAAGGACCTGTCGAGTGGAGATGACAAGAGACTCCATCTCCTCTTTGCGCAAACGTCCCGTCAGAGCGCTCAGCGCTGTCCAAGCGGCTTTGACAACATCCGGATCGCTGTCATCGAACGAGATGAGTAGTGCGCGAATGAGATCAGGGTAGTAACGGGACATGTCCACTTCGGCAGCTTGGAAGAATTTGGCAAGATGGAGGTCTGCAGCACGCCGCCTGCGATGGTCATCATGCTTGGCTAGCGCCAGCATCACGCTCATCACGGTGTTGAGGCCATCATACTCATCCACAGACACCAACACAGTGTCGAAGGAAGAGTCGAGCTCTACTCGAAGTTCCTCGTCCTTGGTGCTCACGATGTTGTCCATAAGCGCGTTGAGGATCTGCGGCAGCTTACGGGTCATAGCTGAGCTGGCCACCTCAGCAAGAGAAGCAATAGCGCGAGCATTGAAGGCAGAAATAGGCGATGCAATCAGCGTGGGAAGCAGGTTGGGAAGGATGATATTGGACCTGGTTTGCTCGGTGAGGAGGGTGAGGAGAGCGGACAGAGCATTTTGAGCCTCGTCCTCAGACCGAAGCAGATTGAGCAGGAAGGGAAGCACTTGGTCGACAGCCTTCTTACCGAGGATGCGCTGGAGCTCGTCGAATGCTTCGGCGGCAGCCTCACGGACCTCGTCATCGGGATCAACCAATGCCGTCCGAACGACGGAGATGAGTGTCTTCTCGTACTCTTCGAGAGACTCCGGCGCAGCAGCCGCAATAAGTTCGCGCAGGGCAATGCAAATACCCTGCTTAGCATCGCTGTCGGTGGACGTTTGCAGGCCCTCTTCAAGCGTAGGCAAGAGTGTAGCAAGCACTCCTTCGCCAGCCTTACGAATAAGCTCGCCAAGTGCATTGCTGGCAATGACCTTCTGCTCCATGTTGGAGCTCGCAAGGCGGCGGATGATGAGCTGGGTGAGCGTAGGAATGAGTTCGCGGAGCGTACGAGGGGAAGCAACCAGCGCTTTCCAGACTTGGATGGCTGCAGTGCGCACGAGCCCCGAAGTATCGCAGCGGCAGATGTATAGAGAAGAAAGTACTCTGTTGCGTCTCTCCTCTCCAAGGACTTCAAGCAGGGACTGACCTGCCTCCTTCGCACCTTCCTCGACTTCTTCCTGCTCAGCCTTACCGCTGATGCCTGTAAGGTTGAAGAGCAGATCACCCACAAGCTCAACGGAGCTGAGACGGATGCGGTAATTGTCGTCTGCGAGACCGCGCTCAAGCTCAGGAAGAAGAAGATCAATGGCGCGAGTGGCGAAGTTCTTGACGAGCAATCTGCCTGCGCGGAGAGCCGTTTCACGGATGGATTCCACATCGTCAGCCAGACCAGACAAAATTGGCGGAATGATCTTCTGAAGGTAGTTGGAGAAACTGTTGCCGAAGCAGGCTGGCAGGAAGATGAATAGCGACATGAATCCTTCGCGGACAGAAGGCTTGGCACTGGTGACGTTCTGCAGAATAGATGGAAGAGTCTCCTCGAGACGACTTGTTCCCAGACCAGCCAAGACTTCGCTGAGTGCCTGGGCAGATCCAAGTCTGTCGCCAGCACCAGTGTCGGATTTGAGGGTAGCCATAAGGCTGGGAATAAGGTCAGGAAGGGCATCTTCACCGAGCTTCTCAACAGTAGAACCGAGCGCCTTGGAAGCAGTGGCGCGAGTGGTCGGTACGGGATCAACGATAGCCTCTCGCAAGCCAGCTACCAGAATTGGGAGGTGGGAGATGAGGTCCTTGCGTTCCGTAAGGTGAGCCAAGCTACCAATAATCTGAGCGGCCTTGCGCTTCGTCGCGGACCTGTCGCCTAAGCCACGCTCGAGGATACGGACAACGAGGGCAAGCGAAGGAGCATCGAGATAATGCACAAAGTTGACCTTAATGAGGGAATCTAGAGCCTCGTCGGTGTATTTGGTGGGGTCACTGAGAGCCTTGAGCAGAATATCCACAACACTCTTGATTTCAGGGTTGTTGATGACTTCACCGAAGCGCTGCAAACTGCGCTTAGCGGACGCCCTGACCTCCTTGTGTGAGTCATTCAAGACTGTGGTCAACGGCGGAATGATTTCTGGAAGGCTGACAGCGAGTTGCTGCGGGTCTAAGTAGGCCATAGCACCTAGAGAATCGCAGGCACCCTTCTTGCTACGCCACTGCTGTTCATCCAAACCCTCAAGTAGAGTGGGAAGAATCTGTTTGACACCATAGGAGCTTAGGTTAGCGAAGCACGTCTTAGCTGCGTCCAAGCATGCTTCTCTGACATCTGCGCTAGTGTCGCCGAAACCAGCAAGGAGTTGTGGTACGATTTGGATGACGTATGGCTCGAAGATACGACCCAAAATGAGAGCGAGGAGCTCGTAGGCTAGGAAAGCACCTTGCCGTGCGTTCTGGTCCTTCTTATTCTCAGCCGCTCCCTTGAGAGTCGAGAGAATCCGCTTCTCGTGCAAGAGGACAAGGCCCTTGCCGCGGACAATACCGGCGAGACCATAAGCAGCACCTCTGCGCGATGCGTACTTCTTGGACTGAAGAAGCTCATCCATAACGTACTGGACATACTCCGAAACTTTATCCTCCGAAGCCCGGACAAGAGGAGGTAGACATTCAGCAACTGCGTACTGAACGGTTTCAGACGGCGTGCTGAGAGTTTGCAGTAACCGCTGAACAACCTGAGGAACACGGCTGTCACCAGAAGGAAGATGGCGGGCGAGGGCACCGTACAGAATAATGACTGCTTCGTTAACAAGATCGGCACTCTCACTTCCCTGATCGGGGGCCTCGAGAGCTCGCTCGAAGAGCTCCATGAGCTCCTCAACCTTTAGCTGGCCGCGCTGTGAGATGATTGTAACCGCTGCCTCAACCATCTCGTTACGAACTGCAGCACTTCTGTCGCCTAGAGGACCCTCTTGGATCAAGAAGGATACGAAAGGCACTAGATGCTCTGCACGGAATTGGCTCGCAAGTTCACGGAAAGCTAGGGCAATACCGTTTCTCGCTTCCCACGGGTCGCTGAGATCCTTCTTAATTGGCATGCCGTACTTGTCCCGTTCGGGTATTCTTGGCTTGGCTCTTTCTTTGTATGTGTCTTGGAGTTGCTTAATGATATCTTCGAAGACCTCCGATTTAACGGAGACGCACTCGGCCAGAGAGCGTGCAGCAGCTCTGCGAAGCTGCTTGTCTTGAGATTCAAGATATGGAATCATCTTGACTGCGGCATCCGACGGAAGTTCCAGGCCGTTCGCCTCCCAGATGGACTTGGCGAGGTCAACATTCTCTTGTACATCATCGTGACATGCCAGCCAAACCTCGTCAGAAAAGTCGATGTCAATTATGTCGACCTCTTCGTCGATAGCCTGGAGAACAGCGGTTCTGACAGACACCTGAGGGACGATCGCACCCTTCGCGAGAGCAATGGTCTCCTCAGCATTGAGATCGGACCCAATGCTCCTGCAAAGATCCATCAGACAATCCTTGACAAGTTTGAAGTGCTGCGTAAACCTTTGCATCGAAGAAATGAGGACAGAGAACAGCTTGCGGCGCGGCAGCGTTTTCTCCGAGCATGCGCTGGTATGAAAGGAAATGAACTCCAAAGCGAGAACAATCTGCTCATCAGCCTCTTCTTCATTCGGCCTATCTATAGAGCCGTTCTCAAGCACCAGGAAAGCCATCGGAAGGATGTAGGTGAGTGAGATGCTGTCGAGCGGCCGCTGCTCGCTCAAAAATCTCAAACGGTAAAGTAGTCTGGTGACGAGATCACCAAGAGGCTCTTGATCGAGGCCCTCAGGAAGGAACGCCATATTCATGGCGCGAAGTGTGGCGATTCCAAAGAACGGTCTATGGACGCCCAGCCTGGGCGAAATACGTTCTGCACAGGCTATGTATGCGGATGTCGCAGCATCAGCAATTACAAGGCCAGCCCCAGCATCCATAGCAGCTAGAATGGAATCAATTGCAGGTCCTAGCCATAAATTCGCTTCGGTGGGAGGGCCAGTCGCCAAGGCTTTAATAATGCCAACACCACGTTGAAGGGACGCTTCAACTATCGAGACTTCTTTCCGGATCTGAGACTCCTTCTCCAACTGTGCCTTGACTTTGGCTTGTTCATCCGGGGTAAGTTTCTTCTGCGTGCCCTTCTTCTGAGAGATCTGGTCACGGAGCTCTTGCTCCCATTTCCACGTGTCGTAATCTTTGTCACCCTTGGAGGGAACACGAGATTGTTGCTTGGCCAATACATCGATAAATACTGTACCCTCAGGGGTGCGGAATATTGCCGCCTCAGTAGGGCCAATATTCTCCAGCTGCTTCGGATCGAGATCACGTTTGATTTGGTCGACGAGTCGGGGTATGGCGCTCTCGGGAGCAACGAAAGCCAAGTCTGCACCGGCGGCGTATGCAGCCTGCCTCACTAGAGGCGTGTAGATGGAGGAAGTTCCCTTTCCATTGTTATTAGCTTCCATGCTTTACTGTTTAGTCCAACCGACTTACCTCGGTTGCATTAATAATTGTATTCATGCAGCGATCGAGCTCACTCTTAACCAAGTCTCCAGGATCCACACCGTTCTTCAAACAGATATCAATCCAGGAAACACGCGGTAGGAGCTGAGGCCGAGCAAGTACGAGGATATCGACCAGTTGTGAGCGCAGTGTGGAGTCGTCGATGGTGACTTCAAGAGCCTTCTGCTCCTCGGGTGTCAAGCAGATGGCACGCAAGGCGAGGTAGAGTTCATCATTCCCGGTCTTTGAAGTGAACGCAGCGGTATCCTTCTCGTTCAACTCCACGTTCCGACGCCATTGCCAAAGTCCATTGATGATTATGTGGGCAATGCGTGCAGGGAAACGAGCATATGCCTTTGATAGTGTCCGTATAGCTTCTTGTCGGACGCTTGGGGCAATCCCGGCAGCTGAAGTGAAGTACAAGAAAGCTTGTGACCACGACTCTTCAATAGCTGGGTCTTCCTTACCCTCGGCGATCGTATCAGTCACTGAGGCGAGCGCACGCAGGCCCCAAGCCAAGTCCTCTTCAGAGGTAAGCTTGGAGTACACTCTGTGATTGAGTAGAAAAGAAGGCTTGGGCTCTGCCATCAGAACATTCTTGATGATGGCAGCTTTTGTAAGCACAACTTTGACCTTCTCGTCTTCAAGCTTGTTCCACTTGGAGAGGCTGAAGGCGGTGGCAATGTAGGCTACTGTAACAAGCCCGCTTTGCACAGCAGGAATAGGGTTTTTGATTACCTCTTGCCATGAGTCAAACAGCTTTTGCACCACCGCCTGGACAAAGGAAACCACGCCTGCCTGCTTGGTCTGCTCAGCATCGAGGTCCCAGAGCAGCTCACCAATCCGTAAAGCCCAGAGTCGCCGCACGGTCAATCTCTTGTCCCCGAGACCCTTGACAAATGCGTCTGTGACGGACGACTCTGCTGTGCCGCCAGATGTAAGAGAAAAGGCAAGGTGCTTGGCAATAGCGCGGGTTTCGGCTCCGACGGCCACCTCGTTCGCTTCCTTAATCGCCACGGGACCAAGGCCGACGGGAATTTTCTTGGCGAGAGCGTCAGAGCTCTTAAGAGCTGTTAGCATCTGCGCGTGGATGGTCTTCTGCTCAGCCACCGTGACCTTTCCTTGCTTCAGAGGGTTGAGCACTTCGTCTGCGACCTTGTCCAAGATCTGATCATCGGCGGAGCGAGCAGCGATTGCCTCGAAGGTTGAGAGAGCACCCGCCCTGATGGTGGCATTTGTGGACTTGATACTTGACAAGAGGGGTTTCAAGAGGTTCTTCTGAAGGACTTCAGATAGATCTATGCTCTGCGGGAGGGAACGAAGCATAGGTGCGAGAAGCTCGTTAAGGACCACCTCAGGTGCTCTCAGCAAAGCTTTCTCGACAGGTGGAATTATTTCTTTCCTTAGATCTTCCAACGTTGTAAAGGCAGTGAAGAAATCGTACAGGCCGTTCGTGATGTGTTTCGGAAGGACAGTCTTAGAACCGATGATCTCTCGCACATAGTAGGTATAATAATCTTGCTTCTTTTCGGCCAAGACAGGTTCAGCAGTGGCGATCCGCGAGCACACTCCGGCAACGACACCTAGGAAGACAGCATTGCGCGCAGTGGGAGATGTGGCTTTGGCAGCCAGTGCTCCCACGGAAGCTTGTATAGCATCACGGGCGATGTTCTCGTTCTTGAAAATACGGCGCAGAGCGCGGCGAGTGACGACCAGCGCCGAATGCTTCAGTCCCTCACGGCTGGCGGAGGCCAGGCATGTCTCGAGAAGGAGGGCGTCGGCAGCAACGACGTGCAACCCATATTTATTCCATAGGTTCTCTCGAGCCCCAAACTCTTGCAGCAGCACGGAGCACCATTCGACAAGACTGAAGACATTGGCAGCGGCAATGCTTGTTTTGGTGGACTCAGCCTGTAGGAACTTGGCAATTCCACCGACCAATTCTTCGGCGATCGGGCTCGCGGCGGCTGCACGCAGGCATTGGTGCACGGCTTGGCGAGAAGGACGGTCTATGTAAAGCGGATATGTGTCGAATAGGATGAGAAGGACGGTTTTGGCTTCGGAGGGCGTGATGGCTGCAGACTGGTCAGCGGGGAGGGCGTCAGGGTGGGTTATTGGAGCTCAGGCTGACGCACAATTGTCGAGCAATAGCTGCTCCACCACGCGCAGCTTGGCGGTGCGGCGTTTGGTTGAGCTGGAAAGGACGTCCTTGCGCAGGTCGAGCAGGTCAAGACCTTGGGCGCCGTTGGTCTTGACCTCCGCCATGGCTGCAAAACAAAGAGCGGGGTTGGAGTGCGCAGAGGATGCTGCGCGGGTGAGGTGGGAGCGGTGCCGTGGTCAGATTTCCGCGCCTGCAGATCCTGAGGCCCGCCGCACCGCACTGCACCTGGCACCGCGCGCGCCATGACTATGACATCGCTGCGTCCATGCGCCCAAGGCCCCAACCGGCCAACGCCCTGCCCAAAAGCTCTGCCTCCGCCAACAAACTTTGCTGCTACTGCTTCAACCTCTGCTCTGCCCAGCGCCTGCTCGCCCCGGAACCCCGTCTTGCACCTTCACCCCAGCTTAGAATGGCGCCCAAAAAGAAGAAGAAGCCCGCCGCCAACCCTGCGCGCGCCGTTGCCACCACCTCGATAGCCAGCAAGCCCAAGGTCGACAAGAAGCTTGACTCTACCGAACCTTCCGAGACGGGTAGTGCGGCCACGCCAGCCACGCCCGCTACCACTGGCGATGCAGCCCCGTCGCCTGCTGCTGCGGCCCCTGCGCCCAAGGAGCTGCATCAACTCAGCCCTGACGAGCTTGAGCGCCAACTGGAGCGCAACGAGCTCCAGCTTCTAGTCGACAAGCATGCCCAGAAAGTTCGCAAAGAGTCATCTCGCCACCTCTCTAGGATCCAGACCGACCGCCGTATTCTCCGCACCCAGGCTCAGTACCTTCCCACCCGCGAGTGGCTGCCAGATGATCTTATGCTGCAATTTCTAGACCTGATTCATGATGAGGTAAATGAAGATTTTTCCTCACCAGAACACAAGTACTCGATTCGCAGCCTCTCCGAAGAGGATGCCGTTCTCCGCCTATGGACCTTGAGCCAGGTCCTTACCGATATGGGCTTCTCCAAGGAACGCGTTCGCCAGATGCTGGTGCTTATCTGCCGCAATCCGCCGCCTTTAGATGCCAATGCGCAGATATGGGGCCTCCAAGAAAGTCTAGATTGGTTTGCTGTCAATTGTCCGCCGGAGGAACTTCCGCCATACGAAACCCAGGCCGCTCCACAGAGCATTGATATTAGTAGTTCCTCTAGATCTAGTAAGTTTGGTCACCTCGGCCTTTTCTTCCCTTTGATCACATCATCGCCCTGAGTCCAGTTCTCTGAATGCTGGACTGGAAATCCATCCCTGGAGGAACCCGAGACCCAATGAACACCAAAGAAAAAAACTAGCTGTGTTTCGTCATGTCTAGCAATGCAAGCCCTTAGCGTATCTTGGAGGATGACTTCCTCAAAGCGATGGCTCCGCTGACTGGGCACATGCACCAATACTCGCTGAGTTCCCAGTAGTGCCTCACACCTTCCTCAGTTCCCCCAAAACCCATATTCGGTCAATTTTCGGGAGTATCGCAACATCGCAATGGTTTTTTTTTTTTTTTTTTTTACAAAATTTCCATCACGGCAATGCATTATCTAGCAGTAGTAGACTCTCATTGATAGCCACTAATCGTTTCCTATCCAGATTCTCCGAAACGCGCCGATACGCATGCATCTGATCGTTTATCGACCCCACAACAGAGGCCAACTCAGCCTCAGCAGAGCAGTATATCTATTCAGTCCGAAGATGACTTCGAAGTTAGCGATCTGGACAGCGACATGGAACCAGATCAGCTGCTTGAGACCTATCTAAATGTCAAATCGCGACTTTTCCAGATCAACCCGGACCTTGCTGCCTTGTCAAACTCTCGCTCAAAATCTAGTAAAAAGTCCCGTGGCATCCAAAAGATGTCTGCTCCGTCAGGAGGCGCACTAAAGCTTCAGAAGAAACTACAACGCATCGAATCAGATGCTTTGTTTGATCAACGTGAGGCAGATGAGAAATGGGCCTCCAGACGTATAGAATTAGCAAGAGAAGTACCTGGTAGATCAAGGCGCTCTAAGGAGCCCAGGCAAGAAGACACAGGAACTCCTGCGGAGCCAGAATCTAATACTGCCAGCGCTGCCGACGACGTTTTGGCGCAAGCTGCTCAAGCTGGCGATGTGTTTGCTCAGGAATCCGATATTGACGACGGTTTCCTGGGTGAAATGTTCACAGCTGAACCTGGGGAAAGCAAGTCTTCAGGCCTAAATTGTTCTAGAGAATCTGGTTCAGTCACCATACGTGACTTCGGTAAGACTACGGGCATGAACCCTCGACGCGTATTAGAAGAGGCGTGCCGCGCAAGGTTTGTCTGCTCGTTTCTTTGGTGGTCCAGAATCGCGTACTCATTTTCACGACAGAGACTCTAGTGCACGTCTTATCTTTAAGCATGTTTCGCCAACGACATATTCCAGCCGTCACTCAGTGACCATAATTTGGTCGAAGGAGCAAGAGCCCATTGATCCATCTGCAATCCCTGACATTACCTGCGATGTGGGGTCGAAGGCCACCACTTTTACCATGACCAAAGTCGCCACTCCGGGAATCCAGCAAAGCGAGGCTTACATCTCGGTGGCTACACTCTTCTTGGTCTTCTCGACCTCTTCGAAAGAAGAGAAGGTCTACATGAGGCTTCCACCAACCTGGAGAGATCTGTGGGCAGAGTTCGCCGAGACTCAGAAGAACATAACTAATGACAAGGACCGAGCAATCGTTAAAGACCTTCGTAAAATTGTCCAAGAGCAAGTCGAAAGGGAAGATGAGGATGGCGTCGTATTGGTGAACGGCTTCAAGAAGCGGGGTAAAGGTGCATTCGATGAAAACAAGGATTCCGATCTTCCTATACGTCCTAATGAAGTCTCTGACACCGATTCTGAGCGGCTGAAAGAGATGTGGCATCGGAAAGTGTCGACACCGGCTTACCGACGTATGCTGGCTCAAAGATCTCAATTGCCGATGGCTCAATTCCGAGATGCTGCATTGTCCGCAGTTGAGCAAAACCAGGTTGTCATCCTTTGCGGTGAGACTGGATGCGGTAAGAGTACCCAGCTACCAGCATTCATACTCGAACATGAGCTGTCCAACGGCCGTCCTTGCAAAATTTACTGCACTGAGCCTCGCCGTATCTCGGCCATTTCTCTGGCGCAACGTGTTAGCGAAGAGCTGGGCGAAAACAAGAACGATGTTGGCACCTCTCGTTCCTTGGTCGGGTACGCAATTCGTTTGGAATCCCATATCGCAGCGTCTACTCGCTTGGTCTATGCCACCGTTGGTATTGTTCTCCGTATGCTCGAGTCTTCAAAGGGATTGGATGACATAACTCATTTGGTTATTGATGAGGTGCACGAGCGGAGGTAAGTTTCCATGAATTTCTCCCCGGTGTACCATCGCTGACGTTTTTTAGCATCGATACGGATTTCCTGCTCATAGTTCTTCGCTCCTTAATGGTCCGGCGTCCAGAGTTGAAGGTCGTCTTGATGAGTGCCACTGTCGATGCAGACCGCTTTTCGAATTACTTGGATGGCGCTCCCATTGTCACTGTCCCCGGCCGCACGTTCCCTGTACAGACTAAATTTTTGGAGGATGCTATCGAATTGACTCACTACGACGTCAAGACTCAAACAAACTCCTTCGTTGATCAGGAAGCCGCAGAGGATGATGAAGACAGCTCAGATGGTAACAAGTCCGGTGTGCCCGGCAACCTCCAAGGCTACAGCACCGCCACCAGGAATGCACTCAAGGAGTACGACGAGTATCGGATCGACTACGAATTGATTATGCGATTGCTTGAGAGAGTGGCGTACGATCCAAACTACACACAGTTCAGTAAAGCAATCCTGGTCTTCCTTCCTGGCATTGCTGAGATCAGGCAACTAAATGACATGCTGGTTGGTCACGAGTCATTTGCACAGAATTGGCTCGTCTATCCCCTGCATTCCACTATCGCCAGTGAGGATCAACAGGCTGCTTTCCTTGTCCCACCGCCAGGAGTGCGAAAGATTGTGCTTGCCACGAACATTGCTGAGACTGGTATCACGATTCCGGATATCACTTGCGTAATCGATACCGGAAAGCACAAGGAGATGAGATTCGATGAAAGGAGGCAACTATCACGTCTCATCCAGTCATTCATCTCCCGTGCCAATGCCAAGCAACGGAGAGGAAGAGCAGGGCGCGTGCAAGAAGGTCTCTGCTTCCATCTGTTCACCAAGTATAGGCACGACGAGCTCATGGCAGAGCAGCAGACGCCAGAGATGCTCAGGTTATCACTGCAAGATTTGGTCATGCGCGTCAAAATCTGCAAGCTGGGCGATATCGAACAGACTCTATCACATGCTTTGGATCCCCCATCAGCTAAAAATATCAGAAGGGCAATCGATGCTCTGATTGAGGTGGATGCTCTAACCGCGAATGAGGAATTAACATCTCTGGGAAGGCAGCTTGCAAAGCTTCCCCTCGACGCCAATCTTGGGAAGCTTGCACTACTTGCGAGTATTTTCGGCTGCGTTGATGTTGCCATCACCATCGCTGCCATTCTCTCCTCTAAAGACCCATTCCTAACACCATTTGGCAAGCGGCAACGCGCAGACCTAGCCCGCCTCTCTTTCCGACGGGGAGATTCAGATTTGCTCACCGCATACAACGCATACGCAACATGGCGCAAAGTATGCACCACGCCCGGGCAGTCCGAATTCCAGTTCTGCCAGAAAAACTTCCTCAGCCGTCAAAACCTCGCCAACATCGAAGACCTCAAATCGCAGCTTCTAAGCTCCCTCGTCGACGCAGACTTCGTCACGCTGACACCCGACGAGCGCCACGCCCTCAACCGCTACCGTCCTTCGTCACGTAACCGCACATTCGTCCCCATCCCGCAGTCAGCCAACGCCAACGGCACCAACGACCTGCTCCTCTTCGCCGTCATCGCCTGGTCCTTCTACCCTAAGGTCCTGACGCGCGACGGCAAGGGCTGGCGCAACATCGCCAACAACCAGTCCGTCTCGCTGGCCCCGACTTCTGTCAACAAGAACCCGCCCCAGGGCACGAATCTGCGCTACCTGAGCTACTACCATATCATGCAGTCCGGCGCCAGCAAGCTGTACAATGCCCACGCCACGTCCGTCGCGCACGATCTCCCTCTTGTTCTGCTCGCTGGCGCTGATGCCGACGCAAAGCTGCACGCGGGCGTCGTCTCTGTGGATGGCAATCGCCTGCGTTTCGCCGTCAAGGATTGGAAGACTTGTCTGGTCGTCAAGGTATTACGGCAGCGGATTCGTGAAGTCGTGAACGCAGTGTTGAAGAGGCCCGGCCAGCCATTGACGAGGAGGCAGAGTAGATGGCTGGAGTTGTTTTTGAAGATGTTCGAGCGAGGGGAAAGGGAAGCAGGCGTGCAGGTCAGAAGGGCGTAGAGTCACAGGTTTCTGGATGCGCTGTTCCTCACAGCTAGCTGCTTTTTGGAAAGGAGGCGCAAGGGGATACTGGAGAAATTTTCTTTGCTGACAAATATGGGGAAGCTTTTCGTGGTTTCGTTCGCTCATTGACCCTTAAGAGTCCCTCTTAGGCATTGGGCGACGCCGAGGGAAACGCGTAGAGACCCTGGGTTGAAAAGTCTCGTCTTGAGTCTTCATTTGTACTATTATCGCTCTTAGACACCTGGATGGAAAACAAGAGAGGAACAAACGATGTACAGTTCTTAGAGTTAGGAATATATGAAGACGAGCGATATAAAATTAATCGAAGATCCATCACGACGAATGTTCCCAAGAACCCATGAACACGTACCCATTTCTTTATATTGGATCATTGAGACCACTCTGCATTTCTTTCATTGTCCAGCGCCGATTTCATAGCCGTTCGACAATTCATCGCGGCACGGACGATGATTGTATCAGACAGAGACTATTACAAACAGTGGACATGAATACCGAGCCAGTCTTGGTCGCCCTCTCAAATTCTTCGAACATCTAAGGTTACGCAGGGCAACCATCCCGGGACAGAGTCTAGCATGTAGCCCGACGGCCGCGTCCAAAAGAAGGCCTCTACTAGCTGTCCAGCGCTGCAGGAAACACCAGTAGTCCGTTCCAATTTCTTTCTCGTCATTCGTAGCCTCTTTGTGGTAACTTCACCAACCCAACACTTACTCCATTCCCTCTGGTTCTCCATTTCAATGGCAAGGACAGAATTCCCGTGTCCCACCGCTCCCCATCTTCATTTCTTCTTCCCCTGCTTTTCCTGCATCGCCCGCATGGCCGCACGCGCGCTTCTGCTGCCACCTAACTTCGGGCCTTTCGGCCTCTCTTCCGCCTTGTTCTTCGCCGCGGACGAGCTGGCGGGTGGCCTCCTGTTGTGCCGTGTCTGCACAGCCTCCATGAAGTCGCGGCGGAACTGCTCGACAATGCGGTCGTCCGCGGCCTCGTCGCCGTCGGGCTCGTTCTGCTGCTTCTGGTCCGGGTCGTCGTAGATCTCGACTGTGTTGACGAAGAAGGGATTAGTGGTCCGAGAGCGACTGACGTTGAATAGACGCTTGGTCTGGAAGAATGCACTTACGTCGACTTTCCTTGAGAATCTCCTCCACAAGCTTGTCCCTCTTGATGTCCTCGCTCGTCCGCCTCTTCCTGCCCCTCCTGCCTTTCGGCTGTTGCTCATCCGCCTGATCCAGCGACCCGCCATTCTGCAGCCTCCTCGTCGCCTCGGCCGTGCGTTCAATGTTCCTCTGCGCCGCCTCCGGGCCCAAGTCGATCTCCATCAACTTGCCCATACCAGCCGGCTGCCTCTGACGATTGGCGCCCAGCGGAGCCGCAGACATGGCAGTCGCGGTAGCAGAGCCCTGCTCACTGTTCTCTCTAGAAGTGCCGTTCATGCTGCCTGCTGCCGCCGCCGCCGCCGCTGCAGCCGCAGCAGCAGCAGCCCTTTCACCCTCGCGCATCTCAGCCATCTTGGATTCTATATACGCCATCCTTGAAACATTAGCCACCATTCTCCATCAACCAAATAGGAAAAAGGAAAGAAGAAGCCAAGTTCCTTCCAACGACCGTAGAAAAGTAATTCACTCACATATGCTTATCGAACGTATCCGCCACCACGCCCGTCTGCGGCGCGAACCTCTTAGCCGCCAGCGCCTCCACCACATCCTCCGCGGACGCTGCCGCCTGTTGCTGCCGCCGCCGCTGCTGCTGTTGTACTGCCCCGCCGTCCGCGCCGTTGCTGCTGCCGCTCATGCCCTTGCCGGATGACGACGAGGAAAACTCGACGCCGAGACCCCTCGCCTTCTGCTTGCGCGCGCGCCGCATGATCTCCGCGACGGAAGGGCCGGCGGCGCCCTCGTCGTTCGTCGTGGTGGTGGTGGTGGTGCTCGGCAGCAACGTACCGCCGGCAGCATCGGTGGTCGAAGGTGTGGAGGCGGAGACGACGGTGGTGTTGGTGGCTGTCGCGCTGGCAGCGCCGTTGGCTGGAGGAGGGCTCGGCAGTCGCTGGTGCGCCTGCGGCCGGGCGATGTCGTTTCCTCCTCCGTCTTCGTCGTCGTCGTCGCCATCGAGGCGCTTGCGGTACACCTTCTGGCGCTTGCGCGCACGGAAGCTTGCTTCGGCCATTGTTCTCGCAGTGGCGTGGAGTGAACGTGCGCGCGGTCTGGCGTGGAGAAGAGCTCGGTCCGGAGGACGAAAGGGGTGGTAGAGGTCGGGAAGGAGGATGCGCGACGTGGTGGTCGTGTCGAGGGATTGATTTGGATCTTCAAGACCTGGGAGGGAGACAGGGTGCGGAGTCCTGGCGCCGACGACGTGCCCGGCGGGGAAATTAAAGTTGCCGGCCGGGAATGGGTTCACTCCTGGAGCCTTGTCTGCTTGACCGCCGTGTCGCGCAATTCTGACAGTCTCGGATATGTGGGGGCAGACGGTCTGGTTTTGGGCAAGAGGCTCGAAAAAAAAGTGGCGGTGGTCGAGGCGGAGGAGCAAGGATGCGAGCGAAGGCGGCGGAGTCGCTGATGATGTGACGTGCCAGTGCAGGTGCAGCCGTGCAGTCGACTCCGATAGACTCGCAGTCACGTGCAGCGCCAACATCACCCCTTGTCGTCTGGGGAAGAGAAAGGCCGGGGCGTCCACTGGGCAGCAACCAACCTTGATGGCTGCCAACAAAGCCGCCGGCTCCCTATGCACATGAAAGGCCCACTTCACACAGGTCAACGATACTGCATTTTCTGTACCTTGCTCGCAAAGGATATTGGCCCTCAGCCTGCTGCTGCTCACTAGCTAGCCCATCATCCATCGCATTCCATCCGCTTTTCGCCTAAGCGCCGCGCTGTAATACAAAGCGGGAATCTCTGACCGGTGCTCTGTCCTCTGCTGATTCGGCCTGCTGTCTGAGCTTCCGATTCTGTCCGTCCCTTCCTCGAGAATGCTCAACTCTTTTTTGTACCTCTCCTACAACCGTCTGCTCGCCTGTTGTTGAGCAAACGAAGAACTCACTCGTCTTACCAAATCATGCCAATTTGTCGAAGAAGCCCCCATGCCGCAGACCATCATGATATCGAGTGAGGAAGAAAAAGAAAAACCTGATGCGGGAAAAACGAACGCCCGATGCATGCTTGGTTCGACCGCGTCGAATGATGAATGATAAACTCAGTCGTGTTGAAGCGCAGCGCTTGCGCAAGGAAATAGCCGTGCACTAATGCCCAAAGAGTTCAGGGACACGTGTCGCGTAGGTGGGGATGATGTCTCAATGGCGCCTTGCGAGACGCACATTGACAGCGAGGTAGTGTTGGTGAATTTTGGAGTCGACGCAGAGAAGCACAGGAGTACAATCATCTATCGTGATGTCCCGAGGATACGAGACCGGTGACTCTCTGGTGGAAAGTGCCGATGGGTCGAGATTAGTGAAGACTAGGGGTTCCGAGTAAGCGCAGCCGAGCCCGTCCTCTCAGCTGGTAGGGGTAGGGGTAGGGGTAGCGCAAGCAAATAGCCTGTGCCACCCCGAACATCCGATGCACTGAAAAGTCGCGCCCCGTGTGCCGCAGGAGGAAAGTCGCCGCCACGCGTGCGCGATCGTCCTGCTGAGAGCGCTCAGACGCTCCCGTTGCTAACGCCGAGTCTGCGGCGAATAAGCTCCTGCAACGCAAGGAGCTGTCGCCTCTCCTCCTCCCCCGGCGCCTCCACCTCCAACGGTGCCGTCTCATCGCCAGTCATGCTGTTCACCACCTCGTCCGGTGATTCGCCCTGGAGTGGTTCGTGTCAGTGCTGACGTCATCAAATTTGCTATGGCTTTAGATTCTTACGTTAAGACTGTAGATGAGAGTCTGCACCGCGTTGCCGCTGATGCCGAGGTCGGATTCACGCCTGGCTAGCTGGACGAGATTCACAGCTACGCGTCGGTCCGCTGGAGCTGCATTGCTGAATTTGCGGTCGTAGGTGCCCGAGTGTGTTGAGGTACCCTTTGCAGCCTTTGCAGCCTTTGCAGCCTTTGCAGCCTTTGCAGCCTTAGCAGCCTTAGCAGCCTTTGCCGCTTCCTGTTCCATACGTGCCCTAGAGCAAATCAGAAACCACTCAGAGCATTGCATCTGGACGCTCAAATGACTCACCTTTTGACCTTGGAGATGAAATCAAGTTTGATGCCCTTCGCGGGAAGACGATAGACCGTGCCCTCATCCTCATCGTTGCCAACGTCAGTGAACTCCTTCTCGCTGTCACTGCTGTCATCGGCGATCTCGATGATGCCGTGGTTCCTGAAGCCACGGCTCATGTTGACATCCACGATCCTGGGGTTCTTGGGCCTGCGAATCCGGAAGATCCGCCTGCTGCCAAGCTCGCTGGAAACAGTCGGCTCGATTGCGCGAAGGTCCCGGTCGATGTGGCGAGGACACTTCCAGATGTTGCGATGCCTGCTGTTGAACGGAATCGGCGGAGGATTGGCCATGGGGGGGTCCAGGCATTCCAAGTGCCAGTTTGCGTTGCAGATATCGCACTGGATTATCTGCTGCTTATTCAGTGAAGACTTGCCGCATTGCACGCAAAGAATAGCGTTGCCCTTCGCGTCGACGAGCCTGGTGTTGTCGGGCACTTCGTCCCAACCGCCGCGGCCCTTGTTGCTGCCTGATGTTAGCGATGGCTCCACAATGGCAAACACAATCACAAAGGGAACTTACAGAGGTTTCGTCGCCTGCACCTCCTCATAAGCGCCCTCCTTGTCGGCGCGAACGCCCTCAAAGTGATCCTGGACGCGCTTAGGCAGTGCGAAGACAGTCGGGTTGCGCTTGTTGAGCGTGCCGATCAGAGGACCGAAGATTCTGAATGGAGCCGGCTCCCGCGCTGCGCTGTTGCTCTTGGCCGTGCAAAGGTGGCAAAGCCATTTCTCATCGGGCGTGTCCTCGAGCGGCGGGTCGCAGCAGGTCAGGTGGAAGGCCTTATCGCAGCCATCGCAACAGAGTAAAAGGCCAGAGAACCCACATGCAGAACAAAAATCGTCGTTGTCGGAGCGCTGGAACTCAGTCAGAGGCGGTGAAGGAGGCAAACGCGATGAAACAGTTATGGATATTGAAGAAGGCTTCTGAAAATGCATGGCGGGTGATGGAGGGGAAGATGTGGGTGATGGTGGTGGAAAGGTCTCGAAGAGGTAAAGGATGGGAAGGCTAGCGTAAGGGTTGGCGGAAATTGGTCACTTACCGCGTCGTTGTCATCGTAGCCGATCGGGGATTCCATTCCGCCACTCGCACGAGCAACGCCCGCAACACCCCCCGTCCTATTTTTGATCGGCCTAGAATGCAAGCAGAGACATTAGCGACCCTCTCTAAGCCTTCATCACAATAACGCAGAATCCAACACGTCCCTTCTGCTCAGCCGTTGCTGTGTGGCTGGGGGCGATGTGAAACAAGCAGGAGCCAAGAAACACGTGTAGATGAAGCTGCGGGAAGTGCAAATCATGCCTGTCATTCCAGGCACCAAGCGCTGCGAGTGGGGAACTTACGAATGCTTTGTGCGAGCCGATGTCTTCTGCCTCTTCGAGGGCCGCTCGTTGCCGTCTGCATTGAGATTAGGCGTGGTAGCACGCGTCGCTGGTCCGGATCCATTCGGCGGGAATCCGTCTGAGAGTGGTGACGCGGCACTGCTGTTTGTCTGAAGTGAGGACTTCTTTAGAAGCCCGTTAGTGAGTTTGAGGGTCTGCTTCTTCGGTGGAGCCAGAACCGGAGCCTTGTTGAGTGGGGGGATATCGGTTTGGGAAAGTCCAGGCCTGATGTCGCTTATCGGGATGTTATTGTTGAAGGCCGAGATGTCAAAGAGGTCGTCGGTGTACTTTCGACGCTTTGCCTGCATGTCTTCGTCTTCGGATTCGCTCAAGCCAGCATCTTCAGAGGAGCGCTTGCCGTGGACCGTCGCTGAACCCTTCTTGCCAAACGGCTTTTTCGTCCTGATACCCAACTTGCTTGCACCGTTCGTGGAGGGTGCAGCAGTTGAGGGCCTGCTGATGGAAGGATCATCCAATGCGTCAGGGGGTGGGCCGGCAGCAATAGTCTCATCTACGGAGCTTAGGGAGGAGACCGATGACATGCTACCTCTCCTTGAGCGTGGGGAATGAGCCGCAGAAGATGACAAGCCGTTAACCGCCGCCGGCGGGACGGCTGGAGCGGGCTCCTTCGAGGGAGTAACAGTCCGTTCGGAGGGGAGCTCAGGAGCTGGCGACTGAATGGCGGAAGACGGGTTTAGGGTGGTGGACTTGCCGGGAGAGGAAGGAGTAGGTGACTGCGCGGATTGCGTTGGCGTCAAAGCGAGGCCGTTGGTGCCGCGCGAAATGCGAGCGCGCTTGGGGCTTCTCTCAGTGCTCTCCTCCTCCTGATCCTGTTGGAAAGCTTTCTTGGCGCGCTTCACATAGCGATCGAACTCAGCTTGCTTCTCCCTCGACGGAGCCCTGCCGTTATGCTTCGCAACGTAATCAAGCAGCTCGGCGAGACCCTTGTCATTCTTTCCTTGCTGAGAGAGGTGTCGCAGGACCGCGCCGATCTTCACCTGGCCGGTACTCTCAACCTTCGCATAGGCACCACGAAGAGCCTTCTCCACGCCCACAGGGAGGCCGTTGCTGATAGGTTCTGTAATTTGAGGTGAGGGGGTGCGGTTGTCGGGAGTGCTCGGGGCCGCGGTTGGGCGGACCGAGCCTACTGGAGTCTCGCTCTTTGCACCACGCTTGTTGCCTTTGGACTTCTTGCTCTTCTTCTTCTTGTTGGCAGGCATGTAGTCATCATCCTCCTCTTCAGCCTTGTTAGGGGGTATCACAGGAAGAAAGTCCTGAGGATTCCTGTCCCGGTCCTCCGCTTGTTGTGCGCCGTCCACGTCGGGCGTGTCGCGCGAATCCTCAGCTCCTGACAAATGGCCGTTCCTGCCAGCCACAGAGCGACGGAGACCATCGACCCTGGACCTTGCCCTATCCTTAGCTGTGGGCTTCACACCCAGCGGTTGCATGGTGGTCAGGACGCCCTGCCTCTCGAAGCCGACATCTTCGAAGCTCGGGACAGGCGTCCTGGGCGGTGGCTCAATCCAAGCGTCGAGCGATGACTGAGCCTTCTCCTTCGGCGCGGCAACTTGCGGGGCGGGCGAGTTGGCAGCATGCGAGCCGTTGGGGCTTGAGGCATTCGTCCGGGCGTTGGACCTGCGCGAAGGCCTTGACGGAGGCATGGTGCGAATCGGCAGCAGGGGCGCGATCCTGCTC
Organism: Neoscytalidium dimidiatum; assembly: GCA_037367355.1. Classification (NCBI taxonomy): domain Eukaryota; kingdom Fungi; phylum Ascomycota; class Dothideomycetes; order Botryosphaeriales; family Botryosphaeriaceae; genus Neoscytalidium; species Neoscytalidium dimidiatum. Next base: position 1,250,358 of record CM074705.1, on the reverse strand, counting down.
GACCGTTAGCTGCTATTCGCGAAATCAATTGGAGAAGGACCTACGACGCGTCTGCTCGCCGAATGGGGGTGTTGCGCGGGGAGGCGGCGCACGCGTTGTGTGCGGCGGCGGAGATGTTCAGACGAAGAGGACGGCTCGCGAAGGAAACCAGAGCGCGGCCGGAGGTCCCTCGGACAGCAGCTTGGGACCACTGCCTCTACGCCCCCCTTGTTCCGACCGGGCGCAACAACAATCAAAGAAGTAGAAAGGGATTAGCCTTTCTGAGGAGACGGTCGGTAGGAGGAAGGGAAGGAGCTTCGTGAATGCTCTGTGTGCTTTTTTTTTTTGTGTCCAAAGGAAGTGAGGTGCGGCGGGTAGGTCGACGCCGCCGGAGCTGAGATGCTGTGCCGCTGGACCAGGTCGTCGCTGTGAGCCAGGGGTTGCAAACACAACTGAATGAAGGGCTTTTGCGCAGGCGAAGCGGTGGCTTTGACTGGGCGAATGTTGTGGAAGAGGTGTTGGAGTTGAAGAAGTTTGGAAAGATTAAGACGGTGGGCATGCCAGAAATAATGGACCCGGCCACAATAGCTACCAGCCCACTATTGACTTCACCCAATCCGTTCACATTCACGCCGGCAAGGATTCGCTTGGTTTCATAAATTTTTGCTATTGTGTCCAGCCCGTATGGGCCGCTACTGCTATTCATGATGCTGCCTCGTGCAGCTGGCCCCCGCATGAAGCATGTACGCCGGCAAGGACGAGGGTTCCCCCACTGAAGCATTGCCCAGGACTTTTCGCTGGAATCCTCCCCACTCCGCTCTAAATTGCTTCTCTTTTTTTTTCCAATAGAGAGAGAGAGAGAAGGGGCGCATGGCAAACTCTTCTCCCCGCTCACTCCTACTCCTCCGACGAAGACTCGCCCTCCTCCTCCTTGTTGTCCTTCTTAGCGGGCTTCTTCTTCTTCTTCTTGTTCTTGGACTTCGCGCCTGTGGTCTTTCCAATAGGCTGCTCGAGGATCTTAAGAATCTCCTCATCGGTGATCTTCTTATCCGTCTTCAGCTTGTCAAGAGGGGGGCTCGGCGGTGCCGTCAAGCGAGTGATACCATTCTTGGTGATTGCTGTGTGGCAAGTCAGCTTCCTCATATGCAAATTGGTTTCCTGGACAAATGAAATAAGAAGGGAATGCAGTCCGGGCTTAACGAGTCAGAAGATCCAGTGACGCTCCAGGCAGAACGGAGAAGTTCAATGAACTGGGCACCCCTTCCTCTGAGAGAATGATGACCATCCACATTGCATAAATTTCCATGTGGCAGAGAGCAACCGACTCCGAAAACATGGCAGCAGCAAGGTAATCCAATCCTCGGCATTGAAGCATCATTGGGGTGCCTCCTGCCCAGTGATTGTCCGAATTCCCATGCCGCCGCTTGTTTTTGCCGTTGCAATTGCATTTCTCGCGTCTAGGCGTCTCTTAGAGCTTCTCAAGTGGACTGCCGCCTAGAGTACTGCGTTTGCGCCTTCAGATGCTAGGCATCCCTGCGACGGAGCGCAGTACTAGACCAAGGCGGCTCATTCACCAAGAGCTTTCGCAATGGCGCGTCCAGATAGCGTAAAGCTCGTGTGATCGGGATCTAGACATCCGCCTAGATGATCCACAGTGTCCCCACATTGCAGCATCTAGAAGGATGTTCCAAGTCCTGTTGGCCGATAGCTTCGCTGTGGATTCACGAAAGATGCCGGTAGGATCCCATGAAATCCTACTGCAAATCCGAGTTGTTTGCCCCAATGTCCTCACAGCAGAACACTGGAGGATCTCGGCCATTCCACAATTCTGCAGGCCCTTTGAAACTAAGGGCAGAGCGCGCCGTGATGGAGACTCAATGTTGAAACTTCGAGACGGACTCTTATGCTCAAGGAACCAATGTGTGGCTTCTTGTGAAGGTGATAGGAAATCCGTTTGACTTACCAATGGTGGAAAGGACTCTGGCGACAGCCTCGTTGTCCTTGTCGCCAACGACTTCGTACGCCCTCAGGACGCCGCCGCGGACGCACTCGACGACACCGACCTTGGCGGCACGCTCATCCTCCAGCTGACGCAAGCTGAAAGGGAAGTTGCCGAACTTCTTCTGAATCTCGGAGAGAGTAGACCTAGAGCTCGGACGCTTGAGGATGTAGGTGGTGTTGGTGCGGCGGTGGAGAGTAGTGCGATCGGGCAGCGTCTTGACCTTTCCGGAGCCCAAACTGACACCAACCTCAACACCCCAAACTTCACCAATCTCAGGAGTACCCTCACCCCTAACGCCTTCGCCAGGCGCAAGGATGATCTTCTTTTCTCCTTCAATCTCTGACCTGGCGAAGAGCCACGAAGTTGTGCTCTCGACAAGGTTGCAGTCGAAGCTCTTGACAACCTTCTCCAACAGCTGCGTCATCTGAGTCTGGGTGTAAGGCTTCTGAGCCTGGGCCTTCTTCTTCTCTTCCTCAGTGCCACTTGCAAGAGTACCAGGGGGGAGCATCAGCCGGAGAAGCAGCTCATTCGCGTAGTGAGTAGCAAGCAGGAGATCGGCCTGGCGGCTAGGGATAATATCATCCTTATTCTCGTGGGAGGGAATGATGATGGTGTCGCAAACAATTGTCCCAAGGTTGTCAATCTGGGCACCCAGCTGAATCTTGATGACATCGCCGGGCTTGATGGTGCGCTCAGCCTCTTCGGTGTCGGACGTGAGCGGGGTGTAGGGCGTGACGTAGGAGCTGGGCGAGACGGTGGTCGGGTGAGCAATGCCCTTGGGGATCTTCTTGCCCTTGTAGACGGTCGCGACCTTCTCCTCCAGGAGCTTATCGCCGCGCTCGCAGATGTCGACAATCTTAGCGCCCTCAATACACCATCCTAGCAGCGACGTCAATATGAAAATGTCGGGTGATGGCCAAGACCGGCGCTAGCGCATGGACAGAGGGAGCACACCGGTAACAGTCTCGAGAACGGCCTGGGAGATCTTGGCGGCCTCCTTGTACTTGGTCAGGGTATCAGGATTGTTGAGCGTGTAGTCTGCACGGCCGTCAGTGCGTGCACAATCGATTGGAAGCTGCCCGTCGCGAGCTGTGCCGTGCTATGACGTAGGTCGCAGATGCGGCGACAGCAGCAGGTGAGGTCGACTGGCTACGTACCGATCTCGGTAGAGTCAGCCATGATGGGCGAGAGCGTGGCAGAGGGGCTGGAACGGTGGGTGTAGTTCCTCGAGGGTGTGAGGCAAGAGGAAGGTTCTCTGGGTTTGACGACGGCGGGCCCCTCTTGAGCGAATTGCTGTGGTGGGGTTCCTGACGTCCCACTCGCTTAAAGCAGTCCAGCCCCAGCCACAAGCAAGCAAGCTCAGATCAGGCTTCCGTAGCACCTGGCTCTCCGCCTTGCGTGCGCCGGGCCTGTCCCCGCCGCTCACTAGCTGTTTTCGTCATCCACCCGTCCGCTGTTACTCTTGCGCTCCCCTGCGTGCTACCAGCACGCATCCATGTCTTATGGTTATCCATTCAATGTTGAGCCCGCCTTCCATCTTCGGTGCTAACGGACATGGGGTACTGGCGCTATTTGAACTCGCAGGATCCCCAGGGCGGGGCTGCGCCTGTCAGTAGTGACAGTCGTCGGCAGCCCTCATCGCCCGCCATGAGAAGCTTCTTTACCCTGCCCCTGCGCTTCCTCACCCACAATATTAGATATGCCACCACCTCGCCCTTTCAGGGAGAAGAGCTGTGGCCCGTCAGGAGCCCTCGCCTCATCAATGAGCTGATTTTCCATGCGCGAGGGGCGGTGCGTGCCAGATACGTCTGATGTGAGGAAACGGGCTGACCCTCTCCAACCCAGGAAACTCTCATTGGGCTACAGGAAGTCTTGAATAACCAATTGGTTGATATCATGGCCGGTCTGAATAACAACACATCGACCAACGTAAGCTACACAGGCTTTGATCTGAACCCGACCTCGCAATCAAACGAGTGGGCGTATCTTGGAGTCGGCAGGGACGACGGCGAAAAAGCCGGGGAATACTCGCCAATCCTCTACAGACCTGCTGTTTGGGACGTCGAGGATTACCAGTATTTCTGGCTGTCCGAAACACCAAACGTACCCTCCTTGGGTTGGGATGCTGGGAGTATTCGAATCGTCACCATTGGCCGCTTTCGACACCGTAGCAGCAATAAACGACTTCTGATGCTTAACACCCATCTTGACAACGCAGGCTCCGTCTCCAGACAGAAGTCAGCGGAGCTAATCACGAACTTCATCCGTGATTACCTGGAACAATACGGCAACGCAACCGCACTCCCAGTCATCCTCACCGGCGACTTCAACAGTGAGCCCACTGAGGAAGCCTATCAGTACTTCAGCAACCCGCCTTCATTAGTCAGAGACATCCGGGCTACTGTCCCGCCAGAGAGATGGTATGGGAACGAAAACACATTCACCGGTTTCAGCGCTGCAGATGGGCCGCCTAAGCGTATCGACTTTATATTCGCAGGACCGGTCAACAACGCTACGTCTGCTGTTGCTGCCTACCAGGGATATACTGTTCTTGCCAACAGATTTGACGATGGTGTCTATATCAGCGACCACAGAGCGGTAGTGGGAGACTTAGAATTATGAACGACGCCAGATCTACAACGATTCGATATCTGCCCCTAGGGACGAGCTGAAGCTATCGTTCGAGTTCGTCTAACTTCTTCCATAGTTATGTTCATTCAGATATTCGGACTTGGCTCCTCGAAACGCAAAAATAAAGTGATCTTCAGTTTACGTCGGGAATCCTAATTCAATTTAGTTGTGATTTTGGTCAACACGCGGACGTAGGCCGCCACGGATTTCCGCTTTAGTCCCAACCTCGTATAAATTTCCCGCAGGCATTAATCTTGCTGCTCTACTTCCTATCGCGATCTCCGGCCCTTCCCTCAACTTACGAACCGCTGGCCGCGGGCTTCCGAACAAATCATTAAGACATCTACGATAATCCTGGCTGTTTCCGCCTCTTGCAACCCAGAGGATGTCGCTTGTAACATATACTACCACACCCAAACCCTTACATGGGCGGTTGAAGTGGTCGCGTGAACATGACTGATCAGTGAAAACCGTGATTTATACTTTCGACTAGTATTTCAACTCCGTGTGCGCACCGTTGCTAGCTGTTGATATATGTTGGAACTAATCATGAAAGGCATTGTGTTATCTCTTTGCCTAGGTGATAACTCAGAGGCAGCGACGCGATATGTCATTAGAGCGACCCGAATCCTATTCTTTCTTTTATTGGTACGTTCGAAAAAGACTTTGAAAATGATTATGATAACTCGTCGCATTTGATACTTAATTGTAAAGCAGGAATATGGTTGATTCCTCTGGAAGGAGTTAGCATATTGGAACGTAATGACCTTAAACCCTGTGTGAGCTTCCATGGCAACGGCCGTCGAAAGCATCATTTCACTATTTGCCTTCGCTTATCTGGTGCGCGAGTTGACAACGGATGTATTTGAGTTCAAATTAGCAATACGAATTGAACTATTCACCCAGGCGTGAATTTCACAGATAATTTGATGCGCTCGCGCCCGGGTGTCCGCTTCAATTTTGCATGGATCACAACGCTCTAAGGACTCACTCTTACAATACGAACTGCGTCCCTGTAGAGCTGTACCCGCCGCGGATCAAAAGGTGAAGTCTTCGTTCACTTACTCCACTAGGTAACCAAATGAACTGAAGGTAGAATGGGCCCGATACCTACTTGATGATACGGGTCATATCGCGTTCCATACTTCAGCTCATGAAATGATGCGGCAGCGTTCGACATCATTGATAACAAGCCCCTTAGAAGTGATTTCACCGCTACCGGATTTTGGCGAGGATAGGAACACGGCTAAATAGATGCAGAGATATCCACTCATCAGGGCGAGCAAGCAAGCGAGCTTCAGGTTCCTCCAGTATACAAGACATGATGCTACTCCGTAATCCTTCATGGAATCATCCATCCAGGATTCAAAACATCTCTTTGATCGACCTTTGCCTCTCTTTTGACTTCGGCTGCTTTGAGAGCATTTCTTCCGCCTTCCTCTTGGCACTTCTGCCTTCATCCTGAAGCATGTCTTTGCTCGAGTAAAGGCTCGCAGGTATGCCGAATTCGTTCCCTGAGTTCAACTGTAAATACGTATAGGCATCTGTTTTGTACCATATTGCACGCGCATCGTCGCGGCTGGAAACGATACCCAGATCCACCAATGCGAGCAGGACGCGGCGGACATCCTCAACATCAAAGCAATTTCTGGTGTAAATGACGATAACGCCACACTGCTCCGACTTGTGGATGCTTCGGGTTGAGACTTTCGCTGCCGGGCCAAGGCGATTTTGGAGAACGGCGAGGCAAACCTGCTTCCACAGCCTCGGCAGGTCGTCCCAGGTGGGAAAGATTAGCCACTACAGTGAGTTAGCATCCGGACTATTGGACATAGAAATGAAAATTTGAATGTAATAACCTTGCCGGATATGACATTAAGCTCGCAAGCGAGCTTTGCTATTCGTTGCTTGAGTTTGGACCGATCATTGTTCAGCTTTCTTGTGATGGCGCCCTTATCCATTCCTGGATCATCCTTCTCCATCTGCTCTCGCTTTTTACGATAGTCTTCAAGAACATCATCACCTCTGTCGATAAACATATGGATGTCAGGCTCTTCCCTTGCATGGGCTGACTTATAGGGGCTCTCGACCCAGAACCAATCAATTCCGGACTCTTCAATATAGGTTGTATGCGGGGGGCAACGCTTCAAGAACTCAGAAACTGTCTCCGAAGGCTGATACCAGAGCCTGTTGCCCTCGTGCGGATAAATCAGCTCATTCGGCTCGTTGGAGGCAGGAGCATTGCTATTTCCCTTGGTGCCATCGGCTGACGACGAAGCACGCGCGGCGGCACGCGCTTTGTAAGCAATGGTCGATACGAGATTGTTGTGAGTGGACCAGTATTCAGATGACTTGAGCGAGGTGCTACGTTCCTCAAGAGCGTCAGCAGTCTCGTCGTCCCCTATGAACGGATTGAAACATTAGACATCCGAGAGAGCAACGATCGGCGGCAGCTTATGAGCGCTGCTGTTGACATTAGTGTGAAAATGAATTACCGTAGAAGCTCGACTCGTCGGAAATCCAGCCTTCTCCTGACACCGGCGCCTCGGCGAGCGGCATGTTCGCAGAATGAGAGTTTTCAGCCGCATGCCAGAGACTGAGCCAGCTGGCATGATTAACGAGGTGGGCACAAGAAGAGCGGAGGTGACGGAAGGTACGACCGGGGTTTCTGACGCGCGAAGCACGGACCGACTTTGGGATTGCGTCGCGTCGCGTCGCGTGTTCGCGCCCTCCTTCGCCGACAGCTTTCAAAATCGGCCGCATCTCTCTCCAGCAGCCGCCCATAGTCGCCAAAACAACTCATATTTGCAATGCCACACTCGATTACGCCAGGTTCCTCGCAGGGGGAGGACATCGAGCTCCCCGATGCCCCTGCCGTCAACGAAGCGGCCAACCTCACCTTTGATTCCGAGGACAAGAAGGCGCTGGAGGAAATGTTCGATGCAGAAGACTCCGATGAAGAGTTCTCCTCATCAGCGGCACCACAGGAGACTGTGTATGTTCATGGAGGCAGCATGACTCGTCGCTCTACTAACAGCACTGGAGGAAACCTGCATCGGCCGCTAGCTACGCAGACCCAGATATTATGCGAGCCTTCTATCAACGCCTCTTTCCTTTTCGTTTTCTCTTCCAATGGCTGAACCATTCGCCTTCTCCATCGACTGACTTCGCGCACCGTGAATTTGCATTCACTTTGCAAAATGACGCATACCTCCGATATCAGTCCTTTCCAACAGCAGATCTGTACGCAGTCTTGCAACTCGCCCGAGGTATAAGCTAATAGGTATCACAGCCTTCGCAAGCAGTGTGTACAGATGATTCCTTCCCGGTTTGAAATTGGGCCTGTATATTCTACAAATCCGCGCGATCGCAAGTCTCTACGAAAAGCGACTGCATTCAAGCCGATCTCAAAGGAGCTCGTGTTCGATATTGATATGACCGACTACGACGAGATCAGAACATGCTGCACTGGCGCCAGTATTTGCCACCAATGCTGGTCTTTTATCACCATGGCGATCAAAGTCGTGGATGTGGCCCTTAAGGAGGACTTTGGATTCAAGCACGTTCTTTGGGTGTATTCCGGTCGCCGTGGTGCTCACGCTTGGGTGTGCGACAAGCGCGCGAGGGATATGGACGATCAGAAAAGGAGGGCGATCGCGGGTTATTTGGAGCTGCTGAAGGGAGGTGACCAGGGTGGAAAGAAGGTGAACGTGAAAAGACCGCTCCACCCGCATCTCGAGTACGTTTCCCCTTATCCCGCCGGATGCCAAGGCAGTCTTACTGACATCGACGACAGGCGGAGTCTCAAAATCTTGCGGGCGCACTTTCAGACGAACATTCTCCTCGAGCAGGACCCTTGGGCCTCGCCAGAGAAGTCAGCTCGCCTACTGTCCCTCATTCCGGACAGGCAGCTTGCCGCGGCTCTTCAGAAGAAATGGGACTCTGCACCGTCGCGACCCTCTTCTCAAAAGTGGGCGGATATCGACACGCTTGCGTCCGAAGGCGTGTCAAGCACACTTGATCCTAAAGCGCTCAAAGAAGCTAAGCAGGACATTCTTCTCGAGTATACTTATCCGCGCCTTGACGCTGAGGTGTCCAAGAAGCTGAACCACTTGTTGAAGTCCCCGTTTGTTGTTCATCCCGGCACCGGCAGAGTCTGTGTGCCCATAGACACTCGGAATGTCGAGGAGTTTGATCCGCTCGGGGTGCCCACGGTCACGGAGCTGTTGGGCGAGATCGACGATTGGGCCCGGGCGAACGCAGGGTCAACGGAGACGGATGATGCGGCGAAGAAGATTCCGGATTGGGATAAGACGAGGCTGCGGCCTTACGTTGAATTCTTCCGGGGGTTCGTCAACGGGGTGATAAAGGACGAGAAGGCGTCGAAGAGAGGCCGGGACGAGGCGGATGGTATGGAGTTCTGAAGCGCCGGAGGGTGCAGACAATCGACCAGGCTGGGTCAATGACAAGGGGACTGTGCACATGGGTGGGCGGGGGTGCTGGCTGTTTGGGTTTTTACCGCAGATCTATGGGTCTCAGGACTGGGTCACGGCATCACTGGACTTGGGCAGGCGTCTACGGACCGGAACTATGGTTAGGCTGGTGGATCTCTAGAGAGCAATGATTCAGGGCAATGTTCCAGATGACTACAGCGCCCGCCAAGCAAATTAGCAATCGGGCTGAGGGCGAATGGCAACGGGGGGAGATGGGCTGCAGAGCAGTGCCGGAACGAGGAGGAAACGCAAATTTGCTGCAGGCGAGCGAGCGGTGGGCAGGGTTGCGATGGTGGTGCACTGTTCGGACTTTCCGTCCCAAGAGGGCATCCGGCGTCCAGACAGAATGCGAAAGCGAGCAGGCCGCGCAGTGGCCAATTAGAGGGGCAGCCGCTGCGACTGCCAGCCCTTGACGCTCCCGTCATTGCGGACGCCCACGGGACGTACCGCGGCGCGGGAAAGACCGTCTGGGATAACCGTTCGTGCAAGCCGAAGGCCGTGTGAAGATTCACAATCTGCGGTGTGTTGAGCCTTTAAAAGACGTGCAGCCCCCAGGGCGCCGCTGTGCTCCCGCCAGCTCCCAGCTCCCAGCGTCTCTCCCACCGCCCGATTAGGCGATGCCGACCGTGTCAGCTGCGCGCACTGGCGGCCACCGTCCCGCGGCCTTGATGGAGCGGCGTGCGCGTTGCGGAAACAGAGGTAAGCTGGCCGGCGCGCCGTGCTACTGATGCTTTTTTGTGTCTTTTCCCATCAGCCAGGGCAGGCAGGCAGGCAGGCAGGATGCGCGGGTGCCTGGCCTCCTCACACACCCCCCCTTCCTCGCCGCAGCCAACACGCAGCAACCCCCACGGCCACGGCAAGCCGGTCGGTGAGCCAAGCAGTAGGCAGGGCACGCTCTCATGCGCGGGCGCCGCCTCAGCCTTAAAGGCCGCCGCGAGCATGCTCGCTGCGCCGCTGCCCGTCCAGTTGGAGAGTCCGCAGTCCGCAGCTCGCAGTTCGCGGTTCTCGGCAGCGGGCCAGGGCCAAGCGTCGAAGATGGGATAACGGGCAACAAACCTAGCCGAACGATGTGGCACTCTCATTAGGCATCCCAACAACAGCGACTCACTTCTCACCCGGCGGAGCAGCGCACCGGCAGCGGGCCGCCTTCCATCGACGTCGCCGGACCAGCACGCAGCGGCCAAGCACCGTTCCGACCATCGACTCGCGCGCCGCTGCAGACCAGCAACCCAGCGCTGCCGGCAGTCGAGCGAAAATGCCTCGCTTAGGTAGGGGGAATGGGGTGGCTGTTCACGGCGCCCTTTGATTTTCGCGTGACGCGTTGACGCTCGAGAGCAGGCCACAAGAAGAGCCGAAACGGATGCGTGCAGTGCAAGAAGCGGCGAGTAAAGGTTGGTGTTGAAGCCCGCAGAACGTTGCCCGTTCTCCCCGTCTGCATCATTCCTGGACATCGTACGATATCCGGCCTGGTACTCAGGAGCTGGCGCTGATGTACTGCGTGCTTCCAGTGCGACGAGCAGCGCCCCTGCAATCACTGTGCCAGACATGGCGTCGAGTGCAGTCTTACTCTGCAAGACGCTCCTCCCCCGCCGGTCCCGCAGCAGGCGTCGTCGTCTACATCTCACGCCTCCGGCGACAGCCCGACCAACGCCGTGTCTCAGAGCATCGTCTTCTCGAACGTGAGTATCCGCAGCCCGACCACGGTGCTTTTTCCCTCTGGACTCCGGCATTTTCCTCTATTTCGTGGCCCGGCAGGGCGCTTTGGCAGCGCTCTCGAGTGTGGCTCTCTCCCACTATCAACATCTTCAAGAGGGGTTTCCCTGGTCGCGGAAATAAGCGTTTATATCCGTACCCCAATGTCCACCTCCACACCAGCCCTTTTTCCACACCACCAACCTTCCAGGCCAAGCGAACTTCAGACGCTGCGACCCTGGAGCGCCAAGATGGACAGTCGCTGACGTCATAATAGCAATCTGACCGGGAGCGGTTAAAGTCCCTACCATCGAGCAGCAAATCACAATCGTCAGAGTCCAGCAAAAATGACACCCCAGTGCTCACGTGGCCGGCGAGCCAGCAACCAGCGAAGGATCAAAATCCGTTCAACATGCTATCACGGGCTATCCACGAGCGAGATATCATGGGCCGCTTCACCGACAGCGTGGCCGTCATGGACTGGCAACGCGATCTGCAGCTGCTCCATCACTTTTCAACCTACACCGCGCTAACCATATCCGAAATGGACAGCATACGGCGATGCTACCAAATCACATATCCGCGTGTCGGATACACAAGCAAAGCCGTTATGCACGGCATCCTTGGCGTAGCAGCCCTGCATCTCGCTCATCTATACGAGGAACAGCGCGCCAAGTGGCTTGTCATTTCCACCAACCATCAGAACCGGGCCATCAGTGGATTCCGCTTGACGTTGCCGACAATAACACCTGAAAATTGCGACGAATTATATACCCTTTCCAGCTTGACTACGATGCTACGGTGTGCCGCACTACCTTTTCCGTCGGATCCCCGCCAACCTGATCCCATCGATGATACTTGCGAGGTCTTTGCGCTAATGCGAGGCGTTAATGAGATCCTAAAAACTTCCTACGTCTGGGTTGCCCAAGGTCCTGTCTCGGCCATGCTTGTTCCCGAAAGGTTGGGGCCATTCATTCCGTTCGAATCGACGGACTTGCTTCCCCTGGATGATTTCGGTGTCCAGGACCACTTTGACACTCTCAAGGCCATTGCATTGCACGAGTCCTTCGACCCGGCCATACAAAAGACGCTTTTACAGTCCGTTGCCAGCTTGAGCAATTGCTTCCGCCAGATTATGGTCCAACCTCCTGATCGCGAACCAGGGCTACTCCTCATTTGGCCGATCCGTGTTACCCCAGAGTTCATCTTCCTCATACGTCAGAGACATCCGGCCGCATTGATCTTCCTCGCACATTGGTGCATAGTTTTCCATAATCACGCGAATTTCTGGTGGCTTGGCGATCGTGGACAACGGTGCGTCCATGCCATTGCTGAGCAGATAGAACCTGAATGGAGAGACTATCTTCACTGGCCATTGGAGTATGTTTCCGACGATACCAACATTGGTAAAATTGGGGTCGTCTGAGACTGTAGCTGGCCTAAATGGCTCCCCATGTCGCTGTCATCATATTTTTGAACGAAGCCTTTCTTTCCGCTACGACCCAGCATCATCCGGCCGCGACTTACACGCACGCCAGAAGTGTAAGCCAAGGACGATTGTGAGCCCTTCACATCTGGGATGCCGGCGGAACAGTTCCACGTCAAATGCTGAAGAGGGCGCGAGGGACGGGCAGAATCAAGCTTCTGTCAGCACGGGTGTAACGTTTACACCTTCTCATTTTCCTTTTCTCCCTCCTGCAGATAAGGGACATCTGGATATCTAGACTTTTCCGGGATACCGTAAGCTTCTCGCCATGTCTTTTTTGGGGAGGAGCAAAGCGAGGCCGAACACTAAATGCGAACCGGCGGTATTGATGGGCCAACCGGCAAGGTTTCGTCAAGATATTCATTGAATCAGGCCTATGGGAACTGCTGGAGATACTGGAAGAGTTACAATGGAAAGGGCACGGCTGTAGAAGCTTGGTAGCAAAGGTAAACTTTCTTTTCTTACGAGTGGATGTGTCATGTGGGGAAAAGGGGGATATTGGGGAAGCGGAAATGCCCACATAAGATGCTGCTTAGGGGTCCACGCAGGTGACAAAGTTCAGGGTTACTTCTGTGCTCTCTACTCTATTGCAGATAGCAGGACGGAAGCCCCGGGGGACAAGGTGGAAGAAGTGGGGGTTTTTTTTCCTAATATGCAGAAGGGAACGGAATCGCTTCAAGCTTGACACACGCCCGGGAGAACTAAAGAAGGACCACTTCTATCAGCAAGACGGTGCTTGCTGAGTTGACATCGCTGTACGCAACTAAAACCACTTTCTGCACTTAAAAAAGCTGGCGCGATGTTGTATACAGGCAGTTCACTGGCAGGAGTATTGGTAAAAATAAAAACCTAGATCTCAATATTACCATTCCATCACTGTACAATATATATTAGCTCTCTTCACGACGCGTGCACATGATAATTTCATTTCTTCTCTGTCAATGCTAATTTTGCTTTCAAGCATCCGTCTATAATCTATCCAGGTGCAAGGGGCTGCCTTTCTACCGCTCCCAAGTAATAACCCAAGCTCTATAAGCATCGCACGAGAGGTACTCACACGGACACTCATGAGCCTTTCACTTCCACCTCTGCCGCTTTCCGCAGTCTGTTCATTACAGCGGCGGCCACATCTCCTTCTCTCTCGTCGATGCCTTCAACGAGAATGACGTCCACGTCTTTCCTATCCAGCTCGCGCAGCGCCGAGAAAAGACCGCGCGCGATGTCCTTGGTCTCCGAGCCCAGATCGACTTCCCAGATCTCCTGGTCCGCGGCGTCCGCGGAGACCAAACGCTGCGGCTTGGGCGTCGGGCGGACGGTCAGCGCGTCGAGCATTTTCGAGAAGCCCTGAGCGCCGTGCTGGGGCACCTGCTCGGCGCCGTTCGTGACCACGGGTGCCGCACCCTCGTTTCCCGTTGCGCTCTCGCCGTCCTGCGCTTCCGCTTGCACGACGGGTAGACCGCAGCCCCTCGGCCATTTCTTCGTCCTGATCGTCCCAACCCTCTTCTGGGCCCCCGCAGCTTCGCGCCCCGGCACGCCCGCCCCGGCCTCGAACAGCACGACCCGCGCGCGGGGCGAATAGTGCCTGTACTTCATGCCCGGCGCCCTCGGCGCCTCCCTCTTCTTGCCCGCGCCCGCCCGCCCTTCGTCCTCCTGCCCCATCTCCGCTTTGTCCTTGTACGCGACGCCGACGCGCTCCCAGCCGGGGCACTGCCGCAGCTCGTCGATGCTGACACCGCCGGGGCGCAGGATGACGGGCGTGTCGCCGGAGATGCCGTCGACGACGGTGCTCTCGACGCCGACGGCGCAGGGGCCGCCGTCCAGGATCGTGCGTATCCGGCCGGCCAGGTCGTGCGCGACGTGCTCGGCGGCCGTGGGGGAGGGCTTGGTGCTCGCGTTGGCCGAGGGCCCGGCGATGGGGCGGTCGGCGAGGCGGATGAGGAGGAGCGCGGTGAGCGAGCCTGGCATGCGCGCGCCGAAGGTGGAGAGGCCGGCGGTGACTTCGGGCGCGAGTGGGGATGGTGACGGGAGCGGGAGGATGATAGTAAGGGGCCCGGGCCAGAAGCGGCGGATTAGCGGGTGGTAGATGGGTGGGATGAGGTCGGCGGGATTCGATGGAGGGGTTGCGGTGGTGGTGGGCGGTTGGAGCAGGCGGCGGAGTTGGGATAGAGAGGCGACATGCACGATCAGTGGGTTGTCGGAGGGCCGCTGCTTCGCGGCGTAGATGCCCCGGACGGCGGAACTACTGGTAGCATCTGCACCTAGACCATAGACTGTTTCTGTAGGGAAGGCGACGGGGAGGGAGCCTTCTTGGACTTCGTGCGCGGCTTGCCGGAGGTGTGCAATGTCGGGGCCGCCGTCTGCCCAGGAGATGTCCCAGTCCTCGAGCAGAGCATCTGGACTCGGACGAGAGAGAGTTATCTTGCCAAGTTTGGAAGCATCAACGGGCAGGATGCTGGTTTTGCTAGGCTTCATGGTGGTGGTGGAGTTGGCGGAGGTCGTCGCGTGCCCGTTCGCCGCGACGTCAGGCGTGGCGCTCATGGTGGCGATATGGCGTGGAAAACTTGCGGCGGCAGTGCACAGTGACACCGGGCTGCAGATTCTGCGTGCGGACGACGTTGGAAACCTGGTGATGCAGGCATTGGGAAAGGTGGGCATGTGGTAGAGTGCATCTAGATTTTTTTTGAGTCAGCCGCAGTTGGGTTGCGCAGGTCGGGATGCATCCGCGCCGGGGAGGACAAGATACGGCAAGCAATTCGTCTCATTGCACATTCCATGATAAATTCATTGCCGACAGTTGTCCGAACGTCCGCCTGGCGCCTTCGGCCCGATCCAAAACGTCATCGCGACTCACTCACCAGAACTCAACACTGTCTTCCTCGGCGCACACATGGTTGGTGTTGAGCAGTCTTATCTACCAAATTGCCTTCCCGCGCGTCAGAACTTCGTCTTGGATAAAGCCAGCTGTTTTACTTCAGCCACAGAAGGCCTGGAACGACCTAGCGCTGGTTGCCCACAAGCGCAGTTCTCTGATGCAACTCTAAGCGCTGTCTCCCAGCTTTGTTTAGGCACCAGCACCTGTTCTATGATGCACCGCGCCCCCGGTTGCTTGAACGCAGACTTCCGGCAAGATCCAGAAGGTAAAATCTTCCATCAGAACAGAGAAGTGCAAGCAAAAGGCTGGAAGCACGAAGAAAGAGCTGCCTGGATTCAAGTTGCATAGTTCTCCTATGTGGGTATCTAGAGGATCACCTCAACCGGCGATCCTTGTCCATCTTTCCGAATCCTTGATGATCCAGGATTTTCTGTTGTTTTTTTTTTTTTTTGGACCTGCAAATACCCAAATCAAGGAGAATCGAGTCTAGGACACCGGCAGTCCTCAAACTCCTATCCCATCCCACTAGCCCGCTCTCTCTGGTCTTAGATATAGAAACACCACCACGCCCAACAGGTCTTTTTCGTACATATACAACATTTTTGACAGGTATTTAACTCGTTATCTGGGTCATCCGGTCATGTCTTCACGTTGCCGACACGATCGTCCGGCCAAACACCTATGCCCCTATGACTGTCCTGCCCATCTTTGGGCTTTTGCCGATAGTCGGTACCATCAGGTTTGCGGTATGATAGAGTCTCTGGTAG
Organism: Neoscytalidium dimidiatum; assembly: GCA_037367355.1. Classification (NCBI taxonomy): domain Eukaryota; kingdom Fungi; phylum Ascomycota; class Dothideomycetes; order Botryosphaeriales; family Botryosphaeriaceae; genus Neoscytalidium; species Neoscytalidium dimidiatum. The sequence goes on along the minus strand of CM074705.1, from coordinate 1,234,436 downwards.
TCTCTGCTGACCTTGGCCTTTCTTCTGTTCCTGGAGTATCTGCCCCGAGACCATGCCTAGGAGGTGCACGCACGTGCCGTCACGCTTGTCCCGATTATCCACTTTTAGCATCGGTGAGTAATGTCGAAGTGCGGAGCAGATGTGGGTGCGATGGCAGCGAGGATCTACCACTTAACGCTTTGAAACGATTGCTGTTGCCCAGCTGTCAATGTCCAACTGTCAAGGTCCGACTGTCAAGTGGAGTGGCGTGTTCTGCGTTGGCACCAGTCAAGACTGCTGAATTGTCAGGCGTTTACAGCGACAACGTGCAACAGCCGGCAGCTGAAGATTAAGAATGGAACAAATAGCATCAACTGGGCAACTTTTCTTCTTGACCCTTTGCTTCCCTGTCCGGGATTCGCTTCCATCAACATGTGCAAAAGTTTCAAAAAAGTCTATGCCTGCGGCTGTGCCGACCGTCACCCGAAATTCGGCCTTTGTCTTGACATCGTGACTGGAATCGACTGCAACGGTATCCAGGACGAAATCAATGAGATTTCTGAGGAGTGTGCTTTTTATCCATATTGTAAAGGCGACGCCTTGCGCACGCTCAGAGCTGCTGATGAAGCTTTGCTCGCGGAAGTGGGAAAGGATGCCGCGAAAGCGCATTTGAAACACAAGTAGTGAGACTGCTTGAGGCTAGAAGATGGCATTAGGACTGAGACTGCAACACTCAATTCATTCCCCGAACGGGGAAATAGCGGGACGGGCGCATTGAACAGACTAAAAGTGGTTTTAACTTGGGAGCGGCAGAATCTTACCGGTCAAACAGTCAGAGCCACGGACTTGGAATCAAGGGGGAATGAGGGTTCCCAATCCTCACTCTCAGGGTCATCCATAAGCAGTGGTACGAGAGCACTCAATGAAGAGGGCATGCACAACGGGTGGGTTGAAATCGATGACCGCGCAGGAGATGTTATATGAGACGTCGACGGAAGACGCAATACGGAAAAGATGGACGAGCTGGAGCGAATGCCACTTTCGTTTTTTGTATTCTGAGTAAAAATATAATGAGATGCCTGAAATGTCTCCACCGTAACGCCATGCGGCAGAGTCGCCGCCAGGTATCGCAAAAGGAGATATGCTCCTTCAAAAACCGAATCTGCGACAGCAATTCTTTCCCCGAACCCATGTTCATTTCCGTAGCCAGCTTACTTCTCCAATTTCCCAATAGCCAGCATTTCCAACTGCTCCCACTTCACCTTGATCTCCCGTGCCAACTCATAGTCCATCCTCTGCAGCCCCGCAACCGTAAACCCTTCCGCCAACATCCGGTTCTCAGGTATGGCCGTCGTTCTTAGCCGCCTGTGCTCATATCACATAGTAGAGCTTTGATGGCGAGCGTTTTCAAATCCTCTGCTAAAGCCGGAAATCAAGGCCAGGAATCTTGTTCTTTTCCATCTCTCCCTGCTTCGACGGTATACAGTTACCAATCGCACTCCCGTGACCGCAACGTGCGGAAGCCCGCGAGAACTCCAGTGGCGCCGTTGTTGCGACAACGCACTTCTCAGTAGTGGCGGGGTAGAGAAGCTGCTGGCAGTACATTTTAGCTGCTGACTCGGTCGACGCAAATGAAGTAGATGTCACGGGCTCACCCTTGGGAGAAGACGGCGAAGATGAGCGCGGCGACACCGACAGCCTGGCTGACGACGACGACGCGTCCTCGTCGTGTGGGCCGTGTGCGGGGATGCCGGCCTTGCGCTCGAGCTCGTTGTGTGCCCTTCGCGTGCAGTGCGGGCACCTGCGCCCCAGGCGCTCGAAGCGCGGATGCACCTGGCCGCAGTCATCCTCGTAGTCTGTGTAGCAGAACTCAATGATGTGGTCCGGCTTGGTGTGGCCGCAGCTGTAGACGGTGATAGGGGAGGTGCACATCTCGAGCCGGTTTCACTGTATTCGCGTCGTATTTACGGGTGTTTGGTCGGTTTGGAGGTTGAAGTAGCAGTCGGGGCTAGGAGCGCGATTTGATGTTTCTAAAAGGCGATTGGTATTGACAGGTAAGCAAGGGAGGACGTAGGAGCAATCGCTGAAGTCGAGCATTGCAGAAGGAGCCACGCAATTTAACTGATTGCGAGAGCAGGTGCCACCAGGGGTCCATTGACAACGTGGTGTCGTATGACGGGAGCGTGCCGTGAGTTATATTTGTTGCCGGCGATGAGGGCTTTCGAGCTTCGCCGTCACACTGCGTCATCTTCACGGCTAGCACATGCGACAGAATGGAAGTGTGCGCTATTTCAAGGCGCTGATTGATCGGTCAAGGCTGATTGGTGTGGGGTTGGGTATACATACTCGGGAGCGCCACGTCAGGTGCTTTTGGCGTGTTTGCTTTTTCTCACGCCAGCTCGCGTTAAGCGCGCCAGCAGTCCGCACCGCCTCATGCTTTCCCACACTACTACTCCATCAAGTCATATGCCTTGAATGCCGCCTTGAACGCCTCCGCATCGCCCTCCTCGTCCTCGCGGGTTTGTGCACATTCCCGCCAATCAACCCGGTTCTCCAGTCCCAACAGCTTGGCTAACACCCGGCGTCCGAATTGCAGATCGAAACGGAACGATGCATCAAGCGGCAGAATAAAATTTGACTCCGATCCTTTCGAACCAAACCCGTCAGTAGTGGGGCGCCAGATTTTGATCCTGAAGAAGTCGTTGCCTTCGTTGTATCCATCACCAACGTCTTTCTTTTCCATCTTAGGATATTTTTCGTTTTCTGCCTGGACCTTAAATGCAGCTTCCACAAGACCCCGATCGATTAGGTCCACTGGCGTGGGTACAAATTGCCAGTGTGTATGGACACCAGATGATCTGCTAATTTCCCATGTGACGGCACCCAGTTTTGACTTGCTGGTCTCCGCAACGAAGGTTTGCAAAGCCTTACGGTAACGTTCCATCTCGTCATATGTTTGCTTGCGAGATGAATCCTCCATGGATGCGAGAGTTGGAGAATGCGACATGGGAATGATAAGCATATGGCAGGGAAACTTGAGCTCCGGAGCAAATGTGGCTGCAGTTGTCAGTGGACCTTTAGCAGTGGTTATATAAGCCTCTTCACCAATAGAAGTGACCATGTGAGTGGCGATGTTCGGGTTCGAAAGACAAAAGAAGCATTCCGCTGGTGTAGGCGCTGCCGCGCGATGCCGCTTGTTTCCTCGCTTACGGTTGCCACCGTCCGTGGAGAAACGGTACGAAGTCTCCTGTGGAGGTCGGGGCCGTTTCTTGCCGGCAAAGGAGAGAGGTGAGGCTGTTGTGCCAGGAGGTATCGACACTGGAGGAGCAGCTGTCGGGTCAATCGAGAAGGCATAAATCCATCTAGCCTTATTCGGGTTGCCGAATGATGCAAGGCTAATGAAGCGCGTAACGCGATAGCCCTCGTCGGCATCCTCAGCCGGTGCATGAAAGAATGGCTCGCGTTCGTAGAAGGCAGTCGGGGACAGAGAGAAGTGGTAGCGTGGCTTAATGGCAGAGCAAAGGTCCGAAATGCACTGCTGTTCGATGGGCTTGTTTTCCGGACTTATATTGAACTCGACTTTAGAACCCGTGTGCACCTCCGCTGGCCATTCGCTGGTAACTAGAATGTCGGCATTGTTTGCGCCCTTCAGCGCGCGAGCATCGGCCTCTCCATAGAAGGGTGGGTACTTGTCCTTGGACACACCTGCGGCAATGTTCGGATCCAATGAACCCCCAAGGGCAACTATGCGGATACCTTCAGAGGTCTTCAGGGTGCTGCGCTTGCCAAGGAAATAGAGATTCGGGCAAAGTTCACCGCCCGAAGCGTCGAGTTTCTGCACCACCTTCTCCGGAAGGGACTTGGAACCAAGGGCGAAATAAACAGGTAGAGGAAGGTCGATTTTCCCATCAATCAAGTCGGTCTCGTTCTTCTCATCCTCAGGAGTGGAGATTTGGGGGTCGGTGAACAGGTCGCCAACTACGATCGCGAATGAGAAGCTGTTTTTGGCGTGCAGACCAGCAACTTTCTTGAATACCTCTGGAAACTGGCCATTCACACCGCCAATGACCACGCTGTATCCCGTCGTAAGTTCCTGCTTATGGTCCTGAGCTAAGTGGTGCTGGAGAGAGACCGCGAGCTACGACAAGGCGTAGAATGATCAAAAGGCGTCGTGCAAAGCGAAAATTGAGCTTACATTTTCGAGGCCATATTGTCAACGGCTGAGGCGCACTTCACTGAAGCATGCGAAGGAAGTTGAAGGGATATGTCTATGGTTCAGAGAATAGCGACTACTGTCCGCCGTCTTGATGTGATGCTGTAGTCAAGATGCGCAGCCCTTCACAAGATGGGTTGAAGTGAGGTCAGGTTGAGAGCGAGCGAAGAGGCGACAGCCTGAAGAGGATAAGCGCAGACAGACGCCCGGCAAAACCTGGTAGGTACGCGCACGGACCTGAGCCGGGCGGTGAGCGGTCGGCGGAGGCAGCTGAAATCGCCGACATAACTTTTCTGACGCTTCTCACGCTCGTAGCCCTCGCCGCTGCTCGTCCGTTTTCCTGTCCGCGACTTGGAGACCTGCGCAACCATGGCCGTCGTGTCGCAGGCCAAGCGCAAGAAGGCCGACAAGGTCTCCAAACCCAAGAAACCGGGTAGCACTCAATCCTCCCGGAAACACCATTTTGAGTCCTTCTCCCAGCGCATCGCGAAGCTCAACATCGACCCTATCCGCCGAACAACCCGCCGCGACTTTGACGAGCAGGATCTCTCCGCGACCACCTCATACCTCAAGAACTCCTTCGAAGAATGGAAGGATCTCAATCTCTCCGAAAACTTCCAGGCCTTTGCCCGCGAACTCGACCCGCTCTGCGAATCGCTTCCGCAAATCCTCTACCATGCCGATCGCATAATGGATCTGTTGATTCGATATATCGAAAAAAGGGATGCTTTGTCACTGGAGCCGCTGCTGAGCCTGGTCTCTCATTTCGCCCATGACCTGGGCGCAAGGTTCGAGAAGTACTTTGCGCGCACCGTGCAGACAGTGTGTGATGTTGCAGCGAAGCATCCAGGTATTGAGGTGATTGAATGGAGCTTCACATCTCTGGCTTGGCTGTTCAAGTACCTCTCGCGGCTGCTTGTTCCTGACTTGCGACCTCTCTACAATCTTATGGCCCCCCTCCTAGGCCGAGAGCACCAGAAGAGCTTTGTTACCCGCTTCGCCGCCGAGGCTATGAGCTTTCTGGTCAGAAAAGCCGGCGCATCATATCACAGAGATAAGGAACCATTAGAGACAGTCGTTTCTCATGCCTTGAGGGATCTTCACGAGTTGGCGCAGCGAAGCGATACGTATCAGTACCAACAAGGTTTGATGACGCTTTTTGTGGAGTCCGTGAAGGGAGTTCAGAATGGTCTTCACTCCAGCGCTGAAGCGGTCTTCAAGGTGCTACTTGCCCAGGCTCTTATACAGGATGATGCGTCCCTCGTACAACAGGAGAATTGTGCGATGGATGTTGTCCAAGGCGTCCTCACCGCCACCATACACCATACGAGCTCCGACACTTTCAGGCCTATACTGCAAATAGTATTGGAGCAAATAGATGGGTTTGGCTCGAGTATAGACAAGGAGAGGCTGGGATATGCCGCTCGCCTTCTCTTCACTGTTGCCGGCGTGAGGAAGGGGACCAGGATAGCCGACTGGGGTTCGCTCGTGCGGACTATGTCACAGATAATACACTCCGCGGAGTCATCTCAGGCTTTAGATGACCCCTCCGTCGCCTCTGACGTTCTGGCTTCTCTCGCGGTAGTATTGCAGCTTTGCCCTATGGATGTCGCAATCCCTCATCTAAGGATTCTGGATACCGTTTCCAGTGGCCCGTGGCAGCAATCTTTCCTGCCTTTCTGCAACTTATTTTCCGAGCTGGGGGCGGAGAGATTTCAAAGCATTCTATTGCCACACTTCAAGAGGTGAAATTCCGAGATCTAAACTTTGGTATATTACTAACTGCATTGCAGATTTTTCGTGTCGAAATGGAAACAAGAGAGGCGAGGTCTTGCTCTTTTAGTTCCGCACCTTGCTGGACGAGGCTGCTTCTCGAATTCTCCCCTTGCGTGTCCATCAGCGTGGCAGGAAGATATAATAAGCTCGTTCAAGAGACTTTCCAGCTCAGATTCTAGGCAGCCTGTTACAGAGGACGATGTGGCTCTGTGCAATGCGTATCTCGACATTACGAAATTATCCTCTGTCGAGAGCAAAACGGAGGCGCAAATTTACGCGCACCTTTATGATCTACTGAGCGGTTCCCTACGACAGAAGTTGGCCGATCCCTCTCCGAAAGCCAAGTTCGCTATAGGAGCTGGCTTCGATCTCGTGGCACAGAACCAGGACAAGAGAGCGGAAAACGCAGCAATATGGACCTCGTTGTGCGCAGCTTCTGCGGTCTATCTTCAGTACCCGAAATTCGCTGGTGCAATCTTGCGTTACCTAAAAACGCACGCCAACAGTCTGGAAGTAGCTGGTGAACATGTTGAGCCTCTGATCACTGCAGCTATCGATTGCCTTGCATCGCCGTCTCATGAACTGCGTACTTCAAGTTTGGACATCCTGCAGCTCATTTACTCTTTGAGGCATAGAGGCACCGAATCTGAGCTCCTCTCCACAGCCGTGTTGATCGAGAGTACGCCCTTGAACATCCAAACGGCACGTACAGTTTCAATGCATGTCCGTCGCCTTGCCGCCGCTTACAAGACTGCAATTGACGACCCCTGGATTGCGAGGGCGATCCCCACCTTCTGCTTCGGTCTTCTTCACGTCAGCTTCACACAAATATGGGAAGATTCCTGCACCGCCTTGAAAGAGATGTGCGAAACAAAAGAGGGTGAGATGGTGATTTCCGAGCTTGCTTTCAAATGGCTCGAGGCTATTCCTGCGGAGGAACTGTCGTCTCAGGATTCCTTTTCTTCATCTCCGGTGGAACTTGCCAATACTACGGCAACTACCGAGTTCGAGTGCAATAATCTTTTGCATTTATCTAATCTCTCAAAGAAGACATCAGAGCTCCTGTTCAATGCAGAACAACAGCTCATTCACAAATTCAACGTCGAGCACCGGAAGGTTGATTTCATCACGGGCCAAAGCCGATCACAAGCGCTCAGAGTTCTCAACGCTATTCCTCGAGTTGCGGAGAAGAAGTCCCGACTTCTTGTTCCTACGCTTCTCCGGTGGGCAACTGGGAGTGAGAATGCCGGCAATGCTAGTCCGGACGACCTTGTGGATGAAGCTGAAGAGGAGACGGGTGTACAGGTCAAATGGGCTCGTAAAGATCAAAAGTCAATGCTTGGGCTCTTTGCCAAGTTTGTCAACCCGAAAGTCCTATACAGATCTTCAGATGTTTACTCTGCCCTGTTGACCTTACTTGGCAATGGAGATGTGGAGATCCAGAAGTCCGCACTCAAGGCTATTTTGACCTGGAAAAACCGCAGCATCAATCGCTATGAAGAGAATCTCTTGAACATTCTCGATGATGCAAGGTTTAGGGAGCAAATTTCCGTCTTCTTGGATCTGGGACAAGATGAGGAATCCATGAAAGACGACGATCGACATGAAGTCATGCCTGTCATTCTGCGCCTTCTTTATGGAAAGGTCGTCGCACGTTCTGGATCAAGCAGCGGAAAACGTGGCCAAGAATCGAGGCGAAAGGCTGTTTTTATTGCGCTGACCAAATTTGGTGATGATGAAATCCGTCAGTTCCTCGGCATTGCGCTTGGCCCCCTTTCCGGTTTATCCTTGGTCCAGCAGGACAAATTTCGGCAAGAGAAGCTAGAGTCAGAGGTCATCGATCCGCGGAAGCAGTTCGGTCTGCTGAATATGCTTGAAGATATGCTCGATATCATTGGTACGCAAATGGGCCCATTCACTGGGCAACTGATTGATCCAGTTCTGTACTGTCTGGTTACCTCATCGAGGAGGATCATTGAGATATCTCAGGAGGAACAAAAAGAAAACTCGGGACTCGCATTGCTAAATTCGGTTCGGCAAGTCGGTTTTCACTGCCTCACCGGACTTTTCGATTATTGCCCTGAGTTCAAAAGGTGGGCTGAGTACATTCCGACTATTCTTCATGAGCTAGTCGAGCCGAGATTAGCGAAGCTTCCGGTTGAGACCGCTCAATCAGTTTCCGGTATCCTCAGACTGTTCTCTGCTTGGAGCAAATATTCTCAAACAGCACATTTCCTTGTCCAATACAACAACACACTTCTTGACAAGGCTATTGACTGTCTTGGAATTCATTTCGCCAAGGAGCAGGTGAAGCTCTTCGTTCTGCGAGATATCCTCCAGAATATCATTTCTCTTGCCGAGGCTGATTCGATGGATGTCGACCAACCGTCGGAAGATCATCCCTCCTTTGTAAAGGACCATATTCTCAAGCCGAAGTCTGGCCACATTCTAAATGTGATCGGTCGCGAAATTCAAGGCAGCCCAAGCAAGGAACTCCTCGACACAGGCGTGTCTACCATCTCGCGCCTAGCTCCCTTCGTTGCGGGATCTGTTGAGTCGGAATCCATGATTCGGATCTCCATTTTTCTCCTGCAGCAGCCGACAAGGAGGGTGAGCCCCAGGACTAAGAGCGATCTCCTCAATATTCTGCATAATTTTATACCGCAGTGTGGGTTGAATGCTCAGGATGAGTTGACGCAAGAGATATACCAGACTGTCTGTTCATTATTCAGTTTCTTCCAAGATCGCAGAAGCCGCACTCTTCTCTGTGAAGTTTTGGAAGACCTTGTACAGACTGACTCTGGCCTTGCTCTTGTCTCTAGCCTTGTTACTGATCTCAATGCGTTTTCGGAGACAAGGCTAGACGAACCCGACTTTAATCGTCGTTCGAAGGCTTATCATCAGATCAATGAAGAGCTCTATCAGACTTTCACAGTCAAGCAATGGCTTCCGCTTGTCAACAACATGCTGTTCTACATCAAGGAACAGGAAGAGCTCGTACTTCGCATCAACGCATCTTACTCCCTGAGGAGATTCATCGAGGTTGCCGCACGTGATAACAATGCGGAGCGCGATGAATTCCAAGAACTCATCACGGCGGCTGTTATACCTGGAATTTACACTGGTGTCCGGGAGAAGTCCGAGCTCGTGCGGGTTGAGTATCTTTCTGTATTGGCGCAGATCGTGAGGTTCTTCCCCTCTTGGTCCGTCGTGAGCGACATGCACGTGCTGCTTGTCGGGGATGATGATGAGGCATCGGTTTTCAGCAACGTGCTGCATATCCAGCAGCATCGTCGTCTCCGCGCTCTACGTCGATTAGAAAACGAGGCCAGCAAGATTTCAAGTACCAACATCAGCCATATTCTCATCCCTCTCATCGAGCATTTCATCTTCGACAGGGCCGAGGAGGATAGCACAGCGGCCAATCTCGCTGGGGAGGCTACGAAAACGATAGGATCGCTAGCTTTATGGCTTGAGTGGCCTCAGTACCGAGCTCTGTTGAGAAGATATAGCCAGGGTGAGATGGATAGGACGACCATCAAGCTTCTGGGACTTTTTATCGACAGCCTCAGCAAAGCAGCGCAGGCGAAGGGGCTTGTCTCTCCTCCCGGGAACTCGAATGTGAACGATGCGACGGGCGAGCGAACGGCGGATGATGACGACGCTGATGCTGTTTCGATGGCGAAGCTCGAAACGGTTGGTCTTGCGCGAACCATGCCCAGCAAAGAAAAGCTGGCTTCAGATCTGTCCAGCAATCTGCTCCCACCCTTGATTACGTACATCCATCACAAGGACGAGTCCACGGTAAGCCTGCGTGTTCCCGTAGCCGTCATCGTGGTCAAGCTCCTGCGGCTTCTCCCCACATCCGATTTCACAGACCGTCTGACCGCTGTCCTCATGGACATTTGCGCCATTTTGCGTAGCAGAGATCAGCAAGCCCGAGACATGACGAGAAAGACCTTGGCTGAAATTTCTGCGCTGATTGGCCCCGAATATTTTGGGTTCCTGCTCAAAGCATTACGCACTGCTCTTCAACGTGGATACCAGCTACATGTCCTATCTTTTACTGTGCACTCGATACTTGTCTCCATGACACCAACTTTCAAGCCTGGAGAACTCGATTACTGCTTGAAAGACATCGTGTCTGTTGCCATGGATGATATTTTCGGTGTTACCGGTCAAGAAAAGGACGCTGAGGACTATATCAGCAAAATGAAAGAGGTTAAGAGCAGCAAAAGCTTCGATTCCATGGAGCTCATCGCCAAGACGACAACCATCAAGCACTTCGTTGATCTGGTAGAGCCGATCCGAGCTCTGCTACTGGAGAAACTAGACTTAAAGTCGGTCAAGAAAATTGACGAGCTCCTTCGACGTATCGGTCTAGGTATCATGCACAACGAGGCCATACAAGATCGCGAGATCCTTGTGTTCTGCTACCAGCTGATCCAAGAGGTTTACAAGGCCAGTGCCAATCCAAACAAGAACAAGGACGAAGAAGACCCGCGCACACGTCGCTACCTCATCAATATGAAGGCAGCACACAAGATGCCCAACCGAGGAGCCACAAGTTCGCACATCCACAAGCTCATTCGGTTCTCTTTAGACGTTATGCGGTCTATCCTCTCGAAGCATGAAGAACTCAAAACCCCCACAAACATGGCTGGTTTCATGCCTATCATAGGCGATGCCATGGTTTCTGGACAGGAAGAGATTCAGATGTCTGCGATCCGACTGTTGAGCTCCATCATCAAGGTTCCTCTCGAGCAAATCGACAAAGATGCTCCAGTATACGTCTCCGAAGCTGTCCGTATTATCAGAGGCGAAAGGGACACCGACACTGAGCTTGGCCAGGCATCGTTGAAGCTCATTTCAGCTGTATTGCGTGAACGGCGTAACACCGGTGTTAAAGAGAAGGATGTTGCGTACCTGCTGAAGCGAGTCAAGGACGACTTGGAGGAGCCGGACCGCCAAGGAGTAACATTCAACTTCCTGAAAGCCGTTCTTGGCCGGAAGACCATCATTACAGAGGTCTATGAGATCCTGGATACAGTTGCCTCTGTCATGGTAACCAACCAGACGCGAACTGCCCGCGATCTCTCTCGCGGAGTCTACTTCCAGTTCCTCATGGACTACCCGCAGAGCAAGGAGCGTCTATCAAAACAGATTGCCTTTTTGATCAAAAACTTGGACTACAAGTACAAGGAAGGGCGCCAGTCTGTTATGGAGGCATTGCACCTTCTCTTGAATAAAGTCGGCGACGAACTTGTTCAAGATATTGCTGATAATGTATTTGCTCCTCTTGTGCTCCGTCTCGTAAACGATGAGGATAAAGAATGCAGAGAAATGGCTGGCCTGCTGCTCAAAAGAGTCTTCGAGAGGTCTGACAGCGAGCGCACGAAGAAATTTGTCTCCATAATGAAGGCGTGGTTGGAACAGGAGGAGCAAACGCTGAAGCGCCGTCTCGCGATTCAATGCTTTACTCTATACCTGGAGGTAAAGGAGGGCCAGACCAAGGAGACAAATTACGTCCTGCGTCAGCTTCCCGGTCTCGTAAATGAAGCGAGGGAGAGGCGTGGGGACGGCGATTGGGAGCTGATTTATTATTCGCTGCAAGCATTTGCCAAGCTCTGCAAGCTCTCCCCTACGACAACATTCGCGGCGGGTTCGCAACCAATATGGACGACGGTGCGGTCTTGTCTCACGTTCCCACATACTTGGGTCAAACTCTCAGCCGCGCGCCTCATCGGCCTCTACTTCGCCGACTTCGCCAGCCACAATGCGGCAGATGGATATGCCGGAATTCCCCTTACCGGTTCGGGTGGCCTGCAGCTGGCTGCTGACGACATGCTGGATTTGACGAGCGCCAGCTTGCGCATCCTCCGCGTGACGGGCGTCAGTGAGGAGCTCGCAACGCAAGCCGTGCGCAATCTCGTCTTCCTGGGCCGCTGCTTCGCGGTCAACGGTCTAGACTGGAAGAGGCGCAGCGCCGCAGAAGAGGGCGCTCTCAAGGAAGCCGGCGAAGAGAGCGACGAAGCCTCGTCGTCAGACTCGGAAGGCGCGGCGGACGAGGAGGCTGCCCCTGGTCAGCAGCAAGCCTCCGCGACCAGGGTGACGGCGCTGCACTACCTCCTAACGCGCCTTTCCCTCATCCTGCGCCGTGAGCCGGCGACCACGCGAGCGCCAGCGCTGTACCCGAAGACGGCGTCCATGACGCTCCTGGCGGCGTTGTGCAACGCCCTTCCCGCCTCGGCCCTCGAACCATCCCTCTCGGCGATCTTGCTACCCCTCCACAATCTCACCGACCCGTCCATTCCTGCGCCGCAGAGCCTGGACGAACGGTTCAATGAGGCGCAGAAAGGATTGAGCAACACGGCGACGGAGGTCATGGGCCTGCTACAGAAGAAACTGGGCACGACAGAGTACGTCAAGGTACTCGGGAAGGTGAGAGAAGGGGTGAAGGAAAGGAGAGAGGGCAGGAGGGTGAAGAGAGCGTTGGAGAGGGTTGCGGAACCGGAGAGAGCAGAAAGGGTGAAGAGGCGAAAGAGGGAGAGGGGCAAGGAGAGAAAGAAGGAAAGGGGTCAGGAGGCACGCGGGAGGAGGAGGGGTTGGTGAGATGGCGGAGAATGATAAGGTGGTTGATCATGAAGCGTCGGTGGACGAGGACGAGCGGTCAATCACGACGCGTTGGTGGGTGGAACTTTCTTTTTTTTTTTTTGGATCGTTGGCTTGGGCGCGTTTTCGGATGAGAAAGCGACTGGGGTTGCCAGGCAGGCATGTGAAAGGGTGGAGGATTTCCGGGGTACTGATGTTTTGCATGGATTGGCGTTTTATGGGAGAGGCCAATGAAAGGCTGGGAGTCGAAAATACGGGGAAGGCACAGAAAAGTGATTAGTTTTCTTAGCATGTGATTGTATTTCTGGGACCGTGTAATTGTAACATTGCATGTTGTTGCTCTCTTGAATACGAGTGCAACCTCCAGCCGTGAGTGATTCACGACACCATTTATAGAAGCCAAAAGGCTCGGTCGGTAAGGCAGGATGAGACGGATGGGAGAACACGACGACGCGCGTTCTCTGCACTGGGTTCAGTGTATATATAGCCTGTAGTTAAAAACAAAGGTGTGACACGAAACGAAAAGTCTCCTCATGCTGCTCAATTCACGCACATACTCATTCGTCTTCCGCCCTCGGCTCCTTCCTCCACTCGAGGTCCCCGCGTCCGTATGTTGAGTTAAGATAGAGTTATCAGTTAGCGCAAAGCATGTGGTTCATGCAAGCGAAAAGAAAAATGACGGCTCGGCTGTTGGCCATGGCATCATCCAGGCAGAGAGTCAGGTCATGCCGCGGGCTCTGTCGATCCACACACGGTGCCTGCCGAATGACTGGCGCATCGACTTTACGTCTCAGCCGCGCGAGCCTAGCTACCCGGGTCTTCCCTCTCCTCAACTTGTTTTCCTTTTTTTTTTTTTTTTTAACTATCCGTCCGTTGTATCTTTGGCTCTTTCTCTCCGCTGTGAACCGGCTTGCCGAACAGCTGCCCCGCTCCATCCGGCAAGAGTAACCTTCAGCTAGTTCACCAAGATTAGTCTAGTCATACTGATATCCCACCGGCCGCCGCGCTGGGCCAGAGAAAGTCAAAAGACACGCATAGACCATCGCCCACCGTAGATAGATACGTGTAGCCATCGGGGAGCGTTGTAGACAATGGGATGAGAAGGAAATTGGCCCATGCGAAAGACAAAAACAGGCGAGTCCGAAGAGCCCCGCTGAGCCTCGCGCCGCGCCGCGCCGTACGGCAGTAAGAGCGCTCAGGCCTTGTCTCGCACTCGCAGCTCGCATGGGCCCGCATGACCAGCTCACAGACCTTCACTGGATGACACTGCAAACTCACCTCTTTTTTTTCTTTCCTTTTTTCTTCGCGTCTCTCTTCCATGGATTCCATGATTTTTCAGCCACAGTTCAGACTGTCCTGTCAGGCCTGTTTGGCATCAGCTAAGAAAACGAAAAAGAGGGCATCGGATCATGCTGCCTGAATCTTACATACCGTCCTGCCTTAGCGTGTGCCTGACGGAGAATCCCAGGAAATCAGGCAACTCATGCCGGAGGGATTCTCTTCCTTTCAAGCCACTGTAGATTTGCTGGCCGACGAGCAGTGACCATGGTACCTTTTTTTTTTTTTTCCTCCTCTCCCCTCTCTGCGCCTTCGCTTCGGCTGTGGCGGCGCGATGCTTGACTCGTCGCGTTGAGGGTGAGACAAGCGCCCACGGCGGCCATGGCCAGCAGGGGCGGGGGCCTAGGACCGTACGGGCATCGAGAGTTGACCCGCAGCAAGCAGCAGGAACATCGTACCTGTCATGCCCCCCCCCCTCTTCCCGGAAGACGCGCGCTCGCGCCCACAGAAACGCCTAGCAAACCAACAAGCAGCAACAGCAGCAGCAGCATCAGCATCAGCATCAGCCAAACCGCCGCCGCCGCCGCCGCCGCCCCTCCTCCCCGTTATCCCGTCTGTGTCTGTCCCACCGCCCTCCCTTCCCCCTCCCCTCCCCACCATGCAGGCCTGCACGTAAACACACAATAACGGCGGATCTGCGTCAAGGAAGGGACGAGGATCTCGCACCACGTAGCTGCCCGCCCCGTGAGCAGGAAAAAAAAATATTAAGAATGAACAACACAATGGGTTCCTGCATCCTTGACTGAGAACGGTTTGGCAGCAGTCCCACATCGCAAATGCGCCGAAGAAACGACAGCCTCACTTTTAAGCCACACACCACAAGATCGGTCGACCGCAACCTCTTTCATTTATTTTTTTTTCCCATCGCCGCTCGTAGCGATAAGGGCCGGGGGAGGGAAATATTTTGTATCACGAGGTCATGGTGTTGGTCGATAGGTGTGGAGTCTCTCTCTCGCTCGCGCACATACTCTCCAGCCTTGACGCCCGGCTCCACTTTCAGTGAGGAAAAAAAAAAAAAACAAAGGACCGGTGCGTGCGTGGTTCGTTGCGAATCCCACCGTAACTCTCAGGTCTCACGTCCCTTCCTACATACCCACTTCGCACGCATCACCCTTCACCCTTCACCGACTATGTGATGAAAGACGGACAGGCAGCGATCATGATCTTCGTAGAAATTTTTCCGGCCCGCCTCTCCTTTGTTTGTTTACACATTGCACACAACCAGCAGCAGAGAGGGGGGGGCCGACCTTCTCCTCGTCGTCGTCGTCTTCGTCGTGGTGAAGTGCAGGACAAGGCACAACGGCACGCACGACGACGAACGACGCGGGGGAGGTCTAGAAGCGTGTAAGCATTGCGAGGCAGGGCAAACGGTGCAAGCGCGAGACATGGCCAGGAACCCCTCCGCCACACGTCCGCCCCCCTCTCCAGTGCCGCAAGCAACCGGCTTTCCCGAAGTCCGAGAGGAAGAGGCTCCGTCTGATTGACGAGAATGGCGAGGTGGCGATCTTACATACGTATACAACGCTGCATGCCCACCCCCCATCCGACCGCGCAAAAGAGCCGGCGGCCGCAGCCGAGGATCCTCAAGAGAAATGCCGCCTTGAGGATGTGATGCGGAAGAGAGAGAGGGGTCCTCTGGCGTTTCGTACAGTGTGGGCGCGTCATACGTCGATCAGACACACGGACACAACAATCACTTCATCAGCGTCATCATCCTCGGCCGCAGCAACATCATCCGAGCCTCACCTCTTGTGCCATGTCCCCGACACGTACCCTTTTGATACCGCAACTGACACATCACACTGCACCCCCAACTTTTTTTTTCCTTTCGAAAGTATCCAAATTCACATCCATTGCTTGTCAAGCAGATAGACCAAGAAGCTATGTCAAGAATGTTCAAGGAGAATAAAACAGTAAAGTAGCGGCGAAGAACGTAAAAATAAAAGAAAAGGTGTTTATAAAGATTTGTATACGAAGTAGATTTCAATGGGAACGCTGGAGCAGAAAATTCCAATCGAATTCCAAACCCGGAGGAAAAGGAAAGCGAAAGAGGCTATAGAAATCCAAATCGCTGACCGCCAAATCGCCGGTATTAAAACCTCCTATCCCAGGAATTGCCATCATGGTAAGAACGCGAGCAATAACAGCCGCATAATATCAAGATAAAGTGGAGATTTGTAACGACGAACAATTTGGAAGTAGCCAAAACGGAAAGCAGAGAGAAAAGGATAAAAGGATGCGCAAGCAACAAGTAACAGCGCGGAGCAATAAAGGAGACCCAAAACGAATGTCGGAAGGACCAAAATCAAGAAGCCAGAGTAACCCAAAGTAATCAAAGCCCACCGGGACCCAGTCATCCACCCAGTATGAAAACCCTTGCTGAAACCAGCGAATGGTGGACAACAAAACTTGCCACCTCGATGCAGCCCTGCAACAGGGGGAACGCAACAAGGAAATGCAGCCATAGGAAACGCATGCTGGCAGTCGACAAAACGAAAGCGGCACAAAAATTCACGAGAAACACAGCAAAAAAAAAAAAATTCGTCAAGGAAATTCGACAAAGCCATCCTCTCTCATGGGTATCACATTGCGCACCAATGATGGATTTCTTCGTCGTCTCATAATAGGAGGGGAAAAAAGAATCATGAAATGGCACGTTTCGTTACGTCATGTCGGATCGTGAGTTTCGGCGAGCGTTCTTGCAAGGATGAGCGTAGAGTCAGAGCCGTTCACTAGAAAATTTCGTACCCGGAACCCAGACGAAGGGTATTGTGAGATGTTGATGAAAGATCAAGCCCCATTGGCCGATCGTTCACCTGTTGCGACAGCTACGAGCGCTTCTAGCCTCCTCATATCGCCCGACCCATTGGGGCCTTGTTGGTGACCTGCAAAAGCCGTTGCTGGCTGGCCATGCGCATACGGGGGTTGAGTCCCAAAGTGATATCCTGGGTGTGTGGGTGGACGTTCGTTGGCAGGCGGCGGTGCTTGCGGAAAGGTGAATTTCGCTGGATCCTCCATGTGCATACTAGATGGACGCTCCTCGACATTTCCATTGTTCTGCACAATAACGGGGTAGTATTCTCCAAGAGATGAGGTGGAGGGTGTGGGCACGCCTTCGCTGCTGCTCGAATCTTCTGGGGACGTCCTCTGGTTTCGGTAGGCGTGCTGCTGAGCTTGTTGCTGTTGTTGCTGTTGTGAGGGATGTTGCAATGGACCCATGTACCAAGCTTGTCGTTTGTTCTTTCGAGGAGTTGTTGGCTGCTGTGTCTGCTCGTGAGAACTTTGGCTCAGCTCGCCTCCCGTGGAAGGTCGGCTCATATGAGTTAGTGGAGGTGGAGGAGCGGCACGATTTGCGGAAAAGGTCGGGTGTGGAGCCGTTGTTGGTCTCTGCGACTGGCTCGGTTCTCTACTGCTTCCAAAGTTGAACCAAGTCGTGGTCTCGCGGGGCGGCGTTGAGTTTGTAATGTCGAGCTTATGAATCCCTCGCTGCAGTGACAAGTCGAGGGAGCTGTGGTGGTGGTGATGAGGTCTATGCTCGCGAACGTTTGGCGTCGAGGGCTCCATCGCTTCCGGTCGGTTAGGGTGATCAACTTGCATCGGGCTCGACGAACGTTGCGTAGTCAGGGAAGGAGGTGGCGGTGCATGGTCGAACGACTCTATTCCTGGAAGACGAGTGACTTGACTTGAGGCTGGCTGATTGGCAGCCGGTTGGGATGAGAAGGAAGGCTGTGGGGCATCTGGAGTCTGGTAGTAGCTTAAACCGCTGGTTGCCGGTCTGGGAGTCAAGGCAGAGTATGTTCCCGGGTGCCATGTCCTCCTTCTCCAATCAGCATCAGAGCTTACAGATTCACGCCGAGAGTCTGTCGAGAACGTCGAGCCCGTGGGGCTGTTGAGAAAGCTTCCCGTGTTGGAATAGTTGGATGGCGTGGAAGATGTCAACGGGCTGATGTACGGGGGAGGGTAATTCGAACCGGGCGGCCCCTGGAACGGGTTTCCGCTGCCCGACGGGACGGACAGCCGACGTCCGGGGACGTGGCCGGCCCACGTAACGGGCCTTTGAGCGGTCGTGACGGGCGACTCGATGCCGGACGGGTATCGGGGACCTGGACTGCCTGTTGCTGGTGAAAACGTTGCTGATGTTGGCGTACTGAATCCACTTGGTGACTGGCTGCCGAGAGCGGGATACTGACCACCAGGGTTATATGTGTCTAGCGTCAGCCGTGCTCGCGCAGCTCCGTCGCCAGCCATGGCTAGCGGGGCGGGCCGCCGTCGCGCATCGTCTCGGTCGCTGGTATTAGAACTGGTCGAAGCAATACTCGAAGCCGAGAGGTTCCGGCTGTGACCTCTGCTGTGAGCACCACCGCTGCTGATGGTCGAGGCGCGAGAGCGGCCGTTGGGCGGGCGGACACGGTCTGTCCGAATCTGTCGCTGGAATCTTGTGCCGGTTGCCGCCAAGGAATCCCCGGGGATGTCCTCGTTTACGTGGACGGTCTGGGCATGCTGACGAAGATTGTCCAGCCGTGAGAACCTACGGTTGCAGTGACACTGGAAGGGTCGCTCGCCGGTATGTTTCCTACATCTCTGTCAGTATTGCGCAGCTGAGGGTGATACGGGTGCGACGAACCTGATGTGCCTTGCCAGATGTTCGCTCCTGGTAAAACTCAGCTGGCAGGGAGGAAAGTCAGTACAGAAAAAGCGTTGGCCCTTCTTCTTCTTCGCTGGCCTGTTGTCACTGTTGACGCTCTCGTTCTCGGAGGCGGCGTGGCCGTCCTCGTCGTCCATCACCACATCCTTGTTGTCGGCAGAGCGGGTGGAGTTTTCCGAGTTGCCGCGGCGCAGGGTGCTGTTGCGCTGCTGCTTCTTGGATTCCTGAGCGGCACCGGCGGGGTCTGAGGGCAGCGGACGCTGTCCGGCCAATCCGCCAAAGCTGTCCCGGGTGGGAGTCTTTGCCGACTGCTCGTCGACGTGACGCTGGTCCTGCTGGTGGTGGTGCAGGTGCTGGTCGGCGCCGAAGAGCTTGGTCGGGCGCGGGGTGGTGGGGGTCGTCTCCTCACCCGAGTGGCCGGGTGGCGGCTCCGGGACGGTCAAGGTGGTGTTGACGGCGCGAAAGCCAGACATCGTCAGGTCGATAATGGCTGCGGGGAGCGAGGCTATTATTACCGTGTACTGCGGCCGGGAGCTGGGAGCTGACGGTGAAACGCCAAGTCTTACCTGCTTCCTTCGGTGACACGAGCACTCTGCGTGCGATCACCGCCCGAAGGCCAGGCGGCCGGAAATGTGTAGTGTGTTCGGGAAGCGCTTGCAGGAGCGGCGTGGGCCACGAGACGGCGCGGAGAGGAGGACTTGGGGTTGTGCGAGAGTGGTGCGGATGCAAGAGCGGGCGCTGGTCGGTACAGGCGCTGGTCGCATCGGCATCCGGGCTGGCGTAGCACGCGCGGAGCAGCGCGGTGGTGGAGGTTGCGTCGATGTCGAGGCTGGAGTCGCTCTCTCAGGCGTGTATCATGGCATGTGCGAAGGCGCGGCGGGGGTTGTGACGCCTTATCGCAGCGCTGGAAAAGATCCCCGCCACCAGAGGACGATCGGGAGGCGTGCGCACGGGCAGGCTGGCCGGGCTGCGATGCGGCTCTGTGTCTGGCGGGCAGCGGGCGCGGAGGGAGCGCTTGGGCCGTGGGTGGAGAGGTGGTGATGAGATCAGAAGGCAGGCAAGCAGGCGGCAAAGCAGCAGCTGTCAGGCCAGGGCGAGGGCTGGAGTATCGCACGCAGGCTGCGCGTCGGACTAGTCAGCCATTCGACCATGCATGCAGCGAGGGGGCTAGTTACGTCTGTCGCTGAGAGGGGCTGGTTGGGGCGCTGTTCTTACTCCTAGCACGAGCAGCCTAGCGGCGATCCAGCAGCCTGTCCAAGGGCAGAAAGGCACCGCCGCTCGTACTCAGCGCCGCGCCGGACTGGGAGCGGCCTGTTGCTGAGAAATGCCCACTTTAGCATGAACCTTGCAGCCACCCAGCGCGCCCTCCACCACCGCCCGCGAGCCTCAATGGCCAGCACTCACGCCCCTCCGCACCCGCTCCCAGCGCCAGCGCCAGCGCCCGCGCCCGCGCCCAGCTCCCGGCTCCCAGCATCCAGCACCCAGCACCCAGCACCCAGCATCCAGCACCCAAGCATCCAGCACCCGGCTCGCAGCTCACAGCTCGCAGCTCATAGCGCCCAGCTCTCGCAGCACCGCCCGCACGCCCGCCCGCGCCAGCGCCGGCGGCGATAGCGATAGCAACAGCGACAGCAGCATCGACATCGACATCGACGGCGACGGCGGCGAGCAGCACGGCGGCGACACGCGCGACGCTGATGCGAGCGCCGCGACGACGCACGCCGCACGCCTCGACTCGTCTAGCTGCGACGTCTGCTGGCATGTGAAACCCCGTCAGCGCCCTGCAGCCACTCGAGCAGCGCGCGCCGGGCGGGTGCCCACGGGCGTTGCAGGGCAGAGCAGGGCAGGGCAGGGCAGGGCAGGGCGCGGCGGCAGGCCGAGCGCCGGTGGGGACGCTGCTGCGAGAAACACGGTGAGAGGCCGCCGCAGCATCGCCGCCGTCCCCTCCGGCCTCATTGGCCGCCTGACCAAGCGCCGCGTACCTTGAGACGCAACCCTAAAGTGCCCTAAAGTGAGAGACAGGAACAGATATGCAAGGGCGCCCTCTGTGCCTAGCCTTAGCGAACAGCTTGCGATACGCGACCAACCGACTCGATCTTCATAAAGATCCCGCCCGCGCAATCCCACCCGTCCGCCCTCACTGACTCGCCCGCGGCCCGGCCTGCTGACCGTCGCTGCTTGTCGCAACCGCACTTCTGTCCATCCAACACCTTGTTGACTGCCCGCCAGCACCCACCCCAGCCCGCTCCAAAATCCCAAAATCCCAAAATCCCAACCATCCCCGCAACGCGCCCGCGCTTCGCCCCCCTTCCCCGCGCCCCCGCGGCCGACTGCATGTTTCGAGAAAAGACACTCGCTGCCAGAGCGCCGCAAGGAGACTCGTCAAGGGCATTTATTTGAAGTTTTGAACAACGCTGTGCTACGTGAAAAGGAACAGGGTCGCTGCTCACCGCCCCGCGCCGGATGCGCCCCCTTCTCCCACGCCTTCGCTCCTTTTTTTTTTCCCTATCCTGCATTACCTGCTCTATTGCACCACCTGCCAAAACATTAGTCCGGCCATGTCGAGAGGATTAAAGGGGGCGGCGGAGGACTCACCTTCTCCCTCAGCATGCCCAGCCATTGCTGCAAGCTGACACCTTGGTCCGCCCGATCCTCCACAAGCAGCGTCTGCGCCCACAGCTTCAGGCTCGGGTCGCCGTCTTCCCTGATAATGTACAACGTCGGCACCGTAATGCTACCCACCCCCTTCATCCTGTGGTCTTTGCTCTTATCGATCACTGCTCTGACCCGCTCATTCATCTCGTTGTCCAGAATCGGCATGCTGGACTTGCCCTGCTTGATGGCGTTCTTGTCGTCCACGCCAAACACGTCGATAAGCAACTGCGATACCGCGTCGCGTCCTATCCACAGGAACTGATTGACTCCGTCGTCGATGAGATATAGCCCGTACGGCACAATCCTCTCCGATGACAGATTCAGCGGAGGCGGGAGAAGGATCTCGCCCGTCTCGGGGTGAGGAACGCCAGCGTCATCGGGCATGTCATGAAGCGAGTAAAAGCGCGGGTAGATGTACTGAATCATTAGGGGGAGCGGCAGCGTTGAGAGCAAACAAAGAGCTGCAGCACGCAGATCGGATGGTATTTGCGCTGATCTCCGGAGGCCGACCTGTTGCTGTCTATCAGTACCCAAACCGCTTTCCCACGTGATCAAGTCAAGGTAACCTTACGTTCTTGATGAGGCCCAAGAAAAGGACCGGTAATGCACGAAGGTTGGCGGGCAATTGGAGACCACCGCCAATGTTACCTCCCGCCAATTCTTTCTTGTATGTCTGCAGGATTTCAATGATTTTGCTCTGGAGAGCATCTCTGGCGGCATCCAGCCCACTCCCCAAAGCCCTTTCAACAGCCTTGTGGCTGAAGTAGGCAGTAATAGCCTGTGCATCCGCCGAGGAGTAGACACTGGCCAGGTTGTCGGTGGTTGGTATCGCCAGGGTCAGGACTCTTATCCTCCGCTCACCGTTGCAAGTCGTGTGAAGAACAGCGGTTTGCATACAGACGAACGGCTTTGTCAGAGTCTCATCAATGGCAACCTCCACAACGTAGGCTTGGTCACGAGGGAAGGCAGGGAATGCACAGAGATCGGAGCTCCGGTTGAAGAAATTGCCGTAAAACGTGCTCATGCGCAAGCCCGTCGTTGCACGCACGCGCAAGACAGCCTCCAACCCAATTTCAGATGAAAGATAGTCGCTGAACTCGCGGGCGAACTTGATAGCGTCCTCACTCCGTGCGGCATTCCATCCAGGGTAAAACCAAGTCTGGCCTCCGGTATATCTGGGCAGGTTCGAGAGGGTGGCAACGTCTTGGTACTGAGAAGAGAAAAGGAACATGTCAATCGAAACCTGGTTCTTTGAACATTCCACCGCAAAGGACTTGTAGAAACTGTTGGCGGTTTGTAGAAGTTTTCCTTCACTGCTGGTGCCGAGAACCTTCTTATCTTCGCGCATATCAAGCTTGCCATATCCGATGTTCGGTAGAGAGGCGCTGAGAACCGTGATCTTTCCGCCGACAGGCGAAATGAGCTTGTGACCAGCGCGTAAAGCCGAACCCATGGCCGAGCCGCCGTTCTGGGTATCTTGGAACATGGACTGGAGCTTGCCAAGAAAAGTCTCAATGTTGGCCCGGCTTTCTGCGAGGTTTACCAGCAAGTCCTCAGGAGTGGGAAGGAAAGGCTCGTCGAGATCGCTAACAACCAGCATCCTAGGGTCGCTGTTCTCACTTCCATCGCGCGGGATGGAGAAGTAGTGTAGGCTCGAATCAACGGCCATGAAACCGAGCCTCGTCCTCCTGTCCGCATTCGGGATCCTGTCCAAACTCTCCAAAATGCACCTTGCGGCCGTTGCCAACAGACCGTTGGTAACAGCGGCATAACTGACGTCGAACAGGAAAAGGTAGACCAGCGGCTGGGGAGGCCGGACCATGTACTCTTGAGGAGCCACGAATTCCACGACCGAATAGTTCAATTCAGGTCTCTGCCACCTGTCCACACTTTGCTGTGTCGCCGCGTCCCAATCGAATGCCTGAGGAACATCGTTGGTCAGGTTACACATATTGCAGCGCCAACGGTGGCCGTGGTCAAGGAAAGTTGCAAACGGGTTGATGTACGAGCGGCACCTCCGACATCTCGAGATGACCTGGTCTGGAACGACGGGCACAGGATCCTCGGCATCGTGCAGGGAAGTGTACGGTTGGATGACCAGGGCGAGAGGCAGGCGGGACTTCTTCAGCAGCGAGTGGGTGGTCGGGATGGAGTTCAAGGTCGACCGAACGTACTTTGGAGGGCAATTGGCGAATTCAGAGGGCGTGACGCTAGTCTAAGAAGATGTCAGCAGTGCGCATTTCCCTGTCCGGCTGGGGCGGCGACTGACGTTTGGGGGAAGATTGATCGGTGGCGGGGGCTGGTCAAGCTCGTAGACATTGAAGGGAGCGCTCATAAGATCGGTGGTGACAAGCTGGTTCAGCTGGGATTGCTGGGGCGGCATCTGGGGTGGCATCTGCTGCATAGGCTGCACAGGCTGCATGGGCTGCTGCATCATGGGCTGCTGAGGCTGGCCGCCCAGGTTCATCTGGCCGAATTGACCTGCCAACGGGTCAACCTGCGGCGCGCCCAAGGGCGGCGGCGCAGCAGCACCAGCGCCAGCAGCATTCGCGCCGAAGTCGTAGGCCTGCGCGGCATAGGCACGCTTCTTCTTCTGATGCGGCGCCGGAGCGCCCTGGTATTCCATGGTGAGGGGTGGGCGATAGGGTGGGAGGTGGTGTGGAGGAGGATCAGTGGCCGGAGGCTCTTGATGCGACGTAATCCTGGACGGAGCCGATATTTGTCCAGGGAGGAACAGCTTCTGGAATGTGCCCCGCGCGGGTGCTCCAAAGCTGCTGCAGGCGGCACGGCTTCAGAAAAGCGATAGAAATGAAGGACGAGGCTGGCTTATGGAGCGCGGCCAGGATTTGACTTGTGTTCACAGCGCGGCGTACCTACGTATCCTCTTTGGCCGAGCCGCGACGCCTGGAATCCCCCCCACCGCCTTTCTTGCTGCCTCAACTGCTCCGGTCGGGCACCTGCGCCACCTGCGCAACGCCTGCTTGGAGACTTAGTCGTGGCCGCAGGACGGGTCGGAGTACATTGATCTTCAGGCCCGTCTTCCTCTGGGTGGGATCAAATGGGGGCCTAGCTTTCTCCAAGGACTCGTCGCTCACGTTTTGTATCAAGCATCCAGCTGTCTGGATGTATTACATTCGCATCTCCTCTACAAATTAGCGCTTCTATTATCTCCTTGACCCACATTGCCCTTTCTTCCATGCAGACTTGAAGTATGACGGCCTTCCCGGGGACGGCTTCAGATATTTGAGCTGAATATTGATAGTTGCGTGATCATGTTTCTAGTCAGACAACATCACAGTTACCACGCTTTCCTGGTAAGCGCCACAGACCCCGCCGAGGCCGCTGAAGTCACATTGCGCACTACGTGACAAAATGGAAGGTTATAGCTTTACACGTAAGATTCTCTGCAGAATCTACTTCGCCAGCACTTTGGCTCATGCTCGTCTACCTGGCCCTTCTTCCGTTCCGTTCTCTTTGCAACGGCCGTGACGCTTCAAGGTATCATGCCGCCCATTTGACCACCAACCAGAAACCCCATCACCCCGAAGCCAACCGTAAACGCCAATAACCGAAGATGCCACCCAAATTTATCCCGTGCTCGTGGAGCGCCTTCCGAGCACCTTTCTTAGCTTCCAACCTCTGCGCCCCTGCAATGCCGCGCTTTCGTGAAAATTAAAACTCCGTGGACCTGGGCAAGGCCATGCCGATCATGCACGATGATTATGATGATGATGGAAAGGGAATCCCTCTCGAGGGAGATCTTAGTACAGAGGAAAGGGTGTGCACAGTATGCAAGATCATAACTGTGTGTAGTCAGGTGCCCTGTTCCTACGGTTGCGGTTCTGATGACGGTGCGGGTTAACTGGCTTCCTGAAGTAGGCGTTATCCTCTTCATTCGGAAAAGGCTCGCTGAAGACGGTCCGCTGCTGGTTCGGAAAGACGCCACTCTTGCCATTCTGCATTTGGCCCTGCTGACCCATGCTGTTCATGCCCCATCCCTGATTTCCCTGCCAGTTCTGCTGACCATAACCCCCATTCATCATGCCGTTGAAGTTGTTGCCGTACATGCCACTCTGCTGCTGATATCCCATGCCCCCCATGTTTCCCCAGCCACCATTTTGCATCATCATAGGGTTCATCATGGCTGCAGGCATACCCATCATGGGGCCCATGCTCATACCCATACCCATCATGCCATTCTGGTTCGAAAATCCACCCATACCATTCATGCCGTTGAAGGGCATGAAGTTGCCATTAGGAAGCTGTTGGTTCATCATGGGCCCGCCGCCGGTCAGTGCGTTCATCTGATTTACGAACGCCTGATCAGAGACGCTAGGTGCCGATACTTTCAGCTGCTCCTGCTGCTTCCGCATGGCGGCTGGAGCAGTAGGGATGCGCTCGTTCTTAAGTTCATCATCAGCAGTGCGCTTCTTCGAGACACCATTCGCGGCGGCTGGCCCTGTTGGGGCAGAGACCGGGACATCAGATCCAGGCTGTGGAGCTGAAGGTGAGGCCGGCTTGGCATCTTTGATTTCCGGTGACTTGTGATCGTCGCTATTATCCCTTTCATCGGTTCCATTAGCCAAGGTTGCCTTCTCTGGCTTGGGGCTTTTTGAGGCCTCCTTGGCTTTCCGTTCAGCCGCTTTCTCATCCTCGAAAGCCTTTATCTTGGCAACGGCTTCCTCGTCCGTCACCAAGTCGTCAATAAGCACACCTTCCTTGGAACAGTTTGGACATACGAAATCACTGTTGATAAGTGCATTCTCGATACAGTCATTGCAGTATGTCATTCCACAGCAGGGCGTCTTCATTGGATCCACGAACATGCGTTTGTCAATTGAACACTCTAGTCCACGGTCGCGAAGTTCTTTGCTACCAGCAGAGGCGACTTCTTGCTGAGCGGCGGAAGCCTGTGCCTTGGCCTGGTACTTGTTCCAGGAAGCCTCATCAGGCTTAGCTATGACATACTCGCCCGCAGCATTGACCATGACTCCAGATGGCTGCCGGGAGTCATCAGTGAGACCATCGTTGGTGAGTGCTACAGGCTTCTCAATAGTCTGCAACATCGACCGCGGGATACCCGTGGTGCGCTTGATGCGGGGTTTGTTCTCAAAGTTCGGGTCGTCATTGGTAGGGCATGCTTGGATCCAGTGACCTTGACATATGTCAGAACTGCACTGCAGAATTGGTCAGAGAAAAGGGGGGGGGAACTTACCTTTTACATGACAACGGTGGCAGATGTACGTGTCCGGAGGCTCGCCTTCAGGGATATTGTGAGGTCTGCGGCCAGGGCGGTAGACCGGCTTTGCGCTGAGGCATTTGTCAGCATCCTGTTCCATTATCTTCTCATGAGGTTGACTTACTCTGCCATCTTAGCCTTTTGTTGCTCCCAATTCTCCGCACCAGCAGCGAACATGGCTGCGATTCTCTCCTCCTCGGTCTGGGCATTGCTCATGGAAGTCGCACCGTCACTAGCTGGCTTAGGTTGAGTGGCCGGTTTCGCGGTGGAGGATTCTGTGCGGTACGAGTTCTTCGCAGTGACTGGAGCTTTGCCTGAAACGTAACGTGCAGCCCTGCCATGGCCGGGGCGGGCTGCAGGAAGGCGCCGGGCTAGCACCGTCGTCGATCGGGGTACGATAGTGGTATCGTCGTCATATTCTTCACCTATTAGTATGGCCCTTTTCACCAGGCAAGAGTTTACTGACCTTCATTGGTGTCGTCAGTGTAGATGGACAGGTCAAAGTCGGTACCGTCACCGAGACCCGTAGCGCTGATGATCTCCCGCTTCAGCTCGAAGACTGAGATGCCGGTACCATCGAAGGTGATGCGCTGGGGCTCTTTCGACGACTTAAATTTGAAGAAGACCGAAGAAGACATAGTGAAGAGCTACTCGAGGGACTGAAAATGGAAGTTGAGAGCGAGATGCACCAGAACCCTCGCGCGAAGGTGCTGTACGGTGGCGCAGTGATGATCAAGTCGACGACCGAGCTTTTGTAACCAGAAGCTTGTGTCAAGGCAGGGAGTGCGACGGTGAACTCTGTGCAAAGGCTTCTTATCGGTTTCCCAGAGGCAAATCCGTATTTTGAATTGTGATGAGCTGAGCAGAAGAGCAACAGCTAGTTGGTAAAAAGGCAGAAGTAAAGAGATTGTACACAAAAGTGAGGAGAGCACAGTTTGAGGGCGTGTGTCAGCCCGGTTGCGGAGTAAGAACTGAAGACCAGAACTTCAAGCCCAGAATCCACCCTGCACGCGCAAGCTCTCCAGATGATCTTTTCTCCCTAGGAAGCCCTCGCAGCGTCCCGAGTTACCTCACCTGTGCGATGTGCCTGGCGATGTGAAGTGGCGTTTCGTTCGCGACTCGCAGCGGAGAGCCGAGGCTGTGTCGGAGTCGGCGGCCGCTATCACGCGAGCGACGGAGAGGTAGTCGCAGGCGATGCGACTGGAGTGGAAGACGAGGCGATGAAGTCGCAAGCGGAAGAGAACGAGGATGGCGATGTGTATGAGGAAAGGAGGCGGGGCGTGGTTGAAGATGAGTGAGTCGTACCTCTGCTGCCGTGTCGGTTGGCCTTTGTTAGAGCCGAAACTGCCTAGAGCAAGCCCCAGATGACAAAGCATCACGTGAGCACATCCAAAACGATAAACGCGTGGCGCGACCACGCGTCTGGGCCGCAGCCACCGCCAAATACCTACCCGCTGCGCGCTATACATACCATCAACTTTCAATGGACACCACGACCTTCATTCCATACAACTAACTTATTTGCTTCCTAGAATACCGACTGACTATCGATAGATGGAGCGACTATCCAACGAAGCCCATGCTTCTTCAGCTGCATTTCCATGACCTACCAGCGAGCATCTACAAGCACATTTACATGTGATAGCAGACGCAGCGCTCACCCGAACATTTACTACTTCGCGATGCCAGGACCTCTTTATATCGCACTAGAAGAGCTCTTGAAGCCTAGTGTTTATCTTGCTCTAGACACATCTTGGCCTGTTTCTGAAGACGTCATAGTCAGCACTCATTAACACCTGCAACCCACTTGAGCATCCGCGGACGAGACGCTGTGCCACCTTTAACCCCACTCGGACGGCTGATCGCTTCTTACAATCTGACAGCAGATCGCTCTGTAGAGCTGTCGTGAGCCGATACAGTTGTTAGATGAATCGAACAAAGCAGTACTTTGCACGGTGCCGATCAAAGATAGGACTTCTGCGGCTCACATTTTAGCGTGTAAGGCAGTGCCCTGGCTTCCCTGACGGCGACCAAACAAAAGCTTCTTCACAATACTCGTTGACGTCAGCCCGCCGCGTATATTCCCCGCGGCCCCAAATAGGCGTCTTCGATCCGCAAAAATTCTCCAAATGCTCCAACGCCGGATGGCGCTCTGACGCTACTGGAGACTTTATCTGGCTCCAGCCTTTATACCATCCTTGTCTTTGCTCACAATCAAGGTGCTGTAGCTGCGGCACAGTATGACGAAGTGAGCTCGTTGCCATGGCGGCCTGCTTAAGTCCGCGTGCATTGTAGCGCCATGGTTTCGTTTTATTTTCTCGCACCAACTGGATGAATTGTTAACGCCAGCATCTTCCTCGCTTTCTTTAAGCTCCACCGAAACTTTACTTGTGAACCCACTCTACTATGGACGCTTTCACCCCACAGCAGACTATCGAGCTTGTGTCTCGCCCTGGTTGCAAGAAGGCCTACATGCGGTTGGACAAGCTGTTCGTGAATTCTCTAATGACTGGACCTTTGCTTGAATTTGGGCATTCCCATCACCTCTGCGACTTTGTGTGTCTTGAGTAACAGAAGAAAGGTGTGCGGTCCTTGTAAGCACCAATGCTTCGCCCTGGCACCAACAAAATGCGCCTGGCCTTCTTAGGACTCTTGGGGCATTCATGTTCCCGCTTGGCTTGGTGACGATTGTTCTCAGCGGTGCGGATCCATTCACTAACAATGTCATGGTAGGAACTCTGCACCAAATTCATGTCGAGGCTACTTAAAGAAACTGACCATATGTTAGAGCAACGGTAAGCTTACACCAGCGATAATGCAGTTTATAGCTATTGCGTTCCTCCACAAACGTGTGTCACTTGTCGATGTTACGGTATCGCGGACCGTCTCCTATCTTGGTATTCTCGCCGGTATGCTTTTCTTCATGGTTGTCATCACGGGTTACGGTGGTGTCTTTGAAGTAGCACCAGCATATCCGGATGCTGCTATCGCGTTAGTGGTACAAAAGGCACAGAATCTCTATTGGCATCAGATCTTCCAACGTGCCGTAGGCGCCAATTGGTAAGCTCAATACTCTGTTTAGAAGTTTAATCATAGCGCCATTCTAGGCTAGTATGCTTCGCGGTCTTCATCTCGATTTCCAGTCGAGAAATAAACTCAAAGATAATTGCCATGTGGTGGCCCCTGCAATTTTTGTTGCTTCAGCTCTGGGCCACGTTGTGGCGAACATGTTCTTCGTTCCATTATAAGTCTTGTGGTTACCACACTACGGTACGTTTTTCTGAGTGGTGCGCAGGGCCATATGGTGTGGCGCACCTCTTGGAGCTGAATATTACATCTGGAAGATCATGCTTCCCATGGTACGCCTTTTCACATAACACTCACCCTTATTTACCCAGGCTAAGCCAATTTGTTGTTATAGGCCCTTGGAAACATCGTCCGGGGCGGCGTCTTCGTCGGCACTGCTTACTGGTATCTCAACTTGACAGGGGAGGTCGACGTGAACGTCCAATTCGACACGGGCTCCCTCTCCACCGCTGAAGTAGTCAGTGGGCCTATGCGTAGTGGAAGAAGGTCAGGGCGTCAAGCTGACGGTTTAGTCCTTTGATGGCGTCGATGCGGGTAGCCAGAGGCATGTCATCGAGTCGAATCAGCTGCCAGACTCCGGCA
The DNA here is from genome assembly GCA_037367355.1 of Neoscytalidium dimidiatum. Lineage (NCBI taxonomy): Eukaryota > Fungi > Ascomycota > Dothideomycetes > Botryosphaeriales > Botryosphaeriaceae > Neoscytalidium > Neoscytalidium dimidiatum. Next base: position 1,204,310 of record CM074705.1, on the reverse strand, counting down.
GCTCTCTCAAGAGCAGTCTCGGTGCAGAGCTCTGTGATGATACGCCATTTACAAAAACACATGCTGAATGGGTACCCAGTAAAGGGAATAACGGTGACAAAAGGGTCTGAGGGTGTATGTTGACAGATCGATGCGGTATGCTCAAGGGCTCACGGGCAGATTCTACTTTACGTATATTCTCTGCTTCCCATAAACCGGTCATGCTCTATATACTCCAATATGCCTACATAAACTATCGACCGGTCAAAGAAGTCAAGCAAGATGTTATCGATACTCCGAAGGAGAGGCCTAAAAACTCTCCTTTTAAAGCCCTGAACTCACCCTAGTCCATCACAGTCGACAATCAGAAGCAGTGTATTTCTTGACTGAACATGCGTTATGCAGGTTATACTCCGTAAACATCACTCGTGTGTGCGCAAGGGATGTCCGGCCTATCCTTCGACTTCGCCCTCGGCACTACGGCGCTCCCTTGCCGCTCGAAGACCTTCGGCGACAGCCATCGCACTGTGGGTACCTGCACATCCACCAACTTCCATCCCATGCACACGAGTACTAAAACAGGCCCAGCCCTACGGCCTCGCTTCCCCCGAAGTGACCAATGCTGCTGCCCCTTCCCCACCGCCAGAGTCCGCGTTCGCACGGTTTCCAAATACCACGACGCCCAGAGATATCATCGCTGCCTTCACACCGCCGTTGCACTGCCACAAGCGAGGCGGTGTCCGTTAAATGGCACGCATATTGCACGTGTATGTACCTCGAACGCGGCCCGTCCCTCTAGCTGTTCCGTGCACAATCTCCAGTCAGGGACACGAGCTGCTCCTGGCAGATGAACCACTGATCTCATTCAGGACACTGCTGGTACCTTCGAGCGCGAGCTGGTCAGAATTGGCGAATGAATCCAGAACGTTCCCCTTGGCTGTCGGCGAACCCCGGACAACGGCCATTTGGCAAATCTGGGGCGAACATAATTGGACATCACCTTGGAAGGGCTAAAGGAGAAATTACGGTGTAGCAGGAATACATTGAGCAGAACAAGACTGTGCGCCGAGTTGCGATTTAACTATTTGCGACTCGGCGCAGCCACTTGGCCATGATCGGGTCAGGCGAGCACCGATTGGGATAGCTCGCTCTTTCAATCCAGGCTTCTTTCAAAGCGAAGATTTGAAGACGAGGTTACGCATGAGTACGTACAACTGAGAAGCCTTGCTTATCAGACTCCTTAGCGGAACCAAGCCCCCAAGAAACCTGAGATATACGAGCAAAAGCATTGCATCAGAAGCCCTTAATTGACTCTCGAGCCGACGCGGTAAAAACCGCCAGGCACACGACCTGAGACCGTCAGTAAATGGTCGCCGTGCGCGCGATTAGCAATTCGATCAAGACCTGATCCACGCGCCGCTGTCGTTGCTGTACTTGGCGGACAAACCTCCGCAGCTCACAGCTGGCAATCAATCCTCATCATCGGAGAAGGCTACAGCCCACATCCCTGGCAGAACTTAAATAGATGAAACATCCGCAGCTCACCCTGCCACTTGAGAGACAGAGAAAAAGGTGCGGCTCTCCAGCTCTTTTCGTCCACCCTGCCGTTGGGATCATTACTCACCCCAGGAAGACGCCGCACCGGCGTCCTCATTCCGTTGCATGCGTGTGTGGCTGTTGCCGATTCTTGTTCCTGGAGCGCGGCATATGCTAAGAGACGCAAGGAAGCATTCCCGCTCCAACGGGAGCAGGACGATAACGATCTCTCCCAACAGCACCAATCCCGCACTGCCGACCAATGGCCATTCCCGATGAGCTATCCTATCACCCGCGGGCGCGGCACCGTCCAGCGCCCACGACCCGGCCGTCTCGGCAGGCAATTTGGCCGGTCGTGGCTGGCGGCCTTGCCGCCTGCTTGGTGTGCCCGGCCGGTGAGTGGGCGGCTGGCTGGACTCGCGTTTCCCCGTCATGTCTTCCGCCCAGAACCACCCCTGGACACCCACCCTCCAATTTCGCCGTCAAAACCGCTTGTCGCAATGAGACCACCCCTACCCAACGGGCCGCCGCCGAGAGGGCCGTCATTCCCAATTCTTCGAATCCCTGTATCTTAACTGTGCGCTCGTCTTATACCTCGATTCCGACGGCCCTTCCCTGGCTCGCCGTCAGCCCACGGACAGGGACTAAAACCTGCCGCAATCTATGGCACTAATTAATGTAACCTATACTGCGTATGTCTAATTTCCTGTCTGCGGCGATCGTCACCAAAGGTGACAAGACTAGTGCCTTACACTATCGATTGGTAAGGTTTCGTCAAGCGCGCGGCAGCAGAAAGCTTGATCACGTTGGTGCTGAACATATTGATTCAAAAATAGACTAAAATCTGCTGCTTCGATGCAATGTCGTAGCTCGTTATAGATAGTTTTTCCCTTCTCCTCAAAAGATTTCTAGAAGTGGAACAGAGAAGTAGAGAGATAAGGTTGGTTATCAAAAATTATCGACACAGGAGAAATGAAACTTTGTATGTGGACCTTTGACAAGGTTGCCCGAATAACAACACACATCCGAAGAGCATCCACCGATCTCTTTGTATACCCCACGCCGTTAAGATTCCCAAATCCCGGGCAGTGCTAAATGCTTGACACACTTCCCCATGCAGCTAAAAAGAAAACCATCGACTATCCAAAAACCGCTTACGAGGTGTAAGCGGACATGAGGTTGGTGCTGGCGACGATGGTCTCGGCCTTGAAGTAGGAGTACCTCTCGATGTAGGTCTGCGACGACATCCATTCGGAGGTCTTAGTGATGAACTCCTGCTGGGTGGCGTCATCGGCGTTCTGGAGCTGGTATTCGGTGATCCAGAGGTTAAGGCCGAACTTGGTATGAGCTTTCTCGACGTACTCCTTGAAGTACGAGATGATGCTGTCAAGGTCACCCTGGTAAGACGAGTACCAGTGGATGTTAACCTTGTCAACCTTGCAACCAGATGCAGTGAAGCCACCGCAAGCGTCGTAGAAGTCCTGAAGCCAGTCGAGACCCTGGTTGCGGCCGGTAGACTCGCGGATGCCCTCGCCGTTGCAGACACCGGGGGAGATGAGAGTCGCCTTGTCAGCGAACACATTAAGGTACTCCTTGTACTTCGCGGCAGCATCACCGGGAGCAATGTCAGAACCACCATCGGCGGTGTTCACGTCAGGCTCGTTGTAAGCCATGAGATGCTTGCTGCCAAGGCTGAGCTGCTCCTCAGCGTTGGACTTCCAGTTGGCGAGATCCTCACTCTCACGGACACCCCAGAGGATCGGGACAAACTCAATACCATCAGGCATGTTACCACCAGGGGTCTGGGCCCAGTTCCAGCCCCAGGAAACCTGGCTAGAGGTGAACTGCTCGACAGCACTGAAGGAGTTGTAGACAAGACCACGCTTGTCAACGACACCAGTGACGCCAGTCTGGGCGGCAGACGTGGAAGCAGCGGTGCTGGAGGCAGTGGAAGAGGTGCTGGGGGCAACGGTGCTGGAAGGAGCCTCGGTGGTGGCGGGAGCGGACGAAGCCTCAGTGGTAGGGGCGACGTAGACAGAGCTGGAGCTGGAGCTGGAGGAAGCGGGCACAGCGGCAGCAGAGGACTCGACAACAGGCGTGCTGGAGGGCGCGACGTAGACGGAGCTAGAGCTCGTGGTCGGAGCGGGCGCGGCAGCCTCGGTGCTGACCTCGACGGTGCTGGAGCCACCGGGCAGGATGAAGGAAGAGGGCGCAGGAGCGGACGAGGGCGCGGCGGAAGAGGGCGCGGGAGCGGCGGAAGAAGCCTCACCACCAGCGGCGGCAGTGACAGTAACCGTGACCGGGGCGTTGGTAACGGTCACGGTAACCTCGTCGCAAACCTCAGCGGAAGTGGTCAGCGCAGCCGAGGGAGCGACAGACTCGGCGCCGACCTCAGCCTCCTGGAGCGGGGTGGCAGCGGGAGCGGCGCCGCCCTGGGTGTAGTACTGAGTCGCATGGACGGTTTGGGTCAGGACCAGGGTTGAGGTGGAGTCCTGGGGAGGGGCAACGGGAGCACCGCCAGTAGGGCCAGCAGCCTGGACGGTAGCATTGCCAAAGCCGTAGGGAGCCTCAGCCTGGGCCAGACGGCGCTCGTGGAGCTTGGCGTGCTTGTGCTGGTGAGGCTGGTGGGCCAGAGCGGAACCGGCGAGGGCCAGGAGGGCCAATTCGTTGAAGCGGTACTGCATGATGATGGTGCGGATGTTTACAGCAGCGAGATGCGCGGGAGTCGGACGGCGAAAAGGTCAGCGACGGCGGACGCTGAGAGAGCGGCGAGCAGAAAGCAAGCCAACCAGGGCTATCGCGAACGAGAGAGCGAATTGCCTGAAACAGCAAAGAGAGGACGAGCTTGGGCGGCTCAGAAAGAACGACAGCGATAACACGGCGTGGAGAGAGAAAGAGGGCGAGAGTCAGCGGCGGGGGAGGGCCGGAGTGGATATATAGACTCAGTGGCATTTCGCACGAATCGCCGGCGGACGCAATATGAGCCAGGATGGCAGGGCCAAACATGGCAGTCGCACTGTTTCAGCTACGCAAGCCGGCAAGCCACCGGCGCAGGCGGCCCCGGCGGGCGATGGCCAGTGCCAGGGAAGCTGGTCTGGATGCAGAGATCAGGGGGGCGTGCATCTGCGCGGCCTGCACATCCCGTCACGCCCAGCCAGGCACCCATTGCGCACCCATCGCCCGTACCTGACGCTAAGCCCTGCCTGGCACCCTGCTCCGCCCTAAGCTTTGCCAGCTGCCACGCCCGACGCCTGCCCGCCGCCAATCGTTGCCGTCGGGCCATTTTTACGAGGGCCTTGCGTGGCTGCCCGCCGTTGTTTTGGCCGCACCGGGGAGCGCCAGCCGCTGCCTCTGGGGCTCTGTGCCTGTGTGCCTCTGTGCCTCTGCGCCTCTGGGCGCTGCCACGCCCTCGCCCTCGCCCTCGCCCTCGCTATCCGTCCGTCCATCCATCCATCCATCCTTCCACACAGACATGTCTATGAACCGCTCCGCCGCCGGCCTCCTGCCGCGCAGCTAGTCTGGCGACCGCTCTCAGCGCCCTCTCGGCACGCCGACTGGCAGAGACACGCAAGCAGGCGGCGGCTGAGCGCCAGAAACCTCACCAATCCCGCGCGGCTTCAATTTCGTCGCCCCAGGCACGCAGCAGCGCACGACTCGGCCGCGACGAGAGACGGGCCTCAATCTCCGGCTGCCACGAGTTCTCGCCCTTCCGCGCCGCAGCGGTGGAGCACTGCGCAGCATGGGCCGCGCTCGGTCGGTCGTGCGCTTGCACATCTCGCTCGCGCCTTGCACAAATGCCACCCATAATACGGAGGGCCGCGTGATGAAACCTTGGCATCCGTGTTCCCTCGCGCCCTCCTCAGCTTCTGCGCTGCGCTGTGCTGCGCTGCGCTGCTCGGTGCAGCCCTGGGGTCCGGAGGCGGGCGAGCGGGCGAGCGGGCGGGTGCCACCAACGAGCTGCGGCGTGCGGCGGGTGCCAGAGACTGTGTACGTAGTAAGCAGAATGCATGAGGTGAGGTGCGGCCAGCCAGCCGATTGTCGCTGGATCGGCTGGCCATCCTCCTCGCCAAACCGCCAAGCTCAGAGCACGCAAGCAGATCCGCTTGATGCTTACCAAGGTTCGCTTCCACCATCCTTCACGTCGTCCCGTCTCTTTCATTTTTCATGTGGCCCCTGACCAGACCGCTCTCACCTCACCGCAGCGCCGTAGGCCATCGTATCTGCTCTCAGGCCACTGCCACATCCGCCTTTTGGCTCCCGCTGCTGGTCGAACAGGCGGTGCAACGTTTCGCTCAGGCCTCAACGCCTCCTCGAGGCCGGCCTGCTTTCCGCGCGCTATGCCGTTGCAGCTCAACACGCGCACGCTGACTTCAGCCTAGAGCCGCCCCAAGCCACTAGACAGCACATGCTTCCATATTGCATCCCCGGTGCCTCCGTCCTGACGACTTTGACAGGCTGATCCCACCACCAACCACGCGGTTCCACAACTCATTACAGCCTTCCATCTCGTACGCCTGCCAGCCCGTCATTACCTCCCGCCATTCTCCACAGGCTGGTCGAGATGCATTGAGTTTTTTTCCCCCCCCCCTTCCCTTCGCCTGCTCCGAGACGCCAGCCGCCCGTTCCTAGGTCTCGCTCTCGGCGCAGGATCATCCCTGCCGTAAGCCGCCGTCGCCGGCACAGGTAGCAGATCCCCCTCTCAACCTCCAGGCACACCCACATCTCCAGGGATGGGGGACGGTAAAAGGGTTCGAGAACAGGTGAGGGGCACTTTGTGGGGTTGCGAAACGTCGAAACATCGACCGCGACGTCAACTCTCTGCTCCCGGCGCTACCGCATCGGAACGGAGAATCCAGAACCCAAACGTAAACAAAGCCATGCCTCTGAAACGAACCATCATACTTATTGGGTGCTCAACCGCTGGCCTGATTGCCTGATCCGTCAGCACGCGCTTCTGCCACAAGTCATACAGGCACATGAAGTAAACACGTGGAGTGGCGCTCAGCATCCCAGCAGATATGCGCAAAGCGCTGGCTCTCATATTACCTCGGTCGAGAGCGGCGCATGCCGAGTGGAGACAATCGCGCACGCACTAAAGTGTGAAAGAAACCAGCATCGTGCATCCGGACGGTTGCTTCCACTTTTCCGTAGGTCATGACGCCGTTGTTGCAACACCACGTATGTATGTATGTATGCAGCAGAAACAAAGCACAACGCGAAGCCTTCCGCGATCTTCCTCGCACGTCCGACTCGGCTCCGGTAGCGCTAGCTCATGCGAAACGGTGCGATGCACCCACTGTTCGACGACGCTGGTTGGACTCTGCCACGGCGCAAGGCGGCGATCGCAATCAACGGCTCGTCGCGCCGCTTGGCTGCTCTGCGACCATCGGGCCAGACCTTTTCTCTGCATTGCTTCTTGCACGGTGCACCTATTGGAGCGCACATTTCACATCTCTCCGCTAACAATCGACAGCCAGCAGGATGGGATAAGAGAGATCGCCGTCAATATTTTTTTTTCCGTAGGGCTGTGGATACGAGGCAGACCGTCAGCCCTACGAAAATCCAGCTCCTCGACTCAGGGCACATGCGGCGCTTCGGATAAGGCACCAAAGTGCTCCCACACAGCGGCGGAACTTCTGACGACGGGTTTCACTGTGAGATGCTGCCGACGTGAGTCGATAGGCCGACAGCCTCGCCAGCAAAAAAAAAGTCCGTAGCGAATGCTGATTTCCCCGCGAAAGAGGGGTGCTTCCGTTCGGGTAAACTGTAGAGGTGACAGGACCCAGTAACTTCGTACTCACCAAGAAGTGGTCAACATAACCACGCATAAGGCGACTCTTTTCTCTCAGCCATGACCGCTGCGCGACTCCTGTTCAGCTACCAACAGTGGCTGCCCATCACATACGAAGAAAACCACAGAAGAGTCACCGACACGGGCACGGGGCGCCGACGGATACTCCGTTCCCCACCATGTTTGGATGCTCCGCGGCCACGGCTACGCCTCTTCTGCCCCCTTCCGGAGAAATACATGCCGCTACGTTCGAAGTTGTGCGCTCCTCACCATCGCACAGGGTAAGAGTTGCGCCGAAACGTGCTTCGGGGAGGATCGCTCGGCGGGAGGTCCCGACCCACGCGCGAGCCGGAATAGAAAGATAAAATGTACTACTAAGAGGAGACCATGGAGGATGGGGGAACGAGAGAAACGATCGGCACGCACATCTTGGGCCAAAGATCGGCACGCATACCGTATCACGAGTACTCATGCCCACCCCGCTCTCTTTCGTATATTGGAAAATTGTGCCATTTTCCCTTGTTCCTGCCGCGGGAACGACGAATCCGCGCTTGCCGGTGAACGATAGACACCCTGTTGCTGTTTGTCTATAATGCGCTTAAAAGTCAAGGCCAACAACACGCCCTCCCGTGCATTATTGATTGCAATAGGGGGAGTAAGAGCGGCCCTGCTAATATATCCGGTGCGGCCGGCCAGCATGCGCGTTCCTGCACCATCAAAGAAGGTATATCTTAGCAAGAAATGAAAGCGCGAGGGGTTGGCAGTAGTGAGAATAGCATGGAGGATGCACCATGTGAGCATCCATGAGCATCCAAAAGAACGCATATGTGTTGAGGATGCATGTGTACGCCAAGGTTGACAATGTGCATCGGCACTGTGCCACAGTTTCAGGTTGGCAGATTAAGTTCAACATAGCTGGCTGTGGAGAGAAATGAAAAGCTCACCTCCCTTGCACTGTGCGCTCATGCATGCAACCATCGTTGGTGGTTTTGATCATCTGACAGCATCACTCCCTCCACAATCAGGTCACAGCATGCACATGCGAACATGTAGTTTGTTTCCCTTCCAGTGAACCCATGTAGCTTATGAGTAGATTCTATAGAAGAGAGCAAGCTGTTTCTCATGGTCCACTCTACTGTGTTCGTAGTCTTTGCAAGAAGCCGAAGAAATAGGCAGATCTGAGCAGAGTCCTGACGCAGTGGAAGTGAGCAAGCCAGCCGAACCATGCCTTAGCTACTGGGTTCTATGTGTATCGTCATAGCCCCATCATATCATCATCAATCCGTGTCTTACTCCGTTTTGGATCAGGAGGCCCATTTTCCCCTTTCCCTGCCAGCATAATCTTGAACCTCTACGCCACCCATCCGTTTGATATCCGAAGTCTTGACCAGATACACAACGCTTGAAGGCAATTCCTTTTAGAGTGGCAAGCGTGACTAAAAATAGTCATTACGAAGGATAAGACCCCTCTGTCGCATTGGCCACTGTAAGTGAACCTGAACTGAACGAAGCCCAAGGAGGTGCATAGCATTTCTGCTCGCCTTTACGCCGATGACCTGTCCCAATGCAATTACTCGCCCATGTAACTCGGAATCTGCAATGTGAGAGAAAAGAGAAGTGAAAAGAAATACAGCTGACTGTGAAGGAGAGGCCTTGCTAGCTGCAGCTGCGGAAATTTGAAGGGAAAAGCCATTCTCCACAGCGGCAGAACTGCAGAGTGGTATAGGACCCCAAGGACGGAAAGAAGCCTATACTTGCGGGCCTGTGGGTACCGGTGGGCGCCACAAGCGTGCTATAGTAGCAAAAAAAAAAAAAAAAACGGACCGCAAGGAAAATGGGCAAGATCAAGCGAGGTAGCGGTATGCCGGAGGGGAGGCGTCTTCGATACGCTCCAGATACTCGCGCTCGATCAAACCTTCGATCCGCTTCTTGATCATATTAACGTCCGGCCTGAACTGGCTGACTAGGATCGACAGAGTCTCAGCCACAAGATTCTGGTGGGAGAGTTCTTTGCGTTGCCTGTGTATTTAACGGTCAACATTGTGCTCGCAACCGAGACGAACGTTGCGTTTCTCGACTTACTTCATGATGCGAACGATAGCTGCTTCGACACAGAAGCCACGCGAGTCGTTATTCTTTTTCTCCGTCTCTTTGCGTTCCTTGTCGCCCTCCACCTTATTACCGGCAGTGACAACTCCAACCTTGAGCTTGTGGAACTTGCCGACGAAACTAGGGTTGAAGGAAAACTTGTCCGTGGGCTTGACGTCTTTGCTCATGGGCGTCTTGATTAAGATCCTGGTCTTGGGAGCAACAGCTAAGGACTGTAGATTGCGAATGAGGTCATTGGTGGGGATGTTCGTCTTTGCCTGGATTTCCTCGAAAGTGTAGCCTTGATCTTCGGCGACGTCGTTGAATAGAAGCAAGATAACCATGGCGTAAGTGGACACGTTTAGCTCATGCTTTCGCTCTTTGAAACCATCCTTAGAGGGCACCTTAGGGAAAGTCGCTTTGATATCCGCACTTCCCATATTAGCGAGCCAGGTCAGCTGGCGCCCGGAGTGCTTCTCCCCATAGAATTGCTCGAACGATTTCTTGACCCTGTCAATAGCCATCGGGAAAATGCACTTCTTGCGGCTCGCATCCTCATCTTCAGCCGCGCCGCTACCCATTGACTCCAGAGGCCAAGTCATGCTGGTTAGCACGTTGACAGTAAGCTCGATGCGCTTCGGGTCGGGATCGCCAAGATTCGCTACGTATTGCTTGAAGCCCGACGTAAGCTCTTCTGAAATGGTCATATCTTTGAACATAGCCTCCAATTTCGAAGTGAAATTATTTCCGAGTTCAATCTTCATCCGAGATATCATCTGCTGCTCGACGTCGTTGCTCAAGGACTTGCCCATGAGCAGTCGCTTGCAGAGATGCTTCTTGTAGTACCTCTCAAACAGGTCTTTGTCGGAAATGTACCGTAGAAGGGTTATGGCCTTCTCTAGGACCATGTCGACTTCGCTCTCCGTTTTACCCTTGATGCCCTTTTTCATATTCTCATCGATGAAGAGAGAGATGTATTCGGAGCTCCTTGGAAAGGTGGGAGAATTGATGAACTCAGCAAAGCTGCGTGTCAGAGCAGTCTGCGTTCCCTGATCCGAATCAAAAGCTTTCTTCCAGATGGAGTCAAATTTGTCTTTGAGTGCCAAAACATCTTCGACCCATTTCAGAGCAGCGACCGTCTGTTGATTCACAGCCTTCTCCGTCACGGCTTTCTTTCCCTTCTCACCGTCTTCGCCATTTTCTACAGGCTGGGGTTGGGCTGATGCCGCTGATATCGTGGCCTGGTTGATCTCGTTGCCCATCTCAACAACCCGGTTTTGGATGGCACGGACAAGCTCCGTCTTCTTCGGGTCTACGCGAGCGTTCAGATCGTAGATCAATCCTAGCTCTTCTATCCGCTCATTGTCGATCATGAACTTGACGCCACTTTCGGATTCGATCAGGTCTTTGATCTTATTCTCGATGAGCTCCTCTTCGACGATGCGCTCGATCTTGGTAGTCGTGGTTTCCGATAAAGTAGACCTGCAGCGGTCTACCTCTTCACGCAATCTTCTCGATGTGTGTCTGCAGTAGGCACCGGCATCTGAGTCCCTCAGCAGTGTGTCTCCTTCGGCCCTGTAGAACTCCCTGCTTGCGTCCAGGAAGTGTGGCTCAAAGGAAGTGACATATAACTGCTGGCTGACATCTTCCTTCATGCTCTCGAATAAGCTCTCTAGCATATACACACAGCTCTTGATGAGGTGCTTGTCGATGACATCGCCGTTGCGTTCCATATGAATTTGGTCCAGGATGATACGGTTGAGAAGGTCCATGACGGTCAGATCGGAATCCCGGCTCGGAGGAGAACGAAGAATGTTGTCGCGGAAGAGCATCAACGAGGTTGTGTAGATCGAAGGTTGGCGGTTGTCAGTGCAATAGACGCGCTCCTGCGCCTAGCATTAGACTGTCTTTTCTCCAGGCGCGACTCTGCAGCGGACCCCAACTCACCATGTACATCAGCACGTCTGTCAGCATGCTCATGCATAGCTGGTAATCCTGCCATTCCTCGCGGATGCCCTTCAGAAATCTCTCGCCACCGACACGGCGTTCATTAGCAGTCGTATTTGCATTGCCCGCCTGTAGGTCTGCCACCAGGCTGCTCGACACCAATTCTGCGGCCCTTCCCTTCACTTCATTCGAAAGCCAGTCCTTCTCAAACTGCAGGACACTCTGGTAGAGGGCCTCCCCCTTCTTCTTGAGAATGACGCGGTATGTATGGCGGTAAAGCGCCTCGTAGGAGAGGTCTGACGCGTTCTTGGTGTGGATCTGGCGGATGGCGCTCGAAATGGTATTCCATGTCGTCTCAAAGCTCTCTTCACCGCCGTTCAACCCCTGCTGTGGTGTCAACAATGACTACTCGTACGAGAATGTACATCTATAATCAGAATGAAAACGCAGTGAGAGCGGAGGCCAGTAAGGCAGATGCCCGCAGCAGTAAATAAGAGCGAGACATACCCTGCGCGGCGGGCGGATCTTGTTCTTGCCACCACCACCCAGCTTGTTGGCGTGATACATGTTGCTTCGCTGGATTGTTGCTGATTCTAAGACAAGGTGGTAATGTGAGGGGTGTGGCGAGCGCGCGAGCTGCGAGGGTCCGGCGGCGGGGTTGGCGCGGGCCGCTTGGTTGGAGGTCGGCGACAAGAGCGGCACTGTTTGACGAGGAAAGACCGGCTGCTGTGGACAGAGGTCAACGGCGCAAGCTCATGGCCGAGCGAACGGGGAAAGTGGATGGAGCGCGCGACGTAGCGGAGCGGCGAATCCGGCGGACGAGCTCAAGGTGTGGGTGGTGTAGATGTCGGAGTAGGCGTGAGGCTGCAGGAAGGCCGGCGGGACTAGCCGAACCGAGCTACATATTGTAAGGTATGAGAGTGGACCCTGGCACACGATGACGGAAGGCGCAGGTGCGCAAAAGCAGATCGCAGCCGCCCAGCGCTAGCCCAAGAGCTCTGTCGCCGCCAGCACAAACACGCAGCAGCAGCACCCACTCCGCGCCACAACACCACCACACTACACCCGTGCCCCAGCCCTTCAAGCTTGGAGAATACACTGCAGGACCACCGAAATCCGCAATGCGCCCGGCTCGCTCTGTTTCGCGCCTTTGGTCGCGTGCCTCTTCCTGGACCTACGCGCCGCGCGCTGCCTCGACGCCCGTTCGCCGCATTCATCAAGAAATCTCGCACAGTCGTCGGCCTCAAAGCGCATTGAGCCAGCCTCAAGCATTCCTACCGCAATTGTGCCGCCATGCCTTTTCTAGCAACACGAAGCGCTCCGATTCCGCTCCTGCAAGTCCAAATGGTGATACTGCCGCCACGGCGCAGCAGCAAGAGATTCCGCAATACCAGATGACCTTCACCTGCAAGGTTTGTACGACGAGATCGTCGCATAAGATATCCAAGCAAGGCTATCACCATGGGACCGTGTTGATTTCGTGTCCGGGGTGCAAAAATCGGCACCTGATTGCCGATCATCTCAGGGTCTGCTGCCATCACTCAGTCTACAGCTGGACAACTACGACTGACAAACCCGATCCAGATCTTCTCCGACAAAAGCACAACCCTTGAGGACATCATGAGGGAAAAAGGCCAATTGGTCAAACGAGGGGCCCTCAGCGAAGACGGGGATCTAGAGCTCTGGGACGACGGTTCACAAACAAAATACGAACCCCCCGCATCCAGAGCTCCAGCTGTAGAGAATCCGAACAATAACGCGCCCTATGGATCGTCATTCAAGAAGCAGTCATAGACTGTAGGGTCCGCTGGCGACTTCGTGTATCATAGACGACTTCATGACGGCGAAAAGAAAAGGGTGTTTGGCGGCGTTCGGGGATATCCGATGATACTACTCGGCTCATAAGCAAACGAAACATCACATGTACATCGACGGCGTTTGTTCAGAATCTTTCATTAAATATTAAGGATCTACCTTAAGTGAAATTACAGGCTCTTCTACGAGGACGGGGAATCAAACGAAATGCAAATGAAACTCATAGATGAACCGCGGACCGATCTGCATCCCAGATGCTTGATCGGGAATTCCCTCCTCGTCACGTCTTCATATAAACAAATTATCCCTCTCTTGCGTGAACTCGTGGCTTTCTGCTTCATAAACTTCATTTCCGCCTCTTGGCAACTATCTGTTATTTGTAGCCCAACTCTTCACATCTTACCTTTTCATGCCTTTACGGTCACCGTCTCTTTTACCGTGGCAGTCTCGGTCACAGTCTCCTTTTCTGTGACAGTAGTGGTGACAAAAATAGTAGAGACGCTCGGATTGACAGGAATGACCGTGATTCCAGGGCCGTCGGTGGATGATGCTGAAGTTGTCGCAGGCGGCGGGGCAACTGTTGAGGACTCAGCCAAAGGTGAGCTTGAAGTCGAGCTTGATATGCTCTCAGAGGCTGATGTCTTCGTCGAGGAGCTCGCCGCAGCCGTACTCGTGGTACTCGGGCTTTCGGTTGAGGTAGACTCTGCAGTTGGGGTAGAAGTAGTATAAATGGTGCCCGTATCAGAGGTGCTCATCTCCCGTGTGCTTGTCTGAGAGTAGCCAGTGTTTGACTCCGAACGAGAAGTTGGAGTTTCGCTCGTTGCGGGTGTTGTGGACGACACGTCGGCTGCGCTGGGGCGAACAGTCGTATATATTGTCGTGTAGAAGACACCAGGGACACTCTGCAGCGACGAAAGTGTGGAAGGCTGCTGCAAGGAAGATAGGGCCGAAGACTGCAGGGTAGAAGGAGAGTTTGTTCCAGTAGTCTCAGCAGCCGGTGTGACCATGGTGTATATCGTCGTTGTTTGGTACAACACACCGGGCTCTGAAACGAATGTCGAGGTGCTTGTCGCAGGGGTGCTCTCGCTTGATTGGCTAGCCGTAGTCCCGGAGCTGAGTGACGAAGTGCTGGGCACCGGCGTGTTGGGCGGCACTATGACGGGTGGAGTAATAGGCGTCGCAGTCGCTGAGCTTGACAGGGAAGAACTGATCGTTGAATTGCCTTGTCCTGGAGTTGTCTGAGGCGAGTAGGTAAAAGGCCGACCGCTTGGAGTTGAGGGAGTTTGAGGTGAGTATGTGAAAGGGCGCGTATTCGATAGCGTATTAGCTCCAGGAGTGCTGACGGCTGGGGTAGTTGAGTTCTGAGACGGCGTGGCACCGGGAGTAGAAGGATCATAGGTGAACATGCGGCTTGACGTTGAAGATGCTGACACGGAGAATTCTGGGCCCAAGAAGCCGCCTGGGGCCGAAATCGTAGATTCTGGAGATGTGGAAGAGTTGGATACTGGCGTCAACGTCGAGGTAGCTGCTGGAGGCGTCGTAGCAGGACTTGAAGGAGTGACATCTGCCGGCGATGCTGTAGAAGTCTGCGCCTGTGTACTTTCTTGCGTTGTCGAAATGTCGACTGTGGCAACTGGTGAGCCAGAGGGGTCCACGAAGGTAAACGCAGCCAGGGTAGGCGTACTTGTAGGTAGTGTCACAGGCACCACAAAGGGGATGCCAGTGTCGGCGGCCTGGACTCCAGGCGGGGTGGAAGATGTATTTACTGCAAGTGGTGTATTCGCAGAGTAGGCAGCTTCGTGAACGAGCGAAGAGCTATTCAGGTATCTAGGATAGCTACAACACGTTAATTTAGCTCGATGAAATCAGACATCTGACAAACTTACTTGACTCTCCGCGCGGGCTGGGGGACTGGGCCCGCAAAGGCGGAAGCTGACAGTGCTGCCAGTGCTGCCAGCAGCATGTTCCTCGCAGTGCAACCCATGATTGGGCGCAGGAAATTTACAGAGAGAAAGAGTGAGGCCTGAGAAACCAGCCCAGGAAAGAGAAAGAACAGCAAAACAGCAGACAGTTGCCGGCGCGGCGAAAGAAGGTGGTCTAAGCAAAAGATGATCTGAAAGCGAAAACGGAGCGAGAAAAGATCGACGAAGAGGAGCGACGGTATTAATGAGAAATAGACCAGAGACAAAAGGAAAGACTTGCGGTCGACAGAACGGCCTAGTGCCCGACGAGCAGTGAGTGACCTACGATGTGCATATGCAGGAGGAGCTTCTTTACGTCGGATTTTGAGGGAACGAATTAACCGCCGTTTTACTCAAAAATAGCAGACGGGCAAGTACTGGCTGGGCCAGTCCGAGCAGACACCGCCAGGCCGGGAAACATGGGGCTATTTCGAGCTGCTGGCAGGGCAGAGTGGAGCAGGTGAAACGTGATCGGGGCGGCTCGCCTTCAAAACCAGTGACACTGCAGCCAACGGCGCGCTGTGGTTGGCCGGCACGCGAAACGCCTTCGTCGGCGCCCGAGCTCATCGCGACCACGTCGAAAACATGTTCTGGAATCTCTGCGCCCGCCGCTGGACGTAGAAAAGACCGGCATGCGGCGCAGTCTTCGCGAACGCCTTAGACCCGGATCTTGCGAGCGTCGGTGTCCAGTCGCACGAAACACACGAGAGAGTCGGCTGCCCGATGGCGCTGCTTCGCATTGGCAGCCAGCGTGTTCCTGCATGCTGCCTGGGACTGCTTCGTCCGGGCCGTCCTTATCCAAGACTTCGCGCAGAACAGGCCTGCTTCATACCGTCAACAGGAGCGATGAGAAGCTGAGATGGAAGCGTGCGCTCGTCTGGTGACCGCGCGCTTCCAGAGTTACGCGCCGAGGACATTGTACGACGTGCGGGCTGTGTTATTCCAAGAGCTGTGCATATGGACCGAGCTGATTGCGGGATGCCGTGCATTTTCCAATACTTTTCAATGTTCTGAGCGCGTAGAGCATGCGCCGTGGGTCCCGGTCGCTGGCGGTTGACAGGCGCAGTGCTGGTGGAGAGGAAACCGAAAGCAGCACCGGGTGGAAGGCTGAGGCTGCCTTATCGATTGTTGCTCCGCACAACGCCGGCGGCCAAAGCGACCGACACCTCGCGCGCAAAGCCCGCCAGGATTCTAGCTTCCACGGTCAGTCCTGCGCCCACGCCAAAGGTAAGTCTACCCACCGCGGGTAGTCCAATCTATTTGCTCTACCAATCGCTGCGTCTTCCGTTCTTTTCTTGTCGCCCTCTCCTCGCCGTCTTACTCTCCATTCGCCGCTATCACCATGAGCGTCCGCGTGCTTGCCCGCATACGACCACTGCTCAAGAATGAGCTCGACAAGGACACTATTGTTACCGCTGAGAGCGCTTCCGGAGACGAAAACTCCCCTCCGAATATCATTCGCATCCCGAATCCGAAGAACGAGGCCGAGTCCTTCAGCTTTCAGTTCAACAGTGTCTACAATCGCGACACGACACAACAAGAACTGTTTGACAAGGAGGGTAAGAATACGATTGGCATCCCGCTGCAATGCACATCTGGGCTGATGAGTCCTGTATACAGTTTCGCCAACCGTGAAACACCTGTTCTCCGGCTATGATGTGACGATATTCGCATACGGTGTTACTGGCACTGGTAAAACCCACACCATGCGCGGCGGAAAATCCTTGGCAGATCGCGGTGTGATTCCCAGACTACTCAGTGCCATTTACAGGCGCTGTCGTAAACTAGAGAAGGACGGAGAGACGAAAGTCGAGGTGTCGATGAGCTACTACGAAATTTATAATGACCGCGTTTACGACCTCTTTGAACCCCCGGAGAAGCGTACTGCAGCTGGTCTGCCAATCCGGGATAATAATGGAAAGACGGTTGTCGTTGGACTGACTGAGCGGCCTTGCACGACTTTGAAGGAGTTTGAGAAACTCTATGATGAGGCCAATGTGAACCGATCTACATCTGCAACAAAGGTAACGACCTATGTTTGGCTCTTTCCGATCTCACATTAACGTCTCTTGCAGCTTAACGCGCACTCATCTCGTTCACATGCCATATTATGTGTCCAAGTTACGCAAACTACCGCTACCCACACTCGCATTTCGAAGGCTTCCTGTATCGACCTTGCCGGATCTGAAGACAATCGTCGGACGGACAACAACCGAGAACGCCTTGTCGAATCTTCAGCCATCAACAAGTCCCTCTTCGTTCTAGCGCAGTGTGTCGAGGCTATCAGCAAAAAGCAGTCCAGGATACCTTACAGAGAATCCAAGATGACGCGCATTTTGTCCCTGGGCCAAAATAACGGGCTGACGCTCATGGTACTTAATCTAGCACCGGTGCGGTCTTATCATCCTGATACTCTGAGCTCCCTGAATTTTGCCAACCGCACAAAGAAGATCGAGGTTGCCGAGGTTGAGAACGAACCGATACTCCGTGGACCTCCTGGGGCTCCTAAGACGACATCCAGCATCGCTGGGGCAAACTTGCAACAGCGTCAGCCACTGCGGGCGTTGGCTGCTGCGACGAATGTCAATCTCACTCATGGCAACCCGCAACAGAAGAAGGCCGATAAACCGGTTAAGGCCTTTTCCGTGTATTCGGACAAGGGTAAAGCTGCAAAGCCGGTACAATCAAGCAGACTCGACCCTCTCAAGCGCGGTCCCACTAGCGCCAACACTGGATCGAGAGTCACGAAGCCAACAAGACCAGTCCATAGCTCAGGCTATGGTAGATCCACAGCACTCCAGTCGGGCCTTTCTAAGGAAGCTATCGAGGCTCTTATTGAGCGGCGGTTGGATGAAAAGCTAGCAGAAAAAGCTCTCAACGAGTCCTCCACCATCCAGACGCAAGATATTAGTGAGGCAGTGAAGCAGCGCTTGGAAGCTCTGGAAGAACGTGTGGGCAAGGCGGAAGATGGACGGTCAGAAGGACTGCATTTTCTGCTTATGGCGAAGCAGCACCATGTCCGCGGAGAAGACGTGTCAGCACTCAAGATGTATCAGCTAGCTTTACCGCACTTCCCGGAGAACAAAAGGCTCAGTCAAAAAATCGTCGTTCTTCAAGAGAAAATCCGGCAAAAGAAGGAAGCTGCAAAAGCCGCAGCTCTACCTGAATCGACTGGAGACTTTGCGGAGCCTGAGCTTACGTCTTTTCGCCCCTCTGCTCTGGCCAAACAGCCCCTGAGAAGACCAGTGGCAGAGCCTCTCCCTATCCTACAAGAGCGCACCGTGGCTGCACCGACCCGCCTCGTCGCGCGCAAGCTGTCAACCAAGAAAGGCAAACCTCCAGTCAGCCACGCTCTCCGTGCCGACAACGACTCAGACGGCGAGTGCGACAACCACGACGCTTCTTTCGTCCCCGACGACGATGATGCTGTTGCGTCTGACTCTCATGACGAAGAGGGCAGCTTCGTCTACAAGCCCAAGGCCAAAGCGCCCAAAAAACCTAAGATGAAGATCTTCCGCGATAACAGCAACCTCGATGTCCCTTCGGCGGGCAGTGGAGTCGCCTTGTCGCCCCGCACCCAACGCCTCCTCGACATCATCAATACGCGTGAGGTCTCACAAATCCGCCTGCTCAAAGGTGTCGGCGCCAAAAAGGCCGAGACCATCGTGAATTCGCTGTGCGAGATGGACGGCGCTGACGAGTGGTTGATCACGGATCTGGAGCAGTTGGGCGGTCTGAAGGGCGTGGGCGCGAAGACAGTGGAGAACATGAGGGCGGGGCTAGTTTGTTGAAGAGGGGGGGGGGGGGGGACTTTTTGGTCTTCTAATGTGATTATGTCCTGTATACGAGCGTAGAGAGCTTCCGCTTCGCTCTGTTTTCAGCGACGGCGTTTCTTCAGCGTGTTCAATTTCGGGAGCCTTTGGACAGGAACGGCATCTGGGTGGCGTTTTGCTTTAGGGTAAGAAGTTGGCGGAAGTCTTCATAGGCGGAAAGGATCACTTCGCTATGAGGGTGATTTCGTAATCCGTAGAGGAAGTAGCGTGCATGAATTATCATCCACTTCTTGAGCATACTGCTCGTATGTTCGTCAAGTGTACACCGCAGTCGAGAACAAATACCCGAGATCATATTTTTTTTTGGTCTTGGTGGTTATGTAAATTGTACATACAGACAGCCTCGATGAAATCGTAGCTTCATTATCTCATTGGTGTGAATCGAATCGATACCGCCTCCTAGCCCCTGGAAAAGAGAAGTAACCCCAGACATCAACCGAACAGTAAAGGCAACCGGCTATTAAGCCTCGCAGAGAAACGGGATAAGCCCGAAAAGTATACACTGAAGGTTGAGAGAGCCACGGCTGTTGCCTGATAGGTTCTATTTCACGTCCACAATGTCCAACGGCATCCATCATCCACTGCGATTACTTTGAATCACATAATCTGAAACGTTCTTTCGAATCTCTTACTGCTTGCGCATGGACGCAGGTCGCTCGCGTGAGCTAACTATTTCTTACCCTTCGACGACCTACCGACTCCGCTAGTGAATCTGCCGAGTTGACTCAAACTGCTCTTGCTCTTCTGGTGGCCTTGGGCTGGCGGTTTTGCAGGTGTCGCGTCGGCAGCTAGCCCCGGCCTTGTCATGCTCTGCGCAGATGCCGGTCGCTGTGGTAGCCCGCCGCCCGGCTGCACCCCTAGAGCACTTCTAGGGTGCAGCCTCCCCTTGTCTCTGTCCTGAGCTGAGAGACCCAAGCCCACGCCTTGCGTCCCGGACGAGCCTCCTGTGAAACCTGTGTCTTGACCCTCCGCGGACCCATCTATGCCGAGCATGGCATTACGCTGCGCACGGCGAGCCCGTTCTTGGACTTGCTTGAACTTCTCTAGAAGCTCCTGCCACTTGATGCCGCCTTCACCTTCTCGAGACTTCAAGCGGTTGGGGCGGTCGAAGCCTGAAGTTGTGGGCGTTGGAGCCGTTCTTGGTGCTATATGCAAATAGCCAATTGCACTGACGCTATTCAGACGGTTCTTGAGGGCTGCAAAGGCTGACGACTGCGGTAGTAGCATGAGAAGCCCATACAGACACTTATACAGGTGAGGGTATTTCTCTGGCTCTAAGAGTTGTAGACGAAGGTAAGTGAAGACAGGTGATTCAAGCAGTTGAACGAGTTTGTCGATCTGAATCAACATGTTCACTGTCATCTCAAGCTCACCAAATATTTGCAGGAGATGGTAAGCCTGCTCGTAGGCCTGCGCAAGCAGGCAAAGGGAGAAAGTAGCCACAGCATTGTGGCACCATGAGCGGAAAAGTGTAACGAAGAAGGCTTGTCCTTCCCGAGTCTCCAGGTTCCGTAACCGCTTACGAAGATCGGCAAGCTCCGGGGCGGTAATGAGGTTGTTGTTGAGGTTTTGTACCATGATACTGGCAAACTCAACATCCTCATCCTTTTCCAGGCAGTCGGCAAGCGTTCTGTATATACGCTCCGGGCTGAGTGAAACGCAAAGTTGTCGAATAATTAGATTTCCACGAGTTTCGAGCAAACGTCGATCGGTAGCAAACAAGCTCAGCAGGCTGACCATGAAAGACGTAAAGTAAGAGTCGTCGCTATTTTTCGAGATTTGAGAGAGCAAAAGGAGATCCCTCGTGACGACAGACTCTGCTGGGTCGGAGAGAGTCTTTAGGAGAGCTGGGAATGTGGCATCATTGATAGCCAAGATCTTTTTCATCTACACGTCATTATTCATTTTCTCGCTTGAAATTTTTACATCTCTTACCTTGCGAGGGGCTTTCCGGTGGAGCATTATGAGCCAAGACAACGCAGCTACACGGGTAGCCTCGTGCTCATTCAAGAATTGCAAAGTTAGAGCATTGACCGCTGCCTCATAGTCCAAGTCAGCACCCGGGCGCGGTGATGCTGAAGCATCATCGCCCTCGGTGGGCGCTGGAGTTTCCACATCGGGCCTCTGCTTGGCTTCGGTCGCCTTCAGATCAACTGTCGACTCACGCGTAGATGATCTTCCACCCTTCAAGGAATAATTGGACTCCCGTCGATCAGTGATCTCCTTAGCTGCGCCTGATGAGAGTTGCAGTTGTGTAGGCCGTGAGGCTTCGGTCTTGTTCTCGTCGGGAAGTGACATAATGTGATCCATCAAGGAGCCATTAACCCTGTTTGCAGCAAGTCGAACAGCCTCAATGTCGTTTGCCATGGCTGGAAGGACATGCGATAGCAGGCGAGGAACAAAGAGCAAGATATCTTCTGGGCAGATTTCAAAGAAGCTGTAGATCCACCGCAGACAGGTGAGCTGGATCTCCTCTTCTACTAAGCGTCAGCAGGGTAGAAGTCGCATATTGATGGGGCAGTACATACCGGGAGAATCACTCAGGTAGGTGACCAGGGTATCCAAAATCTTCGGATAATCGATTTGCACATCTTGGCCTGGAATCCAATCTCCATCCGTCATTCCCGACGCTCGGTCATTCATGGTCGTCGAATCAGTTTCCTCACTCAGTGATTCCGTCGGATCGTCCACGTTTGTTTCGCTGTCAGCCTCGACATCGTGAGAACTCTGGATACTCCTGCCACTCTTCATACTCGATCTTGAGCTCTTTTTGCCCTCTTCACCCTGACTCTTCCGACTTTCAGCGAGGCCACGCTTGATTCGAGCAATTTTCTTTATCTCGGAGAGGAATCGCTCCAAAGCTGTTTGAGTCGCGGTGTGTACATCCTGGTTTTGATCGCTGAGGAACTTGAGAAGGCCCCCAAGGAAAGAAGGTAGGTAAGAGACCAGTTCTAGATCGGGTATCGAGTCGAGCAATGTAATCCAGGAGACGAGGAAGGTACGCGTGAAGGGGTTCAAGACATTGATCCTCTCCTGAAGAAGAGGGATAAATTTAGGAAGAGAGAAGGCAATCGGCAGGTCAACGGACGGGGCGGCGGACTCGCCGAGGGCGGAATCGTCATCAATCGCATCTTCAGGATGATGCAGGACCGACACATATGTTGCGGCCGACTCAGATACGATGTCCTTGACCAGGCGGTCGAGCAATTCGGCGCCGTTCTTCACAGAGGCCTCAGAATCCGCGGCCAGCTAGTACGTCGTCAGCACGACCTCATACCTCCGTGGCACCTCATTATATGCGTACTTTGCAAAGAGCGTCAAAGACTTCATTGAAGTATAGCAGAATCTCTCCTTTGGCGACCTTGGCGATGTTGTACATGCTCTCGCAGGCGTAGTAACGGACGCGGGCATCTTGATCGGAGAAGCAGGCGAGGACGGGGGGCACAATCTCCTCGAGATATCTTGCGACTTCCTAGAGGCGTGGTCAGCAGCTGGCAACACGAGGCAATCATGGACAAGCTCTGCGTACGCTGCCTAAGGCTATCGAGGCGGCAGCCAGGCCGATGAGGCCGCCGTTCCTAGCGTGGGGCTGGTGTACGGCGTAGGCATATTCGTGGCACAGCTGATAGACAATGCGCTGGATCTTGTCATGGTCCTTGTTTGCCAGAGCCTCGCGGACCTGGGCTTCGAGTCTGCGCTCCAGTGTCAGCGGTGGGAGCTCTAGAAGAGCGGTGTTGGTAAGAGGATACGCACTCTAAGGCACCGGCCTTGCGCTTGTCGTACAGCTTGTCGTTGAGGGCTTTCTGGATGTTTGCGTCCATTTTCAAAGCTGCATTGCGCAGGTGGCTGGGTGGGTGCGTGTGTGGGGGAACAGCAGCAGGACGAGGCGCGGCGGGTCGGTGGAGGAGGGCGTGGTCGTCCGCCTCTGCTCGTGGTGACTATCGCAGCATTTGTCCGACGCTTACGGCAGGCTCAAGCGCAGAAAGCGGTGCAGGCTGAGGCCTCAGGCGCAGCAGGATGATCTCTCGTGTTGACTTGCGCTGCCGGAACAACAGCTGCATGTGCGAGCATGAGGCATGAGCATGAGCATGAGCATGAGCAAGCCGGGCGACAGGGCCTGCTGCGCGACGCTGCGACGCTGGCCAATGGACGCCGCCGCGCCGCGCTTCTGACGTCTCACCCCCAGCCCAGCCAAACAAAGCAGGCGTGCCAAAGTCGTGGCCGAGTGGGCTTTGAGATTATAGCCCAGTACACGTCGCTAGCGCAACCAAGCCCGCCTGTCGCCCTCAACTCGCACAGCTCCTTCGTCTTCTGCCCGTTCCCTCCTCCCGCCTGCTGCTCCATCGCCTGCTATTTCAGCCTGCGTGCCGCCGCCTGGACCATGAGCAGCCTCTGCCACCTCTTGCGCGAATCCCTGTCCACCGCATCTGCCTGAGCGAGCTCCTCGTCGCGCGCCGGCGATAGGGGGCCTGGCCGATAAAACATGGAGAAGATCAAGCATATGATGCACCACCACCACCGGAAACGCAGCAGCCATGCGCCGCCTTTTTCGCTCAATTCCTTCCGCCATTGGGCCACCGCCTTCATCGTGTGCGACTTCAATGTCGACGTCGGGCCCGAAATCCTGATGGTGTTCCCGCCCGACACGGCCTTCTCACAGGCCGACCTCACTGCAATATGCTTCAATAGGCAAGTCACCGCTCCCAGCTTACCCTTTTTTGCAGTTCGCGTCTACTCGCCTGCACGACGTTTTCGCCAAAAAAAAAAGAAGAAGAAAGAGAAAGAGAGAGAGAAAAAAGAAAAGTGCCTCAGGACGGAGCCCTACTATTGCCGGTTTCTGCCCTGCCTGCAATGACGATGTTCTAATCCTCGTTGCAGCTTCCCGGAGCAACAGAATCCAGAGATGGGTGAAGACTTGTCTTTCCAGTTTTCAATCAGAAATCGCTCTCCAGATGTGTTATTGAGTTCACCATGCTCGCCCCATGGGAGCCCAAGCACCTTCTACGGCAATTGCCTATTCCGTCAGGAATTTGACGGAACAACGAAGCGGAGCTATAATCAGAAGAGCCTGGTCCTGATCTCAAACCACAATTTCCCAGCTTTCTTCATGAGGCTTCTCCAGCAAATGACAAGCTCTGGAATCTTGTGTGACCCCAACACGTTCGAGGCAGCATGCCAACAGATATCTGCCTGGCCTCCGCCCTCTATCGGTCGCCATGAATTGCCTTTCCTTGGTTCTTTGCTCGTGCTTGAAATGTATGTGCTTCATTTATCTAACAAACAACACAGCAGAAGGTGCTGACATAGCGAAGCGCGCCACATCTTGCCTTCCCACTCCAGGGACTTGCGTCTCCGCAAAATAGCCGGTCAAACAGCGTCTCAGGACCAATCTACGCCTATCAGCCGACGGCTTCTTGGTCACGATTGATCCCCTATTTTTCCTCCTTATCAGAGCTGTATACAGTTTTCGAGAAGATGGTCCTCTGCGAGAATATTGTTGTCATTGCAAAGAGCCCTCAAATCTGCAGCGAGGTCGTGTCAGCATTGGTCGACTTGGTCCGGCCCATTCCGTATGCCGGGGAGATCAAGCCGTACCTTACTATGCAGTCCGAGTTCTGCGTTGCTGGTTTCAACGGAGGAACTTCGAGGCATTTTATCGTTGGTATTACGAATCCTTTCCTTCTGAAGAGGATTTTGAATGCTGCAGAAACTAGTGGGAGTACGACTCCGTATGTTTTATACTTGCACAGCACTGGCTCTCCGGTCCCGATCAAGCAGTCTAGCTCACAGCCGACGTGTCCTCCGGGGTTCGATGTCCCTGGTGGGATCGAAGCCAATTATCCTGTCAAGAAGCATCTCAAGCCCGATCGTACTTTCCTACAGCAGCTGGACAGCATGCAAAGAGCTGGGAGACCAGTGTCAGACGCTATCGGGCCACTAGTCCGGCGACATTTTGCAGAGCTAACGGCCCAATTCTTGGCTCCCATCATCAGATATCTGGCTACAGGAATGTCACCGACGGTTGCGTCGCCCGGTGGCAACCCTGCCTACGCAAATTTTTCAGAACCAGACTTCCTAAACAGCCTCTCGAAGTACGGCACTTCGATTAAGCTACGCGGACAGGGACCTCTACAACGGCACAGAACGCGTGACGCCTTTTACGGAGAGTTCTGCCGATCGCCGAACTTCTATTCGCATCTGGAGATGAAACTTAGCCTCGAAAAGGAAGCTTCTGTTGGTTTGCTCAACCTTTCGAAGTAAGGTCAAGAGAAAGTACGACATTTGATAACTTTTGGCGTCTATTGGTGGAATTGGAGTGTTGAGGTTCGGAAAGATGGACCGCAGACCGTACGAGATGCAGGGTTCATATATCCACGACGATTTAACGGCAGCCTAGTAATTTGCATTCGGGTTGAAGATGTCCAATTCCGCGATTGATAGTTAAATGGCCGCTGCAGTGCATTGTTGGCCTCTTTGGCTCACTTTCATCGACCATGTTTGCGAAGGGCTATCCATCAGCTTTTGCACTACTCCTTCCTAGCATTGACGCTTCTCCACTAGTGAGGCGGCTAGACAATGGCGTGGGTGTCACCCCAGCGTTGGGATGGAACAACTACAATGCCGGTCTTTCTGCGAGTGCAGATTCAGCCTTGGCGGCCGCCAAAGCGTTTATTCAGCTAGGTCTCAAAGATCTTGGATACACATACGTCAACTTGGATGACGGCTGGTCTACGATGAAGCGGGACACAAACGGAAACCTTGTGCCGGATCCAAACAAATTTCCGAATGGCATGAAGAATGTATCCGACCTAATCCATGAGCTTGGCCTTAAGTTTGGGCTGTACGGAGACTCCGGGACCGCGACCTGTGCTGGGTTCCCTGGGTCACAAGGTTACGAGCAGCAGGATGCCAAACTTCTGGCCTCGTGGGGCGTTGATTATTGGAAATACGACAATTGCAACACCCCCTCTGGCGACTCACAGCCACGCTATGAGACGATGCGCGATGCTCTTCTGGAAACTGGCCGCGATATCCTGTACTCACTTTGTCAATGGGGGGTCGACTCTGTCTGGACGTGGGGCGCAAGTGTGGGAAATTCTTGGCGCGTCGGAGGAGATATCACCAACAACTGGAGCTCGGTGTCCAATATAGCTGCCTCGAACGCCGGCATAACGAACTTCTCCGGCCCCGGCGGCTTTAATGACTACGACATGCTGGAGATCGGAAACGGCGGGCTCACAGAGGCCGAGGAACGTGCGCATTTTGGTCTCTGGGCCATCTGCAAGTCCCCGCTCCTTCTGGGGACAGACTTGACGAAGCTATCGGGCTCTAGCCTGGCCATCATCAAAAACGCAGACATCATCGCGATCAACCAGGACCGTCTTGGTCGTGCTGCGTCGACCTTCACACCATCGGGCCAAGCTGGGCCTACCAGTGGCAAATTGTACCCTTACTGGAGCGGGATTCTCAGCGACGGATTCGTTGTTGGGCTGGTCGGAACAGATGGTGCGGGGACACTTGGTGTCAGTTTCGCGGATGTGCCGGAGCTCGGAGCAGGGACGTATAGGTGGACAGAGCTGTACAGTGGCAAAACCGGAGAGGGCGATGGTGTGAGTTGGACGTTTGAGGTGGAGCACGACATGGCCATCTTCAAAGTCACTGGGAAGGTTCCAGCAACGAGTCCAAGCGCGAGCACGTCAAAAAGCTCGACGAGCTCGGTGCGATCGACGCAGGCCACGGTCTCGACTGCAACGACTAAAACAACATCGACCGTAAGCAGCTCGATGGCGGCGCCAGCAAGCACGACGCAGGCGGGAACAGTTGGCCAGTGGGGTCAGTGTGGAGGGCTGGGCTACTCGGGACCCACAGCAGTAAGGCGGATCCCCAGGCCGTCTAGAAACACTCCGGAACGTTCGGACTGACAGACCGTGGCAATGCAGTGCGCAACCCCGTATACATGCCACGCGCAGAACGTGTACTACTCCCAATGCTACTGACGAAAGGGATGGCGGTGTTCTCCTTGGCTGCGCCCTATTTGGTCCAGCGATTCATGCAGTCCGCTATAGCGGCTTATCAGATAACGGGTTGTGCAGCAATGATTGGCAGGTAGAGCAGCGTTCTAGAGAGGCTGGTTTCATGCGCACACCCTGACACCCTAACCCCCCACCTTGCGAGCGACGTAATGCTTCGTGCCAACGGCTCCACCGACATTTGCGCGGAGCAGCTCGCAGGAACGCCGGCTGTTGAGCAGGTGGCTGCTTCAGGAATGCGGCCGAGTTCTTCGAAGCTCCTTCCCGTTTCGCTGGCGGGGCGTTCTGCCACGCTGCCAGGCACGAGCTACGCCGTTCGTGTCGTGAGTCGCGGGGGTCGTGGCTGCTCCGCCGCTCGCGAGCGATTCCCGAAGGCGCAAAGGCCGTATGTAGGAACGGTTTCCCAGCCGGCAGCAGACGCAGGAGAAGGTCTGGTCGTCACATTCTGCGACCGGGTACAGACTACATACTACTAGTACGCCAGCGCGCTGCTATGGCAGCGTGCGTGAAAGGGCCCGGGGCAGATCATCCCGCGTAAACGTGGCTGCAGGGTGCATCAACCGGCCTGCCTTTGGTTAAGGCATTATTGCTGCATGTGCCGTGTGCCTGCTCACGGCGGCCGGCTGTTGCGACGCGAGTCGAGGGCTCTCTCTGGCGCGAGTCCGGTGCAGCGCCGCCGTGGTCGGGTGCCTCGCGCGGCGGCGCAGTTCCCAGCGGAGGTTGCGCAGGCGTGCGGCGGATTAAAGGCTCGCGTGCCTGGCAGTCAGCCCCCGGTCCTAATTTCGGCGCGGGTTCCTTGCGTCCTTCGCGCGATTTGGGCGGCGTAGGCACTTGTAGATCGGCAACAGCACCCAGCAGCTAGCACCCAGTGCATGGCACCAAACCCGTAGTCGTCAGTCGCCAGTCTGCAGTCTGCCGTCTGCCGTCTGCCGTCTGCCGCCAGGCATCCCGCCGCTCCGCGCATCTTGCGCCCTCGAGCCCCGCGGCGCAGGCGAGAAACATATCGGCCGCTTGGACGTTGCGAGGGCAAGCGAACGGCTCAGGTGAAACGCTTGCGCCTTGCGCGCTGCAACGACGCGAAGAGCCCCTCTCAAACCATTACTCGGCAGGCCTCCGATCGGGAAGCGCCGTCCGCGAGCTGGTGCGGCGCCACAGCCCACAGCACCGGACGATGCCACGGATGCCTCCAAGGGCCCCCTTATGCATGCGCGCACGTTCTCTCAATCCAGAACTAGCCCTCCCCGACCATCCCATCCCATTCCCATTCCTCTCCGCACGCCCTGCATCTCCCTGGCCGGCCCAGACCACCCACCCTGTCGTTCCCTTTTTCCTGGCCCGCCTCCCACTCACCTCCAGTCCTTCTTTTGACCCAAGCTCGTCCCGACTGCTGCGCACCGCACCCCTCCCAGCCCTCAAGTCCACACCGTACCCTCCGCACCGCTCTCCAGCTCTCCGAGCAACCGGCTGATCCTCCATTCGCGTGCCTCGGCAACCCAGCCTCTTGCCTGATTGTCCGGAGATCTTCAGCGTCCATCTCCGCCCAGGGCATTGTTTTGGCACCACCGCCGCCGCCTGCTTATCTTCGCCCTTAATTGCTCCCGCCTCTCGCGGCCCGTTGAACCACTCTTCCGATTGCACAACCCTACCTCCTGCGGAAGTCTTCGCCAGCCCTACCGCGCCCTCTCCTAGTCTCTCCGCCGCTCTGACATCAACGCCGTCCACCTCGCTGCCATCACCATGGGTCTCATCGAGAAGCTGCAGGCCAGTCAGTGCTCCTCACGCCATGCCCTCTCTCAGACATCTCAATTCCCTCACAGACGATGTGCTTACGCCTCCTCTCCAGAGCTTGAACTCTACCGTCTAGAGCAGCGCTACACGCGCCGTGACAAGCGCACCACCTTCATCAGCGACGCTCGATATGTCGATGGCGAATACGTTTACGGCAGCAACCCATCTTCACCCTACTCCAGCACTTCGGGCTCGACCTCAAGCCGTCGTTGGAGCAAGATGCCCACTGCCGCCGTCCGTGAATTCACTGGAAGGTCAGGGCGGGCATAGCTTTGCCCACCCCAAGTGAGACCCCTGACCGCAAGCGAGGTTTGAGAGCCGAGCGTTGAAGACACCAGACGGCCTTCTCTTCGCGGGGATGAGCTTGACAAGAAGTGGAAGACGTGGAGAAGCCGAGATGTGGGGAGGAAAAAAACAGTAGAGATGAGAACGGCGGTGCCGTTTCTAGAGGAGGAACCCGACTATGAAGCTGCTGTTGCTCGTTTTGTCGCTTCATCGGATCTAGAAGGGGGAAACCAAAAACAAAACTCGGACGACCACGACGGCCATGGCTCGCAGCTGCCCGCCAGGAGCGAGTGGACGAGATTCACGGAGGCTCAACACCCGGGGCGCTCCTGTCACGATTTATCTGAACTCATTTCGCGAGCAATTTCTTCGGCGCATCTTTCAGAGCGTCGGCGGCGGAGGAAGACTTCAGGGTCTCTTCTTGCATTCATCACGGACGAGGATCAAGCCAGACTAGCTTCTCCGACTGGGCGCTTTTGCATGAGCATTTTTCTTCGCCCTCTGTTCATCATCTGTTTGCTGCATACTTGGTTTAATAGGCGCAGGATCCGGCTGCTGGGGCCGATGCGAACGACTTTCACATCCTGTTTCGACCTTTCACGTTCTTCTTCTTTCTTCTGGTCGACTCTTTCTACTTTTCATCAGCAAGACACGCTTCGATATCACGTCTAGCTACAATCAACCATCAATTCTATAGCGTAAGCTGTCTGGAATTTTTTGCGAAACCGGCAGCGCGACGAATAGAGGCATTGTGACACTGCACATGCACACCACACGGCTCGAATATTACAGTTTCCGTGACCGCCCTAGCATTAGGGGCTTGCGATTGTCTCCGCAGCGTCGGACGCTCATCATTGCTCAACTCTGCTGGCCGCATGACTGTGGCAATCGAAAAGAAGGCGTCCAGTGGTAAGGCCGATCCGCTGCCAAGATAAGAAAGAGGACGAGCGGGGTGAATTCCGGTCGAAAATGTCTGACCTACGCGCGACGTGTCTCACCTTTCCAGTGAACGAGCTGCTTTTTGCCCCCTCTGCCTTTGCGTGTTACCCCGCCCCGCTGCGCCACCGACGCGGGTTAGCGAATGCTTGTTCAAATGTCTTAAAAGAGCCGGCTTGCTGGGCGGATGGGTGGGATGGTCGATAGGAGGCGAAAGTATCTTGCACAAGACTTCCAGGTGGCGTAACCTGCAGTAGTCCAACCCTAATCGGAAATTCATCCTTCATATTGTCCCTCCCCCCTCTCCTTTTTGCACCCTCTTGTGACGGATATACTAAACTTTGTTGGAAGAAAAGCTTATGCCGCCGCGCCCGATTGCGCTGCACGTGCGGGTTGGTGGGCTCGACTGGGGTGGCCCTCGTTGCTCATTAGCGTGTCTTTTCTCCGCGCATGTGGAAGTTGCAGATCTGCATGTTGTGGTGCCATTACTTTTTATTTGACCTTCTTGTTCCTCTTGGCATCGAACAGAGAACTATGCGTTTATAATGCGGTCTGGCTACTGTAAGTAGATTTGCCGAGTAATGTTAACCGGGAAGCGGCCTGTAGCCGTTCGGATGATCTTTCGCTTGATATACCATCTTCAAATGCGGTGGGCTCTCTTCCGCTTCCAAGGATCTGTACGTATGAGGCTCCAGCCGGACGCCGTTCAAAGCATGCATGCTCCCTCCTTGCATTCCGTCGGTTGTGTCTCAGATGCACGTGGCTCCCTCCTGGGGCTTATGCATCGAGCGCTGAGACATTATTTTCCAAGAAATCTTAATTTCTGCAGACCGTCCTTGACCCAGCAACCTCCATTCTTCAGACAGATACGGTAAGTCGTCGCTACGACTCATGGTCCGCATGTTTAGATTCGTTTATATTCATCTGTTTCCTGCTCGCTCGATCGGTCATTCGTTAAAGCTGTGTCTCTGCCGGATATCAAAGGGCAACTCGCTATGCATCGACAACTTGTAACTCCCGCTCAACTGGCTTACTGGCCAAAAAAGAAAAAGAAAAGAAAAAAACCCCTCCCTTTTGAGGCATCCATACATAATATCTAATAATCGTCATACCTTGCCTCATCCCGACCCTCGTCATAACTCTGCTCCAAGCCGTCCCCATAATCCTCAACCTCATCCCCGAACCTCTCGACCTTACCGACGCCCTCACCGACCCACTCAGCCGCATTCTCCGGCGCGTCCTCGACCGCCTCCACGGTGTTGTCCCAGCCCTGCTCGACCCTATCCTCAGCGCGGTCCCAGCCCTGCTCGACGTTCTCCGGGATGTTCTCGACGGTGCCGACGGCCTCGCCGGTCCAGCGGGCGGCGTTGTCTGGGAACTCTTCGACGTCGTCGATGGCGTGGTCGGCCTTCTGCTCGAGGCGGGCTTTGTCTTCATCCCAGTCCTCGGCTGATCATTCGTCAGTCAGCCTTATTCTGAGACCGAGCTGAAGTGGATTGCGTTCGACGCGAAAAGAAAGGGACGGGAAAGGGGACGGGGGGGAAAACCCCCTCAAAAACAAAAGAGATTCGGAGAGGGGGGAAGGACGAGCTGGCCGGAAGTGTGGAAAATCGCAAGAGAGCGCAAACTCACCAACTTTCTCGCCCTCGTGCATCAACAACGCGCCGCCCGCCAGCCCCGCCGCGGCGCCAATGGCACCGTACATCAGCCCGTTCCCGCCCGACGACTTCTTCTCCTCGACGTACTCAACGCGCTCACCACCGCCATAGCCACCTCCGTACCCGCCGTTATACCCGCCGCCGTATCCGCCACCATAGCCCTGCTGAGGCGGCGGCGGCGGCGGCCCGCCCTGGTAGTACCCCGCTTCTTGGTAGCTGCTGCCCGGGTGCTCGAAGGTGCGCGCGCCGGTCTGCTCGTTGACGAAGAACCAGCGGCCGGCCTCGTGGTCCCAGCGCGCGACCCACGGCGGCTGGACGGGCGGCGGGCCCTGCTGCGGCGGGACGGAGCCGTAGCCGTAGGAGGGCTGTTGCTGTCGGTAGGAGGAGGAGGAGGAGGAGTCGCCCGAGTGGGTGAATTCGGAGACCAGATCTCCGATGAGCCCCATGGTTGTTGTTGTTGTTGCTGTCGTTGTTGCTGTTGCTGCTGGAGGCGGATCCTGTCGTTGAGGTTGAGGGTGGAATGGAGGGGAGAGGAGGAGGGGCAGGTGGGATGGTCGCGCAGCTGTGGCGAGTGGGTGGGTACTGTTGCAGGGCAAGACACTGCGGGGTTCGTAAGAGGTAGGCGAGATACGAGGGCGTCTTTATGCTCAGTCCGGCGCGCAGTGGATTCACGTGGGCGGAGAGATACGAAGAGCTCGAAATTGGAGGGCGAGGCAATCAGGTGCGCAATCTCGGGGACAATGGCTCTGACGGGCAATTGATTTGCTGGGCGAGCAGGTCTTGTTTGGATAAGTACTTCGAGCGGATGTCGCGGCGCGCGACCCTGGCGTTGATCTGGAACTCGGCGGCCCAGTTAGGGGCTGTGCCCGCCGCATGAGATGCAGCTCAGCTGCGTGGTTTTTGGGGCACCGCCACGGCTGCGGTTGCTGGCACCAATGGCTGGAACGTCGGATCCGTCATCATGGGACCGTGTCTGTCGTGACAGGGCTAAGTGGCGCGGGTGTTCATGACACGGTGAGCGCTGAGGAGGCGCAGAGGGAGCCAGTGGGAGTGCAGAGGAAGATGGTGATCTTCTGCCCGTCGCGCCAAGCTCAGCCCTGAAGCTTGTCGAAGCTTGTCTCGTCTGGCTTCGTGCTCCACGCCCATCATCACTCTCACCTCCGTGGGTCGCAGTTCCAAGTGACAGGGCCTTGTGTGAGAGCACATGGCGAGTCATCGAGGCTCTGAGGTCAGATTACCGTCAGTGATGCCAGCGGCAAACCTCGCTGTTGATGCACGAGTAAGTTGGTGTGCGTGTGACTCGCGTTTTACGAGGTCGATGAGGCTATTCACGTCTCCTGAGCTCTTGAAAGAGCTTTGTGGTCTTCCCAGGCCACAAGCATTCCTTTGCAGGATCCGAATTCCTCTACTGCCCTCTCCTTCAACACCTCAACAACTGCTCCGCCACTTTGAGGGAAGAATAAAGTATGAGCGCACTTGGTTTACCAACGGGAGCAGCCGAGAAGATATGTTTGCGGGATTTCCAGTTCGAATTGGCTCTCCCGGCGGAACCCAAACAGCCACACCGTGTCGTCTTGCCGCCCCAAACAAGCTCAATCACGCATCAAGGCCTCGCTTCGCTGTACGTAGAAGGTGCATAGTGTTGAGTGTCAGTTGCAGATGCAATTCTTCTTACAATCTCAATCCTCCATAGACTTGTGTATCTGAGCGGTACCCGTTACTTCCTTCCCCTTTCTGTGAAGTCAGCGGGAGGCCCACCACTTCCTTCATGCCGCCTGCAGCCTCGCACACTAGCCAACACACCCTACCGTACATCGTACTCATTTCTCTCCTTATAATTGCCAATTACAGCCTTCGTCCACTTGTGATCATTCCTACGAACTATCTATTTACCTACTCGGCCTCGTCTCGCAACTTCACCATACATGGTCCACCTTCGGAGCGCTTTACGCATCGCTGCTACCACTTAATCTATCAGATCCGTCCCCATCATCGATGGCGGGGACTGCCATAACAACGGCTTATCACGATTATCCTAATCCACGGTTATATGATGCCGAGATCGCTTCACTGGGCCCGGGGGCCATTCCGCGGCTCAGACAGGAAACGCCACAGATATGGACAGGATGGATGCATATGGTCGAGGACGAGCTGCGGTAGCAAGGCCTACACGACTACATCAGTGAACCCCGGCCCGAGCCCTACGACAAAGGTAAGGCGCGTGACACGCTAGGTCAGGAATCCGCAGTCACCTCGGCAGCTCTCCCAGAAGGTGGACCAGGTTTCAGAAAGACCTATATAAGGTGTGGATATCTCTTTGCAGGAGGTATCCGGCGAGCTCCGGGGTGCGACAGTCCGCCGCTCGTCGCTTTCATTATTTCCGTTGGGGGAATACGACCACGACCGCTGCCGAGATGCTCGATGACTTCGAGAGCACCGTTGTCAGACTGTCTAGCATACAAATTGCTCCTTGATGAGACGACAAGACGCCTGCCTATGTGGACTGCGTCGAGGCGAAAGACCTTCTGGAGAGACAACCCCTAACTAGATTCCGCTGTCATTGTTAAAGATGCCAGGCAGAAAGCTCAGAACCAGAGAGTATTACATGCAGAGCCCCCGAAACTTTGCTTGTAAGGCAAGAAAATGTCACAAAACATACATCAGGTGGTTTCCGACTGTGTCGATGCCTATGCAGTTTGGACTCAATCGCCCTTGCATCTGTCTCACCATTAAACTCACAATGTATGTCTACGTCTCCATATCGTCAATTGACTATTACACAGATTGAGCGAAGAGCCAGGTATAATACAGAAAATCCAAAGCGGACTCTTTCCACCTCCTGTAGACCTCAATTTGACCCCTCCAACCAGTTCTCGCTCCCATTCTTCTTCCTAACCTCGATCTCCGCCTTGTCCGAAGGCGCTGACACGTCGCTGAATGACACATTCCCGGGACGCTTCTCCAACGGCTTGATATCGTACTCCATCACCACATGCGCCAACACCAACTTCATCACGTTCACCGCAAAGAACCTGCCAGGGCAAACATGCTTACCACGACTAAACGCCAAGAACTTATCACTCGTCGTCGTCGCGCTGCTCCCTCCCTTCCCAATACCGTCTTCGCCACCAACCCTCTCCTGAGCAACGAACCTCCACGCCTGGAACTCCCCCGCGCCCTCACCCCACACTCGCTCATCCGTGTGGATCTCCCCAACCGGCACACCCAACCACGCTCCCTTAGGCACTACCACCAACTCATCGCCTTCGTCGCCGCTCCCCACACCGGCTGGCAGTGCGACGCCCTCGTCGGCGACGACCTCGTGCAGCAGGCCCCGCCCGCTGAATGCGTACAGCCGCATCGTCTCCTTGACGAACGAGTCCGCGCGCACGAGCGATAGCAGCGACGTCCGCGTCCACACGCCGCCGTTGGCAGCCAGAACGCGCTGCGCTTCGGCGCGGAGCGCGAGCAGGGCGTCCGGGCTCGGAGAGGAGGAGGAAGAGGTGGTGGTGGTGGTGGAGATGTCACCGTCGACCAATGGAGGCGAGGAGGTCTTGGGCGAGGCGGCGAGATTGATGATGGTGTTGGTCAGGGAGAGGTACGTTGTTGGGATAGCGGCAAAGCCGAGAATGAGCTGCAGACGGGCTGCGATGGTGGCGGGGGAGCGGCCGGCTGGGTTAGGGGAGGCAATGGCAGCGAGAATGTGTTGGTGGAGGATGTCGTTTGGTGGCTGGGGGGCTGCCGTATCCTTTTCTTGAGAGGGTGAGGCGAGTGCGGCAACGCGATGCTTGATGAGGGGGAGCAGTTTGCGGTTCATGCGCCAGGCTTGGTAGCGGGCGGGGACGGTGAAGACGGGGCCGAGGATGGGGCGGAGCGGCCCGGGGACGAGGAAGGCGAGGGCGGCGGAGGCGGTGGTGAAGAGGAGGGAGAAGGCGTCGGCGTGGGCGATGAAGGCGTCGTCTTGGGCGAGGTCGGCACCGAAGAAGACGCGGACGGAGATACGGGTCGATATCATCATGATGGTTTGCCAGACGTTGACGCGTTTCCAGTTCTCCGGATCTGTCCCCCAGTGCTCGTTGAAGCCGCGGCGGATCTCGTCGACGATAGCGCTAGTTAGTAAGGCGAGGTGGTGGTTAAGATTGACTTTGACGGTGGAGGCATGGAAGACTTCATCCTTTGGCAGGGCCGGAAGGAAGTATCGCGATTGGAGCATGTGCGACATTACCTTCGGCTGGCTGACGCGATCCTCCGGCTGTCGTAATAGCCACGAAATTGAGGAGGGCGGGAGCATGATGAGTTTTTGGCAGGCGAAATTGGGCGACACAAATGCCTTGCCATTTATGCTATACTACGAGTTCGTCAGTGAGGGAACACTAGGACACCTCTCAGAGTAAGGTACAAGCGACGAACGATGCGTCGTTAGCAGGCGTTTGGTTGTTGCGCTTGCCTTCTCATATCCCTCTTTTAAAAAGTCCCTGCCCTGTTTAGCATCACGCAAATGCGCTCTGGGGATTTGAAACCACTCATTCCGAAGCCCTATCCAAGGAATTGAATTTGGTAACGGTGACGCTTGTGGCCTTTTGTAAAACAGAACCGAAAGGAACAACAGGGCGAGAACAGTCAGCACCGACAGTGGGCTTGGAAAGGTGGCGTCCTGCATCAATACGAGGATTGAGGTTGTCGTACGTGAGCGAGAAGAGACCGCACGATCTATCTGGAGGTAGGGAAATTTGGAGACACCAAAATTTGAGGTTTCCTGCCGGAGAAGCACGCCGTTGATTGTCAGGATCAAGTAGAGGAGACTGTGAAGGGGAAAAAAAAAAAAAAAAAAGCTGAGAACGCACCGATGTCTTATCAAGGGTGTCAAAAGAAGGCTTCCGGTGAGTCGTTTGTCTGCGGATCCTCCCCCTGTTCATAGGCGTGTAGTTACGAGCTTTCCCATCCTTCTAGGCAGCTGCGTTGGCTTGTGTTGAGACGGAAGTTAGCCAATCGGCTTGGCGGCAGTCACCGCATGATGCAAAATCACAACCACTCATTCATTACTTATCACAGGCGGCAGGAACCCGTAATGTTTTCTTCAATAGCTGTCGGCATGGGCAGCCTCGATCTCTTTTGCGTTGCGGCTGATTTCAGTGATGTATGTTGTACAGAGACTTGGTCGGCACGCCGTAAAGCAGTACAGATATGAAAATGGCCACCAAGAGTGTTGCGACAACAATACCGTCTATAAACAAGGCCCACACATCACTGAGAATGCTATGAATATCATGAAGCGTTTGAGGTTGGATGTCCGCTTCGGTTCCACATGCGTACTAGTGCTGACAATGGGCATTTCCAGAGCTAGTCTTGTCACAACAGATACGCGTATCGATCGAGAGCGGCCGCACCCTGCATACGGTTTCTCGTTTTAGTTTTTACACCCCCAAAATTCGTTGGCGTGCGCGTCATTGTGGCTGCTCAAAGTAAATTGATTTTATTCGACTACAATGGGTTGCGTATGGACCGGCCCTAAAAATCGCTGCGGGCATGATTTTGCAGGGGACTTCGTACGACTATAGACGCTATTAGGCCTTGCTGCTTGGGTTTGACCGGAAGACCGAGCAGATGATATCGCACAGCCTGACGGATACCCTGACCACTCAAAAACACCATCTGTCCGTGCCGACTGTGGAATTGCGCCTGGTCCCGACGCGGTTCGGTCCCCGTCGTCAGCTGATCGAACTCCGCGTTGATGATCTGGCTGCCAGCTTAGCTGATTGACGAAAGCCCCATGCCGATCAAGCCTTGTCAGCCTCGCTTTCGGCTGACTGAGAATCCTCTTTCGAAACATCAATGGGTTGCGAAGAGATAGCGTCGTTGTCGGTAGTTTGCTCGGTCGTAGGCAACACGTTCTGGGTCTGAGCAGAAGCGTGATCACGACCGAGCATGGCAAGCTTCCCTCTTCTTGCCTCGAGAAGATCGAAGCCTCTACCAACTACACACGGGAGGAGTAGGGAGCCATCGTCGTTTTCGAGCTTCTGACGCAGGTCTTCACTCAACTTCTTCATCGTTGCCTGCAGATGCTTCCAACCGAATGCCTTTCTACCCAAGTCGTTGGTGGGGTCAGCGGGGTCGCGAAGGCAAAGAAGATACGGTTGGTCCTCGTTTTGCAGCCCGATCCTTTGATGCGCTTTCAAATTCTGGGAGGAGTCAGCACCCTATGCATTACCGTCATCGAGCAGGCATACCTGTTTCTCCTCTTTGCTATGAACGGGCTTATTCTCGATCTTGGGCAGGACCTCCAGGGGATCGAGCGAAATCCAGTTTCTGGTAGTGTCGAATTCGGACCAGAAGTCCAGAACCGCGAGAAGTTGCGCGGCGGCATCGTCCTGGGCAGCTTCGGGGCCTAATTTCATGGCCGCCGCGACTAAATAGAAGACACTGTACGACCCCATGCCTCCTCTGAAGACATCAGAAAAGCCCCTGACCTCGAACATGTACCTGAACACTGTATAGAGAGAGCGTAAAGTAGGCATGGCATCCATGTACTTCTTCATTACGGAACGTGCGTATGAGGTGTCGTTACTGCAGACAATTTGCACATCCACACTTGCTCCAACGTGCTGCATGGTGAGAAGCGGGTATCTGGAGTGACGCAGGAAAACCAACATAAAGTTGGGATCGCGCTGAAAGAAAGGAAACGCTTTGGTGAGCGCGGCCTGGAACTGACGCCTGTGCACATATCTAGGTGCCTTCTCTGCATCTCTCTCTCTGTCAATCTCCGGTTTGTAGACACGAAGGTCTATGTCAGACGTAGCCAAAGCCAGGCCAGACTTCTCTGAACCGAAGATATCAAGACTCAGCTTTTTCGAAAAGCTGGACCACACCTTTCGGGCGTGGGCTACAACAGCGTCTCGGCCTGCCTGTTCGTCGGGAGTCGGCCGAAGGTAAGATTCAAAGGCTTTGATCTCAGCACGAAGCCTATGTCGAAGTTAGCACCGACCGGGGTCTGTTCTCGGAGTATTTGGACTTGACCTCTCCAGTGGTGTGGCATTGGACAGCTGAGATGCTTCAAACCAAGGCAGATCAACATCCCTAACGTTTTCCGGGTTATAAAGAGGGTCCACGTTCTGACCAACATAGTCGGCTGGAGGGACCTCGCGTTCCTTGGCTCCGATTTTGTGCGCTGATATGGTAGCCTGGTCAGACCACTGCCACCCACCCTTCCCAGCCGTCCTGTGACCGTCTTGCCTCCTTGATTTAGTGCTCCTGTTTGCGGGATCGGATCTAGGTGGGCTCGCAGAAGGAGTGGGAGGGTTGAAACGGTCGACAGGCAATTCTGGCTTGAACCACACGATGGAATCGTCTACTGATTGGGCGCCGACCTTGCGGATGATGGAAGCACGGTTTGCGCGGCGGTGGGCTTCGAGAGTCACACTGAGGCTGCTCGTGTCGACGCCGGGGTCGTGGCTGTCAGGGCCTCCATGGCGAAAGCGGGCCGGGATGTGGAAGCGGTGCGGAGTGGAGGGCGGGCACGGTCTTGCCAAAGAGATGTTGAACAGGCGCGACAGGAGAACCGAGGGGCGAAGTGCGTTCCTGGCATGGCACCCGACGGGTTTGCCAGGCATTGCTAGCGGAGGTGGGGAGGGGTCGCGGCGGTGGACAGGCGGCGGTGGACAGGCGGCGGTGGACAGGCCGCAGTCAGTGGGCTTGGAGCGAGAGCTTCACTTGGGCGCGCGTCGAGATGTCGCGCAGCACGGCCGGCGATTTTCCGCAGTTTGCGAACACGTGCGCGAGCAGGGACCTCGTGTTCGGCTGCTGCCATTGGCCAATGGAGCCCCCCATCTCCAACCACAGATACATGGCGCTCGAGTTCGTGGCTTAAGGAGAGGCCGCGCTGGAGAAAAGGAGACGGGCTGGCCTTCCGTTCACGGCCAACTGAGCTCGCGCAATACGACGCCTGTCTCGCCTCGGGCCTCTCGCTGGCAATTCTGCTCGGCGCGCTGGCTGCAGCGGAAGGGGCATGTGAAGCTTCGCGCAGCAGATGCCGGCCGGAGCAGGGTTGGCTGGCGGGTTGCAACAACAACAACAACAACAGCAACAGCAACAGCAGCAGAGGCTTGTGCGACTACGGCTGCGGCTGCGTCTGCATCTGCATCTGCATCTGCATCTGCACCTGCACCTGCACCTGCACCTGCACCTGCAACTACACATGCGCCTGCGGCTACGGCGGCGGGCGCGTGGGCTGAGGATCGGATAGCAGTGCGCCATCACGTATGTACAATAGAAGGACAGAGACTCCGTCCGAAGGTCGCCGACTCAGAGAGCGGGCGTTGGCGGGCCGGGCCACCAAATGACGTGGTTATTAAGTGAGCGTGGAGGGGCATCAGGTCCAGCCCAGCCAAGCTCCAGGTCACAGGCTCCACGCTCCACGCTCCTCCGCGCGCCCGCTCGCTGCTCGCTGCTCACTGCTCGCCGCTCCTCCACGGCCGATCTTCTCCTATTGCACCGCCCGCCCGCCCGCCCGCCGACGTGCTCCCTTTAAAGACACACCCGACTCTGGACGAGCTGGCCGCCTCTGCCAATCCCAGCCCCGTCAAATCCTTCCGCTGCTGCACCACGGCCGATCCTCTGCGTGCTTGCAGCATCTGAGCCACCCCCGGCCCTACTCCGCGCTGCCCAAGAACGTCCGCCAGCTTGAGGGCCTGACCCAATCATTCGCTGCGCCTGACGTCAATTGCAGCTTCTGCAGTTTCTTCACGCGAAAATCAACACCACTGCGAGCTGCTCCGGTACGTACGCCCCCTGCCTGTGCCTACCCCGCGTCCGCCGCTCCTATGTCTATTCCTGTGCTCTCCCTCCGCCCGCCGCCCGCCTGCCACGCCTGAGCTGACCGCCAAAATGCAGTCCGACACGCGCGAGCACTTCGCCATGCCTGCTGAGCCCTCGAGGCCAGAGGGGCAGTCCTCTGAGGAGACCCATCCCGCATTGCACCCCAAGGTCACCACCGTCCCCGTCACGCCCGGCGTGCACAGCGCCGGTCATTCTGCCTACTTCCAGCCCGACGCCCCTCAGGACCCGCCTTCGCTGCCCTTTGACCCCGAGAAGGCTCCGTCCGACCCGCAATGGAATCCCAATTCTTTCTATGCCCCCGAAAATGACCGCGCGAGCTCTCCCACCGATGTTGCCGCCGGCGCAAAGAGTCCGGATGAGATCTTGCGGAGGTTGAGCCGTCCCAGCTTGGACGCCGCGGACAAGGTTGACCTGGCCGATATTGATCCCAAAGCTGCCCACCCCAATCTTAATCTGAGCGGCGGCGTCATCAGTGCCACCACCTGCGTGCCATACAACATTGGATACTCACCCGGCAATGATTGGGTAGGTGAGCCGGTTCTCTGGTCTGTACAGAGCTGATTGGGTTTTCCATAGGAACTCCGCTCCAGGCGCGGCACCTCTGCACTGTTCGATTCATTCTCTTACCTTGCCTCCGCCGCATCTCCCTGGAACCACACCTTAGTTGGATGGACTGGCGAGATCAGGATTGCTCCGGACGCACAGCCTATCCTAGGCGACACTACTACGGGTCCAAACGGCACCACCGGCACCGCTCCACTGAACAAGGCCTCCGCGCCCATTCCCGTTGATCCGAACTCAAAGCCTCCGCAGCCGGCCCACGTAGAGGGCATCAGCGTAGACCGGGAGCACCGCCAGCGCCTCGAGAAGCAGCTTGAGCGCGACCACGGCGGCAGGATAGTCCCCGTCTGGTTATACGATGAGTTGCACGAGGACGAGGATGTGGTCGTCTTGAAGAACCAGTCTCGGTGGCGCCAATTCGCCGAGAAGGAGCTCTACACCCTGTTTCACTACAAGCAGAACGAACCTGCTGATGGCCGTGCCGCACGCAAGGCGTGGGCTGACTACTACCGGATGAACAAGATGTTCGCCGACAAGATCCTTGAAATCTACAAGCCTGGCGACATCATCATGATCCATGACTACTATCTCCTTTTGCTTCCAAGCCTCCTGCGTCAGCGTCTGCCAAACGTCTACATCGGTTTCTTCCTCCACATCCCCTTTCCCAGCAGTGAGTTTTACCGATGCTTGAGCCGTCGTAAGGAGATCCTCGAGGGTGTGCTTGGAGCAAACATGGTTGGCTTCCAATCTTACAGCTACTCGCGTCACTTCTCCTCTTGCTGCACCCGTGTTCTTGGGTTTGACTCCTCCTCGGCTGGAGTCGATGCGTATGGCGCACATGTCGCTGTCGACGTATTCCCCATTGGTATCAATGCCGCGGCCACGCAGCGCGTCGCTCTTCGTGATGAAGC
Organism: Neoscytalidium dimidiatum; assembly: GCA_037367355.1. Classification (NCBI taxonomy): domain Eukaryota; kingdom Fungi; phylum Ascomycota; class Dothideomycetes; order Botryosphaeriales; family Botryosphaeriaceae; genus Neoscytalidium; species Neoscytalidium dimidiatum. The sequence goes on along the minus strand of CM074705.1, from coordinate 1,162,359 downwards.
GGTCTCGGAGAAAGTCAAGGCCATTCGCGAATTGTACGCAGGCAAGAAGCTCATTGTTGGACGCGACAGGCTCGATGCTGTCAGGGGTGTTGCACAGAAGCTACAAGCTTTCGAGATCTTCCTGGAACGTTATCCGGAGTGGCGAGACAAGGTCGTTCTGATCCAAGTCACCAGTCCGGGTAGCAACAACCACGAGAACGCTGATGACCCGGACAACAAGTTCGTCAACAAGATCTCTGACCTTGTTTCCAGGATCAATGGAGCGTACGGGTCCCTCAGCTTTGCCCCCGTCCAGCATTTCCCGCAATACCTGTCGAAAGAGGAGTATTTTGCTCTCCTGCGTGTTGCAGATGTTGGTCTCATCACCAGCGTCCGGGATGGTATGAACACGACTAGCATGGAGTACGTCATTGCTCAGAAGGACAACCATGGCCCCTTAATTCTCTCTGAGTTTTCTGGTACTGCCGGCAGCTTGGGAAGCGCCATCCACATCAACCCTTGGGATCTTGGTGGTGTTGCGGATGCCATTGACCGCGCTCTTACCATGAGTCCGGAAGAGCGCAAGGATCAGCATGAGAAACTGTTCAAACATGTTGTTACCAACAATGTGCAGTCATGGGCAAACAATTACTTGCGCCGTCTCATGACGAACCTGTCGTCTTTCGATCAGTCGTTCGCCACGCCTGCACTTGATCGAGCTAAATTGCTCTCACAGTACAGGAAGGCCAAGAAGCGCCTCTTCATGTTCGATTACGATGGCACCCTCACCCCTATCGTCAAGGATCCTCAGTCCGCAATCCCATCCGACCGAGTCATCCGCACAATCAAGACACTTGCTTCGGATCCGAACAACGCTGTTTGGATCATCAGCGGACGTGACCAAGCTTTCCTTGACGAGTGGATGGGCCACATCACTGAGCTTGGCCTTAGTGCTGAGCACGGCAGTTTCATGCGCCATCCTAGGAGTGAGATTTGGGAAAGCCTCACTGACAAGACAGATATGAGCTGGCAGTCCGAGGTCATGCAAGTTTTCCAGCATTACACGGAGAGAACTCAGGGTGAGTACTAGTGTTCTGTTGTCAATCAGTGCTGTCTAACCTTTATTCAGGGTCTTTCATCGAGAGAAAGAAGATCGCCCTTACGTGGCACTACCGCAGAGCCGATCCCGAGTATGGCGCCTTCCAAGCCCGCGAGTGTCACAAGCATCTTGAGGCTACTGTCGCCAAAAAGTACGACGTCGAAGTTATGACCGGCAAGGCCAACCTCGAGGTTCGCCCGAAGTTCGTGAACAAGGGTGAAATTGCGAAGCGCCTGGTGGCAGAATATGGCGATTCTCCCCCTGAGTTTATCTTCTGCTCTGGAGACGACTTCACGGACGAAGGTAAGACCGCCTGCTCGATTACACCGTTCAGCCTAGTTAACTTATTTACTAGATATGTTCCGCGCTCTTCGTGGTTCGAAATTACCTGAGGATCACGTCTTCTCTGTCACCGTCGGTGCTAGCTCGAAGCAAACCCTCGCTTCCTGGCACCTGTTAGAGCCCGCAGATGTCATATCATGCATTGCATTGCTCAACGGCTCCGCTGATGCCGGTAATATTGGTGCCGTCGCCGTAGTTGACGGAACGGTCCCCGAGTCCCGGCTCTAAGCTCAGGTAGCCTTGAAACGGGGACGAGTGAGCCGAACCAGTCGAAGGAAAAAGAAGAGAGCCTATCTAGACTATATGCGATCACGAAGCATTTCTCAGGGAGTAGTGGGATCATTACAATGGCGACGAAATGCATTTTGCTTATGAAAAAAAAAAATGCAAGGATCGGAGGAATCATCAGGGCGACTACTGAACACGGGAGCAACAATAAATGGTGGGAGGATTCTGGATAGAGAAAGTGGAACCATGCATAGACTGGACGGTGCTATCTGATAGTCTTTTGCTTCGTCCTCCTTCCCAATTTTTAATGTTAGACGGGGGAGTTGAAGAGCGTTGCATTCAATATAGATACTTTACTCCATGGGCGTGCACTCGTGACTGTGAAGGACGGAGTGTTCTGTACCAGAAAGGTGTTTCTAAGTCCTAATCGCATAGATTTGCTCTTTGTTTACCGTGGTACCACGAGTGTTGAAATACAAAAGTCTGGGTTGACATTGAACTTGAGTCAAATGGACGCTGCCATGCGCGACGCGAGTTCTCTCATTACATAACAACGACCCTGAAGAAAGTTTTTTTTTTTTTTTTTTAACCTCTCGGATTCCCTAGGCATACATCTAAACCGTAACCGTAGCTCCTGAATCTGAAGAGCGCCAGATACCCATCCTACTAGAAAACGTTTTCTTTCTCACCCCCCTCCACATCAACCCCTGACCTCCCACAACCGTATCTTCCCCTGCTCATTCGCGACGGCCAGTAGCAGCTCGGCATCCACAGTCCTCCCTTCCTTCTCCTCCACAGCCGCGCTCACCGCGCCGGCGTTCCCCCACGCGACCGCGGTGATGCGTCCGAGCGGGGTCGCGTTGGTCGGCCAGTTGCGGTAGACGGTGCAGCTGGGCAGGTGGACCAGGCGCAAGGCGTCCTTCTTCCAGCGTGAGGCCATGGCCAGCAGCTGGCCGTCAGGCGAGAATCGCAGGTGCGAGATGGGCGTGGTGAGCTGGTCGAGGACCCTGGTCGGAGTGGGGTTTGCGGGGACGCCGCCGTTGGAGTCGTCGTCGCCGTTGGACGAGAGCTTGCTGCTGTTGGCGGGCAGCCAGGCACGGCGGTCGTAGACATTGACGATGCCGCTGGAGCTGCCGACCGCGACCCAGCGGTCGCCGCCGAAGAAGTCGTCGCGGCCGCTGCGGCCGCCCAGCGCGAGCACGGAGGTGCCGACGGCGCCCTCGTCGACCCAGCGCGCGCGCAGCCGCTGCGCGACGACGTCCCATTCGCTGATCTCGCCGTTCTTGCCCGCGATGGTGAGTCCATTGCCGTCCGCCCACCAAGCAAAGTCGGCGATGCCGCCGCGGGATTCGATGCGCGCTTGTGATTGCCATTGAAGCGTTTGCGCGTCCAGGATGTTGACATAGCCGCCGCCCTTGCGTGCGGATCCCAGGAGCGCCATGTACTTTCCGTTGGGGGAGAGGGCGAAGCGCTCCATGCTGCGCTGCTCTTGCTGGTGGCCATATACTCGAGTGACCTTTTCAATGGTGCCGTTTGTCAGATTCCAGACATGAAAATAGCGACGGCGCGCACCGAGAAAGATCCGGGAATCGTTGGGCGACGGATGAAATGCAGTTGTTGTAAGTGGGGTGCGCCTGATGTGGAGAGAGGTGAGAAGGGGGTGGGGGTTCGGAGGAACAGGCTGAACGTGGTGGAGATAGACGGTTGAGCTGGGACCAGAGGAGAGGAGAAGTGGAAGGGTTGGATGGAAGGAAAGGGAGGTAATTGCGGACGGCTGCACGCCACTGATGTCTTTCGTGCGCTGGATATCCAGCACTTCGGGCTTGAGTTTCCGCTTCTTCCCTGCACCCTTCTCGGCGCTGCGGGTCAGGCTGTCTGCGTCCTTTAGAAGCTTCGCCAGAGGCTGAACCGAAATGTCCTCGTCACCAATGCCCATTTCCTCGTCAGAGGAAGCATCTTCATCTGCAGACGAAGCTCCGGTCTCCGAGGTCTTTCTTCTTTTCTTGGAAGGCCGCCGAGTCGCGGGAGTCGCCCACTCGGGTGTTGGGTACAATCTTTCGAACTGCCTCCGCAATCTGCGCGCGTACTCCTTCCCGTTGATCAAGTCTTCGTTCTCCGTTTTTCGTAATTTCCGTAGCCTGGGTACCGCGGCTAGCGATACCACCATGCGCTCGTCGTCGGTGTCTTCCCAGGCTGGCGCATCTCGTGCGGCTTCGGCAAAATCTTCGTCTGAATCCTCAGCACCAGGAGCAGGAACGAGAGCTTTTCCAGCGACGTTGTCAGGTCCGGCATCTACAAAGAAAAGCTGCGGTCCAGTGAGCGAGCCGGCAATCGTAACTTGTACGCTGGAAGCAAACTTACATCCGCATCCGCAACGTTATCCAGATCGCTATCTTCCTCTTCCTGCTCTCTCTCTGTAACTACGAGTTCCCCTCCACGCCCAAAATTCTTGATGCCTTGTCTGAAGCCAGCACTGTCGCCAAATACCAATCTCTCAAGCTCCTCCTCTGTCGCATCTTTTTGCATGTCGACATCGTCGTCGGAGGCCGAATCCAAGTCGCCTGAGCCGTACCGCGCGAAATCGTCGGGGAGCTTGAAAGGTTCCTGCTCCTCGGAGCGTTCTAGGACCGCGACTGGCGCCATTGGGAGGAAGGAGAGCGGAGGACTTGCGGGGATTGTCGAGGTGCCGCGAAAATGCCAAAGAAGCGGCGGCGTCCAAAAAATGCAGCTTCGCCGGCGTTTCGAAACGCCGACATTTATGTATTTGGCGCCAAGAGCGCGGCCTGACGCGCGGACTGACGATGATGCGCGCTGTCCTACGCGCTGCCGGTAATATTAAGCTTCCCCGGATCCCTCATGCGACGGGGCTGAATCGCTCCTCCTGAGCTCTACCTACCATCACAGCACCGACGACAACACATGCGGTCCTCCTCTCCTTGCGCCATGTAGCGGTTCTGTTCGCGCTTGCACCATGATCAACGTCGAGATCCGCCTCCGCCGCGCCATACGCCTCAACGACCTGGTGCTCGTGCGCCGCATCGTCCGCAACAATCCGCACGTCTTGCGGAACCCGGACTTCAAGGACAAAAGCAATACTTCGTTGCATCTGGCCGCCCGCGAAGGTTTCACCGACATTGCTGTATGGAATGCGCTACCCACGACAAGGTGCTGAAGTTGATCTGGCGCAAACAGGCCTTCCTTATCGATGCCGGCCACGAGGATGACGGCATCTCGCGCAACACCGACCATGACACCCCACTGATGCTGGCCGCGGCCTGCGGGCAGGTCGATGTTGGCATCCTGCTCATTGCGCGCTTCCCCCAGTGTGTGCCCTACATCAACATCAACGGCATGGATGCTGTACGTTCTCCCTACCCCGCTGCCCATGAAACACCCCAACCGGATCAAGCAGAGCCTCATTAACATCCAATCTTCACAGCTCATGCATGCCTCCCAAAATGGCACCTCCGGACTCCTCCCACACCTCCTCAATGCACCCTATCCGTGTTCCCCTCTCGCTCACGACAACGACGGCAACACTGCGCTCCACCACGCATCCGCCGCTGGGGAGCTCAAGTGTCTGCGCCTCCTCCTCCAAGCCGGCGCCAACCCGCACGCGCTGAACGCATACGCCTGGAGTCCCCTCGCGTATTCGCGCACGCAAGCCGCCAAACTCTACTTTGAGGATCTCATCGCCGAGCAGGAGCGCGCACGCTCCGGTCAACAACAGCAACAAGCCAATGTGGAGGCGCGCCAGTACAAGGATTCGCAGACAGCGCAGCAAGCCGCCCGTCGAGAGGCTCTGCGCAGCAATAAGAACCTACCTGGCGGCGTCAGGCTTGTCCCCCAACAAGACTCGGACTTACCGCTCCCGTCGGGCCCAGCGGACCCTGCTGGCCCACGGTCTTCGCTGGATAGAGGTCCTGGAGCCATGCCGCCGCTCAGGACGTCGTTTGACAGAGGTCCTGCTGGTGTGCCGCGCAGCTCTCTGGATAGGGGCATGGCGGGCATGGCACCGCCTCCGCCGCTCAGGACCGGCGATTGGAGTCCAGTCGAGACCCGAAGGCCAATGACTCCGAAAGGATCGGCTGGCGGTGGCACGCCAACGATGGGGAGAGGTGAATGGGGCGCTGGCGGATTCCATTCGAGAGCAAGAGCTCAGAGTGGGGACTGAAAATTTGTGGCGAAGTCAATATCAACATACTCTTGGGCGCTGCGTCGGGCATCGGAATTGGCGCAATCCGGAACGGGTTACATCATTTTTGAAGTCGGAGTTTCTCCCCATTTTCATTATCAATTCCATGGAATGGTAGTATTGGAAAAAGGCAAAAGACGGTATTGGCCGCAAGGCGACAGGTTTAAGATGCGGTTCTTGGGGGCGAAGGATTCTTGGTTGACTGGCAGATATCACCTCCTTGCGAATATTTCACACGAATCAGACAAGACCAATTCCTCAGGAAAGAAAAGACCCAACGGCTCAAGTACCGGTCTCACGCGTGCAATAGCCCCACACCAAAGTACGGTTGGGAGGCCACCGCATCCGAACCAGACTTCTTCACATGTCAACAGACCCATGGTTAAGCCCATCAGCACGAGCCGCCTCCTCTCCCAACACTAACGATGACATACATACGTCAGACGTCATCCCCAACGTGCCTACGCACACGCGCTGACAGCAAGCACATGGCAAAGAAAGCGCGGACGCAAGATCACACTCTCTTAGGGAAAGACAGGCGTGGGGCAACGAGTACCGAACCACGCCAATGGCCTACCAAGCGGACAGCGCCGTACATATACCAACTAACGCACGTCGCTTGAAGAGGAAATCCATGACATGGCTACCGTTGCTCTCTCTCTCTCTCTCTCTCTCTCTCTCTCTACACCGAGCATTCACCACTACCTCCTACTCCTTCCTCCCCAGCCTCCCCCCTCCACCCGCCTCAATGCATCGATTGGCAAGTGTGCTGATCTTTCGGCTCGCCCTAACGCTTCGGTCGAAACGGCCGCGCGTTGAAGGCTCGGGCTTAGTAGTTCTGGTTAAGACGATCGGCGTTAGCCTCTTCCTTTTCTTCTCCCGCGCTGCCTGCCAGCAAGAACCTCTCACCCAACCTACTGCAAGCACGCGCGGTTGTCGGTGCGGCGCGATGCAGCCGCCGCCGCCGCCGCCGCCGCCACCGCTGCTGCTGCTGCTGCTGCTGCACACGCTGCACACGCTGCATACGCTGCCTGCCTGCCTGCCTGCCCTGCCTCCCTGCCTCCCTGCCCCCCGCAAGTCCGCTGCCGCCGCCCCTTCCCATTCCCCCTCCCATCCCCCCGAGCCACGCACATGTCCTGCGGAAATGCAATGCAAGCTGCGCACACGGCAGACCGGGGGGCGCGGGATGCCCGCCTGCCTCATGCCCGTCGCTTGCCGCAGGCACCATCTCGGGAATTGGGGGGAAAAAAGCATTTGTGCAGTACGTACTCGAAGACGTCCTCATACGCCATCTCATTCTGCACGAAGAAAGCTAAGAAGCATGTCCCGAACCACTTTGCATGCATATTCGTCACGCCAAAGGGGAAATCAGAAATTAAACCAGGACAGGCAATGACCCTGCGTGCGTCCTACATGAGGTTTCTGAAGAAGCTTTTTGGATTTCCTCATTATCGTAAATTCACTAAAACCGTGAGAAAAAGAAAAAGAGGTAGCCTAGGAAATAAAAGTCAAAGTCTCCCAAACCGTGAACCAAACCCCCAAAAGTGGCCTCCGAAAAAAAAAAATGGTTGGTTGCTCAATGAGCAGAACAGAAGATGATAAGGAGAGAGGTGCAGAGAAGGTTGATAGTAAGCCTGAATGTCCCCAAGTCCTCCTTTGCTCGCTAATCCTTTTGATCCAGGCCTCAAAGCCGCAGACAACCCCTCGCAATTCCCAAAAATCACTCAATGAGCCGACTGAACATCAAAGAGAGGAAACCAGACGCGCAAATGATTGCTTTTGATCGTCATGTGGCATGTCCTTTCGTTCGTCGTTCGTTTCCCATGTCGTCCGTCATCGACAAAAAAATCTGACTGGAAACTCAAGATATAAGCAAGATAGGCGCTCGCTCTGCTCTTGTTCCCGTTATGCTTTCTCTCAACTCGTCCACTTCATCATCTGTCGGTGAATCCCGCACAAGAAAGCACGAATTGAAATGAAGATGATCCCCAAGGCTGCCTCGACCGTGTGCAAGATTCCGAACGGCAGGTAGAGAAGACTGGTACTCAGGCCAAAGACAATTTCATCCTCAACTTCAATCACTAGAAGTTAAGAATATTGTTCTCCACTCCCGAAATGCCTATCTTTCTCTATCCAAAATGCCGTTGCAGACGCCGAGAGAAGAAATTTTGTGCTTCGTATTAACCGGATCCTTTGGTAAGGGTTTTTTTTTTAATCTCTTTCCGATCATGCAGCATCCTCTGAGGAGGAGCTGCTGGATTTTCCAGTTTGATCCGTTGTGAAATGAGCAATGCCATGGGTTCGCGTAAGGAAGAGTACAAAAGTCTGTCGACATGGACACCAAACACGGAAGGTATGCCCATGCCAGCAAACGACAGCCATGGCTCATAAAGGCTGCCAAGAATTGAATGAAGAGGAGAGTCATTACCGTCGTCAATGCAAAAACCCAGTAGCAAAAAAAAAAAAAAAAAACAGAAAAAGAAGATAGTGAAAGGAACTTGCTGGCAGTGTTCATGAGGTGTTCGCGAACCACATGAGAGACCTGGCATAGAGGTCCGGAAAGGTCGGGAGTGCCTCCCAACGACGCAGTGCGGGGAGCCGGAGCTGTGACAATTACCCCGGACAGCCTCCACAGAAAACCGTTGGGTCGCCACTGATTAGTGTTCATCCCCAGTGCGCCTGGTCGTAGAGCCGTCTATTGGATCTAGTGACGAAATCTGCCACGCAAAACATGATCGACTGGTCGCGACTGAAGATTACCGTCGGTGCTGGGTGAGCGTGGTCTTGGCCCGTTGAAGGCCCCCGGGGACCGCACCAACAGCGCCACCCATAGTGCTCTCGGTCAGAGTCTTCCTTCTCTTCAAGCTCTCAACGTCATTGCCGTTAGCATCGCGACTTGCAGGGCGACCATAGTCGGTCTCATCGTCATCTAGTTCGCGGATACGCTTGCCCTGCAGACCATTGGCCGGGCTGTACTGGGGCGGATAGCCTGTCGGCATAGCACTTGGGGCTGGATAGCCATCTGGCCCGGTGTTGCCATTGGCGGTGCTCCTGGTATCACTCATGACGCTGTACAGATTGCTGGACGGTAGCTTCGTCTGACCAGGAGTGGCGTAACCGCTGGTCCATTGCGTTTGACCAGTGTTTGTCGTGCGCGGTGTCGCCCTGCCAGAGCCGTTCTGATGAGGGGATCCAGTCATATCTTGAGAGACGTGCTCTCCACGCATTGCCCCGGGGGCCGCAGATGCTGTATAGCCATAGGATGCACGGTTGTTATACGGAGCGCTAGTGTGAGTATACTCGTTGTCGTGATCATGATCAGCTTCTTCGTCGCCGGTCACCTGGCCGACCTGTTCCGGTGGTTGGTTCAAGAGACCCTCAGTTGGCTTTACGTCTGCCTGCTGCACTGGGTCACCAGCGGCACGTACTGGGGGAGCCATCTCACTCTTTGGGAAAGGAGCTGATTGTACTGGTTGGGGGTAGCGAGGCATAGTCTGGGCGCTATATTGTCCCTGTTGATTTGGTGGGGCACTGTACATTTGTCGCGAACTGTCATAGCCCTGTGAAGTTGAATACTGTTGCATGTTTTGCATCGTGCCAGGAGGAGTGGTTGCTGGCGTGGTTGGAACAGAACGAGCAGCGTTGCTCAGTCCCGTATCTATCGACAAGGGCTGGTTGCCTTGCATGTTTGACACTCCAGGATTGCCCCATTCGTAGGAATTGCTAGAGTTGCCCATACCAATGATGCTAGAGGCACTCGTTGGAGGGGTTGGGAACGTATGGGCCCTATCGATGGACGGGCGTCCCGATGATGGGTGGGGGGCGATTGAGTGCGGCGACTGCTGGAGCTGCGTAGGGATTGAAGGGTTGCTCAGAGAATGGTGGTGATGCAACGAGGGTGCCTGGGATGCTGCTGGCGCTCCGATGTAGCGTTGCTGTCCCTCTGGCCGACGGCGGTCAAGCGCAGCCATTGCGTTTCCGGTCCCAACAGAGCCCCTCTGGTTGGTGGGATGGTAGAGCAGAGCCCCGATGTCGTGAACAAAAAGGGGGTACAACTGCTCGGTGATTTTCTCTTTGTTCGCAAAATCAAGCGCACGTTCGAAAGGAATCCTACACGGTATTAGATGCAAATTCACAAAAGTGCATTTAGAACTCACCAAACGCCCTTCAGGTGCATTGGTCCAATCTTGACCACGTGCCTCGTCTTTTCGCTCTTGAGAATGCCATCGCGCCGGCCTCTTGTCATACCAGCGACATTCAGAAGCTTGGTGCCGTTGATGAAGTGATTATCTTGATTTCGTCAGCATGCTTGTTTCAGACATACAAATCGCAAACGTACCTTCGCGACGAGCCACGCATACTCCCTTCGCCTCGACCTGGAAACAAAGGCTGCCTTCATCTTCCCAAAGAGTCGCAGTGACCCGCGGCTTCATTCCCGGAGGCGCGACCTGCCCCGTGGTATCGAATTGGTGTGTAGGTGGGTATCCTTGCTGACCAGGCACGGACGAGCCAGGGCCACCGGCTGACATCGCTGTTCCACGTTAGTTTCAGACGCTAAAAAGCTGGGAATCGTAAAATAGCACTCACCCGGTAAGGGTAATGATGCCGGCACAAGCGAGCTGTTCATGGTCGCAGTCGATGGGGTCGGAGGCATTCCATTGCCGTACGAATTCTGATAGTAGGATGGTTGCACAATCGAATTCGTAGGACCTGGTTGCAAATATGGGGGCTGCTGATTGTATGCGTAGTGTCCGATGGTAGAAGGAGGCCCAGACGATGTCGCATGTCCAGTATTGGGCATGTGATGCTGCTGGACATCAGCGTAGGACTGCATTTGATTCATGTTGGCGTATGAATCGGTCGCGTAACCGTAACTGGACGACTGTTGCTGATGGGCGTAGGGCGATTCCTGCGACTGCCCATTCAACGAGTGAGGATCGCGTCCAAGCGTCTGAGGAGTCTGCTCGGGTGAAGGCGTCTTGAATCCCGAGTGGCTTCCGTTCACAGACGAAGAGTAAGACGTATGGGAGCTTGCACTGCTGTTGATGGCCGAAGCAGAGCTGATAGATCCACCCCGAGGCGAGGAGGAGTTCGACGACGGATTGGCACCCGACTGAATCTGGGGCAAAGCTGGTAGCCGCTCACTCGATACAGTCGGTCGTGGCGTAAATTGGGTGTTGTACCACGATGCGTCGACGGGGCCTCGGGAGTGGACCTGCGAGATCGACGGCAGCTCCAGCTTTTCGGTATTCGGGGGGTATGGTTTGGAAGTGACAGGATGAGAAGGGCGATGCCTGCTTGCTTCTCGAGTCAGTGATGTCGATAGGCGGGCAGCGGGAGCTCTGCGACAGAGATGCAGGATCTGGGCGTGCAGGTAGCCGGGTGTGGGGCGGGTGCTATCGTGACCTCCAAACACGTCGCCGTGATGATTCAACGCAGACAACGACGCGGCGGTTTGCAGTCGGACGAAAGCACGATGGTTTACTCGGATGGAGATGAGAATGAGGCAGGGCGGCGGCCCAGAACCAACGCGGCGGCACGCACGCGTGGGAAGAGCAAACACTGACCTTCAGATGCAGAAGCTCACCGCGCAACTAGAGTCGGCAGCTTTGCGAGACTGTTCACGTTCACCCACGACGCGATGGTGGTGGCTCCCGGCGTAGTACAGTTTGCTGGTAGCACGATACCGTACCCGAGGAATTTGGCGAGGACCTGGTCAGGAATGCGGCGCTTGGGGAAGGCGGCGAGGAAGCAGAGCAGACGACAGAACGCTTGCAGAGCAGAAGTAACAAGGCCGTCGTGACGTCGTGCCGGTCGTAAGGGAGGCTCAATCGGTCGTGTCAAGGCATGCAGCAACGAGAGGCTGACTGCTGTCGGCAGGAGTGGAGCTCTGGGCGGCGCAGCAGGCGGACGGTTTTTGTTGTCCGAGAGTGGGTCGGGCCAAAACCAGCGGACAGGCGTGAAGCTGGGGGCGCGCTGGGACGGGCAAAGAATAGCAGCTAGCAAATAGCCGGGCGCGGCTCTGGTCTAACGGGTCGTGAGCGGTCGTAAAGTCGTCGCGGGTCGTTTGGAGGCGCGCGGTGGCCGTGCAGGATCTTCTTGCTTGCGGCTGGTGGTCAGCTCGGGGCGCGGCTGGGGGGGAATCTGGCGGCGCTGGACGCACCCTCAACGCTGCCGGCGGTGGTGCACAAAGAGCGTGGCCTGGCGCCGGGCAGTGGGGGAGGGCGGAGGTTTAGAAAGCGGAGGAGGTTGGGATGTGAGATGTGCTAGCGCGGGTCTGGCTGGCGCGAACGAACGAACGAACGAACCACCTCGCGCGGCTGCGCAGGGCAGGGCAGAGATAGGCGAGCGTTTGGGAGGGCAGCGGGAGAAGGCTGAGAGAGGCACGTACGTACTTAGGGTAGCTAGCTAGGCTCGCGCTCGCTCGCGGGCGGGCAGTGGGCAGCGGTTCGTGAATTGGCGTGGGTTCGTTTTGAGGAGCTTCTGCTGCTGCACCAGGGCGTTCTGTGCAGGCGGGCCACGACGCAGGCGAGCAGCAGCTGCTTGACCGACAGCGAAGCACAAGCCGCCGGGCGGTGCGTGGGCGCGGGTCAAAGAGAGCGCAGGTCTCAAGATGCGTGTGCGGGACGGCGCGAGCGCTCGCAAGGGCAGTGCATGGACTGAGCCAGCGCAGCGCGCTCTTTCAAGTCGCTTGGTGGGCTGGGCAGGCGTGCGGGTGGAGATCTCGCACGCCGCACGCTCAATCTAAATTCACTTCGGGCCTGGTGGAGAGCGTGGGAGGGATGGTGTGGCGGCCGAGCGCGAACAAGGTCCCGTGAGAGGCCAGCGGCCGTTTCCTCCATGCTTGCTTGCTTCTGGGCTGCAGCGCGATGCGGCAGACAAGGGACCCGCAAATGCACGCAAGCGAGTGGGCGAGACAGGGCCCCGTCGCTGCTCGTCCAAGCCGCCCGTCCTGGGCCTGTCCTGGTCTGTCCGTCCGTCCTGCCTGCCTGCCTGCCCTGCCTGCCCTGCCTGCCTCTGCCTCGCTCGTGATTTCTAGGCCACCACCGCCTATCGCTAGCTAGCCCGTCAATCATCTGCCAGTGCGCCCTCACGCCCAGCCGGCCCGTCCGCGCACCAGCCGCGCGCAGCCCTGGCCGGCGGGGGGATCTGATAGCTGTGCCGGGCGCCTCGACGCCAGCAGCCAGCGTCCAGCGTCCAGCATCCAGCATCCAGCGTCCACGGCCAGCAACGCACAGCCAGCACCAACTCCCGGCTCCCAGCACCCCCAGCGCCCCCCCAGCACCCCAGCACCCACTGCCAGCAGTCGCCGCCGCCGCAGCCCACAGCCAACAGCCCGCAACCCGCAGCACCGCCCGGAGATAGTGCGCGCCGCCCGGCTTGCCTTATTAAGCTGAGACGTGCGCCGGCAGCGTGACGCGGTGGGGCTGCGCTTCCGAGCATGCCTGGCCGTCGGAATGGCAGGCCTGTCCGAAACGGCGTTCCCTGCCCTCTCTTCACGGTGGCGTCGAGTGGTCAGAGCAGCCGGGAGACGGGCGCCATGATGTGCGACTACCGCTCTGCAGGTCAAGCCCGCGCCCCGATGACTAACCCGCGCAACGGGTGATTTGCAGTGCGCCGGTGGGGTCGCCTCAAGCTCTCAACGCTCCTGTCGCCCTCACCGATCGAGCAGCGCGGCAGGGATCCGGCATCGCGCGCGCGCGGGGCGAGCGGGCGGCACGCTGTGCAGGGCAGGTCCATCGTGCCATCGCCCATCGAGGCGCCGCGCGGGTTGGCCGATCAGCGGCGTGGCTCGCCCGCAGCCAACGGAAAAACCGCGTCCCTCGACGCCGCCGCTGCTGACTGAAGGGGTGGTGCAACGTGCTCGCCGGAGGATGGGCAGAGCAGCGCTCCGGGTGCGACAGCGCAGGCATGGCGCCCCTCAAGGCGAATCGCAGCGCGACACCCAGCCGGCCAGCGCCTGGGGCCGCCGCGCTGGGAGCGGCGCGAGGCCATGGACACCGGCGGCGGCGGCGGCGGCGGCGGCGGAGAGCTGGCCCGCACGTCCACTGGCCACGCCCAGAGGGAGGCCTGAGGCGCGCGCGGCCAGCCAGCCAGAGCCCCCAGCGCCGCCGATTGTACCACGGACGTGGTGTTGGCGCGCGCGCGCTGATTCGCTGCCGTGTTGCGGTGTGCGTCGTGTGCGCTGGCGCTCCCAAGCTGTGTGCGGGTTGCGGGTGTGCGGGCAGGGACAAGGCACGAAGGCAGGCACCCCCAAGCCACCACCCAGCAACATTGCGCGACGGCAGCGACAGCAGACAGCGACAGCGACGCTGGGCACCGCCTCTTCACGCCCGCCGTGGTCATCATGATGCTCCGCAGAGATCACGATTGCGTCCCAGTACCGTGGGCCCCCGCGACACATCCACGGCCTGTGAGACGTGGGAGCAATGGAGGTGGGAGGGATACGAGCGGCCGCGAGGCGTGGATACTCTTCTCCGCGAGCGTTGAGCAGCCGCCGCCGCCGCCGCCGCCGCCGCCGCCGCCGCTGCGCCGCTGAACAAGCCAACCCGGCGCTGTGTCCGGCGCCCGGCTAGCCTACTCTACCAACTCTGCTCTGCCTACCTACCCGCCTGCCCGCCCCCTAGTCATGATCTGTGGATGCCGTCAGCCGCGCGCATTCCTTCAAGCTTTCGACGGCGTCGGCGAAGCGAGCTGAAGGCGACGAATGAGGGCGCCTGCCGACCGCGAGCCAGCAGCTTTGACCAGCCACCCGCCCATGGCGCCTCAAGCCCGCCGGCAGTGACACCGATGACACGCCTCGACCTCGACAACTTCCCATGACGCCTACCGGCCACCGGCGCGCAATCAGGCGCGTCGTACGGGTGAGGGTCTTAGACAGCAGTGTTGCCGTGTGAGGGTGGCGTCGAGCAGTCCCGTATTGTACTCATGCCGATCCACAGTCCTCCCTCGAGCGCCCGCCAGAGCCAACGGATTTGCCGCAGATGCAAGGGCAGGTCGCACCGCGTTCGCGTGGTTCAGGAATGGGCACACGTTTAATACTGCCTGCGCACTTGACGAAGCACGCCCACACGCCCGCATGCCCCTGCCTGCCACCCAGCGCAGCGCAGAGCCATTGCCGCCGTGCCCGCCTCCGCTCCGGCCTCCTCCACGCGCGTCGTGGGCGCGACACGCTCTTCGAATGCCGGTGCACTAGGGCCCACGCGGAGCACTCACGTTTTGTCGGACACGAGGCCGTCGACGGTCCCGAGACCAGCGCGGCCATAGGTCGGGGTTGCTCGCCGGACGACGTCCCCCCTGCACCTCTATATCTCGCAACCACATCGCCGGGTCGGCGAGCGGCCTCGATTTATTCACAGGCCCCGGTGCGGGTTGCCAGAGAGCGCGCCTCAGGCCTCGGGTTCCGTGGCTCCTGGCAATGATGAGGTTCGCCGCCAAGAGCGCCGATGACATGCTCCGCCGGCCCCGCCTCCCCCCTCCCTTCTCCACGACCACCCTGGCCAGCACGATTGCTACGGGCACGGGAACGTCGACGAATTCTCCGAATGCGCCAGGCGGTGCAAGCTGGGCGCGGCAAGGCGAGAAACAGATGCTCCTCGACATTTATTGCACATCAAGCATCCGGCAGCCAAGCAACGTCGCTGTCAAACTGCTGGAGCGCAAGGCTTCGTCTGGACGGCGTCGGGACCACAGCAAGAGTTGATCCAAGGCCAGGCCATCGTTCCTGCAGCTGCGGGCGCGCCGGCGATCCCATTGGCCAAGTCTCAGCTGCACCCGCCCGTCTTGCATATGCGTGTGATTAGCTGCACGATCCCTTGTCGGAGGGCTTCTGCCCCGCGGGCGTCGCCATGGCCGAAAGCATTCGAGGTTTCTCAACCCGGCAGCAAACGGTGCGGCGCGGGCTTGCGCTGGACGCGCCGCAAGGGTTCTGCGAACTGCTTTGGCAGAAGCCGGGACGTTTCTTTTTTTTTTTTCCTCCAGGTCAATCACGGTCGAGCAGACGATGCCCCGGTAGTGACGAGGCCATCAGCTATACGGCGTCTTCCAATCAGTGCGGGCCACGTCAAGACAACCCCAAAGCCCGTTATCGGCTGCTGGGCATAGCAAGCCACAACGGGCCATGGGAGGGGCACACAGACCACTCCTTGCAGTCCAGGTCCAGCCGAAACAGGGCTCGCGGCGTGCGGACAGGCGATGCTGATTCGTTGCGCGGGCCCGACAGCTTGGTTCTGCTGGGTTCTGCTCCCAAGTCAGGCAGAGGTGAGGAGTGTGGGAGTGTTAGATTGGAGTGTTGCCGCCGGGCTCTGGCTGCTTGTCATCTCACCTCACGCTCAAGGGCTCGGGCCTCGTGCAACCCATCTGTTTCTCCAGCGATTTTCTAGCGCTGCCAGCCGGCCTCCTTCTTCACTTGTCGCCCCCAGTCTCTTCAAGCATCCTGGAACGATTCAACGATCAAGCCGTCCCTTCCGCCCGCGCTCGTATGTCGACCGACCGGGGGCCCGCCTCACCGCCATTTTGAACCCCACCGCCGCCGTGCGCGCTGACCGGGATTCGTCATCGGGCATTCCCTGCTGCGATCCACCAAAGCCTGCCTACCCCGCCAATGGCTGCGGGCCTCGTCCAGCGTCTGGGCCTCTGAATTGAGCAACCGCGAGCAGCGCACAAAGCCTTCCCGGCCGGCGCTGGTTCGGGATGCGCAGCGCTCGCAGGCGCCCGCTGCAGGCATCATCCACGGACGCCGGCCTCATGGCAGCGACGTCCAAAGGCTAAACGCAGCAAGTTTAGCCACTGACTCAACTAACTGCTCGGCTGGAGCCGCCACGCCTTTGCCTCCGCAGCTGGGTCGCGGACGGCGGAGTGCGGCACGACATACCTACATGCATATGTACAGGCTCCCGCCCGCGCCCGCACGCCTGTGCAGCGCCATGCACATTTCCCAGATAGCCGCTGCCGAGCGAATGTACGCCTGGCGTCGAGCAGAGGACAGATTGCATCTGAAGATCGTGGGAACAGCCGCACTCTGTGGAGCAGCACGCTGCTGGTGACGCTGGGCAGTGTCATGAGGAGCCCGCCGCGCCGGACCCGCTAGAAGAAGAGACCTTGAAGTGTTCCCGGCGCCAGCGAATTCAATTTTTCACTCTCCTGCCGTCTTGGGCCAACCACGAGCACTCGAGTCGGATGCCGTGTCCGCACTAGGCTTCTGGGAGGCTCGGCTCGGCCAAAGTTGTTGAGGGTGGACGTCAGGCTTTCCACGACTCGCCCGCCGGAAAGGACCCCGACACCACCATCGCTTGATGGGCCTCAAATTCGCGCCGTCTAGCGCCTTTGGGCGAGCGAGAGAGGGAAAAAAAAAAAAAAAACTCCCATGCTTTACTAGAGAGCTTGTCGGTCTGCCGTCCCAAGTCGGGAGCGCACGCCGGCAGCAAAAAAGCAAAAAGAAGAATGGTCCGACAAAGTCAGCGTTCCACTGTCCGCAAAACCAGGACCACCGGCATGTCCCTGCATTGATCGCCCGTCCATCCCGCCACCCCATCCGCGCGGCGCTGGGGCCTCTTGTGGGTGGCGAGCATCCGGATGGCGAGCGGGAGACTCCTAAATGCAGATCATCTTTGCGAAATGCTGTCGAGAGGTGTGTGTGGCTGCCGGCGAAGGGCAGCCAGAGCCTGCGGCGGCATCTGTCTCCGATGCGCCAGGCTAGCGGGCTCTGTACTGTCATTGTGCCGCCGCAGAGGCCAGCGAGCAAGCAAGCAAGCAACTCGGCGAGCGATGCGGCGGGCACGCCGGCAGGCTCATTGTCGTGCTCGCTCGCGGCCAGCGCGGGTTTTCCGTTTTTTGACACTCTCCTCAAGCCCCTTCGAGAGATCACCCGCGAGCCTGTGCGCCTAGCAGCGGGCACATGCCAGCACCGCAAAAGACCCGGAGAGCTGGGCGCAGCACCCTCCCAACGTCCGGCAAGCTGCGTCTCTGGCAGCGTGGCGGAAGCACGCGTGGCCAGCCAGGCAGAGATCCCCAATTTTTCTGTGGAGCTGGAGCTGGCCGACGTGTGCTTCCCGCGGTGGTCGAGAATAATCAATAAGTCGAATCCTGGACACGTCAATTGGCGTGGTAAAAATAGGCCCTTCTGGACAGGAGGGAATCGGCGCGATTACTCCTGCTGCTCGCAGCGTGCAAAACCCGCTCCTCTTTCATTTTTGTCCAACGGGCCGCGGCAGATGCAGCTGTGGTGTTCTCGGGGCAGACCAGGCCTGCCGTAGGTGGCTTTGACTGGCGTCGGCGATAGCTGCGTCTCCCTGGGCTGCGTCCTGATGCACTGGCCAAAGCATCTCCCGAGCACGATCTAGGTACAATGCATCCGCTCGATAGCCTACCCGCTCCGCCTGCTAGCAGCTAGCAGCAAAGTGAGGCTTGTGCGCCCATGCGGCGTACCGTGCCCCGTACAGTAGGGAAAAGGTCCGTCTTTGTTTTGATGCACGCCGCCGGCCGGCGCGCGCGCGGGAGATGTCGTATCCGCGGGCTCTTGACGTACGGCATCCGCCCATGGAGCCAACCTTAACTCGACCACACCTTTTCCCCAGCAGCAGGATTCGACGCCTTGGGCGCTCTTCGGTGAGGCGCACTCCGTTTCAGAAATCTATAAAGTCTAATCGAGGGTTCCCCACGTGGTGGTGTGAGCTTCTGACCCAGAGGAGGATTTGGGGTCGCTGCATGAGTCGGGTATCTCTCCGACCGACTCGCTCATTCATGTGTCCAGAAGCCGCCCTCTTTCAGAGCGGTGAAGACCATGCCTGAAGCCAGCAAGGCTTGGTGTCTTAGTCCGGAGAGAGGCTCAACCGTTTGGTGTCTCATCCACGCGGATCATGCAAGCTGTCTAAGACCGCGTGAGATTCGAGAGCGAGGGCATGCATGGTCAGCATGCGAAACACCAGATGTGGCGCTGACAAGCCATCACATCACCCCGACTCGAGTCTGCGCAAAGGGTCTCACAAGGGTCTTTTTGGAGTTCGGCCACGCTTTATGCTTCCTGCGAACGACTCATTCTCCCCGCTGTGGGGCAACTCTGGTCCCTACTTCTACCCTCAATTCAATCCCAGACAGCGTCCCGTTGCTTCGCAATACTGTGCACGCACCGGCTTCTTTGAACCGTTTCTTCCGACGAGAGAAGGCCAGTCCAATCTTTCTTTCATCAAGCTCATACCGGCAATATCCCTTACGACGCGTAGTGAACACCTTGAAAGTTTGTGTTGGGATTCACCGTCGCCACCGCCCACCGCCTCTTCGTTCCAGGGCTCGCCATTGATGCTTCATTTTCCCTGCAGCGTGACTGCTATAGCGACTACTTCGTTCAACCAATCACCATGTTGAGCTTGGCACTGCCGTAGTAAGTAAGCTTTCCTCTCTACGAAGAAGGTTTTCCTTCAAAGTCACATGGAATCTCTCTAGAGTATGTTCCCCTCCTACACACGAAAACAGTTCTTTGGACTCCGAGAACGAAAGCGACGGGTCCTCTCACAGGTGACGAATGTGAGATATCCCGACTGTTCCGCGTATGGCTCCGAGTGCCGCTCGTGCGACTTGTGGGATACTCGTCTTTCCGGCGCTGTCTTACGTCTGCTCTGGAGAGATGATGAGGGTCATGTGTCAAAAGGCTCCATCGGCCTTCCATCGGGCCACGGTTCAATCTCTTCCGATTGCCTATTGTAGGCATGGGACAAATGACGGCGGGTCAGGGCAGATTGCTTCTGCTTTCGCTTTTCTTCCGCTGCCCGGGTGGACGTCGCTGCGCCGGAGCCCTGGCCTTATTCGTGGTGCAAGGCAACAAACACCTAGCGAGATGAAGTGTTATTTTGTTTTTCCTGCCTTCGCCTTTTTACTGTGGGGTGAGCGCTAGGGTACGCGAAGGATGACGACTACCCTTGCTCCGTTGGACGAGAGGGCCGGACTGCTGGCATTGTACGCGCCGCGCTCAAGCTGGTTGCGGGGCTCTGTTCTCCAGAGGTCCGTGTTCGGGGAATGCCGCACGCAGCTATTGTACAATCTGTGCCGCCTGGGAGCACTGGCACGGGTGCAGCCAGCGCGCTTGTTTGTGAGACGTTGACCTCGAGTGCGCTTGCCTTGGATGGCAGAAGGATTCCGGCTAAATAAACGACCATCGGTGCAAGCGCTCTCGTTTCTTCCCTAGGAGTATATCGTTCCGTACGAGCCACCTTTTGCAGCGGCGGCGGTTGACTTGAGACTTGGTAGCGAACGGATTTCCTCGTCCTCGGGATGTAAGTGATGGACCACCTTATCCAAGGGCAGCGTGAGCCACGGCTTTCTGTGTGCTGTAAGCGAGGCAGACATCGAATGCCTTTCACATGCCCGGCCGCTGGTATACAGCAAGCTAAGTAGACGATAGGCGGTTTCCACTCTGGCATCCGGAGCCCGTGCCGCCCTTCCGGCGCAGCCATGGACTTCACATGCTTGTCGATTCCGCTGAATAGCACTGCTCCCAAATAGCGGCTGAGGGGCCACGCACAGTTCCTTAATTTGTTTTTTTTTTTAATGAGACATCTTTGCGATATCTTGGTCCGGTACGGTATAATTCTACGTTCCCAGCGCTGTGGTTCCCACGCCGTCACCGCATTATCGGCCCCCTTCTCGATCATCATCAGTAAGAGCACCACAGTCTGCGCCGCAATTGAAGCCTTTCCGAAGCAACGGCGATGGGCTTCCCCGTGCACTATTCGTTATTACTTTTGTGCGCCAATAATTCCCGCATTTCTCGGCGTCTGCGAGACACAGTTGCCTTTTCGGACATAGATCTCTCAGATCTTCATCCGTGCATTCGCAGTTCTATCACCAACACAACACAGCGGACCCTTCTCCACTCCATCTAGGCCCTCTCGAACACGAGACCGCTTGATGAGGGGAGCAGCTAGTGAGGTCCAGCCGGCGCTCAAACCGACTGGTGGGGGTTCGCCGTCATGGCTCCATCGTCGCATCGTTGCCCCATCGGGGCTTCGTCCGGCCGCCGGATGGGGAAGTCGCTGCGATTTCAAATCTCCACCGGAAAGCACGACGCAGCCGGGCCGAGCCGCTTGCTGCCGCTATGGTGCGTTGACGCTATCGATTCTCAAACCTCATCCCAAAAGCGTGTCGACGTTAGCGAGACCGCAGCCGACGCTATGCGAGCGAGGCACGGTTCGAGCCTGCTGCTGAGATTCTGCACGGGCTATTCTGCTACAGCTGCCCACTCGGACTCGGCCTATGGGAGACGCCGAAGACTGGCAGACGAGAATGGTCCTATACTCCGTCCCATCACAATCAATTTCTCAGGTGTTGAAACGCCTACCGAGCGTCACCACGGCGGGGCTCATGGATGTGTGCGGAGCAGCTGAGATAGTGACAGGAGGTTCTTCCCCCTCGCTGCGCGCTTTTCGAGCCTTGCACTTAGAGTGAAAGCCTTCATCCTGCAGCTCCAATCTGAATACACACCGAACATATGCTTCAACTACCTGTAGTCATACTTGGTGAAAGAAACTCATCTCTACTATGAGCTGTGATATCTTGACACATGTAACTAAGGCAAATCTCGTCCCTGAGAGCTTATCAGAAGATTGATACAGCCAACACTTATCCTTCTAGTTGCACACACATCCATTTGGCCGGCACTCTTGAAGGCCTCCCGCAATATACAAATATCGTTGAATGCGTCTCTGTTCCATGGATATCATCCATTCTGGAGTTCAACCCTACTCAAAGGTCCATCGTAATTCACGCCAGACTTTGGACTCACTCCTCCATAGCGATTTTCTTTCTAGCAACATTGTATTTCATTGCAGCCTTTAAAACAAATGTTACGGTGTTTTCTTGCTCTACGAAATCCTTGTCGTGAGCCACGGCATATGCCTTCGATATCCATAACAAAATGTATGCTTTTGATATACCTAAACATTGTCATACCGCAAGTTCTCAACCTTGCGGCGTCAGCTCCGCTCACAACCCCCGGCTGGTTGACCATTCTTGAACAATACCGTCATCCGAGATTACTTCGTTGCGATAAGGTCTCTAGGGACTTCGTCAGAGTAATTGAAGTAGAAAACTTGGGGTCCAGCGGTGAAAGAGTTGATAGCTACGCTCAAAGGGTGAGATGACCGCCTGATGCCGGACGAGGACGTACCTTTCTCGCTAGAAAGTAGATGAAAGTTTCGCCGTATGTTTGGTGACACGTGAAATATCAAGGAAGAGAATGGTCCTCAGCAGACGGAAAATGTTACAATATCTTCTATCTAACTGAGCGTGCAAAGCACTTCATCACAGTTTCTAACAATACGTTATTTATTCGTCATACAGAACTTTACAAATGCCTACGCATCGGCTCCTGCATAGTTCTCAAGTGCGGAGCTTACAGAGGGGAATCAGAAATCCGATAATAAGTAGCTGCAAAAGATAAGCACAGGCGTGAGTCAAATGATGAGCCCTTACATAGTCCAATTGTGTGTCTGCTGCTACTTTCTAACACGAATTCACACAGCCAAAACTCTAAAGGGTCCAGATACAGACCCTAGCAGTCTTTTTGACGCATGATAGTTTCCCGCATTGCCCCAATAAAGTCTTGTCAACACTATTAAGAGAGATAATTACCAATCTATTCCGGGAAAAGATACAGGCAAAATATGCATGATATGCACTACGTACATGATAGCGGACAACGAATCTGCATAGGCGAAATTTTAGGCATCGCCGCCTATCTATATAAAGCCTCTTCCTTACTAACAAGATACGTTACATTCCCTATTTACTTCATAGTACACCGCAGGGGCAACTACCGCTTCATTCTTAGCTAAGGATTTGAACGCGTATAGAGGATACCTTACTTCAATAGCAAATGTCACGGTTTTTCGTGTGAGTAGGATTTAGTAATTCAAAAAGGCCTCGAATAGCACAATATTTACAGGAAGAGACACTCATATTTATAATAGTAGCTTGGTAAGCTTACTATAGAACATTCAACGAAGATATATTACATCTACTGACCAAAGTGCGGCGCAACAGCGTCTGTGCACCCATCGTTCGCAGTTCAGTATGCAAGGGAAAAAAAATCAGTGAATAGGATTACAATCTATGGTCTTAAATTAGGCTCAAACAACCCCCGAGCCTAGTTTATTTTCCGGCGAGGACACATCAAGGCGTGTTTACCATGGCGATTACATCTTTTGCGAATGTAATTTACACCGCGCTCTCGACTGATCGCACACCTGTGACGATTGAGAAGAAGAGGATGAAATGACTTACCATGTAAAGCCAGCATAAGCAGAAGCTACCAGATTAAAGATATACCAAAGTATCATGCAACCGGTAAATATTTATACCTACAAAGCGGGCGTACCAAGACTTCACATCTTCTACCTTACCTCAGCTTAAGCACACCTGATTAAGGTACAGGAGGTATTATTAGTATAAAATTATAGTTTTGTATATCGGTGAGTTTTCCATTATAGTGCTATTTTTTGGATTCCAAATTGGAAAATGGTGTTAGTTTCCTGCTCTTAAACCTTGTGGTATGAAGAAGCTGAAAGTAAATCAGCTCGGGCTTGTCTCTCTATCTGCTCCGACGGAGTTTCTTTTGCCCTGTTCTCCTAACCATGCACTCACATTCACGTTTCTAATTAAGTAGTAGTCCATGCTTTAGTTCCTTTTGTGTTGATACGTTGTGGACTAGGTGACGTGCTCTGCGCTTTGTTCGCGGGAGAAAGCCACGTTATCAAAGGGTGACGCACAATACTTAAGAAGTAATGCAGGAAAGAAATGGTATCTGTTCTAAAAGAACCATCATGACGTAGTAATTCATATCTAGCAAAAGAGATAACTGGGTATCATATCCTTCCACAATATTTGTTTTCAAAGACCAATGCTGTCATCACCTCAAGGCTCTCTGTAAACCTGAGATGTCCCTTCCCATGGAGTTGACCCTGTCCTCCAAACCGCGCTTCTTGCGCTCAAGTTCTTTTACTTCCTCCTCTTCCCTCCTCAGATCCTCCATGGTCAAAGGTTCTTCCCCTTCAGGCGCTGGACCTTGTTCTACTTCTGGCTCGTCACCGTAATCGTCCCTCTGCCTGTTCATGCGCACCAGCTGGGCCTGCTGCTCAGCGATCTGTAACTCGTAGTGCTCAATAGAGGAGATGAGCCGTGAGTGGCGCTGCCGCAGCTGTGCGATTTTCTGGTCGACGCCAGGAATGTGGCTACGGAAGCAATCAGGTGTTAGTAGACCTGTCTGTAAACGACCAAAGGGAGGATGAAGCTGGTATCAAGCGCAAAACCCCAACTAGGCTCTAGTCCACGGACTAAGGGGGCTAGGCAACACTTACTAGACTGCACAAAGCTTCTCCGCGCCCTCCAACAATGTCTCAACATCTACCTCGCCTCTATCCCTGCCTCCACCGTAAGATCGGTAGCCCAATCCACTTCCCGCGCCACCTCCACCACCCTCACGGATACGATCTACCAGGTCCGAGCCCAAGATGGCAGCGACAGCAGTGTTGCGCCTGGGCGCATTGAAAACAGTAGCGGGCCGGTTCGAAGAAGCGAAAGCTGACGGTTCTTGAGCGGCGGGCGCTTTTGGTGGGGGAGGTACAGAAAAGAGCGCGCGTTCGTGAGACTCGGTATCGCGGATTAGAGCTGTAATGTCATGCGGGTGGAGCAGGGCGTTTGTGAATATCCTTGGGCGAGGGAAGCTGCGGGGCTGGTTAGTCTAGATGTTTTAATTGTTTTATTTGAATTGGCCGTGAGGAAACAGACGGTAGTTCGGCGATTGTAGCAGAGCATAGAGAAATCTGCTCGAGGTGCGCGTCGAGAAGCGTCATGACCGGTTACCGTGGCGGGTATGCTGGGTTATAGAGGGAACGTGATCGTTGTGGCGGCGGGCGAGATTGTCAACAGAAGCCCGCGCAATGTGAGTGGATAAAGTACATGCCGATTAATATTCTACGGCGTCGTATCGGCGGCGGCCAGGACTTATTTAACCAGGCGGAGCGTGTCCGGTCGGCGCATGTCATCACCGACGGTGACCACAGTAGCTCCCAAGCTGCCACCCACCACCACGTCTACCTCCGCCTCCTCCCATCGACATCCTCAACGCCCCTCACGCCGTCTTACCATCCGACAAGGTTTTCGAGTCGCCTCGCCTCCAGAACCATCTTCGTTCGTCCCTCACCCACAAAACACCGTCTCACACTAGATCAAGATGGCGGAGAGCATGGAAGGCGTCGTCACTACCGGCGAGCAGCCTCAAGTCGACTCCACAGAGAAGACGGTTGCTGGTTCGTACATTCTTCACCTTACATTCTTGTTTCTCAGGGATGCTGTACTCGATCGTTGGGCTGTCAGGAACAGCTCCGGCGCGCCACAGCCAACGTCAGCGGCTATCTGGCAGCGGAGCTGGACCTGAAGCTTTAAACCATGCATCAACTTTAGGATGTGGGCTGACGGCAGTACAGACATCGCCAACAACTTTGTGCTGCTCGAGAGAGCCGTAGCTCAGTTCGACTCGCGTTTTACCCTGCGTGCTCTGCGCTCGATATCCTCGCTGCGGAAGCGTCTCAATTCGCAGGTTCTGACTGACGCAATCCTCTCCTACTACCCTCAAAGTAACGAAATGGGCAAGAAGCTTGTCGCTGCCCTCGGCGGTCCCGCACAATCAAGCAAGACATCAGAAGCGAACTCTAAGAAGGAGGTGGTTCCAGAGGTCGATGTCTATCTTGCCGTTCTCATCCAGGTATCCAGATGCCATCGCCATCGGTCTCTGCTCCACATTTCTGACAAGTGATCTCTGGGTTAGGTACTTTTCTACGACCAGCAGGAGTTTTCCAAGGGCGCACAATGGTCATCTTGGTTGGTTGATCACATCCGCGAGCTGAACCGTCGGACGTTGGACTCGCTGGCGGCGAAAGCCTACTTCTATTTCGCCTTGTTTCATGAGAATCTTGATCCAAAGCCGCCGTCGCGGCAGTCGCCCGTGATCAACATCCGCCGACAATTGCTTGCCGCCCTCCGCAGCGCCGTTCTCCGCAAAGACCAAGATACGCAAGCTGCCGTCATGGTGCTGCTGCTGCGCAACTACCTCTCGACTGCCGATATTACGCAGGCCGATCTCCTCGTTGCTCAGACCCAATTTCCGCAGACGGCTCCCAACAATCAAGTCGCCCGTTTCCTCTACTACCTGGGCCGCATCCGCGCAATTCAACTCAACTATACTGAAGCTCATGAGCACTTGACCAGTGCCACCCGCAAGTCGCCTACTAGCCCCGTTGCTGCTGGTTTCTACCAGGCGTCAATGAAATTGCTTGTCGTTGTTGAGCTTCTGATGGGTGACATTCCGGACCGTGCTATCTTCAGCCAGCCGAAGCTGGAGCGCGCTCTGGAACCGTACTTCCGCCTCGTGCAAGCGGTGCGTGCCGGCGACCTGCAAGGCTTCGTCCGCGTTGTGCAGGCAAACTCAGGCGTCTTCCAGCGGGAGGGAACGTACACGCTCATTCTGCGTCTGCGCCAGAATGTCATCCGCACTGGCATCCGCATGCTGTCGCTCAGCTACTCGCGCATCTCGCTGCGCGACATCTGCATCCGCCTCGGCCTCGAGAGTGAGGAGAGCGCCGAGTACATCGTCGCTAAGGCCATCCGCGACGGCGTCATCGAGGCCTCGATCAACCACGAGAAGGGCTTTATGCAGACCAAGCGCCCCGGCGACGTCTACGCAACCCGCGAGCCGGCCGAGGCCTTCCACGACCGCATCTCCGCCTGCCTGACTTTGCACGACGAGTGCGTTAAGGCCATGCGCTACCCTATGAACCAGCACCGTCTGGAGCTGAAGAACGCGCAGGAGGCGAGGGAGAGGGAGAGGGAGCTGGCCAAGGAAATCCAGGACGGCGACATCGACGAGGATGACGCGGCGGGTGAT
The DNA here is from genome assembly GCA_037367355.1 of Neoscytalidium dimidiatum. NCBI lineage: Eukaryota > Fungi > Ascomycota > Dothideomycetes > Botryosphaeriales > Botryosphaeriaceae > Neoscytalidium > Neoscytalidium dimidiatum. The sequence continues at coordinate 1,135,584 of CM074705.1, read as the reverse complement.
TTTGAGGGGTTGTAAGGGGGGCCGGATCGGTCTTCTACAATGAGCGATCCGTTGCAACAGAAGTAATGGACAGGGGGTTGGGCGGGAGAGAGCGGGAGAGGGCAAGTCATTGGGTTGTAATGATAGAGAAAACGACATTTGTTGCATGCGAGAGCTGCTTACGAGTGCTCATTTAAGCAGCACATAGATATGCTTAAGGTCCTGCCTCTTTAGCCAACTGTTTTTGCATACGTGGTAAGAGGCCAGCGGGAAGGTACATGCAGTCTTGAATGGCTGCATCGGCCAAATATCTTTTTAATATGTGACAATGTCGCTTGTAACACTTAACAATCACCAAAACTTCCGTACGCGCGACGTAAGACGAGAACACCAGCATAAAAGCGACTAGAAAATCAGTTAAATTCACAAAACTCCCACCAAATAATATACGTATAGTACTCTTCAAAAATCCTGACCGGCCGTAAGGGGAACTGATGTAAGGGGAGGGGAAAAAACTTAGATACTGCGCCTCGGAAACTCAACTCCACCGACCTACCCAGTCGATCATAAGAGTATTCTTAGGTACATCATCCGCTCTAATCGAATCAGATGGGAAAAATTTTGAACAGGTACTGCGCCAGGATAGATGCCATCATACTTCGCAAAACAGGAGAAGGGAAACTGCAGATGAAAAGCTACAGAGACAGGAGAAACAGTAAAACCGGATGCATAAAACCGCAATAAAAAACAAGAAAAAATCCAAAAACATAAACAAAAAAAATCATGAAGGTATTTGAAGACTTGCTGCATCGATGTGTCTAATGATATGGCGGAGGGCTTGTGGTTCATAAATAATACTTCCCTCGCGAAATCGCGCATGCGGAAAAGACTAGTGTAACTAGAGACTCCGAAAAATCGAGGAAAAGAGGCCGACGCCGTCATCAGGTAGGATTTCGTCGAGGTCGTTTCGGTACAAACCTCTTCGTTTCGTACCAGAGGTGTATCTCTTGCTGCAGAGAAATATGATGAGCAGACCAAAAGCATGATCCCTCAAGAAAACATGCGCCGGACAGAAAGTAACCTTCGTAAGCGCCAAAGAGATAAGATCGCTAAGCTGGAACAAATGTCGTCTCTTGCCGCCATACTGATACATTTATCAACATCTACATTTATCAACATCGAAAATGAACGAAGAAGAAGATGCGAGGAAGGACACTGATATCTCAAGTGTCAAGCAAATCTTCAACGTAATCATCCAAGCTGATAATGCGGAAAGCGTTCCCCCATTTCTGGCGGAAGTCGCGTTTCTTGTATGCGCTGCTGATACCAGCCTGCCATGAAACGAGTTCCACGCGCCATCCTTTTCTGAGAGCGCGTTCAACCATCCGCATAAAGCCCTGACTATACTCAGCAGCTGCGGCGTCGCCAGTGGCCAGAACAATTGTTGAAGGCTTGTCAACATCTACGACCGATTCGAGCATCTTTAAGTGTAGAATCTCGTCTACACCTTGCTCGACCCATGCCTCCTTGGCCTTCTGAGGAGCACCGGGACCGTTCGTTTCAGATCCGCTGCCGCTGCCCTCGCCGCCGCTGGAGGAGGGTCGGTACGTACCGTTCTCACGGGCTTCGCGCTCACGGAAATACTTCTGGCGATCGGTGAGTTCGCGAGCCTTGAACACCTTGTCTAGGATGTTTGTTTCGTAGCCAAGAGCTTTCGCCCTTTCGAAGGCCGGAATCGCAGGCAGCGACCCAACCAGCACACGCTTGGTCACCGGTCGCCGACGCTCCATGAGGAGAACGAGAGCTTCGAAATCAATGTCCTCTCGACGGATGCGAGCCTGCACTGGCAGACCTCTCAAAGTCTTGACGCAGTTTTGGAAACCAATATGTATGTTGGAAAAGTCGATGAAAACGTGAATACCATCAGACGCCTGCGTATGATTGACAAGTTGCGCTGGTTTAGCTAGCCAATGCTTGTCTTCGCCGAAATTGCGAATCAGTGTTAAAAGGAAATGAATATTTCGATCATCTTTGTCCCGAATAGTCAACTCCTTCGGTTGCTGCTGTGAATGCGAGGTAGTGGAGCCGTGGAAGAACAGTGGCTTCTGATTCATGATTGCATTCAGATAACCTGAGTTCATACCCGAAGGAGCTGGCGAGGCCGTAGTCAAGACTTCAGACTGCTTGGGCGGGCTGCGAGACTTGAAGTTCTCACGCTTCTTTGTTGGAGAACCACTATGGTTTTTCGAAGCCTTATCCTTATCGAAAGAAGAGAGTTTGAATAAGACTGCAGAATCGTCCAACTTCTTTGACTTCGCTGGAATGTCAACGGGATTTGATGAAGCGTGATACATGGCAGATTTGCCGATGGTTTTCTTGGGTTCGCTGAAGGGTGCCACCTGCGGAATAGGAACATCCGTGCTCTTCGATACTTGAGGAGTGAATGAGGCCTGGTGAGAGCGAAGATTGTATCGGACGGCAGGAGCAGAGACAGGCTGATCTGCCGGAGCCAGAGAGTGCATACTGGCCTTGCGCGCCGGCGTGTAAAGCTGATTATCGTCCTCGGACTCAAAGTCACTGACAGTCTTGGACTTGGCTGCGCGCTTATTAACTTCGGCCTGCTTGCGAAGTTTACGGTTCTCCCTCTTCCGCTGAGTCTTCGTCAGGCCAGCAAAGTCTTTCACCGGAGCATCTGACACGTCAGCCGTTACGGTGCCAAAGACATCGTCTACACCGTCGGTGAGAGCGTCTAAGCCGTCTTCGACTGTCTCATGCCATTTTACGCCTTTGTTGGTTGACTGATAGTAGGCGGCACCATCAGAGATATACGCCTCCCTTTCTTTATCAACGCTTGGTTCGGAAGGCGGTGGGGTCAGGAGCGACACTTGAGGTGCCGGTGCGTCGCGAGGCACACCTAGAAACTCCCAGACCTTGTTGAAGTCACCAAGGCCGCCGGCCGTCTCAGCAAGATGCTTGTCTTGTGAGGTATCATCCTGAGGTGGGTCTGAAGGGGTGGAACGGAGAGCAGCGGCCTGCGGGTTGGGTGATAAGGAGTTGATGAGATTGAGCACCTGTGAGAAATCCCAAGGGCTATCCTCGGGGGTGGAGGGCATGTGAGGGGTTGGTTCGGTTTTGGATGTCATCGTCATTGGCAATGTGTGCGTCTATCGGAAAATGGTAAGGAAACTGGGAATTGTAGCGATCAGCGAGCTGCGGGTGGTGAGGCGTGGCGGTGGCGCTGTGCGTCGTACATTCTAGCTCGAGTAATGCAGCCCTAGAGGTTGTGAACATTGTTGGACCCAGTGGAAAGAAGAAAGTGGTTGGTCCGATGAGCATCTAGTAGGGCTCCATGGTGGCGGGAGCGAGTGAGAGGTGCAAGCGGAGTTGAATGATGTTTGGTGTGGCGGATGAAGGGTACGTCGATGTCCGGACGACGGCGGGTCCACTCGTTAATAGCTGCGGCGGGGCGGCTCCGGGATGGTCCGTGCGTGCTTCATGACTCCACCACATGCCCGAGTCTGAGCCACCCACTAAGCACTATCTTTGCCACCGCTTGTTCTAGACACTCCACGTTCAACCTCGAATTCGCACGGGCTGTTTCTACGAGCAGAATGCAGCAGCAGAAATCATCTGCTTTATAGAGCACTTTCGGATCTCACCCTCTCACCCGACCTTCCGCAGTACTCTTCTCTCGGATGCGTGCCGCCGCAATATGGCGCGCTGATCATTCAATATCTTGGCGCGGGCACGACGACACGCAACTGGAGAAGCGGAATGAGGGAGCGCGGGATGGTCCCAACCCAGCCTATTTATTACGCTCAATATATCATGTACGTTGAACCGTATGTCCTCTGCCGGCTTGCTTGTGCGTGTGTGCCCTTCAATCTTTTCCCAACTCCCTGAAATGCATGGCCATCAGGTCTACCGCTGTAATCCCATACGCCGCCAATTCCAATTCTCGGATGCTGCTATTCCCCACATCAGACTAGTCACATCGTCTCCCATCCGCCGTTGTTGATATCTCCCTCCAGTTTCCGGGCGATCGTTGACGGCACTTGGTGATGCAACCATACATTACGGACAAGTGCGTCATACCGCTTCTGATGAAGGTAAAGTTGGTGCTGCCGCCGCAATGACATGTCCGTTTCGCCATGTTTATCCAAGTATGGCGCCGGGAACCAGCTACCGCTCTGGTGGTGCGTGTAGAGCAGCATGCACTTGCGAATGTTGATAAACATGCCAATGTTGCCCCCGCACCTGTGAAGATTCCGTTAGACACAATCAAATCCAAACGATCCTTATCAACTTACTTTGCCTGGTGCTGCATGCATCCGCCTTTCCCTCCCTGCTTCATGCAGCAAACTGCTTGACTACAAAATATCTCTCCACAGAAAAGGCACACGCAAGGATCAGTCAATTCCTTGTGAGGCACTGTCGGGCACTTGCGCTTAATGGCTTCATCTGTGAGCGTATCGTAGTTCTTCGGCAAGCCGACCAATTCGAAAATGGCCGGGTGGCTGAGAGTCAATGGCTTTGCAGGAGGACCTGATCGCTTGCTCTCGCGATACATAACCCAATGCTTGATCCAGCCTGACGCGATTGAACGGATAATGAGACTTGTCGGCCCATCTGCCAGGTAGAAGCTGAACATCTCGTCAAGTGATGGCAAGCGCAATGCTTTAGAAAGTCGTTGAAGTTCAGGCTCCTTGGCAGAATCGTACCCGGCATCAGGAAACTCTACGCCGTAACGTACATGCATGAGGATGACCGCCTTGCGAACGAATGGCAAAGCATACGTTGAGATCAGGACACGGAGGTACCGCAGAAAGTTGATGTTTTCTGGATCAAAGAGGGACATTACTCGTTGAGCTCCCTGTCCGGCATCGTTGAACACCACCGCTTCCTCATTGTCCACGACTATCCTTTTGACGAAGGCAGAGAAAATCTCCATCTGTTCTTGGCCCAGGCTGCTCACGTGGTCCCGGTAGATGCTTTCGTCGCCCACAGGTGCTCTGGCGAGCACCTCAGGATCAGCAAGGACAAATAAGGTTACTGCCTTAACAATCTCTGCAAGATAGCAAAGGCGCATGACGTGATGGATGTCGAGATGAAGCGCAGGAACTAAGCACACCGAACACTCCACCAGGAATACGAATGGGTCCTGAAGGAAGAGCGGCGGAGCGGACTTCGTGCCTGTCGGAGTCGTCTCTTCAATCAAGGGATGACCAAACATGAGTTGATGGAGCTGACGGTTCTGACTGTCTAAAAACTCTGTGTTCGTCCTGTTTTTTCCCTGGTGGTGGATGCCACCAAGGGCAAGGTAGGACGTCACAGTCTCTGACAGCACTCGAAGGTGAGTGAGCGAATGCTCCGAGATCTTGTCGAGGAGTGTGCAACCAACTTCAGATTCTATACCGCGTTGGGCGATTTCAGCTGCAGCTATCGAGAACCCAAGTGACTTGGCTAGCGTGTCAGTGTACGTCAAATCCTCAGAGAGTGGATGGGAATTGTGAGCGTGCGAATATCTGGTCTGCAGCATGTTCGCTCGCATCGTGTCTCGTAAACGCCTATAGATGCTGAAAAGTTCCAAGGGTGGCGTGGCTTGCAGGGAAGGAGTATTTGATTCTGGCGTAGCAACCGCGAAAGGCTCTCTTGCTTCCTCCTCCGCTCGCGCGAGGAAAGTAGGCATCGGGAACGCTGCGCGCGGAGCTGTGCTTTGCGTTGTCGGTGCTGACACAGTCATCGGGCCAGGCCGCGAGAGATCCGATAACCTCGACGAGAGAGGGGCAATCATATTCTCTGTGCCGTATTCAAAGAACATGTTGTGCTGTCTGGTGAAAGCAGGAGGTATTTCTCCGCCTGCACGCTCTGGGCCCTTGTCGAGCTTCGAGATCTGAAAACTGACGTGTGAATCGAGCCATGTGTTAAACGGTATCTCAGGCTCCAGGGCACCCGGATACGTGATCGTCTTTCCCTCCCAGATGATCGGCAGGAAGGCATTTCCAAGCGCTTTACAAAGAGGACACATGAATTCCTTGTACTCTGGGCGCTCTGGATGCTGTCGTGCGATCTGGTTGATATGGCGCCGATGAGTAGCGGTGTTGTAGACCTCAAAACAGGAGTAGTGCATAATGTGGCCGCAACCGGTGCTGACGGGGCCTCGTTTTATGTGGGAATAGGGGTATCCTTTGCTCAGGTCTTGACGCTCGGTCAGGACCGTCTTACCCTCGAAGGTGGTCTTCTGTACAACCTTGCGATTCTTGCCAGAAACACCGAAAGGTCGGATGTGTTCTGCCGAACGATCCAAATCAACCGGAGTAGTCGCAACCTCAGACAGCCAGTCCTGGTCCTGAACATTCGTCTGCCGCAATATTCCGCTCTCCGAGATAAATGCAAAAGTACCATAGAGTCTCTGGTCATCAGTCTCTTCTTGGCACAATATGCAAGTACCAGAAGGATACTTCCACGTCTTGTCTTCTTGAGCGGCTGGAGTATCAAAATCTTCCTCGTCACTTAAGTCATCGCCCCAGTCAATTGCTTGATTGGCCATGAAGTTAGATTGCTGCTCCTTGAACTGCGCCATGACACGCGCCTGTCTCTCAAGAGCCTGCTTCTTCTTCAGTTCCTTATCCTGCGCCGCAGCTGCCGCTGGAGACGCGGTATCCATTCGATCGACAGGAACCGCTGTCTCAAATCCCACCGGCTGCCTTTGCTGGATGCGAGAAAGAATGAGGCGAATCTTCGGTTCGCATGCCTTGAACTCTTCTTTCTCTAACAGTGCGCGGAGCAGGGAAACGATAGTGCCCGGTCGCTGGATCTCTGGGCTCGGCGAGAAACTCTTCGACAGCGCAAAGAGCGTGAAGGACTCCGACGAGTTCTCTTCTTCGCCTGAGTCCGAGAACTCGTTTAACTCTTCATTCACTACAACAATGATAAGCTGGAGAACAAATTGAACAAAGGCCTCCAGTCTTGTGATTGGGACGGTTGGTGTAATCGAAGGTGATGCTAGCGCATAGCCAAGGAAGTAGTATATAAACTGAGCGAAGATTGGGAGCTTGGTGAATTGAGCCAAGTCTTTGAAGATACCACTCCTTACGCGTGGTAGCTTTGGCTCGAAAACTATGCTTGACGGATCCTTTCCAGTCTTCTTTGCCACATAGTTCTTGTAGATATTTTCGGCTTCTTCCCGGCTATTGCGGTTGTAATGAGCAATGTACGGGTCGATCTCGTCGATGTACTGCTCCTTCAAAGTGAACGTGCCGGAGTCCGAAAGCCCCTCGGGTGGTCGGAAAATAGTCATTTCCTTGAGGATCTCCCCAAATTCATCGTAATCTTGAAGTCGCTCAGAGAAGCGCTGCGTTAGGTCAGAATATGCCATTGGCTTGAAGCAAAGAGTGTGCGCGATATCACGGCGGGCTGCTGCCAGGAAAGGATTAGGGGAGTCTTCAGGTGGAAGAAGTGAGGACCGGTCGCTCAGGAGAATGATGAGTAGATGGACAAAATCTTCGGCGACATCGATGGTCTGCAGATCTTCGTATCCTGGACGCACTGCGTAGTCGCCCTTCACCCAGTTCGTCATGCCGAACCTGTCAATCATCTGGGCGAAGAACTGCGGAAGCGGGCAGATGACCAAACCGACTTGCAAAAGAAAAATATCACGTTGGTGTGAGTTGTCCCTTTGCGTCACTCCACGGTAAGTGGTCATCTGGTGACGCAACGTAATGCCATTTCTGACCCACATGCCTGCTCTCATCTGGGCCAGCCAAGCGCATACCCTCAATGGAAAATCGAACAGCGCGAGAAGATACTCGTCAGGCTGGCATTCCGGGATCTGTGTTCTTGGAGGGCAAGGATAGTCGCGAAGCTCTTGCAAAGAGAACAAAAGCAACCCATAAAGCTGCTCGCGCGGCATGGCTTTTCCACGGTCGATCAACCAGGATAGGGTGTAATGTAGTGCATGATGAAAACTCATCGGCTCTTTCTCAACCACGAAGTCGACAACCTTGTACTTCGGCCAGTTGTACACGGGACCGACAGCATCCGATTCAAAAGCATCAAGGATCTTGAAGGTCGTCTCCTTTTTCAACTCCGCTTGACTGAAACGTTTTCGTTCGGCTCCCATTGAATGGATAATGACGATCTTGGCGGTGGTACGGATTGCACGACACGTGTTTGTCAAGTCTGGATCTCTCTCTGACACAAAAGACTCCGAGAATTGACGACATAGCTTGTTAATCTCCCTTGTGATGAGCGAAGCGCTGATCCAGGCGTCCGTTTCGTATTCTATGTGTTCGCCAACAGCACGAATATTCGGACATATACCTTGGTGCAACTTGACAAGGTCAAGAAACTGCAAGAGATACCTGTTCTCCTGGCAAATTTTCTCTTGCACGTGCTCAGAGCCGAGAAGGTACTTCATGTCGAGAAAGAAGTGGTACATACGCCGGTTGGTGACAGCACCAGCTTCGAAAGCCAGTGTTGCCATGGGGTTGACATCTGAAGGATATCCGACTTGACGAGTAGTCAAGAAAGTGTAAAGGATGGCCATCAAGTTCGTCAAGAAATTACCCCTCTCTACCACCTCAGCAGTGATTGAGGGAGTGGTCAGCATCTGCAAGGATAGATTGATAATGGAATGGTCAGGCTCTCGGTCGGCAATCAAGTAGAGCTGAGCAAGAGTTGTGTAAAGGGCCGCAAATCTGAGACCAAGAATCCTTTTGAAGTAGGGAATCGTGACAACGGTGCTTATAAATACATCCCGGATGTCTATGCGGACCTTTTTCCACATGCGGAGATCATAGAGGATCATGAAGTCCAATCTAACTCGTTGCCATAGATCCTCGTGGACTGGTAGATTATTCCTCATGTGGTATCCTTCGGGCTTTTCCTGCCAGTACTTGGCTGGTCGTGGAGGCCTCAACGTCCTGGTCTTGATTTTCGGCGTCTTAGGAACCTCCATGGTAGGCTCTTCCGAGAACATTTGGTCAAATGCCAAGGATTCTCCATCTGAATCTGCCGGCGTGTGTACTTGGTCTCGCCTGCGAGGTGCCGGCGGTGGTGGTGGAGGAGGCGGGTATCCTGCAAACGTTGCCTCGGATGCCTCAAGGCTGTCGAGACCATCTGAGCCGTCCATCTCCACATCACCCTCCCCTTCATCACCTAGAATCTGATCAATTTCCATTTCTGCATCATCTTCATCCATGCCGTCATCGTCGTCTTCCCAGTTCTCATCTTCTTCGTCGGAGTCTGGGTCCCGGGCAGCAGTGCGTCTTCCACGGGGAAGAATCCGGCCATAAATCATGCGGAGTTCCTCCTCAGCATCTTCTGCTTCGTGGTCGTCGATGCCATCACGTCCAATCTTGGCATGATGGGCTTCGCTGCCCATGCGCCACGGCTTGAGCATCTCCTCACAGATGACGTTCCGGAGAATAGAGTGATCAGGTCCTACGGTGCAGCCCGAGATATCAGAGATCCACTCTACAATGGTCTCGCACATCTGTTCGCGGAATGTGTCGCGTGCAGAGCGAATTGTTACAGTCAGCTTGATCTCTTCGATGATCTTGGCCATCCGGAGAAGATCCCTAACATCGGTGGAGTAAATGATGACGCTGCGGCCAATGTCGTCTACTTCATAAGCCTTGTCTCGGCCAAATCTCTGAGTCTGCTTGCATGCGCGGGCGAGCTGGTTCTCGACGTCCATTACAGTGTGCTTTTCATCGTTCCAGAGGACCAAGGCAAACTCTTGATCTGCTTCCGACTCTTCCATTCCTCCATACCATTTCGAGGTAAGACGCGACAAGCGTTCATCCTCGCGTATGGATTCCTCAGTTTTGGGAAGCCGTAGTTGTTCGGGGGAACAAGAGAAGACGTCGCAGAGGTAGTCGAGAGCACGCGCAATAGTTGTCCTCATACCATCTAGTAGGTCCTCTGGCAGCGACGGCGGCTCTTTGGCCTTGCCGGCTGCCCTCGATTCGTTCCCAGCCAGTGCAGTGTGGATGTTACAGTGCACCGGCCGCACCCATGCCTCAGGATCGCCGCAGTCACAGCAGCCAGAATTTCCGGGAGAGATACTAACGTAGACTAGATGGCCTTCATGGTCTGATGCGTCAAAGCATTTTGCGCACAGCACGCATGTGTCATCCACGGTGCATGTCTTGCACCGGTAGGTTGCCTCGCCACTCTTGAAGATGTGCCCGCACGGGTGGCCCCTCGCGGCTTCGGTGTACTCCGCACCCTCAACGGCGCCCTGGGCATCTCGCAGGCTCCATGCATTGTCTGAACTCGGTGGTCCTTGTGGAAAGAAAAGGTGGAGGTAATCGTCGCGGTTGGCGGCGAGCGAACGGAAGAGGGACTCTAGCACGGCGCGGCGAGCAGCATCGGTGTAGCGGTTATCGAAGGCCTTGGGTAGATCGCGGAGCTTTTTGCAGAGCTGCTCTTCCAGGGAGGAAACGAGCATTTTGCCCCGGCGGGTGGGTAGCTCGAGCAGCGATCGCTTGAGTAGTAGTCGTAGCTTTCTGCGAGCTTCGATAAAGGATGTGGGGTAGGTGATCGTCAACGGGCGGGCGTTCGCAAGGCGGCGGATGTGAAATCCAGGGTACGGTTGTTTGGGAGGAAAATCAAGTGTATGAGTGGTTCATGACGCAGCCGCAACAAAGTAGCGTGAATAAGGCGGCAGGAAGGCTGTGGGGCCGGGAGTGAAGAAAGTAGGTAGTAGGGTCGACGCAGGTCAACGAGGCGCCGCGGCCATGGGTCGGCGAGGGTAGTTGCGCTCAGTCGCTCGCGGAGGCGATCCGACCACTTGCGTCGGAGCTTTTGTGCCTCATGTAATCCAAACTGGACTTCGGCCTTACACAAGGGCACGCGCTGCTACGCGCCTACGATTTGAAAGGTCACGCTCTCTGGACCCTGCGAGCTTACGCTCTCTTCTCTCTCGGGTATTCGCGCCTCGAAAGCCGCCTACTCGGCTTTTAGGAATCCACCAACCTGCCTCGTGGAAGTCTAATTTACAAGCGTTCGAGCCCGGGCATACAGTTGCGCTTCACATATAAGACACATACCGTATCTCATGGTCCTGGCGAAGCGGGCTACGTCATTCCTGCGTATGACACTTGTTGGGAGACAGTCCAAAGATGGGCAAGAAAATGGACGTGTTCCGGGCCATGAGCAATGGCCAATCTAGGCATGTTATACACAATGTACAAGCGTGCACCTTTCAGTGATTCCAAGGGGATATCTCGACGCTCTTCTAATTCGCCCTACTCTATGTTCCGCACATGCCACCCTTACTCGTCGTTCTCGAGATAGCGGTGCTTGATGTCCTTCCACTGGCGCTGCTCGAGCTATCAGCAAATCCCTCCAGCCATGACTGAACAGGCTAATACTCACGCCCTTGTTGACGCTGTCCCACACCTTGTCCGAGGCAGTGTCGAATGCGCTGTCCAAACCATCAGCGGGTGCCCGGGATCCCCCCCTTCCATTGTCACGGTAAACGTACAGCTGCACGCCAAAGGCGCTCACAAAGACAGTAGTCAGGAAAACGGTGTTCCTCTTGATGAGGGTCCTAGGGCGGGCGTTAGCGCTGGGGTCGCGGTCGTCCGGGAATCCGAGAAGACTTGCTGGTAGAGAGAAGAAGCGAGCTGCCATTGAGGCGTCAGTCGGGCGTACAGCAAGCATTTTGGGACGGACGGGATGACTTACACCGGCCATTGTGGATGCGCGGGAGTGGAGACGAACGTGTGATGAGGGGTTGGGGTTGCGCTGAGGTGGTATCGCAAGTCGACGCCCGAGGCCGCCGGAGAAGCGAAACGGCTCGAAGCGCGCACGGACGGCGAACTACATAGTGAGGCTCTGCGCGTTCCCGCGCAACCTCTCACGATGTGCAATTCACTTCGTTGCAGTCCGCCTGCACGTACGCAGCACATACCCGGCAAAGAAAGACAAACGCTCTGCTTCCGGCGACAGTGTTCCCTAGAACATACTGTCACGTACGCCTGGCTCTTGGGAAGATACCTCCAAACCCTTGGCGTTGCCTGCTCCCCCAGACTTTCTCGTCGTCTCACTTTATCCCAATCCGGCAAAGCCTGATCTTCGACATGTCTTCCGACGCCCTCAAAGTCTCTCGTTCTGGTGCCGTCACCTCCGCCAATGGTGAGCGCCACATTCCTGCCTCTACTCGCGCCGATGGCTCAGTCCGCAAGGAGATCCGCATCCGCCCTGGATACCGTCCTCCTGAGGACGTCGACGTCTACAAGAGTAGGACTGCCCAAGCTTGGAGGGAGAGAGGCAAAAGCGGTGTGCCTGGGGCCGATCCGGTTGATGACAAGGCCACGGGACAGAGTGCTTCCACGAACAAAAATGCGAAGAGACGGGAGGCTCGTAAAGCCAAGGCAGCCGCTGCTGCCGCATCTGGAGAGAATGCCAGCGGGGATAACGTTGATGCCAAGCCGGATGAACAAGCCTCGTCAGCTACGACCGTGGTTGCACCTGTGGAGCAGAAGGATCCGGACGCGGAAAAAGAGAAGGAGGCCAAGAAACTCACGAAAAAGCTTCGTCAAGCCCGTGATCTGAAAGATAAGAAGGACAAGGGTGATGCTTTGCTCCCCGAGCAGTTTGAAAAGGTCATCAGGATCAATGAGCTTGTTCGTCAACTGGACAGCCTCGGATTTGACTCTAACGGCGAGAAGAAGAAGAAGCAACAAGAGGCTGAAGCGACATGAAGGCCAATCTATATCACGGTACATCAATCGCACCAGTTACCCAGGGCCCATAACGTTCTTACATAAGTCCCCACAGGAGTGTTGAACAGCGAACGTACCGAGGACCATTTTCTGAAGAAGGGCCATGAATGATAGAGAGACGAGTCTTAACGAGAAAGGAAGAACCAAAGAGCCAGAACCCTCAGGCAGAACAGGGACTGGGACCCCAATGACCACCAATGAGTATTAAGGACTGAATGCCTACGGTTCTTTATCCGCTGTGAACACTGTGGTTATCCACTTACTTCAATCTTGGTCTCACAAGGCTTGCAACAGCAGAGCAGTTATTCCATCCGGCACAATCTCTTGTATCAGAGGACAAGATGTGCCCGGAACTCACTAGGCTCTTTTCTGGGAACTATTGCAATCTTCAAGCGTGATTAAGACGGATGCCTTTGATTGATTGCATAACCCGTCAGAGATTTCATAATGATCAAATACTTGTTTCGTCAAACTCAAAGCCTAGCAACAACGTATACCATGACTGCCGGTCGACTGATAGTCTCGTAGAGTCCAAAGTCCGACACAGTTCTGAAGCAAATCTCCTCCAACACTACTCGTGCCCGGAGCCCACTGGCAGGTTTCTCGGCCATTGTCTCCGTAGTCGCTCGCTCGAGACCAAGCGTCGACGAGGGTGTGGATGCAATGCCCTGTCTTCTCCTCAAGAGCCCTCGTCTCCGGGCGGTCGCAGACTCTTCGAGCTCTGAGCTCGAGGGAGGAGATTGCGACGTGAGCTGTTGCGGTACCGGTGCGAATGGAGCAGCTGCCAGTTTTCCTTGCAATACTCTCTGGAATTCTTCCAAGACACCTGCCTGTCGCCAAAACTGTGTCCGATTCAGATGACCATTGAGTCGCACTTGCTGGACTATGTCATCAGATGGAAATCCCACGAGCTCAAGGCTTTCCTCGCCCTTCCCGTCTCCGAAATCTGTGTATGTTAAGCAAAGTTGAGACTGCTACATCTGTCGGATCCACTTACCAACTTCTGATAGCGGCTTATCAGCTACAACATCTGAGGGGATGAGGGCGATGGTGGTGTTTGCAATGCCGTAGATGGCTTGTTCTTCAATTCTTGGGTAGACAACTCCATCGATAACTTCGCGGATGTGTCTAGCGCGAACATTCGTCAAGCGATCGATTAACTGCTGGCCACCGTGGGTGTTCCCAATGGAGTCTTCGTAAGTGGGGAGCGTGAAGTCGCTTTTTTCGTACGACATGATCGATTCCGTGGGCCTTGGAGGCATTCGCGCAACGTGGTGGGCACAGCGTTATGATTCGACAGGGCACAACGCCGAAGTCCGGAGGCTTGCAGCCACGGGCTATGAGAACGACGCCGGTGAGGCGAACAGCCGTGGGCAGAGCCTTGCGCAAAGCCGAATAAGAAGTCAGACAACAGCGAGAGCAGGGCGCAGCGCAGTGCAGTTGGAAATGCCGAAGAGCCAGAATATCGGCTAAGTCGGACCCTGGGGTTGGAATATGGGCTACCTTGGGATCAACCTAATCGTATGAGGTCACGGTCAGGCTCTCCCATTACTGCCTGCAAGGCTGACATCCGAAGCCAAGGACGGCAATGCGGCATCCCAACCTGCGCTATTCCTTTCAGGAACACTATGAACTTAGAAAGAAGTCCAACCTTACGCATGTCTGCCTTGCTTAGAGCAGGTGACCACGCTTTTGCTTCAGCGATCCTGAATCCTTCCAGTGGCTGTGGTGCTCTAGTGCCGGATGCAGCGTGGCTTCTGCCAAATGACGTTAGCCCGCCACGAGAAGTGCTCTCACCGGGGGTTGGCCCCCATAGAATTATTCTGGAACAAAGATCTCCTCGTGCGAGGAACGTTGATCCGCAGCATGAGCAGGCCAATGGTGTTGGTTTCTAAGTCCGGGGGCCGAAGCTATGGCTCGTGTTGTCAAGGCTCCACGGCTACGGACCCTCGAAATCATGCTTTCCAATCGAAACTGGACACAAACATATAAAGGTGTCCAGTATCCACTTATTCGTACGACATAGTGCATCATTTTAATTTGAAGACCGTCTAGCTCTGGCCTCCTGTCTTGCTACTCCAATAGCCAGTAGTCGCAGATAAACGGCTCTCTGGAAATCTACAGTACCCTTTTTCTCCCATACTCATTGAAACGCCGCCAACATGCCTTGGTAAGTTGTCTGGCTCACAGGAGTGCATCCCTTTTTCTGTTCTAATATATGGCCCAGGTACCATGTGGCTGAACCCAATTCATACCTCGTACGTGAAGACTTCACCCACCATCCCATTCCACAGCATCCCGATTGACCGGGCCTTCGATCCTGTCGCCAGACAGTGCCATGCGTCACTTGTCTTGTAATCACCCTGAATTTTCGAATTAATAATTCTTTTTCTTTCTAGGTCATTACCGGCGTTGGTATCGATGGGGTCAAAATCGCCAAGAAGGCGTTCGTATTCCCCTTTCAGAAGTATATCACCATATCAGTAACGCCGTTCGACTTCTCCATGAGCCTTACTGCCATGACCATTGAGAAACTCAAATTCTCGCTGCCGGCCGTTTTCACCATCGGTCCGGAGGACACGATCGCCTCTATGACCAAGTACGCCGTCCTCCTGAGTGGAGAATCCGATGGCAAACCCAACATCAAGGGCGGTGTGCGCAGCGTCGAGGCTGGCCGAAGCCACGTACAAGACATTGTCAAGGGCATTATTGAAGGCGAGACGCGGTCCATCGTGTCCAACATGACGATGGAGGAGCTATTTTCCGCCCGGAAGGTGTTCAAACAAAAGGTCATCGAGAACGTGCAAAGTGAGCTCGACCAGTTTGGGTTGAGAATCTACAACGCAAACGTCAAGGAACTTCAGGATACACCCGGCAGCGAGTACTTCGCATACCTCAGCCGCAAAGCCCATGAGGGGGCCCTCAACCAAGCCAAGGTTGACGTCGCCGATGCTCGTATGCGCGGAGAGGTCGGTGAAGCGGAGAAGCAAGGCAAGACGAAGCAGGAGATTGCCAAGATCCACGCTGCCACAGCGGTCCTCGAGACGGAGCGCAAAGGGGAGAAGGCGACGGCGGACGCGAAGCTCACGGCTAAGGAGATCGAAATCGAACAAAGCCTCAACCTTGCGCGCATCAACGCCAAGCGTGCGGCCGAGAGTCGCGACACCGAACTGCAGAAGGACCTTGAGCGCAAGCGCGCGGAGATGGAGCTGGAGCGCCTGCGTGCTACGACTGTCACCAGGGCTAAGATCGAGCGCGAGTCGGCCCAGGAGCGCGCCGACGCGGATCTGTACGCCCAGGAGAAGGCGGCCGACGGTGACCAGTACAAACAACGTGCCGACGTGGAGGCCGAGTTCTACAAGATCACCAAGGAGGCCGAGGCCGCGAACTTGCGCCGCCAGAACGAGGCCGATGCTGAGTACTACGCGCAGACGAAGGAGGCCGAAGCCGGCTTCATCGCACGCAAACGCGAGGCCGAGGGTCTGAAGGAGATGGCCGCCGCCTACGGTGAGTTGGCCAATGTGCTCGGCGGACCTCAGGGTTTGCTGCAGTACATGATGCTCCAGGCTGGCACCTACGAGAACCTCGCGCGCGAGAATGCCCGTGCCATCAACGGTCTGCAGCCCAAGATCAACGTCTGGAATACCGGTGCTCAAGGCGAGGCCGCCGATCCAACCGCCCCAATCAGAAATCTTTTCCAGAGCTTGCCGCCGCTTCTAAGCACGATCAATGACCAGACTGGCATCGCGCCGCCGAGTTGGTTGGCGACGATGGGTGCCCAGCAGCAGCAGGGCCAGGTAGAGCAGAAGCAGCAAGACGCGTTGATGAGGAAGAAGCAGATGTCTAATGGTAACTAAGTGCGTTTGCTAAGTCCGTAAGTAATACGCTGCAGTCATTCATTTTGCCAGTTTCCTTGTCCTCGAATCATCTCTTTCGATATCATACCCTGTTCATGTCTTGGAAAGTTGGAGTTATGACACGCGATTGTATTTTGATAGATATATGTATGGTACACAGCCTCGTAGCAAATATCTCATCCTAAATAGCTGTGCGAAACCCACATGGCCGCTGTGATGGAGTTCACAAGCTTATTTTCCTTGAAGAGCACCGCAAGTGCGAGGTGCGAAGAAACAAATGAAAAAAAAAAAGGACCAAAGGGTCGAACATGAATCAAACTTCTGTCCATCATTGCACACGTAAAGTTCCTTTCGTTTAACCGCTCTCCATATTGGTGATCCTTTGCTGGCGTGTTGATGTAGATTGACGAAGTCTTTGCTGATCCCAAGGAGGAAGGAGGATCTTCATACCAAGCCGAACGGGAGCCTGGGATTAAGCATCTCAGCCTTATGCTCTCGAAATGCCCAAGGCCCATGCTCCCAAAAATCGCCTGCTCAGCGCTTGAATATAGCGAGTCACGCACCCCCGCAGTGGACACAACTCCTGAACTCCATCTGCGCGCGCTTCAGCCCTGCTATTCAAGGACTGTTCTTGTGCGGATCCAGCCGGAACGACAGCCCATGTAAGCTCGGATCCTGCCGAAACATGCTCTTCCCTACTAAAAGCGGACCTTACCAGTTCCCCGATCGCTTCTCGCCCTTCCTTTCGCAAGACCTCTGTGTCGTGTAATGCATGAACCTCCTTGACGCTGCTTGCATTAGCGCGGACAAAGTCATCCACAACCTGACTTCCCGAGTTGGCACCAATTTGAGAATCCCTGCCTTCCAATCTTAAGATGGCCTAATGGCGAGTCTAGGAGCACGAACCGCACGTCGAAAGGGCGACATCTTTCAAGCTTCGCAGAAAAGCATAATAGACAGAGGGATTGTGCGTGCGCGTTGCGCTGCGTCGCGTATATGCTTACGACATCAAGCGAAAGGAAAGAAGATAGGCGACTGGAAGCGAGCGAGCGAGGATGGCAGCTGAAACTCTGTGCCTATAGTACACCAGTATTCCGGCTTGCGGTATTATATCAACCCTTAGCTATTGCGCACACTTGTCCAGTTCGTCTCGGAAAGCTCGCCGAGCGTGCAAACGGGACAGCAAGCGGCCTCACCCCTGCCCGGTCTCTCTCGCGTCTGCCCTGCTCGCTGGTACCGCGGAGTTCCGGAAAGCCTTACAGAAGGCAAGCGTCCGCTGCCCGATATTATGGTTGTTATGATTGGAAGGGGGAGGGCCAGCTGCGAGTCCAGAAGCCGAATCCACGTCGCTGGCATCGCCCCGAGGGAAACCTTATTATAATGATATATCTAGTATAACACGCTCGCCAGCACCCGTGTGCAGATCTCGGATCGCCGCCCGTCGGCTATTGTGCGCAATTATTTTTGGCAGCCTCCCTCCCTCCCTCCCTCTCCGACACCGGGAAGGAGATAATTTTTGCGGCAAATGCACATGTGTCAAGCAAGAGAGATCCGCAGCAAGGTGGTGTCGACCTCTCGAGGCCAGACCGTCAACAGCAGGCCCACGCGCAGTATGTTCCCTGCTGTGTGGAAGTGAGATGGCTCGTCGATCATTTGGATCATTTAACGAGCGAGAGCAGGCTCACCGCCGGCGCCAACAACAGCGACGAGCCCGTGGGAGCCGGGCGCGAAGCTCACGGCAAGGCAAGGACGTGTCAGTGCTGGTCGAATACGATCCGATGCGCCACAGCACGACTCCTCGGCAGCCGGCGTGGCCGGGAGGCTGTGGTGGCCCGTCTCGTCCAGATGCACAGCCGTTCGTAAGCAGATGTGAAACGTGCGCGCACCGTGCTTCTCGCTCGCACGAAGGCTCCAGTGACCTCGCGGCTCGACGTGAAACAAGACGCGCTCGCGAGCGGCGAAGAAGCAAAAACACGCGCGACAATGCGGAAAGGTGGGCACGCGAATCGTTGTCGCGTCGAGAACGAGACCCGAGGAGTAAGGACACACCAGCGGCACTGCGGCACCGTTTGGGGCGGGCAGATCATGGCGTCCCGCGGCTCAACGGCTTGTGGAGCCCCCCTGACCTACTGGCCCGCCGCTCCCCTACATCCGCCTCGTGCGGCGGCGCGGGCGGACGGACTTCGCTGGACAGGGTTGGAACGGGACCTACGCGAATCGTGAGTCTGTTATTGCGGGCGGCTTTGCCGTGTGATGCAATCGGGCGTCATTTCACATTTGCCGGGCGCCTCGCCAATTTGCAGCAAAAGGAGGTGCGCGCAGGGCACGGATGGGAGCTTCACTTCGGGGATTTCTGGCGAACCAGGGGCTGAGCGAGGGAGACCCTCGGACGACGGGGGGACAGAAGGATTCCGGGACATGGTCAGATCGAGGGCTGCCGCTCCACCTTCGCCGAGCCATCGTGGGATTTCGCCGCGTTCTGGATTCTATCTGCCCCACGCAATCCCTCCAGCGCGGGCTCTTTGCGAGATTGAGGCCGCCGCGACCTGCGCCTTTGCTGCGTAGGTCGCGGATCGGCCGTGCCGACCGCGGACCGGTGGGGAGAGCACCACGCCGGTGGATAATCGCGTGGATTGCTCTGCTTTCCCATCAACGATTGTGGAGGTAGCTGCATCATTGTGGAGTTGGCCGGCTGCGTGGCTTATCGGCCAGGTTCGTATGCTTGCTTCTTCGCCGACGTTGGCGCTTCGAATTGCCGGTGCTGCAGGCATCCCGTCGTTGCTTATTCGCATCCTCTTCGGCACTGTCGTCCCAATCTGGAAGACCACTGATGTGCTTAGCAGAGTGGTTCTTGAGGGATGACAGGTCGTCAGCTCTCGTGATCCCGGTTGCAGAGCACTGCCACAGGTGCGCACGGAAGAAGGTTGCGGAGTTAACAGATTTACTTTTTGGCTACTACAACATACACTACTATTCGTGGGTTTGGCGACCGTTTATTGTTAGGTCATCCCAACGCAGGCCAACCTGGAGCAGCCAATTGTCACGCCCGTCCTTGTCCTTTGACCTCGAGACCGCCTGCATGATCAGCTGTAGACGCCGGTTTCCAGAGAGCCATCCTCCCACCCCGGTCATATTTTACTCCTGGTCATCCGCCCAATCCATTAAACCTTTCTTCTTACCCACTCCAATCCCTGTCAAAAAGCAAATATCCAGTCGCCAACATTGTACCTCCGAATATTGATAAAGAAGCGAAAGCGTTCAGCTGTGGAACAGGCCCAGAAAAGCAAACCGAAGTGCACCAGATAGAACTCCTTAGACCCCCTTCCCATATGGTAACAAGACGAAAAGGAAATTTTTGCCCTGCGAGGGCTTCCCCTTTGTTTACCAGGCGCCGGTAGCCATTGAAAGAGAAAAAAGCAAAAAAAAAAAAAAGGTCTTGTTAAGACACTGTAATCCGCTTACCGCGGGAATCAAGGTTGCTTTTCAGCCGAGCCCCCAGATCCATGTGCGCCAGATTCCGAAACGACAGATAGAAAAAGTTGCAATGAAGGTGATATCGAGTGGTGCGAAAGAGAGTGAGCGCAAACGCGATTCGGCCGGCGCCGAGAAATGAATGTGCCGGTGAAGGAAAGATCGTATCGGTTCATTAAAAAAGTCATGAAAAAGCAGCCTCGCCACATTGAGATCAGTGTAGGTTGCGGCCACGTGCTCGAGTCATTTTAGATTGCCTGGCCGATTGTGTTCGCCTCCTCGTAGGCCATGCGTTGGCGCTTCATCTCTTCGGCGTTGAAAGGCTCGGAGATGCTAGTGTTGCGGGAGTCGGTCAAAGTGGCACCACTCATGTTCCGATATTTGAACTCATGGGCAATAGCACCCAAGGATCTCATCTTCCGGAGAGTCCTCGACTTCTCACTTTCGGGCTTCTCCGGCTTGTCATGGCTGGAGAGGTCGCCCAGAGTCTTCTTGCGGGACAGTCGGTGGAGGACCCTGTTGATCCTGACCCGAGTGGGCGTTTTTGGCTCAGAGAAATCGAAGGAACTGAGCTGCTGCTTGTAAAAGCTGTTAGTCGTGCTATCGCTGCCACTGGTAGATGGCCGCTTGGTAACAGCTGAGCCGAAGCTGACTCCCGAATCGACCTGCTTCCGGCCCTTACGCGGCGGCTCCTGCTCCACAGAGGGAGAGGGAATGGGCTCGGGAATGGGCGTGCGAGAGGGCGCATGGATGTCGAGGTCTGCTCTGGTCTGAATCTTCTCCGCGAGATCGATAACTTCGTCGGCCTTTTGCATGTATTTGTTCATCATGTGAGCTGTGCAAGGCCAACCGTTCGGTTCCCCTTCCTTAGCTTGCTCCATGATCAGTCGGTCGATGTCGGCCATGCCTCTGCCAGGGATAGAGTTGATAGTCTTGAAGAAGTCCTTGCGTTGGGATTGGACGATTTCATTCGAGATGCCATCGGGTATCGATGATGGAATGGGAGGCCAAAGAGTGTTCAACATAGCCATACAGTTGTGCTTGTCAAATGGTTGGTTCTTAATCTCATGGATAAGGATCTGAGTTTGTCAGCTGAGCTTGTCACTCTCACAGCAATACTGCGCGGCAAAACATACCCACTGGCGGAGGTGTACATAGAGCCAGGCGTACAGCTCTCCGAGATACTTCTCCTTGCGGTTCAGAACATTGAAAAGTTTAATGATGGCTTCGTCGCGAGAGACCTTCTCCTCAATCGACTCCCACGTCTCGACATCCACTCTTTGCCACATATCTTGAACCATCTTTTGCCTGCGTAGCTCAATATCCTTCAGGTAGTCGAGGGCAGTAAGTGCTTGCGAGAAGTTGACACGACCGAGCTCTTCCTGGCAGAAAGTCTCCTTCACAAACTTGCGAACGAACACGTAAGGCAATGACGTCCTTTGGAGCGGCAGCTGCGACATTTCGGTCTGCAGGATGCTCGTGAACTCGGGAACGCTCTCCAAGTTCTTCGCGTTCTGGGGTAGCGGGTGCTGCCCGCGGGAGGCACAGTTGAGGATGTACATGGTGCGGAGCGGAAGGTCCTTTCCTTCGGTCTGCGAGTAGAGCTGGGCCATCAGGTTGTCCTCGTGCTTGCGCTGCTGGGTGGTATCCGAGGCCATGGACAGCTCGGAGGCGCTTCGGCCGTGCTGCTGGCTCGCCATGACGGCGCCAACGGGGGATTTGGAAGATCTTTGGGAAGCCATGGTGGTCCTTGGTGGTGGAAGGGCGCGGATGAGGCGTTTAGAACATTCGCGGCGAGAGAGGGCTTTTGACGTGGGGGATGACGCAGGTAAACAAGCGAGGGTATGGGCGAGCGTAGGGAGCTGGACGCGCAGCAACTGTCAGCGAAGGTCTGTGTGGGCTGTATATGCAAGCTAACGGCCGCAGGGAGCAGGCTGGGAACAGGCCGTGGCGACGTGCCCAGCGCATACTCTGCACGTGGTGTGCTCGCGGGGGCTCCGCGGCACGTCAATGCGCACGGCGAGCCGCAGGCGCGCGGCAGCAGGCGGGTTTTGCACCGCGGTGGGGCTGTGAGGGCGTGTTTACCTGGTGGAAGCGGGATGATGCTGGTAGCGGAGGATGCTTGCTGGAGAAAGTTGGATGGTGTCGAGGGAGGGACGGGGCGCGTGCGTGGAGTCGTGGCGGGGGTAGGCCGGCGCGGTGGTAAAGAACGGCGTGCTGATGGCGAGACGGGTCGCATCAATGCGGAGGCAAAAGCTAGGAAGGCGAGAGGGTCGGGGGCGCAGGCGGATTTTGAGCTGGACGAGGAGAACGACTGTGCAACCGGCCGTTAAGAATCGACCCGAGCCTCGACACTGACCCTTCGCCGCGGCCGCTCGACCTGCACCTGCGGGCTGCAGGCATATCCGACACCCACGCCGCGCCGCCGCCAACGCCTGCCCCGTTTTTACCCAAGGATCAGGGATCAGCATTCCGGCCGTCAGGAAACTGCCAAATCGTGTGTCGGGGAGCTGTGCTAGCACATCCGTGCTCGGCCTGCTGCAGCGCGCCCGCCGCCTCCGCCCGCCCAAACATCCCTGCGCGGGCCTTCAGAAACAGCAAACCCCCGGTGCCACTACCGTTGGCCTGGGATCGCGACGCGCGCGCGCTGGGTCGCCGGGCTCGATGCGCCCCGCGAGCGGCGTCAGGCGTGCTGAGCTCGCTGCTCGAGTCGCGAGGAGCGTGGCTGCGAGGGCCACCGCACCGGCAGCGTCACGAGCGGTGCTGGTGCTGGTGCTGGCGTCGCGGGCGGTCGGGCGGCGCTGTGCTGCATTGGACGCGCTGCCGGCCGCCTCAACCCTCGCGTTTTGGGCGTGTGGGCGGAGCTTAAACTGACGCGCTCCTGCGTGTGTCGCGCGATGCCCTGCCTGCAGGCTGCGGCGCGCTGAGGGCTGGCTGGCTGGCTGGCTGGGCGGCCGCGGTGCGACGGCCGCGGTGTTGCAGCTCGAGAAGTCCCGAGCGCGCAGTGTGCTAGTGCTCCATGCGTGCGCGTTGGCTGCGCCGTTGTCCGTCCGCTGCACGTCTCCACATGTGATGAATTCATATCAACCTTGTGTTTATTGCACGCATGAGGGCGAATCAGCGCCGAGTCAGGCTGGACTTCACGGCCGCCGGCCCAGCGCGCGGCCCCTTCAACCACCGGCCCCTGCGGCCCAGAGCAACGAGCCGGGCGCACTAGAGTCGATCGGGTCGCTTTACGGTGGACAGGCCACGCTGCACAGATTCTATTTATTTTCACGGGCCTCGCAGCTCATTACGTGTACCTGCGCTGCGCTGCCCTGCCCTGCGTTGCTCCCAGGCTGCCGGCCAGCTCCCGGGCTGCTCCCGGAGCCTCACTCGCGCCTTGCCTGCGGATTCGAGCGCCCGAGGACCGCGCGCGCTGGCCTTGCTGGCCTGCTGGACTGCTGCCCGACTCGCTGGTGACTGCGCCTGCGCCGCGACTGCGCCTCGAGCTGTCCGTCCCTGGCTCACTATGGCGAGCTAGGCGGATGCAGGGCCGGCCAAGCTAAAATACCGCGTCTGATGCTCGGCCGGCCGTGATAGTCGCCCTCCACGACTCGCAGCATCGGCCGACTGGACCCAGCTAACAGACAGCAGAGTTTCACGTCTCACCATCGCTGGTGATCGCTGAGGGCCCATGGTCGACTCGCTTCAGCGCCTGGCTCAGGGGAACCACCTCACCTCTCCAGGTCAATCATCAGCACGAGGAAGCCACGAGACCGCGGAGCTGCAGAGGCCAGCTGCGAGCCCAGCGTCGCGGATCGATAAATGGGCCTTGGTGCGACGATATGCATTTGCCCACTATTTTTTGCCGGCCGCCCAGCCTGTCTTTCCAGACAGCGCGACGACTTTCCAGCACGCCGGATACACCTGGCAGCTTTAGCCCGATTACGAGCTCCGATGGTATCCAACATTCCCGTCCCGCGCCGCAATCCTCCGCCGCGCCCAGGAAATGAAGTCTCAGTCCGTGGGGAATCGCCCACACAGGGCTGCCAATCACTGACAGGCGGTGCGCGCCCTCTGCTCGCCCGCGAACGTGCATTCGTTCCCTTGGGTCGCCTGCCTAAACAGGAATGTTCGGAGTATCGTCCAACCTGCGCTAGCTGTCCGCCTGCAGCGACGGCGTACAGTGTACCCACGCTGCGGCTGTCGATGCCGTCTCTGCACTCGGATACCCTGCACTGTCGCACAAATGCTCTGTATGCTCTTCCTTTCCCCCAAAGCATCCGGGCAGAGACACGCACGCACGCACAGGACCGCCGTTCCCCTAGCGTTCTGGACGGATAAGAGGTATCCCGGCTGATCGTTTGTCAAGAGACATACTCTCTGCGCAAGCGATAGACGACGCTCTGTGTCACGGTAAGGTTAAAATGCTGACGCCACGACGGGAATGCCGTTCAGGGGACTGCACGCTTGGCACCTGACACTGCCCCCGACAGGGCGCGCATACACAAGACACAAGCTGAAAGCCTCAGGCGACGCGGAAAGATGACTGGGTGTTCTGAGCTCCATTTTCTCCGCAGTGCAGTGCAGAGATCTGATGCTAAGGCCGATAGCGGGCGCTACACACGGCAATGCGGCTCGCCGCTGAGTCACTCTGCATAACCCCACCAAGAAAATTGCATCACCTACGGCTGCAATGGGGAACGCCGTCGAAGTGACAGCAAGAACTCCTCGAGCGATTCCCAGGCCGCGTGTCCACAGAGACTCTGCAGTGTTGTATTCCGCCGGCTACCGACGACCTCTGTACACAGCTGAACACGGTTCAGATGACAAGGTCAATGCGCTTTCCCCAAGGAGTTGAGGTGTTCTTCCGAGAGGGCCGCATTGCTTAGCAAGCTGCGGTTGTCCATCAGACGAACTCCTGAACTGAGTCCCTGTCGCGATTGGAACTAATACGCTCCGCAGTGCTCCTGAGAAGACGCCGCCCCTCAGCATGGCCGCAAGCCGGCTGCGATACAATACACTCGATGTTTTTGCACGCCAAAGATTCGCCGGTAATCCACTGGCTGTCGTCCAGGTCCCCGCACACGTCGAACTGAGTCAGGAGCAGAAACTGCTGATCGCCAAAGAGTTCAATTTTTCGGAGACCGTCTTCCTCCACGAGAGTCAAGGCACCGAGAACACATGGAAGATTGACATCTTCCTGACGACGGCGGAAGTTCCTTTCGCCGGGCACCCTACCATTGGGACGGCATGCCTTGTCCTATCCCAGCTGTCTGGTCAAGCCGACAGCGCGGGAATTATCCAGGGCTCATTTATCACCAAGGCCGGTGAAATTCGACTCAAGTATCTTACTTCCGAGGGCGAGGCCACCGCGGCCATTCCCCACAACGTGCACATCCACCGACAGACCCTGTCTCGGTCCCTTCTCCTCAAGATCCAGCCATCAATAGCGATCCTCTTCTCTCCGAAGATGCCCCGGGTGCCTGAGCAGATGCCGTTGGTGTCCATTGTCAAGGGCATGACGTTTGCACTCATTGAGGTCGACAGCCTGGCAACGCTCAACGCGGCTGCCACGGGCACCTTCTCGGTCGACGTAGCGCTAGACAAAGACTGGGACCAGTCGTTTGTAGCGCTATACTTCTACTCTCGCTTGCCGAACTCAGCAGACGGGACAAGGAACCTCCGAGCCCGAATGATCGAAGGGGCACTGGAGGACCCGGCAACGGGGTCGGCTGCTAGTGCATTGGCGTGTTTTCTGTCGCTCGAGGAAGGCATTGTCGGGCAGACGTACAGCTACGCTATCACGCAAGGAGTAGAGATGGGCCGGAGGAGCGAGATAGGTGTGCAAGTTTCGCTGGCTCAGACTCAGGGCGAGATTGAATCAGTGCAGTTGCGCGGCGCAGCGGTAGAGGTTATGGAAGGTAGCCTTGCAGTGTGATGGCCGGTTCCATTGGTGGGTTGTCGGCGTTTTGCGAACGGTTACGAGAGGCCCAGCTCAAAGCGAGGTGATAAAAGCTATGCCGCAGTCATTACCATAATCACAAGTGCCTTATCCCCCACGCTCTTCGCGGCCTCAATTGCAAGGCGCCCAATGCTGGTGGAAGCTTCTGCGCGTCGGAAGCAACATAGTCAGTGCGCTGCGTGATATTTGCCTCTCCCCGCACATCACCGCTGGTCAGGGGCGCACTTACCGAGAACCGGTGTCTCCAAAGCCGTGGCAAACGGTGCTAAAGGCCTTGTCGATATTGGCTTGCGGTCGAATTTGTATTACTCATTTTTTTTTTCGGGTTTTCCTTCCCCCTCTTCCGGTTGCTGTGGAGCTGCGAATTTTCACGCCGGGTCCGAGGTGCAAGCTCCAAAATCGCACATGGCACGAGGAGCCCCGCCTGGTGGAGGGCTGGTGAGTGGGTAGACAGCGCCTGACCCGCCGACCGCTGACGAGCAGGGCACTGATGGGAGCGAAAGCCCGCGGCGGCGTCCTCCCGATGGTCGCTTGCCGGATCTGGCAAAATGCTCCTTGTAGGCGACCTTGCGGCGAGCTTGCGGCACGCGACGGCACGGCGGCTCGCAGCCGGGCTGGCATCTCACCGGTGAGCATCGCCAGCTATGTCGTCACGCCGCCAGCATAACAACGGTGAGGAGGCTCAATTTCATCGAACACGAGTTTCATGGCACTGCGATCGGATGGAAGGCGGCCGGCGCAGGCAAAGGAGGAGAGTGCGACGGTTGGCGCTGACGAGATGGCGGGGGTCTGGTCTCGATGGGCGCTGGCGCAGTGGGAACTGACTCTTGCAAGGCACCAGGCACCAGGCACTGGCAGGGGAGCCAGGCACAGCACGCGGCGCGGAGAGCATGCCTGCAGCTTCCGCTCTGGGCGGAGCTGTGGAGCGCACGGCCGGCGGCCGGTGGCCGGTGGGCAAGTGCGAGGGAGGCGCGCAGGCAGCTCGCTCGCTAAGTCAGCGCCGCCTTCTCGACCAAGGCCCAAGCACCAGCGCGGCCTATGGTGGGCCTTCTCGCGCGCAACGAACAGAGTCCACCCTCCTCTTACGTCGCCAAGTGCCAACGCTCTCGGCACCAGCAGCCTGCTCAGCGAGATAAGCATTGACAAGCTACGCGCACATTCCTCAATTCCAAAGAGCTCGCCTACCAGAGCAGTCCGACGCCAATTCGGACCAGGGCCGCCGCCTCATGCGGCCGCCCGGCCAGGAACGCCTTCGCCGCTGCTGCGTCCCGCCCGTCATCGTCGCTGCGAGGATAATTAAAGGTTCTCCGGCTTCAGACGCCTACGGGACGATCAAGCTTTTACAGCCGCTGGCGCCCGCCCTCGCGAGAGGAGCGGAGCCCGCTGACTAACGCCCTCAAAACCTTAATGGTCTCAGATCCAACTCCACCACAGCCGCACCTCACACAGTACCGGTTTCCGTCAATGCCTTGCCGCCAGCACTCTCCCCCAGAATTCCAGTTCTGCGCCGCTTGCTGCCAGATGCCTGGGAGTCGGGTGCCGGCCGTCTGCCATGCTTCGTGAGACAGCTTCGCCCTCATGACGGGTTTCATGGCTCACAGAGGCCCCCCCAGCCTCTTTTGCGGCATGCCGGTGCTGTTGTAGTGCATGAAGAGGCGCTGGCAGTAAGGCTACCATGTCAGGCTGCCAAGGACTAATAAGGGCTGCTCCCGCTTGATCAATCTTTCTGTCCCCGCTCATCGTCCTGTCCATTCCGCAATTCTGAGTTTAAAGAGTTGCTCATTGGAGGCATCCGCTCCTTTTCCCCTACTCGCTTTACTTTATACCCAGACCACGTTGAGCGTGTCTGCCCTATTTCCTTCGAATCGCGTCTTTCCCGCTAGTCGGAGTACGCTCTTTTCTTAATTTCTATTGCGACCTATTCGTTACGCCTCCCCACGAGCCAACACTCCACCAACCATGCGTTTCTCCGAACTCGCTCTCATCGTCGCCGTCCTAGGCTTCACCAACGTCCGCGTCGTCCGTGCCCAGGGCGGCTTCGGCCAAGGTGGCTTTGGTCAAGGTCAGCAGGGTCAGCAGGGACAGCAAGGCCAGAACCAGGGACAACAGGGCCAGCAGAACGGCCAGAACAACAACGGCCAGAACAACGGCGGGAACAACAATGGTGGGAACAACAACGGCGGGAACAACAACGCGCTCGCTTTGGACCCGAACAACGTCCAGGATGCTTCCCAGAGCACCGGTCAGGATGGCAATGCTGAGGCCGGTCAGGCAAACTCCGCGACGTAAGAAATGGTACACTCTAGTGGATTGGCTCAAACCTAACAGAATCTAGTGACAACGCCAACTTTATCAACTTCTGCAGCGGTGAGACTCTGACCAACGGTCAGCAGGTCCAGCAGGGTTCTTGCAACGGCATTGTTATGGGCAAGATTCCAGCGCAGAACAAGATGGTCTCGTCCATCATTGTTTCTCCCCAGCCGAACGAGGACGTCCAGGCGAACACCGACTTCGATATCCAGGTCCAGACTGCCAACCTCGCTGCCGGCTCCTTCACGAACCCCGACAACACCTACTACGCGGCTCCCCAGGACCTCGACGGCAGCGGAAATGTCATCGGCCACACCCACGTTACGGTCCAGGATATGGGCGGCTCGCTCACTCCGACGCAGGCCCTCGACGCTTCGCAGTTCGCCTTCTTCAAGGGTATTAACGACGACGGCAACGGCCAGGGCCTGCTTTCTGCTACCGTCACCGGTGGTCTGCCCGCTGGTGTCTACCGCGTGTGCACCATGTCGTCTGCTTCTAATCACCAGCCTGTCCTCATGCCCGTTGCTCAGCGTGGTGCCCAGGATGACTGCACCAAGTTCACCGTCGGTCAGGTACGTACAGGTAACGATTTTGCAGAATTGACTTTAGGTACTGATATTTCTTTTGCAGGGTAATGGAAATAACAATGGTGGCAACAACAACGGTGGCAACAACAATGGTGGCAACAACAATAATGGCGGCAACCAGGGCCAGAACCAGGGCCAGAACCAAGGTCAGAACCAAGGCCAGAACCAGGGCCAGAACCAAGGCCAGCAAGGCCAGCAGGGACAGCAGGGACAGCAGGGACAGCAGGGCGGATTCGGCGGCTTTGGCGGTGGCCAGGGCACCGGCCGCAGGACCGGTGGTAATGGTGGAGGCTTCGGCGGCTTCCGTGGCTTCGGCGGCCGCAAGAGGTTCTCTGAGCGTGCTTTCATTGCTTGAGCGAAGAGCCGCAGGGGGACAGGGAACCGGTCTTGATTCGGACGGGTCGCAAAATTTTGCTCTACACTCATTGTACCCGAGTGTCCAGCATCACGGGTAAGTATTTCTTGGTACCGAGAGGAGGGTGTTCGAAGCAGGACTTGGGGGATGTCGATGCTGGACACAGCGAGCCGGTTACCACTGGTGTTCACATCAACCCTCCTGGTACGTTTATGACAATTTAACTTGTGTTTTTGGCTTCACGAATTTTGGGTGGAGGGAGTTGAGATTTTTGTTGTATGATACACATAACCCCTCAACATCTAGTGGTTTTTTGTTTAGAAATGCGGCTGGTTTCGCTGTCGGAGGGGGTGTCTGTGTTCTAGCTGGCTGTCACTTCTCTAGTCGCTCCCAACGTCTGTCTTGTCCACAGCAGCAGGAGCGGCTCGAGAATTTCAGCTAGAACAGGGGCGATACTTCAGACAGCGATTCTAGATTTTCTCCTTTGCGCTTTTCTCCACCAACAACTCTGAGTGAATTTTCCTGTTTTGTGCTATGTCATGCAGACTCAGCCACACCATCGTGCGGGTCCTCATCCATCCGTGTCTCGCGAGTGCATATGTGAGACCAGGGCGGGCATTGTGGAGCAGAAAATGAAGCACGTTCTATATATTTCACGGCGCAAATAGGCGCCCGGCCAAGCTTCTAGGGCTGAAACGGTAGCGGCCGCTGGCCAGCTGTCAGAGATTGGCTTAACGAGGACGGGGTCGGTGGTATAGAAGGGGACAATATAGCCTGAACAGGCAAATAGCGGGGTTCATCTGCTAGCAGGCGACGCCGATAAGCCGGGGTAGCGTGGAGCTCTGATGCCAGTGCCGAGCGAATGTTGGGGGATGGACCTTGTACGGTATTCCGCACAACCTGTAGGAAACTGTACCTGTTCCCGTTCCTGTTTCTGGATCGACTTTTCGTCAGGCACGGACACTACCAAAGACCCATTCCTCTTTGCGCTCGAAATTGATTTTCAAAAATCGTACGTTTTCAAGGCTTGGGTGTCGAGCTTGGCGGTTGATCCCGCGTTGATCTGATCTTGATGGTAAGTCTTGAACTATGCTATTCATGGACCATTCCCCCCTTTCAGTTCCCACCTTCCCCCTTCCTCAGGTCTCTAGGCGCTGCACCAGGATCTTACAGATATATCCTTTTCCGTCCCCCATTCCGTAGATTCGAGGAACGATTTCTATCAGCCAAGATGGCCCGAAGCAGCCCCACGCAAGCCAAGTCGGGGATGCCACTTTTGGCACTGTGGGTCCTCGAACAGGTGACAGAAATACAAATCGTTCATCTCTTCTCGTTCCTATGCCTGCCCTGCGTTCTCTTCCACAGAACACTATGCCGAAGGATGGATGATGCTACATCGCTATGCATGGGGAAAAACAAAAGCGGGCCACTTCTGGAGCCAAGACACGTCATCTGCGCTCATAACAGAACAATAGCATAACTTTGCACTAAAGATACAAAAAGCCAAAAGGCCAGCCTTAAGTATGATGCCGTACCTCGATTCGTTCGCTCCGTTGCTGTCGCAATTAGAAATCACAGAAGCCCCGTAAGAAAATAGTCACAGCCTCTTTCAATCCCCTTTGGGCGCCTCAACGCCTGCGCCAGGCCCCCCGACACCCAGCCAATCCAGCCATCGCCTTTTTCTTTTCCGCCATTTCTCCGCATGAACGGTACGAGTTCCAACACCAACGGTCTGTGAACGGTATGATGTCACCTACTCCTGTCCATCATCAGCCGCGCTCGGGTATCAAACCGACGACTACCATGATCCTGCATCCCCCCAGGCCATCTCCCCCACATACCGGCGAAAAGCTTGCACAATCCGCTTTTCCATCACTGTCACTTTCCTCCGTCGTAGCATCGAAAACTCCGCATCTTCAAGATTCATGCAGTTGTGGATCTTCACGATGATCTTATTTTCCTTCGACCTCCATTGTTTCACTACTGCCTGCTGCCGGCCGCTACTCAACCCCTGCACTCCTTAGTTACTCAGGCGTTGACCTTCACCTGAGAATTTCTTGAGCTGGGGTTGCGCACGGCACCGGGACGGGCGAGAGTGTACTTGGCGAAGGCCCTCGCCAGGGCCTTCTTGCACGACACCTTCTGTGAACCGACAAACGAATCGACGGCCACGGCGATAGCCCTGTCGATGTCCGATGAGTTGCAGTACTCTGACAGACGCATCTTCGCGAAAGCTTCGCTGATACGCATGATGGCCTCAAGATGACGAACCTGTTGCAGTCGACACTTAGTAATCATTCGATAGAGGTAGGATGCCGTCTACGTAGCAAGAGCCGATTGAAGAAAGACTTACAGTAATGGGATAGGCGCCCGTAGCGAGGGACTCGCGACGCATATCGGCAAAGAGCCTGGCAACCTTGTCCTGGTCTATTTGGTATAATTTGGGGAACACCTTCTCGCGCGCATAAAGGATGTACTTGCGCAGAAGATCTTGCGGAATCTCGCCTTCCTTGTCCTGCGATGCATCGCCGTCGCCATCAACTTCCATAGAGTTGGGATTGGCAGCGGCATTGACGGGATGAGCACGGCCATGCGAGTTGACCACAAAGTTGGCCAGACGCTCATCTTCGCTCGGGTCAACAGTGTCGCGGACAACGCAAAGGATGTCAAAACGTGACAGAATGGGTTCTGTTAGCTCAACGTTTTGTGAGAAGGGGATGGTGCTATTGTAGCGGCCACCGATTGGATTGGCTGCGGCAATGATGGCACAGCGGGCTTGTAGAGTAGTCACGATTCCCGCCTTGGAGATGGAAATGGTCTGCTGTTCCATAGCCTCGTGGATCGAGGTTCTGTCCTGGTCGTTCATCTTGTCGAATTCGTCAATCAGGCAAGTTCCCCTATCTGCAAGCACCATAGCACCGCCCTCAAGCGTCCATTCACTAGTCATAGGATCACGGCGAACACTAGCAGTCAAGCCGACAGCGCTGGCACCCTGACCTGTGGCGAAAACGGCCCTATGAGCAGTCTTCTCAACGTACTTGAGAACCTGGGACTTCGCTGTACCGGGGTCACCAAGGAGCAGAACGTTGATGTCGCCACGGATGGCATGCTTGCCTTGGGCGACCTTACTGACGCCACCAAATAGCGATAGAGCGACCGCAGTCTTGATGTCCGTGTGGCCGTAAATGCTGGGTGCGATAGAGTTGATAAGCTTATCCACAATCTTGGGATCCTTGGAAAGAGCCCGGATTTCACGTTCGTCCTCCTCGGTTAAACGGAACCCGGCAAGCTGATCGTGCGATTTGGCAACGTAGTTTGCCTCGAGAATGGTAGCAAAGACCGGGAATCCGTTCTTGTTGTTGAGCTGGGCGTCGTAGTTATTACGGTAGATACCTGTTATTTCGACCTCCTCTCCGGGTTTTGCGGAATCAATCAGATCCCAGAGCAAAATCACCTCGCGGTGGCGTGGCAGTCTGCCTGCTGGGACAGTACCGGGAGACTCCTGGAGAGTGAGCTTTTGGTAGTTCCGGTAAACGGTCCTTTCCGCGTTGAGGGTGAACGGGCCCTTCGATTGACAGAACTGACAGAAAGAAATCTTAACCTCTACGTTGGAGTCTTGAGGAAAGGGCCCGAGAGTGACGCCGCATTTAGTGCAGTCGAACTTGACGTATTTCAACTGAGGGAAGACACCACTACGGCGCGTAACCACTCCACTAACACGGACAAGGCAGTTCAGATGGCTCTGACGGAGCTGACGGAGGGTGTATTGGACCGGCAAATCTGTGATACGAACATGGATCTCCGAATGGATGCGCTCGTAATCGGGGTAGTGCAATAGGGTGACGTCCATTGCGACTTGGTCGAAGATTTTAAGCATTTCCGAAGGAGCATTTGCCAGGAAGTAAGCAAGCGTGGCCTTTGATTCGGCAAGATGGTCAAAGGAGACCTCCAGAGACTCCGCGTTGACCTCACCAAGCGTCCGGATGCGGGTGCCATAGACAGACGTTCCGTGCTCATCCGTATACTCAGTCAAGAAAGACTTGAATTCACGAGCAATTGTTTTGTGGACTGCCGGCTGAGCCACCCAATCAGTCAAGCTGGCGGCCTTAATATCTTGCAGGGCTTCGAGTGAGAGCTCTTCGTCCATGATGTTGGCGTCCAAGTCCATATCATCCTGATCCTCATCGTAACGGTGCCTGCGGCGGCGCGGCTGTTTTGCGAGAGCGCCAATGTCATCGTCGTCGTCTTGCAAATATGCCGCCGGCATTTGGCGCTGGCGAGCCAACTCTCTGTCACGGCGGTTCAGGCGAGCCTCAAGTTGTCTCCTGGCGGCCAGGTCCAATTCTTCGTAGTCGCCTTCGTCATCAATGTCTCGCTGATCGTAGGTATCGTCCTCGCGTTCGCGGTAATCTCTCTCAAAGTTGTCGGCGAACAGGTCGATGCCAGCTTCATCCTCAGCCATTTCGTCGGCATCGTCAATATCGCCAATGAGATCTTCCTCGTCCACATCTAGGGTGTCCTCAATGTCATCGCGGGGGAGCACCGGAGGAGAAGACGCAGGCGCTGCAGTCGATGTGAGTACATTGTGAGCTTGGATGGAACTGATTCACTTACGACTAGAGGGTGGCAGCTGCCCCGCAGACAAGGGGATATCGTCGTCGGGCTCGCGCGACCGCTTGCGGCGGTTTGCCCTAGGAGTGCCGCGATTTGCGGAAGACATGTTGGGACGAAGTGGTGAACTGTGTGGTGTCAGCCGTGGAAGGAATCTTTGATAACGGCGTTTTGGCTGGTGCAGGAGGCCCGAGCGGACCTCTCCAGGACGGATCGTTACCTCATGGGGGATCAAGCGGTGGACAGTAATGTTCAGAGACTGCACAATGGCGAATGAGGGCGTTTACAGCGTGCGGGGAGTGTTGGATGGGTTATAACGGTGTATGTGAATGATTTAGGAGCCGAAGTGTAGTAGAGGGGAGAGAGGACCAGCCAGACGCGCGAAAGAGACGCGAGGCGCGTCGGCCAGCGAAAAAGCGCGTTAAGTGGTTTCTTGGCAGGCGCGAGGCGATCGCCCGGGGTGGCACAGGGCAGCATGCGCGTCGCATGGCATCTTGCGCCGCCGACCCTGCGCTTCCGCGGCTCACCATTCATCTCGTCAGCCTTCGCAACGACAAGCAATAATAGACGACCCCTCTGCTTCGATCTCGTGCGTCTCGCTGTCGCTGTCCCCGTCCTCCGTCCCAGCTATGGCCGAGGACACGCCTCGCAAGCCGTCGCGCTCCGACAGCATCTCCCAAAATTCCGACACTTCGCAGACTGCGCAAGAGTATGTATCTGCATGCGCCATCATGCTTCGCCACTTGCAAATATGAAGCTGAGTTGTACGCGATGCAGGTTCATCAACAGCCAGCTCCAACTCGAAGCCGACGCACGCGAGGTCCTTCCGTACGTGAGTACTCACTCCCCCAACAAAGCGCCCTGCCAAGGTCGCAGCCTGCAACCCCGCGATGCTGATTATCGCAGCAATTTGATACTTGCTCGCGTCCCCTCGGTCCTCTCCGACAGAAGGCATGGTCCTGTCTCACCTGCAACCCTCCGCCCGACGACCCTTCCGAGCCGTACACACCTGCGGGCGTCTGCTACTCCTGCCACGTCTCTTGCCATGGCGAGCACCAGCTTGTTGAACTCTTCGCTAAGCGTAACTTCGTGTGCGACTGTGGTACGACGCGCATCCAGTCAGACTGCCCCTGCACCCTGAGGGTTAACGAGGCTACTGGCGTCAAGGGTGATGTTCGTGCGGAGAGCCCTGCGCCAAGTAACAACTACGATCACAACTACCGTAATCGCTTCTGTGGATGCGGCCAAGAGTACAATGCGCATGAGGAGAAAGGAACTATGTTCCAGTGTCTCGGACTGGGTACCGTGGACGATGGCGGATGTGGCGAGGACTGGTGGCACCCAGAATGTCTCGTGGGCTTGCCCCGCGATTGGTACAAGAGGCAGACGGACAGGACAATCGGATGCGCTGCTGATAGCAAGGCCACCGACGAACGTACCAAAGGAAATTCTGAAGATACCAAGGTGGACGCCCCGATCATGGATGAGCCTACGTCAGAACAACCAAACGGACACAATACAGAAGATATTGAGGGTGGCCGAAAAGCAATGGACGAAACACTTGATGATGAGCCGCCCGCTCCACCAAGATTCCCAGAAGAAGACGCTTTTGAACACTTGATCTGCTACAAGTGTGTTGAGGCGTTTCCTTGGATAAAGCGATACGCTGGTGCTCCAGGCTTCCTTCCTCCCGTTTATTACGAGAAGAGTGGAGATGCCACAACTGGTGCACAAAAGGGCCACGAGGATGCTTCAACGTCGTCTGAGACTTCCCAGGTTGAAGACTCAATTTCAAGGAAACGCAAGGCATCTAGCTCAGGAGATAATGATGTTGCACCAGAAGCTGAAGGTGTAAAGCGACAGAGGAATTCCCAGGAGCCTTCAAACGCTGTACCCGTGACGAGCGAGGCTCTAGCTAATCTAAGATCCCCAAAGGCGATTTGCCACTATTCCAACCTTCCTCCGGCCCCTACAGGAAAGTTCTCACTCTTCCTCAAAGAGGATTTTCGCAACCAGATCTGCCGCTGCCCGTCTTGCTTCCCCCTTCTCACTCAGCACCCATATCTCCTCGAAGAAGAAGATATTTATGAGCCGCCTGTGTCTGAGTCCGACGACGCCGATGCACCTGGGACTGGCAGCGTGGGCAGTCGCTCGTTGCTGGATCGTGGTGAAGCAGCGCTCTCTAACATGGACCGCGTGCGAGCAATAGAAGGTGTGATGGTGTACAATCACTTGAAAGACAAGGTGAAAGACTTTTTGAAGCCATTTGCAGAGAGTGGAACGCCGGTCGGGGCCGAGGATATCAAGGCTTACTTTGAGCGCTTGAGAGGCGATTCCGAAGGCATCATGGCCGCCAGAGGAGAAGTAGACAAAGGTGGCGAACACCGTAAGGAGGACGGTGAAGGCGACGGAGGCAATGGCACTGCGAGCAGGAAGGAACACAGCGGTGAGTATCGTTATCGGAGAATTTAGCACCATTAAACTGATTCGAACCTAGGTTGTTGATGGCTGACATCTACGCACCGTCGCTTACTGTTTGTGCGGCGGTATTTCGGATGTTTCCTCTGCTGAGCTTGAAAGTTATGGTAGAGACGTATTATCGGCAAGTTGGGATTCTGGACAGATAAGTGAAGATACCTCTGGGATGGTTGTAGGCGAATTCGGTTGTATAATACCCTTTCATGACATCTGGCTTCGATAATTCAGACACATATCTTAAAGCGATCTAACTTTGTTCGCGATCAAGGCCGCTCTGTAATTGACCTCTGCTGAACTGAAACTGCTGAATCATCCAGTATGCGCCGCCCGTAGCGACGCCGCTAAACTGCTGGTACACGTAATAACTCTGCACGGTGTCACCACGACTCGGAAATATCCGTACATACGATGCTCATTCAAGGGGCGATAACGTGGCCTTTAACACGATTCAGCCTCTAATTGAATGCTTCATCTGCTGCTTGTGTGTACTTGAATTGGTGCTGTCATGTTAGCTACAGCCATCTCGCGGCCAATCCGCCAAGACTCAAATTATCTCTACATTTAGTACATTCTGCACTTCTCCTGAGAGCGCTGAAACAAATTTTTGGCAGGGCTAGATTTCATATATATATATATATGACAACGTCGTTCTATGAGTGGCCAGGAAGTATGAATGGGTAGAAAGAGCTTCGGTGGGCTATTACAACGCTGTAAGTATTTCGCGGCTCTCTTATGCTTAAATTCTGCTCAGCGCGTCTCTTTTCCATCACTCCACTCGAGTGATGAGCGGCGAAAGGGCTGGATGGTGGTCAGTGAGGCCTCGATTCTGATGCTATTCATTCTCCTTCGTAGTAGTTCGGACATTGTTTATTGAGGGAAGTCACTAAAGGAGTCTAAGGCGGTGAGCATTGCTGATTTGAAATAAGCATGGACATTATTAAGAATATGGTGCTTACTTGTTTAGAGGCTCAGATGCGAGTTACAAGCACGCTCACAGCAGTAAAATGCAGTAAACATCGAGGATGCCTCTACACCTGAAGGACTGATCAGGACATGGAATAAGAGCTACCGTGCCTCTGCAGTAGCGATTCACTTGCAAGAATATGCAAAAGGACATACAAATCGATTGACAGATCACTCTCGAAAGTCAGATTTCTCCCTTGCTCATGTGGCTAAGGAGCCCGCCGTTCAGGATTACCTTTGGTTCCCCTTAGTGTCGCGGATAGCCACAACCTTTTTTTTTTTTCTCTCACAGACCATTGTCACGGAGCACAGGCGCAAGAAACTGAGACTCCTAGTTGATGATCTTCTTGACCGAGTCAGGCAAACGGAGAGAGCTTCCTAATAACACCTAGATGACAGAATTCCGGGTTGAAAATAATCCAAGGATGTGATTTGAAGTCTTCATTTGCGCGAGGACATTTAGCTTATAACCTCCTGGCCGAATGGACTGCCAGTGTGCCGTTCAGAGGCCGTCCCTGAGGGGCCCTGATGTTGCCACACGGACTAGTGTGCTCGGAAAAACCGGCCCCTCGTTGTACGGTTAGCCGAGCGATCCAGTACTGACGGGATGTTGCAAAGGTGGAGTCGTCGCTGACCACAGAGCGGAGCGGCGAACAGGAGGGAGGCGGCCGGCGGGACGCTGAGGGTAATCTAATCGTCGGGGGTTAGTCTGAAGTAGTGACTGTGCTTGGAGCGAGGAGGAAGATGAGGAGTGTTCGAAAGGAGTGGCTGCGGGAGAGGGCGCCAAGTCGCGAGCGACGATCCGCGCCGTCGCCACCATCCCTGCCCCGTCAGCAGCCCGCCCGCTCTTCAGCTCACTTGCGCAACCCCAAGCCGGGAGACGGCAGCTGATTCTGGACTGGATCCTGGACAGATTTTGACGGCCCCTCGTGCCTCTTCTCTCGCGAAACTCCCTTACAAAGGCAGCCTTGCAACTCTCCACCACGCTCTTGCGAGTCCAACAGCTTGTTTAGGCCGCCAACATGGGATCGCTTGGCCAGTTGATCCCTCTGCTGATCCTCTTCGTCACCGTGGGTGTTGTGGGATTCATTGGCTATCAGGTACGTCGTAGGCAGGCGACTTTCACTTCATTGGCGCCGGCACTAGGAGCGTGGCCATCGCTGCTCGCATTGACCTTCAAATCTCATGAGGCTGGTCCTCCGCTATCGATCACACAAGCTGATGGCGTCGTCGGCCTTAGATCTATCTCTACACGAACGAACTGGCCGATAGAGGCGTCAGAAAGATGGAGAAGAAGAACATCGTCTTCTCCAAGGACGGCATGAAGGTCGGCGTCAAGGAGGTCCGCGACGAGGACTACGCCGACAAGACGCAAAGGTGCGCCGTCCCTTGACATAATTCGAGTCATGGTGGAGCAGTATGCATGCTGACTTGGCTCGCCCACACAGCATGTTTGTGAAGGCCTGGTCGTACACCTCCTTCCCGGCCTACAAAAGTCGCCTCGGCTGGAACAAAGAAGCCGCGCCCTCGAAGAAGACGCGATAGGCGCTTTGGCTTCGGGCTCCGTCGAGAGCAACATCGAGCGGTGTTTAGGCGCGCAAGTGTTTTTGGCGGGCAAAACGGCGCGGGAGAGACGGGCAGGTGACGCCGAGTTTCATGCGGATGGCAGCGTGCGCAAACAGCCGCGCGGCATGGGGTTTGGCTGCTCTTGGTTACTGAATGTGGCTGGCCTGCTCGAGGCTGTCTCGCCGCAAGCGCTGGGTTTCTTGATGAGGGTCTGCTGCGTCTAGCGCTACGATATTCGGGAAATATCAGGAGCATCCGGGTTTCAGTCTCCACTACCGCAGGTGATACGCTCGCGACGCTCTTTGAGGGTTGCAGTTGCTGCAAATCCTCGGGCCCATGTGATTCGACGCGCTGCGCTGGCTCCAATGTGCGCCTGGAGCGAGATCCTGCCAGGGCAGCGGGGCTGTCGAGCGGCGCGGGCAACGGGTTACAGCACGGCAGTATGTACCGCGCTCCGCCCTCGACGCAGCAACGCCGCCGCCGCCGCCGCCGCCATTGCTGCCAGAGACGGGCCGATCGTCATTCATAGCAATATGTACAAGAGGCTCCTCCGCCGTGATGTTACACGACGCGGCTGCGGACATGAAGCAGCAGGCGAGGCGAGGTGTGCGAGAGCGAGCGCGGACTGCGGGCTGCAGACTGCGGGCGACGGGCGCGGGCGTGCTGGATCTATCTCGGGCGGTCGGCGGGCGCGCAGGAATACGGGGCTGCCGCTGCGGCCTCGGGCAGCGTGCGCAAAAAGGGCGCAGGCGGCGGGTGGCAGCAGCAGCAGCATCGGCAGCACCACCCCGGACGGTCGGCCAGCGGGCTGCGGGCTGCGGGCTGCGGGCTGCGGGCGCGAGGCGTGTAGCGGAGCGGGCTAGCAGCGCGGGCTGGCAGCGGCCTGTCGAGCTGGCGCGGCTAGGCCCTGCTGAAGGCGAGCGAGCTCTGAACATCTGCGGCGGCGCCACGCGCAGACTAAGGGTAGGCTAGGTGGGGGCTCGGACGGGTCAATCGCGAGGGCTGTGCGCACGCAGCAGGCCGCGAGCTCGAATGCGGCCAGCGGCCAGCGAGCAGCAGTCTGCTAGCAGGCCAACAGGCCAGCAGCCAGCGCGCAGAGGAATGCCAGGCCGCCGAATCGGGCGCTGCGAATAGAGGTAGGGCGTGCAGGCCCGGGCAGGCGGAGGCCGGGCGTCGCACGCCCGAGTTGCGCGCAGCCGCATGCGAGACAGAGAGCTGCCCTTTGTGAGAGAGATGCTGATCGTCTGTGACTCGGGTGGTGCCGTGCCCCCAGCAGTAGTCTGCTTCTCCGCCCATCTCAACACCGACCACAACCTGCATCGCCTGCCCGCCCAGCGCCCACCCACGCCCTCTCCCATCCCGGAGCAACCCCCAGCCAGCCTGCCCCCCGCGCCCGCCGTCTGTCCGCCAGTCGATGCCCGATTCGCACCGCCCGCGAGAGCTTCAATGAAGCTCAGGTAAGGCTAGTCGCGATCCGGTGGCCCTGTCGCGGTCCGCCTCGACGTCCTACCTGCTTTCAGACACCGTCTCGCCCGCTGAGCCCCCCGCTGTGAGACCTCGCCGCCCAGAGCTCGACAATGACGAGGAAGGAGAATGCTGGCCGCCATGGATCGACGGAAAGCTCTGGCGCCGAGAGCTGGCGATCGCAGGACACTGTCCGCGCGAACAGCCTGAGCGGCCGGCGTCGCGGCGCGCCCGTGAAGGTGAAGACGGATAAGCAGCAGAAGTACGTGCGCCCCGCTGCCTTGTCTCCGTCTGCGAGAAGCCGCGTGCGAGGAGGGACGCATAAGAAAATGTGAGGGTGGTCAATCTGGTGGAAGCACCCCGACGTTCCAGTGGTCTCTGCGCGCCGCGCCGTCTGCGTCCTCTGTCTTGCCCCTTGCCCGGCGCTGGCGACACGACACAAGGCGCCTCGCTGTCTGGCGGCTTCGAGCCCTGCTCTCTCTGGTCGCTGGTCCCGCGTGTCGGGGCCCGCGCTCGCAGAGGCCGGGGGAAAAAAAGCACAAAGATGTCGTCAGGCGGCGCATCAGACCGCGGCCCTCCACGTGCCCCAGCCTTCCCCAGCGCCCCATCCACACCGATTCGTTTGCTGTCACGGTCCAGAGCTGACTGAGCGCTTGCAGGAAGGACGACGACGACAAAGATAACGAGATCTCGCCGGGTACTGCTACCTCTCCCGAGTTCAAGACTCCCGACTTCTCGAGCCACAAGGGTTCCAATCTCGCACCATGGGAGCGTCGCCGGGCAGCTGATTTCAGCAATTATCGGAAAGATCTCGCTGTGCTCGAACAGGCCGGCAACGGCGTGCCTTCCATATCTCGCGTTCCCCCTACCGCATCGGCATCGACTCCGCCCTGGGCCAAATCCAACGGCTCTGGAGATATGCCCAACTCCATATTTTCGGGCAGCTTTTACAACGACTCCAATGAAGATGTCTCTCAGCTGTCGCCCGGCTTCCGGCCTGGAACGGGCCAAACCGAGGAGGGAGGCTACCAAGGGGAAGACAGACGCCCCTCTGTTGCGAGCGCCACAACAGTCAGCAGTTCTGGCTCGAAATCGAGTATTAGTCGAGGATTTCACAAGAAGCTACAGGGCTTCTTCGGAGAGGAGTTCAACGGCGTCGATTCGAGGCAGAACTCACAAACAAGTCTGCCAGAGCGGCAGAGAAATCGAAATAACTCCATGCACACCACACACAGGAGCAGCATTGGCAGCAGACCAGGCTCCCCCGCAAGCTCACGGCCTCGGACGCCACTGCCTTCGAGCGAAGTAACGCCATGGGAATATCAGGAAAAGGTGAGTAGGTCGCGTTTCGAGAACTGCATGACGTGCATCATTGGCCCGGATCATCTTGGCAAATCAACGAGACAGATTTTGGAAGAGCATCTTGCCAAAGATAGACTCTTAATGGCGTGGGGTTGAACGTGTGGTTCGGCAGCCACTCATCTGGGCCGTGCTCATCTTTCAGACCGCACTGTTGTTGCTCGTTTCGGCGGTCTTAGTTACTGACCAGACGCAGGATACACCTTCCAACTCAACGACGCCAGCGGACCAGCAATCGATAAGATCGGCCAAAGGGTCACACTCTCACAAACTGCCATTCCATGGGCATCGGCACCACAGAAGTAACGACGAATCGAAAGCACCCGATTTGGGGCATGGTATGCCATTGCGCCCTGTTGCTAGCAGAGATGAATCGTCGAGCCGGGGCCGCACCGACTTCAGTATTCGATCTGGATTGGCGTCTGCCATGAATTCCAACATCGCACTGGTTCCTCGATCAGCAAGTCCCACTGGTAGCACAAAGTCTAGCAAGGAGCCCATCGGATCGAAGTCACCCGGCAGTGCGATGGCGGGCAAAAGATCTCTTTTCGACAAGCTGCGTCGCAAAGACAAAGCTGATCGAAGCGCAGAAGGTCTGAGAGATCTCCCGTTATCGACCCTTTCGTTGCAACAGACAATCAGGTCTAACAGGAGCGGAAAAACAGATCCACGCGAACTCAAAAGCAAACTTGTTGTCCAAGCGTCGGCTGGATCATGGGGCCAGCCCTACATCTCATACGACAAAGGACGGAAGGAATCCAGCAGAATACCTTTCAAATCGAAACGCCAGCAACAAACAGCTGAGGTCCCTGTCGGAAAGGATCCGAACACTGCCGAAGCGGATGCGACCGGTCATGAGGCATTGTGGAACCTTGACACTGACCTGTCTCACATGGAGGGTATCATCAACCCTCAGCAGCCTCCAATGACTCCGCCCATGGGCGACATATATGCTGGCTGGCCAGATGACACCGTCCCCACCGGTAAAGACAAGGAGTCGGAAGAGAAGGGCGTCTGGGATGCGCCTGATTCTTGGGCTGTGAAGCGAGCCAACGACGAGAACGTGACTCGGCTGCAAGAGCTCGACGAGCAAGGCAATCCTGCCAAGGAAGAAACCGATCCTGGGCCGCCGTTCTGCGTTCGAATCTTTAGGGTCGATTCGACATTTGCTGTTCTCTCCGTCCCCCTCAACACAACCGTCTCGGAAATTATACAGATTCTGGGTAAGAAATCTTTTCTACAGGACGAGCTTGGCAATTATCAAATCATCATGCGCAAACACGACACCTCTCGGCAACTAGAACCAAACGAACGGCCACTTGTCATCCAGAAACGTCTTCTCGAACAAGCGGGATACACTGAATCGGACAGATTAGAGGATGTTGGACG
This sequence comes from Neoscytalidium dimidiatum, assembly GCA_037367355.1. Taxonomy (NCBI): domain Eukaryota; kingdom Fungi; phylum Ascomycota; class Dothideomycetes; order Botryosphaeriales; family Botryosphaeriaceae; genus Neoscytalidium; species Neoscytalidium dimidiatum. The sequence goes on along the minus strand of CM074705.1, from coordinate 1,092,511 downwards.
TGAGGATAACAGTTACCTGTGTCGATTCACCTTTTTGCCTGCGAAAATGAGCGGTTATTCAAGTCTGGAGAAAGACCCAGGATTCAGCAAGATGCAAAAGTTCAGCCACATAGACCTCCAAGGACGCAATCTCATTACCATTCCAATCACGTTGTACCAGAAGGCCACCGAAATCATCTCTCTCAATCTCTCCCGAAATCTCTCGCTGGATATCCCAAAGGACTTCATCCAGGCTTGTACGAATCTGCGCGAAATCAAATACACCAGCAATGAAGCTTGGAGGTTGCCGCCAAGTCTGAGCTTGGCAAGTCGATTGACAATGCTTGACATTTCGAATAACCGCCTGGAACAGTTGGAGCATGCCGAACTTTGGAAACTGCAGGGCCTCCTAAGCCTTCGATTGTCGAACAACAAGCTCACGCACCTACCGAAGTATTTCGGTTCCTATCGCGCCTTAAGGAGTCTTAATTTGTCTTCGAACTCGTTGAAGGAATTCCCCGACTTCCTCTGCGACATCCAAACGCTTGTCGATCTAGACGTCAGTTTTAACTCAATCAGTAGTCTTCCAAAGATTGGCCAGTTGATCTGTCTTGAGAGGTTGTGGGCTACGAACAACAAATTGGCTGGGTCTTTCCCAGATGATCTGAAGAACCTCACCAATTTGAAGGAAATCGACGTTCGATTCAACGCAATTGACAGCATTGATGTCATGTCTCAGCTTCCCCGCCTAGAATATCTAATGGTTGGCCATAATTCCATATCAGCATTCGAGGGCACTTTTGCGAAGATCAGGGTCCTGCATCTAAACCATAACCCGGTCACTCGTTTCGGTCTGAGCAGTCCAGTACCAACTCTGTCGGTGCTTAATCTTGCATCGGCCAAACTCACGCAATTATCAGACGACCTGTTTGTCAAGGTGCCGAACCTTAGCAAACTCATTCTCGATAAGAATCATTTCGTTTCGCTGTCACCACAAATGGGCAAGCTCTTAAAGTTGGAACATCTCAGCCTTGCAAGAAACAACATCGACCGGCTACCAGCGGACATTGGAAGGTTGACTGAATTGCGGTACCTCGATGTCCGAGAGAACAACCTGAATGCCCTTCCGCAGGAAATATGGTATGCCCGAAAACTAGAGACTTTGAACATTTCCTCCAACGTGCTCGAAACCTTCCCCAAGCCTGGCCCTCCGAACCCGACCTTTCAATCCGCCGACAGTCAGATAGAAGGTACACCTGGAACTGCGCAAACTACGCCCGGACTCTCTAGTAGCCCAAGTTTCGAGGATCTTGGAAAACTGGAGGACTTCGAAACACGGCGTCCAAGTCAAAACTCTGGCCAAGGACTACTCACGGTCAGCGGTTCTCCAGGCGCACAAAGAAGTGGCTCGGTTGCCTCAGGGTATTCGGCGAACGGAAGAAAAGCGTCTACGACATCAAAGACAACGGACGGAACCGTGACTCCTGTCACTCGGAAGGATTCTAGTTTATCGAACCGCATAGTTTCTACGTTTGCGGGTTCTCTCCGCCACTTATTCCTTGCCGATAACCGACTGAACGACGATGTCTTCGACGAGTTGGCTCTGCTTCCTGAGCTGCGGATACTGAATATTTCATACAACGTCATTTACGACCTTCCTCCCAGGACCCTCCGTAGATGGCAACACATGACTGAGCTATACCTGTCAGGCAATGATCTGACCTCCCTTCCAGCTGAAGACCTTGAAGAAGTTACTTCGCTGAGGATCCTACATATCAACGGAAACAAGTTCCAGGTCCTGCCAGCAGAATTAGGCAAAGTCGCGAAGCTTGCTATCCTGGACGTTGGTAGTAATGCGCTCAAATATAACGTCTCCAATTGGCCATATGACTGGAACTGGAACTGGAACCATAACCTCAGGTACCTGAATCTTTCTGGCAACAAGCGCCTCGAGATCAAACCCAACGGTGGGTTTGCGGGTGCCGGCTACGGGCGAGAGGGCAAGGATCTCACCGATTTCACCTCACTAACCAATTTACGAGTACTGGGTTTGATGGACGTCACACTCATGGTACCCTCGGTCCCCGATCAAAGTGAAGATCGAAGAGTTCGAACTGCGGGTTCTATGGTCGGGACGATGTCCTACGGTCTAGCAGACACACTTGGAAGAAATGAGCACCTTTCGACCATGGATCTGGTTATCCCGAAGTTCCGGAGTCATGACGAGGAGACGCTGTTTGGAATGTTTGACGGCCAAGCCCTGGCAGCAGGCGGCTCAAAGATTGCCAAGTACCTTTACGATCATTTCAAGAACCGATTTTCTGACGAACTGGAGAAGCTGCGGCCAAACGAGACACCGGCAGATGCTCTTAGGAGAAGCTACCTGGGTTTGAACAAAGACCTAGCAGGTGCCGCAACTCAGTCGCAGGACAAGGCTGGCGTCGTCCACCGCAGCAGCATGCCTGATCTGAGTGAAGACGATCTTCACTCCGGGAGTGTTGCAACAGTGATCTATCTGAAAGAGATGGAGCTCTTCGTCTCGAATGTTGGAGATGCGCAAGCATTGCTTATTCACTCTGAAGGCAGCCACAGGATCATAACAAGGAAACACGATCCGGCAGAACCGGGCGAACGCGCGCGTATCAGGGACGCAGGAGGCTTTGTGTCCCGACAAGGGAAGCTGAACGATGTCCTCGAAGTCTCTCGCGCATTTGGATATATCCAAATGTCTCCATCTGTCATCGCTGCCCCCTACGTGTCGCACATCACTCTACGGGAGTCTGATGAGATGATTCTTGTGGCTTCTCGAGAGCTTTGGGACTATCTCACACCTGACTTCGCTGTTGATGTGGCACGCTCCGAGCGGGGTGACCTCATGAGAGCGGCGCAGAAGCTGAGAGATTTGGCAATTGCTTTTGGAGCCACAGGCAAGATCATGGTCATGTTAATTGGTGTCAGTGACCTACGGAAGCGCGAACGCGCAAGGTTCAGAACACATAGCATGTCGATGGGCCCAACCGGTTCTCCTGATGACCTCTTTCCTCAGCAGCGTAGAGGAAAGCGTCGCAATGACGTCGTGGGAGATCAGAAGCTTGCTCGCCTTGATTCGGAAGTGGATGCTCCTACAGGAGAGGTCAGCTTGGTGTTCACTGATATTAAGAACTCCACACTCATGTGGGAGACCTATCCGACCGCCATGCGCTCTGCAATCAAAATGCACAACGATGTCATGCGTCGGCACCTACGCATCATTGGTGGTTACGAGGTCAAGACTGAAGGTGACGCATTCATGGTCGCCTTCCCAACAGTAACGTCAGCACTACTCTGGTGCTTTACCATTCAAAGCCAACTGTTGGACGTCCAATGGCCCCAGGAGATTTTGAACAGCGTCAACGGACAAGAGGTGGCCGACGCGGATGGCAACATTATCTTCCGTGGTCTTTCAGTTCGGATGGGTATTCACTGGGGTACGCCTGTATGCGAAGTCGATCCGGTCACGAAACGTATGGATTATTTCGGTCCAATGGTCAACAGAGCCTCTCGTATTTCATCCGTTGCCGATGGCGGTCAGATTACAGTTTCTTCGGATTTCATTGCCGAGATTCAGCGTCTGCTAGAGACTCATATCGAATCCGATCGATCTGGCAGCACAGATGACTCTTTCGGCGATGATGCGCAATCGCAGGCCATCAGACGAGAACTAAGGTCTTTGAGTAGTCAAGGGTTCGAAGTCAAGGATCTAGGCGAGCGTCGGTTGAAGGGTCTTGAGAACCCTGAATACATCTATTTGATGTACCCGCACTCACTGGCCTCGCGTCTCGTCGTCCAACAACAGCGTGCCGAGGCCGAAGCGGCGGCCAACTCCGCTATGGCCGGAACGAAGACGGCGGACTCCCAGCTCACAATCAATACGGAAGATGTCTGGGCGCTTTGGAACGTATCGCTTCGGCTTGAGATGCTCTGCTCAGCACTTGAGAGTCCCGGCAGTACCGAATTAAAGGCTCCTGAAACAGCACTTCTTGAGCGCATGAAGACACGAGGTGGCGAGATCACGGACAGATTCTTGATTAACTTCGTTGAACATCAGATCTCAAGGATCGAGGTGAGTTTCTGATGGCTCTTCCTTATACTACTCCTAACTAACAATCGCCTATAGTCTTGTATCACCACCCTCCAACTCCGTCACACTGTTCGACCTTTCGGTATCGGCATGTTGCAGCAAGCTTGTCCTATGGCCGACATTTTCGCCGAGCTCAGCAGCCAGCTTCAAGAGTTGCGCGTTCTCAAAGCCTCTGCGTCAGCATAGACATTTCCTTAATCTGTCAAGGCCACCACACGATCACCCATTTCCTTGATCCGGTGCGACCACATGTAGAACATAGTCAGATTTCCCACGTTTTCCAGCCAAAAGAAAATTTTCATGGTGCGCCACGCAAAACGAAGATCGTTGGATTAGCTCACAATTATTCCTATCTTTCAATCTAATTCCGCCATTAACCACCACCTATGGCCGAACGATCCGCGCACGCATCTCTCAACGCCAAAAAAAAAAAAAGAAATTCTTATTCCGCGACTATTAATCACTTCACGACATCAACGATTTGTTGCTCGTTGTTGAACATCTCCATTGGGATGCGCTCTGACTGTGCTGTCTCATTATTGAGCGCAGACCAGACCTGTTTACTGGGAGAAGGTGCAGGGACTCAAAAAAAGGGAGGGGGGAGGAGAAGGCTACAGCGCGGGGCGCAGATCATCTAGGCGCTCTGAATTATTGTTCTACTCGCCCATCGTCACATCACCGGGTCCCGCCGTATTATATTTCTACCTGTCTCTGCCGACACCGACGTCGCTGCCACCTATTCCTTTGTTTCTACACTGTAGTGGGAATGATTTTTATTCCTAAGGGAAATCAAGCGCTACCTTTTCTTCTTGCTGTCTAAGTAATTTCTTTCTGGGCTGCAAGTTGATACTCTGTTCTGGTTGGCTGCTTGCTTTAAGGGTGTCATTCAACTTTTTTTTTTTGGCTACTTTATCATCCGAAACGCACAGGAGCTCTTTGGTCTGCTTATATATCTGTCTTTGGGCGGGAATGATTAAACATGGGGAGGCGGCTGTAGGTACTTTGGGGTTTGTTCCCTTTTTTTCCCCCTTTCTTTTCTTGTTTACGGGTTCCGCTAAGAGGGGAAAGTATCTCTACCTACAGACTATTGTCCCAAACCCTCTTTCACAACCATTCTTTTAATGCCCTTGTCTCTCTCCGTTTCCGTGCTCTACTTCTTCTTGGAGTGAGATGTGTAAGTCGGCATGTTCGTTCTGCGGTTTCTCCTTTCTCTCCTCTGTCATTCGTCGGTCTGTGTGTCTGCTATGCGTAGTCGGTGATGTTGATGATGACGACGATTGAATGAGTTGTTGATAACCTCCTTCCCCATCGCGCGTGTCTGGTGTTGGCTTCATTCACTGCGGGCTGCCGTCAGATCACGGCCGTTAGCTTAGCTTTCGTCATGGGTCATTGTTTGCTTGCTGTTGTTCACCGGGCGCATGCTGTCTGGTGTCCGTCCGTCTGGTTCTGTGGTGGTGTTACTCGTTTTCATCTCCTCTTGAAGATTGCAATGTTTGCCGAAGGGTTATACAGCTCACAAGCGGCCCCTGTTCTCCCTGTCTGTCGTCGATTGGGCCATATACTTTGTATGAGAAACGCTGTCCGCATCAGCCCTGTGTCACCTTTACCAAGACAATCTATGGAAAGAAGCCAATTTCCTCCTGCCTGCGCTCCTGCAAGTACAAGGCTGAATACTTAATTACCGACGTGTTCAAGGCGGTATATCCATTGTGCAGTCGATTGCACTAGCATTGTAGCTGCAAGCCGGTACTAAGTTACGCGTGAGATTTCGTTGCGACGAAAATGTACAGGGGATCTGAGAGTGCGTTCACAACTCCATTCGATAGGACATGGGGGGATATTTACGTATACATATTCATGTAGCAAGTCTTCTTTCACGCGGCATGTCTTTTCAAAGCCTAAGGTAAGAAGGGAAAAAAGGCAAAAGGAAACTCTGAACATGGCCTGATCATTTTCTACCATCTTTTGCTACGTTCCTTTCGTATTCTCGTGAATGGAAATGACAATGTAAATTGAATTTCCCCACTGCAGGCCCCTCGAACACCGAACCAAGAAAAAAAAAAAAAAAGAAACAGATCTCGAACAAACGAACCTGGGAATCTACTCTATTCGGTGAAAAGAGATCCAAACTATCTCCTTAAGAAATACGCTATCGTTGCCACTGGAATCTAGGAATCTGAGTGCGTTAAAGAAAAAAAAAATTAAAGAGGAAGAATCTACTTCTTCGTAGGATAGGTGAAGCTTTTCCCGTCCATAAGGTTCCAGAGCTCCTTGACGACCTTGGTCTGGCCATGGGAGGGGGCGCCCCTGACGGCGAGGTAGCAGCGGCCGTCAAGGTCCGGGTCCCAGTTGCCCGGGTTGGTGGAGGCGACGATGCCGCCGGCCTCTTGGAGGATAATCCAGCCGGCGCAGATGTCCCAGATCCAGACGCCGGCCTCCCAGAAGACGTCGATCCAGCCAGCGGCGACGTAACAGAAGTCGAGGGCAGCAGAGCCGGAGCTGCGCACACTGTGCACCATGGCGCCGCCGTCGGCGCGGGCGGAGAGGAGCTTCTTGTGCACCGAGGTGCGCAGTTCCCAGTTGGGCCCCGTGCGCTGGTTGCCCCACTCGACGGCGACGAGGCAGTCATTGAGCGAGCTGATGGGCGTGGGGTTGCGCTTCGCGGGCAGCTGGATGCGCCGACCGTCGAAGCGGGTGAGGAAGGCGCCCTTGCCTTTGACGGCGGTGAAGAGGTCGCGGCGGAACGGGTTGTAAACAACTCCAACGACCGGCTTGCGGCCCACGGTGAGAGCAAGCGAGATAGCGGTGTTGGGGAAGCCGTGGATGAAGTTAAGGGTTCCGTCGATGGGGTCGGCAACGACGGTTGGGGCGTCGGTGAGTTTCGTGCCCTCCTTAAAGGTCTCTTCGCCGAGGAAGTCGAAGTTGGGGTAGGTTGCCTTGATCGTCTGGTAGACCATGTCTTCAACGGCCTTGTCGGTGGCGGTGACACGATCACTGGAGTTGTTCTTAGTGTCGGAGTCCTCGACCGTAGGATCTGCGGCGAGGATCATGTCACCAGCGCGGCGGGCAACGTTGATCAGTGTCTGTTCAACGTGCTCGAGGGCATTTCCATCACACAACTCCTCGAGCAGCAGGTCATTGACATCGGATAGATCGACGACGGAGTGTTCAGGGAAAGACGAGGGAGTGTCCACGCTGGTAGGCGGGTAGGTGGAGGGGAGTGAGTCTATGACGCTCGACACCTCGGACTGGTCGTTGCTCAGCGACATGTTGAAGGTAGTGAGCGAAGTGGTGTGCTTAAAATGGCGGCGTGGAATTGGAAGATTGGGCTTGCTCAACGAGTGGGAAGTAGGAGCGAAGGTTGCTAATAGCGAGGCGAGAGTGGTTGTGGTTTTTATGGTCGAAGGTTCGACAGAGCCGTAGGTGTTAGTGTGGAGGCTGCGACGGAATGAACGTCTGATGGCACGTGCGAAAAGCGGAGCGGATAGGTGAAGGGGAGGAATGGTGTTGACAGACGGGGCTGGTGGGAATGGGCGGACACTAATAAGCACACGGCGGACGGACATAGTTTATGGATTGTTTGTATCATGGGAGGACAGAGCGCGCACGCACGTGAAAGACGGCAGGCGTAGCGCACAAAGAGGGCCGGGATTCTCTCACGTGGACGAAGAAGGCGCTGGTCGGAGGCCCAAGGTGGTGTTGGGCTGGACGGACAGAGGCCGAAAAAAAAAGGCAGCGGGGGCGGCGTGGGTGTCCCGATTGGGCCGGCTGTCGTTCTCCACGACGTCTATTCTGAAGATTCTCGTCAGCATGCACGCGCCCTCTCACCGTCACTCTACGCAGCCTGGTCGTTGTTCGTTGCTACCGTGGCTGACGACTTCCGCGTCGTCCGAGCGCGAACTGACTTTCGGCCTGTGATGCGATGCAGGCTGGCGACGATCACTGCAGCCTGCACGTTGCGGACCGAGAAGGCGGTGCCCAAGAGCCAAGAGGACGTTGCGGCCGGAATGAAAGGCTGTTGGTTGCTGCTCCGGCCTCTGCAAGCACCATCGTTCCAACCCGGGCCGTAGCACATGGCGAGCACGCGACAGCCACGAGGATGGGCTGCTGAGAGGCAGAGAGGCAGAGAGGCTGAGAGGCGAAGAGGCGAAGAGGCGAGGAGACGGAGAGGCGGGAGCGGAGACAAGACAGCGTGATGCCCCAGGCGACAACGCAATGCGAATGCTCCGATGGCCTAGAGCCGCCCTGCCTGCCGCCCCGCCCGCCCGCTTGCTGGCCTACGGCGGAACAGAGGCGGGCCGAGGCGCGCGCGCGCCCCGACATCGACGTGGTCACTGCTCTGTCTTTGCTGCTCCCAACACGGCAGTCCTGCTCACCACACTAGCCCTGCCAAATGGCGCCGCTCTCCCTCGTGCCACCTCGTCGCCATGGATCGTTCCGACCCACAAGAGATGCTCGTTGACGGTGCCGACGACGCCGCGCACCTGTCGCTCACTCCCGCTTCGGAGCAACACCCGTACGATCCCTCACAGCCCTGCTGCCGCTAGTCGCCGCCTCTATAGTCCTCAACGCAAGTGTCTACTGACCCAATGCCAGCCGTGATGTCCCAAAACCACAATCCAAGCAGATTCGCCGCCAGATCCGCCGCCGGCTTCTTGCAATCAGTACTGCCAACTCGAACCCCCAACTTCAATCTCCGCTGTGGTCCAAGCTGCCGCCAGAAATCCGCAATGAAATCTTCACTCTTGCCGTCTCTCAGCACCTTGATCTATCCCGTCCGTATCCAAAGAACAGCTGGTACTACAGGCCCGGCTACACCCATGCCTTCCGCGTCTGCACCGACCTCCTCGCCACCTGCCGCTTGGCTTGGTGGGAAACCAATGCCATTCCGCTTTCAACCGCTACGCTGCCCGTCTGGGAAGACCGTGGTCCTCCAGATGCTCCCGACTGGAAGTTCTCTGAATTCTCTGCGAGGAATACTGCCCTCATGAACCACGTCCACTTCTTTATCCGCCGCCCCAACGGCCACTGGTATACGCCAGTGCCACAGTTCCGCCCAAAGCGGATCACCGTAACCATTCGCCACACTTCCTGGTACGGCTGGCCCAACGACAAGCCTCTAATGATTCTAGACACCTGGAGATGTGGCCTCAGCCGCCCCAACATAAAGTTTCCTTCATGCCTGAAGGAACTGGTTGTCGAATTTGAAACTTTGCAACGCAAGAAATTGCAGCTGGATGAGATCGTCGAGACAAAGGCCAGGAATTGGCGCTTCCATCTCGAGGATGGCACCGTTTTGTCTCCCGCTTCGACTCCGCTCAAGTATTCAAATTGGACAGGTGCTGCAGATTTCGGCGGTGTGAAATGGCGTCTAGCACATGGGAACCAAGATACCGTGGATTACTACATTGTCATCATGACCTTTACACCAGACGACTCCCGAGATGGACTCTCTCAGGATAGGGTGAAGACACTGGATGCCACTTGATTCGATTTGCCGGAGTAAGGCGTGTAGGAAGATAAGTGAGGCAGGTTACTCGTCTCTCAAGCAACGTGTACGGTCTGGTTAGCTTCAGCGAGCCTTTGGGCTTATTGGCTTGCTTCACTCTAACGACTTTGCATAGAAGCCATCTATATATACGTTCGGCATATGCTTCAAATATTGGAGGAAGAGACTCCGGCGCTGCTTTCTCAGAAAGTGGGCCTTTTAATCAATACACTTCTGGTTATGCACACAGCCCCCGGACTTGCACAGCGGTAAGTCTACTTCCAGTCATTGATGGAGAATTATCACACGTAAGCCGGATGAGGATCCGATATGGATGCAAATGATTTCACGAGACGTTGAACGTTGGCCCATGATCGGTATACCGAGCCGTCGTTTTAGAGCCAGTTGCTATTTTAAGAGTTTGTCTGATTGCGGCCAGATTGCGCGGCTTCAAGCACAGCTCTGGTTAACCGATCCCTTTCCGATGTGTCTACGACACCATAAGCCTCCTTCGCTTGTCTGAAGATATCAGACTCCCAGCCTTCACCTACATTTTCTCTGCCAGAGTCATCCCAGCAACCCTGCACGGTGCCGCCTATGTTTTCAAAGAAGGCTTCCAGCCCTCCTGGGCCACCACCGGCATGGTAGCTTTTGAACGGCCCCGCAATGGCCCATCTAGGACCCATGCTAGCATGGACCACCCGGTCCAGCTCTTCCACGCTCACTACACCCTCCTTGACCAAGTGTATGGATTCCCGTAACAGCGCGAAGGCCAACCTGTTCGCGACGAATCCCAGGCACTCCTTCTTGAGCACCACAGGCTCCCGACCCCTGAGATTCCAGAACTCTAGCGTCTGATCTACCGTAGCTGCATTCGTCTTCACCCCGGGCACGACTTCGAGCAGCGGCATGATGTGCGGCGGGTTGTACGGATGGACGACGAGCAATCGCGCCGCGGCCATATCGTCCAGACCGGCAGCCTCAGCCTGTGCGGAGGCGATAATGCCAGACGTGCTGCTCCACAATAGCGCGCCTGGTTTCGCGTGTTTGACCACCTCTTTCCATATGGAAGCTTTGAAGGCTAGATTTTCGGGCCCTTGCTCCTGTATCACATCGGCGTCGCGCACAGCTTCCGCGAGAGAGGCGGTCAAGCGGATTAAGGACTGGCAACCTTGGTGCGAAGCCGGCAGGTACTTTGGGAGTGTGGTAGCGACATACTCGGCGAGATCGGGTCGCGTATCTAGGATGGTGAGCTGCGAGGCCGATCCAAGGAAATTGAGGTGCAGGGCGGCGAAGGATAGGCCAATGGTGCCGGCGCCGACGAGCGTGATGCGAACATCGTGGTCGACGAGCGGAGTTGTGCTGCTCGACGAAGACATTTCTGACGCGTGAGGTGTACTTTGCGGGCGGCGGGGTGGCATGGATGTGTGGGGTGCGGCACTCAGAGGTGGGGGCTTTCTTTCGTTCCCCCGCGGCGCTAGCTCCCCCGAACACCTCTGCCCCGCAGTCCAACATCCGCCGCCGTCACTCAATGTCGATCCGACGCCAATGGGCGGCTCAATTGGATCTCTATCATGCGTAACTTGCCACTTGCATAGCCAAAAAAAAAAAGATATGTTTACGAAGGCCTCGGTAATGCCGTCTTCTTCTCCACCCGCGCCTCTCCTCACCGGCTCTGCGACCACGCTCCTTTACTTTCTCTTCATAGTACCAATTCCTCTTTTCTGCATTTCTACAGTTTGATAGATCTCCAACATGCCGATCTTCAGATCTCGCCAGCCGGATATCGAAGGTAAAACCCCCATTCCCCCAGACCTTTCCGTTACCCATCCGCCACTAACCAAAGCCCTCACCATGCACATACAGTCCCTCCTCACCTCACAACTTGGGACTGGCTCTTCGAATCGCCCCACTCCCCGCTCCAGCGCCACCCTCCCGCCTCCCTCGCCGGCTTCGAGGATGCGACGACGGGCGAGCGCCTGGACTGGGCGGCCGTCCGGCGGCTGACGACGCACCTCTCGACGGCGCTGGCCCGCAAGCACGGCCTGCGCGCCGGCCAGACCATCGCGCTCTTCTCGCAGAACACGGTGTGGTACCCGGTCGCCATGCACGGCGCCCTGCGCGTCGGTGCCGTCGTGTCCGGCGCCAGCCCCGCCTACGGCGTCGACGAGATGGCGTACGCGCTGCGCACCGCCAAGGCGAGGTTCTTGATGACCGGGCCGGCAAGCTTGGACGTCGCGATGAAGGCGGCAGAGAAGGCCGGGCTGCGGAGGGAGGCCATCTTCTTGCTGGAAGGCGAGGTGGATGGATTCGAGACCGTGAAGGGCCTGGTCGAGTGGGGGAGGCGGCAAGGGGAGGAGGGGCAAGTGGAGGCCTTCGAGGTGCCGGCGGGAAAGACGAATGGCGACGTCTGCGGGTTCTTGAGCTTCAGTTCGGGAACAACCGGGTTGCCAAAGGCTGTAAGTTCTATGCCACTGTTCGCTATATAATTCCAGGGGGAGTGCTTCAGAAGTGGGAGAGAGGAAGATGCAGAGGAGTTGCAGCACATTCGTTTCCTTTTTGTCTTCTTCCTCCCGGGGGGGAACTGATTTTAAGAGCAACAGGTCATGATCTCACACCAGAACGTCATTGCACAATGCCTCCAGATTCAGCAAATCACGCCTCCTGATCACGACAAGGTCCTCGCCGTTCTTCCCTCTTTCCACATAACGGGTCTTGTCCACATCCTGCACCTCCCAATCCTCATCAACGCCTCCGTCATCATGCTCCCATCCTTCACCATGCCCACCATGCTCGCCGCCATCCAGAAGCACCGCATCGGCGAGCTCCTCCTCGTCCCGCCTATCCTCATCCGTCTCGTGCGCGACCCCGTCGTCAACGACTACGACCTCTCGTGCGTGCGCCGCTTCTCCTCGGGCGCCGCGCCACTCTCTGCCGAGATCCTAGCGCTCCTGAAGGAGAAGTTCCCGGGCACCGGCTTCAAGCAGGGTTACGGCATGACCGAAAGCTGCAGCTGCATCACCGCCCACCCGCCGCACCTGTACGACTTCCGCTACGCCCACACCGTGGGCTCCATCGTCGCGTCGACCGAGGTCAAGATCGTCAAGCCGGACGGCTCCGAGGCCGGCGTCGGTGAGCCCGGCGAGATCCTCGCGAGGGGCCCGCAGGTCGTGATGGGGTATCTAGACAACGAGAAGGCCACCAGGGAGACGTTCGATGGCGAAGGCTGGCTGCACACGGGCGACCAGGGCGCCATTGATGAGGAGGGCGTCGTGACCATTCTGGACCGGATCAAAGAGATGATCAAGGTCAAGGGGATTGGCGTCGCGCCGGCGGAGCTCGAGGATCTGTTGCTGGGCCACGCGAAGGTGGACGATGTTGCGGTATTGGGTATCGAGGATGCGTATGCGGGTGAGGTTCCCAAGGCGTACGTCGTGCTCAAGCCGGGGGTGGAGAGGAGCGAGGCCGTGGGGAGGGAGCTGTTGGGGTATGTCAAGGAAAATAAGGTGAGATACAAGAGCGTGCGCGAGATTGAATTCGTACATGAGATTCCGAAGAGTGCAAGCGGAAAGATTTTGAGAAGGGTGCTGAGAGATAGAGCTCAGAGGATGGAGAGGGGTTTCATCGTGAGGGATGCGGTAGCGAAGAAGGCTATGTTGTAAGAACTTTACGGACATTCCTCGAGATTCGCGTTCAATCAAAACCCGATTCCAGTAACTAAAGCGTACGCGTTTCTCGGGAGGCACAACTTGCAGTCTGGTAGGAATGCGGTGAGCCTTGTTGAAGAGCATCTGCTCTATCAACGAGTCCATTTGTTCGCATTCACGATGTGAGAGTCCTCCGAGGAGCGCATCGGCATATGTGACATGCATGGCTTTTGGAAGTCTGATTCAACAGTGAATTTTGAGTTGAGGAGGGAATGGACAAATGAGGAGCGTTGAGAGCAAAGTAAGACAAGGGGCAAACAAAGTGATGCGTCTGGTCAGCAGGTCTTAGTGAACAAGAGAAGTTAGGGCACAGGAGATAGATACTAAGCCAGGGGCAAACAAAGACTCGAAGTCCAAAAGTGCAACACTTCCTTTGATGCAATGGTGACTTCCCTATGCCAGTTGTTGAGCCTGCCGCTACTACATACATCATACAGCAACAATGCACTTGACGCAGGCGAACAGTTCCGCTAACATCTAACCATGTGGAGCTGTAGGTTGGTGTGGTCCATACGTAAACATGATGCAATATTTCAAATATGCCATATTTATCACTAAAATTCCAGTAGAGTTGACTTAGGTCGTTATTTTGGCCTACGTGCGAACCGGTTTGCATTTTGAGAGTAATTCCTATTTCCCTGTCCGAAGTATCTTAAGCGCAAACCTCAGACCCCGGCCAGTCTTTAGGGGCTGCGATTATCACATGGGCTGCACTGTCGTAATTCCAGCCATACTATGTTTCTGCAGAGATGTCACATGTAGTTGGGCCCTCCTGTCGGGTTGGAAAATTAATATTTGCGTAGACAAGTGTTGCTGGTTCTTAGGGACTTCGGGCACGAAACATTATCTACTCGCTTCTTCCCGGAAACCCACCCTTAATAGCAGAACCCTCCAAAGCTCTTGACAAACCACCGAAGACTCTCAGTAAGCCCAAGCTGGCGATGTGAAAAAGTCCATCTCATGTCCGATAACGCACCTTCTCCTACTCATAAGCTCTTTCGGTCTCCGGTATGTATAACCGACGAACGCACCTTTCTTCCTCACCTCCATGACTTGGCGCTTCAGCACCGGGTCTCGGAGCAGCTTGTCCCTTGCTCTACGTTTCTCTTTGTTCTTCTTCGCTCTGCTCTTACCCTTCTGCTTCTCCGTCTCATGATCCTCGCCTTTGGCATTTCCCACGGCGGTTTTGGTCTCCTTGACGAGCTCCGCCTGGCCTTCTGCCTTTGTGGGCCCGATGTGACCTCCGCAAATGGCTTCATCTATGCTTGTAGTTGAGTCCGCATCCGGGTCTGCAGCGTCATCTCCAGAGCTCAGGATCTGTGTTTCGTCATCAAAATACTTCGTCAGATCTTGACCAACGCGAATCTGCGGAACAAAAGGAGGCCGCAATGTATGAAGGTTATTCCAGTCGATGCCTTGGAAAAAAAGGTGCTCTTTGATCTCTCGCGCATCGTCCTGGAATACGAAGTAGCACTGTTGATTATGCTGAGACGGTGGAGCAACGCTGGTCGAGACATGCCTCTGTGGGTTACCGAAACCAGCTGCAATAGGAGTAGTAGCGGGAGCTTGGAGACTGGTTGCCACAGGAGAGCGCGAGCTGAAGCTGCGGTAATGATTGCGCTGGTAGTTTCGATGCAGACATTCAGGGGGGACATCATTTTCGCGATAGCGCGGAGACGATAGACGAATCTCCTTGTCGGTAAGCAGGCTTTTCATAAGATTTATGGCCATGAATGAGACAGGCGATAGGGGTACACGGTCAGCCGCAGGGCCGCCCCAGCGTTGTTCGGGCGGGAACCTGAGGAAATGGTGGTGGTGCACTATCTTCTGCTTTGTGTCCTTTCGATCTTGACAGTAGAATGGTGTCTGACCGTACAGGCACTCATATAATATGATGCCTATGCTCCACCAGTCGCAGCGGCCATCGTATTCCTCACCACGGATTACTTCGGGTGCCATGTACTGACTGGTACCGACGATACTCTTGGCAAGTCTGCGTTTTTGATGGCGGTTCATCCATAGCACCGGGTTCTCCTCTTTGCCAGAAGGCTCTTTTGAGGGCTGATCTTTAGGGAAGAACAATGACTGTTTTCGTTGCGTCATACCAAGGGCGGCATGCATGACGTTTCCAAATTTAGGGCTTTTACCACCGGGGGCCGACTCTTCCGTAATGTCCTGCTCATCACCTGGAACTTCGATGCCAAATTTCTTGAGAAGGCTATACCGTTTCTCATTGAAGTAGGTCTGGTTGTGAGCCCAATGTCCGTCGAAGGCCAGACCAAAGTCCGAAATCTTCAAGTGGCCGGACTCAGTGATGAGAAAATTATCGGGCTTGATGTCTCGATGGATCCATTTCATCCTGTGGGCTTCCTCAACACAGAGTATCATCTCTGCCACGTACCAACGCGCGGTACGTTCGTCCAGAATATCCTCCCTCATGAGAAGGCCGAGGAAATCACCTCCGACCATGTACTCCATCACGAGGTAGAGGTTGGTATTGTCCTGGAAGCTTGCGATGAGGGGAACCACCCAGCGAGAATTCTCTGAAGCCACCAGGAAGTCTCGCTCAGCACGCAAATGTCCTTCCTGGCAGTTGCGTAGCATCTCGGATTTCCGAATCACCTTCATCGCATAAACGTGCTTGCCGATCCTCGAAGGGTCGTAGCGGCCCCTTTCGTCATCGCTGCCATCGAGACGCTCGATATCTGACTCTGTCTGCTCAGTCGATGGAAAACGGGGGTGCACCCGCTTCTCTCTGACAAGTCGCACGACCCCAAAGCTACCTTTGCCGAGGACGCGGACGACCTCGTAGCCAGCACCAGAAATTCCCTTTGTATCGCGTCGAAGCAGCGATTTGGACTTCAGGACGCGCGTCTGGCGCAAGTGGTCACTCTCTCTGGCGCACCATTGCCTCAGGCGTTCCGTCTTTGCTTCCTTCGGTATAGGAAGCAAAGAAAGTTGGGCTTCGACGGCCCGGCGACGTCCCTGGCGTGGAGAAAGTTCAGATGAAAGCAAGGAGTTAAAATAAGTCTCAAAATAGACCTTGGTGGCAGCGGCAGACTCGATTGTCGAGACCGAGGGCTTGATGGACGGATGCTCGCGGCACTCGAAAGGAAAATGGGAGTTTGGTGAGCCGTGGAGCTCGGTACGGGTGGTGTCGTCACTGCCTCCGGCCTGATGGTCTCTCTTGCTGGCGAGAGCTGAGCTTAGAGGAGGCGAACTCGAACGGAAGCTCTTGGTGGCGCCGAACCTCGAGGCGAAACTGCTGGAATATGCGTCGGTTGATGTGGGTGCGGTAGACGCAGACTCGGGGGGCGACAGGCTGTGAGACTTTCCTGGGGAAGAGGTAGGCGGGGTGGAGGAAGTCTGAGAGAGCGGACTGAGCGGGGTCTCCTGGCGGTCTGGAAGCGTATGAGCAGGACCCGGAGCAGAGGCAGATCTGCTGCTGCTGCTGTCCGCAGGGCTAGCGTCTTTGTTCCGGCCAAAGAAGATGCTGGGGCGGCGAGTGGGTCGACGATGGATGACGGTACGCTTCTTGTACGGGTGGCTGAAGTAGAAAGTCATGCTTGAATAGAGATAATGGGCGGCATATAAGCAGCCGCCGGCAGCGATGTGACGCACGCGGCAGATACATGACGAGTCTTGAGAGCGTACTAAGACGGTGGACTGCGGGACCCAACGCTGATTGCCCCTCGCTCTTGCGTCTGTATTCTGTGTTCATTCCATCTGGAGTCTCTCGTGCAGAAGGAGCAGATTGCCTCAACCGACTCAGACAGCCGGCTTCGCTTCCCAATTGAGCCGCCCGGCTCCCGAAGGTTTGATGTTAACCTAGACGAACACTAAATTACTGTGCAATCCCAGAGGCATTTTTCCCGGCATGAGCCTGAGTACGGCGTCTCTCTGGCTGCGCAAGTCCTCAATTCTGGTCGTTTCCGCGACCGGAGATCGAGAAAGTGCCCGTTGGGTGAGGCATCAACACACAAAGCTCGCCTAGGCCTCAAGCAGAAAAGGGCGCCCTTCCAGCGGGCTAGACAACCGCAGCCTAGGCGCCGCCCTGCCGTTTCGCCATGTCAGCTCACGCTGCAGTTACGCCTGGGAATGTCCCTGCCTGGGGAAGGGCCGAAAGCATGCGGAGGGAGGAGGGGTGCCGCAACAAACACTGCGTCTCGTCGAGCGCGCGTTCCCAGGCTCTCTGTTTGTATTGGGCAGGCAGTAAGTGGAGAGGAGATCAATAGAGCGCGCCGGCGGCAGCGACACACCGTACGCGGCCAGGTGGAGACCGGAGCTCATGCGGGCTGCAGTGGGCTCGTGATCTGCCCCGATGCTCATGCTCAGATCATCAGCAATCGAACCGAACCCGCGACAACCGGGGCTCCCAGCCGGCCGGGCGAATTGCGCGACTGCTGCATGGCCTGCCTCCTCTCCTCTCCTCTTTTCCGCGCCGAACTTCACGGTGCCTCTGTACCCACCCCGCCCTTCGCCCGTTTCCTCACCACCTCTGCTGTGCCTCCTCTCTGCTCTTTCTGTGCCGCAGACTGCGCACCCGCCTCGCATAGCCGCCCTGCTTTGTGGCGCCGCAGGATTCCGCCCTACGCTATCTTATCGATTGCCGTATCCCTAGCTCCCCGCCGGCCAAACGTCACTGTCTGCTCAGTTGCGTGGAAAACACGCCGCCTATATCTCAACGGGAACACCCTCTGGCTCTTTGACTCTCCTCCTGTGGGCTCCGCAAATCAGTGCGACTCACATATCGCACTTTTTTTTTTTTTTCGAAAACAGTGCGCCCTGCGCGCAATCTGCAGTGTCGTTCGGGATATCATCCCACAAACACGCGAGTCAGAGCCCAACGCCCGCACGACTTGTGTCGCAACATCAAAGAGACCCAAAACCTCTCGCGCTCTTCTTCAACGCACCTGTATTTAAGACTGCTGCCATAACCCCACGGGAGAAGTGAGAGGAAGAGAGGGGGAAAAAAACGTCAAAAATGCTGTCCCCACCCTCACCCTTCCCAATCTACCTCCTCCCCTCCATCCCCTTCCGCCGCCGGCGCTCCTCCGCCGAAACCACGGCCACCGTAACCAGCGACACCAGCAACAGCTCCACCTCCGCAACCGATGCCCCAACCTACCTCCGCGGCTCCCGCTCGCACTTGCGCTGCAACCGCTGCCTGACCGACCTCTGCCTGACCTCGCAAATCATCAGCAAGGGCTTCACCGGCCGCCACGGCCGCGCCTACCTCGTCGCGCCGCCGAACCCGTACCCGCCCGCGAGCACGTCGGCCGGCGACGACGCGCGCGGCGGCGGCGCCGTGTCGCACCGCGAGAACAACCTGCCCAACACGTACACGCACAAGCCGGTCCCGCGCCAGCTGGTCACGGGCGCCCACACCGTCAGCGACATCAGCTGCGCCCTGTGCGGCGCCGTGCTCGGCTGGAAGTACGTCGCCGCCGAGGAGGACAGCCAGAAGTACAAGGTCGGCAAGTTCATCCTCGAGACGAAGCGGGTCTGCCGCGGCGTGTGCTGGGAGAACGAAGACGACGGCCGCGCCGACGCCGACGGGCCGCCCTCGTCCCTGGCCGCCACGCGCGCCCGCGGCGGCGATGGCACCAGCGACGAGGAAGAGGTCGAGTTCGACAGCCAGGACGAGGACGAGTGCGAAGACCTGTTCGCCGGCGTGTGGAGCCCGGCCCTGGCGAGGAGGCGGCGAAGGGGACGCGCTTGGAGGGAGGGCAGGAATGGCGCCGGTGGTGTCGAGGAAGTTTGAGCCCCCTGAAGCGGACTCGGAAGCCTTTGATCGAATAATTTGGATAAAGTGGGAGGTGGTGACAGGCAGCATGCATCGCTCGCATTCATCTCCATCAGCGTGTGGAGCACCAGCATCTTCATTTCGCGGCTCACCCACTTTTCGGCGCCATTGAATTGCACAGGTCGGCGTTGCCTTCTACCTTGGGTCTTTTTACACGCTCTCTACTTTGTCCTGGCACAGATTGGAACAAGTCAGCCTCCGATGACGGGACGGACACTTTAATGGATACCCCCTTATTTCACATACCCCTTGGTATAGATCACCTGCTCTGTATATTTGCTCGAAGGCGCGCATGCATCCCAAACATAGGAATAGCATTAATTTGACAAATCCATCACATCTCATCACGAAGCTGAGTACGGGTCTAGAAGGATAGTGTCGCAAATACGTACGTGCTTTACAAACATGCCGCGGGAAATCCATATTTGTGCGCGCGGTAGAAGCCCTTCGCTATACTTTGGATGAAAGCCCCCTCTCATGCCTGCCGTCAAACGCCAACTTTTATTGATACATCGAATAATGGTAAGGACAGATAGATACTCCGGACAGTATACTAAAAGCCTAACTAGTAGTTTCCATCAACTAGACAAAAGCCAAGGAGGTGATTGTTTAAGTTGGGAAAATGGACGATTGAAAGGAGAGAAAAAGAAACAAACCAGCAGGGAAGAGGCGCCTGAGAGATCCGTCCTCCCTACAATATGCCTGCATCTAATCTGCTGCAATGCAAGTGGGATATCTCAAACGCTGGAATGCACAACCAGAGGGCGGAAAGTCCGAGAACGAAAGGAGACGTTCGTCAAGATGGATAGGGAACGGCCGTCATGTGAGAGTGGAGTATGCTCACTTGTACAGAGAGCGGGGAAAAAAAAACTCGGACTGTACGACGCAACACTCAATCGATTGGTGCGAGACGGGCGTTCTCTAGTTGATCGAGACCATCTTGATGTCGAAGACGAGAACCGAGTTGGCAGGGATGCCGGGCAAAGACTGCTTGCCGTATGCGAGATTGGAAGGAATGGTGATGCGACGCTCGCCACCGACCTTCATGCCGGCAATGCCGATATCCCAACCCTTGATGACCTCCCCGGAGCCGAGCTTGAAGGAAAAGGGCTTGCCCTTCTTGTTGGCTACTCTGCTATCAGTATCTCACGTTGTGCTTGCTTAAGGGGAAGGTGTCAACCTACAATCGAAGACTTTGCCATTCGTAAGCTTACCAATGTAGCGCATACCGACTCTATCACCTTTCTTTGCAGCCGGGCCAGTGCCCAGCTTCTTATCGTCGATAGTAACTCCATTGACAACCTTAACGCCAAGGCCAGATTTCTCGTCCTTCTTATCTTCCTTCTTGGGGAGGGGAGAACCAGTAGGGCCCTGCTCAAGGTTCTTGGCGAACTGCACCTTCTTCTTGTCAGCCGGACTGTCCTTGGCCTCAGCAGCGACGGCCTTGCCCTCATTATTCTTGAGCTTCTTCTGCTGCTTCTTGCTGAGCTTCTCGCCATTGGCACTCTCCTTGCTGATCATGTCGTCAAGGCTCTCAGCATCCTCGGCGGAGCGCTTGTTCTTGCCCTTCTTTTCCTTAGGGGCCTCGACAAGCTTAGGCGGCTCCTCGTCGTCGGATGCGAGCTCAGTGATCCTTGGGTTTTCCAGACCGTCAAGTTCGTCCTCCTCCTCGCTGTCGTACTCATCATCGAGCTCATCCTCATCGGGAGAGAGATCGTATTCGCCCTCGTCGCTGTCCGACTCGTCGTCATCGTCGTGAGAGTGGTCGGGAACGACGTAGTTGCCAGTCAGCGAGATGTCGTAGGCACCAGTGACCTGAAAGTAGACTTGTTCGTTCTCGCCGATGGTGATATCCAGCGGCTGCTGGTAGTGCTGTAAAAGAGAGTCAGCATGTGAACCGCTATGCTAATGCATGCTGCGACGCACCTTCTCCGGGTCGAGAGTGCAGATGACAAACTCTTCCATCTCCATCTCCTCGTCAGAGTCTTCCTCGCTGTCATCCTCCTCATCGTCGGTAGCACGGCCTTTGCCCTTGTTTTTCTTCGACTTCTCATCAAGATCCATGTCTCCATCTTCGGCGTTCTTGATTTCGTCCATGATCTGCTGCAGAGCAGCCTGCTTGCGAGCCTTCTTGGACTTTGCCGGATCACTAGGGCCGCCGTTCTTCTCTTCATCATCGTCAGACTCCTCGTCGCTATCATCCTCATCCTCGTCGGTCAACCCCAAGCGAGCACGGATAGCATCAATGCTATCGTCCTCGTCATCCTCCTCGTCATCGCCAGAGATAGGCTCACGAATAAGCTTGAGGGTAGCGCGAGGAGGAATGTTCTTGCGGGTTTCGTCAACCTGGGGCTCGGCGTTGGGATCGATAGCAGCCATAGTGATGCGGAACTTTTTCTCGATTAGCCATGGGAGTCCCAAACAGCTTTTTGCGCAAACATCGACACCAAAAGCGCCACTTCAGGCTGTACGTGCGAGAAGGTTGGTATCATCTTACAGTGGCTGGGAAGTCGGGGACAGCCTGGATAGGCATGCCTCCGCAAGGCACCTCGAGGCCATAGACGGCAACAGGGAGGAGCGGCATGGTGAATAAATGTGAATTAAGAAGTAGAAAAATGAGTGCCGGATAATGCGCGACGAAGAGGGCGGCCGTCTGCTCTGGGATAGACGAGTGGGAGAGGAAGAAGAAGAAGCAGAGCGAAAAAGAGAGGCAGCGGGCGGTAGAGGTGCAAGCGCAAGCGCAGCTCGAGGAACTTTTTGACGCCAAGATTTCTGCGCGCGCACCGTAATGCGGTCCGAGCTTGCTTCGCCGGCCGGTGACGCGCCCCACGCCGAATCGCGTCGCACCCGCGCCCGCCGTCATGTCTGTCGCAGCCTTCGCCATTGTCGTCATTGTCGCTCCCTCTACACTCAACCTTGCGCCTCACCATGCGCCTGGTCTGCGATTTCTACCATGGGTTCGCGCCTCGAGAGCAATTCCAACGCTGTTCGCAAGCGCATAGAGAACCGTACGCATCCGCCACCCCCGCCTGAGATCCATAGCTGACCAACGCGTCCGCAGACACGTTCGATAACGAAGACGGCGAAGAATATGAGGCCTCAAACTTTGGGGGCTTCTCTGACTACTTTCGTCGCAAGAAGATCAAACTGCAAAACCTGGATGCCGAATTGCGATCGCAATCGACTGACAACCCTCCCATCTTCCGCGGCGTGGTGGCGCACGTCAACGGCTACACCCAACCTTCACTGAACGACCTGCACAAGCTCATAGTCACCCATGGGGGCGGTTTCATGCAATACCTTGATGGCAAAACCACCGTAACCCATATCATTGCCAGTAACCTTACACCCAAGAAGGCCGTGGAATTCCGCAAGTACCGCATTGTGAAGCCTGCATGGGTCGTCGACAGCGTGAATGCTGGAAAACTCTTGCCCTGGGACAACTATCGTGTAGTGGACGAGGGGGCCGGGCAGACAGTCTTGGGGTTTGATAACGGCAAGGTCGTGAATCAGGCGACTATAAAAGCGCGTGGTTATCGGGACCAGACCGACACCAGCTGGTACACTAGCCGGCTCCGAGAGCAAAACCACGCAGCCAAGAGCCCACGCCGATCTTATCTCTCTTCCCAAATACCACCAGCTCCCGGCGTTGACGATGCCACCGATGCACGGCTCCCGTCCCACCATCCAGAGGATAGCCTGCTACAGGAGGCACCTATTGTACATGATCCAGATGAGGCGTGGTCGGCGGATGAGTCCATGATTACGCCTCCCAGAAGTGGACCAGCTGAATCATTCGAATTAGAGCCCGAGCCACAGGGCATGAAGAGGACACATAGTGATCGTGCGGTATCGCCGTCGAAGAGAAGGAGAATGACTGCTGAGGAGCACAATGCTATACTCCTTGCCGACCCAAATATTCGGAAGTCCACTGTCGTGAACCCGGGTTTTCTGGAACAGTACTATCGTGAATCCCGATTGCATCACTTATCCACATGGAAGGCAGAACTCAAGTCGCAACTCCAGGCTCTGGCTGTAGAAAAATCGTCCTCACAGAAAGCGAAACAGAAGCGTCCTCGAGGCACCCGCAGATATATCTTGCATGTTGACTTCGACAGCTTTTTCGCCGCTGTCTCTTTGAAGAAACACCCCCAATACAAGGATATGCCTGCGGTGGTTGCCCACGGCAACGGCAGTGGGTCCGAAATCGCAAGTTGTAATTACCCGGCACGCAGCTTTGGAATCAAGAATGGCATGTGGATGAAGCGAGCCCTGGAACTTTGTCCAGAACTCAAGATCCTGCCGTACGATTTTCCGGCCTATGAGGAAGCTAGCAGGGCATTCTATGACGCTATACTGGCCACAGGTGGTGTCGTGCAGAGCGTCAGCATTGATGAGGCACTCATAGATGTCTCTATGCAGTGTACCGCTGCGGGTGGCAGTGACGGGAAGCAGGTCAGTGAGGGCAGTATATATCGCGAGCAAATGGAGGCAGACAGCATTGCAAAGCGTTTGCGCGATGAAGTTAAAGAGAAGACCGGATGTGCTGTCTCGGTTGGTATCGGTCCAAACATATTGTGTGCCAAGGTGGCTTTGCGAAAAGCGAAGCCCGCTGGGCAATATCAGATCAAGCCAGACCAAGTCCTTGATTTTATCGGGCAACTGGAGGTTCAGAACCTTCCCGGCGTGGCGTACAGTATCGGCGGTAAACTGGAGGAGATCGGTATCAAGCTCGTGAAAGATATTCGCGATTCCTCTAAGGAGCGCCTAGTCAACGCCTTGGGACCCAAGACAGGAGAAAAGATTTGGGATTACGCCAGAGGTATTGATCGTACCGAAGTTGGGGATGTCGTCGTGCGTAAGTCTGTATCAGCGGAGGTCAATTGGGGAGTACGCTTTACCGAGCAAAATCAAGTCGACGAGTTTATTCAGAACCTTTGTGGCGAGCTCCATCGCCGCTTGATGAAGGAAAGGGTCAGGGGAACACAGCTCACCATGAAGATCATGAAACGAGCAGCAGACGCCCCTCTCGACCCACCGAAGCATCTTGGCCATGGGAAATGCGACACTTTCAACAAGAGTTTGGTGCTTGGTGTAGCTACCAACGACCAGAACGTCCTTGCAAAAGAGGCGCTTTCAATTCTGAAAGGCTTCGGTTTCTCACCTGGCGAGTTGAGGGGTATTGGCGTGCAGATGACAAAGCTGGAATCTCTCAGAGGTTTTGGCGATGGGCGGGAGAGCAGCCAACGTCGCCTCCAATTCAAGGTTGAGGAGCCCAGCAAAGCTACCTCAAGGGTAGCCGAGGATCCTATCCTGGACGATGTAATGACGCCAAAGAAGTCAAAGACGTCTGCAGGTCACATCCAGTTCGGTTCATCTCAATTGAACTCGAACAGCCCCAGTCGAAAACCATTAAACACACTTGGCACTCAGTTCATCATACCGACCCAAGTTGATCCTAGGGTTTTGGCCGAATTGCCTGCAGATATCAGAGCCAAACTTGCGGAACATATCAAGACACCTCTTGCAGCCGAAGCAGATATACCCGTTCAATCAGTTGAAGCTGGCGGCTCGGACAAACCTTTGATCATGAAACCGATCGCGGGCACCATCCTGCCCAACCAATCCCAACTCGATCCCGATACCCTGGCTGCACTTCCGGAAGATGTGCGAACAGAAGTCCTATCATTTTACCAACAGGGCCCTAGCTGTAAGCAGGGCGATCAGACAATTCTTCCTCAATCACCCCGGAAAACCCGATCTGTAAATACGAACCTCCCAAGGAAACCCGCGTCGGCATCATTCGCCGGTCCTCGCAAGCGCGGTCGCCCTCCCAAAGCCGCCACCCTCGCCGCCGCAGCTGTAGCTAGCGGCAGCGGGACCCTGACGCAATCCAACTTCATCTCGACGCGCCTCGCCCGCTCGGATCGACCGTCCAGCACCGAAGGCATCGAGACCGACGACGATTCCAGCGCCACGGATGCGGGGGAAACGACATCTCCCGACCCGGACTTCCTCGCCGCCCTCCCAGACGACATCCGGCGCGAAATCCTCGACGAGCATCGACGCACCCGGCTACGCAAGCGCGGCGGCCTCACCCTTTCGAACCATTCCCACGCGGCGAGCCACCCTGGGTCGGGACCGGCATCGCCAGCGCTTCCGCCAGGACAGCGGACGTTGATGCTGCAGCCGCGTCTACCCCGCCCGACGTTCACGACGCGCAAGCTCTGGCAGCCAGATAAACTGCGTGATGCGATTATGGACTGGATGCGTGAATTTGGGGATGACGGTCCGTATCGAGAGGATGTCAAGGCGCTGGGTACGTATCTGAGAAAGGTTGTGTTAGAAGAGCGGGATCTGGACAAGGCTGTGGGTTTGGTAACTTGGTTCGCGTGGATTGTTGGAGAAGTGTATAATGGTAGAGCGGAGAGAAGCAATGCGAAGGCGAAGTGGGAGGATGCGGTAGGGAACGTTAAGGAAGTTGTGCAAGTGGCAGTCCGGGAAAGGGGGTTGGGGAGGGTGGAGTTCTGATTGATGAGGAGTTCTTTTCCTGGCTGAAACCCCTGGTGGAATTGTACGACCGCCCGTGCTCTGGTTCCAGTGTGGGAGTCGTGGCGATTGCTATAGCTGTATGGGTTGCTTTCCAAATGTTCAGCATTTCGACTAGATCATTCATGTTCTCTAACGATCAAGAATTTGTCATGAGAGACGTATATCGATGATTATGCTCAGGTTCTCGTCGTTAAAGTATTCTGAAGTTGCCTGAAGGTTGTTATATCAAGGAGGCGAGACGCAAAATGATCAAGTTAGACCGTTAATACTACCCTGTCCTTACTTCTCCTCTCAGGGAAGTCAATCATTAGCGGAGCAAAACCTTGCTTCCACCGTCAGGAAGCTTCGCCCTGAAGAGCACATACGGCAACACGCGCCTATCAGTGCCCGGATAGAACGATGGCGCGCGGTTGAGCTGGTTCACAGTGAAGTAAAGATAACCGTCTTCCGAAGTCGCAACTGTACCAGAAATTCACAAGGACATCAGCATACCGAGATGATAATGAGGCCGCAATATTGGGACAGCGACTTACAGGTATCGATCCAGTTGATCCGTGGATCTCTCACAAACACTCCCGTCGTCCCATTAGTGGGACTGTACCAGTTAACAGCATTCTGCTCAATGTTCCCGACGTAAATGATACCGTTGGAATCGGTCTCGAAGCCATCGCTCACGCCTTTCTGCCCGTGATTTGCAACACTCGCCTGCGCCAGCAGCTCGCTGGAGCGGCCGCGCTCGCGCAGGCGCGTGGTGGGCACCGAGTGCAAATAGCGTCCGGCGACCTGGCTCCAGAAGAGGTCTTCGCCGTCAGCGGACAGGGCAATGCCGTCGGAGCCTACCGGGGCGAAGCCGATGGGACCGGTCTCGCCCTGCGGCAGCGAGTACAGCGGCTCCCCCCAGACGTGCGCGACGAACTGCCCTTCGGCGCGCACGGCGGGCAGGCCGTCCAAGTGGCGCCAGGACTCGCCGGTGCCGAGGTCGACGACGATGATGCCGTTGCGGCCTTCGTTGCTGCTATCGGTGATGTACGCGACGCCGGCACCGCCTGAGCTGCCGGACAGGTTGGCGCGCAGGTCGAAGCGCACGTCGTTAAGGTAGGAGAAGGGTGTCGCAACATTCGCGGAGAAGGTAATTGTCTGGATGATCGTGTCCGTCGTCAAGTCCACGCCGATGAGTTTGGGACCGCCGGCCGAGGCCGGGACGAGGGTGCCATCACTCGTGAGGGCGCGGCCGGTGTCAAGGATCCAGAGGCGGTCCAGGGGGTCGATGACAACGCTCTGCACGCCTATGAGGTGGTAGCGGTAGTTTGCGCCGGCTACGTCCGGAGAAGATGAGCATTGATTTTCACGAATGAAGAAAAGGAAATGAAATATAATACAACAAATTTGCAGACATACATGGTGGGGTTGTAGTGTAGTTGATTGAACCACCAGGGGGATTGTTGTATTCGGCGCTGGGAAAAGGACGTTCAGTGTTGTTTGGGAAGATCTCTGCGACAGTGTATTTGCCATTACTGCCGTCATTGGTGTTGTCTGGATCCAGACCTGGTGGGTAGTTGGAGAAGATGCGTCCAGTAGACGACACAGCGACTCCTTGAGCAACTGTTAAAGCTGGATTGCTCTGTTCTCGGATTCTTGTTTCTGCTCACCTGTTGGCCATTGATCATAGTACAGATGTACAATCTCCAGTGGAGGACCAGCTACCCCCGGGTCAGTCGCTACATCTTGGCCCGTACTCAACCAGGCAAGGCAAGCAAAGCTAGCAAGATGGAATGGACGCATCTTCAATGGTAAATTCCTGAAGTTGGATGAAGGACGATACGGACGCTATGTTTCGTGTAGCCTTCAGAGCGGGGAAGTCGGTAAATAACTGCGGTATCGAAGCCAAGAAGCAGGCACAGAGATGAAGTCATTCTGTACTGATCATGCAGGTACGCAAGAAACGGCAGGATTCCGTGATGGTCGGTAAGAGTCGCGCATTGTTTTATTAAGCGGGCCCGGACTTGGACAATAGCCCGTGGGCAGGTAGTGGCACATGACGCTTGGTCTCATCATAGATCGTTGATCACCGCTGCGGGGAAGCCACCCGCAGCCCGTTCCGGTCCTAGCAACTTTTCGGTAAATGGAGTTGTTTCTGCTATGTCGATAACCCCGATGGAATGTTTTGGCCCATCTTCCGGCCCCTCCTTTCACATATAGTAAACCCCATTTGTGTATATGCACCATCTGAAATGATCGGTTTGCACGCCTCAACCCAGTCGCATTGGTTCTTTTATTTTGTCACATAATCCGTGGTCCCTTTTGTTGACCATAATAACCGCCCGAACCGTATCGGCCAGTGCAATCCGTCCCTCATTCGACCGAAGAAGCTTCCCCAAATGCACCACATGAAACCATGCTGAGGACATGCAGAAGGAAAAGACCGCTTAGAAGACCAGCGCCGCACCCTTCGTCTTCTTGTCACCACTATAGAAAAAAAAATTCATATCAGCAATCAGGGTGGAATGCGCGGTTAACCGAGAGAACGTACCCAAGCTCGAAGTGCTTGCAGCGCTTAAGAGCGAGCTGAGCCTTAGTCTTACAGACAGTGCACTCCAACCTCAGGACGACCTTCTTGGTGGTCTTAGCCTTCTTGTGGAAGACGGGCTTGGTCTGACCACCGTAACCGGACTGCTTGCGATCATAACGACGCTTTCCCTGGGCGAACAGCGAAGCCTGGATATAATACGTTAGATACATCTCCGGCGCAATAGCCAAGCCTTCACGCGTACCTTGCCGGCCTTGTACTGGGTGACTCTGTGCTGTTAAAGAAAGTTAGCAAATTCTCAAAGCAGTAAGCCCAGAATTTAAATCTCCGTCTTACCTGTGTGTGCTTCTTGCACTGCTTCCCCTTGCAATAGGTCTTCCTTGTCTTGGGAACGTTAACCTGAACGACTTGCGTCAGCGCCACTGCAAGTCTAAAAAGTAACCAATATGTGCAAGGCTCTCCCGGTCCATATCTTGCATTGCCGTCATCCACAATTGCTAAAACTTGTGATGTGTCCTGCATCTTGAGCTGTTGGTCCGATTACTGTAATCGTGCAAGCCAGTTTTGAAGTTCGGTGACGGCTGCAGATGCATTTTAAGGAGTCGCAGAAGTCGCGGAACGAAATGGCGGTCGAACTGCAAATCGCGACAAAATGCGACCTCAAGATTCCGTCAGGCGGCGGCAACGCAAGTCGGGCGCAGGGCGAGCGAGTGGCAGGGAGGCCGTCGGTGGCGGATGGCGAGGCGTGGAGCAAGCAATGTGGACGACGGCGATGTGGAAATTTTCCTCGTGGATCCATGTTCTGCGACGGAAATGTAGGAAGCTTACCATCTTGACGGTTGTTGGTGGTCACGGATGGTTGGTGGTGAGTCGTTGGCGGTGGTGTCGTCCTTGAAGGTTGCGTGCGCTTCATTTTCGCGGGCCTTTGTGGGTTCGGCCTTCGGCTCGGCGCACGTGACCATCTTTTCCGCCCAGAAATCTGAGCTCTAATAGTCCTGCACTCATCATCCACTACAATCCCGCAATATTGGCTCGACGATTGGGAAGCGAGAAGTGATACACCATGACACGCATTTCGCGAGGGCCTTGAGGTTGAGTATATGTGCAGTACAGAAGAGGCACACATGCACCGTAGCAGAACGTATTAAAATGCAGGGCCGCAGAAGTAAAGCTTCGTCTTCCTATTTGAAATCCTTCCAAGAGTATTCCAACCGCAAGCCCATCTCATAGGGTAGCTGAAACAGCCTTCCTGACCGAATGTTCAACATACGAGTGACACTAACGTCGGGGTGATTGCTTCAACCCCATAACCGACCACATCTTAGCAACCTACGAGTCCATCCATACCACGAAAAGGTTCCATTATCGATTCAAAGATGAGGTGAGAAATGTATTCTTGATGTTCTTTTTTCCCTGCTTTTTTTTTGGACTTGACTGCCGTTTGCTCACATCTACCACACAATGGCCAACAGCCCAGCAACAGCCCCAGCACCGCACATCACCGATCTGACTGCATTCAACTTGCCCCACGCTGTCATAAGCTCTTGGACATCTTCCTCAGCCGTGGCCGCCTCCCCAGGTTGCTTACCCTCAAGCGCATCCACCTTTGCGAACAGTTTGTTGTTCGTTGGCGAGATGAATATTATCGTGAACGGCACAATGCCAGGAACGAGGGCTAGCGCCGTGGCAGTAAGATAGAACGATCTGTCAGAGAGGAGCCCGATGTGCTTGCCATCTAATATTTAAACAGGCGCGTCAGTAAGCAGTCCTTTGGTTCAGACAACTGCATGTGTGCAGCTAAATTGCTTCTGCCATTACGCTTTCCGACTGACAGTTACTGCTATCAAACAAAATTCATCAAGAGCCATCTGAACCACTAAGTAGAGAGAAATGCACAGAAGCGTGTACAGGTGCGTGTGACTTACGCTGGGTCAGGACGTAGGAAAACGACACAGCAGAGGTGAGCGCGATGGATAGGCCCGAAGCCTTGCCGAGATCAAACTGGTATTTCCATTGCTTGACCAAAAGTGGTGCAGGTGACTGCTGGATAGTGGGAATGAGGGCATAGCTCATCCATCCGACAGCGCCTGGCGGAATATTGAGTCAGCTGCTGATAACGTTGAAGCGACAGTGGCGTGTCTACCAGACCAAAACGCAGCAGAGGTGATCCCCACAACCTGTGCGGTGCGCACGAGCGCTGGAACAGAGTCACTAGTGATAGATGACATCTTAGCTTAAGATAGTCAACGGGAATAAGTAGATGAGCTGACGGTCAGCATCTTTTGGACGGGCATGCGGGTTTTTATACATGTGAGCACAGGAATGATATCGATCGCGTTCACCCGCTCTGCATACTCCGCGCTGGTTGGCGGATTCATGGCCCCGTCGCAGGACGGATTCTACACTCCGTCCCTGGGCAGTTCAACGTCGCTTGCGATTGGACGCGCCGGAGCAGTGCGGCGTCCTCCGGCATGCGTACCCTGCGAGCTCCGAAAGCTCGGCTCCACCAATCCCGTGCCGCCCCGTCTCTCCGTCACAGGAGATAACTTGCACGCTTACCTACATAACCGGGTTTGATATAACTCCAATTCCAATGTCGTCCATGGGCAATCAAAGCCATGGTCCAGGTGCAAATACTTACAGAGTCCATTAACAAAATTGTCTAGACGGCACACATAAATCTTCATGAGTGCTGGGATTGTTCTTCTAGTACTCTCAGTGTCGATTAATGGCTTGAGTTCTAGTTCTCCTTATAAACTTGTAAGCTCCAATGCGCTTGGAAGTAGGTGCAATGAGAAATTTAGGAGAACACTTCAGCAAGGTATATCTATTCAGACATACAGAACATATCACCCTTGTGAGACGGAGTCAGGCGACAAGAATGAAGAATACTCCTCACTAGCAGTTGCGCTCAGTAAAGGAGAGTAGGGCAAGAAATTCATTGCGCCGGGTATCCGTAGCCATTCTGAAACTACCTTAGAGCCCAAAACCGCCAACCGCTTGATCAAAGAAAGTGCGAACAGCAGATCATCGATACACTAATACATCGGCCTCCCTTCTTGCCACGTCTTCAATTCCTTCGCTTCCTCTTTAATTGGCGGCGCTGCAGAGCCGTTGGTTAACGCCCCATGATTCGGCCCCATGCTCACCCTGCCCTTTTCTTGCTTGATGCCTGCATCTTCAATTGCACCAATGGCGCCTACCCATTCCCATACTCTACTGATATCACCAGCCCTATTTTCCCTCACGCTTGGCCGCACGTTCGAATTCTGCTCCACCTTTCTCTGCACGCGCTCCCACAACTTTTGCCTCCTCTTGGCACTGAACTCGTCCCTCAGTATGTCATCGCGGAGCTGGCCCATACTAATAAAACTCTCAGGATATCTGTGTGGGTCCTGCGCGTGATAAGCCGCCTGCGCTTTCAACTGGTCCAATGCAAAACTTGCGAGAAGCTTGGCGCGTTGCTCTGTAGCATTAGACGCTACCCAAGCCGATTTGGAATAAAGGAAAGCGCCAAAAAAGGCTAGCAAGCTTATAAGCTTCCAAAGATGGCGTGCCAGCGCGAGTCGGAGGGATCGTTTTGTGGCGCAGGCGAGGGAGATTCGAGCGAGGCTTGTGGAGGCAAGCTTTCGTGTTCCGGACTCTCTGTTGGGGCAATGCCGTATCTGATTAGTTAGATGGCTCAACAAGGCTAGAGGGCGGCAAAGAGAGAACTTACCCGTCAACATTGCTGACAATCTCATCGCGATCCATGACCTCCCCAATGGCGCTAGCCCAGAGGTCGTCGAACTCAAACTGCGACATACCCTTGCGACGCTTGGTGGAGATCTCTTCTTTAAGTTCTTGCTCGTCGATTTCAGGATTCGTCACATGGTGACCCTGCTCATCGACCAGTTCGCCGCACTCAAACTTGGCGTTCCTCTCACGGAGCTCTTCCACCGCTCGGTCTGCAACTGCCTTGACTTTTCTAGCCTTCTCGCTGTCTGGCTCGCACGTAGGAGGCAATGGGACCAAACCCCCGAAAGCCAGCGGATGCGATCTTTGAACAAACCCCGCATCACACACGGCCCTATACTCCGGGTAACAGTAAGCGTGTTGAGGGCATGGTTCGCACTGCGGTACCAAGGCCTCAAGATCCTTTGCGTAGTCAGGAATCCCCAGGTCATTCAAGCTAATGGAAGCTTTTCCTTGACCACAATAGCCGACAGCAATTTTTTCATTTCGCCACCAGGCCACAAAGCCACCGAGCAGAGCCACAAGGATTGTAAGTGGTGCAGCCTTGAGGGCCCCTGAAGCCTGCCGAGGAGACTTGTGCCTTCTGGGAGGAAGGATATCGGACTGGCCTTGCTTCGCACGCTCACGGACAAGCTCCAACTGTTCCTCCGGAGTGAATTCCTCGCCGGTATCAACCTCCTCCTGATCATCCTCAGAGATCTGCGCGAAGACGTCATCTTCTTCCATCTGCTCTAGCACAGGAGTGGGATCCCTTTTCTTGCGAACGATAGGAGCTTCGTAGGTTATTGTCGAATGGACTTCGGTTTCATCATCCTCGGCTCTCGAGCTGTGGAGCTCGGTCGTCCTGCGGCTTGTTCCGCTCTTTCGCTTCTCCTTGTGATCGGCTCCAAGAGTCTTCCTCCTCCTCTCGCGCTCAAGGGAACGGGGCTCGTATGCCGGGGAGCCGCTCTGGAAAGGGTTGTCAGAGGAGAAAGGGCTAGCACCGTCAGGCTCTTCTTCCTTGAGAGCTGGTGTTACTGATGGTCTCGATTGGCGAACGGTTGGTGTGGTGGATTGCCAAGATTGCCGCGAAGGAGGCGCGCTCTCTTTTATTTCCTCTAGCCCTGCACTCCGCATGGGCTTCACCGACGCGCGTTTTGAGGGCGACCTGGATGTCCTGGTGCGCGGGACAGGCGTCAAGTCAAAATCGGGCTCGACCGAAGCGGTAGTGCGGCGAGTACTTCTGCGGGTAGAGGTACTCGGTGCTATGGAAGGGGCATCGCTTTCTTCAGTCATGCCTCTAGTCGAACGCCGCGTGCTCCGGCGCACGCTCTCCGACGGTGTAAGAGAAGCGACTTCATCTTCGTCGCTATCATCACCCGTCACACTCGTCTCCCGGCTTGATGGCACGTCCACAATTCCTTTGGCGGAGCGCTTTGTCCGGCTCTGAGCGGTAAGGTACTTTTGAGCTTGCGGGGCGACATGCTCGTTGAAGAGGGCAATAAGCTCGGGCTTCTTCGCGGATGCAGGGTACTTGACGCTGTGCGCAATGAGAATGGAGCGCAATCTCGGCACGGTGATGGAAGTAGGGTCGAATCCTGGCGAAAAGTATTCGTACTCGCCCATGGCGGTCGGAAGGCGTGGGCGGTTGCCAGGAGTGACGTGCTACGTCAGAGGAGACCAACGGAAGAACTGGTCCTACGCAGACCAAACGACGCGCGAGGCGGCGGAAGACTGGGATGGGGCTTCGGTCGCAGAGCAACGCACAACGAGTGATCCCAGTGCCGGAATAAGTGGCTGCAAGGCGAGAGACTTCGCTGGCGGGTGGAGTGTTGTTGCTGGCAACGGTGGTTTGGGGCAAGCGGCGGAAGACGGAGGCGATAGAGACGTCGGTCGGTAAACATGGCCTCAGCTTCCCAGCTTTTCGCCTTGGCTTTCGCCTCTTACCAGGCAACTGGTCCCCTGTCACGTGATCATTTTCAACATCCGTCCGGCCGCCTCGCACTCCGGCTCGACATCGCTGTGATTCGCTACTCTGCCCTCCGGAAAGCTCAGCCTGACTTTCTTGTGCTCGCAAAGGCTTGAGTTGACTCCTCAATCTCGTGCCTCTTTCACGCTGTCGTTAAGGCGTCCATAGCAAACAAGAGCATGTTCTCCATGTCAGCCTTGGACACATGCGGCTCACAACCATCCGTGAAATTCGTTCGGTGACATAGCCGCAAGGCATGATTTGACGTTGAGCCACACAGGATCTTCGATCATAAGACACTCGCTCTGCAGATGGCTGGTGGACTGCACGTCGCACACTTTCCAGTATCTTGTCAGCATTGAGCGGAGGCACTTGTGCTTCTGCAAACACGAACGTGCCCTGCATACCTGGTCTCGATGCTTCGATGGATATCACATGTCAATCGGAAGTCAGACGGTTGTATTCCGCAGAAGAACGATATACATCAAACGTCACTCTGGCCCAGGCCCTGGAATCGTCAATAACTCCATGAGGTATGTGCATGGACAGGGCTGGCTGCGAGTCGCAGGCAGCGGCGCCATTAGTCAACAGGCACTGAACAGCGAGCCGACGTCCTGCAACACAGGTTTGCCGCCGGTGAGAATCGCAAATATGCAAACAGTGAGGCAGTCATGCAGCCTCGCAGCGGAGGAGTCGCTGACACGAGACATGCAGATGTGACTGAATGAAGAAGTATTGGAGGCTACAAGGAGGAAATCGTTGAGGGATCCATGCGCAGTGCTATCGAAGGCACTTGCATCAAACACACACGTGCCGCCACGTTTACACAGTATACTGTTCCCGACAGCTTGAAGGCGTTTAGATGTGAGACATGGAAGATGGTCCGCCATAGGTTTGTGCACTACCAACCATAGACCATTATTGCGGAGGCCTGCGGTCCGATCTGCAGGGTTCTCATTGGGCATAGGGCTGGCAGGCTTCTGTTCTGAAGCAGTAACAGGGCGACGTTGATCTACTCAACGCGGGCCGCCGTTTCACTGATGAACCTCGTTAGCGTCTGGCACGCCTTACTAGGGTGGATGTCAAGGCTTGTCGGTCAACCAAACACAGATTCAGCTCCTGTGGGCGTCCGGGCTACGTAAACATAATGGGCAGCCATTGCCAACCGGTCTGCCAGGCAGCAAAGCCACGTTTCCACACAAGACGATGTTCATGATGGAAGGCCTTTTTTTCTTTCTTTTTTATTCAACAGGATCAGAGAGCCTGGGGGAGGTGGCGCTTTAGTTTCAAGTCATGGCCCCCAATTGCGGCGCATGTTGGTGAGCTCTCACCGTCCTTGGGGGCTATGCCACGGGCTTGCTCCCTTTAAGTAGCGGCACAACATCCAGTTGCCGCGGCGCAGTGCGACTGGAGGCCAACACGCTGGGCAGGCGGTCGGGAAAGGCGCTAGGAGGGCACCAGCGACGCTCCGTGGCGTTGGGTTGCCGGCTGTGTGGGTAGATGGGCGGCAGAGGAGCAGGCAGAACTGACGCGCAGCGGGCACGAAAGCGGCACGAGGCCGGTATGGCTTTCTGGGAAGGGGCCACTGATGACACGCGGACAGTTGGGCGCAGCGCACATATCATTGCGGGCGGCGCCGCTGTGGGCTGGAGGGGGGTCGCAGCACGCAGCAACACCATCAGCAGCACCGAGCACAGAGCACCGAGAAGAGTCAGAAGGTCGGTGCCCGGCCCTGGCTTGCCCCAGCAGCACCTACGTCATCTGATCCTCAGCGCCCGAGCAACCCCAGTCCAAGTCCAGCCCAAGTGCAGCCAGCCCAACCGCCAGCAGGCCAGAGAACGTGGTAGAACTTGGAAGCTGCCACTGCCTCCGGGCGCTGCCCGCACCAGCCCCCCGCTAGACTCGCTCTCTTCGACCTCTTCCACCCTCTCCGTGTTTCTCCCTCCGCCGTCCAGCTGCTTCTGCGCCGCCAGGTTGCCCATCCGCCGCCTCCCCGTCAATCACGCGCGTGCGGAGGCCCACCACGCGCGATCGGCAGCGTCCCCAGCCCACAGCCCAGAGCCCAGCCCGGCCCAGCACTCCGTCATCCCACAGGCTCCCGCTCACGCTCGTCCACGCCCGCCCGAGCCCGAGCCCGCTTCGTTTGGCTCCACGGCCGTCTGTCGCGCACGCCTCGCCACTGGCTCTGCATCTGCTCGAACCATCGAGAGCATCGCTGCGCTAGCCGGCGATTGCTCAGCACACATCACCGCACCTGCTGCTCAATAAGAAGCTGGCCTCGTCGCGCTGCACGCGCCCGTTGCACGACTCGCTACGCACAGCACGCACGCTGCCGCCTCACCCCGTCATCACCCTCAGCACTCCAACACATGTCCGTCATTTACAAAGAGACGACGCGCGAGCGCGACTGGGACGTTCAGTCGCATGCCTCGCGCAAGGCCCCTTCCTCTGTCGTCCGCCGCTACCGAGTATCCGACGATAAGCCCTACGGCGACGAGCACTATGAGGAGACCCGCATTGTCACCCGCGAGCGCGAGCCCGAAGCGCCCGTAGTACGTCAGCGGTACGTTGTCGACCGAGACGACGAGCGCGATTCCGGCCGCGAGGTCCGTGAGTACCGCTTCGTCGAGCGCGAGGTTGACCGCCCCGCCTCGCCTCGCCACGACGTGCATGAATATCGCATCCAGCGCGACGTCATCGAGCGCTCGCCCTCGCCCCCGCGTGTCCGCCAGTACACGATCGAGCGCGAAGTCGAAGAGGAACCAAAGGAGCCCTACGCCCTGGAGAAGTACTCTAAGTCTACGGAATTCTTCTCTCGCCCGGATCCACCGCCACAGCCTATCGTTATCCGACAGTCCAACCCGCAACCAATCATTGTGCAAGAAGCCCCTGTGCGACAGCAGATTATCTTGAGGAGAGAAGAACCGCAATACGAAATCATCGAACGCTCCGAGGTGGATGACCGCCAAGTTGCCAAGCGCCCGGAGCCTCGGGACGATGAGTATTACTATGAACGGCGGGTCCGCGAAGTCGACCACGGTCGCGGCTGGGACGAAGACGACTATTACGAGCGTGGTCGCGCACGACATGCTGAGCATGACTGGCATAGCGATGACGAGTATGAATACGTGAGACGGAGCCGAGACGACGAGTTCCGAGAGCGCAGCCCTCATCACCGTCGCCATATTGCGGAAGGCATTGTCGCGGGCGTTGGCGCCGCCCAATTGATCCGCCATCACCGGAAGAAGCAAGGCGAGGACCCGGGTCACGGTGTTCGACAGACACTCGGATATGGCGCCCTCGGTGCCGTCGGCGCAGAGGCCCTGTCGAGAGCCCGAAGAGAGTTCAAAAGCCGGTCGGGATCCGAAGAACGTCACCACCACCATCATCATCACCACAAGCACGGCAGATCTCATTCCAGAGGGCGCAAGGTAGCCGGTGTGGCTGCTCTTGCTGCTGTGGGTGCACTTGCATATGCTGCTGGCCGTGGGCAAAAGGCCAACACTACCGTGATTGAGCGAAGAAGCCGCTCTAGAAGACGCCGTCACTCAGTTAGCGGGGCTAGTGGCGACGAATACAGTTCGTCACCTTCCCGTTCTAGATCGAGGAGCAAGCATCGCGACCCTGAACACAGAAACCGACGCATAGCCCAAGCTGGACTTGCTAGCGCCGCTGTGGCCGGATTGGTTGAAAGAGCACGCAGCAGGTCTCGAAGCAAACGCGGCAAGAAGTCCCGTAGCCGTAGCCGTCTCCGAACTGGCGTTCCAATTGCCGCTGCCGGCCTTGGTGGAGCAGCGCTGGCTGGTCTGTATGAGAAGAATGCAGCCAAAAAGGAGGAAAAGGAAGAACGTGTGTCACGGTCAAGGTCAAGGTCAAGATCTAGGTCCAGGTCGGTACCCTCAGGATCTCGGCGGGCATCCGCGAGTGACCCAGCTCTTGTAGTATACGGCGGTGATCCTATCTATGTCGAGCCAAATGCGAGCGCCCGTCGTCGTCGATCTGGCAGCTTTGGGTATGATCCTGACGATCCGGCTGACTACCGGGGTAGACGTGGTCCATCCGATTCCGATTCTGAATCTGGCGGACGGAGACGTCGACACCGATCTAGTCGCAGCCGGAGCAGGAGTCGTTCGCGGGCTGTTGCCGAGGCCGCCGCACTTGCTGGTGTCGCTGGCGTAGCAGCTCACGAGGCTGCCAAGAGACGGGAACGCAAGAAGGCCGAGAAGAAAGAGAGAAAGCGTAAGTTGATATCTACTGACTGTGACAAAAGGTTACTAATTATATATCAGGTGCGGAGGAAGAGCGGCCATTCAGTGAAGAAGGCTATAGCCCGCCACCGCCGGGTGGGTATCCGCCAGAGCCATATCCTCAAGGACCGTACCCGCCTGAAAATGGACGCTATTATCCCGAAAGCAACCAATTCCCTCCTCCGCCGCAAGGATATGATCCGGCCATGCAACCAAATGTTTACGAGCCTGCCCATTTTGGCGGACCTGCTCCGTATAATCCTGCAGACTACGGCCCTAACCCTGGACCCACGCAGCCGGCTTTCCCTCACCAGCAAGCGCCGTACTTTCCCCCGCCACCACGAGAGCCACAGCCAGATTACTATGAAGACCGGGGCCATCATCACGGAGATGACAATGTGAGTGCTCCGTCCGCTCCGTCCGCTCCCGAGCAGCCCAATTCTGGTGGGTCCACCGTTCATTGATGCATTGAACTGTTGGACAGCCATGAGTACAAATGGTATTAACAATTTTTGTCCAGATAGTATAAGGTCTGAGTCGACCCATGAGCCCTCATCGCAACAACAGCCGCAAAAGTCAGAGAAAACCGTTCAATTCGATCTACCTACTCCCGCACCTTCACCAGAGTTAACCCGCGAATGTCCCCGCAAAATCGATGATGACAAAGAATATGAGATTGTGCATTCAGACGATGACTCGTCCGTTGGTCGGCGGCGAAGCAAAACACCACGCCCACATCCGTACGATGCCTACGACGGCTACGAAGACGATGATTACGAATCTTACGAGGATAGCCGCCCACGCTCGCATGCGCACTCGCGTTCTCGTTCTCGCTCCCGCTCCAACTCCCGTAATCGGTCTGATTCACCGTCTTCTATTTCGTCAGGCGAAACCATTGAGCTTCCGCCGCGATTCGATCCCAATGGTCGACCCGTGCTTCAGCGAGGTGAAGATCCAATCGCCGACAAATTGGAAGACTTCCTTAGTGGACGCAGCTCAGCAGGGAAGGTGTTCCTGAAAATCACAGGCGATTTGTTAGGCTCTGGCGGCGCTAGCGGAAGCCGGAGTAGTGAAAGGAGATAGGTTGGCATTGCTCGCAGGCGTCTGTCGATGATTGATGGCATTCTCCTTTTTTCCCTTCCAAATGTTTGAGGGAATAGGTTTGGACAACGAAATGATACCTGATCCGTTTCCTTCTTGATTGATTTAATAGATACCGACGATCGACCATGATTATCACGAGTTTCCTTGATCCTGGTTATCAGAGTATCCTGTTTCCGATTGGCTTGCCCTTACCACTTGCTAGGCATTTTTAATAATTCCCCTGTGAGAGAAAGTTTTTTTTTTTTTTCTTCATGGGATTGATGATCGATTGGTTTGGTTTCGTTGGTTCCTGGCTTTACTGATTTCACTGTTTAAATCTTGTGCCTACACGCGTTTAAATGAGGAAATGAAGTCCAAAGTAGTAATGAAATCACGAACATGAATTTCGTTATGACATTTGACAAAATTTCGTATGCCTCTTGGACAAAGATTAATGCTGTCTATGAGATTTTCGAGCGGGCGTGCAATGCTTCCAAAAAGTATACAGGAGAAGGAAAAGAGCAGCCCACGCACTTCTATACATGATGGGCGGGCATATCCAGGGGGGATAATCGATCCCCTATATGCATTGCAAAGAGAAAACTTACCGCCATCCGAGAAATGCGTTTTTCAAATAAATCGCAACGAAACCGCCACCTAGATTGGAAATGGGGAAAATTCCTTCCCCTCGCAGAACATAATCCCATTCCTCATCCTCTCCATGCCTCATGTCCTCTTATTCAACATAAGAACGCAGAAATCTCCTCCAATGTTTTTTTGACTTTTGTTTAGTCAAACAGCTTAGTCATGGCCTTCTGTGCCAACTCAACGCCCAAGAAGGTCGCCGCATTAGCGGGCACGGCTCTCGCCAGCGCAGGGCCCAAGCCGGGAAAGAAGGCCCTGGCACCTCCGCCGCGGACGTAGATTTCGCGGATGGTGCCGCCGATGGTGGGGTTGCCCTCGGCGCTCTGGAGCCTGCTCTTGATCGTATCGACGGGGAAGACGGGAATCCACATGGCGACACCGGCGGCTCCACCGGCAGCCATGACGGCGGTGAGGCTCAGCTCTCCGGGGGAGCCGTCCGGGTTCTTCGGGGTCAGGCGGCGCTTGATGATCTCGTAGGTAGCGAAGTAGGCGGCGGAGCCGGGCCCGTCGCGGGCGAGGGTCATGGCGGAGCCGCGGAAGACGGAGCGGATGCCGCCCTCCTTGTAGAGCTGGCGGACGACGTCGAGGCCGCCGCTGTACTTGGGCTTTTCGCCGGGGGCGAGCTGCTTCTGGCCCTGGATCTGAAGGAGCACCTTCACGCGCTCGAAGGGCGCGGTGATGAGCGTCATGGGGATGGCGGAGAAAAAGCCGGCGGCAGAGGTCTGCGCGACGGTAAATTGGTTGTTGTGGACGGTTGAGACGGAGGAGACGAGCTGCTTGCCAACGTCGTAGCCCCAGAAGGAGACGGCAACTAGAGGAACATTACGTTAGTCTTATTCCGGTGCTGTGGAAGGAAGGGGAAAAGGGAGCGTACACATCGGCGTCACGCCGACCAAAGGTGCAGATACACCAGCGTAGAGACCCTGCATGTGAAAGATGTACGTTAGCTCTCGGGCTCTCCTGCAGGATAGCTGCATGTCCCCGCCATGCAACACAACATCTCGTTCAAAACTTCTTCTCCCCCCCAGCACGACCACTGTTTTTGTGCCCCACATCCGCACACTCAGAAGACCCCAACGACAAAAATAAGCAACGAGAAAGCCTCACCCTTGCCAGACCCTCCCTCGCAATCGTCTTCCTGACGACATCCATGGCACCGCTGTAAACGCCCTTCTCGGCGGTCTGCAACCGCACCTTGACCAAGTCGAAGGGATGGCCAACAACGACGGCGCACACGCCGCCGACGCCGCCGGCCACCAGCGCGCGCAGCGACTGCAGGCTCGACTTGGTCGCCTCGGCGACGTCATGCTTCAGCTCCTCCGCGCTTGGGATGTGCGGCTGCGGGGTCGACTTCTCCGCGGGCATTGTGTTCGTCCTGATACCTTTATTCCGGGCCTCTCGGGAAAAAACAAAGGTCGCGAAATATGTGTGCGGCAGACGGGGGGCGCGCGTTGTGCAAGGACGACGACTTTCTGGCAATCGAAGCGCTGGTCTTTGTGCCGGTTAAAAGAGCAAGGCGGTAATGGCGGCAGAGAGTTGGCGCGTGCGATGGAGGAGGCGTTGCCTTGCTCGCGGCACGAATCGGACGAAAGGCGCAAGACCTCTTTTAGCAAGAAGGGCGGTGGGCGGGGAGGATTGGTGGTTGGCGAAGAAAAAGTCTGGGCGCCACACAACAGCGAAAACGAGCAATAAGACGTGTAGTTTTCCTTCTCTGAGATGCGGTGACACTTGGAGAAGAGCGCGTGCGCGCAGGTTGGGAGAAGGGAGAAAGGTTGGGAAGGAGGAGAGCCGGCGCCGGAGGTTGGAGCACAAGAAAGCTACGTGTGTAGAGGGAGAGAGCTTGAGCTCGGACGGAGTGTGGAGTAAAGGTAAATGACGGATGAAAGTTCGGCGTGGACAGGGGAGGTCAGAGGACGTATGGGATGGGTGAGGAGGCACGGAGAAAGGGAAGAAGAGCTGAAGAATAAATGATGCTTGCCCCTCGTTTCCCAGACTTCAAAAAGTTGTTGCGGCTCCTTCCAGGACGGCCGCTGGCGGCATCCGCCCGCGCGCGTCCGCGTGGGCTGTGACACAGGGCAGCGAGGCCGCGGCAAGGCGGGCATGTGAAAGTTGCCGAGGCTCGACAAACACCGCCTTCAGCCGACAGCCCGGCCCCCGGACCCCGCCGCTCCGGCCCCACGACGTCATTGGCCGCGCGACTCTCCTCCTCCGCCCCGCGCCCAGCCCCCATCCCACACTGCAGAGCAAACTTCGGACGAATGCACCAGAGGGAAAAAAGAAAAAGAATCAACGGCCTCATTTACGGCCAAGCGGGCCAGCACCTACTTCACTAGCACCAGCTACCTGGAGCGCCGAGTTTTGTCTATTTGTCTTCGTGCTACGTGCATGCTTCCCACCCTCCCATCTAGTCCATTATTCATCCTTCCATTTCCGTCTGCTGTTGTACGTACGTAGCCGGCTCCTAGTGCAACCCCACAGCCAGGTCACGGACGTCCCGTTGGTGCGCCCCGCTCCGCCTGCTCCAGTGGGGCCCCGACCCTTTTTCCGCCCCGCCTGACTCCTTGGCCCATCACGCGTATTCTCATCAAATCAAATCCACCAAATCGTTGCTGCTCGACTTTTGTCCCTGCTGTGCCAATTGCTGTCCTGCAGGCGGAGGCTGATTTCCTGCTCCCAAGTCCAATCCTGCAAACCCGTTCATGAGGTCGTTCGCTCCGTTCGCGCCAGGTGTACCCGCATTGACAGGTGCTGCCGCCGCTCCGCCGCTGCCAAACAGACCCATCAGATCGTCCATATTGTTGGACGGTCCCGGCCCTGCCGAAGTCGGCGACGCCACCCGCTGCGGAGTGCCTGCCAATCCCTCAAGGCCTGACGCCCCTGACGGCGGTTGGTTTTGCATCGACGCCGGCGCTGCACCGTCGAAGTCGATGTCCAGGAGATTCTCGATATTGCTGGGTGGCGGGGCAGTGCCGCCAGACACTGCTGCTGCCGCCGCTGCCGCCGCTGCCGCCGCGATGGGATTCTCGCGTGCAAGTTGCTTTTGCTCCCTACGACGACCGTTAGTATCAACCCATTTCCTCCATCGACTGACGCGACGTACTCGATGGCAGCCTTCTGCATCGCTTCCGCGCCGAAGCGACCTTGGCCAAGGAAAGACTCCGGAAGCTTGTGGTAGACCGACGCCAGCGTCGAGAGCTCCTGTATCAGCTGATCAAGTAACGCCGGAGGCAATGACGGAATCGTAGTAGTGATCGCGGGCTTATCGGAGAGAACCACGCTCTAAATCGAATTAGCCTACAAAAACAGACGCAAAAGAAGAGAGGGGGTAAGCATATCAGAGGCTCACCTTTGTGATTTGGGGATCGCTAGACAGCAATCTCCAGTAAACGTACGCACGATCTCTGACATCAGGATTGTCGCACTCGGCAGTTGCTGACTGGAGAACCTTCTGGACGAGACCTTGAGATTGGTCAGGCTTCTTCAAGAAGAGTTTGACCACTGCCGTGAGAATTTGTAGTTGAGTCTGCATACATTGTCAAGAAGGCTCCAAACGTTCAAACTGTAAGCAAACGAACCTGAGCAAATTCCTCGGTGAACCCATCGACGAAGCCTGCAAGAATCTCCCCCGCGTTGTTGATTTTCTCCGCGTATTCACCGACGATCCAGATGAGAGATCCTCTGGCGATAGGCTCATCCAAATCGTCAATACACTGACAAAGAGTGGGTATTATGCCCTCGTAACCGGGATATTTCCGGAAGATGTCCTTGACCACAACGATAGCTTCTTGTACAACATAATTGACCTTGGTGTTGATGAGGTCGAGAAGCGCGTTGACGCAGTTCTCCGTGGCACTCTCGATTTTGATGGCGACCTGACCGATGGCTTTGACAGCTCGCCTGGCGAAATCCATGTCAACTTCGGTAGCATATTCCTTCAGTTCCTGCAACAGTTGGTCGACATTCCTGTCGTTGGCTATTCGGACCATGATCTCCAACTTCTGGAGTTTGAGATAAGGAGGGTCGTTGTATTTGCAGAAGAAGACGCGCATTTCTTTGCTGAGAATGTCCGGCTGCTTCTGGAGGAGGAGGTCGATATTCCGGAGAGCGACATACTGAACTTCAGGTGCGGATGATACAAGAGTCACTTGAAACGGAAGATTTAGCGGGTGCTCCAAACATTAGTGTCGGCAGTACTCACCCAGCGGAGGGGCCATCTTCTTGAGATATGATTTTGCCAATTCCGGGCCGATGAACTTCATGTGCAGGAATACTACCTTGACCGCGGCCAGAACCACGCTAGGATTGACGTGCTGGAATTGCGGAGACACTCTCTCGCAAATATGCTCAGCCTCCTTGACATCCATGGCTTTGTAATCCGCCAGGGCTGTCAAGATCGTGACACGGCCCCATTCGGTGCATTCGTTTAAGGCCATCAGCATTTTCTTTAGCCTCTGAGGTGTAATCTCGAAGACATTTAACTCGGGAGCAGATTCGTGAATCTCAACTAGGGCCGTGACCGAGTTGGCGACAACCATGGGGTTCGGGTCACCAATGAGCTCTTGCAGAGTCTCAAGGAAACCATTCTCAACACACATAGTAGGGTTCAGGTCGAACAGCTTGGCAACGCAGATAACAGCCGTCTTACGAACATAAGGAGACTCGTCGCGCAAGGTCTTCCGGAGCGGCTCCTCCATATAGTCCACCATCTTGTCGACTCGAATGCAGCCCATTGTCCTTATGGCGAGAGCGCGGACCAAGGGGTTTGGGTCCTCGGAATCCTGGACGAAAGTGTTGACAGCTAGAATGCAGAGGTCGGGGTGCGACTTGGCATAGTTCCTGCGCGCCGCAACAGTCAGATTATGGCATTCGTTGTGACTTGGAGGAGCATAGCGCACATGAGGTAGAGGTACAC
Source organism: Neoscytalidium dimidiatum (assembly GCA_037367355.1). Lineage (NCBI taxonomy): Eukaryota > Fungi > Ascomycota > Dothideomycetes > Botryosphaeriales > Botryosphaeriaceae > Neoscytalidium > Neoscytalidium dimidiatum. The sequence continues at coordinate 1,047,762 of CM074705.1, read as the reverse complement.
AAGCTTCTTCTGGTCCAGATCGCCCGTGGCGATGTTCTTCAGGACGTCGGGGAACAGGGCGGACACATCCTTGCCTAGGGTCATGGACATGATGGTCTTCTGGATAGCCTCCTTCCTAGGCTTCACTCAGCACGCAGCGTCGTCAGCTGGGTGGTTGGCAGAAACTCACCGTTCGTATGCATATTGCGAACTAGCTCACGGTAAGCGCCTAACGTAGCTACGTGGGGAATTGCAACTTACACCAGGCCGGCACGCAGCTCGAAAGTCTCGCCCTTGCGCGGGACGGCAAAAGCGCCGCGAATTCGGTTGACAGCCATCTCTAGAGATCAGTTGCGGAGGCGACGACCACAGCGGGGCCCCTCATGCACCGATTTCTTGGTTATATTTCGGAGCGTGACGCCGCAGGACCGGGACACGGGCGGGCGATGGCGGGGGGCGACGCGGGGTGTGTGTGTGTCTCGCGTACAGCAAGCTTAAGAGGGCGGACCGGAAGCAGCGACGGGATGCGAGCGACGCTGTGGTCGGGAATGCGGGCGTGTGGTGTGGCGGAGGAGCTCGAGGCGGATGCGGTGTTCTGGCTTCTAGCATAAAGGGCTGAGACCCACGCTGAGTGGAACTCTAATGCACAGCACAAGCCTTGGGAACGCGTCCAAGCTTATCCCATGCCAAGCCGCCCACAACCATCCAACCGTTGCACCCGCCGCCTGCTTCTCCAGCAAAAAACTCCGCTACCTCAACCAACGCAATTTTGCTGCATCTGAATCAACCATGGTAAGCATACAAGCGTCTCTGACCGCGCTGGATTATGGCTGACTACCCGCTCAGACCTCAAATCTTCCCAACCTTCGCCGCCTCTTTGTCGAGGCCCGCAGCGAAGCTGAGGAGAGCGCATATTCTCGCAACGCAGTACATCTTTCTTTCGTTTCAGTCTCAGTCAACTCACTGACCCTCGGCTCAGTTCTACAACCTAGTCTTGTTCATGTCTTCTGTCGCCGTCTTCAGCTTGGTCGCTCAGCGCATGACTGCCGGCAAAGCCTGTACCTGATCAGCAACGGCATCATCACTGCCATCGCAATTTCTCTAAACTCCGGCTCCAAGGACCTGGTGATGGCTTTCGATAGGCCCGGCGAGATTTTAGAATACCCCAGTTCACGTCTGTAAGGGGTATGCCGCTACGACCGGGACCGCAGAATAGCGGACGGAGGTAATGTCTTGTTCTTACAAGAACTTGTGGCCGCTACGGTCACGAAGCAAACTTTGCCACCGTGTCCTTCGCCGCCGACTTTGCCTTAGAGAAAGAGCATTCTCATTCTGCTGGATATTCTGGAGGTAACCATGCATTGTCGTCCCCGTTGCAAAGCTCAATATTCGATGGTTGCGCTCAATCATCTACAACGCCACCCGGCTGACGTCACTATTTGGACAAACCCGGAATGAGATTGGCTCCGACCATGTGCTTCCAAGGCCGGTTACACCGACAGGTCGATTGGTTCAAAGACTATTGCTGCACCATTGTGCTTGAATACAATGTTCTACTTCGACGCTTGCACGAAATGGGCCAAAACCTGCATCCGGATAATACGGATAATACTTGCTATGCAGATTGTTTCTTCTCCGTGAACACAGTTCATTGAGTACTTCTCTTGCTGTTGAATATTGTTGAAAAGTGAATGGATTAGCCCTCGAAGGGGCACAAGAGGACTAGCAGATAATATACAAAAGACAAGGAAACGAACAGAGCGAAACCTAATAAGGAACGACTAAATCAAGAAATATCTACAGACGAGTCTTCGATCTTCAACAGATATAACTACAATAATATCCCCTTTAGCCGTATTGGAATCAGCAATCGACCTCCTAAACAAGAGAGTGGAGAATATATACTCAATCTGGGACCAGGAATACGCCTTCATCGCGCCGACTTTGCCAGCACCCAGAGAATGCCATGGATATTCCAATACCATAGCATCGATTTTGGTACCATGGTGACGAGCCATCGGGAAGTCATGGAAGGGTATCGTCGGCTGGGCATGGCTGCCCACTGGAAGCGAGGAAGGTTCGAGAGATGGCTTAATCTCATGTGTGCACTGATAGCCTACTTTTGACTGTGAGCGTGGGTTCTCCCCTATGCCTTGACCGCCGCAGATAACAGCAATACCTGAAATTCGTTCAGTCTCGACTAACAAGGCGAAAATCCAATCAGACAAGCTGCCGGCATGCAGAGCTGCCCGCCATCGCCTTCACGACGTGGATACCTGGCGCGTGCTTTCCTCCTTCGCTGCTTCGGGCGCCCTCGGAGTGACTGTCAAATCACCATGGAAGCCTTAGTGGCTTCTATTACAGCTTTTCGCATGCTTCTAAAACTGCAGGCTTTGCTATCCTCCTCCTCCTCCCCCTGCCACAAGGCCCAGCTTGGCAATACCGAGCATGCCCAGTTGTAGCACATCGCCACACGGCAGCCCTCAGGGTTTTCGAGCAAGCTGCCATTAGAGTATATGAACGGAGTGGTGATTGTCAAGAAAGAAGTACGGACGCAGCCTCTCTAAAGAACGCGTGGTCAGTGGTCGTAGCAGCTAATTGCAAAGCACATGGCTACTAGAAGCTCAGTACCTAGCACCGGGTGGGTAAGCCAAGATATTAACTGATAACGTTGCTAATGACGAAAACTTCCTTGACTCGCAATTATATATCCTCCTTTCACCCAGTTCACAGTTTAGTACTTACGCATAGATCCTCTTCTCTTATACCCACGCTACTCCATATGCTACCTGCTGGTGCGACTTGCTGTCCACGCACCCTCATTCCGCATCTTCATGTCCAGTTTTAGTGGTGTTGCCCACCCCGGCAACCCTACGCGTATCTCCCAATTACCTCACCTTGCAATTCATAGAAAATAATCTCACCTACCTTCGATTGATCGACCACATAGACTTATCGTCGCATATGCATCATTTTTTGTTAACTGTCAGCCCGACCCAACGATACTATCCTCAATACTAGCCCAAGGGAGAAATGATGCGTCAAGTACCGGATGAGTCGATAACGTAAGTAGACAAGAAAAATTCATCTAAGACGTTCCATAAAATCATGGACCATTTTTCGCCTTTCCTCGTCAGACTGACTCCATCTGAGATTTGAGGGGAGAGGAGGCCATACGAAGACCTGCACCCTTGGCTCGTGGCCTCTGAATGAGTATTCATATTCTCGGTCTCTCCACGTCTATGATGGGCCACCTGTCCTCGTACATCAAGAGAGCCGGAAGCAGCTCGACTGAAAATCCGATCAGACATAATAATTAATGACACTCCTTCAAAGCCTAGGATGATACGAGGCTTGATCTATCTGTCCTACATCAACATGTCATACACTTGCTTAGCCATCAAGCCAACCTCGACCACCAATTAAGACGCAGTCAAGAAAACTGGAAGCAAAATCGACTAGGTTAGCAAAAATAGCCTCAGCATATCTTGACGTCATTGATCTCTTTTGAGGGTGTGCAGCTAGCAAATGAACAAGGATCACGAGAGCTAAGCGAGACGAATTTCATTGAGAATGAATTACATTTTCGATAGCAATGATGTACACTTGTGAGGGCTAGGCCAACTAAGCGAATGACGAAGCGGGTATCCTTAGTCGGGGTATCAAAAAAAAAAAAAAAAAACCAAAGATAGGAAGCTCCCAGTTTTCGTTCCTTCGCAATCCACCATGCTTTCCGTCGAACTCATTGGTTAAAGGGTGGGGAGGTTAATACTCGTAAGTCATCTTCCATGCATCATACAGATTCTCCATCCTCTGAAGACGCAGAGTCATAACAATTTAGATGTTCTCGACCATTCCTGCATTGATAGCCTTACTGAAGCCGGTGTTCTGATTGCCATATTCGGCAGCGCCCTCCTCGCGGTACCTGCTTGGGCCCTCGCCGACAGCGTCAGCCTGTGCCAGCTGCGATTGGACGGTCTGGTTGGTGGCCGGCAAGAAGATGACCTTGCTGTTTGCCGTCTTCGCCATCGCCTGCATGGCTTCGAGGTAGCGGATCTGCATAGCAGGCGCGCTGGATAGAATGTCTGCAGCCTGGCGCATGAGCTTGGCAGACTCGACTTCGGCACGAGCGGCAATGACCTTGGCCTCTCCAGTACGCTTGCTCTGGGCGGCCATGGACAGCGAATCCTGGAGCTCCTGGCTGAAGATGATGTCCTTTATAAGCATACTCTCTACCTCGACGCCCCATGCGGCTGAGGTGTCCTCAATGATCTCGCGGATGGATGCGGCAATCTCCTCGCGGCGCTCGATGACGTCCTGCAACACGCGGGCACCAATTACATGGCGGAGAGTGGTCTGAGTGCGCTCGACAAGTGCCTGGCGAATGTTGGCAATGCCAAATGCGGCCTTGTGCGGCGAAGTAATGCGGTAGTAGATAACAGAGGTCAGGTAGAGCGAAACGTTGTCCTTGGTCATGCAGACCTGTTTGGGAACCTCTGTGATTGATATCCGTTAGCGGCAGGATCCCTGATGACACGCGAATGGTATCGCGACTTACCGACTATCTGGATCTTTACATCGACCTGGATCAGGTTCTCGCTAAGCGGATTCACCTTGACAAGACCAGGATCGACTGCGCGCGAGAAGCGACCGAACTTGGTGACTAGACCGACATTGCCCTGACCAACGGGCTTGTAGGGGTTCGGGCAGACGATGCAGCACGGAATGGCACCCAGAGTACCAATGCAGGAGCCCAAGGCATCAATCATAGAACCGTACCAGCCGTGATTGGAAGCATCCTCAGTGTCCGGCTTGATGACCTGCGCGTAGCTGGGTTGCAGATCCTCGCGGCGCGGTGGCTGGACTTTGACAATGGGGTCGCCGGTATTGTGACCGCGTTTGGTGGAGCTAGCAGTGCTGTCAGAGACGGGCGCTTTGCCATTCGTCTGTGGAACGCTGGATGAATCCATTGCGAGGTTGATGATGTGGTGTTGTGGAGCAGCGGTTGCGACGGTTGGGAGGAATGTAAGTGGGGAGAGCGAGCGGGGAAGCTTTATGGCTTGCGGGCGGGATATTAAGTGCGACCACAGATGTGTGAGGCTACTGGATACGGAAGAGTGGAATGCGGGAAACGGAGTGACAGTTTGCGCGAGGGGCAGGTGATATATAGCTAGTGCAGCCGCACCGCTGTGAATGGACGGCAGAAAGACAGATGCCTCGCACGAAGGATGCGGAGGTGAGCTCACCAAGGGTCGGTCTTACCCAATCGGGGAGGGAGTTCTGCGGCAGGAACATGGGTCGGCGAAGCTTGGCCGCCTAGCGTGGACGGAGCAACCGGGCTGTGCAAAACCGCCCCATCCCTCCATTCCTCTCTCCATCGCGCTTCTTTGTTGCGCGCGCTGCGACCGCCCGTCCGCCAGTCCTCCAACACCCGCCCGCCAACCCGCGCCGCTTCCTTTAATCCCATGCCATTGCCATCGCCGCAAAAGGACTGAGCAGCAGGGCGGTGTCCCAAGCCCGCCGCCTGGCATTGTTGCCCGGCGATGCGCCTGGCTCGCAGAAGCTGCAGCTACAAAAAACACTGTTGTTTCCATCGCCCAGGCTTGGCCACGCTCCGGTGAATGACATCAGGTGTGGTGGGCTGCTCGGCACGCCGGCACCGCCGCCATCGCCTGCCGCTCGCAGTGCAGGGCAATAATCCTCCTCGGGTCACGAGTGCAGTACCCGCCACCGCCAACGGCATTGTGCCCAGCCGACTCGAAACAGCAACGAATGTCACTGCAGCATCGCAAAAACACACATCGCGCGCCGTATGAGGTAAAATTTTCGGCGTTACGAAATGGCCAGCATAAGGCAGAATCAGCCTTCATGCGACCGATTCAGCTGTCTGACTGGCTCAGACTTCCGGGCGGTGATGCAACAAGCTACTGCTGATTTTCCAAATATACTTGGAGGATGCGCCAAGTTAGACGCACCCACGGCGCGAAAAACAACCTCCACAGGGCGCAGTTTGGGAAGTCCGCTGTGTTTGCTGCACGTGCCTCTACCATACAACTGCTGATGACTTTGCACGTAAAGCTAGCTATTGCTCATTGGTCATGACGCTGCATCACTGCGAAGGTAAAGAGGAACTCCGTGGTTGATCGGCGTGTGGAAGGAAGAGGCTGTGTATATCACAGGGCTGAAGAAGCCCTCTGCTGCTTCTCCGGACCCACTCGTATCCATTCCATCAGAGATGCCTGGCTTTGGGCCACCCGCTAAACAACCAAGGCTTGCAGTTATCTCAGCGATTCAGATCTCAGTCTGCTTTCGTGGCATCATCATCCGTTACTCTTCCGTTTGGCCTTGTTGTTGGTTTGCACTGAATGACAGTAATATTCTGCTGCCAGCAAATTGCCCTGCCGCGGCATTTTTGGAAAGTATCCCTCGTTCTCGATTGAGCCATACCTGTGTCGGTCTTTGTTCCTCGCGTCGCCCATCTAGCCACATGAACAATCCCTCCCATGCACCTGTCCCCTGTTCCTGAATGGCCTGACCATGCGGGATCAATGGGCCCAAAGAAGCGGTAATATTCGCCTTGCGCTGGCGCCGCCCAGAAAATATAACCGGCGAAAAGGCGATACAGAAGCGGATCAACCCACCGCCACTGTGCGACGTAATTTGCCCCTCTTGGATATACTGTGATGGCTTAAGAACATCTCTTCACATTGGTGACACTGGTGAATGTGTACCTAATAATCACCAAGAAGCAATGCACGATCAATAGCCTTGTGAAATACGAATCCCTCTTTATACGAGGAGCCGCGTGCACATTCTGGACAGGACATGTGCTGCTGCTGCATCCTGCACACTTTTGGCTCAAATGTACAATACACTCTACCAATTCCATTGAACCTTCGTAGCATCGCCTAGATAAGAGCGTTGACATGCGCATGCCAAAATTTTGTACAGACGAATTCCGGCTTGCTCTTGACGTACGGTCTCCCTGGGAGAGACAATTGATTGCTTCCGTTGATACACCTACCTACCAATTCATTCAGCTACACACTTTAAAATCGACTCACATTATCAAGCCACCAATTCCCCTCCACAGCATCCGCGACATCCTCAACTGCCAACAAGGGCGTTAGAGAACTTCCACCCTACTTGTGACTATAAAAGTCCTCCTTCTACTTAGAGCACCAAATTAGGAAGGAAGTACATAGAAATAGCCTAAGGGAACAGCGTCTGACAAAAATTGGCATTCTAATTCTCCTGACACACCAATTGATTACACTCACGCAAGGATATATCGAGATTTCCGAGAAGCAGTCCACCCACAACTCAAGGGTGATCTCTACAAAAGAATGCAGACCCTGATTTCCTCCTCTATTCGCACCAATCAGGAAATGAAAAAACAGTAACGCCGGTCCAGAATGTTTGCAAGATTCAGAAATGCACGGGATTTATCCTCCTCTTCCAAATCATATCTCTCCTCATTTCGGTGGCAATGAACAGCCGACCCTCTCAGCAGGCTCTTCAACCAAATACTTCCATTCCGATGGTAATAATTTCCACGCAATGACTACGAGCCCCGGTCCCCAGCCCTTCGCCCACCAAAACCCGCGCAGGTTATTCACGAGCACCGCAAACTGGGCTAACAGAACGAGAGCTCCAGGCCGGTGTTGCCCTAGATACTCCACCCAGCGATCGGGCACGATGTTCGGCCAAATCATCGTTGTTCCGACCAAGTCGAGCGGGCCTTCCGGAGTCGAGGGTCGCAGGATGAAAGCAGTATATTTCTGTAGTACAGCCAACGCCTCGGCATAGATACTGCGCTCCTCATCATCAATCGGCGGCTGATCGGGCGTCGATATGGGCAAGGGATCATCGACGAGGACGCGACGTAGGGTTGCGAAGCGACGCTCAAGTTCCGGTGAAAGGAGTTCGTCGGTGACGCGACCAGGCTCGAGGATAGGCCGGAGCGGACTCTCCGATACCCATGCCCAGACTGCCGACTGACGAAGAATAGATGGAACACCACGCATCAGTCGTATCCATTCGGCCGGATCCTCGAAGTCGATGACAGAAGCGGCGTTAGGGTCGGCGCTTTGCAGCTGGTGCATAGAGCCGAGAACATAAAGGGTCAGCCAGGCAGAGAAGAGGAAGGCTCCAGGACAGTTTTCGCGGGTGAGGTTAGAGAGGCGCTCGCGGAAGGCGCTTAGAGCAATGCTCTGGTGCGCTGTGGCGGTGGTGGTGTAGCGTCGACGTTTCTCAATGTCGGTGCAGCAGTGGGCACGGTGCAGGCCAGAAACCGCAAGGAGACCATGCATTAAGGGCGGGTCTGAAAAGGCAATTTCGGGGGCAGCAATACGGTAAACCTCTAGGACGTCGGATCGCGTTGAGAAGGTGAGACTTGTGGAAACGGTGTAATGGTGTAGCAGCTCCATGTCCTCGACTGAAAATGTAAGAGCAGAAGATAGTGCGGTTGAGGTGGATCCAGGAGATGCATTTGCAGGATACGGTGACGTCGGATTGGGTAGGATATTTGGCGCCAATGCTACGGGCGATTGAGTGCGGCTGCTATTATCTGAGGCGATTGCTAATGTTGAGCTCTGAGGTGTAGGCCGGCTATATGGTAGGTTTGGGACGACGAATTGGAGACTGCATTGCTGCTCTCGCTTTGTGCAATTGCCACACGAAGGCTTCTGCTCGTCGCACTACCGAGTAAGTTAGCTAGGCTTCGCGAATAAGCATCACCCGCAAAAAGGCATTCAGGTCCACCCGCAACCAATGATCGAACGAAGATTTAGAGAAGCAGACGCGTTGAGTAGCACATGAGGGCGGAGGACAGCTAGGGCGTCATATGGCCGAGCATTGGCCTACTAAGAGCATTCTCCGACACTCTTTCTGGACAATGGGCGAGTTGTCTGCCGGTGGCGGACTAAGCATCGAGGCGTGCTGAGGGTCTCGGCTCTGATGTACTGTGTAAGGCCACTGAGAGGGGAGGGGACAGAGGCAGGCCTAGCGGCGGTTGAGATCTACGGGCGGGCCGCAGAGGCGGAAAAGTGTTGGGTCGGGTGGCTGCAGGGGGGAGCATTGGTGGACTTGATGCGAGTGGATGGAGCGAAAAAGCGGCGGAAAAAGACTCGGGGCATACTTTCACACGGCGCTGCTTGCACTGGACACATCCGGTGCGCGTCTTCTTGTGCGATCGCCGGGTGGCAGGGCGCTTGGGCTGGGGTTCATCGGACATGGCGACGGGGGACTGGAGCTTGCAGCAAGACGGTCATACAGTCGCCCGACGCAGCGTGGAAGGGGGCAGTGGCTTGCATTGCCATGTGGGGCGCGCGCGTTGTGTCTTGTCGTGTCGTGTCGTGTCGTGTGCTCGGAGAGGCCCCCCAACGAGTGCAAACCGGGAAGCTCCTGCTCTGCGTGCATGTCAGGCGGCTGCCTTGCCCTCGCCCAGACACACTCTCCGGCCCCGGAGAAACAGAGTTGCCGCACCCAAGGCCGACTCCTCGGCTGCGAAGCCTCGAAGGCTTCCGTCCTCACGAAAGAAAATGACCCATCAACTCGCAGTATCATGTGTCGCGTAGTGTCCTGGGATTCAAATCATCGCACAGTATGGTCCGTGGGCAGTTAAAGCAGTCGTCCTGACGTCGACGTTGGATGAAATTGGTGACGTTTACATCGGCGGGGAATTGCTTCAACTGCCCACGCCGAAATCAAGCTGGGTCCCTGAAGCTTCCAGCTGTTGCCATGTAGGTATCTTGCGTAGCAGGACAGATGGAGAAGAGCGGCCAAGGGAAGCTTTTATACAGCGCTCGCCGATGCATGGACGCGCCGACCGTTCCGCTGCCCTCTCGTACAGCTCCACTCGCACTGGGCTCGCTATCATTGGCCCGCCAGAATCAACCCGCCTCGGCCGTCTGTGTGACCCACTTTTCACCGATCCGGCAATTGCGCTCAGACAAGCCATGGCTTTTCCCTTTGGCTTCTAGCCTCCGCCGTCCTGCGTCCTCGGCGTGTTTCGTACGCCTTTCTCGCTCTTCGCCCTCTCTGATTCGTCCATCGCTCTCATACGAATACGTCGTTATACATCAGATACGCTCACACGCGCCAGGTCGTCGCCTATTGCTCACAGCCTCCGACTGAACGAGATGGCACTGCCCATTGCTGATAAGTGGGACCGAAAGCTGACGCCGCATCTATTTTCCTTCAGTATATTTAGCATCCCCATGCCTCTCCGTCGGCTATCTATGTCAGACTTACAAATCCCACAACCATCTATCCATTCTGTCGCTGCATCTGTATCTCCTTCTTCCTGTCGACGCCGTTGCTTGCTCCTATATCTATTCCAGGCTGATCCATAAAACATGTCTGACTCTTCAGACTACCATCCTGCCCTCGATGACCCAAACGCCTACGTCCTGTACCGCTACCATCCTAACCTTCCGGCTGCTATCATATTCATTGTTGCTTTTCTCCTAACCACCTTGTGGCATTGCTGGCAATGTGGTCGTACACGCACATGGTACTTTATACCACTGATTATCGGCGGCCTTTGTATGTGGAGCCAACTCAAGAACAAAATGCCAGGCTAGCGTCGACAGAGGAGCTTGTTTCCTCGGCCGAGATTGCACCGCGGCGTACGACACTCTGAGCAAGGACATTTTGCTGACATGTGCATCTTTATCTAATAGTTGAGTTCGTCGGATACATTGGCCGCGCCCTCTCGTCCAAAGACCAATGGGCACTCGGTCCATTTATCCAGCAGTCACTTCTTCTCCTCGTCGCTCCCGCTCTCTTCGCCGCTTCCGTCTACATGGTCCTCGGCCGCCTCATCCTCGTCACCGACGGCGAGCAGCACTCGCTCATCCGGCAGAAGTGGCTGACAAAGGTCTTTGTCACCGGCGATATCATATCCTTCCTAGTCCAGTCCGGCGGCGCGGGTATCATGGCTAGCGGGACCGAATCAGCCATGAGCACGGGCGAAAAGATTGTCGTCGCTGGCCTATTCATCCAGCTGGCGTTCTTTGGGTTCTTCATGATCGTGGGCACGCTCTTCTATCGCCGCATCCAGCTTCAGCCGACCGCCAAGAGCGTCGACGCCTCGATGCCTTGGCGCAAACACTTCTGGGTGCTGATGACTGTCAGCATGCTGATCTTCGTGCGTTCGATTTTCAGGGTTATTGAATATCTGATGGGCAATAATGGATACTTGCTGAAGCATGAGGTGTTCCTCTACATATTCGATGCGGTCTTGATGCTGGGTGTCATGGTGTTGTTCAACGTCGTGTACCCAAGCGAGATCACAGTGATGCTGAGGGAGAGCAACAGGCGGGAGGCTGGGATGGAGGAGATGAGGGATAGGTATCTAGCGGATGACAATGCCTGATGTAGACGATGGACAAGCATTCTGTTTAAGATGTTCAATTTCACCCCTTGGTTGGATTCCTTACCTATATGTAGAGATTGATTGCTGCCAAAGCATTTTTTAGCACTTAGACTAGACTCTCAACCACCCTATTCGTGTGCAGCCCTATGGTGCACGACACTGGTCTGACGCGATGTCTCGTGGATCCTCCTCTTCGTACTCTGGCGGATGTCGCTGATCAAGGTTGAGTGTTTAAAGCATGTCTGCGAGGACTTCGTACAGAGCTCATGCCAGTACCGTGGTATGCTGTTCTGAAAATGAGGTCCAGCCATTTTGGTAGCATCACGAGCGCGTAGAAAGACTTTCAGCGAGCCTTCTAGTGTTCCATGCATATGAAGCATGAAGGCCAAACACTCACCAACAGAGGGGTAAATTGTGAGTTCACGGAACCACTCCCGGGCTCACGCCACACCACCAAGACCCAAGAACGCGAAGCTCAAGATTCTGTATTTTGCAGTGGTTGTTCCTGACCTGACTCTATTGCGTTCTACGAAGAGAGGGTAGCTCCACTTGTGCTGGTGCTGAACTGTAGGATTAGGAGAGACTTCAAGGCACGGATCTTCGTCTTGTGCTTCTTACTCTCTGCTTGCGCTATTCTATTACGCGATGGAAGACATATATTCTAGAGGGGTACTTTGTTCTGCTACTGCTCACCACCCACATCGGCTCGTTGCCCCCGGAGGCTCGTCGCTGAAGTGATGCTGTATCGCGAACAGAAACTCAAAAGATCGCTCACCTGTAGCATGGCTGAGAAAGAACACCGCAACCTGTTAAACATACTGATCAGGTCCGATCCAAGGACTCAAATGAGAGTCGAAACGCTGTATGGCTCTTGACTGGGCCTTCTGCAGCCGAAGGGGGAGTAGTAGTCACAGTGGAAAGAAGCTGTAAATCTAACGCAAGGGGAGGTTCTGGAGGGAAAGGCCTCTTGCTCCGAACCGACCGACTTAAGCAGAACAGAAGTAGAGTGAAAATAAGGTGCATTGTTCGTGTACTTAGCATACCGGGTAACTCGTTGGCAGACTGGTAAGAGCATTTTGCTAACGGGCAGGCGTTGCTGACGCGACTACGTGACTGCCTCTGCTGAGGAAGTCTGGCGCATGTGACAGGCTTCCAGCGTCCGCATGGGTGACCGACCCATGGAAGCCAGTGAAAATGCACAGTGCCGGCGTGTCTTCCATCCTCGCGCTAAAGCAAAGATATCGTACGTCGTGGTTTCCCCATTCGGCAGAGGCATGCAGCAGCCCGACCAGCCCGAATCAACCAGAATTACTAGCGCGGTTTGTTTATGCAGGGTCCAACCTCGTGCTGTTGGCATGGCCTTTTCCAATGGGTATAAAATCCCCCCTCCTCCGCTCCCACCGACTCCCTTTCCTCTCCGTCCCCCTTGCCTTCTTGGCTTGGGTAGTAACTGTTCTTCTGAACGGGTGACACCATTGGCTCGCCTACTTGGGTAACGAGGGACCCTTCAACAATGCGGCGGACTCCTTGTGGAAGTGGTGGGTCCGACGGGTCAATCTCAAGCGCTCTTCGGAGGCACCTCATGGACTCACCAAGAGCCTTTGCTGATCTTTGTCGAAGCTTCACGAGCGCCTCTTGGACCGGGCACATGCTCGTGTGGCGAAGGGTTTTACCTCTTTCTTTCTTGCAAGGAAGAGGGTTTTCTCCCGAGAGCCAGAAGGTGCAAGCCATCGACTGGTCTCTTCGTTGAAGGACTTGCCTTTGAGCAGGCTTTCGAGGAAGATCTCGCTTGACCCACGTCGCCTTTAGCTCAATATTGTTGTTGTTGTTGTTGTTGTTGTTGTTGTTGCTGCTGCTGCTGCACGTAACAAGCATGTCGTGGCAGAAGATCTGAACTTTCTTTTGTGCGCTTCTAGCTGCTGTAGAGATGTGTGGTGTCTAGCTTAACCTGCCATGCTGTCACGCTCGCATACAAGAAATAGAATGTTCACGATCAAACTGATGACGCAGGAAGAGGTAGGTCTTCGGGATGAACACGCTCGCTTAGATGATCTTAGACGGCCTGATGGACAGGTCGCAGATCTACGAAATCCGGAAACCTACCTTATGTCTGCGATCTCTGTGAGCGCTGTTCTGTATGTACTATGGAGTCGATCTAACCAAGCTGACCCGAAGAACCCTTATTGAGTCGAATCATGCGCGCTTGCTTCCCAGAATTAGTATATCAAGATATTGGCCTCCATCCGGAATGCTCGCCTACTTCCCCGCTCTCTCAACGATACAAAACCTATGATCCAATCAATTCCCTGTACATTGGGTAATTCTTCACAATCCTGCAATCAACCCCGTCGCCGCCGTCAACCCCGCCACAACCATCGCGCACCAAACCGCTTGCCTCCCCGTACCGGCAACGAAGCTCGCCGCTCCACTTGTTCTGTTGTACAGCGAAAGCGCCCACGATCCACCACACGCGGCCGTCTCGTTCGATTTGCAAGGAATCCCGCATGCGCCTTCAGGCAGCTCTGTGGACAGCGTCGAGAGGTACGGGCTACACCAGCATCTGTTCAAGCAAAGAAAGCACAGTCAGTCCACACAAATCTCCCATAGATTGAAAATGGGCATCCGAACTGCGAGTGCTTGCCGGACGGGGGCGGGGGCCGGGGACCGGTTGTACGTACTCTCTCCCATACTCCAAGCCGGCATACTGCACGCCGTCACAAAAGCTCAGGCACCACTCCACCGTCATCTCATCCGTCGCATTCATCGTGCCGCCCGATAACGTGCGCACGCCGCCGCCCTGCGTGTACCCTTGCGTCTCGTTGTAGCAGCCGGCATATTCGTAGCCCTTGCTTCCAGGGTCGACAGCGAGCGTGGCGGAGGGGTAGGCGGAGGTTGTTGCGGACGTCGTGCTACTTCCCGAGGTAGTCGCTTGTGTTGCTCTCGACGTGCCGGATGGGGGCGCAGCAGTGGAGGATTGCGCGAGGGAAAGCGCAGGAAGGACGATCACGGACAGTAGAGTCGATACGGTGGCCATTGGGAGAGGGCGGGTCAATTGCGTGGGAGAATGTCGAGATGAGCTGCAACAACAGTCTTGGAAACGAGCGAGAGGAAATGAAACAGCAATTGGGTCGGAATTATCATCAAGGCAGCAGGAGAAAAGGCGAAGAAGAAAGAGCAAGGTGGTGGAAATTCGTGGCGGCCATCGTCGGCGCTCAGCTCAGCTGAAGAAGAAAAATAAGCAAGCCGCGCAGGGCAAGGGCGCATGGCGGTTTCTGGGCTAGGCTTCTAGATACGAGATAGCGCTGGCCGGAAGGAGGCAGGTGGGCGGGGGGCGTTATCGCCGGAGGAAGGGTGCAACTGTCCCAGAACATCGGTCGTGGCGGGGACGCGAGCTATATTCTGACAAGGGCCCGGGGGCGAGAGCTGGCCAGGCTGCAGAGGTGGAGAAAGAAGAACCTATTTTTAAGCGACTACGAGCGCGGGATTTTCGGGAGATCCGCATAGGCTCCCTTTCGCCTACGCATTCCGCCACCCCGATCGGGCTAATAAATGAACGGCAGGTCCGCTAAAGAAAATGAATACACGTCGGCAGCATGCCGGCCAGACTCGCAGAGCAACATGTTACAAGCCTTATTCAGCCTCAGCCCAGTAATCATGCGGACATCAATTTACACCTCCAATCTGCGCGGTCCACATCCAGCTACATTTCTGGTTCCTGTGATATGTGATCACCGCAGCGGACAAACCAGCTGTATAGCAGGTACTGCCATGATGGAAAAGGAAGTGTCAGTCGCCTAATACCGTGAGTGATCTGGAAGGTCTTCTTGTTCTTTCGGAAACAAGTAGGCTCTCATCACCGATGATTGATCCCTTATATTGAGAATACTTCGACGCCATATTATGCAACCCTGGTTATCTATTGCTGCCCGGCTCTTTCGGCCGCGTAACAAAACAGATAACATTCAACTTCGCAAACACCTACCCGAAAGCTCGCTGTGCCATCCCTATTCTTCTTGACGATTAGAAGAGTGGCCCAGACGGTGATTCGGGAGCCAATGAGTCGTGACGATTAAGCAAAATCGCCTAGAACGTCTCCCCGCACATTCCACTAGCCATTAGGAGGTATTGCCTCCAAAAACTAGTGCTGCGTGGGTTCCCATATCTACACCATCACGCCAAATCATCACCACCTTATTTTCATGGACATGAAACTCGACATCAAACGTAAGAGCCTTGATATGGATGAAAGAAGAGTATAGGAAGAGCTTGAGAGTGAGGTCATCCGCGTCAGATCTGGAACCAATCTGCCGTAAATTGCCATCGACCCATTTGGCCCATATGGCTGCAGTAATGCTAGGCTCAGCTCTCACATGTGAAAAGGTGACAGGTCCTTTCCAGCCGAGCCATGACCAAGACGGATATTCGTGGCGCCGCTGGGACAATTCGTAGTTATTTTCATGATCCCAGAGAAGAGACATGGGTAGGAGGACACGTGAATCGCTTTGGAAAGCCTGCAATACGTCGCAAGTCCCTGCGCAAACATTGATTTCAATGGTCCAACGGTGGCGGAGTTGCGATCGGCCATCTTCCAGAGCGTGGAGAATTCCAGTGAAAGCGTTGAGCGCGTCTGTCTCAAACGTGATGACTCTCCGGGAACACTTCTCAACGTAGTAGAGAATGACCTGTTATCGTCTCCTGCACCATTTGACAGGTGCAAGCCGAAGATTGACTTCAGTTCACAGCCCACGCTATGTTTCGAGGGTATCCAAAGAACTTCGCGTGCTGTCATGTTCGCACATTCAAACGTGACTTGCTCGGGTGCGAAGAATAGTTGCCGCCGGCAGAAAACAGCTTCCTGGAAAGCCCAACCCCGTTTCATCCACGATAATCGTGTGGTGATGCATTGTTTGTTTCCACAAATATGAGTGAAGAGCCGGCATGGGAGACATAGGACTGAGGTATCCTGGATACTGGATATTAACCCTAGTCTTGGAAGGCTTGATTCAGCACCATCTCCTGTGGCTGCTTTGATGGTGACCTCGGTGCTGGAGTAAATTGGATGCATCTGTTGAATCTGCTCGTGGTTTTCGTCAAGACAGTGCTGGTCGATACAATAATGGTCAACCCAAAGATACTACAGACCTTCAAGCCCAAACATCCTAACGACACCGATGGCGTCTTTTAATGTTTTTGGGGGACGCATTGGTAGGGCGTAAAAGGCGTTTTGCATCTGTCAGACCTTCTTCGTCTCCCAGGTTTGGTCTGGTGGTAGGACCCCAGGTGTAGCTCGGGGTAGCGAATTTCATGCCAGGGCTCCAAGGAACAAAAACACAGTCCCAATCAGTCTATAACTTTCGTACTCCGCGGAAGGTCGTAGCTCCTTCGCAACCGACAATTAAGGCGAGATGAAACGCACCTTGTCAACCAATGTCTTATCGCATGTATGTTAACTTCATCATTCTTGATCTCCATGGACTGTCGGAAATCATGAGCATATCGCTGTGCGCAATTTGTTTGTTGACATGTAGCCGGTATCCAACTGAATGCCGCGGTATGAATACATCCGATATCAGGATCATACCGATGCAAGACCACCGTCTAAGCAGTTGTCTTGACGAGATGGTACTGGTGACGGTCTTCGGCTTTGAATCCAGATGGAAAGCTGTGGATAATACGGCTTGACGACGTGGTTTGGGACGCTTGCAGAGAAAAACGTGCCGAAGCCTTCTTTGGGCAATCCATGGGCAGGGGGCTTTGGTGTATTGCTTTGCCTCTTGGGACTTATTCGGATGCTAGCTATGGGGATGAAGGTAGGGAGACTGCGTTATCTTGGCCTTTGTCAGTACGGTAGACCCCGTTGCAAAGGCCGACATGTCCAAGAAAATCTGCATGAAAACGGGAAGATCAGTAATGAAATGGATTTATTAGAGTGAATTTGTAAGCGATCCGCCATATGGCGTGGTAATTCGGACAAGGTTGTGCTTTTCGTCATACATAGGAGTCGAATGGTGAGCAAAGGGGGTCAGTAGTTCAGCCTTGTGGTTGCCTAGCTGAGTGTCGTCACCAAGAGCACGGCCTCGAAACTATAGCCTCAACCGATCCATCAGCTGAGATCGATCTACTACTCTGCCCGTTCTCATTGCTTTGCAGGCGTCGTCAGGGAGACCGTGTTCTTTAAGAGAACGCATTATGAAGTATTCAAAAGAGAGAAAAAAAAAAGGCTCGTCTTGGTCATGCGGCCGAGATGACCCGCATTCATGATAAGGCTGGAGGCTTTGATAGATAGACAAGTTGTCTTTGCTGAGGCCAGAACGGTTAGGAGTGCGCTGATCTTTCTCAGGGTTCGAGAGTTGATCTAGATGGGGATGGGCCCTGGGGCTGGGGCCTGGGGCACCTTTTTTTTTGCCGAGCGAGCCCTGAATCCTCACGCCATCGTCCTGGAGCTTCGCCGCTCTTCGTGCTTCCGACACATGCTTCTTCTCAGCGTCTCGATCTGTCCGTGATTCACCGCAAGCCTCTAATGATGAGCAACGCTATTCGTTTCATCGCCTCCAAGGGCAACAAATCCAGCTCTGCCGGCTCCATTTCTCTCGCCTGCCACGTTAAGCCCGGCGCGAGCGCCAAACGAGAAGGCATCAACAGCGTCTCGGACGACGGCGTCGAGCTTTGCGTATCTGCACAGGCAAAAGAGGGCGAGGCGAACAAAGCGGTGCAGAAGTTGATTGCTGAGGTGCGTCCGTCTTTTCCCGCTCTATCCCAGACCATAACATCGCCCGCGCCTATCATCTACCGCACCTGGCTTCCCGTGCGTATGGCATGCTCTCTTGGGCTGCGACCGCACTTGAGCATGCACCAGCGTTCCATCGGCGGCCGGATGAATGCGCGCATGTCAAGTAGCGCGGAGAGAGCGAGTTGTGCCAGGTCGCACCCTACTCGCCCACCAGATCGTCCGTTCACGGAGGCGACGCCGGCGACCGGATGAATGCCCCGTGATAGCAAAGAACAGCTATTTGAGTGGCCTGCTCTCCCGTACTATTCCCGTTCTCCACGTTACACACCCGTTCCCCCAAATTGCTTACTCGAGCGAACATCCATTGACGTCCCGTTCCTTGGCTATTCTCAGGTTCTCAACGTTCCAAAATCCGATGTGGAAATTGCGAAGGGCATGAAATCGCGCGAGAAGACCGTCATGGTCCACAATTTGTCCAAGAATCGCAGTCCAGAGGAGCACGTCGAATCAATTCGAAACACTCTAATTGAATCTATTGAACATTAAATATATCGTAAAAACATGCCCTTTCCTTCTCCACACTCGCCCGCCACGCGCGAACAGTGCCATGCCCACCTGACTGAGGTAAGGCATTCACACGCATGTGGCAGGCTTTGTTGTTTTGATTTCGTCCATGCGTACAAGGCGCTAACAATCGCTCAGCGGCTTCCTTTTCTTGGATTGCAATGATTGATGCTCGCACCTACCCAACCGCTTAAGCATATTGCCAAGCACCATGGCCGGTATAGTTGGACGTCAGCAGATCGAAGCCAAGGCAGGCAGTGTTGTTGGTGTAGCCACCGCCGTAGATCTGGTAGGGAGAAGTGCCATTGGGAGAGGGGCAGGCAATGAAGCCGTTGGTCCAGCTAAGGTAACCAAAGCTCCCGCTCTCAGACTTAGTGAAGCCAGTCAGGACAGAACCCTCGGGAGTGTAGGCGGAGTGGGCCTGGGTGAAAGAGAGGGAACCATCAGGAGCGATGTAGACTGTAAACCTCGTTAACCCTGTCACATTCTTTTTTGTTTTCTCGGCTCGGTGAACTTACCCTGCTGGCCACCGGGAACACTAACGTCAAGGAAGAGAGTGTTATCGCCGCCCGAGAAGACGGTGACGTTGCCAGGGTAGACAGTCTCGCAGTCGGGAACGACGGACGAAGGGCAATAGGAAGAAGTCTGACGGCCGATCCAGAATTTGCCGGAGGCTGCGTTGATAGAGCCAAAGTGGATGGGAGACGCCGAGCGAGCGGCGAGGCCAACGTATTGGCCGAGGACAGCCGGAGCGGCGGCGAGGAGGGTGACGGCAGCAGCGAATGTCTTCATATTGGCGGGTTTTGTTGTTAAGGTTGTGACGGTGGCGGTGGTGGTCGGCGTTGATTAATGTACGAAATACGTTGGGATAGCGAGTGTTTCCTCTTGCGTGGATGGCTTGAAACTTTGATGTTTGATGGAAGTCCTGTTTCGACGGACGACTCCCGATCCTTATATCTTTTCTCCGCTGGCCGTGTCTGCACAGCCTAAGGGGCGGCCATGACGCAGGGAAGAACAGAGCTCGGGAGTGTTTGGACGTTTCCTACAAAGCCTCGCCCGCAACGGCCCATGATCCACGGCCAAGCAGCGGTGGCAGCTCGTATTTCGTGCGCCGTGGTGCGGTGCGTGGGCGTGCTGTAGGGCCTGATGGCACTGTAACCTCCACCTGGGAAACACGCTCTATGCCTGACTCGGCAAAGCAGCCGGGGGCTGTGGCCAGGGAGGGGCCAGGTCGTATCGGGTTGGGGAGGGCGCGGCCCCGAGAGCTTTCGGGCGGTCGCAGGCTCTCCTTGAATCGACGTCATTTGGCCGCTTCGCTGCCAGCAGGTCAGCACGGCGGCGACCGTGGCAGCCGTCCCGCCGCCTTTTCTGCCCAATTCGACAGCTATCGACGGCCAGCAGCACACCTCGTATCCGTCGCCAATCTGCCACGCGAACTTGCTGAAGCGGCACAGCGGCTCGGAACTTTGCCAGACTGGTAAACAGGCAGCATGCCCTACGGGCTTAGGGCAGGTGGACGGCAAGGGTCTGTAACAGTTGCATGCTGGGCTATGGCCGAGGCGAGCGTGACGGGTGTGGCGGCCGATAGGCTGCGTTAAGCTCATCGAGAATGCGCCCCCAAAAATAAACATCGAACCCACAATATCTTTTTCCCCCTTTCCTCACCAGAGAGGCCATCGTGGTCCTGGCACCCGGCATCGCTTGGCAAACTCTTCGAGCCTGTGCGGCTCAACTTCAGTCACCATTCGATCCGTTGCTTTCGGCTAAGCCGGGGGCAAAGACCGCACTTTGTTTTTGCCTCCCATTGCTGAACGGTGCTTATCACGTCGCTAAATGGATTCGGACGAAAGCTGCTCTGCATAGTCTCGCCGTGTCCTGCCGCCACTGCTGCGCCGCTCACCCATCCGGCGTGCGCCGGAGCACACTGCTGTCACGCTGCCGATCATGAGGCTGAGACCAGTCCTGTTGATCTCTTGACATCAAAGCATTGGGCCGAAAAGCTGCCAGCTTGGCCGCCGACCATTGGTACGCTCCAGAGAGAAGTGTTTCTAGAAAGGCGAAGCGGCCCATTGATCGACCGCAGTGCACGGGCTGCGGCTGGCCGTGTCAGCCTCCCTTTTTCGGATGTCGGGAGTGACTACATTCTGGTACACACGAGATTTTCTCGAGAGTCAGGCACAAGAGCATCAAACATGTGATGAGTGTTTGTTGACGATGGAACAGCCGAAATTTGTTGAACGCTTCAGTAGCGCATGTCGATCATCCAAGCGAGCTTGCCACGGCTCGATAGACGTAATTTCCTCGTAGCAGCTGCCCCATGGGTCTTAGGAACCGATTTTGCGGAGATGCGTGAAGTAATGGAGCCATCACCTTGATACGACGGGCCTCCGTCGGTGCACCCATCGTGACGTTGGTCGCTGCTCTTTACGCGAAGTGCCGACCTTTTTGGCACGTTTCGGAACCCACGCTTTAACATTCAGCGATCGCGACTGGAAATTGCAAGAGAGAATGTGGTCGAACCCTGATGCCGCAGCTTCCCACAATATAGAGCCGCTAAATCGGCTGGATGCCTCCGGCTCGCCTTTCATGAGAGAGGAAAGCTGGTAAACTGAGCCGCCCTATCTCAGCTATTCAACGGTTGTCGGTCAACGGGGAAGATCTTGTGCTTCAGCTATCCTTTTCTCAGGGATATGAAGCCGCCGAACACGGCGAATACGAGCTGCACATGAAGCATTGCGCTTGGGACGATCATCGCAGTGCGTACCTTGACGGTGTGCAGCAGGAGCCGACACGATCGGGAAATGGGAACGCTTCCAAACTTCAATTATACCCTATTTACGTGAGAGTGGGACAACACCTCTGTCATCATCACGACACGTACGGCGCACCATTCAAAAGTCTAACCAGTGGTTAGGGCGATCTACTCTTCGAAAGGCAGAATCCTACCATGGGACTCCGAGACCGTTGACGCGCTGGAACAAGACTCAAAAGCCTTCACGCAATTACGGAAACGTGAGCAAATTTCCAGCACGACACAAGGCTTCTGAGGTTATGCAAGGGACTGGCCGTATTGTGAAACCCATAGGGAAGTCCAAGAGCCAGTCCAATCGAGCGTGTCACAGAAGCAGTCAGCACGTTGGGCCAGGCACTGACTTCACTATGGGTGGCCTTATCACTTGATAGGAGAGAATCCTAGGGACGAGGATCAAGTGCACGATTCAGAGCGACGGTTACACATTTTTTCTCCAGAGAAAGGGTCCCAAGGAATCTGTAGTCGGATAGTTTTCAAGGTCCAAGATTGTTACGCATTGTAGCATGGTGAAGAAACCGTTCCACATGGATCAATGCAGACCGGGCATCCACCAGCGGGTAACGGCATGCATGTGTCCCACCAGGCTTTACTTCCAAAGTATATGCTCCTCCGTCCACGAATAGCGAATGTTGCACGGAGATCTTCGCCTAGAGAACTGCAACACCAGGATGGAACGCACCTACTGCCAGAAGCAAAGCTTGCCACTCGCTGTACCAGCTGCGATCCAGTCCATACTTGGATGAAATTGCGCAACAGCTGGGACAGCTGTGATGCCGTCACCGCCGAGTTGCGCAAGCTGTTCGCCCTTACTGGTATAGACGTCGACGAAACGATTCATGTTTCCTATGCAAAGACGCTGCACACCATCCTGTGGCATCAGTTGCCATTGTGCGCGTAGACTGAGTGAGGTTAGCAGATACTAATCTCATACCATCACTTAATTAACTCACATGGTAACCCATCTTCCGGTTTGGTTGTTGTGAGGGATGATCGTGGCAGGCTCCATCTTCTTATCGCTCAACTTTGCACCAATTTTCCAATCGGCACAATCAGTGAAGTCATAGATCTTCACCGTGTCATCGTAGGAAGCAGTAGCAACATTGCCGATGGAGTTGAACGCGGCGTGAGACACGGAAAGTCTGCTTTCATGTTCTCCAAGCAGCGCAGGTGCCCGAGCCTCGCTTTTGCCAGTAATTTTGCGTAAGTCCCACACCTTCATGGTACGGTCTAGAGAGGCAGTCGCAAAAAGATGCTTGTGGACGGGATGCATGCTGAACCCGCCGATTTTCTTCTCCGACAGCTGGAAGAGCTGAGTACCACCAGTGTTATTTGGAGGGGCACGTATATCGTGCATGCCGAAACTGCCATCGAGCGTCGAGAAATATACCAAATTCTCAGTTCCGACGTCAACCCCAGATAAAGGTGCGTCTTCGAGCTTATCCGCAGGCGCATAGATCTCGACCGCTACGCCCTTGTTGAGATCCAGTTTCCGTACAGAAGAGTCGTATGATGCTGAAAACAGCGCGTGAGAGTCTGCCGAACTGAATTGGAACGCTGATATTGTGCGGGTATGGATCTTGAAGGTTGTCACGGCTGGCTCAGCCTCATCATCTTCGTCGTCATCTTCAGCTTTTTCGGCCTTTACTTCTGGCACACTTTGTGATCCATCAAACAGTCCTAAGTTGCCCATCTTATCTCCCGCAAATATTAGGGCTTTGTCCGTGGTCGGATGGAAGCCCAAAGTGTATATACGTTCTGGTGTAAGCTTGATCTCTGTTTGTTCGCGTTAGATCATACGGACTGGGGTCGCACAGCAGGACTGTCTCACGGTTTGGTTCAAATCCTTCCCATAACTGAAGACCGCTCAACTTTTCGCGCAAAGCTCTCAGCTCCTTGTCCGTTGTCTTCTTCACATTTTCGGTGGAAAAGGTCCTCTCATACGGCTTTGCCGGACCAACGCCAGTGAAAAAGTTTCCGCTCTGGTTCCAATGCTGACCGGAAACGATTATATCGCTGAGATTCAGATCGTCGCTAACGCGTTGTCGTTTCGCCCGCTCGGCTTCTTGGAGGGCCGCGTGCTCCTCCTCGGCCTTACGTTTGGCAACCTCGCTATCCGCTACAATACCCTGAAGCCGAGCTGACGTTCGCCTTCCGCAATTTCAGTAATTTCAATTTTGTTTGAGACGGAATACACACTTACCTTGGCACAATTTCCTCTTTCTCTCTTTTTGCAGCAGGCTTCTTCTTCTCCTTTTTCGCTGGTGTTGATGAGCGAGACTTTGGCACTGTCGGTGCTAGACCTGCTTGCTGCGCGTCTAGCTGAAGCGTTCTCAGAAGCGCCTGGTTCTTCGCGATTTGCTCCTGTCGCTTGAGCTCATACTCGCTTAGCTGCGGTTTTGCGCCACGAGCCATGAAGGTCGTGTGCAGTCTAGTCGATGCTGAGATATGGACTGGTAGCGCCGTAGAAGCGAAGGACGAAAGGGAGAGGCTTCAGCAGAGCGCGGACGCGATGTTGTATTGTTTGCGACAAGCGGCGCGGCTGCGACTGTGAAGTCATTCACTAGCGACTCCCGAACGCGTCGTCGCGTGCTCGCGCGACCGCCCGGAATTATCTCGGAAGATTGCCTGTTCCCTCCAAGCGCATCAGAAACCTTTCCGATATCCTTCAACCCTTTTTTTTTTTTATTCTCTACATATTTTGTTCATCTTGCCATGTCACCACTTAACACAGCAAAACGGTCATTGAGCACGCTGGGAACGGCATTCCTACCCTTTCTTTACCAGACGCGGACTATTCTAAACTACACTCCGAGCCGGTTCCCGTCTCGAATACACGCTCTGGTCAGACGCCTCAGTGTCGTCAGCGAAGTGGCCAGTCGACGAGTCCCCTATCACGGCTCTGAAAACACAGATGACGACCTTTCGCACGATGTACCGTTCGAAGGAGAGCAGCCAGCTGCTTTCCACAAGCAGCGTAAATCCACTATAACAGAGACCGAACGAAAAACTTTCGACAGGCTCTTCAAGCAGTATACTTCCGCGAAATCACCGAAGGGGAGGGGACTCAATAATATTACCGATGATTTATCTGATGCTACGGAGGATACTCTGGATTCAATCCTGGATAGTGCAATTGCTGAGTTGGAGCCCAGTGCGACAACTAAGGACGCCCCGGCCGGTCTAACACCTGAAGCACGAAGGAAGCTCATGAGAAGCAATGCCATAATTGATGAGGATGAGGAAACACCACTCAGGAGGGCACAAAAGGAACAGTTCCAACGCGTGGAGAAGATGATGACAGAGGCCAAAAGCGACGTCGAGCTCTGGAACGTCTTGGAGCGGGAGGTTTTTTCCGTTATCCGGCGGTTGGAGCTAGATGCTCTCGACAGTGATGCAGCGATTGAAGAGCAGGCCGACCAACGAAATGATTCACAGCTCAAGGCGAACGCCAAGTCGTACTCGGAGTTGCAGGTCGTCGGACCCAACTATCCATCGTTCATGCTTATTGCTATGCGTCAACTACGCGTGGATTTCCCGGGATCTACGTTGGGCCTTGCATTACTTCCCGCCATTAAAAGTCTAGGCCGAGGATCATTTGCGTTGGGTGCAAGTACCGAGCTCTATAACGAATTACTCGCCATGACTTGGCTTACGTACTCTGACTTCCAAGGGCTCGATGATCTGCTTCAGGAGATGGAGAATGGAGGAATAAACTTTGATGCAAATACGCTGGATCTTCTCGACTCAATCAAGAAAAATGCTCTAGATGCTCGATCAGGGCGCCTTGGGGATGGCGCCACCGCCGTATTGGAGATGGATCGCTTTCAGCGTGGACTTCGAAGGCTGCAACGGTGGCGGGATGCGATTCGATTGCGGATGGAGGCTGAAGCAATACGCCAGGCTAAGGAGTATGAGGTGCAGCTTTAGAGCCTTGAAGGAAGATTCTCCATGGCGACGTTGATGCAAGACGAAATGAACGTAATCACTGTTGCTGACTGAGAATCAACACCTCTGCAAGAATTATTTCTTTTCAAAGAATAGATAGAACAAAAAACACTAGGTGAGATAATTATGCGTGTAAGTCGGCATCCGGTCATAAGTCGAGCTGGTGGCATTCCAAGCCAGGATCTATTGAGTGGGCCTGTCAAATTGGTCTCAGCGATGCTAGGCCCGGGAATTCGCGTAGAGCTCCGCGGCTGCAAGCCAAGAGACGCGCAAATCGCTGGGGAAACTCACCAGCGACTCGACACTATGGCTTCAACAACGCGAGCAGCCCGGCCAACCTTGAGCAGGCTAAGCAGGTCGTTCTTGCGGCCAAATGCGTCGCAACTGTCACATTACCACTCCTATGAGCACAAACAGCCTGCACCGTACCCGCCTGCAGAATCCGCAATTCTTTCGGCCGCGCTCTCCCACGTTCCGACGCACGGCTTCACCAATGCTGCCTTGCAGCTCGGAGCCCGAGATACCGGCTACCTCGATGCCTCGACAAACCTCTTCCCGCGTGGATCCTTCGACCTAATACAGTACTATCTCGTTACCCGTCGGCTGGCGCTCCGTGACACGGTGCAGTTCCCTAAGGGCAATGCCAATTCGGGACAGCGGCAGGGGATCGGAGCGAAAGTCAGACAATTGACACTGGAAAGACTTCGGGCAAATGCACCGGTTATCCATCGTTGGCAAGAGGTAAGAATGCCGCACTAGCTGGGACGACGGCCGTTGCATGGGCCTTGCGGAGAGGAGTGTCGCAGAGCTGACCCTGACGTTGTTCATTTCCACAGGCCCTAGCCGTCATGGCCCAGCTCTCGTACGCACCAGACTCTTTTAAGGAGCTTGCGAAGCTTTCCGATGAAATATGGTTCCTCGCTGGTGACACCAGTGTTGACAGCAGCTGGTATACCAAGCGCGCTAGTTTATCAGCTATATATTCGGCATCGGAGGTGTTCATGACCCAAGATCAGTCGACGGATTTCAAGGACACTGAAAGATTCCTAGACTCAAGGCTGGAGGACCTGGGGAGAATTGGAGGAGCCACGGGCGCGCTTTTGGAGTGGCTTGATTACACTGGTCATTCGGTTGTGAATGTGCTGAGGAGCAAGGGCATGCGCATTTAGACGGAATTGGCTCGTATTCCATTCAGCAAGCAGAAGATGTGTTATTGAGCAACAGCGTGACCGTATTTCTCGTTTGCCGGCGCTAGGACGCGGGAATCTAAGCTCTGTAGCTTTCTGAGGGAAAGGCGGCAGGGTAGGGCGGTGTAGCGAAGTTACGTAGCTGATGTGTCGGCAAAGTGAATGACCGACCGCATCTCGGAATCTGGGGAAGGAAGCCTGGCACTGGCATAGGCGGCCAAGCTTCCAAATTCACCTTGAACTCCAACTCCACGCGTACGATGTTCCGTTGACCCCGTGCTAACCCTCTTCTACAGCCACGCACGCTGCGTCATCCACTCCTGCTTGATTGCGCGCTGCCTACAGCTGCCCCGCTTCGCCGCAGAGAGCTCCGCCCATTGCCAGCCGCCGTCGCTCCCATCTACACCATCGTCCGCTCTACCACACTGCTACGGAAAGCCATCATGGCTGAGGCAGCTCAGATCTTCAACTTTCCCCCGGATCAGGCTGCAGCGGAGCAGCTCTCGCCTGCCGAGTACGACCAATTGATCCGCCAGTATATCTCGCAGCTTGGCCGCATATCAAAAGCTGTCTGGGCCGTTGGACAGCTTGGAGACCAGAACTTGCTAGAGGTAGATGCTCTATCCACGCCCGCATGGGTGGCACCGGCTATTCTGACCCGTTGAATGCAGATCCTCGATCCGGCTATCAACTCGATACCTTACCTTTACGTTCTCGTTCACCAGCTTCAGACCAAGGTCGACCCAGCAAATAGCGCGCTGAATATTCCGGAAGACTGTCGCCCAGGAGGGGAACTGTGGCTGAAACTTATCAACTTCCTCAATGTCTTCGACACGATCCAGATCCGCTATACGGGCACGGAATGGAGAAAGGCTGTGGAATATGTGGATAAGATCGTTCGCCTGACGGATACTGTACGCCACCCAGCGCATGGATTCGTCATATCTTATACTGATATTTGGGTCGTAGCCCGCAATAGGTTTGGTGCCAATTCGCACGGCAATGAGCCGCATGGACCCGACCCTGGGAACCTTCACCTCGCTACATTTGCTCTATCTGCGCCTGTGCCACGAGATCAGGGCTTATTACGAGGCCCTGCCAGTCCTTGACCGATACCTCCACAGCTTTCCCACACAATCAGTCGCTGGCGCGGAGTTCACACACCCATGCGCGGACCATTTCACTAGCGCCGGCTACATCACTCAGCGCTCTGGTCTTTCAGACAGAATCACTGCCACGGATGTTCACGAGTACTTTCTTCTCGGTGCCAACACTTACTTGGCCTTACGCCAGTATAAACAGGCCCAGTTATTCTTGGAGTATATTCTGACAGCACCCACGCAAAATGTCGCAAGTGGCCTGATGGCCGAAGCATATAGGAAGTGGGTCCTGGTGGGTTGTCTGGTCGATGGTGGTGTAAGTACTCGGCTCTTCAAACTTGATATATTCGGGCTAATTGTAATTTTCACAGCCTTCTCAAACGATTAAGACGGCGAACAGCCATGCGCTGAGGACAATTCGCACAGCCTCAAAGGCCTATGACAGTGTCGCTGAGATTTTCCAAGGTGGCGACCCCGCCAGGCTCCAGGCGGAAATAGATGTCGGCTCCCAAATCTGGAACGAGGACGGTAACACCGGCCTCATTAGGGAAGTCCAGGAGCATCAGGCGAAACTTTATGTCAAAAACCTTCAGAAGACATACGCAGCGGCTCCTGTTTCAACCGTGGCTAAGTGGCTGGGCCAGACTCCGGAAGCTGCTGAGCAATATCTGAAGGCTTTGATCGACGATGGCTTCCTGAATGCTACGACGGAGCAGAGCGCGGATGGGCAGCAAATCCTGCGTTTCCATTCGGAATTAGCGTCTGGCCCGCGCACCAAATCGGGAGAGCAGCAGCTCTCCGAGCTCATGGCCCAGACGAAGAGAACGAACGAGTTAGCAGAGCACGTCAAGGCGGCCACGCAGAGGCTGAGCTTGACCAAGGAGTACGTGGACTTTGCGAAGAAGAAGGCACGGCAGAAGGACGAGTCCGGGCAGAACATGGGCGAGACAATGGACACGTCTTGGGATGCCTATGACCAAGACGAGGATATGATGGGAGATCTGTGAGCGGGTTCGGTCGGACCGGACTGCGAAGTCAGCGTGATCGCACGAGGCGGAGAGATTGTATGGCGGCGGCGTCAAGGCGCGTATCAAAGAGCAGCTAATACATGGAGGATGGGGAGATTTGCGCAGCTGGCTCACGGAGTAGGGATATCCGGGCGAGACTTGCATCTTTTGGCTTGAGAGCATGCCGGGGGCTACCGGGTCGGGGCAGTGGCTACACGAGATAGACTCATTCAAAACCGGACGCGATGAAGCTCTAACTAGGCTCGCGCCTCAAGCACTAGGCGGCGTTTCCTGGGCCTGATGGTGATACAGCTCGCTTCGGGGCGCTGGCGGGGCGGGAGGACGACGTGATCGCAGACATTCTTGGGCCGCAGGCGGCGCAGACAGTTACCGGCTCCAGCGCTGAGTTATATCGGCCGCGACGGGGTGGAGTGGCCACTCGCAGCTGTCGAGAAGCCA
Organism: Neoscytalidium dimidiatum; assembly: GCA_037367355.1. Classification (NCBI taxonomy): domain Eukaryota; kingdom Fungi; phylum Ascomycota; class Dothideomycetes; order Botryosphaeriales; family Botryosphaeriaceae; genus Neoscytalidium; species Neoscytalidium dimidiatum. The sequence continues at coordinate 1,018,599 of CM074705.1, read as the reverse complement.
GACGTGAGCTGCTTCAGCAGCAGGCGAGGGGCCAGCGCACGCCACCACGGGATTGCGCGGGGACGGGGGCGGCGACGGAAACGCTCATCAGACCAGCTGCAGGCCTCGACGGAGGATGGTCGGTCGCGGGTGGCAGCACACGGCAGCTGAGGGCTGCAGTGTTCCTGTTTCGCTGTTTCAAGTCACTGACCAAGTGTTCACAGTAGCAGGAGCATTGGCTTTGGACGGCCGCAGCAGGTCTCAGATGGCGGCCGGGATGGTGGCGGGCGCGGCGCAGCGCAGCGGCGGCAAGGATATCCCACGTGCGGGCGTTCCACAGGTCAACGGCAGCGTTCTGCAGGCACCATGTCATCGCGTCAAGCTTAACTGGCCGTGGCCTCTGTGCCTCTCGCGCGCGTCTCGTCGGCGGGCCGCAGCGGGCCCCCCTTGCCTCGGCGGGCGGCTTGGGGTGCGTTCCTGAAGACGGACGCACGATCGCAGATGTGCATAGCTGCATAGCTGCATAGCTGCAGTGAGGCGGGCGGGGCCTGCGCATCAGCGATGCGATGCGATGCGCTGCCCTGTCCTGGCCTGCCCTGCCCAGCGCGCACTGGCACTGGCTCTGGCTGGCTGGGCGAGCACTGGCTCTACTGTCCCTCTCTCTCACTCACTCGACCGCGCCGGGCAGCAGGCCGCGTTGGCATCACGCATGGGGCGGGCTGGCTCGTCCATGTGCGTATTGCGCAAGCACGCGCACGCGGTGCGGGCTTTGGCGCTCGGCTTCAGGGCTTCAGGGCGCTGGAGCGTCTGTGTCGGCGTCGGGCGTGCGCGTCGGGGCCGTGCCTCGATCCCTGCATCAGGGCATCTGGGGTTGGGGACGATGGCCCTGAGGAGCCGCATGCCCAGCGCCGTCCCAGTGCCGTATTGCTGAGCATTGCCATCACCACGGCTGCCGGAGGCCCACGGCGGCGCATGGGAGCGGGCCAGGGCGGGGCGCTGCTGCTGCTGCTGTGGCCGGTTATTAGGCAGCGCGATCTGCAGCGGCCGACTCGTACGTCTGGTCTGGTCTCTCTGGCGGCTGCGCGACAAAAGGACCCTGCCTCCGACCAGTGCGCCGCGAGTGTCTGTCAGGTCTCCTCGCCGGCTCTGTCTGCGTCTGTTGCTCCCGCTGCCCGCCGCCTGCTGCCTCCTCGCTCCCGTCCGTACTTGAACGCGGGCGCGCCGCATCCATCGCGATCGACAGCAGCGCCGCCGAGCGAGAGAGACTCCTGCTGCGCGGCTCTCGAAGCCACAAGCGCGGCCGCCCTCTCACCCCCCCCTGTCCATCACTCAAGGGGCCGGACCACTCACAACACCGTCAGCGCAGCGCCTCCAACCCGCAAACTGCCTGGAGAGCAGCACAACATCCGCCCCGGCCCCAGATCGCAGTCCCCTTTTTCGCCCGGCCGCGACGAGGCTTCGGCCAGCAACAGCAGCACCGCCAGAGCGCGCTTCCGCTCCGCTTCGCATGCATGAACTAGGCGCATGAGCTTCGATTGTTTGGGGCTTCGTCTCTTACCGCCAATTGGCCTCGACCTGCACGGCTTTTACCTAGGACGATGCATTCCGCTAGCAACGCCCACGCCGCTGCCGCCAAATCCTCCCATCATCGCAAGGCCTCCCACTCGAACACCAGCTCCCTGTCCTCCTCCTCCACCTCCACCGTCAAGCGCGCCTCGTCGCTGAAGGCCCCATCGTCCGCCAACCCCTCGCGTCCGCCCACCGCGCCGCCGCTCGACCCGCCCGTTGAGGACGACTCGCCGCCCGACGCACGCAAGAAGCTCAGGAAGCGCTCCTCCACCCACCGCCGCCGCTCCACCGTCGCGCATGTCGCGCACGACCAAGTGAGCAGCCCCATCCGCGAGGGCGTTGGCAACCTGCACCGCTGGTCGCAGTCGTCCACGAGCAGCCGTGCCTCTATAGCGAAAGAACTGCGACAGGGTAGTTTCTCGAGGCGGCTGAGTTTCAGCAGCGGACCCCCCTTGGACCCCCTCCATGGCTCTGCTCTGCACTCTCCGCAACGATCACCTACCAGAACCCGCTCGCCGGAGCTGAGCCCCCGCGGCAGGACTCGACCCTACTCGCCGCCGCCCAAAATCCCGACCCCAGACCCTGCGCCTGCCCTGCCGCTGCTGCCAGCGACCACCTTCGACCCGAGCTCGCCCTTGGTCGCCGCAACGACAAATACCCCCACCCCCGGCCTGTTTACGCCGCCCACCACCCTGTCCTCGGGCCCTGATTACTTCAGCCACAAGCCGTACGGCCCTGCGACGTCTCCCCGGACCAAGAAGCCCCTTCCTCCCAAGGGTTTCGCCAAGTCTCCCCTCGCATCCCCTCCAATCTTCGAGACTTCGAGCAGCCGCTCCACCAAGCCGCTCCACTCGGCCTCCGCCTCCGTCTCGTCGCGGTCGCGCGCACCGTCCATAGAACAGCAGCGATCAGGGAGTGCACTAGGGAAGGAGCGACGCGTCCCACCGCGGGAACAGACGAGAAGCCGAACGAGGGACCGGAGCGTGAGCGGTGCGACTACCGCGTCGGAGGACGACAGTAGGAGGGCTCCTTCACGAAATAGGGATCGTGGGGAAAGGGATAAGAAGACCATGCTGTCGCGCGCCCTACAGAAAGCTAACACTGCGGTGTTGCTCGACAATGCGCAGAATTTCGAGGGTGCGATGGAGGCGTATGGGGATGCGTGCAGGTTGCTACAGCAGGTCATGTTGAGGAGCTCTGGGGAGGATGATCGGCGGAAACTGGAAGCAATTGTAAGCGCATATGATCCGCCGCACCCTTGATCGAGATGCTAATCTTAGCCGCAGCGCGTGACGTACACCAATCGCATACAGGAACTGAAGATGCTCGATCCTGCGTGGCAGTCTGCTGGAGGCAAGGCGTTACCGTCTCGACCAATGAGCGACCAATCGCTCGCGGATACGCAGTCATTCATAGACAACGTCGTGGACGATGACGAGGAAGAACCTGTAGTCATTGAGACTGCTACAATCACGAGAATCGTAAACGACAGGTCCGTCGAGACAACCCGGACTCAGACCTCAAGCCAGAAGCGTCCAGCTCGTGAGTCAGTCCTGTCTTCAGCCATTCGTGACGTTGAGAGCACCATTCCTAAGTCAGCCGATGCCGATGCATTACTGTCTCCACCAACTGCGAAATTGGGAAGCGCTGCCCAAAATCCGGACCGCTCCAACCTCGACTCGCCCATGGATCGCAGCTACATGCCACCTCCGCTGTCTCCTCGGGGACGTCCTTTGTCACCCAATACTGCCGCAGACCCCTTTGATGAACCCAGCATCAGGGAAGCCGTGGAGAATAGATCCGCCAGCCAAGCAAGCCAAGTCAGTCAGCACCACAACCGTGCGGCCAGCAACGAGTCCATATCATGGCTCGATACCATTGATGAGTCAGGTGGTTCTTCTTGCTCTTCTTCGGTACACTCCTTGCATATGGGCGCGTTACAACGGAAACACCTGCGCCACGTCAGTGGTGCCACAGAAGCGGAGTTCGACGCAGCTCTTGACGCAGCCGTGGAAGCGGCTTACGATGATAACCTGGAGCCATATGAAGACGAGGGTCCGATCTCTCCGTACCGGAGGAACGTGGAGATTGCAAAAGAGAGAGTACGCGAAGCGGAAAGGGAAATGGCTATTGAAGCAGCGAAGCGACGAGACAGGGAAATGCGGTTGAGAGGTGAATCGCTACCTCATGTCCGCGACGGAAGCATAGATCTGGGGGGCCAAACCGAGGATGCGGATGATGAAGAGCGAATTCTTGACGAGATGACAAAAGACTACATGCTGGACGACTTCGACTTCGGCCTCCAATCAAAGTCAGCTCTTCCGCGCCAATCAGATTCGAGCACTTTCTCTGGGAGCACATGGCACAGCTCAGTATCTTCCGCACGCAATACGGCTGGGACATCTCTTTCGACTGTTACAGAGTCCGATGCCTCTCCAACTTCCACAGTAACACAAAAACCGCTTCCTGAGCGCCCAGCTACGACATTGCCCCCCGTCTCGGAATCAGAGCCCCAGACTACTGTCCCATTACCACCTACGCCATCTCACAAGACTAGCGCATCCGGAGGAGGCTCCAGTGTGAGAAGCAGAAGGCTTTCTGGACAGAACGCCAAACAATTAAAGATTGAGACGTCAATACCAGCCAACCAAGGACCGTTGACGCAGCAGCCATACACGCTTAAAGTCGACGAGACGCCGGCCATGCCAAAGACGGCGAACGCTACTTTGCCAAATACGTCTTTCAAGATGCCCTCGCAGGCTAATTTGCAGGCTCCGTCCCTGAGTTCAGCTGCCGTCAGTCCTGCGGACAGCATGCCCTCAATTTCTCCGTCAACTTCCTTGACCCAGGCCATGTCAAATGATAATGTGACCAGTGACCCTTCCAGCCGGTCCAAGTCTACTGGCCCTCCTCCGCCTTTGAAGAAAAACAAATCCTCTCTTAGTTTGCGTAACCGTCAAATGTCCGTCTCAAGCCCGGATGGATCTGATGTGTCTGTTGGCACTCCGCTCAGCACCACTTTTACAACATTCAGTCAGCGGAAACCTAGTAATACTCAACTTGCGCAGACACCTGGAATCCCAACCTTCACCCTCGATGGCATGAATCTGCCCACAGGAGGCATGCATCTCTTCGAAGCTGACATACATTCCCCGTACAGCCCAGGATCGCCAAATCCTCTCGCTATCAATGCACCTATCCCCTTGGAACCTTGTCCTGAAAGCTACCTTCTCCGGCCGTTCTGGCTTATGCGCTGTTTCTATCAGACTCTCGCGCATCCGCGTGGCGGATATCTGTCCACGAAGCTTTTCGTTCCGCGCGATATTTGGAACGTGAAGGGCGTCAAGATCAAAAACGTGGAAGAGAAAATTTCCAACTGCGACCTACTCACTGCTGCTCTTCTGAAACTCGGCAAAGTCGATACTCTTGATGCCGAGGCAGTCCTTGAGGAGATGCAGGCCCTAGAGCTCGTATTGGACCAAGTTCAATCAAATCTAATCAAAAAGCTTGGCAGCGAGGTTGGCACCGCTGGCGTGGGTTCCATGTTCAAAGATGCACAGACGGTTGGCATCACTTCGCCTGATGGTAGTACTGCTACCGAGTTGCCTTCGAAGCTTGGTGCTAGCAGTCGATACCTTAGTTCCTGGAAGAAGCTGCGGTCAAAAAACTCCGGAGCTAACCTGGCAAACAACTTTGGATCGAACAAAGATGTCTCCAAAGATTCTCTGACAATGAGCACGTTGCCTATGACCTCATTGCCCAATATCCGGCTAGCCAAGCGTGATGTCTCCCAGGTTGATTTCTCTGGGCCAAACGCAAATTATATGGGCTCCTTGGCACGGCTATTTGACGCCGTGCAAATTCTAGGTAAGCGTTGATCGGCATGCCCCACAATTCATGAAATGATGAGTTAATATATTATGCAGATCAAATCGCGCGCCAAGTAGAAGATCCGGGACTGAAACATTCATCTCCAACTCACGTTGGCCTTGAGCTGAGCGCTCGTCATGCCGCCGAATTCTTTGGTTTCTACATATGCCGGTTTGTGTTGAGCGACATTGCCATGATGCTGGATAAGTTTATTAAGCGCGGGAGCGAATGGGTCTTGATCTAGTTGCTGTTGGCTATTATGGTCTTATCAGCAATGCTGTCGCCGAACACTGCCCCATCACCTACGCATGCTCACTCTGCGGTTCGTTGCAGATGCCATTCCGGATGAGCGTTGCATTTTCTTACGCTCTATGATCTTTCCTACCGTATTACTCAATATACCACTTTTTTTTGTCTCTCTCTCTCTCTCTGTCTCTCTGGGTCTCTCTGGGTCTCTCCCCCTTTTCCGTCCGGCCTTCATACCCTTCCTTCAGAGAACGTCTATCTTGATTCTGCTGTCTGCAATTATGGCGGGGTGCATCTTAAGTTTTGGGGTCTCCACTTTCGTGCTTTAGGGGGTGGAAATGGATTGGGCTTTACAGTTTGTGTTGGTTAGCGCGGATGGCGTAGAGAATGCTTGTCGGACAAAAATTGGGATTCAGAGAGGAAGGACCGAGAAGAGCCAAGATGTCGATACGCTTTTCTGTTCAAGAACTTTGTGCGAATGATATCCCCGGTCGTTTGTCTTTCTCCTTTTCCCCCCTTTTTTTCCTCCTTATGTGACATGGCTTTATCATGGGGATACCCAAATCTTCTCGTCTATCTTTTGTGTGCCTTTTGCTTGCTCTATCTTAGCACCGTTTCCCTTTTTTTTTATCCACTTTTACAGGATCGGAATCTTAGTTTTTGATTCCAATAGTTGACAGAATGCAGCTTACCGCACGAAAGGCTTTCATTCATTCATTCATTCATTCTTTGCTTATGGCTATTTATTATTTTTCTCCAACAACTGGCAAGCATATCTCCATTGCTGCATATCGATAGAGTTACTGAGTCGAACTCTAAGCAACATCTGAGAACGGTTGCATTTGACTCGTTAGTTGGAAGAGGAACTGCACTGGCTCGGCATACACTGCTTCCCAGGTTCATAATCAAGCCGCCGGCTGCATTTGTGCTTCATGTATGTAGACTTGATCCTTTCTCCTAGGCTCGCAGTCTCCGGAGCTTTATTTTTCGTTACTGCTTCACTACCGCTATGGCTGCAGGCGGAATCGCTGTTCACTTTTCTCCATTGAACTGGTCGAGTAGGAACAGGCTAGCGCAACGAGCAGTATTTGTGTATATGCGTATATATTAATAACCATCTCCTAATGCGAATGCTAAAATCTCTGATCCCTTGTGCTCATCATTGTCTGACTGTACGACATGCATCTTCATCAATTTTAGACTTTTCTGACGCACTGTTCGCTTCATAGATCTCCCGAAATGGGGACAGCATTGGTAGATCCTGCCCGTTCCGATTTTGCGTGATAGTAGTCGCGGCTTTCCATTACTCTCTTGCTCAACGCCCTTTTCCTCTGGTCGAGACAGCCGAGGAGTAGGAGTTGTTGTGGTGGTGTGGGCCGAGGTTTGAATAGCCTCTGTTCGAAGAAATAGAGAGCCATTGAGCGTCCCACCCATGTACCAAGACCCTCGGTTGCTTCAGGTCAGCCGGTTTTTCCGAGAGCTAATCTCCTTCATCCTTTACCAATGACCTGATGATCCTCTCACACACAAACCAGTCCCAAGTACGGGAATCCTTACGAGAGTAGTTCTTTCCCTCTGTCAGCGTGAACTTCCGAGCGTCCCACCATGGAATAGACGGCGAAGGGATGACACCACTTTCCTCGGCGCTCGCAGTCTCTTCTTCCCTTTTCTCTTTGGGTTCTTTTCCGGATCAAGGTGGCGCCGGCAAGTCAGGCTCGTGGTGCAACACGCCGTCGTCGCCGGAGAAGTTGCCGAATTAGGGAGCTTTGACCATTCACCATCCCCCCCGGGGCGGGGCCTTCTTTCCCCTCCCCGGCTCTCTTCTCTTCAGAGCCTGGTAATGGGACGGCATGCATTACAACGGTTTTCGATCTAGGGCGCCTGTCACTATAAGCATATTGTACACGTGTGTTTCGGCGCAATAGGCTGGCCTCACGGCCGGACTGTCGTAGGGCTGCAGCTCTTGGTCGTTCATGCTAAGAATTGCGACCTCCGCATATGGGCCGACTAGTGAAGCTTGGCGGGAGTAGTCTGTTGACGCAATTGTGTGCACAAGTAGCAAGAGATGTCGAGTGTAACAGGCTATCTTCGTAGGGCTGGAGAGGATGCTGTGATTGCACATCGCTTGAGGCGAGTAGCAGGCATAGGTTCACACAGCCACGGTTCGACCAACTTCTGTTCAGCGCTGATTTTCATGGATATTTATCGTCGGCACATTATTTTGGAAAATGCCTCCGTTCTCGGTTTCGCTGACGACTTGAGTAGCATAGATCGCGTGCCTGCACGAGAGCCTTTTCACGGGTAAACCAAACCGATTTATTACTGAGATAGTTCTTGCTGCTCAATTGAAGATGCCAAGCTTACCTTACATGTATTATGAGCACATACAGACCTAGCCACTCATAAGGGATATCATTCGACGCCAAACGCCAACTTTACCATGCCTACTCCCAACATCCTTCACCAGATAAGACTGGTCGGGTATGAACCATTGAGGACTCCCCTCAGACCGCAAAAGCAGAAACTGTAATGAGCAACGGTGTATTGGAAAGAGAAAGCAAGAGCGAAGGGAAGAAAAACTAGCATGTGAGAAGAAATACGAGCCATGGTGACATTAGAACCGGAAATGAAAACTCGTGGCCTCTCGTACACCCGACTGCAATACAACGGGGAGGTAAAGCAAAGCGAAATGGCAAAAACGCCAATGGGAAATGGAACAAAAAGAGTAGGGGAGAAAACGTGAAGGGAGATTCCTGTTTACTCATCGAAAACCGGCTCCAGCCGCACACCACCGAAGCTCCATCCTCCAACTACGACACCCTCTTCATACTTCTTCGTCACCATCAAGCCTAACGCACCCTCGAGTGCCACGTCCACTAACACATCACCCTCAATCTCGATCCAGCCCTTCCCCTTCTTCTGCGCATACCTCGTCCGCCCCACCCTCACACGGACTGCATCCGGATGCAGCAACACTGGCACGATATCGGGAGTGATCTTGACGTCGACATACCTCTTTCCGAAGGTCTTGGGGTCAAAGGGCTTGCCTACTGAGAAGACGAGTTCAGTCGGCGGATGGATCTCGCCACCATGCTGCTGCTCGCTGGTATTGCTGGGTCCCTCTCCTTCTTCTCCGCTCTTGAGCTCGAAGAAGCATACAATGAACTTGGCGCGGTACTTCCCTGGTGGAATGCCCGTTCGTAAGACCCGTAAGCACACATTCTCCGCGCGCTTACAGGTCAGAACCGCAGTCTCCTCCCTTTTGCCATCGCCATCCAGATCCATGGCGACCGGTAGAATCTTTTGCGCGCGGCCGGTTCGTACGTTGACTGCTAGCCCGGCGCGCCCAGAAGGACTGGTCTCACGGCCCTCGCCGAGGGCCTGGAATTCACTGAGAGGGGGGTGGTAGCCCAGTGGGAATCCTGTCTTGAAGTCAAGCTCATCGGAGGCGAAGGAATGATCCTCAAGGCCGAGGCCGTCGACACCAACGCGGAAGGAGAGGGCTCCGATTTCGAACTTCGGAGGGAGAGCCGTCAGCTTGACGATGAGGTCCGAGAGTTCGCGAGCATGTATCCTCTCGGATCTCATATATTGCTCTGTCAGCGCGGCCATCTCGTCCTCTTTCATCCATTCCTCCAATGACACGTCATCGAGACCGCTGTTGACGTCGAATCGGGCGTAACGGGTTGCTGTTCCGTGGTACATGCGCTGCATCTCTTTGTCGACTCTCGCGGTGCCAGTTGCCATAGATGCCAGCGCTGACGCAAGCGCAATATCTGTTCCAAGACCGAAGGGGAGCCAACTAGCCACCTTCTTGACGGAGGGGATGGTTTGCAGGCCTGTTCCTATGGACACGATTACACCGATAGGACGGCCTTCCCAAATCTCCTTTGCAGCATAGTCAACTTCGGCACAGGGATTGTTGAAGCCGACGCCGCCGTCAAGATAGGTCATGCGCGGTGTGCCGAATGTCATCTCCTCGAAGAAGGTAGGAGCTGCGGACGTAGCACGGAGAGCTTCCCAAATTCTGGTCTGTCTGTCATTCGGGTTGTAGGTCGACAGTAGGCGCGGCAGGCCAAGGGCGTTCTTGAGCGTTGTGACAACAAAGGTGCGGCATCCTTTCCGGTTGGGTCGTCTGTGGACAGAACCCTTAGGGTGTACGCGGAAAGTACTCCTTCTTGTGATCCCGTCCTTGGATACTATTGAGGAGGCATCGGCATCTTTGGATAGTTTGCTGCTGTAGCTCTGCCATAGCGTTGTTCGTGACTGTTCGACGAGGTCTGACCGTTGCTCCTCGATTTCTTTAGGAAGGTGTAAGCTCTCTTCGGGCGAATCGGTGAGACGTGGTGGCGAGGGCTGGTCCGCCCATATGCTCTCACCCTGGATATCTAGCGGCTCAATTATCTCTTCGAATAGCGAGTCGTCCCACATGGGCTCGTCCTCTTTGTAGCCCAGCTCGACGAGGGCAGTCTTAATAGCAGCCTCAAGGACGGCACCGGAGAAGCGGGTTGAACTGGTGGGTAGGTTTATGCCGAGGAAGCTGACAGAGCGATCCTTCCTGAAGATGTCGGCGGCGAGCTTTGTGTAAATGCGGATACAGGTCTTGACGTCGAGACGCAGCCTTCCCAGGAGCACGGCGATGATGCCACCGGTCGAGGTACCGCCGATCAGGTCGAAGTAGTCGCAGGGTTTGAGTGGTTTGCTGCCATGGAGGTCACGTCTTCCCAGGCGTTTCTCTTGAGTAGCGATGTTTTCCATGAGATCGTCCAGAACCATCAAGCTGGAGAGGCCGCGCACGCCACCTCCATCGAGAGACAGCAGGCGCAGCGGAGCGTGTGGGTTTCGTTGCGATCCCTCCATGGGTGGCGAGCGCATGTTCGCTGGGTGATGATGAGGTCAAAGGTGGGAAATGAGTGGGCAATTTATATGGGTCTCGATGTGGGAGGCTCAGAGGCCGCCCTGGTGACGCAACTCTGGAGGCTCTGGAGGGTGTGATGAGTCAAATGTCTCTTTGGTGAAGAAGAATTCATAGACGGGCGCAGGCTTTGGGCGGTGGTCTTGTGCTTGTGCGACGCCGGTAGGCTGGTTCGTAAAGGCTACTGCCCAAACGGGGCGAGTGACACGGAGGCGGCCAAGCAAACAACGAGAGCAAGGAAAGCTAAGGCAGGCTCTGGCGGGACGGCACGGTGTGGAGCCGGGTCGAGGCTTTATATCATACACAGCCTGCGTATTTTCCCGGAGGCGGAGGCTTTGGACGCAGGCAGGCACTGGGGTGGAGGGAGGAAGCGAGAATGCGGCTGAATGTGTGCTAAATCGGGCCTCTGCCCGGCTGCCGGGACACACAGAGCAAAATGGCGCCAATGACTGCGATGCGCGCTCAAGGCTGCGGCTACATGCGGGCGAGGAGAAACCCCATTTGCGCGCTGCTCCCGCCGTCAGCTGCAGGGTGTCGGTTGTGATGGTCATGCGAACGCCACGCCCGTCAGGATTGCAGCGCCCCCCGCTGCCGCCTGCACCTCGCCTGCCTTCCATGGCGAATTGGCAAAGATCTTCCGCTGTGTGTTTCTTGTCTATTTCGATTGGGCACAGCCAGATAAGCAATATTTGTGCTTGGCTAGCAGCCATCACCGAGGAAAAGGGGGGAAAGAAATGAAATAGAGATATTGGCATGACAAAATCAATGTTGAGGAAAAGGTATACTCCCTTTTATAGAATGGGACAACCATGGCCGAAGCTCGCCGTATCCTTAGCCACGACAACTTCGGCACCGATCTTTGCTAATAGTTGTTTTTTTGTTTTTTTTTGAAAGCCCTCCCCCATCCCTCCCCCCCCCCCCCCCTTCCGGGGGGCAAACCAGTCTGGATCCCTTTCTAGGCACCCGTACCGAGTCTTCAGCGAACTGACTACCTGCTGTGGTAGGTTGAAGCTTCGACAGGGCTCGTACCACCGACGCGGGCCTCGACTCTCGCAGTTCCCCTCTCAAGCCTCCAAGTGGCCGTTTCGGGGAGAGGGCCAATGGGACGAGGCGCACGGTAGACTTGAGTATCTCTCAGGCCTAGTGTTGGGCTTTGGAAGTTTTTCTCCTTGGTTTCCCACAAGGAAAAGCCGCACTTCAGCAGGACATTCCGGCTTGCAATGTGGTCCGGATCGATCTCGGCCGTTGCATAATCATGGACGCCTTCGTACTTGGTCCAGAATAAGGGCATAAACGCTTTGACAGCTTCGGTGGCCAGACCTTGGCCCCAGAAGTCAGTATGTAGCAAGTATCCAATTTCGGGAGCTCGGGCAGCACCCAGCACGCCGATGACTCTGTTCCTTTCCTGGCTCGGGCCGGTGGGCAGCAGCTCGATGGAGAAGTTGTAGCAGTTGGAACGGCTCAGGCAGCCGCGGATCCAGTCCTCGGTCTGCGACACATCAGTAGCTGGGCCCGTTGGACTAATGCGCCTGGTCAGCCTTGAGGACGCGACTGGGCAGGCACGCAAATCGCATACGTGTACTTCATGATCTCCGGTCTCTCCCGCAACAGGTGCACATCCGCCACATCGTCGAGGCGCAAGCGGCGAAGTCGAAGGCGATCGGTCCTGACCTCCTCGGTGAGATCCGCCGGTGCTGACATTGCGTGATTGCACGTGGGATGAGAGTGCAGCAAGGCACATGTGGCCAGAAACGACCAGAGTGCAGGAGTTTTGAGTCATTTAGGAGGCGGAGCTTTGGTGGTTGGAAGCTGGACGCTACGTCGAGGCGGGGGGCGGGCGGCCTAAGCCAAGACAGTATGTAACGAAGCTGTTCTACATGGCATCGTACTAGTTCTGCGCGGACACGGGCAATCTTTGTAGGCCGCGGACGATCTGTAGATCTGCTGACTCAGGCATACAAGCATATTTCTTACATGTACAGTAGTACATCCTCTACAGCTACCGACCGACACACCTGCTCTCGAAGGGCACAAGCCCCACAGTGCACTGCCCTCTTTACGCACGCAATGCGGCTCTGCGACGTCACAGCCCCAACATCGGAGAGTCTCCCGCTTTCCAATTCTCGTGTTACACCACGACGTCGCCTATCCTTCGTCAATCACCGCTTCAGGCAGACACCGTGCCGGACAACGAAGGCGCAGCGGACAGGGCGAACACACAACCCGACAAAAGCAATCATGCGGACGGTGCCTCGTTCGGTAAGGCTGGGCATTATGTCACCGAACGTGCATGATGGTGGTCAGGAAAAGACTCTGGTGTACCCCGCACTTGGCGTCTTACTCTTCGCAGCATCTGCGGTCCCTTGCTGTCAGCTTTCTCCGTACTGTACGTCGATCCTCCTACCTCGCCAACCGATTCGAGATTACAGCAGAAGCTTCCTCGTCATTACTCATCCGTCGGATTTGAAACTGTTCCGCACACATCGTCTTCCTTATCCCCATCCGTTCATCAGATAAGATGTGCTCCTCGCTCTCATTGTCAGCGTCGCCGCTGACAGCATGTCGCCACTCGCTGTACGATGCCCTGTACGCATCAAGCTCTACAAGTCCTTCGGGCCTGAATCTTGGGGCCCCAGGGAAGACCGCGCCCGCAGACCTGTTCCCGCTATCTTTTCTTGATCGGCTCGAAGAACTCCCTCTGAACGTGTCGTGGAACATTGGCCGTAATGGCGGAATGCAGGCCGTTATGATTGCAATGTTGCACTCCACCTGTGACCAAAGAAGGATCTGACATCATGATCAGAAAAGTCGCTCAATCGCCCGCAGCAGAACTCACATAGATGGCATCATATGGCACGTCCTTAGAAACGGTGTAGATATAGAGTGCGTTGAGCCGAACTATCGATGCCGCCACTGCAACACTGCCGGTGAGGAAAATGCCGATGAGAGCCCCTGAGCGATCAGTACGGAAGACTCCCTGGCGTGGGGCGTACACTCACAGCGTCGGTTTCTTGGTACGTTAAGCCTGGCCAGTACCGGGATTGGAAGCACTAGGATTGCAAAGTCTGTTGCAATGCTGATCCCGGCTGTGGAGAAATAAGTCTTCGGAAGGTTGTTGCAGCCCCTGGGGAAAGTCGGACTCCACGCGTCGGATATCCTGTGTCGGCACTCGAAAGCGTTGACAAATACGACCACAGCCGTGTATATCGCGACGATTGTGGCAATGACCCAGATCCACATCCTCATGGTCTTCTGTGAGAATATCTTGTGGTAAAGTGCAAGTATGCTTGCCTTCGCGAAAAAGAGCGTGAACGGATACACCATCTGGTAAGCATACCAGTGCTTCAGTGTCGGCACGAGGATTTCCGGAGGAAGGTCAGAAAGATGTCTACTTTTTTTTTTTCAGTCAGCTTTGCACTGGTGTCATTCCCGGTGAGGGCGGTTACCCCGTTCCGTAACTGATGTGGATGATATTTGCCACGCTCATCCCGAGCACAACGAGAAAGGCTGTGACTATGAGATAGTCATCTACGCCGACGCATCGGACGTAGTAAGCTCGACAGTACATCCTAAAGGCGATCGATTGATCTCAGCTGCGTGTAAACCCAACGGAGATGAAAATTCAATTTCATGAGCTCCGAATAAGCAAACATCATACCTGAGGACTACTGTGGTAAAAGAAAGAAGGAGGAGTGAGCCTGATACTGCCAGAAACATGGGCTGCCTAGATCCATTGCGTGTCGTGATCTCCTGCATCTTTGAAGGCCTGACAGGAAACAAGTTAGCTGTGTCGGAGATCGAATAGGAGCCGGGAAGCAGTACTCTTGAAGTATGTCGTATACAAATTGTTGCATCGACCTGTGTTTGCTCGGTTGACTACATTGCGTCTGCTTGCGGGTGCGACATCATATCCATCCCGCTTTCTCATATTCCCCCTCCATCTCAGGACCTTCGATCCGAAGGCACTGTAAACTTACAGGGGTTGGGCGCGCAGATTCTAGTCCGTACACTTGGAATATCGGTGCTAGAATTGTGTATCCACTCGATGCGGCAATGAGCTCTCGCTCCAAGCGCCTTCAACGTATCATTGCCCTTCGATATCCATATCATTGGCGAAATACATCAGTGTCGTCACGGTAAGGGTTCCAGGATCTGCTGAGATGGTGGTGTCTGGCACGTTGAGTATCATATCGTGCGACATGGCGAATTCGTGGCCAAAGAAGCCCAAGATCGGACAGGAGCCTGGGCGCCCTCAAGTTGCGTGCCGTCTCCGCCCACTGGACACATACGCACTCTCAGTCACAATCACAGTCGGGTTAGCCAATGGCCGATGGGGTCTCCGGTGAATATGGGCCAACGGCGGGGGTTCGCCGCGAATGCTATTATAATTGAGTCCGATGCCGCCGAGGTATAATTTGCGGCCCGGGGCCACCGATGCCGTAAGACAGTTGTGTGTGGGATATAGTCGTCTTCCCCACAATTACTGCTCCGCAGTAGATTGGAGGCGACCTGTCGTTCGCTGACAATGAGGCCGAGACCCCCGGACCCCAGTGTGCTGTGCTGCAGATCACAACAATGCGGACGCTGCCCGTCATCGAACTCGACCCACCAATGAAGAGGCACGAACAAGGATTTGTGCGTGCTCGCTCGCGTGCGGATCTGCTGAAGGAATTACTGGCCCTGGAAGGTGTGAGTGACAAGAAAACGAACATTTTCGACCCGTTTTGGGCTTTCATAAAGTCGCAGTCGCACTGCGGAGCGGAAGCGGATCTCCTATGGTCCCCGAGCAGCTGTATCTACGCGATGCCTGGCCTGCGTGTGCCACACCCTCACCATTGGACGCGTCAACGCCCGTGCCGCTTCTTTCCTGCCCTGAAATTGTGCGCGTATGAAGCACAGCAGAACATTGCTAGCCTGAGTGCAAAGGAAAAAAAAAAAAAAAAACACACAAACAAGCAACAGGGGAAGCAGGCGTGTGGGCCGAAACAGGGAAAGGCAGGCCGAGTATTCTGC
Source organism: Neoscytalidium dimidiatum (assembly GCA_037367355.1). Lineage (NCBI taxonomy): Eukaryota > Fungi > Ascomycota > Dothideomycetes > Botryosphaeriales > Botryosphaeriaceae > Neoscytalidium > Neoscytalidium dimidiatum. The sequence continues at coordinate 1,003,007 of CM074705.1, read as the reverse complement.
GCCGCAGAGAGACTGCCGTTGCCAGAGGTGAGTCGGTGCTCAGATGGCCTCAGCGCCCTGGTATTCCGTGTCCACCTGCCGTGGAAATGTTAGCCAAAGATCCGAGACCCTGAATTCCCAGCGGCTTGTCTGTCGTGGCCGGCTCCGGCTGTGCAGAGAGGGCGGTGTGTCCAGGCCGTGTCCCTGGGGTACATAGAATGGCATCTTCCATGCTTCCGAACTAAGCCCTTGTCTCTGCAGCTAAGTGCCGCTGCTCATCTACCCGGACAGCCCTGGAAAAGAACCGATTCTGCAGGAGACTTGCCACTACGGCTTTGCATGAAGATGCATCTCTCGACTTTGCGGGTCACTCTTCGCAGCTTAGCTGTTGTTGTTTTCGTCGCACCTGCCGTTGCCAAAGAGAGTTGCGCGAATCCGCCGCTACGGAAGGAGTGGTACGTGCTCTTGGTTCCTGAAGAGCCTTGGCTGAGGTTCTGACTTGAGTCTGCTCCGCAGGAGAAATCTTTCAATATTTGAGAGGAAGTCATACATCGATGCCGTTTTCTGTCTCAGCTGGACACCCGCCATTTCGGGGCTGAATGGAACCATCAACCGCTTCGACGACCACCATGCTATCCACAGCGAACAGACGCCAAGAATCCATTGGGTTGTACGTCTGCACTTTTCATTGTCTCACCCCCCAAAGACTGACCTACTTCTGCAGGGTCATTTTGTGCTCTGGCACCGTTACTTCGTCGCGACTTATGAGAAAGCGCTGAGGGAGGAATGCGGATATAGGGGCGCCCAACCGTACGTCCTTGGACTGGCCCTGGTCCTTCCAAAGCAGCCCCCGAGACTGACTCCTGAAACACAAGCTACTGGAATTGGTCCCTCGACGCATCTGCAGACCAAAACAGCACATCGATTTTTGAATCAGCCGTGTTCGACCCGCTCATCGGCTTCGGCGGCAACGGCCCGTGGGTCGATGCCACGGCTGAGCAGAACCCGCTCAACCTGACCGGCCACACAGGCGGCGGATGCGTACAGGACGGACCGTTCGTGTATCCGGCATTCCGGGTTAACATTGGTTTGCCGGGGTGCCTGAAGCGAGACTTCACACCATGGGTGATGAACAGCTTCGCACAGCAGAGCTTGGTCGACTATGTGACAAGCCAGCCGGACTACGCGAGCTTCGCCTACGCGCTGGAGGGAATCCCGAGTTTTTCGGCACCGAATATCCACGGGAGCGGACATTTCGGCGTCGGCGGTGTTCTCGGAACGATTGGAGACGCTGCGAATTCCCCTGGAGATCCTTTATTCTACCTTCATCATACCAATCTGGATCGGATCCTGTGGGAGTGGCAGCAGAAGGACCTGCCAACACGGTTTCATCAGGTTGGTGGACCGGTGGACCCCTTTGACTACGGTGGGAAGAGCGTAACGCTGGACTTCGAGATCAACATTGGGCCGCTCGCTGGCAACGCAACGTTGGAAGACTTGCTGGATCCTCAAGGAGGTACACTTTGCTATAGCTATGAGTGAGAGATTGGAAAAGTAGCCGGGGGGCTGGCCACGACAATCTTGTCCTTCAGAGGTTGATAATGGTGGCTGTGTCAATAGGAAACAGAAAAGAAAAAACTTGATCCACATTGTCTTTTAATCGACGAGCAGGCGATGGTCATAATCGTGGTGAGGTCGCTGTGGATCGACAAAGGGGAGCACGGGTGAGATTGAATAAGTGGCCGCACGGGCCACGACTTCCTATCTGGCCTTTAAGCGGGCTTCAGCCTCTTCCAACTCCATCTCAATACACCTTGGTTTGCAAAGTCGAACTCTGCAGAACTCAATGACTTTGGTCAAAACCACTGACTGAATTCCAGTGTGGTGAGCTTCCGAGCGGGATCACGTTCCAGAATAGCCCAGGATGTCCGCTCTCTCCGCTTCCGCAAAGGGGGCCACCTTTCTCATTCTCCTACAAGTCGGATCGCGCGCTCTCACTTTCGCCGTCAATCAAGTTCTGCTGCGATTTCTTTCTCCAGAGCTTCTCGGCATCTCCGCCCAGCTCGAGCTCTTCTCTATTTCCGTCCTGTACTTCTCTCGGGAAAGTCTTCGCGTTGCGCTTCAGAGGCAGACCGGCAGCATCCAGGCTGTCATCAACCTGTCCTACATAGCCATTGCTCTGGGCTTTGTCCTTTCTCATGTCCTCGCCTGGACTTGGCTGCGCGCCGGCGTACCTGACGTGGCCTACTTCCGGCAGTCGCTGTGGATCTACGCCTATGCTACCATTTTCGAGCTCTACACCGAGCCCGCTTTTACGGCAACGCAGCAGCTAATGCTTTATAATATCAGAGCATCTGCTGAGAGCATGGCAACTCTTGTGAGATGCTTCGCGACTTGCGGATTCGCCATCTTCGCTAGCAAGTTCGGCTGCGAGCCCGGAGCCTCACCGTTCGCCATCGGTCAGCTTGCATACTCCCTTGTTCTGTTGGCCGTCTACACTCGGCGTGTCGTGCCCGTATCCAAGAAGGAAAGCTTCTCTCTGCTGCTCCAGGCATTGAAGAAAGGGTATCCCCTCGCCGCCGTTCCTATACCAACCGATCCCGAGCTGACACAATTCCAGCGACCCGAAGGAGTACATCATAGACTGGTTCCCCCGCTCTCTCTGCAAGCTCGGGCTATCGCTCTTCCTCCAGTCCAGCATCAAATACGTGCTTACGCAGGGCGATGCCATCCTGATCACGTCGCTGACCACGCTCCGCGACCAGGGCGCGTACGCGCTGGCGTCCAACTACGGGGGGCTGATCGCGCGCATGCTCTTCCAGCCCATCGAGGAGAGTAGCCGCAATCTTTTCGCGAAGCTCTGCGCGCCCGACCCGGCGAGCCGCAAGCGCGAGGCGACGGGCATCCGGCAGGCGCGCGTCATCCTGCAGACGATCATCCACCTCTACGCGCTCATCTCGCTGGCGGTCTGCGGGCTCGGCCCGACGCTCGCGCCACTGCTGCTGCGGGTGGTGGCGGGCTCGCGCTGGGCGGATACGGGCGCGGGCGACACGCTGGCAGCATACTGTTACTACATCCCGCTGCTGGCGCTGAACGGCGTCACGGAGGCCTTCGTCGCTTCGGTCGCGACGAACGCGGAGCTGCATCGCCAGTCGATGTACATGGGCGTGTTTTTCGGCGGCTTCGCCGGGGCGGCGTATGTGTTTCTGAGGGTGTTGGGGATGGGCGCCAGGGGGCTGGTCTGGGCGAATTGCGTGAACATGGGGTTGAGGATTGCGTGGGCGGCGGCGTTCATCGGTGGCTGGTTCAGGAAGGAAGGCGAGGTGAGTGTTGGAGCACTTTCATCCTCCGCGGGTGTTTTGGACTGATTCTGCTACGCTAGAATTTCGACTATGTGGCCACGATGCCAAAGGGCTTGAGCGTCGCGGTCGCGGTGACTGCACCGGCAGCGTTCAAATTGACAGAAGGAATTATGAACGAGTACGGGCTCCTTGGAGAGCTTGTCAAGTCAGGGGCGGTTGCTGGTGTTTTGGGGTTGACTATGTAAGTGTTGTGACCCTGGCTGGGGAGAGAGATGATGCGGTTGCTGACGTAGTGGCCCAGCCTGGCTCTTGAACGCGACTATCTGCTCCAATGCTACCACATGCTGCGCCCGAAGAAGGAGGCACCTCCGGAAAAGAAGGAGAATTGACTGCACGTCTGCAGAAAGATGCGCCGACTACGGCCACCCAAGGCGGTTTGTAGGTAGACGGCACACATAGCGCAGTAGCAGCAGTAATACTGTGAACACGGGGCGCCCAAGCTCCGGGTTGGGACTGCACACGGGAATGGAGACAAGCGGCTCTCGACAGGCGCAGAGGCTTATACGGGCCTGATCGGAGCTTGACGACGAACTTCAAACGTCGTAAAGATTCCGAACTCGCTGGGCATGCAGGGGGGGTCCGACATCGCTGTGCTGGAGCGCGAGCCGACTTTCGGCGAAGGGGGGAGAGGGTCGGGGCAGCGAGCGACGTGGTGATATCGTGATGCTGCCCGATTGGGAACCACCAGATTCCTTGCCGTGCCCCCGCGCTCCGGACTTCGGGGTAAGACGCTGCGCTGGGCGAGAGCAATTGGGCCTGTTTGGAATGCAGAGCTTATTATTGGCGAGCCTATTCGCGCTCTGTGGGCCCGAGTGTAGCAAGCTCCCAGACAGCCTGCCTTGCTTTACGCACGACAATTGCTGCTCGTTTGTTCTCGCAAGCAGCAATCCGGGCTCTAGCTGTACGAGCATGATGTTTATGCTGGATTCCCCTTCCGCTGGCTTGGAAGAGGGCCGGATGGGAAAGTTACAAGGAACAAGAAGCCCATCTCACCTTACTCGCAGCTGTGGCGGTGCTCCGAGCTCGCAGCCACAGTTCTGCAGCACTAGCACAGTGACAGCTTCTGTCTCCGCAATCCATCCGCCCTTTGTGCCGTTTCCAATTCGTGCTCTCCTGCCATCGCAATGCTCTCCCTCCGCCTCATCCGCCAGCTGGCCGACGACGCCCTGCTCGGCCAGCCGTTGCCGTCGGCTTGCCGTCGCCGAAGCATTTCGCAATGCGCGACGCGACGCACCCTTCTCGCATTGACGCCCGTCCGCCATAACCTCCCGCCCGCATCCACACCGCGCTGCTGCGTCCGCCCCGCCTCGTCGTCCATGCGCTGGAAGGGCCGCCAGGCTCGCGACCGCTTTGCCAAGGAAGCCAAAGTTCGCGGCCTCAAGAGCCGCGCTGCATTCAAGCTTCTTGAGGTATGTGCATACACCACGGGGACGAGCAGTTATGAAAAGAAAAAAAAAAAAAAAGACAGAAAAGTGCACAGTGGCTGATCCATTGGCCCAATGCGTAGATGAACGAGCGCTATCGCCTCTTCAGACCGGGCGCCACCGTCGTTGATCTTGGTTACGCTCCCGGCTCGTGGTCCCAAGTCGCCATCGATCGCACCCAGCCCGGCGGCCGCGTCATCGGCATCGACGTTATACCCGCCCAACCGCCCAGGGGCGTATCCACCATACAAGGGAATTTCCTCAGCGAGGCCGTGCAAGCTGAAGTCAGGGCTTATGTGCAAGACCCGGAGAGGGGAAGGGCTGTGCAGAGGCAGGTGATCTGGGCGGGGGAGGAAGGGGAGGGTGAAGCTGACGAGGTGGAGGAAGGAAACGAAGCTGAGGGCAAAGGCTATACTGAGGACGAGCTGGAAGAGCAAGAGAGGGGCTATATCGATCGGGAGAGGAGAGCGCCTCTGATTGCGAGGCCTGATGAAGAAAATCATCCCTCCGGAGGTCAGTCCGGGAACCATGCTGGTGCAATCTCCGTCGACGATACCAAGAAGCACAGGTTAAGCAGGCGCGCGCAGGATGAGGCGTTGGGTCGTGTTGTCGATGTTGTGCTGAGTGATATGTCCGAGCCCTGGGATCAGACCTCCGGTTTCTACAAGAGGAGCCTTACTGAGCCCTATCTTAGGATGATGAACACGAGCGGGATAGCGTTTAGAGACCACGCGGGCAGCATGGTAAGGCTCTGCCACCATGCTTTACGACATTACATGGAATCCTTCCTGATGCGCCGAATTTAGGACCTTTGTTATGCCGCCCTCACTTTCGCTTTCGACACACTGCGCACAGGCGGCCATTTTGTCTGCAAGTTCTACCAGGGCGCCGAGGACAAGGCATTGGAGAAAAGGCTGCGTACGTTGTTCGAGAAGGTTGTTCGGGAGAAGCCCGAGTCATCAAGGAGCGTGAGTATTTTGCCTTTGTGACTCCGTATTGAGCCCCCTTTGACAGTCAACTACAGGAATCCAAAGAAGCTTTCTTCGTCGCTCTGAAACGAAGGGCAGATCCTTCGAAAGAGGAAGTTTTTAAGACGGATTGAAGCAAATGTAATTAGCTAGTGAGCCAGTCAGACAATGATACCCAACCCCCTCCTGCAATCTTGGAACTATCGCAGCAACAAATAGGGCTCTCATGTGGAAAGCCAGAGCATTTCCCGAAGGCAAATAACCTTGGAAAATCGAAACCGTTTACGCCCAGACAACAGCTCCACCTCGGGGTGGGAAGATGGGAATTAGTTGCGCTGCTAGGAAAAGCAACAGCGGAATTCCCTCTTTCCAAGCAACAGGCATGCCACTCTCACCTACGAAAGTTTTCGTCCAATCAATCGCTAGGAGAGCTATAATCTAAACTGCTACTAGGGATGCACGATCCCGAGACATTGAGAGAGTGCAGCTGCAACAGTGAATAGGTAAGCACCAGTTATATGGTAGAAGTACTAGCAAGCTCGATAGAGTGCTTAGGCTTGCGCGACAGGACACGCAGGAGGGCATTGATAAAGCCATTGGCCTTGGCGACCTGCTTCGGGAAGGGGTGCTTCCGGGTATAATTCAGGAAACTTGACCAGCTTTCGAACTTGATCAAACGCACATGCTCACCCGGCCCACCGGTCTCCGGTCCAGCCATCATGCCGATCTCACTGCCAAGTCCCTGTTCTGAGGGCAGACTGCGCATGTGGTTCACGAGATTGACGAGATTGATCATGACCGAGCCGTTCTTCAAGGCCTGTAGACAGAATATAACACTTAGCACAGTCATAACGGTTGGACTATAGGATAGCTAAAGACGAGACTATCACTTAAGGGTGCTCTACTTACCCTCTTGCACTGCGTGATAGACTCTCCGACAGGAACGTGGATGATGCGGCACAGCTTTTGCCAATTCTCCAACTTACTGGTCGAAGGATCAAAGAAGCGATGGAACTCTTCATGGAAGAACTGGGTGCGGGCGTCGCGCCACTCACGTGAACGCGGCTGAAGACCATTACTGAGCGCCACACGAGCGAATTCTGCCTGGAGGGTGACCGTGGGGTTGGGTCTGCATGGCGGTGGCCGACGGCTGGAGACGGTAGTAAGGGCACTAACCCCGGTGTCGGTGTCTATGTCTGCGTCTTCATTCTCCTCGCTACGGCTGAAAGGTTGGTCCAATCCAAGGTACGCGCGACCGAAGCATTTCTTCCAATGGCGGCGCCAGGCGGGAGAGTTGATACGCCAGCCACGCTTGATGGAGAGGCATTTGAAATTCTCGAGAACGCTGACGGTGCTGTTGACTTGATAGTCTGGGAACACGTGGAAGAAAGTGGACTGCGCGAGATCGGCGAAGGGGTTTTCGTCCTCAGTGAAGTCCTGGCCGAAGCAGGCACGCCAATGGCGGCGCCAGGTAGGAGAGTTGACAGTCCAGCCGCGGCGGAGGGCAAGGCGCTTGAAATTCTGAATGACTGTGACGCTTCGTTCGACATCGTACTCCGGAAAGTCGGCGAAGAAGTTGAAGCGTACGTCTTCGGCGGAGACTACGAAGGGATTCTGACCATCGGTGTAGTTACTGCTGAAACATTTGCGCCAGTTCTGTTTCCATTCGTTTGAGCCAATAGACCAGCCGCGCTGGATGGCCAGAGCCATGAAGTTATTGAGAACGGTAAGGGACGCGTTGAAGGTGTAGCCGGGAACGGTCGTGAAATAGACGGGCGAGCCCTCCGTAGGGCCGGGTGGAGGCATCTTCCTGGCAGCACTTGGCTGTGGTCGTTTCGAGGAGATTATCGGCAGCTACAGGGAAGAAGGGTGAGGAAAGGCGATGCAGCGGGTGGTATAAATACTGACCATCGATTGGCGATTAAATTTACGGCTATGCGGGTCATCGGCTTGCCGCTGGTGAATGTATGGGCGCACACAGATTGTTCCGGCCGTTTCTGTGACGGTGTTGTGATCGTGACGGCACAAAAGAGATAACCATGAACAGATGTTATGCAGAACACGTGATGATTGAGTCTATCACCGCCTAACCACTGTCAATTTGGACTCGTATGAGTTCATGAGGACATCGATCATGGGAATTGGGATCCATCGCCGACCGCATCCAATTTGATTGTTGTGAGCCATGTGGTGCAAGTCCGTCGAATTGGCTTGAATTTTCTCCTTTCCTTCCGGCAGGCCTCTTCTTAGGCTTCCTTGGTTCATTCGAATGTTTTGCGGCTTCGCTTGATTTTGTGCTCCAATTTCTTTGGCTCCTCAGCGATCGGTCCTCGTTCCCCAAGCTTGCGTTACCCCATGTTCCAGTACTGGGAGCCTTTTGATTCTGGTTGTGCTACGAAATTTTGCGTTTAGGTACAGCCCTCTGAAAGCAGAGAAAGCATCAACCTTCAACGTGACCAGAGTGTCCGAAGCCTGCCGTTCGCATTCCTGCCTGTGTCTTTAACGACACACTTCATGCTTCCCTCGCTTCCCCTTTCAATTTGAGACCAAATCCACTTAGACTAGATTCGCCATAGTAATGTGACGTCTTCTTGTCGCGTGTGTTACATGATTAGCTCCAGTTGCAAGACTCGGTTTGTGTAGGCTCTCCCAAGGATCGAAATAAAGATACTAGGCGTGATTGGCCATAATCAAGGCAGCTCGGGCGCTGGCCGACTGCCGATACCTCACTTAAGACCTAGTGGTCCAGCCGCGAAACAAGATATTTTTGCGTATCTTGTCAAACTCTTCCTTGCGATCCTCCTGGCGGTCGTCCTGTGCTGTTTCTTCACTGTACTTTTGAACGCAGTCCTTGAGACGCGGGTTGGAGTGGGCAGTCGGGACGTAAGGGTTCTGGTTGTTTGTGTAAGTACGACCGAAGCAGGCATTCTATCGCAAGCGTATCAGTCAGTATGTGTTGGTGGTGAGAAGTGTGGAGGAAGCGCACCCAGTTGTGGCGCCATTCCTGAGAACCAAGCTCCCAACGCTGCTCCTGCGCAAGTCGCACAAAGTTGACGAGGACATTGAATTCTTCGTTATAGTCGTAATGTTGACTCCAGAAGGAGAAGAAGTACCGCTCGGTGTCTGAGGGGGGCATAGTGCGGGAGACACAGCCAATGTGGGTGTGAATGTTTGTTGCAAGGACAACGGCGGTGTACGGTTGTGAGAAGATTGAACTTGGTAAAATGGATGGTATTAAGTTCTCGAGTAGAGCAGGGTATTCGTGGGCGGCAGAGGGACAGTGAGTGCGAATGGTGAGATGGTTGTGAGTAGCTGGAGGCGGAAGGAGGTCACGATGCCCTAGTAGGACCACATTGAAGGCCATATATCAAATGCCATTGGTCTCCGATATCACCAGATCTTCTCTCATGTTTTCTCGCAGCAAGCTCACACCTTGTACTCGAAGACGATCTCTCGGCAATTAGATTAAGACTATAGATCCTAGAAGATTGGATCTATGTGGATCAGACATCTATTGAATTGTCTGCATGGTAGTGCAAAGCTGCTATCTTTTTACGGACCCTGAAAATCTGAGCAGCAGAATTCTGGCTGTGGGAGCGCTCAGTGGCGCCCGGCGAACCGAGAGTGGAACGAAACCTAGCGTACAGGTCTCGTCCAGAACAGAGGGTCTTTAACTTACATCGTCTCGAGGCAGAAACATCCACTAGCTCACCTATGTAAAGCTGTGCGAGGAGGTCACGAGTGATGTCTGTTCGGCGTGGGGTGCCATGCCGGCTTGGCAGGGTACGTATGTAGCTGTCTCGACAGACGCTTCCGCATCCCGACCTCTCCCGTGCCTGACAGGGCGATTTTTGCGTTTCCGGTCTTTGACTTTCCGTGCACGCGGCACATCGAAGCATGACCGCCGTGGCCTGGACAGTCGTGGGATCCCACAGCCCTGGCGTAGGGTAACATGGGGACGGGGTCGGATAAGGAGCGTTGAGCGAAGCAGACGCGGGACGCTGTCCGGAAAGCTTGGTTTGATAGCGGCGGAACCTGGGGAAAGGGCTCTGCTGGGATCTGACAGACGGCATGTGACAGACAAGTACGGGGCATGGGGTATGGGACCGGACTGGGGACGCTCCAGGTTGGCGCAGTGCGGCTCTCTCTGCGAGGCTGCGGGCAATGACGCAATGACGCGGCGACGCAACGGCGAAAGGCGGCGGGAGGCAGGAGGCGCGCGTGTGGCAGCTGGGGCGGAAGACAGCAGCACGCGACGTGTGCGACAGCCGTGGGCAGCCGCAAGGGGGGCCGCCAGGAGAAGATAGCAAGTGCGGGATGGCAGAGCAGAGGGCAGAGCAGAGGGCAGAGCAGAGCGAGGAGAGCAGGGCGGCGTTGCGTGGGGATGGGATAGCGCCGAGCACGGAGCCGCAGGCCGCCAGGGAGCTCCACCGCAGCGCGAACGTGCGGCGCCGCCCAGGCCTCGCTCTCCAAACTACTTCCGCTAAGTACAGTTGCAAACGACGTCTCCGGCTGCAACTGTACTTAGGGGAAATTCAACACCAACGCGAAAACTCAGTCCTGCCCATTTACGTAAAGCCGAATAGATACGATGGGCGTCTTACCCGACCGGCAAAGCAGCATAAATAGCCTTCCGCCCGCTGCTGGCCGTTTGTTCGCCCAAAATCCGCGACCAGCATTCCGGTGTAGCACCCCACGCAGCATCCGTACCCTTTCAGCCTCCTGCATCCTCCCTCAGCTCGCTGCGACCGCAAAAAACCTCCCCCCATAATCGTCGTCCCCGCTCACCGCTTCAAACATGACGCACGCACCCACCCTTCAGCCCAAGTTCCTGCCCACCCGCGACGACCTTGGTGTCGTTGCCGTTGGTTTCTCTGGCGGCCAGGTACCTCGACCCGACCTCGCCTTGATAGGCTTGTCGCACGTGCTGACTGGCTCGCCCCGCAGAGGAAAGCTGGTGTCGATGCCGCCCCCATGGCCCTCATCGAGGCCGGCCTGCTCGACCAGCTCAAGGATGACCTCGAGTTCAACATCAGCTACGATGGCCAGGTCCACACCTACGGCGACGTTGTGCCCAAGGAGGATCCTGACCACCGCGGCATGAAGTGCCCGCGCGCAGTCAGTGCCGTGACCCGCAAGCTGAGCGAGCAGGTCTACGAACACGCTCGCAAGGGTCGCTGCGTGCTGACCCTGGGCGGCGATCATTCCATCGCCATCGGTTCTATCTCCGGCACCGCCAAGGCTGTCCGCGAAAGACTAGGCCGGGAGATCGCCGTCATCTGGGTTGACGCGCACGCCGACATCAACACTCCCGAGACCTCGGACAGTGGTAACATTCACGGCATGCCCGTTGCTTTCTTGACCGGCTTGGCCAAGGAGGACCGGGAGGACATCTTCGGCTGGATCAAAGAGGACCAGATGATCAGCGTCAAGAAGCTTGTCTACATCGGCCTGCGTGACGTCGACAAGGGCGAGAAGAAGATCCTCCGGGAGAACGGTATCAAGGCTTTCTCTATGCATGACATTGACAGGTAAGCCTGCTTACAAGTCCGACGATATCTGCGTACTCACGTCTTCCCGCCTAGGCATGGCATCGGAAAGGTCATGGACATGGCCCTGGGCTGGATTGGCAGTGACACTCCGATCCATTTGTCCTTCGACGTCGACAGCCTCGACCCGCAATTCGCCCCTAGCACGGGGACTCCCGTCCGCGGCGGGCTCACCCTGCGTGAGGGCGACTACATTGCTGAGTGTGTTGCCGAGACTGGCAGCCTCATCGCTCTGGACTTGGTTGAAGTCAACCCCAGCCTGGAATCTGCGGTAAGCCCGATACTAATCGACTGCTTCGTATTGTCCTGGCTAACGCGATCTTCAGGGTGCCTCCGAGACGGTTCGGGCAGGATGCTCGATTGTGCGCTGTGCGTTGGGTGACACGCTGCTGTAAGCACTGACAGCCCTTTCCCCCAATTCCTTTAGTCCTCGGAAGTTCTCGGGTGTTCTGGTTCCTTGAGACAGGAGCTGCGTATAGACGGTTATACCCGGATGTTCAGTCCTTTTTAGAGAGCGAGATCTTCATGGATAGACAAATAATGCTTACAGGAAATTCTGAAATGCATCTTTCCCACTGGGCCTTTGGAAAAAGGCCTAACTTCCACAGCGTCTGCGTTTCCTACGTTCGCTCTTTTCGCGCACAACGTGAAATATATTATCGAACCGTGACGAATGTTCAAAATAGCATAGCTTGCAGCGTCGTACCATAGGCGCAACCGGTATGGGGTACACATTCGTTGGATGAGTCGAATTGGCCGTTCACGAGGCCAATGTGAGATTACTCTGGTGCTGATGGAGAGGGCATGCGGGCCCTCTTGCGTGCAATGCTTGCTCCGAACTTCGCCGGGGAGGCGCGAGGCCGCGGGGATAAGAAACAGTCAGCCCGCGCCCCTGAAGCGGAGCAGCTGCACGAGACCGCAAAGACTTTTCGGCTGCGCATTGGTCCAAAACACTCCGCTCGTTGTATTTAAACACGCTCGTACAATCGAATTTGCTGCCGTTCCCGGCTATCCAACCCTTCCGCGTTCCGGCGAGCATCTAGAACCTCCGGCCCGAGATAAGGCTGTGCCCCCTGACTCGCGCATCCGAGCTGCCGGGCTGCCACTGGCAATACGTCATTTTGACTTCGAGCCGAGCATTGCTGTCATTGCTGCTTCTAAAGAGCAGAGTATCCTAACCCGTCAATCCCGGCCTCTCGTATTTTATTGCTCTTTCTCCCTACTTCTTTAGAGTCTGCTTGTGCTTGAATTTGGGTTGTGCCGTGTCGTCGCAATGTCAATGGCACTAAAACGTGGACATCTGGGCACCATTTCTACGCGCCTGCGTAGCGCAGCCTCCCATCAGACGGTGACGGTTCCGCGCATAGCTCTAAGCGTGTGGCAGAGGAGATGCATCACCGTCCAGCAGCTTGATCAAAGTCGAGAAGGTACGTCACAAGTCTTCTCCTTGGAGAGTTGTTGCTGACCAGATGACAATCAGATAGGGAACGTGTAGTTATCCTCGGCTCAGGTATGTTGAAATTTCGTCAGATGTGTAACCGGAGCGGCACGCGTGTCGTGCGAATATATATGGACTGATAGCTACTCGTGCGGATGCGGTTGTGAAAGTACCAATAATTACTGGAGAACGCCGCTTAAGTTCGGACGTCGGAATTTCTTGTGTCCCCCTTGGGGTTGCTGTAGCTGGGGAAAAATGCGGTTTGTACTAAGCTGACAATGTTCGCAGGGTGGGCCGGATACACACTCGCCCGGTCTCTCGACCCAAAGAAATACCAAACCGTCGTCGTTTCTCCACGATCTTATTTCGTCTTCACGCCACTGCTCGCGTCTACCTCCGTCGGCACCCTCGAATTTCGCACAGCGCTCGAGCCTATTCGTAGTCGGCGAACAAAGGTAGAGTTCTTCCAGGGGTGGGCTGACTCAGTGGATTTCAAGAACAAGACCGTCAGCATTGAAGAGAGCGTCGATGATCCGCATCAGGGGCTTGCGCTTGCCGGAGATCGTCACGAGGGCGAGTCCAGGGAAGAGCGTAGGATGGAGAAGGCTGAAGAGGCGAAGAAGGGTCAGCTTTTTGACCTGAAATACGACAAGCTGATCATCGGCGTGGGCTGCTACAGTCAGACATTTGGCACTCCCGGGGTGAAGGAAAATGCACTGTTCTTAAAGGATGTCGGCGACGCGAGGAAGATTCGCAACCGCATGCTTGCCTGTAAGTTGTAACAATCGGCTCCTGGGCACCACAATGCTGATAATTCTGTAGGTTTTGAGACTGCCTCACTCCCCACTACATCCGACGAGATGCGGAGGAATCTCCTCAATTTCGCCATTATCGGGGGTGGACCCACTGGTATCGAATTTTCAGCTGAGCTCCACGACATCATTCGGGAAGACATGGCCAAACTTTACCCCGATTTGATGAAGTTTTACAAGATAACAGTCTACGATGTCGCGCCGAAGGTTCTGTCCATGTTTGATGAAAATCTGAGCAAGTATGCCATGTCAACTTTCAGACGAGAAGGAATCGAAATAAAGACTTCCCATCATGTCCAGGAGTTGCGTCGCGGAGTCCCTTCGAATCAGTTTTCTTCGTCAAGTGTCAAGGAACCCAGGGCTTGCTGGACTCTCAATGTCAAGGAGGAGGGCGAGATTGGGGTTGGAATGGTTGTCTGGAGTACGGGACTGATGATGAACCCATTCGTTGACCAAGCACTTGGTAAAGTGCAGCCACTACCCCGGCGTGAGATCAGCTTGCAGGGGGGGGATGGGCAAAAATTACAGGACGCTTGGCTGGTAAAGAAACATCCTAAGACCGGGGCGGTCATCACCAATGATCAGTTGCGCGTTGTCCTCGAACCTCAGAACCAGGGCGAAGGTAGCAATACAAGGGCAATCATGGAAGATGTATATGCCCTTGGCGACTGTGGAACCATCGAAGGTACCAGCTATCCAGCTACGGCTCAAGTCGCAAACCAGAAAGCTGTGTGGCTCGCAAAGAGGCTCAACCGCGGCGATTTCGAAAGCAAGGGATTTACGTGGAAAAACATGGGCGTCATGGCGTACATTGGAAACTGGAACGCCATTATGCAGAGCGGCGGCGGCGGTAACATCTCTGGCCGTGCCGCGTGGCTGATCTGGCGTGGAGCATACCTCACAAAGGCGGTCAGCTGGCGCAACAAGGTCCTCATCCCCGTGTACTGGTAAGTGTTACAGTGTTTCTGTTTCTCAATTACGGTAGAGATTGTGCTGACTCCTCCCGAGGTTTATCAACTGGGTGTTTGGCCGGGACGTGTCTCGCTTTTAGTATCTCTAGCCGGGTCCTCGGGGAGAAAGGGTGACCTAGCGTGTATGATAATTGAGTGCCAGCCTGTCCATGTTACGGAGGCAGGCGGGAACCGGCATTAGAGAGGCGTTGCGGGTAGACGGTCTGGGAGAGTTCGGGTGGAGGTTCGAGGGGGGCATTGTTTGGCAGCGGGCTTTCCTCTCGCACACAATACAATACGTAACTTTAACCACCCCACATCGGCCCTATCCTGACGAGTCCTACTGTAGCGGCCCCGCGACGTGAACTAGGCAAAACACAGCTGCTCATCGCGCAGCTGTCGAGGTGGCAGCGGCGCACGATGCGGCACGAAAATGTGACATATAGGTACTTTCCTCGATCGGGTAATGTAGGTGATGGAGTATGCGGCATCACGTGCGGCGGCGGTAGGGCTAGCGCGCGTCTCGGGCTCTCGCTGATGTTGCTTTTTTTTGGTCTTCGGTATAAGCGCGGAAAGGTTATCTGGGGTCCGGCGGGGCTGTGACAGGCCAGATGGGGTTTTGGATTGCGACGCCGCTCAGGGCTGAAGGGCAGCCGGACAGCAGGGCGTCAGCTTGCAATCATGCCGGCCGCGGGTTCCTTCCATTCGCGGCGCGCCAACACACCTCACTCCCCAGGCCATCCCTGACATTGGCTGTTGTTCTGTAACACAAACTCATCCGGCCTTGCAGCCCGGCCAGCCAGCCAGCTCCAAGTCCGAGCTCGCGCCTCTCTGGAGGGGCTGCTGCCAGTCCTCAGGATGTGCACGCAATCGCCAGAGCCAGCCCGCTTCTGTCCTGCTCTTTGCAGCTTCGGATGTGCTGCACGTCCTTCTCTTGCGGCTAGCTGCAGCAGGTGTGCCACGGCCGAGACGTCAGTATCGGCTTCCATTGAGCGGCCGCCCTCTGCGAGAAACAATCGCAGTCCGCGCGGCTGCTTGTCGACAGGTCCCATCCAGCGCGCTGCCCCTCAGTCGCCTCCAAGCCGCCATGGTATGCTCGCTCGTCAGACGATGATTGTGCTCTCTCTCTCCAGCAGCCGTCACCCACGTGGATCCTGCTAACGGTTTCGGTGCGGTGCTGCGCAGGCCGACGACGCGGTTGGATCTGGATCAGCAGCCGCGGTGGAGCGCAGCAATTTCGAGGCTGAGATTGCTGCTGGCACTGCGTCGTCGAGACCCGGCTTTTCCTCGACCAGAGGCCACCAGCAGCAGGCGCCGGACGAGAAGCCAGCGCCTCTCGCCCGTGCCCATCAGCGCAACGCTGCGAAATCGCCGTGCGTTGCGAATGACGATCGGCAGCTAGAGTCGCCGACGCAGTGGGAGGACGTTGAAGAGGCACGAGCGACGCGAGTCAGGAAAGCCGGCGCACGCAGAACCACATCTGGCACGCGCTCGTCGTCTTCAGCCCAGCAGACGCCGCGCTCCTCGTCTCGCGGTCTTGCGGATCTGGGCACATCGCCGCCAGTGCTTCGCAAGAAATCATCCACGTCGTCCGCACGCAGCGGCAGCGGCAGCGGCTCCACCGGCTTCTTGACCGGCTCATCGAGGGCAGCGGCGGAAGCTAGCGGCGGTGGCGGGCGACCGTCTGACGGATACTACTACTCCAAACCCAGTGCTGCTGCCCAACACCGTGACAGCGGCAGCCCTCAAGCTGCGCGACGTTCCGGGTCGGGCGCGGACTTTGGCTTCAGCCCTCAAGCACGCCGGACCGTACGACACAGACATAGCTCCTTGCTTCGCCGCGCGGACGCCCTCGCCCAGCTCTCCAATCCTTCGCTGCTCTCCGTCTTCTCGAGCTTGACGCATTCGTCCAGCGGGAGCAACTCCACCGTGACTCAGAAGTCGTACGACAGGTCCCAGGGCATCAAGAAGCGCAAACACTCGTCCAAACAGCACAGCGACGCTCGCCATAGACGAGGCTCCTCCAAGCGCTCGGAGAGCCAAGGCTCCGCAACATCGGGCGAGCGCGCTGAGCGGAGACGCCGTCGATCGAGTCAGCCGCCCGCTGCCGCTCGCGAACCCGCGGGGCCGGGTCCGTCGATATATCCTCACACCGAGACCTCTTCTCCAGGAGCGGATTGGTACTCCGCTGTTAATTCCCGGAAGCCCTCTGCTGTGGCTCGTGACCGCGTGAACTCGGACTCTGGAATCTCCGTACGGGATAGCAGTCCCGAGGGCACGGGGAGAGGAGGCCAGATGGACGGCAAACCGGCTGCGTCGCTATGGGACCCGCACCCAGATGACGAAGACGAAGACGATAAGCAAAGGCAATTAGCCATTCGCAAGTTCTACCAAGAGCTCGTCGCCCGAGACCCGCAGGCGAGTGAAATGGGGGTCGAGGACCACGTTTTGCAGAAGTACAGGGCGCAGGAGGAGCAACTTCGACAGCACCTTTTGCGGAGCTCAACGCACCATCATGCGCGGGACGAACCGCATTATGCCCACAATGACGACGGCGACTCGCCTCGTGGTCCAACGGTTTTCCCCTATTATTATTACAACGACAACTCACAGCCACAGCCGGGGCCATATTGGGGTCATTCGGATCCACCTCCTCCGCCCGCACCTCACGTGCCCGTCCATGATCCGGGCTACCATGCAGCGCGGCCGTACGGGCAATTCCCGCCGCCATCTCCACATGGCTCTGGGAGCGGGCAGCTGCAATCTGGCCAGCCAGATCTATCCAAGATGACGATTACCGGATACGAAAAGCTTGCATGCACGCTCGCCGAGAAGAGCGCATGGCATGAGCATGAGGAAGGTGGAGCAGGTGGCGACCGTACCATTACGCCTTTGTACCGCCGGTTTGAGTATCTGAACCATAGGATTTTACTCCACATTCAAGATGAATTGGCCGAACTCGAGGAAGAGTTGCGTGAGCTAGACGAATGTATTGCTCAACAACAGGCAAGTGCTAGTGCTGAAGCAGGGAAAACGCAGCCTGCTTCGCGACGCCTGGAGAGTCGATACGGGACTGATCTCCACACACGACGAACACTGCTGCTGGGAAACATCTATCTGAAGTTGGGCCAGTACAGTATGGTGTCCCTAGAAGTTCACGAATTGTACATGCTTAGCTGCTGCTAACTTTAGCACACAGATAACACGATGACCTCATACGGCAAGATGTTGAGCGTCCTAGAGCCCGCTAAAGCAGATGATGTCTCGGCGTATGAGTCGTGGATCCGCGAGCACGCACCAATCGACGGGAGAGAGACGCGTTTTCTCACGCGTCAAACCGACCTGATGAGCTTTCACCGACGTCACCAGCAGCACGAGCGGCCGCATTATTTCAATTCTTCAGGCGACCAAGTGCTCCAGACGGCCGTGTTGGCGCTGCTGCTCTTTTTAGTGCTGCCCCTGATTGCGTTTCCCCAGATCCCTAGTGTGGGCGGGAGACTATTCATCCTAGCCGTCATTGGCGCGGCCGAGGTAGCGATGGTTTCGTCGACCAGGCTCTCGTGCCTGATGTCGGGGAAGGAGTGGAGGATCTGTGGCATCGCGTACGTCGCACAACCCCCCCCCCCTCCCCAACCCAAACAACAGCCGATGCGTAGCGAATAGGCCGGGCGGCCACGCGAGCAGCTAACTATGGCGTGCAGATACTTTGCTCTGATGGCAGTAATTGCGGGCATTGTTTGAGGCAAATCGATCTTTGACAGAGCACGAGCAGCAAGCGAGGCAATACTCGTATATGCATCATAGATTTCGTCAAACGAGCGGGTAGGAGTGTCAGGCGCTGACGGAGTGGACTGCCAGTTGAGCCTCGGTGCTACGCCGCATTAGCCGGGTCGAGGTATTGGATGGTCCCTGCTGTTGCTTGTTACGGACGGGAGCTCTTCGGGATGGGCCGAGAGAGCGAGGTGATGAGAGGCGTTTCAGGGTTGCTTGTTTTGGGAGATACCCATGGAGCGTTTCGCCACTTGGTTGCGGGGATGCAGGCTGGCGTTGCATGGGCTTGTTGTGGTATTGTAGACTGCTAGTGAACCACCCGGTGCGTGTTTGCGTAAGAAACTTCGCATGTGCGACTGGTGCCGTGTCAGCAGCGGCGCGCCGGAACCGTCAGCGGACGACCGGCAGACTGCGCTCACCGGGCCGGCCAAAGTGTGGCTTCGCTCCGGCCTGGCTCTGCGGTTCCTTATGCTGCGCCGGGGGCTCGGCACGCGTGAGGTTGGCCCTGCCAGGAGCGCCGATCAGATTGAAGCGCGGGCTGGAGCAAGATGCTGCAATGCAAGAAGAAGGCAAATGCGATGCGGCAGGCGTGCGGCGGCGGGAGCCAGTCATGCAGGCCATCTGGCTGGAGGTCAGCGGGCGGAAGAGCGTCGCGGTGGTGACAAGGTGGTCGGAAAAAAAAGCAACGCGAAAAACTAAGCGTGCCGGCGTCATTGGGCATGCGCAGTGCTCGAACCGTGCCTGCATGGTCCCTGAATGGAGGGGTGGAGGGCAACCACACCTCAGCAGCGCCGGGCCCGCCTGCTGGGCTGGGCACCGCCCGCCTCTTATCTTTTGGCGCCATGTCGATATCAATAATTTAATATACGCCTATCGAGCGAGCGCGAGGCAGATCAATGCAGTGGCGACAGTGCGCTCTCTAGGGCACACGCGCGCGGTCGAGCAAGCGGCAGCCGTTCCTGCAGACGGGCCAGTGGGCCAGCGGGTCAGCGGGCGTCGGCAGCGGTAGCGCTGGGCGGGCGCCGGGCGCGCTGGGCCTGGGGAGCTGGTTGACGGCTTGTCGAGATTTGATGTTTGATGTCGCGAGCGAACGACTGGGCGATCCTGCGTGGCGCCTTTTTTGGCTCGATTGCCTGCATTACGGGGGGCGCGCCAGCCATTGTGCGGAGCCAGGCGCGCTTCTCCATGCCCACTGACTCGCTGCTGACGGGCGCGCGCATGCTGCTGCTGCTCCAGCTGCTGGTTCTGCTGTTGCCCTGGCTGGCAGCGGACGGCCGGGCGCGTGGATGCGCAGTCTCATCGTCGTCGTCGTCGTCGTCGTCGTCGTCGCCGTCGCGCTGCTGCGGGCGTGGCCCGTCACGGCTTAGCAGGGCGGCGTTAATGTTTGTGGTGCGAGAGAGGCCTGAATGGCATGCAGCGCGGAGCTGGCTACCAGGGCTGGCCGAGCGGCCCATTTTTGTCTGCCCCTGAAGCACGCAGCGCGCAGGCGAAAGCGGATGCCGCAATTTGCCCAAGCGCAGTGTCCGTGGGCAGCGCTCAAGCAAACCTAGTGCTCCCAGGCTGGCGATCGCGTTGCCCGAGCTGCGTCAAGCTCTCTGCGAGCCCCTCTCTCCCGAGCGCGCCCTCAAACCGTCGTGGTGCCGCTGCGCTGAAACAACAGCCTGCCCTCCCTTGACCGTCGCCGCTGCGCCAGGGCCGATCTCCTCCACCACCAACACCACCACCAGGCCGCTCTCCCCCAGCGCCTTGTCGTTCCCTCGCCCTCCTTGCCTCCGCCCTCGCCAGAGCCGCCTCTCCTCCCCCGACGCACCACCCGCATCACGCTGCCCGCCGCGTGCACCACCCTCCACCACCCAGACGTGCTCGGATCCTGGAGCGTGCCAATCTCCCTCGCGCGCGCCCTCCAGCGACTTGATTTCCGGCGGCCAGAGCCAGCTCACGCCCACGCCTCCAAATCCAACACTCTCGTTTCAGCCGCCCGCCGACGCATTCTTGTGCGATCTTGAACCCTCTCGCCCTGCGCGCTACCGAATTGTCCTCTGAGAAGCCCCAACGCCTGCCCGCGCGACGACACACCACCGCCCACCGCTGCTGCGAAGCGCTTATCAGGATAGTGCCCATCCAACGACAGCCGCCGCGCGATTGACCGTCGTCCACGTCTCGCTGAGCCCTCTTGTGGCCGCGACATCGCACGCCCGCCGCTTGTGCTGCGTCTGCCGTCGCTGCTCTTGCGCCAACATCAAAGACTGCCACACTCCCTCCATACATGAACTGACCTGCGTCGGCCAAGGTGAGAGAAAACAAAGCGATCTGCTGCCTGGAACGGGGATCAAGCAAGCAAAGCTGCCATAGCTTCCGTCGCACCGGTACCTTGGGTGTACCACCGTCCCCGAGTGCTTCCTTTGTCCCGCCGCGCGCCGCCCTGCCCGCCTGCCGCGCCCGCTATCTCGTGGAACTGAGTAGTTCCTGACGCACCCGCGACAGGAACTCCCTCCCAAAAAAAAAGACCGATCGATCGTCACAGCACACCTCGCCCTTCACAAGAAAAGAGCATCCTTTTCTCCCTCTTCGGCCCCGCGCAAGTTTCCGTGGCTGTGCGAGTCGGTGACTACCCTCCTTCTTCGATAGGTGTTGCGCATAAAATAGACATGTCGATAGCGATGCTTCAAGCTCCGTCGCGAGCCTCGACCTCTTCATCCTCTTCCTACGTTCCCGTCTCGCGTCAGAACACCATGTCGTCCCACGATGGCACTCGCTCCATGCGCCAGTCGAAACGATACTCAGTGACCGCGCTCTATCTGTCCATGTCCGCGAAGGAGAAGGACCTGGAGATTGAAGACGATCTTGCAAAGGGTAAGTCAATTGTATCGACATCGTTCCATTTTTTCTTTTGCGGGTGGCCTTATCGAAATGCTGACGCGTTATACAGCCCAGAAAGCACTGCGGGAATTAAAGGCCAGGATATCCTCGCAATCGAAGAAGAATTTCGTTCTTGAGAAGGATGTGAGATATCTGGACTCTCGTATCGCTCTGCTCATACAGAATCGTATGGCTCTGGAGGAGGTAAGTTAGGCCAAGCTCCTACAGCTGCTGTGAGAACGCGGATAATGACAACTAGAAAAAGCAAAATGAAGTTGCTAGTCATCTCGATGACTCGACGGAGCTGCAAGAAGGTTTCTTTCCAAACGACGAAAAGACTCAGAAATATGGAAACTTGCTGTTTTTACTCCAGTCCGAGCCCCGCCACATCGCACACCTTTGCAGGCTTGTCTCTATGGCAGAGATCGATTCGCTGCTGCAGACGGTTATGTTTACGATCTACGGAAACCAATACGAAAGTAGAGAGGAGCATCTTTTGCTCACCATGTTCCAGGTTGGTTGGCAATGCTATTTGGATGATTCAGTCTACTAATGACTGTATTAGTCTGTCCTTACGCATCAGTTTGAGCATACCCAGGATTACTCATCCCTCCTGAGAGCGAATACCCCTGTTTCTCGAATGATGACGACTTATACTCGGAGAGGTCCCGGTCAGAGCTACCTCAAGGTTGTCCTCGCCGAGCGTATCAACTCTTTGATTGAATTGCGAGATCTGGACCTTGAAATCAATCCTCTCAAGGTGTATGAGAAGATGATCCAGGAGATCGAAGAGAGCGAGGGCAGTTTGCCCCCGCATCTTCCGCGGGGTGTAACGGCTGAGCAGGCAGCGGAGAACGAGACGGTGCAGCAAATCATTGCGCCACGGCTGACCATGCTCATGGAGATTGCTAACTCATTTCTCACCACGATCATTGACGGACTTGAAGAGACGCCCTATGGAATCCGGTGGATTTGCAAACAGATTCGCAGCCTTTCGAAAAGAAAGTATCCGGATGCTTCGGACCACACGATCTGTACACTCATCGGAGGATTCTTCTTCCTTCGCTTCATTAATCCGGCCATTGTTACACCGAGGTCCTACATGCTAATCGATGCAACACCGGCCGAGAACCCGAAGCGGACCCTTACGTATATCGCAAAGATGTTGCAGAACCTGGCCAACAAGCCCTCATACGCCAAGGAGCCTTACATGGTCAAGCTGCAACCGTTCATTCAGTCAAACAAGGAGCGTATCAATAAATTCATGCTGGACCTCTGCGAAGTTCAGGATTTCTACGAGAGTTTGGAAATGGACAATTACGTGGCGCTGTCGAAGAAGGATCTTGAGTTATCCATTACACTGAACGAGGTGTATGCGACGCACGCTCTGCTCGAGCGTCACTCTGTTGAGTTGGTGAGTGTGACCGGTTGTCTGACTTTGGAGCCTTGGCTAACATAACACAGACCAAGGACGAGAATTCACACTTGGCCGTTTTGCTGCAAGAACTTGGACCTGCGCCGCCCCAACTTCCCAGGAAGGAAAATAGGGCCATCAACCTGCCTCTATTCAGCAAGTGGGAGACTCCTATTGATGACCTGACTGCTGCACTCGACATCACGCAAGATGAAGTCTACTTCATGGAGGCCAAATCAACATTTGTCATGATATTGCGTTCACTTCCCTCAAATACCTCAATTACCAGAAGACCGCTACGTTTAGATCGGATAGCGGAAGCCGCGGCAACGACAAAGAATGACTCGGTCATGGTTAAAAAGGGAATTCGGGCCATGGAGTTGTTGAGTCAGTTGCAAGAAACTGGCGTGATCGACAAGGAAGATGGTTTCGCGCTTTTGCGCGATGAGATCGAACAGGAATTGGTGCACCTTGGCTCTTTGAAGGACAAGGTCCTTGAGGAGACACGGAAGTTGGAGGAGGTCTTCAAGACGATCCGTGATCACAATGCCTACCTGGTCGGCCAACTCGAGACGTACAAGTCTTATTTGCATAATGTCCGAAGTCAGTCGGAGGGCAAATCGCGAAAACAGCAGAAGCATCAGGTCCTTGGGCCTTACAAGTTCACACACCAGCAGTTGGAGAAGGAGGGTGTCATTCAAAAGAGCAATGTTCCAGAAAACCGAAGAGCAAACATTTACTTCAATTTCACTAGCCCCCTGCCCGGGACATTCGTCATTTCCCTCCATTACAAAGGTAGGTTTGGGCATCGATCAGGCGAGACTGGACCATATAACTAATGTGAATCTGTAGGGCGCAACCGAGGACTGCTGGAACTCGACCTCAAACTCGACGATCTTTTGGAGATGCAAAAAGATAACCAAGAAGACCTCGATCTCGAGTACGTCCAGTTCAATGTCACGAAGGTGTTGAACCTACTCAACAAGCGCTTCGCGCGCAAGAACAAAGGCTGGTAAGCCAGCGACCAAACGGGACAGTCAGCGCACCCGTATGTCTGATGTTTCATTTTAAACTGCCCGGAGTTGAAATTATCAAAATGCTCGGGCTATTTTCCTTTTTCATGTTTCGCTCTTCTTTCTTAGGGACTTAAACGGTTTGGATATGTCGGGATACCCAGAGGTGCTTGCGTTGCGTAGCTTGTATGATGCGAGGATGGGAGGAGAATGAAAGGAAAGCAACGAACTACTTGACTCGGATTTGCCTTGAGGAGGGAGGAATGTCAGTGTGGTTGAATGCGTTGGAGCTTGTGCCACCTGCCGTTAATCACGACCACCATCCGTCAGTTTTCGCAATCGGGCTGCTCTTGGCTTTCTACTGTCTTTTGCCTCCTTTTCTGGGCGTTTTCCGGGCGTTTTCCGTGCACGCTTTCTCATGGGCGTTCTGGCTTTCTCTTTTTCTTCCCTCTCCTGAGAAATTTTTCTCTCTCTTAGTAATGAGCTCGATTATGGGAGGAAATGTGTGAAGTTTCAGTGGTTGTATCTGTATTTCAAGCCCCCCGCCGCGGGGCGTCTTATTCGGAGGGCAAACGAATGGGCAGGTTTCCCGGGCTATTCACCCGTCTTTTCGGAAATGGGGTGGACAAAAAGGACTCCAGCTCGGCGGGTCCGGCAGAGCGAACTTTGATGAAGCTGCCGGGGGGGGAGGGGGTGCTTGGATCGATTGGTTGATGGGCTTGGACGCTATTTCTGCTGGGAGGATTGGTGTGGCTGGCGGCCGTTTTCATTATGCTTCTTTGACGCTCTTTCTGCTCCTTCGAAAGGCGGGCACAGGCCTTGGTTGAACGAGATATCATGTACGATAATCCTATGTATTGCTGAGTTCGTAATGGGGACCTTGTTAGGGTGCACAACGGGTACGTCATGCGCGTGCTAGGATGGCATGCAAACCGGCTGAAGGCAGCTGCAGGCATCCGCAGGGGAGGTCCAAGGGTGCCTCTAACTGCAGGGCGTGGAAATTCGCCGGCCGAGGCAGTCCGACGGCCTGGCGCCAGAAGGCCAGGCAGCTCAGAGGGCTACGGATCTGCAAGCAAGGTGCTCGAGGCCACGCACCCGCGCGGGATGCATTGCGTGCCGTGGGCCTGAGTCACGCTTCCCGCTGCATCACACGTCGCCGAGCTAACGACCTAGCTCCCACCCAGCTCCCGACCACCGGAGCCATACAACTCACACTTCCTCTCATCCTCTCCCGCCTCACTCCTCTACCACGCCTGCTACCATATCTCTTGCCTTTCTGCTCTGATTTTACTCGCGGCGTTTTCGGCTCCCCGTCTTTGCAGTTCTTACAAGCGCCTGCCGTAGTCCCTGCTTCTATCTGGCTGCGTCCCTATCGGCTCCCGTCCCCACCACTATGACCCGATCTTTCCCCCCAACCGACCCAAGCTCAGTCCTGGCAAGCACTATGTCGTCTTCGATTGCTATTCCGAAGCGTAAGAAGGACAGCCGTCAAGGCAGCAACGCCTGCAGTCCAGACAGCAGCTCGTCGCTCTCCTCTTCGGCCTCGGTCCGTTCGCCTGTCGCCTCGCCATCGTCATCTGCGCCCGCCCACCACCACAACTTTCCCGACCGCCGGCCGAGTTTGCTGAGTGAGTAGAAGCAGCCTGCCCCTACCGAGCCGCAGCATGAGCATTGCTTTCCGGCATTTCTTGAACATTGCCACTCGGAATATCTCGGGGACTGCGTGCCGTCGCGGGACAAAGAAGCATAGCAGGCTTACAAGGCTTGGGCAGGCTCCTCCATTTCCAAGTCAGAGCATACAGTTATCAACGTCGGGCATCCTGACGCTCCGCGGCTGGTAAGCACACGCCGCCTCATTACCCCTCCAGGACTCCTTGCATCCGCTCTTGGGGAACTCCAGACACGCTAACCGGCCCGGTCACGAATCAGATTACATGCGTCAAGGCATCGCAAGGCTTCGATTGGAATCAAGGTGCGCAAATTCCAACGAGCGAGGCACCTGGACCCTGCAATCCGCTACAGCACCTCAGCCTTCTCGACCCAATTCACATGCTGTTGCTCCAGCTAACAACGTGGGGTCTCTCAGATATCTTTCTACCGTCCTACGCCGACTATGAGTCCTCGGAACTCGAACGCCGCCAGGATCCTGTCGAAGACATCATCATCACGGATGAGGAGGTGGCTTCCATGTTCCCATCCTCTTCATGAACCATAGACCCATAAATTGCCTCAACGTGTTACTACGATCTACCATGATGCCAATTTCCCTCACCCTCTACTGTAAACAACCACGAAGGACGCATGGGAGCAACGGCGCAGCATATGTTTTTCTCAATTGGAACTGGACTGGGGCGTAAGCTAGGCAGTTGACCGGTGGCGGACCGGTCGGATGCTCGCGTGCAACGGGGCAGTGTATGCAAGGAGTCTGGCCTGGATGCGCTCACTCCATCTTGGAGCTGCCCGTTTTGTATTTCGCGAACGGGATAATGTAGCGAGGGGAAATCGGGCTGGTCACATTGCAGTGGGTCTTTGTCCTTTTCTTTTTTTTAACAGCCTTGGACGGCGTTGGTTACAATTGGCGTTTTTCCTAAGGAAAGTTTGGGTGCAGCTGAGGATTATAGGAGCTGATATTTACTCGCACTGATCTGAACGGTAGATAGTCCTGTATTCTTCGAATCAGCAATATACAAAAATCGCACAACACGTACAAGTTCCTAGAGATTAATGTTACAGTAGCGGGTCTCCAGACGGAGCATACATTCATCCTACTTGCTATACCAAAACACTTGAGAGATTGCTTCTCCCATGGTTGTCCTGTGTTGCTCTGCCGAAGGGTCGCGACGGAAGAAGGGTCTGGAACAGGCTGAAACGGTGCGCGGCATGATTAACCAGCGGCCAGGCTGCGAGCCCAGCAGGCTAGCCGGTGAGGTGTGACACGTCGGACACGGCGGTGATTATCATTAGCCCTTATCCTTATCGTTCCGTGCCCTAATCAGTTCACAATCGCCCGGAGTGCCCGCTCGAAAGGGCCCGCACCCGGAGACGGAGCGCGAGCACGACGGCGACGGGGCTCGGCCAGCCGCTTCCCTGACGCATCTTCCCAAACACACAACAGCCAACAACACAGTGCGCCGTTCGATTTCCAGCGCTAACAAGACAGAAGAATCCCCAGCTGCAGCACCTTCTCCTCAATATCGCGACCGAGACAAGGTTGCGCGGGGTTTTCGGTAGACGTCCTCGCCCTAAAGGCCCGGCAACCCTAAGGCCCACTTTCCCGCCCTTGTCCGACTGCGAAGCTCACGCGTTGCGCACGCGACGTCGAACATCGCCCTGTTTCCACCCTCTCGCCCTCTCGCGACGCAGCCACGCTTCCGCTCCAATCCGGACACCGCCGTGTCCCAGTCCTATAAGTCGATATCCCGCGTCTTTCCGCCTCGCGCCGCCTCTTGACACACGCGCTCTTTTCCTCGCATCCCGCTTTCGGCAAGGTGTAAACAAACCCTACGTAAGGCTCCAACCAGATAGGCCGTAGCAACAATCTGGACTTTCGCACTATTGGGCGCTCACGCAAGCGATTGAGACAAGCCAGGACTTAGTCGCCAGCTCTAAATTGATTCAACGAGAGTCGTTCGGGCAGCCGTTGGTGTGGAAACACACACACACACACACACACAGAGGAAGGAGCGGCCGTGCTGGGGACCATCAGGCAAATCGTGAACATTCTAGAGGTTTGGGCAGCAGCCTGGGATACACGAGACAGAAACTATTATAGTACTTTGCAATGGACTCGGCGCACCGCCGCGTCGAGCTACAGTCCGCAGCGGACATGACCTACCTGATGGCCAATACTAAGCGTGCCGCACGAGCGAAGATCGATCTGCATCTACCACCATCAGCGGCGCCCGAGGGAGGGGATGACGTGCTGAGAAGGAGAGTAGAGGAATTGGTGGATGAGTACATCAAGAGCGTGTTCGCAAACGCGAGACATAGTATCAGCATTAATGGTGCGGAGGCGGTAGAGTTGGAGGAGGGACCCACAGAAGGTGCGTCTCTCGAGCTTTCTGAAGTAAAGCTCTGGAGTTCAGACTTACAATTGCGACAGAATTCGAGCCAATAGACACCCGTCTCGTTGACAAAATCCGCGCTCTAGAGGCCCAGAAAGAATCTCTTACCGAGAAGGTCGCGGACCTGCGACGCGAGGCACCAAAAAGGGTGGCTGCTGCATACGAAGCGGATTTCTTAAAAGAGTTGGGAGAAATAGAACGTCGAGCATGCGAGCAGGAAGAGGCAGCTGTGGGCAGCGCGGCTAAGGAGACGAAGCTGGACGCCGGCGATATGCGCCGCTGGAACGACGTGCAGCAAATGTGGGGGAATGGTACACAGAGCCTTCTTGATTTGAAAAACGAGTTGCCTGGGACGGCGGCGCGGCTGAATAGGGCCAATCAGGTGGCAGATCATCTGGAGGGGAGGTTATGATATGATCGAATCTGCATAAATGCGAAGTTTGGGAACCGGTTTTATTTTTATTTTTTCCTTGAGCGTATGGGATCACTGCGTTGCAATTGGAACAAATACCACCGGGGCTGAAACAGGTTACTCGAGAAACAATATATGCACTTTTAAGATAACCTTTCAGTATCATTACCAGCTAGGTAATACAACTACGCATGTTATGCAGGTCGCCAGGTTACCCACACTTCTCATCAGATTTGCCCCACGATGATAGAGCGGGGACGGCGCACACTTGTCACAAGATAACATCTATTCAAAGGTTCATTTTACGTGCACAGTGGAGCATGAGTCGTAACTCAATCGATATCCATTTTGCTTTCAGATGAGGCAGAGCTACTATGTTAGGCACCAGCAGACATCGTCAGACCGTGATGTCAATCTCTCCTGGATGGCCCGAGATAAACGAGACGTTTACTTCGACTCGTCGAAGACGTAAGTTAGGTGGCACTTGCCGCAGTACTGGCGATTGTGCATGGCAGCCATGAAGACACCGGCACCGCACTGTGACATGATTAGAAAGTCGCTCATCACAGAAATCCAGAGTTGTTACTGACCTGCTCCTGCGGGCACTCCCTCCTGAGACGCTCGATCTTGCCATCGCCGTCGACCTTGTAATACTTGAGGACGGCGAGCTTGGTCTTCTTCCTCTTGTGCTTGATCTTTTTCGGGGTGGTGTAGACCTTCTTCTTCCTCTTCTTAGCACCACCACGCAGGCGGAGGACGAGGTGAAGGGTCGACTCCTTCTGGATGTTGTAGTCGGAAAGCGTGCGGCCATCTTCCAGTTGCTTGCCAGCGAAGATCAGGCGCTGCTGGTCCGGGGGAATACCCTCCTTGTCTGTTCATCGCGAGAATGGTCAGCGGATGTGTTGGAGCGAAGGGTAATGGCGACGCGGACGCGACATACCCTGGATCTTGCTCTTGACATTGTCAATGGTGTCGGACGACTCCACCTCAAGGGTGATAGTCTTGCCCGTGAGGGTCTTGACGAAAATCTGCATGGCGACCTGCGACGCGGCTGTCAGTATGCGCAGGTTTGGGCGGCGGTGGTGGAAGAGGCGGGCGCACCTAGACAACTGTTCGTGCAGATGTCCTCCTCAGTCGATGTGCGATGTCGAAAAGTCGAGGGCGGCTCGGCTGAATTTGCGTTCTGTGGGCTAGCCGAGTCGCTGACTAAGCAGCTAAAAAAAATTGAGCGGCAGTCATCGGCCCCGCGTTGCTCCGGCGCGCAGGTGAGCAGGGATGGGCGGCGCTAGGCAGGCGCGGGCTCGGCGCGACCTGGCAGGCTGGCAGGCTGGCCCACGACCCCGGCCGGTTTCACGTCATTTGGCGATGCGTATCGGTTACCCGGACAGCTATCGAGCTGTTGTGTGTTTAGGGCGAAGCTTCACGCGCCTCTCACATCCTCCGCACCTCACATCCTCCACGATCTACAAATACTGGAAATCCTCATAAACAATCCTCTATACACACTCTTCTGCCTCTCTGTGAGGGAGCACCGCACCAAGTCTACACAGCCCGCCTAGGAGGGACCGCGCGACCCACCGTCCCTGCACGACGCTGAGGCAGCCGCGTCTGCCTGCATCTGCAGCTTGAGCAGAATCAATATACATACTCGCCTTATCTGAGGGATTCAAAAGAGACCCGCTAGCCCGGCGAGCGCGGCTTGCACTGCGCGAGGTGAGTGTTCCGCAGGTGAAGTGAAGCAGGTTTGCGTTTGTATGCCAACACACGACGCTGACATCACCGCCTCGCTTCAGTACCGGAACCACGGAGAATCCACCGGCCATAAACAAATCTTCGATAAATCGCCCTTATCCGGACTCACCTGCATTCACTATGCTGTCCAGCCCGTCGACCTCGAGTATCCAGCAACGGCGCCAAATGCACCGTCGCCAGAACTCGACACCGACTATTTTCGAGGCGCCCAAGATGCAGCCTCTACCTGCGACCATCCAACGGCAACACGCTCACCGAAGGGGAATGAGCTTGGACCAGAGGCCACAGCTTCTCTCGCCATTTCCGGGCCGGATGACTACTAACGAGCAACAACAGCCTTCGCAGGGCGATAGTCAGGTAAGTATCACTAACATAGGACAAGACCAACCACAGCATACGATGCAAGCAGCGCAGCAGCAAAGCATGGCTCAGCCGGGCCCTCACTTCCAACAATTTGCGGATCTTCCTCCTCTTCAGACCTCTTTTCCCCCTCAGCCTCAATCCTCCTCGCACCCTCACCCTTCAATGCAACAGCTGAAGGACCTCGAGCAACACATCAAGGCCGTTTACGGGGCACACGCGCAAGTCAAGGTCAGCATCGTGCCTAGCCCCGTCCCATCGCCGCAACACAATTCGCCAATGGCGCCGACGATGGACCATCTCGATCTCGCACCGATGCCGTCAAGCTTCAGTGACGCATGTGAGATCAATCTGGAGCCTCCCCCGGAAGACCAGGGCTTCAATTTCAGTCTCAGCCATCATCATGATAGCGACAATGGCTACGAGTCTTCATTCTACTCATCCGACGCCATCTCACCTGGCTGTTCGCCCTCGACCTCACCTCGCGCACGGTCAATCGCGTCATTCCAGCACCAAGGACACCTCGCTCCTGCACCGCATCTATCGCTCTCACGTCGTCCCTCACTTCTTCCGATGTCGCGGAGCTCGACTGATATGGACGGATACCTGTCTTCCTCTCCAACAAAAGCTCCTCTGTCGCCACGTGCCATGTCTATCGCTGACCTCAGCCTCGATGCCTCGATTGAGGAGACTGGCATCTCACCAGAGGAAGTCCAAGCATACATTAGTGAGCAGGATCCGACGAACCATCGCTGGACCTGCCTTTTCCCTGAGTGCGGCAAGACGTTCGGTCGCCGAGAAAATATTCGGTCACATGTCCAGACCCATCTCGGCGACCGCCAGTACAAGTGCAACCACTGCGGCAAGTGCTTCGTGCGTCAGCATGACCTGAAGCGCCACGCAAAGATTCACACGGGCGACAAACCCTACAAATGCCCTTGCGGAGCTGGCTTCGCACGACAGGACGCTCTCACACGCCACCGCCAACGCGGCATGTGCGATGGCGCCTTTCCCGGCGCAGTCAAGAAGTCAGCCCGTCGGGGACGCCCCAGAAAGAATCGTCCTGAGATGGCTGATCGCCTCGAGAAAGCCAACAAAACTCGCCAGGCTCAAGCGGACTCGTACGCCTCATCATCATCGTCGGGTCCTTCCCCTGGCTCTTCTGGATACTCTCCGGTTCCAAATGTCAACGAGTACGACTCGTCTCAGTTCACCAACCTGCAGTCTCTGCAGACGTCAGATGCGCAATCGTCATCCTTTAGGTCAGTACATTCTGCTAGTTTTGTAAGTTTGCTTGCTGACAACCCCACAGCTTTTCCAACAGCTCGTCCAGCCCTATGGAGGCTAAGGACTCCACGGACGATGAGAACATCAACGAGAACCTGGATTCTGCCGAAGATACCTTCTTCCGTCTTACCTCGCAAGACTTCGGTGGCGTTGCAACCCCGCCGCAGTCGCCATCTCCTGTTCCGGCGGATGACAACGTGCTACGTGTTCCGAAGGGCAAGAAGAACAGATCGCCCAGCCAGAAGCAACGTACTATTTCTGGCCGCACTGTGTCAGCAGCGTACAGCACACCACCTTCCTCGCCTGTCATGGGCAAGGCCGGCATGGACAAGTCAGACGACCTCGACTTTGATGACGACTTCAACGGCCTGCCAGCCAGCAGCTTCGATTCTAACAACAGCATGTCTGCCATGTGGAATCCATTCAGCAGTGATCCGTTCGGCAACGAACTCATGATCAGCACCTCGGGCTCTACCCAAGATGATTTCTCATTCCTGGATAGCATGAACTAAGTCGGTATCGATCTAGTAGGCCGTTATGGTCGTATTGTTCCGTGGCAGGCCGGCAGAGTTAATGACGACGTCACGAATGGCAACGAAGCTTCTTTTCAATCGACCGTGTAAGAAAGCGATTTGAGGTAGCGACTTTGTTCAAGCGGCAACGGCGTTGAAAGGGAACTCTGCTTTTGGGATACCTCGTTGGGGGAGCTGGAGGCTTTCTGACGAGTACGAGTATAGAGATTGGTTCTGACAATTTGCTTTTTGCTTTTTTTTCCTTTTGTACTCTCCTTTGTATTGGGCGGATTGGTGGATATTTGGATGGACGTTCTCTTCTTGAATCGGGGTCGAATGTTAGTTAGCGGAGTTGATGCCTCTATTATCCTTACTGTCGTTACAGCTTCGTGGAGTCCAAGCTGGTCAAAGCAAGAACAAGGAAAGAAGTACGAGGGGGGCGATATAGTGAAATGAGAGATAGTATCCAACTCAAGATCTGGAGATACGAAAACGAACCATCCCCGGGTGTTTTGCGGTTCCTCGCGGACGTTGCCGTGACGTCCTTGCTTTTCCACCGCACGGCTTCCATCTTTTTCGTATTCCGCGCAGAGCCGATTTGATCTGTTTTACTTAGTAAATGTTGGGCGATTGAGAATGGTGATCCCCTCCGACTGGGCGAACGGACATGTGGGCAATAGCACAAGTATTAAAGGATGATCAATGAAAAGCGATGAAAGACGCATCACCATCAAAATGAAGGGCGACTCGTCATGTAGATATATTACATGCGGCGGGAACGGCGCCGAAGCTCGCTACTCTTGCTCTTTCGCTCTTTGCTCGAACGCTTCCCGCGCCGAACGCGGCGTATACCCTCGATCAGTCAAGTCCAAGTGACAGCGGGTCCCTACTTGGTTCGCTACCACCCCTTTCTCATAGACTGGCCCTACTTGCACACCTGTACCACGAATCACACCGACGCTCCGCACACGCGCCGACACACGCGCCATCCCGCAATCCCGCTCTTGAAGATGATTGGAGATGTTAATGAATCGCGCGGGAAAGAAAAAAAAACCAGAGACAGGCCCAGAGACAACTGGGGGCCCACGGCCGAACTCTCGGATCTCTTGCCTGTGTCTGCGCGGCCGGAAACGCCCAAAGCTCCTCCTTGTGGGCGGACTCATCCATCATCGTCATCACCAAGCATCTGTGCTCTTTTTCTCGGTGGTGCCCAAGCTCCCTCTTTTGCGCTGTTTTGCGGCTCTGGCTGCCCAGCACTGTAAGATATAGCTCATCTGACGGGCGATGAGCTGGGGGTAAGGACGAAGAAGCACGCTGAGACGAGCACTATTAGACTTCAGGCCATGCCATTGGCTAGATGAAGCAGGAGGAGGGCTAATGTATGTACGGGTACCCCAGTTGGTCCCCCCATCTTTCCTCTTTCGTCCATCTGATGTGACCCTGAATCGAGAGTCAGTGTGGGCGTCCAACCCCGTCCGCCATGCTTTTGCTTGACTTGAAGAACAAGAAAGGGCCAGGGCCCTGTTCAGCGAAATCCCGCCCGGCGGGAGTGAGGATCGGCGGCGGTCCTGCACCCCTTGGCCGAGCGTGAGAGCGCCCAGGGTTCCAAACATGGCCCCTTCACGCGACGCCGCAAAGAAAGAGCGCAGCGCACGGTACGCACACGCGCTCGCTCGGCGCCGCAAGGGGCACACGGGCCCGGCGGTACAGGGCTGCCGACGCGGAGATCGGGGTCTGTTGCGTGCGCGCACACTCTCTGCTCTCCCGGTATCGAATGGGGAGGGTCCCGAGCGGCCGGACAGGTTTCTCATCTGGCGGGCGGAAACGGTTCATGAACAGTTTGGAGTTTCGGGTCGCCAAATGTCGGGACAAGCGATTGCCAGCGCGTGAGGTCTGGGAGCGGTGTGCGATTGAACAGCAACCACGAGGTCTTCCCTTTTTTGCTTGTTGCCAGGAGACATGGGGGCCAACGCCGTTGGCGGCTGCATCTGTTGGCCGGTGGCCTGCTCGTCGCTTTTGCAGCTGTTGTCGGTTAGCACTACGGGTGGGGAGTGGATCATACGACGGGCATTCGTCCTTGGCCAGCGAATCGATTATTTGTCTATCAACATGCGGATCGCGAGCTTTAGCCCGGGCGGCGCCTGAGGCACTGAGCGGAGCGGAGCGTATCGCCTCCACGGTTGGTGGCTGGCGTCTTCATCCTTCGCGATGCCCCAGGCCATGGGCCGCTCTGGTGGTGTGGTCTCCAGCCATCTGGATGAAACGACAGCTGATGCACGCAGCCGCGCCATCTATCAGACGCGGGAAGCGCAGCAGGGCCAACCAACAGGCGACGACAGGGGCATGTGGCGGCGCAGTACCAGCAGCTTCCTCCAACAGGACATGCGGGGAGGCAACGCGGCCAACAGGCCAAACAGCAACTGCGGCGGTGCAGGAGACGCAAGGGACTGGGGCTGCGAGCTGCGAGCTGCAGGTTTGGCTCTGGCGCAGCTGCTGGACCCCGACACCGCCGTTAACTCCGCCTCCAACAGCGGGGGCGCAGGCGGCTGGAATGTGGCTCTCGGGCGCATGAAAGAGCGATCAGCAGGGCGTGGCCGAGGAGGGAGCCGCAAGATTGGTGAGCACAGCTCGGCTCCGGAAGCGTGCAGCATCCGCAAGAGCCAGCCAGAGCCGGCGGTCGAGGAGGCGTCGACGCCCACGCCAAGCGAACTTCGATTGACGCGCGAAGCCCTTTGCGGCGGCGCGTTCTGCGAAGAGCGAGGAGCCCTGCGCGCCCTGCCAGAGCCGAGCGAGCTGCGAGACAGCAGAACGGCGCTTAAACACGCCGAGCCGGGGGCTCATTGGCTTGCACGCGACAAGATCTTTCTCCCAAACGAACCGTTTCCGAATGGGATCACGCAGTATGAATGCTGCAGCAGGGCCGAGACGGGCGACTCGGACGAGCCCGGCGTTTCGGCCTCGGAGCGTTGGGTTGGGGGGTGGAGCTGCGGGCGCGTTGCACGGATTGAGGATGGACGATGGACGACGGACGATGGGACAAGCGGGTAGCCGCGCGATGCCGACGAGAGCAGCGTCACAGCGTCGGGCGTGGCTGGTCGCGTGGGCTCCCGTCACCGTGGCTCGCACCGCATCCGACACTTGCACAAAGAGAGCGAGAGACGAGACGAGATTATTGAGGCGCAAGAGGAGTGAGTGTATATACGGATTACGAGTACGGCGGATTGGACGGCAGGCAAAGCTCCTGCACGCCGTTCCCTGCGGCAATCCACCGACAGCTGTCGGTCTAACGGGCGTTGGGGCCTAGTGCCACAGAGCTGCTGCTGGAGTGGACGTGTGTGGACGTGTGGTGCGCCGGCTGCCCAGGCTAGCGCTGACCTCATCTCACAGCAGGCTGTCCCTTAACTGTGCCTTGGGCTGTGTAAGCGTCATACGCAAATCGGGGTGCTTCACCTGCCGCCAGGCCCCAGGCGCGCAGGAAGCCAGAAGCCAGAAGCCAGACGCGGGTGCAGCAGACGGGAAACGCAGCAGAAACGCAGTCGAGGAGCGCGCTGCGTGGGCGGTGGGCCTGTGGCCAGCAATCGGCCGGGGATGATGGGACGACGAGCATGGGCATACATAGGCATGGCATGGACATGGGCAGGGCATGGACGCGGGCACGGACACGGGCGCGCGCGCGCGCTGGGTGGGTGCTGCGTGCTGCGTGTTGCGTACTGGGCGCTGGCGGTTAGTCGCGTGTGCAGGCTGCTGGCTGGGGCGCAATTTTAATCTCTGCCGGTCTCTCTGCGTGTCCGGGCGGACCGGGAGCTAGCTAGCGCGGCTGCCTCACGCAACGCAAAAGGGCCACTTACTCAGCCCATCTCCTTCATAACATCACCGCCGCCCCGATCTTTGTGCGCGCCAGTCCAGGCCTTCTCGCACCTCTTCTCACCCACGCCCGCCGCCATCCGCTGCCCGCCGCCCGCCCTCGCATGCGCCCGACGACCGCACAGTAGCTCCTCATCCCACCGTCCGCTGTTCCGGACCGCCGCCGCGCAGCAGGAGCACGCACGAGCGCTCCCGCTTCTTCTGACCGCCCGCCCTGCACACCTCTGCCTTGCTCGCCGACGCAGCCGCCCACCATGCATACCCGCCTGCCCTCCTACCAGGACTACCTGCCGCGCAAGGCCATGATTCCTGCATGGCGGCCCTCGCTGCCCATCCTCGTGCCGCACAAGGTCCGCAGAAAGTGGCGCGCAACCAAGTCCAAGATCCGCAGCAGACAGTCGCCCACCTCGAACGTCGCCTCGCTCGAGACCTCGCTGTCGCCCTCGGACACCCTGCGCTCGCTCCGTTCGCACCAGTGGTCCTACTACGATGCTCAGTACCTCTTCCTGGCCATCGTGGGCATCTTCGCCCTTTCCGTCATCGAGAAGCCCGGGCCCATTTTTAAGACTTTTGTGGCCTCGCTCCTGATGGGCTCCATGGTCGTGCCAGCAACGAGGCAGTTTTTCCTACCGTTCCTGCCTGCAATCACCTGGCTGGTCTTGTTCTATTCTTGCCAGTAAGCACACCCGCGGCCCCCATTGGCCAAGAAGACGAGACTGACTGGGCGCTCCTAGATTCATATCCGGCGAGTACCGACCACCCATCTGGGTGCGGGTTCTTCCCGCGCTCGAGAACATCATGTATGGTGCCAATCTTAGCAATATCCTTTCGGCGCATAAGCACGTGGTCCTGGATGTGCTTGCTTGGATTCCCTATGGGATCACTCATTTCGGGTCTCCCGTCGTCTGTTCCGGAGTTATGTTCCTCTTTGGGCCGCCCGGGTCGTTGCCGGTCTTTGCCCGCTCGTTTGGATACATGAACCTTGCTGGTGTCATTATTCAACTGTGCTTCCCGTGCTCTCCGCCGTGGTATGAGAACATTTATGGCCTTGCTCCAGCGAATTACGGAATGCCTGGCAGTCCAGCAGGTCTGGCAGCCATCGACAAGCTCCTTGGTCTTGACCTTTACACCTCTGGCTTTACCGCTTCGCCTATGGTGTTCGGCGCGTTCCCGTCCCTGCACTCGGGCTGGGCAACCATCCACGCCCTCTTCTTGACCCACCTTTTCCCCAAGATGTGGCCCGTTTTCACTGCCTACGTTATGTGGTTGTGGTGGTCGACCATGTACCTTTCTCACCATTACGCGGTTGATCTCGTCGCTGGTAGCCTGCGTAAGCCTGACCTATTTCGGACTTTATCACAAATCTGCTAACAGAGACCCAGTTGCCGGTGGCATTTTCTTCATCGCGAAGCAGAAATTCCTGCCCAGGGTCCAGCTAGATAAGACCACAAGATGGGACTATGACTTCATCGAGGTTGGCGAATCGCAAGAGTACGGTCACGTTATGACGCCTTTCTACGAGGAGTTCCACCCTGCGTCGGATAGCGATGAATGGACCATTGGCTCGTCCTCATCCTACTCTTCGGGTGCCAGGAGCCCATCCAACGGACCCCGGAGCCCAATTGACTCGGAAGGTTGGGAAGGCGACACGCTTGCCTCGGCCTCGGACCACGAACGTGAATATCGGTAAAGACGGTTTCTGTGAGGCCGTCGCGGCTATTGTTTCCACCAAGTCTTGACTGCATCTCTTCACGGGACAACCACTATAATCACGACAAATCTCGCGAGGGCTCACAACAGTCCGCTCACGCCTCTAATGACCATTGATTGCATGGACGGAGTTTATCCTGCATTTTTGCGTTGCGACTTGTTAGTACACCGCAACTCCTTTTCTTGCGATTCGATCCCGGCCCGAACTTTAACCTCGCCACCGTCATCCGTTATTCCGGCGACGAGCGAACCGAAGGGAACGTCGATCGAGTTTTGGGGCGCCTCATTACTGCAGCCACACAACTCAGCCACATCTGCCACGAAGACAACCACGCATGCTGGGACCGTGCGTCCTAATGCGCAGTGAGGCTGAAACGGCTGCAGGCGCCCATTCTTCCTTTACGCCTTTTGGATTTCTTCATGCGACCCTGATAGACCACCCGGATTGATTCCGATCACATTCGCGCGCGGCGTTATCAACGACAGGGAAATTACTACTTTAATGAGGGCTTCACCAGCATTTATTGGATTCCGAGAGAGCGATATACCCCATTCCGGTCGCTTACCTAAAACACACTGTAGATTTAGCTTCGTTCACTTCTTATATTCTTCGTTACGCTCGCGTACAGCGCCGCACTGCCCGTTACGGTGACCGAGGGGCATCGCGTGTGTGCAAAACTTTTGAACTAGGGTGTTTCAGGGCCCTTAGGGGGGATGGGCACAGCAAACCTGGTCATGCATTGTTGGTTCGATCTGGGTCTAGTGCAGAGAAGAGGAGGCCTGGGGGAAAGGGGGCAAGCGCGGTGGATCTGTCTGAGGATATAGGGCTTTCTAGCCGACTCCTCTCCCAACGTTTGTCTTTTTCCCGTGGTTTGGTTTGGTACATGTATGGGAATTGGGAAAGGAAAAAGACAGTTCCCAACGTGGTGGGTCTTGGATTGTTAATGACAAGGTCTTCTAGACTGGGGAAAGGAGGCGCCAATTCGATTGGGCGCCGTAGTGGATACTTAATACCTAATAAATCTGTTATGAGGAATCTGCTGGATAGCCACTATAGCGCATCGTGATTGAGTGATGGCAAGGTGACTTTTGGGTGGAGTTATTTCTGATGTTCAGATGACAGGGTCTGGCATTGACATAAGGATAAGGTGGCATGATATCACTGACTGGCATAATTATCTGCTTGAAGCAACTCGGCACGTGCTGAATGAGCGGGTCGATGAGCATGCAAAATGATAGGGCTTGTAGCCACGATGCGTTTTGCGTGCGTATGGCCGTCTCGTTCCTAGGAGCAAGCTACAACGGGCCTCTTCGCGCCTCAGATTCTATTTGAGTTGGAAAGGGCAGTGTTCTGATGGCGATCATTTATATTAGATCTTTGGTCGTACTTTCTATTGATTCTAGTAGTCTCGCCCTCAGTCTGTAAGGTAGGCGCCGCTCGCTTATACAATATTGCCGTTCGGTTACGATAATTGCCTCCTAGCGGGAAGGGAGAAGGCGAAGGAGGAGGGCTAGGAGGGCCAAACGGCTATCATGATCATAAGCAGCGAACCTCTTGTGGAGCAAGTCGCTGTCGCTTTTATCTGTGGCTTCACCACTGGCATTAGAGCACAAGCTCGGCTTTAATTATGCTAGTGCTCAATCCAGCCAGCAGAGAAGCATGTTCATGCCACATCTCGCCAAAGGGTCAGGTAGTGTGCCCCATAAATGCATAGCGAGCTCCGTCTGTAGCATCATGACCCACCTGGCAGCGACACGCATTCCATGACCGTTGAGTGCCAAGTGGAATCTTCAATCTTTTAATCCACTTTCAACACGAAATGATCGAGTCTCTAAACCTCAGAGTACCCCAAGCTGTTTGGAGTTCGAAATCAATTTTGTATTGGAGAGAAACTGATCAGAGAGTCTCGCCTCATCCGAAAGGCTTGCATATTGACAGAATTTTAGCGAGACTCCATTCACAATTAGGCTCAGAGGTCAATTCGAGGTATTTTAAAAGTAGCTCAAGGTGCGTATGTGGAATTAAAGCAGTTGTCTAGACGTGGATTCTATTGCTCTCATAGAGCATCTGCGCCTGCACGAATGCTTCGCTAAGTAGCGTTGACCGTCATACCAGTCGAGAGCTGCTTGTGTGCACAGACACAGAAGTAAGTGCATCGAGAGTCGGAAGACTCGTTGCGTAACGATTAGTTCGCTGCTCTTTGCATATTTTGATTAACTCTCATTCCTTTTTTCTATTGAGAGTTTTATCTTCTACTTATGATAAGGGTCAATTTCCTTTCATTGCATACTGGCCTAAGAGCGACCTGAGCGAACGAAAACCTCGGCATCGTCGCACGCAATTACTGAAAGAGCGGCCCCTTTCATGCTGGTGCCGCCTCGTTAGCACTACAAGCTAAGTTTGTATAAGTGGATATCGAGAGATACTGAGTGTCACCAGACGGAAGAGTGCATAGGCGATGGAATTGCGGGGCAATGATGAGTGTGAAGGGCATTGTACAATTATCCCGATAAATAAAACCAACAAGAGGGATAGAAAAGTTAAGGAGCGTCTAATGGTACTATACAGAAGGGTTGCTATGCAGCTCCCAAAATATAAAGGAGAAAATATATACAAAAGAAAGCAAGAAGCGCAAAGAAAGGACAAAGGAATGGCGTGCAGGCGACTTAAGAAGAGAGCAGCCGCGGTGCATGATATCTTTCGCTTACAGAAATTCAAATATGCATGATCCAGCCTGCCAACGGTCATCTCATTACCCAACTGTTACAAGACCCATATGAATGCAACCTTCGTTATGGCCTTATGCGGCCGTATAGGTGCCGCTCGAAATCTTCTTGACGGTATGTATGTCTTTCCATGTTATGGCAGGGCTCGCCGGTGCGGCGCTTTCATCAGCGAATGGGTCGGCCTCTGCGTCCGCTGCTTCCCCTGCCTGGACCATTTGTGAAACGCCCAAGCCGCTTCCATACCCACTTGCATTGTCACCAATGATTTCCCACCTTGCCTCGACGTTACCCGGCTTCGCCTCCGCTTCCGTGTAGAAGCGAGCTCGGAGTTGCTGGCCAGGTTGCTCAGCACCAAGTGTGACGTCGCCAAGACGCCAGTAGATCAATGACTTGTCTTTAGAGAAGGTTCCCACGGGCTTCGATTGGCAGTGTGAAGACTTCGCGCCTGTAGGGTCGAGGTGAATGACGAGGACAACGTTGCTAAGTGTTACGCTCGTTTGACTGGGCGCAAGACGGAAGGCCGGGTTCAAGGAATAGTTAAGAATGACCGAGGTTTGCGTCGGCTCGACCTTCCAGGCCGGAGCCAATGCAATCGGTGCAAATGATGAAATGTTACTTTCATCCAGATGCACTTGGTATTTGAAAGCCACTTGCGTTCTCGTTATGCTTGAGAGATTGACGGTGTAATCACCAGCTTTGTCTGGTACCTGGTCCACAAAGGTCGGATTGGGTGCCACCTTCTCTAAGACAGGAAAGTTCTCCAACCTAATCGTCTCATTGCCGAAGGGAGCCGAGAGATCACTGGGGTTGTAGGCCAATGCGAGCTCTCCAATGACTACTGCCCTGGTCACAGTTCCGTGTTCAAACCATGTACTCACAGTCTCGACAATTGACGAATTGAGCCCCGGCTCATGTAGATCTGGGTGACGAACGGTGTGACTGTGGGAACTACTGAGCGACCGAGCAGAGCGGATTGATTGAGTGTCAGAGGCGGCATGTTCCTCGCCTAAATTCAGGCGATGGCTGGCCGGCCGCAGTGGGGATGGCGGTCTTGCAGCAGGCGGAGATGCAGGAATAGGAATCTGTGGAGATGTTGATGGATTTGGTGACGCAGAAGGCAAAGGAGATGCTGAGGGCGACGCGGGATTTGGTAATGGCGGGACGGAGGTAGGCTCAGCAAACGGAGGTAAATCCGCGCTCTGTGAGCTTGATGGGACGAAGATTGTGTTTCGGACATCTCTCCTGCCTCTTGTAGTGTTGGCCCTCTTCGTTGGCGCCGCTTGCTAAACCGAGGGTTAGGAAGTTGATCGTGAAATATACTATAGGTATACTGACCATTCTCAGGGTATTAGCAACGTTAGCCATTGCACTTTCGGCCTCGCCGCTATCTTCTTCCTGAATTGGAGCATTCCTGATGTCCACCTTGAACTGAGGAGGGATGCTCTCCCTGTCATTCACGTTAGTTTCTTGAATCTAGGCTGCGGTACTGCACACTCACGCAGCTGCTTCAGCCTCTGCCTGAGAAAACAGGTCAGAAGTAGCGGAAGAACTTGGGACCGAGAATCCTTCTGCATCTTTTTGAGGCTGTCGAATTTGGGTCAGCTGGGATCCCATCGTTATCGGGACAAACTGACCTCTGGCGAACTGCTTGAAGCAGTCGTAGGTTGCAAAGGCTCTTGTAATTGCGGAATGCCCGAGCCTTGACCGCCATTCATCATTTCTGAGTCCTTCGGACCTTCGTCTTCGGGAACTGGAGAGATGCCGTTGGTCCGGTCTCCGGAAGCGCTCTGTCTTCTGCCGGGCGACGCAATGGATTCGCTGGCTTCTGGAGAGCTTGGTATTTGGCTCTCTGCAAGCCTGGAAGGTGATGAAGGTCGATGGTCTGCGTCTCTTGACTTGTTCCCTCGGCTTCCGAATGAGCTGAAGGCGGCTCCCAAATTTGGAGTTGAAGATTTCCTGTCTGGAGATGAAGTGCGAGCATAAGGCGCCGTACTCTTGCGACGACCAAGAACAGTCCCCAAGCGTTTCAGGCCGTGGAGTCCTCCATGCTTCTGCTCTTGTACTGCTGGACGTAAGCGGGGTTCAGCAGGTACTACAGGCGACCCACCTGAACCAGATCGTTGACTGGATCCGTCGTCTGGGGTGGGAGGGGGCTGCATTGTCGGAGTCTGACTGCTGCTGGCCTGTGCTTGGTTTCTGCCCCTTTGCATCTCAAGTTTGGGTTTTCCGCTTGTGGTCTTCAGGGAGAAAGTCTTGATCTCATCGGCCGTCTGCACGTCCAATATCACGCTGAGGCACTGCTCAGCAGGCGCTCTTGTCCTGTCAATTGTGTCGAGCTCTAGAGTCTGGAACTGAGTAAGAGCATCGCGCAAATGGTTGATACGGCTCTCGTCAACGGCCTGGAGCTGCTCAAAGATGAATGGCGCCTGCGAATTCCACTGCTGGTTTGCATTCTCGACATCGGTGCTGGCAGTCGCAACCTTCCCTGCAGGCGCCTTGGCGCCCTTGTCCTTCAGCTTGTCTGCCCGCTTCTGCGCGCTCTCAATTTCCTTGGCCATGTGCGCCATGTTGCCGCTGATGGTCGACATGGCCTGCATCTCGCGGTTCGTCTTTTCGAACTCGCGCAGCGGACGCTCGACGTCAGCCTCCAGCTTCTGGGCGAGCGAATGATGCGATTCGGCGAGCGACTCTGTCGCGCCGATGATCCTCTGCCATGGCAGCGCAAAGACCCTGTGTCCAGCTCAGCTGCCCGGCTTGTCGGGAAAGGGCAGGGACAACATACCCTAGGTCGGCGGCTCCATCAGGCGGCTGTCTGCCGGCGAGCTTGCGAAGTCCTTGAGCATATGCGTCCTCCAAGCGGCGGCGCTCCTTTCCTGCCGTCAGTATCCGGGAGTTGGGCGTGCGGGGAGGCGCGGGGGCGTGTACCTGCAGGAAGTCGGCAATGTCTGCGTTGACCTTGGAGATGTGTTTGACGCGGTCGTTCAATACTGCCACGGCCTGGGTCGGCTGCAGCGACTCCTAGAGGTGGGTGTGAGCGTGCGCGGCGCAGCTTCCCCGAAGCTCCACTCACCAGCATGGCCGGGTAGTCTTTCCTGGACAGCTCCATGGTCGCGGGGACGAGCGGTGCGGGGACGGCGCCGGATTGAGCGAAGGGACGATCACATAGATGCTGCGCGACGCTGCGCAGAGAGGGCAAGCGGGGGCTTAGCTGGCGAGAGGGTGCGTTGTGGGTGTTCGGTTTGCTGGCACCGGCACTGGGCTGACGTTCGTCACGAACACACACCACAGACCACCGGGGCTATTCCTCTCCCGCGCACCGCAGCCAGGCACTTCCGCGCGCCACTCCCAATTTGCTGCAACCGCCCAACCATTCCGATCCCGCGCCGCCCGCTCAGTCTCGCATAGAGTGCTTTCCGCTCCCATAAACCATCGTCCGCCGGCGCGCGACTCTCTGCCGCAGACGTCAGCTTCCGCCGCCCGGACGCGCCGCGAAATTGCAGCCCTACGCGGCAGCCCAACCGGCGCCGCTCTCTGTGGGCCGCCTCACTCTGCCGCGATGCCTTCCGACCACGCCTGGAAGGCTGCTGTGAGCTTTTCGGATCGCCTGGCAACTATAGTCAACATGTATGGCAGCCCTTCGGCCGACGGCCACCGTCATATTTCCGCGACACGAGTTATGCGCCGACTGCTTTTCGTATTGCTCCGCTGCTCCCCTTTAGCCCGGGTTTCTCCTCGTCAGAAAAATCCCATTCCATGCTCATTGAACATGTCGGCGTAGAACATCGTCCTATAAGCGTGCGCATCCAGAAGCAACCCCTGCCGACGCCAGCAAAGAGGCCAGAGCGCTGGAGAGCGACGCTTTCACCCATGCCACCACCTATGTATGTGCTCTATGGCTGGCGAAAGCGACGACTGTCTAAGAATTGGTAGGTGGACTACGAGCTGCGATGCGAATCTGCTGTGCAAGAGCTACTATCAAAGGCCCCGGCTCAAGTAGAGGAGGCTCCCGAGGTAAATTACAGCCTGCAATTTCAGTGCTCGGGCCACGGCACCGGGCCCATTGACGTGACATGAAGTTGCGATTCCACAGAATGCTGTACAGGCCTACTAACCTTCATGCAGCATGAAGTCGAC
Organism: Neoscytalidium dimidiatum; assembly: GCA_037367355.1. Lineage (NCBI taxonomy): Eukaryota > Fungi > Ascomycota > Dothideomycetes > Botryosphaeriales > Botryosphaeriaceae > Neoscytalidium > Neoscytalidium dimidiatum. The sequence continues at coordinate 958,646 of CM074705.1, read as the reverse complement.
ATCCCTGAGAACACCGGTTTCCACATTGGGAAGTATAAGAATGTATCCCACCACGACAACGGCCTCTTTTCCGAAATTTACAAAGCCAGGCGCCCGGAAGATGACAGTGCTCCTAGGTCTGTAAAGATCGTGGCGTTGAAGGTCACAGTACCGTCCATGATGAGCGCACCCCATGACTCCATAAAAGAAGCACGTATCTTGGAAATCGCGCGGTCAGAAGAAAACCGCGTCGTCCCGCTGATCGAGACGTTTTGGCAAGCCGGAGGCCGCTTCGTCTTGGTGTTGGAGTTCATGCGTTGCGACTTGGAGCAGCTACTGAGAAAGAAGGAGTTGACGCGCAGCCACGCGAGGGATTGTCTTCGTGATCTATTCAAGGCGCTCGAGCACCTGCACGCCCTCGGAATTCTCCACCGCGATGTCAAGCCTTCTAACGTTCTCCTGAGATCACCGTCGGGACCGGCATTCCTTGCAGATTTCGGCATTGCGTGGAAGGATGGGGTCGAAGGCTCGGAGCCAGCAGATCAGAAGATCACTGACGTCGGCACGACACACTACAGGCCTCCCGAGCTTCTTTTCGGCAACACGGCCTATGGAGCGGCGCTTGATATGTGGGCTGCTGGCTGTGTGGTGGCTGAAGTAGCATGCCTGAAAGGAAAATCACTCTTTGATTCCGGTGAACTCGGCAGCGACCTTGCTCTTGTCAACAGCCATTTCCAGAGCCTGGGGACACCGGACGATGAGGTGTGGCCGGTAGGTCTTTGCAGCAACGTGCTGTGGAAGGGCTTCGCTGATGACGCGCGTATCAAGGAGGCGAAGAATTTCCGCGACTGGGGAAAGATGCAGTTCTATGAATACCCGGCGAAACCTTGGGTCGAGCTTCTCCCTGATTGCGAAGAAACAGCCAGGGATCTGGTCAGCAGATTGGTCGTGTATGAGAGTGCGCAGCGATTGACGGCTACAGAGGTGAGCGGCGTCAAAGACGGACGAAGGTTGTTTTGTTTATGCTTTTGACGCTTGTAGGCACTCCGTCACGATTACTTCGAGAGCGAGGCTTGAGTCCTAGTCGGGGGCTCGTATTGGCTCATTTAGCGGACGGCGGAAGAAATGGCAAGATGCGGGGAGCTGCTTGGTTCGGCGGTCCCCGTCACACAGGGTTGATGCCGTTGAGCCTAGTCCAATGCATAGTGTGGGTTTTGGCATTCAGGGGGGATCGTATGCCCTCCGCGTTTGTGCCGTGCCCGAACTGTGAAGAAGACCAAGTGACGTACGTGATCTCGATCGGAGTGACTCGCAAGCGGATGCGAAGGACGCGAAAAGCCGGTGGCCCGCTCCGCAACGGTGAGGCAGCTGCAACATGATTCAAGTAGCTCTCCGCGGCTGGCGAAGCTGCACGATGCGGTGAATCGGCGGGGAAACAGCCGCGCATGAACCACAGACTCTTGGGGCGTCCATCGCCAGATTGCGGTCTGGCTAGCAGTGAACGGCGCATGATTGCCATGCTGGATGGGGCTTACTGCTCGCAGGTGCCTGGCGGGTGGCGTTGCCAGCGTGTTGCGCTGCAATGTTTTGGGCGTGGACAAGAGTCCCTGCAGCAACCTCGACCCAGCGACTCAAGCTGCCCCACGTCTTACGCCGGCCGGCTCGAAAACAACCATTCCACGCCATACATCTCCGTCAACAACCGTTGTAGACTGCGGATAGTCCCACAAGCGATCATTTCTTGCTATACTCCCGCAGCAGAGCGACGCGTCTTGTTGGAACCGATAACAGTAGCTGCTTATTGCGCTATCTCGCCCGCAGTCCAATTAGACCACTCGACCCGCGCATGACCTTCCCTGTGCCCCAAAGCGGCTTTTAACCTAGCACCGCTTGCCGCCATGGCCTTTCTCTTCAACCGCAACAAACAGCGGAACAACATGGACCTGGTGCGCTCCACGAAGGAGGCTCTCCAGCGCCTCGCCGCCGAGGAGAAGCCTCAGCCGAAGACCGAGGAGGACTTATCGCGGAACCTCACGCAGATGAAGATCGTGCTCCAAGGAACCCCGGGTAAGCTCCCTCGTGTCGATATTTGATCGGATACTGATCTTCGTCAGAGGCGGAAGTAAGCCCGGAGCAGGTATACCAGCTCGTCAACTTGATCTGCGCCGAAGACCTCTTGCTGTACCTCGCTCAAAATATCCACAAGCTCCCGTTCGAGTCCCGCAAAGATACCCAGATCATCATATCGAATGCTTTCCGCTACCGAATACCGAATAATCCAGCCGCCGAGCCGCCGGCCATGCACTACGTTCTGTCCAATCGGCCGGAGATCATAATAGAGCTGTGCTACGGCTACGAGCGGAGGGAGAGTGCCATGGCGTGCGGGGGCGTGCTGCGAGAGGCATTGAAGCATGACGCGGTTGCGGCCCTGATCCTCTACGACGAGCCTGACCGGAGAGGCAAAGAAATGCTGGCCAATATAGACCCGACGGTCCCGTCGTCAGGGGACGGGGTATTCTGGAAGTTTTTCGAGTGGATTGATCGGGGCGCTTTTGAGGCGTGCGCGGACGCTTTCAACACCTTCAGGGTACATCCCATTGGTACGATCAATTTATCGAACGAGTGAGATATTAATTTGCGCACAGGACATCCTGACGAAGCACAAGACGCTAGTCTCGGACTATTTGCAGACGAACTTCGATCGCTTCTTCAAGACGTACAACACCGTGCTGGTCCAGTCGGACAGCTATGTGACGAAGCGGCAGTCGATCAAACTGCTCGGGGAGCTTCTGTTGGATAGGGCGAACTACAACGTCATGACGCAGTATGTTGCGTCAGGGGAGCACCTGAAGATCATAATGAAGCTTCTTCGCGACGATAGGCGCATGATAAACTACGAGGGATTCCACGTTTTCAAGGTGCGTGCAAAGATGGGGAAGCTCGGCCGGCTTTCGGGGGCGTTATGCTGATCGGCTCGGCACAGGTGTTCGTTGCGAATCCGAACAAATCAGTGGCCGTGCAAAAGATCCTGATCAACAACAGGGACCGCCTGCTCAGGTTCCTGCCCACATTCCTGGACGATCGGACGGACGACGACCAGTTCACGGATGAGAAGAGCTTTCTGATCCGGCAGATCGAGCTGCTGCCGCCGGCGCCGGTGTCGCCGGCACAAGCGTCGACATGAGGATGGCTGGCCAAGGGCAGGAATCCACCGCGTTGTATATCCAGTGTCCAAGAGAGCATGGCAAGGCGTTTGGTGTGCGAACGGCGGGCAACAGGGGCAAGCGAAGCAGTCACGTGTGGGGCATGCGTTTAGTGGCAGTGTGGATAGTAAAGTTGATGGAATGAGGCGGAACGGGGGCGACCCCGGCTATTTGGAAGAAGCCGGCGAGCGGAAGCAGGCAAGTTGTAGTGTAGATACGATCATCAGATGACGCCTCAAACAAGCGTCGCGCGCGCGTTCGGGCCTTGGTGACATGGCAGAGCGGAGCCGCAAAGGGCAGCGCGCGGCCGGGCCCAGGCGCAGGTTGCAGGCTCGCGGCATTGGGGCATTGGGGCATTCGGTTCACAGTCCACACGCAGGGCGATGGCGCTATCGCGGGACTGAGGGCAGGTTCGAGCGCCAGGGGGGGGGCGCGGGCAGGGAACGGCAACGAGAGCTGGCCGGGGACGAGGACGAGGACGACATCGAGGCCGGGGCCGGGTAGACAATCATTATCTCGCTTCCTTGCGCGCGCCAGGCCGCTCGGGCCGCGCTGGGATGGCGCTTTGCGGCTGCTCAACACGTGGTGTGGGTGGGATCTGGAGGGCCTAACCGCGGCGGTGGCCTCAGTGCCGGCGGCGGCGCGGGCAGGGCAGCAGTAGGGCAGGCAGGCGCGTACGGCCGGCGTGGGAGGGCACTGGTTGGGCGGTGGGTGGCGGGCGGCGAAGGGGCGCGTCTGGCATCGAGGCGACCGCCGGACGACGTCTGTGTTCTCGCCGGCGCGCGCAGGGGTGCGCAAAAGCTTGGCCTCCGTCATTGCTTGGGGTGCTCGTCGGGCGCCTCTCGCCGAGCGGACGGGACAGGCTCTGGGCGATGCGCAGCGGCCGCTATCCCAAACAAACTGCTAGCTGCGCGCCTCGATCCACGCAGCAGAGCGTCGCCTGCCCGCGCGCGCCTCTAATCGTGCCGTCGACGTGGGCTCTGGCGGGCTGCAGTGGGCTCTGGCTGGGGGGGCATCCCAGAGCTCCTGAGCGGGCCCCCTAGAGGGCTGCAGGCTGCGGGCTGCGGGCTGCGGCCGGCGGCCTGCGACTGCGACCTGGCCGCCGCCTTGCCCGGAGCAGCAGTCGAGTACAGGGCATCGGCAGCAACCACACGCGCGCGCGCGCGCTCTCTAAAGACCCGTCCAGTGCCAGTGCCAGAGCCAGAGCCAGAGCCCGCGCCAGAGCCAGAGCCAGAGCCACCTGCCTCGCCCTCCCCCCAGCCCAGCCCTGTTGCCCTGTGCCTGCGAATCGCCCCAGAGCCGGCCTTTGTCTCGGCCCCGTGCAGCGTGCGTTGCTGGTTTGCGCAGCCGCTGAGCAGCAGCCGACCCTGAGTCTGGCGGCGTCGACGTCATCCGCTCGCATCGTTGTCCCTTTGGCCTTGCGTCTCGCGCATTCTTCCGCCGCGCACCTCGCCTGGTGATCGCCTGCCTGCCCGCCACCAGTCCGCCAGCGAGCAGCGTCACTCTGATGTGGGCTCCGCGCAGCATTGGTCCTCCATCACACGCAGCTCCCTTCGTTCGGTGTCCCCAGAGCAGCGGGCGGTGGCAGGAGACGGGGACGAGATGATCAGAAAATCCCCACCACCATCGCCAACATCTGCTTCCGCTCTCGACGGTGCCGCACTCGAGCCCCCATCTGCAGCCCAACCGGCGCGCTCTTCCCAGGACGCCCTCCGCCGCAGCACCGCTTCGCAGCCTCGTCCGCCGTTGCACCGCTCCTCCTTCGCGTCCGCGGCGAGCGATGAAACGCCCACGTTGAATCCTGCAGACTCTGTCCCCGCCAGCAATGCTGATGCCGCCGCAACGGTTGACAAGAGCGTTGCCGTGCCACCAGGGTCGGCGACAACCGCCAAACCGCCGCCACCTCAACCCGCCGCAGAGCTCGATCGCCTGAAGCAGGCCGTCCATGCGAAAATGGTCCTGAGTCAGCAGCGCGCTAAACTGAGCGGCTTGGGTGGTGCTCCTCCAAGTCCAAAGTCCATGGGCACCAGGAGGGTCTCTCCGATCAAGGAAGAATCCACTGATGCAATTTCGCCCTCTCTCGATGCTGCCTTCAGCAGCCCTGTTCCCACCGGTTCCTTGACCGCATCGACCGAGTCAACTGAGTCTACCGAGTCCAGCAGGACCATTCGTGGAAGCGTTCCTGCAACTCCCGCCCAGATGCCTTTGCGCACGCCTTCGTACCCGTTCCCGTATATTCCTGGAACCCCGCGGACATGGTCTTCTTCATTCCATCAGCCCTTCACCACCTTGTCGCCCACCGTCAGCGCCACGAGCATGAGGGAAAACGACACCCCGCGAGATAGCCAGCTTTCGAGTGTCAGCACCCCGTTGGTCTCCACTGCTTCATTCATGCCACCAGGTGCCACCATCCAAAGTGCAGAGGACCCGCAGTACCCAACGCCGAACTTGTATGATTTGACATTGCTACTGTCTTCGGAGCCTGGGTTGGATGCTTGGTGGAAGGTCGTTACGAATATCATGAGGGAGTGGTACGGAGCAGAAAGGGTCACATTGGCTGTTCCTGCCGATCCAACGGATATCGAAAATGTTCCCTGGGGTCAGAAGGCTTCGTTCAACTCTGTGGGATCGTTCGATTCGGGCTCAGCATCAAGGCCGGCCCAACAACCTCAAAGAAAAGAATTCAAAGCGAAGGAGAGCAGAAGCGAGAATGTTGATTTGACTCAACAGCAAATCGAGCTTCCGGCGACGCGTAGGATGCGTCCAAAGTTGGAATCGAGACACTCTTTCGCCGGGTACGAAAGGTCTAAAAAGGATGCGGCAGTCGACCAGAAGACAACTGGACCGCCACCGCGGCCACGGGGCCCGATGAGAACTGCTAGCCATGCGCCTCATATGATGGGTCAAGGTGAGCCGATGGCTCCGCAACGGGACGCCCCACCTACGGATCCTCCTTCCGCTTTGAACCAACAGCGTCTCAAGGAATCCACCTTCAGCGACCCGGACTTCTCTAGTATCGGCGATGATCAGCCTAGAGGACCCTACTGCCAAGTTTTTCCTGTTTTGCGGGCATTGGACCATGAACCGCATGCACTGATTGACAACTCTGGAATTATTCGGGTATTGGAGAGAGGGAAACTGGTCACGCTTACACGCGACTATTCGAGTGCTGACTCTCCGCGGAAGGATTCAGGTGCTCATTCATCCAAAGCATCACAGAGCTCACCGGAGACAACACACTCAACACATAAGCCGCCTGCGGCCCCCAAAGCGTCAGACATTCGAAGTCGAGCTGGCAATGCATCACACTTCGCTACAGAGGACTTTTACCGTTTCAAGCTCACAAATCAATACGAAGAGTACGAACAGTATCCAAGCTCACCGTGGGCACAGTCGCCTGCTCCTTCGCCAGCTATCCAGGCCAATCCCAATGAGAACCCTTTCTTTGCGGCGGCGAATGTTGACGAAGAGTCGTTCAACCCGAAAGGCTCAGGTTCAGGCCCGGATTATTCAGCACCTGTGGAAGCAATCGGTGTCGACCGAGCCAGCACTGTTACCCATCTTCCTCTAATTCATCCCCTCTTGTCACAGGTAATGCAGCCGTTCGACTCAGAAACTCCCGCAGAGACTCCTGCTGAATCTCGCTTCTCGACCGTTTCTTCGGAACCAGCTGCCCCGAGAAAAGCACCAATAGCCATCTTGTCGATGTTGTCTCCGATGGTTCCGTACCCGGCAAACCTTACGCAATCACTGAAGCTCATCGCACCGCATCTCGCGACTACTTTCTCCAACAGCCTGCATTTCTCAACGGCGCATCGCACGGCCATCGGCATACGTCATCACCGCTATGGTTCCGGACAGAATGTCGGCTTCGGTACGACTTCAGGTGATACCGAAAGTCTAGACGATTTGATACACCTAGACATTGATCAGATAACCGATTCAGCAACTGGAAGCATAACCAGCCCATCAGAATACTCGGTCCGATCGAAGAACAGTCCGGGCGGCTCACTTGCTGGAACACCCGGGTGGGATCCATCCACTTTAGGCTTCTCCAACAAACATTCTGTCGGCAATACTCCCGGCCACGTGCTTGGAAGCGAAGCGGTAGACAGCTACTTTGATGCAAAGAAAAAGACAGGACCGACCAGAGGCGATGTAACGCTACGTCCGGGCGGGGGAACACCGCCTCCAATGGAACAGAGAACTCCTAGCGGTCGTAAGGTTGTATCCATCTTGCCGACGGAGGAAGAGGAAGTGACGCCCCGATTAGATCAGGCTCCGACGAGCCAACCTCAGGGAAAGGATGGGAAGCATCAGGCAGGCACTGAGGCTGCCAAATCGTCTGGTAGCCCCACGCGTGTCACATCTCCCCGCAGGTTGAGTCTTCATTCAAAACCAGAGCAACAAAAGGGCAACGATCAGCGTCCACACAGTCTATTACATTCCTACGGCGCCGATTTTAGCTCATCGTTCCAGTCGTTGCCGGCAGCAACGACGCCTCTGAAGACACCTGGCGCCCAAGCCGGTCACGCGCGAGGTGGATCGATATCTGAACGACAGGACATGCCGCCTCCGTCGGAGCGGCTTCTTAGGACCATAATTGATTCTCTGCCTGTTCAGGTATTTACAGCTGCCCCTTCGACTGGTGCGCTGACTTGGGTCAACACAAAGTTCCTGGTTTATCGTGGGCAAGATTGCCGCCAGATCTTGCAGGAGCCTTGGGAGGGGATACATCCAGATGATCGGCCCGAGTACATGAGCATGTGGAGCAGGTGTTTGAGAACTGGCCAACAGTTCCAGCAGAAGGTCCGTGTACGGCGGTTCGACGGCAATTATCGCTGGTTCTACGTCCGGGCAGCGCCTCTCAAGGACAAACGGCAAAACATTGTTCACTGGATCGGGACGAACATGGATATACACGATCAGCACCTCGCTGAGATCAATGCGTCAAGGCAACAGGAGACGGCTGCTTCGGAGGCGAAATACCGCGCCCTTGCTAATTCAAGCCCGCAGATTGTGTTCGCGGTCAATAAGAAGAAGGGTATTACTTTCTGCAACAGTCAGTGGCTCTCCTACTCAGGTCAGACCGAGGAAGATGCGTTAGGTCTTGGATTCATGGACTATGTCCATCCTGAGGACCTTGTTAAGTGCAGGCTGCCTGCTTTTGACAAGGATGGGGAGACACCGAAGAATGTGCCGTTGTCAATGCCATCTGACCTCAAGCGTTCGACGTCCGCGTCCAATAGCTCGTCTAGTTCTGATGATTCTAGCAACAACAAGACAGTCACAAGCCCTGGTGGTTCGACCCCGTCAACAATACACATGCCGCAGACCAGACTCTCAAAGCTCGCAGATACTGGAATCTTGAAGGTCACAAGAGACTCTGATGGAAGGCCATCCTATTCGACCGAAGTCCGTCTACGATCCAAAGATGGGGCCTACCACTGGCATCTAGTGAGGATCCTCCTTGCAGAACCTGTACTCCAAGGCGAAGAGGAAGAAGAAACGTGGTATGGCACATGTACAGACATCAACGATCACAAGCTTCTGGAGCAGACATTGAAAGAGACGATGGATGCGAAATCCAGATTCCTGAGCAACATGTCGCATGAGATCAGGACACCATTGAATGGCATCACCGGTATGGTCAATTTCCTTATCGACAGCAACCTCACTTCAGAACAGATGGAACACGTCAACATAATTCGGAATAGCACAGAAGGTCTGAGGGACTTGATCAACGATATTCTTGATCTTTCAAAGGTTGAGGCTGGGATGATCACTCTCGCAATGGATTGGATGCATGTTCGATCGCTCATCGAGGAAGTTAATGATTTGACTTCAGCAATGGCTATCAACAAAGGGCTGGAACTAAATTATATCGTGGAGGAGGACGTCCCCTCGATGGTCAAGGGTGACAGGTTCCGGATACGCCAAGTGTTGCTGAACGTTGTTGGGAACGCGATTAAATTCACTCAACGTGGAGAAGTCTTCGTGCGTTGTAAGATCGCGGAAAACCAAGATGCTGTCGTCAATGGCAAGGAGTCGCTAGTCCAGTTTGACGTTATTGATACTGGATCCGGATTCACAGAGAAGGAGGCTGAATTCTTGTTCAAACGTTTCAGTCAGATTGATGGTAGCAGCACTCGTCAACATGGAGGCACCGGCCTCGGCCTGGCCATCTCAATGCAACTGGTGGAGCTTCATGGTGGTAAGATGAAGGCAAGCAGTGTTCCTGGCAAGGGTTCAACGTTTACCTTCACAATCAAATTCACTCTTCCGTCGGATCACGAACAGCCTCCGCCTGAAGCACTCAGTCCCACTGCCACCACAATGCCGCCGCCTGAGGCTTCTGCCTCGCTTTCCCTCTCACCAGTGGAGACATTGAAGTCTCCTGCTGGTCAAACGGGGTCACCGAAGCCCTCTTCAACCTCATCGTCAGCCAGCTCCGATCCATCGATACGGACTGGCAGAACAAGCGCACCGTCAACCAGGTCATCGACATCTTCCTTCAGCTCCAGTCAAAATGCTGCGAATATGAAATTGAGTTTGCCTTCAGACAGCTCTGAGAGGCGTGCAGACTCAGCTGAATCGAGTACGTCAAGCGACACAGCGCGTGCCCCGAGTGCCTCAATCTCCTCGACGCGCACGCCATCGCCCCTCGCTGCACAACCGCCGATGTATTCGATCCTGGTCGTCTGTCCTCTGGCAATGAGTCGCGATGCAACCGTCAAGCATATCGAAATGACCTTGCCAAAAGCAGTGCCGGCCCAAATAACGGCCAGGGATTCAGTTGAAGAGTGTCGAAGGATGATCGGAGGCGATGATCCTGTCATATTCACCCATATCGTACTTGTGCTGCATGATTCAAAGGAAGTCATTGCGTTCGTCGACCAAGTATTCCATTCTCAGCCGCACTCGGGCACCTCGGTCATCGTTATTTCCGACTTGGTCCAGAAACGTGAAGTCATGGCGGAAGCTTCTGCGCACGACTATGACAAGCTGACTGACGAGCGTCGTCTGCGTTTCATCTTCAAGCCTCTGAAGCCGTCTAAATTCGCAGTGATTTTCGATCCACAAAGGGAGAGAGAAATTAGCACGGATAGGAACGAGAATAGCGCGGCACAGGTGGCTGTCAACCAAAAGATGGTGTTTGACGATATGAAACGGCGATTGGGAAACAAAGGGCATCGGGTCCTACTTGTTGAAGATAATAAGATCAATCAGACTGTAAGTCCCGCATCTTGTTCTTCTTACATGAATGAAACCGCTCATTTGTATCCCAGGTACTCCTAAAGCTGCTCGGCAAAACTTCAATCAACGTCGAGACTGTCCTCGACGGCGTGGAGTGTACAGACAAAGTTTTTTCGAAGGACCACGGATATTATTCCATTATTCTGGTGAGTACTTCAACCTTGCGGGTCGTTGTGTACATGAGGTTGACAAGGGCGCTAGTGCGATCTTCACATGCCGAACAAGGATGGATACCAAACCTGCAAGGAGATTCGGAAGTGGGAGAAGAACAACAAGTACCCACATCTGCCGATTATAGCACTGTCGGCAAACGTCTTGGGAGACGTGTACTCGAAGTGCGTAGAGGCCGGGTTCAACTCGTACGTGACGAAGCCGGTGGACTTCAAGGAGCTCAGCGTGGTAATGACTCGATTCTTGGACCCGCCGGATCCATCCAAGCCTCATGAATTCATGCGACCGAGGAAAGAGTGAGGCCCCGCATTACTGGACACTGGAAATGGACCTAGGGGTGGAAGGGGGCGCTTTTAGAGCCGAGGTTGCGTAGGGAATCGCAAAAAAAAAAAAAAAATACCCGGCGTACTTGGACTTTGGCGGAAACGATTCTGGGTGATACGAATGCAAGCGCCAACATACCTTACTTGAGATACGCGGGGTGGAGTGGCCGCCAGTCTGGTTTGAGAACCCTCGTGCCGTCCTTCGTTTCGGGCCCTATTCCGGTGCAGGTCTTTTCTGGCATAGTATGCGTACTTTTTTATTTCCTTGGACACGAAATTGCATTTCGCAGAGAAAAGGGTGGGCATGGCTATCTTTGGAATGGAGTAATGTTTAGGCTACAGCATCACTATACCGGCGAACTGGATGGACATGGGCCGCTCGGCGGAGGCGAGGTACAGCACATTCTAGGGCATCTTTACACGCACACACAGTGGTATCGGTATAGCGTGGTGTTTTCTCTTTTCTTTTTCTGTTTTTCTTGCTACATGACGAGCGACGGCTGCAGGTGCGGACACCAAAAAAAGAAAAGACCGGGGGGTGGTCAGGGCAGGCGTGCGGCGGCGTCCTTGTTTCTGCGGGGGGGTTGGAGGGGGACGGTGGCGACCTTTTGACTGATGGGTTGCGAGGACCGGGACCGGCATTGCAGCCTGATTTTTCTCTTCGTCGACGAGGCGCGACCTGTATTATACCACCAGCGTTCACTGGCGTAGCAGCAGGAGTACGAGCAGGAGTATTGTTGTAGACTTAGGAGAGGGCCAAGACGAATGCGCAGCAGATGCAGCCGCAGATGTCACCGGTGAAGGCGTGCGCGGAGTCCGCGGCGGAGGGGCCCAAGGCCCAAGGCCCAGGACGGCCAACGAGGAGCTGCACGCCTGCAGCTGCGTTTCGGGCTTGGGCCGGAGGCTGGGCGCGGCTCGATGCTCGGCTGCGGCTGTGCTTCCCTTCCTTTTATAGGGCCCAGGCCGTATTGTCTCATCGCCCATGGCGCACGAGCTCCAGTCGCCTGTCAGTCAGTAAGCTTGTCTTGTCCTGCCCTGTCACCCTGCACCGAGGCCCTGGGTGCGCTCCAAGGCTTCCTGCTCCACGACACCACGCGCAGACGAGTTGCAAGTCGTACACGCCCCCGCTGCGCTTCCTCTTCTGCTATTCCTGGCGCTCACTGGTCGCGCGCATCGCTGTCGCAGTCGTGTGATCGGCCGCTCGAAGCGATCCAGAACGGTTTCATCATCACTGCATCTCGCTCGCCAACACTCCCCGTCCGACCTAGATAATCACCGCTCCCTTTCAACCCTCCCCGCCCCGAACCGACGAGCCGCAGCCGATCGCCGAAGGTCTTTTCGCACGCCTTCTTCGCATCGCTCTCTCTCTCTCTCTCTCTCTCTCGCACTTTCCCCGTCCGCACCTGTTCGCATCCACCTCGTCGTCCGCACCCGCTTGCTGCTCATGCGGCTCCCACGCCAGCTCTCCGCAGCGCCTTCGCCGCTGTACCTCCTCCTCACGCTCCCTCTCCTCGCCCCGGTCGTCCTCGCCGATGATCTTACCATCGAAGTCACCAAGCCCGTGTCGTGCTCGCGGAAAACGCACTCGGGCGATAGGATCGAGGTGCACTACCGCGGCACCCTGCAGAGCGATGGCAGCGTCTTTGACGAGAGCTACAAGCGGGGGAAGCCTTTCGCATTCACGCTAGGTGCCGGCCAGGTCATCGAGGGCTGGGATGATGGCCTTTTGGACATGTGTATTGGCGAGGGCAGGAAACTGACTATTCCGCCCGAGCTGGGCTATGGCAAGAGTGGCAACGGGCCTATTCCGCCTTCCTCGACGTTGAGTACGTAGCCTACCAGCTACCTATGTTTGGTTTGTTGTCTTCACTAATGCATGGGCAGTTTTTGAAACCGAACTGATGGGCATTGCGGGCGTGGATCCCGATGCTGAGCCAAAGAGTCCGCCGCCCGATCCCCCACCGCCCCCGCACCCGGACGAGGAACAGCATGGTGGCAAAGATGGGCCCAAGAACTCCCCGCCGCCAGAGGACAACGGCGAATGCCGCCTACTTGGGCCGTTCGCGCTGGTGATTCAAGGCGCGCTGGGGTTGCTGGCTCTGCTGTCGTTGGTGTTCAAGAGATATCGCGAGCGGCCGAGACGCCCGGTCAAGGTTTGGGCGTTCGACGTCTCGAAACAGGTTGTTGGGTCCATGATGTTACATCTGGCAAACCTCTTCATGTCGATGCTCTCTTCTGGCGACTTCAGGGTCGCAGCAGAAGAGAGACTGGAGAAACACAAGCCCGGCTTTGCTCACGACAAGGACATGCCGAACCCGTGTTCCTTCTACCTCCTTAACCTCGCTATCGATGTAAGTCGACATCTCGCTTAACGCTAGACCTATTGATTCCTTCTAATGAGCCACAGACCACCATTGGTATCCCCATCCTTGTCGGATTGCTCCGTGTCCTGCACGTCTTATTCCTCAAAACCCCGATCGCAAACCCGCCTGAGTCAATCAAATCTGGTCACTATGGTCAACCTCCGCGGGCGACCTGGTGGCTCAAGCAATGTTTTATTTACTTCCTAGGCCTGTTCGGCATGAAGTTCTGCGTCTTCATCATATTCCAGCTGCTGCCGTGGCTGGGCTGGGTTGGTGACTGGGCGCTGCGCTGGACCGAAGGCAACGAAGCAGTACAGATTGCCTTTGTTATGCTGATCTTTCCCCTGATCATGAACGCCATGCAGTACTATATCATCGACAGCTTTATCAAGGACCCGGCTGCTGGCGAAGGCCACGGCCAGATCTTGTCTGGAAACGCGTCAGAAGAGGACGAGGAACGGAGGCACCTGAGGGATAGTCTGGATGACGACAGCGATGACGACGATTATACGTCTGGCAGGGAGAGCGTCGAGCCGCGGAAGCGACCAAGCAGGATTAATACCCAGGATGTAGCGTTGAAGGAGGCCAATCCAACACCGCTGCCGCAGTATGACCCCAGCATAGAAGCGTCGAGCTCGAGCAGCCCGCGTAGCACTAGGAGCGGGGCTTCTGAGAGTAAAGAGCTGGGGAGGAGATAGAGCATAAAGACTTTGGATTCGGCGGGACCGTGGCGTTGAGGGTGGGTTGGGTTGGGCATACATTGATATCATGTATCAGATGGCGGAGTGTTGCATTTGTGTTTTGGCTTCTGTTATAAGAGCACGGTTTGGCCTTTACTGCGTGCGCTGAGCCTTTTCCTTATTGGCGTTAGGGCGGTAACACTCATGAAAGCATGTCACATTATCGCGCTGGTTCGTCTTCAAAACCCATGTTAACCGTATTGTTTGTCCACACTCATTTCGCTGATCGCTCAGAGTAGGATATTTTGTTCTGCCTATTCTATCTCTATCTCCTTTTCACTTTCCCAAGATCATCCGAATATGCTCCGAATCTGGGTCGGTAGTCTGCGTTGGTTCTTGTAGGCATCACATCTTGTGGTTCTCGTTGAAGTTTCGGCTAAATTCCACGTAAAGGGAGTGAGGGAGTCTGGCTGCGTAACGAAGCGATATGTTTCATCCGAAAGGATGATATGCGACATCTTTGCAAGTGATGGGTGATTTCAGGCTCGATGGGGTGGCTGATGCTTGTAGATTGGTCGTTGGCTGGTTAAAAGCAGAGAAAGAGAGCTGCAGTGATATGGGCTTTCGTGGGAGCGGCCCTGTACCATCGGGGTTTACATGCTCACCCATTGTATGTACCATATATGTGAACTGAAAATGGCGACTTGCTAGTCGTTTGCAGCTGTGATCTTCCGAAATTGAAGGTTCCAGGGCGTAAGAGACGTGATGCATATTGTCCTGATTGATGGTATAATACCCCTGTTCTATCTCCTCGTTACAGACTACTCAATATTTGAACGGCAGTGTCAGTCTTCATAAAGCTCGGCGACCCTAAGCACTCTCCCTGATTGCTGTCTTCGCATTGGCGACAGCCTCCTTGGCCTTCGTGACCTCCTCGGTGGGAGCAGCACCATCGGCTTCCTTGTTGACTTCCTGCGTATGGAGTCAATGAAATGCATCAGCAAGTGTGTGTTGCTGCACAAACTTACGAGTTCATCCTCAAGCTTGGCAAGAGCATCCTTGATCTTCTGGCGGACTGCGGGGAGGACATTCTTGGTCTCTTCGAGAGCTTGACGCTGGGAAACGATGGCTCTTAGCTTGAACAGTACGAAGCAGATCGAACACGGGTCAGGGAAGTACCTCTTGCTTTAACTGATATTCGGCGTTCTCATCGCCCGTGGTTTCTTCAAGCTTCTTGATGCGGGCCTGCTGCTGTTCAAGCTCCTTGTGGTAGCTAGCCTCTTCCTTGACAAGGCGGGTGACGGAAGATGTTGCCACGGCAAGCTTAGTTGGGGGTGCCATATCGCAGCGGGAAGAAGGTTGGGTGATCTTTCGGTCGTTCTGTGTTTTCTCTTTGGGCACTTATTATGATGCAACTTCTCCCGAGCAGGGCTGCGGGGTCGTTGATTGGTGGGGCGAGCATCGAAGGCGCCGGACAAGTCACGTGGTATATCAGTCGAGCTAGGCTGAAAACGGGGTGTTAATTGGATGGCGACGCGACGCGACGCGTGCGCGTAACGCGTCGTCCAGGGCGCTTGGATCAGCCTTAGATTGCTGCCGAACTTTCAGCCCGCCGCTGTCTCCAGAGTGTCTGTCCATACTCCACCCTTTCTCCTCTTTCTACTGCTCTTCTGCCCCAATACCGAGAGCACCATGTCTTCTCCCGCCCAAAGGCGCTCACAGCGCAATTCTGCTTCTGCCACTCCCAGGCGGAGCCAGCGCAATTCGCAGATTCCTGTTAGCAGCCCCACCGCTGTCGACCGACAACTGCAATCCGAAGCCTCGCATGCCTCAACTCCCCGAAGTCGCGTCCAGCAGCAAAACATGCCCACCTCGTCGCCTCTCTTCTACAACTCTACTCCTGGCAGCAACGCGACTGCCGCCAATGGTGCTGCCAATGGGACCGACGGTGACAGGACGCCTAGGGCGTCAACCATGAACATCGGAGGTAAAGACAACGCCACCGTCTTATCATCGGGTGGACCCTGATGCTGATGTGCTCCCTCAACAGACTCCTCTCCTATCCGATACTCTAGCTCTAGTCCTACCCGCACCGGCCATGCACAACGCGAACCCCGCAGCAGCAGCAGCGCACTCTTCGTCAGATCCTCGCTTTCCGCTCCGCCAGGCTCATCAGCACGCAACCGGCGAAGTGACATAAACTCCGATATCTTTGGCAGTGCCAGTGCCCGTGGCCGCCGCCTCTTTGTCGATGAGCGCGGTAATACCGTTGGTGCCGGAGCCCAGACCTCGGATGTCGCTACTTTCTCCAACCTCGACCCCCAAACTTCCGATGCTGACCTTATGGGTGGTGACTCGACCAGAGTCATCTGGGGCACCAATGTCTCGATCGTTGACTCCATGCATGCCATGAAGGACTTCCTCTTCAACTTCCAGAAGAAATACCGCATGATTCAAGACGGTCAGCTGCAGGAGGGCCAGCAACTGTCTCAAGACCACTCTGGAACTACGAAAGAGTATATGGAGATGATGAGGACGATGTTGGATCTTGGCGTCACGGCGCTCAATCTGGATGCGCGCAACTTGAAGTCGTATCCTCCTACACGGAAACTCTGGCACCAACTGCAATCCTTCCCAAACGAGATCATCCCACTCATGGATGTGGCTGTCAAGGATGTCATGGTTGAGCTGGCTGAGAAGCGCATGAACGAGATGCGTCTGCAACAGCAGCAGGGCCAGAGGCCACAGAGGGCGAGGGATGGCAGCTCCTTACCACCGGCTCCCAGCTCAGACATTGATACACCCGCTGCTTTTCCCGACGTGGCAGGTGGCGTCGCCGAGGTACCGGACTTGGTGCGTGAAGTTGAGTCCAAAATCTATAGGGTTCGTCCATTTGGGTTGGACCAGACGATTAATCTACGCGAGCTCAACCCTGGCGACATGGACAAGCTGGTTAGCATCAAGGGCCTCGTCATCAGGACGACTCCAATCATTCCTGACATGAAAGATGGTAGGATGAGCTTCTAAACGAGTTTTCGTGCATGTGCTAACGCTACTAGCCTTCTTCCGCTGCTCGGTCTGTAACCATACCGTCAAGGTTGACATTGACCGCGGTAAGATCGCGGAGCCAACTCAATGCCCTCGCGCTGTTTGCTCGTCGCCCAACTCGATGCAGATCGTGCACAATAGGTCTGGATTCTCGGATAAGCAGGTAATCAAGCTTCAGGAGACGCCCGACAGTGTCCCTGATGGACAAACGCCTCATTCCGTGTCTTTGTGCGCCTATGACGAGCTTGTCGATGTTTGCAAGGCAGGTGACCGGGTTGAAATTACCGGTATCTTCAAGTGCAACCAAGTCCGTGTCAACCCCCGGCAGAGGACAGTCAAGAACGTGTTCAAGACCTACGTTGATGCGCTTCATATCCAGAAGGTGGATAAGAGGAGAATGGGTATCGACGCGTCCACCATTGAGGAAGAACTCTCTGAACACATCGCCGGCGATATTGAGGAGGTGCGGGAGGTCAACGAGGAAGAAGAGGCCAAGATCAAGGAAGTTGCTGCCCGATCAGATGTCTACGAGCTTCTCGCTAGGTCATTGGCCCCCAGCATCTATGAGATGGACGATGTCAAGAAAGGCATTCTCCTCCAGTTGTTCGGTGGCACGAACAAATCATTCGAGAAAGGAGGCAGCCCGAAGTACAGAGGCGACATCAACGTTCTCCTCTGCGGTGACCCATCTACGTCCAAATCACAACTGCTCCAATATGTCCACAAAATTGCGCCACGTGGTGTATACACCAGCGGTAAGGGTTCCTCTGCTGTTGGTCTCACGGCGTACGTGACACGAGATCCCGAGACGCGGCAGCTTGTGCTCGAATCTGGTGCTCTCGTCTTATCAGACGGAGGCGTGTGTTGCATCGATGAGTTCGACAAGATGTCAGATGCAACGCGCTCGGTGCTGCACGAAGTTATGGAGCAGCAGACTGTCTCTATTGCCAAAGCCGGCATCATCACGACTCTTAATGCTCGCACATCCATCCTTGCCTCTGCCAACCCCATCGGCAGCAAGTATAACCCAAACCTCCCTGTTCCTCAGAACATCGATCTCCCTCCTACTCTCCTTTCGCGTTTCGACCTCGTCTATCTCGTCCTCGACCGCATCGACGAGCAGAACGACCGCCGCTTGGCACGCCATCTTGTTGGAATGTATCTCGAGGACACACCTGCCAACGCCGCAGCTAACGAAGTCCTCCCGGTCGAATTCCTCACCGCTTACATTTCGTACGCGCGGGCGCATATCCAACCTCGCCTCACGCAAGCCGCGTCTGAAGAGCTCGTAGGGGAGTACGTCGCGATGCGCAAGCTGGGCGAGGACGTGCGCGCCGCTGAGCGCCGCATCACGGCCACGACCCGTCAGCTCGAATCGATGATTCGTCTCTCCGAGGCGCATGCGAAGATGCGCCTCTCGCCGACGGTAGAAGCGTCGGACGTCCGCGAGGCGGTCCGCCTAATCAAGAGCGCACTCAAGCAGGCGGCGACGGATGCGAGAACGGGTCTCATCGACATGGCTCTCTTGACTGAGGGAACCAGCGCCAGTGAACGCAAGAGGAAGGAGGACCTGAAGACAGGCGTCCTGGCCGCGCTAGACGACATGACGAGGGTTGGTACTGCGGTGAGGCTGAGCGATGTGGTGAGGAGAGTCGGCGAGGGGGCGAGCGTCCCCGTCGAAGGGCAGGAGGTTGTAGAGGCGTTGAGGGCTCTGGAGGCGGAAGGGAAGGTGCAGATTACAGGTGAAGGTGCGAGGAGGAGTGTTAGGAGGGTGACCGGAGTTATGTGAGGGTGGTAGGAATTGGAACGCATAAATAGGTCACACTTCCTGGTTGAAATTTCTGCGTCGATGTCATCGGTGCGGTTCGTATCCCTTTTTTTCATGAGATATCACGTTTTAGAGTCCGGTCGACATTTCGCGTTCGGCGTTGCGGAGTTTCTCGAGATGAAAGAATGCTTCGAGCTATGTGCGACTGTGAATGAGTACCTTGTCCCGTGCGGTAAAAAAAAAAAAGAAAAGAAAAGAACAAGCTTGGTGTCCTCCCGTCTATCGGAGGATGGTGGAATAAAAAAAACCCCTCCGTTTATCAATCTAACAAGAGAAAAACGAATGGCTGTTAGGTAGTTATATTGCGTCTTAATGATCGTCGATCGTCAAGTCTTGGCAGATTCCCACTCAAAATTACTGAGAAGACATTACCGCTAGTTTCGTCGTCTACCTCTCTTACTTCTCAAGAGAAACGGATGTAGATGTCCAGCTGCTTAGGTAATGTCGTCCGTTGCCATGCTTTCGCCCGATCCTGATATCACCATGCGTATTCCATCGGAGAAAATAGATTCAGTATGAGGAAGGACGGTAGGGTAGAAGACATATGAGAAGATGGAAAGAGAGACTGATTGAATCGAACCACAATTATTCCTTGCCGGATCTACGCGCGCATCGGGCAAGAGAAGCCCTGTTTTGTTTTCTCCCTGGTTTCCGCAAATACAGCCACGCGATGTCCAGGAACAAGGAAATATTTCGGGCTTGGCCATTTTCCTTCCTGCATGTGCGGACTTCCCCCTTTCTCCACCTGTTTGAGTTCCATTCCCATGTTATGCTTTGCGTGATTAAAGCTTCCTATGTTGCGCACGTCCTATATTGACGAGAAAAAGAGGAGAGGCGGTGTTGAATGAAAAGATACAGAGTCAAAGCACAGTTGAGGAAAGAAAAGGGAAGAGGGACGGGGGAGATGAGGCCACGAGAGGCAGCACCATTAGATGTCCTCGATCAGACACCGCCGGGGGGATATGACAATCGAATTATGTGTGGGTCTTTTCCCAAATATGAGGATGAGAGAAGCTTTTCATCCGTATTCTAAGAGAAATGATAGAGTAAAAATATGAAAGAAGAGAATTCTGGAAGCTAATAGGCTCCTTTGTTACCAAGAATTAATTGAACTCAGTGCGACCCCTTCAAGCCCAAGAAATCGCTCGTAGCCAGGCCTCCTGCCTTGCCACACGTGATCTGAGTGAGCGTCTCGTAGTTTCCGAGGCGTTCTGGGAATTCGCAGTCGGAGGCGGCAGGCCGGTACTCTGCCTTGACGATTGAGATCTGCAGACCGGCGACCTGGTCTGCAGGGACAGGAGATCCGTCTGGCTGTAGAGAAGGTATGCGTCAGAGACTATTTTCCAATATGTGTGTTGCGTGATGTGATATTGGTGTGATTCAGTGCCAAACCTAGTGATCTCAAAAGGAGAGTTGGATGAAGTGTTTGGTTGGGAGAGGGCCGGGGTAGAAGTGTGCCATCCGTCCACATGGGGGCAGACTGGGGTGCTACAAGAATATTGAAACGAATGACTAGTGGCGCCGCGTTTCTGAGAAATGATAAAGTTGAAGTTTGTGGAAGGATCAAGAGAGAAAAGCATGACAGAATCAGCGAAACCAAGAGTTGAGTCTGAATCGGTGGCTTCCATTTTCGGAAATAAGGTTGTTTAGAGGGAAGTGTGTAAACTTTAGCGGCTAAGCTTGATGGAAGCGGGGGGATGCCTTGAAGTTGAGAGGCATCCGAGGGGAATTCGCGTGTTGAATTGAGCCGCAGGCAATATAAGAAACATTCGTATTGCGGATGCCTAAAAAGGGCCTCACGCAACACTAATAACTCCTCGGTGGAATTGTTCTGTTTCGTTGGTGAACTTACTTTAGCTACTCTCCACGAGAGATTCTTCGAGAGATATGGGACTACTTCCGAAGGATCCATACAGCCCAGATCATCGGTCGCAACACGCTGTTCGAGCTCCCGGGTCAAAGAGACGGCTGCATAGATATCCCTGCTGATGCCCGTCATTTGGACTGCTGTGTTGTCCATCACAAAAAGCGGGGAAGCGCCTGCCAAATGTTCATCCGTACGCCAAGAAGCCGGATTGTCTTCGAAATCGCCGATGAAGAGATAGATAGAACCGGAGCCGCCTAGAGCACATTTATCGATCTTAATGTTGGCGGTGTATTCGAAACGCTTCTGGTCCTTTTTGGCTGCGTCTGCATCAATTTGAGCGGGTTGCACGAGCTTCTCAATCGTTTCGGTGATGCCATTAATTACACCGTCGATCACGTCCCCAATGTCGATGTCAGTGCGCTTAGTTCGTCGGCTAACTGTGCTCTGACCGTAAAGTTTGTTAATAGTGGCTCTCAGCGTCGCCTGATCCGGTTTGTCCTGGAGCTCCGGATAGGTATAGGAGAAGGTTTCAATATCACGCGCGGTGTTGGACGTCCAGAAATCCCCCTTCACATGAGAGCGGTGAAATGGATATAATGCTGCACGAATTAGCCATCCCCCTATAAATTTTGCACGAGATTAACTTACCGGAGTCAGCATCCTGGACCGTCCCAGCGGTAACCATGAATGTTGAGTAATCCTGGGACTCGGCCTCCACATAGCTGTCAGGATGAAGTGCCTGCCAGATAGCAAAGCAACGGTCGATATTCCTGCAAAAATTAGAATGGGGATGGTTGACTCAAGCGTGCGTCTCTTACGTATGATGGAGCATGAAAGCTGGATCGAACGCTGACCACGGCACTGCAAGCATGTGACCGTTTTCACCGCCTACATAATTGTGAACCCAACCGTGCACCGCTTCGAGGCTTTGATACTGCTCAGGGTGATAAGAGGCCATATTGCTGAAAACAGTAAAGTTGTCATAGTTAGTGAACAGGTCGTAGAGGGCATCTCGAAGCTGCGGCCGGAGATTGTTCATGTTGTTAATGACGCCGTTCTCTTGCGGTTGAGCATTTTCTGTGAGATCTGTAGGATACCTCATGGTCTGCGGATAGACCGAGAATTGCCGATTGCTCTGCACAATGTCAGTAAAGGCACGGAGCCAGAGACGTGGCATCCGAGATGATTACTGGGTCATAGAGGGCATTAGAATCCAAGGGATGGAATCTGTAAGAGTACAGGGGGTTGGCGATAGTCCGGGTCTCATTGGGCAGTTTGACGTCGATCGTTGGTGTGGTCATGAAAGGAGGTACATTCGTCTCGCCGTCGGGAGGAAGAACCGCCCAGTCCCAATAAGGAAATCTGAATGTGTTTGCAGCTTCGGTGAAGTTGTCTTTCTCTGGACCGGGCCATTCATTTGCGATTTCCAACATGATAGCATGAAGCGTTTGCTGTTCTTTGGTGAGCATAGCGCCATGTTGGGTCCATGTGTTACTTACCTCCCAAAGAGCGATATACGGCCTGTGCCAAGGCAGGAAAAGATTCGAAGAATGCATACAGTATCCTGACCTATCGAATCCCTGTGATTCCACGCCGTCCCAAGCGACAAAAGGCATGCCATGGATTCCTATTTTCACGTCAGAAATCGTCCTACATCCAACCTCTTCGCTTCACGGACTCACCGCTGATAGCGTACCATGACGCCTTTTCAGCCTGGCTGGTCTGTTGAAACCTTTCCATGCTCAGCAAGAACAAGTTCCAGAGGACTTCATTCTTTGCCAGGTCGCGGATCTCCAAGCGGACCTGCACATCGCTTTGGCTAACTCCGGTGATTGCCAGCGGTACATTCGCGCTGGCCTGACGCTTCTCTTTTACCGAGTCTGCACTGCCCACATCACGAACTTCGTGCAATGAAAGATGGCCACGACTCAGAGGCGAACTCGTGACCGACGAAAGAAGGTGTGATCCGGAGATCGCCAGGGCGAGCAGCCGAGGGCCGAGAGCTGATCGCATGTTGATTGTCCTTGCCTCACTGGCAAGAGTGCGGTAGAAGAAGCCTTAGTTCCAAGGAAAAGACGATGCACGACAGACGCCACGGAGACAGCGCGGTGAGAACCAGTGAGATAAGAGGCTGAGCTGCGCAAGACGGGCAGGGCAAAACGACGGCGGGATTATAAAGGTGCGGCTTCAGCACGCACGGCAAATTGCATCAAAAAAGGAAAAGGGTAAACAAGAGGCTGAACCGAAGCGAGAGAAGAAACAGAAGGCTGCGTAGGCATGTCTGAGGTCAGTGGAAGGGAAGCGGGGTGTCTTTTTAAGGCTTGGCTCTGGTCAGCGATCAGGGACAGTGTAGCATATGATGCAGTCTAATATCGGCGGCGGTGTCATTTTCACGAGGCACACTGGCTTGAGCGAGTCGGCGGCCGTCGAAAGGGCCGCAAGAGAGTGTCATGGCTTGGGTCCGGTCAGGCATGGCTCGCAGGGAGGGTGCGTCGCGATGCCCGCAGATTGTGGAGATGGGGGGCAGCACAGGCCAGCAGCGGTCTGGGGTGAAGAAGCAAGTTTAGCTCAGCTCATGCTCGTTTTGGCGAGAGCCCACGGGCTGCGGCGCAGGCGCGCGGACCGTGTTGGTGCGCGGTGGGGACGCATGGTGAGAGGAGAGCACTGCGGGCTGACCAGGGGACCCTGGCGCGCCCGTCGATTGCGATCAGCGGCAGGGAAGCCGGCGATCTCTGTGACAAGCCCGCGAATTGCAGGACCGGGAAGCTCTCTGTGCGCAGCCTCGCTGTTGTCGAGGTCAAGCCTTGCCCTGGGCGACCTCGGCTGCAGCGCCGCCGGCCCAAACGGGCAGTCCAGTGGGGGAGGGCGGCGAGGTAAGCTTTAAGTGCTTAAGCAGGGTGGTTCCGCCGGGCGACGACAACGACTCAGGCAGCGCGCGTTCCTGGCTCAGCGAGTGGGCAGCGGACGGGCGGCGGCGCTGGTGTTTCTGACGGGGAATGGCGTGGCGGGCATCGGTGGCCGCGGCGACCTTCAAGCTGACAGGCCGCGGGGCGCAAGGGCGGGCTCGGCGGAGGTTGAAGCCAGTAGATTGTTTGGCTGAAACGGCCATTGGAAGGATGTTTGACGCGCCGCCTTGCCTCAGGCCGCCGCAGCGGCAGCAGCAGTTGTTTCTCTCGGCTTCCTCGCCCACCGAGCCGTACCGCTCCGCGACGTTGCACTCGCACAACTGCTCTATACCTTCTATCCGTGACCGCCAGATCACCGCCTGCCCGCAGGCCTGTACGCCAACCAGCCAGCCAGTCCGCCTGCTCCGGCTTCTGCTCCGGCTTCTGCAGCTGCACATGCACACATCCCACGGCCCGTCCCCGTCCCCGTGCGTGTACCTGCCTCCTCCTTGCTGCCATCTGATCCTGGACTGGCCGAGAGAGAGAGAGAGCCAAGAGATGCTGCTAGACGGCTCCGGAGGATGGTGATTCACAGCCTGGTCCGTCCTGGAGAGCAGGTATGTGGGTTGATCTGCTCTATATTTGGCCGGCTTTTCCGTCATTGCGCTTCTGTTTCACAAACAATATTGATTCCCTCAGCCTGCCACGCACGAATAGATACTGGCATTAGCCTGCTTCAACTCGACCCTGTGGCCGCCTTGACAATCAACACCACGCCGACACTTTCGGAAGCGTGGGCAGCGATCAGGGCTGTTGCCAGTCGTGGCGCAACCGCCTGTCACGCACAACTCAACAGCAGACGATTCAAGATATAATCCGCCTCGGCAATTTGAGATGAAGTAGTGTAGGAATGCGGACAGGCAACGTGTGAATCCCTCCTCCGGCACTCTGGAAGCTTACTGTGGATCCTCCCAATCCGGGCATGCCTCTCGCCATGTCGCCTTCCGACGAGCCGATTTGGGCCGGACGGAGGTGCACTGGCAGCCTCGCTCGCCCGATCGGGAGTGCACAGGGCTCTCTGACAGGTCGCGCAGAGCCAGTCTGCGACAAGTGTGCACAAAGAGCCCTTCACCAGAAAAACGTGTCTGCAGCTTATCTGCTCGAGACCGGCCTTTTACACCTGATATCCGTTCCACCGGGACTTTTCTACCTTGCTTCGAAGTGCTGCTGCTACTTCTCCGCGCACACGGTCCATGGTACAGTTCCGCCCGTCATTCGTGGAGCGGTGGTCGAAGAAACGTGCGCACCACACTGCCGGCGTCGTTGGCGACAACAAGAACTACTAGCTAGGGTAGGTATCTTGGGCCTGTCTGGCATAGAAGCGCGCCCCGGTACCTGAGCGACCCGAGGATCAGCTAAGGAATGCTCGTCTTTCTCCCTGAAATTGTGAACTCCCCAAGCTCGTATTATTGTTCTCGGCACATCATAAGGCCCCCCTTGTTCTCGACTTTTTACTACCTCAGCCACCACGTGCCAAGTGTACTCAGCGTCGATTCACTTCTATGACCTCCGTTCATCTCTTGAACATTCCTCTCCTCATTTTTCATCACTCCGCCGAGCGAATCTACGGCAGTAAATTTCCACCCGGACTGCCAAATCCGGGGGTCTGCATACCCTGTTAGGCTAAAGCTCATGGAAAATAAACGTGTTGTGTGTGTGTGAGCGTGTGTGTGTGTCTGTTGGGAGGGGGAGTTGTTTTGGTGTCGTTGTTTTAAGAGAGTCCGAACATCTTTCCGCTCTAGCTCTGCCTACGTCACCCTCACCTTCATATTTTTTGGTCCAATCCCGTACGTCCTGCGGTTTAGTGGGTATGTGATTGAAACGCCAGATCCCAAAGGTTCCACTCGCGGCATCAGATCCGAGACTGAGCGCCGCGATCGCCCGGCAAGTGGACGCCTGGCATTGAGCGGGAAAGAAGGGGCACGCAATGCTCAGTGCCGAAGATGGTCAGGCTCCCGACTCCCTAGACCCCGTCGTCGTACGTACTCGGCCACATCAGTTTGTTGGTCGAACAACGAGACATGATGACGAACACCCAGTCGGACAAGAGACACTTGCGTTTCTACACATTTTCCCCACGGTCCACGAAGCAGCTTGGCATTCGTTTGGCAAAATCGGTAACTTGTTCAATTAAATAATGCAGCGATTCTTGAAGAGAGGGAAAAAAAAAAGGATAAAAGTGCCAAGAAGTTGCCTCGTTGGGGGTCCTGCTGGGCCTCCTCTGCTGAGAGCGCCAATGTTTATTCCCCAGTCACCATACCGCTCTCTCAACGCCTTTCGAAGAAATCTACAAATTGGAAAAGCCTTGATATTCTTCTCGACCACCCGTCATGAGTTCGTGCCATCGTCATCGACGTCGTTCCTAGTCTCCGTTCCGTGGAATGCGTCTCCAAAAGCATCACCCTCAAGGCCTAAGTCGAGGTCGTCGCCGCCAGTGTAGTCTGCCAGAGCATCACCAGCAGTGTCGAACGCGCTGAAGTCAGTCGCGTCAAACATACCTGGTGTGTTTCCTGCAGCCGACGCAGGCGCTGAGGCTGTGCCATCTTGTGCCTGGGCATTTGTGCTGTCATTATCCCCACCGCCGCTAGTAGTCGTATCTTTTCCTTCACCCGCCTCGCCGCTTGCATTCGTGTTGTTGCCATTGCTCGAATCCACCATGACCCAATCGTCAGCTGATTTGTCGTTAACACCTTCGCCACCCATGCCGGACATGTCAATGTCCAAATCCATGCCTTCAATCAGGTCCATGCCGTTGTCTCCGTTCGAGTTCTCATTCTGATCGGTTCCAGCAGATTGACCTTG
The DNA here is from genome assembly GCA_037367355.1 of Neoscytalidium dimidiatum. Classification (NCBI taxonomy): domain Eukaryota; kingdom Fungi; phylum Ascomycota; class Dothideomycetes; order Botryosphaeriales; family Botryosphaeriaceae; genus Neoscytalidium; species Neoscytalidium dimidiatum. Next base: position 932,180 of record CM074705.1, on the reverse strand, counting down.
ACCCTGTGATTGCCCGGTTTGAGCCGCTCTACCAGGAATTGCAGTTGCAGATTGCCCTTGGCTATCCGGCTGCGGCACGGGGGGGACTTGCATAGAGCTACCTCCAGGAGTCGACACGAGTGAATTGGATGTGTACTGTTCGAGCAATCCAGCGGCGGTGTTATCGCCATCCATGGCAGAATCTTCGAGAGCACCACTAGACTCGCCATTTGTTGCACCGATTTCGGCACTGTTAGCCTCATTGGAATTCGTCGGGGCCGGAGCTACAGGCTCTTCAACCAGACCACCCTTCTCGATGCAATTGACATTCTTTCGAGGCGCAATGGTGACACCAAGAAGTTTCTGGACATCCTCAACGACTTCGTTGACCTTTGCATCTGGATCTAACCCCTCCGAGACCGGAGAAGCTGACCGGTTCTCAGAATTGGCTGCCGCACTGCGAGCATCATTGAACGCAGCATCCCTCAAGCGTCTCTCAGCCTGAACATAGGTCTTGCTTTTGGTGAGCTCGGCCATCTTTTCAGCGTGATCAGCCCTCATCTTCTCCAGCTCTGCCTCTTCGTCTTTCAAGAATTTGTTGACCCTATCCTCGAAGTCCTTATATTTCTCCTTGCTTAGCTTCTGATAGGGCTTTGGCGCCTCGGGAGCCTTCTGGCCACCAGGGAGTGATGAGGCACTTGGGGCGTCAAAGAGACCTTCGGTAAGATGAGCAAGTTCTCCCATGAGACCCAAACCTAAATCCACAGGCATAATTTGCCCTGCGGCGTAAGGGGATGAGAAAACCTCTTCCATCCACTCGTGGTGTTGGACGTATCTCATCGTGCTAATATCCCTCGGGGTGAGATGGTCGAGCAGATCTCCAAGCGCAGTGTTCTCTTCATCCTCAATCGACGTGTCATGGGCCATGTTGACAGCTGCAGGGGGTATGCCAGCTGGAACATTACCAGGTAAGTGCGCTGGAGGAACCTGGCGAGGTCTCTTCGCCGGCGACGGTCCTATCGCAGTTCCTTGACCCGGTGGATAAAACTGAGGCTGTCTGAATCCGGCAGCACCGGCTTGTATCGGATGTCCAGGGTACATTCCGCCAGCCTGAACATGGCCCTGCTGCATCTGCCCAGTACCTGGAAAGCTGATGTTTGGCCAATTGTGTCGGTCGTGAAGCATGAACCTCTTCTCCATTAACTGTCCTTGACTCTCCAAGAAACGGCGCTCCTGCATCATCTTCTGCATTTCCGGATTAATTGGGATTCGGTTTGTCGGTACCCGTGCCTGCGGCTCAGCCTGGGAGTAATGTACGACGAACAAGGCCTGGTCTGGGATGGGGCCTTGCGATGCCGGATTTCTTGAGACAATGCGGTAACGGTGTCTCTGATGGGAGGTAACCTGTTCGAAACCTGGGCGATATCCGCTGCGACGGACGAGAATTTCAACGGTCTTGAGGCTAGTTAGCAGGGGCGCGCCAAGGGCAGGGACACTCGAAGCTCACATAACCACGCGACGATTCGTAAGTGAAGCTCGACTCTGGATCAGCCCACACATAACCATCACTTGCGTACGCGTTTGCTCGCTGGTTGACGGGTTGCCATTCCAGGAACACGGTGCCGTCGTTTGGTGGGTTCTGGAAGTATTGCCATGACATGGGAGCCACATCCTTTACGATCTTGGGCGCGTTGAGTAGAAAATCAACGGCCTGCTCAATGGATAGGGTCGCAAGGGTTGGATAGCGGTAGGAGGAGATGAGGTGGACGTGCGGCAGCTGGAAGGACAATTGTCAGTTTAAGTCGCGACTCTGTGCGGATGCGTGCGACATACTAGGAACTGCGGCACCCCGAAGCTTGGGTCCTGCATCGTGAGTGGGCGCGCAGACTGGGTGCGCGTATGCGACAAGGGACAGCGAACAGGACTCGCGTAAGGCAAAGGGCGGGGAGGTGATATGCGGGACCACGTCGACGCGTTGAGCTGCGCTCCGTCGGAGAGCTTGGAGCGACGGCCAGCCAGGCGTGTCGTTCCAGCGCCGCACGGCGAAAAGCCAGTCCGATTCACGCTAGCCTCAAGGGGACTACTACTCAGGGCAACACCGTCAACATCAAGCCTCCACACCTCCGCTGGGAACAGCGCACTGATTAAGTCGAGTAATACAATACTACGGTTATTCACAGGCTGTAGACCTTTGAAAATACTGCCCAACCAGGAATCGTGGGCCCTGTGCGAGGCGCCTGACTTGCCCAAAGCTTTGAGGGAGTGCGAACTTTCTCCGAAGACCTCTGCAATGTTTACTATACACTCATGACGGAGTTTGTCGGAACGCCGTCGGCTCTAGAATCATTGATATCCCGTGCAACAACTATCGGATCTTAAGTTGGAGCGTTGAAGCTTACGAAGATCAAAGTATCACATTGTTTAGTATTCTACTAAGCGATCATTGCAAAGCCAAGATTCTAAGTATTATTTACAGCGGCAAAGCAAAGAGAGAAACAAAAGGTACATCCCTAGCTTGCCTAGCACTGGGCTTTACCGCTGGTGCATGGAAAGTATTCAAAAAAAAAAAAAAAAAGAGCCACCGAACGCCATCTGCTTGCTCGTCAAGATGCTCTTCTAAAAAGTATTCCTAAAGCTTGTTTGGCATTTTCAGCCAAGAATTTTAAGCCCGCCTTTGGTCTTACTCTGCTTCTTCTGCACACCTGCTCCGGTATTTGCATGCCCACTATGGCCGTGGCCTCCATGCTTTCCACCCTTGCTGTTCTTTTTATTATCCTTGGGAACGACTGCCTTGATTTCGGTAGTGCTTCGCTTGACGAGAACCGGATGGCTGCCTATATATTTGCCCTGCATTTCCTTGGCGGCCTGGAAGTAATCATCACCATTACTGAAGCTCACGAACCCATATCCCTTGCTTTTGGTCGTCCTCTTGTCTCTCACAACACGCGCCTTCTGAATGGACGGGAAGCGAGAGAAGGCCTTGTGGAGAGACTCGTCAGTGACTTCACCGGCTAAGTTCCCCACGAACAAGCGGAAATGAGCCGGATCCCATTCCAGTAATGTAGTGTCGGTCCATGTCTGTCCACCACCTTGCCTCACGACAGTTTTCTGCTTGCCGTCAGGGCCTGAGACCACAGCAGCAACGCCTGAATCTGAATTAACCGCTGACTGGAGCTCTTTGCTACTGAGCGACGCCGAAGCTCCAGCCTTCTCACCCAGAGGCGTATTGTTTGCGTTGGTTGGTGCATCCCTCCCCTTTGCTCCCTTCGCGGCAGTATCATCGCGGCCGGCATACGCGCTTTGCCACTGCGCTATTTGCGCCTCATATTCCGGATCGTATGCACTGTTGCCAGTGCCGTAGCTGCCGCCGCTCTGATTTTGGCCGGGGGCAGGGAATGGATTGCGAATCTGAGGGGGCGTGGGGTTCGAGTATGGGTCGACACTGGGCTGTTGGTAGTAGGGAGGTTGCTGCTGATAACCCTGCTGCTGATAAGCGCCACCGACATAGCTGGTCTGAGCCGGTGGATATGCGGTCGGAGGCTGCGGTCCGGCAGAGACTGTCGGAGAGTGGGACTGCCACGACTGGGTATTGGACGCTACACTGCGCGGCTTGAAGCCAGTAAAGGCGCCGTAGCCTGCCGCGCCTTGAGGCTTGCCATTTGCGGCAGAGGCATTAGAGAATTTAGAAAATGCTGCAGGCTGCGCAGGCGGCGGCGGGCGCGCAGGGAGCGACGGATGAGGTTGAGGAGTAGAAGAGTTCGACTTGGAACCTGGAGGCGGCGGATTGGACATGATGAACGGCTGCGCAAACGCTCTTAACGGAGTTAATGAGACTTACTGCTCGCGCTCCTCCGTCGCCGATGCCGGTTGCTGCTGGGTTGGATGGACGCGATAGGGCGGAGCTGGCGTGCGGGCCGTGCTTGGGGCCGCAGATGCAGCAAGGTGCGAGATTCGGGGTGTCGCAGCTGCGACCGTGTGCCTCAGGTGTGTCCCGAATAGGTCGGCGCCACGAGAGTGTATTGCGACGGACGCGACGTTATGCAGCGCGCTTACAGGCGACTCTGGGCGTGCTGACGAAGAAGAGGAGCCTGGGTGACAGGAGACGGCGGAGTTTACGGCGTGGAAGGGCGGTGATTAGCAGTGGCTGCGTGGGGCTTGGCACGCGCCTCTCGGGCCGTCTTAACAAGCCAGCGCGCTGCTGAAGGAGCAGGCGGGCGGTGATCGAGCGCGATGGGGTGTGCAGCGGACCGCGGCGGAAAAAATGGCCTACGTACGGAGATGGGTCTCCGAGGACGGGCGTGATGAGGTGGGCGCGCGCTTTGGCGTGGGAGCGCCGGAAAATAATGCGCAAGACGGTCGCAGGCACGCGGGCTCTCCAATCCCGGCGGCGCTGCTTCTGTCATAGCCGCAAAAATATGTTCAAGCCCCGCCGCGGCCGCCCAGCCCACCCCACCATCCATCAACGCACCCGTCGCCGCCTCCCAACCGCCGTCTTCGCAGATTGCCGGTCTGTATTGTTGAATGACTAAGTCCGGCTAAGTCAGAGCTGCCCGCCTGCCGGACTATACTGCTGTCGGCCGCTGCAATTGAGATCGAGTGCTGTGTGGTGCGCGCGCGCTGGGTGCAGCAGCGCGGGCAGCAGGGCGAAACGTCCAATGCCCTCTGCTTTAAGTGACAGTGCTCGGCCAGGGAGCCTCGCCATGCGGTCTCGAATGTGTATGGTTCAGCGCGCAGGCGTTCTGGACGAAAAATACCTCCTTCCCAAATCTTGTGACGCAACGTGGGGCTGGCGCGGCCGCCTTATAAAGCATCCTGTCACCTCCGGCATATCGGCGCTCTCTGCATCCCACCTCGCTCCCAACCCTCTCACCCCTCCCTCGCCCTCATTGCCTTGCTCCCAGACCCGTAATCTACTCCCACAAGCATCATGTCTGCTGAAACCGCTGTGTAAGTGCCTCTCCCTCGCTTGCTTCCTCTACCCCGCTGCGGGTGCCGCCGCGCCTGTCGAGCTCTCAGCTCGCTGTCGGAGCGCTCGGCATCTGCTCAAACGCCGACCTCGCGGCTGGTCCTGGTTGTTCCCATTGACGAACCGATGATCTGACTGTAGCGCGCGTCTCTCCCGCATCGATGTGGGAGGACCTGTGCGCCCTATTGCTAGTGGAGACTGGGGTCTCATCGGTCTGGTAAGTACCGCTACAGCAGCCCTCCATATGCCCAGGCTAACCTCTCGTGTAGGCCGTCAGTAAGTAGAAGCGCAGCCACCGATCTCATCGCGATTCTGACAGGCGTATAGTGGGCCAGAACCTGATCCTCAACGCCGCCGACCATGGCTTTACCGTTGTCGCCTACAACCGTACCGTTTCTAAGGTCGACCGCTTCCTTGACAATGAGGCCAAGGGCAAGTCCATTGTTGGTATGTATCGGAAGTCTGCTAGCCACGCGGAATTTCGAATTAACAGGGAGCAGGCGCCCACTCCATGAAGGAGTTCGTTGCCAAGCTCAAGAAGCCCCGCAGGATGATGATGCTCGTCATGGCCGGCAAGCCCGTCGACGGTATGTGACCTATCCAATTCAGGTGCAATCGCAGTGCTGACTATTAGTAGACTTCATTGAGCAGATTCTCGAGGCTGGTGCCGAGGGTAAGTTTTGTCCGCGGCCAGTTCGCCGAGAGTGATTACTGATAAAGAAAACAGAGGGTGATATCATCATTGATGGCGGTAACTCCCACTACCCCGACACCAACCGACGCACCAAGTACCTGGCCGCCAAGGGTATCCGCTACGTTGGTGCTGGCGTCTCTGGTGGTGAGGAGGGTGCCCGCTACGGCCCCTCTATCATGCCGGGTGGTAACGAGGAGGCATGGCCCTACATCAAGGATGTCCTCCAGAGCATCTCTGCCAAGAGCGACGGCGAGCCTTGCTGTCAGTGGGTCGGCGACGAGGGTGCTGGTCACTACGTCAAGATGGTGAGCTTCCAGGAACTGTCAGCTGGACTCCATGATACTGACGTGAGCTAGGTCCACAACGGCATCGAATACGGCGATATGCAACTCATTTCTGAGGCTTACGACATCCTCAAGCGTGGTCTCGGCCTGAGCAACAAGGAGATGGGCGATGTATTCGCTCAGTGGAACAAGGGTGTCCTCGACTCTTTCCTAATCGAGATTACCCGCGACATTCTCTACTTCAACGATGACGATGGAACTCCTCTCCTCGAGAAGATCCTCGACTCGGCCGGCCAGAAGGGCACCGGCAAGTGGACTGCCATCAACGCTCTTGACCTCGGCATGCCCGTCACTCTCATCGGCGAGGCTGTCTTCGCCCGCTGCCTTTCTTCTCTCAAGTCCGAGCGTGGTCGCGCTGCCTCCATTCTCAGCGGCCCCGTGCCTAAGTTCGAGGGCGACAAGCAGGCCTTCATTGATGACCTCGAGCAGGCCCTCTACGCCTCCAAGATCATTTCTTACGCCCAGGGCTTCATGCTCATGCAGAACGTAAGTCCATCACTCTGCCAGAAGATTGATAGGACAGTCACTGACTCGTTATTACAGGCTGCAAAGGAGTACGGCTGGAAGCTCCAGAAGCCTGAGATCGCCCTCATGTGGCGTGGTGGCTGCATCATCCGCTCCGTCTTCTTGAAGGACATTACCAAGGCTTACCGCAGCAACCCCGACCTCGAGAACCTGCTCTTTGACGACTTCTTCAAGGCAGCCATTACCAAGGCCCAGCCTGGCTGGAGGAACGTCGTTAGCAAGGGTGCTCTCTGGGGGATCCCCACTCCTGCCTTCAGCACTGCGCTCAGCTTCTTCGACGGCTACCGCACCAAGGACCTGCCCGCCAACCTGCTCCAGGCTCAGCGCGACTACTTCGGTGCGCACACTTTCAGGATCAAGCCCGAGCACGCCAGCGACAAGTACCCCGAGGGCAAGGACATCCACGTCAACTGGACCGGCCGTGGTGGTAACGTCTCTGCGTCGACGTACAACGCATAGACGAAGAGGGCGTGCAGGAGACGGGGGAAAAATTGAAAGGCATGATTATAGACATGGTGCATGGCGCGTGTCCTGTTGGATGAAGGAATATCTTATGTTACGCGTATATGGCCAATTGAACATACGAACTGCAATGAACGTGACGGTGCTCGATGCATGTGATGATGATGATGATGATGATAGTGACGATGTCCTCCAGAAAGGTGCCAAGGAGATACTGGCGGGGGCGGAGTTAGGCGTCGTGTGTTGTCATATTGGGGAAGGCGACGACGACCGAAGCGCGCGCGCGCGCTGACTCGCCTCACCCCGACAAGTGACTTCGTGGGAGCCTCAAGCTCAACGCGCCCTCATCCACCGTCGTCCCGCGCTTGACCGCCCCGCGCGCCGATTCCCTTCTCGTCGCTCCTTTTGTTCCCTTAATGCGTTTGCATGCCGCCTCAGCCACGGCACTGAGGGAGCACGCAGCTTAAGAGGAGGCACACCACTTCGCGCGCAATGGCAGACGGCAAGCGCCTCTCTTCTGCCGGAAAGGTCGCAACGCCTAAGCCCGGAGACCAGTCTATTCTCAATGACTCGCACCTGTTCAAGGCCATAGGCAAGCGGTAAGTCGAGTGCCCTCCCAGCGCCGCGAGCATAGCCAGCTGCCATTCCCCTCGCTATGCTCCAGAGGATGCGCCCCGTCCCGCGCCCTGCGACACCGTGGCTCACACATTGCCCCGCAGAGTCAAGATCACGACGACGCTAGCCAACCATGTGCTGGAGGGCACCATCTTCGCCGCCGACCCAGTCCTGAACGCCATCGCTATCAACACCGCTCCGGCCCCGCCGAACCCGTCGACGAGCCCAGCCGGCCAGCCGAGCAACTACCACGTCGTGTCGATCCCGAACATCCAAGAATTCAAGATCCTGTCCGGTGAGGATGGGGGTGCCGATGGTGCTGGTGCTACCGCCGGTGGCTTCGAGAGCGCCGTGCCGGCCATTGCGGCCTTGGACCTGGGCGCGCTGAAGGCGCGTGAGGAGGCCGCGGTGCGGAAGCTGATCGAGAAGGAGGCGACCAGGGGCAGGGGCGTGCCGAAGGAGGCGCAGGAGATCTTTGATGCCATCAACAGAACGTATGTACAAGCGGCTCCGCTCTCGCCCAATTGTCTCAAGCTTCGTCCTTCCCCCCTGCTTCAGCCAGAATATGCTGCATACTACCCCGCACCATTGCGATGGGCGATCACACTCTGGAAGGTCTTTGATGCGCTGACAGAAGCAGGCTGCCTACGCGTTGGCACGAACAGACGATCATCATCAACGAGGCTGTCATGCTAGGTCCTCCATACACCGTCAACGACCTCAAGGCCGCCGAGGGCAAGGAGCGCAACGTCGACCAGATCAAGAAGATCATGGAGGGACATGCCGCGAGGAAGAGACAGGCGCAGGGAACACAAAAGCCTGGCGTTGCAACGCCTATCCCGCCGCGCAAGGGCGGCTGATTAGAATGGGGATCTAGCGCTTTATCACATGGGCAACAGAAGGGGTCGCGGGACTGACATAAGCAGTCACGGGCACAACAATTTGGAAAAACGCAAAAACACCGAATGACAAGGCAGAAGAGATCTGCGAATGGGCCGAGAATTGGTGGATAAGATTTTACGAGTTGGATGGGGACAGATCACAAGGATCAGGATAAGCCCTGTGTAAGCAGACCCCGTTCGTAGCAGGTAAAGGGAATGGGCCGATGATGGCCCTACAGACCTGGAATCAAAACAAGCTCGAACCAATTTGCTTTGGACATTGGCATTCGCGAGTGAGGGGTCTGATCTGAAATGCCTTCAAATCGCTTCCATCCAATTCTACTTGTTGTACAGTTCTAAGGATTTTATCTTCTCATCGTCCACTTGCTCCCCGTACATCGACACCATGCATTTATTTGCCGACATTCGTGTAACGCAGGTAAGGCTTAAGCTCCCTGACCTCGCCGAATTTCTTCTTAGCGTCTTCGGTGCTGACGCTGGGAGGAACGATGACATCCTCGCCGGCGGTCCAGTCGATGGGGGTGGCAATGCCCTTCTTGTCAGCCAGTTGCAGGGCGTCGATAGTGCGTAGGACCTCGGAGCTGTTGCGGCCGGTCGATGCCGGGTAGATCATCATCAGGCGGATCTTCTTAGCCGGGTCGATGATGAAGACAGAGCGGATGGTGAAGGGCAGGCCCTTGGTGGCAATGTCACGCATGTCGTCCTCAGTGACCATGTCGTAGAGGAAGGCGACCTTGCGGTCTGCATCGGCGATGATGGGGAATGCGAGGCTGGTGTTGCTGACCTCATTGATGTCCTTGACCCATTGGTCATGGGAGCTCAGGTCGTCGGCGCTCTGTTTCGAGATTTCACCCAATCAGCAACTGACGATCCAAGGATAGTCGGCGGGTCCCGAATGGTGTTGATATAACGTTTCAAAGCATACCAGGCCGATCATCTTGACGCCGCGCTTTTCGAATTCAGGCTTCAGCTTCGCGAACGCGCCCAGCTCAGTCGTGCACACGGGCGTGAAGTCGGCCGGGTGCGAGAATAGAATGGCCCAGCTGTCGCCGATCCATTTGTGGAAGTCGATCTCGCCCTGGGTCGTCTTGGCTGTGAAGTTGGGCGCTACAAGACAATCCTTCCCGTTAGCATTCCCTAGGCCAATCAATCATGTTTGTCTGTATAGCATCGTACCGGTCGAGCCGAGGCGCAGGCGGGGCTGCTCGGCGGGCACCTGCAAGAAGCGGCGAAAGAGAGGTGCAGCGGGGCGCTGGACGCTGGCGGTGCGAAGCGCGGGGCGGGCGGCGGAGGCGCGCAGAGAAGCGTTGAAGGCGCGAGGAGCGGCGCGGCTAAGGTAGGATGCCATTGCTGCAAGGGATTGGATCGTAGTCGGAGCAATGCGCGTAAGTTCGAGCTTCGAGTGGTGGTTGGTTACACTCTTGATAGATTGTCTTGGAAGTGGCTTAGAAACATTATTCCACCGCCCGCCGCGGGATGGCGTCACGTTTACCCCATCCGCCCGCCGCAGCGGCATGCTTCTCGGAAAATGTATTCCCGATGTCGGAAGGATGCCCCAACATCCTGTGCCAAAAGGACGCAGGTACCGCCTGGGGTCTGCAGGCCTAAATTGATTTGCATTCCGCTGGTCGTGCAGGCGTCCTAGTCTGTTTCGGCAAGATTTGCTGCAGCGCGATGTTGGGACATTTTATAAGAGTTCAAGGACCATATCAAACAGGAAACTTTCCTCCTCATGTTGCAGATATAGGTTGCATCCGTATCGTAGAAAGGGATGAGTCCAGCACGTAAAGCTGAAGGGTAAGTTGCATGTTCCTATGGCACGATGAGAGTCTCCCAACGTTAGAACATCGTCGTACAGTAGCCATTTCCTTTTAAGGTTAGCGCAGTCTTCTTTCAATGTTCTGTCTTGTCCGCGTTATTAACCAATTGACTTTTTTTTTTTTATTTTTTAACAAATACTAGAATACTTTGTTGTAATGACGAAGAGACATATCCCTAAACTGCAGTCTTCCAACTTACTTCGAATTCGTATTAATTATAATGAACCAGCGTGTCCCCGCTCTAGAAGTATCAATGCGTTTCCTCTATAGACAGTTGCCTCCGATCACTTTGAGGGCTTGTTCATATTTATAGTAGCAAGCTTTACACTATGCATGCATCCTAATGTTCGGCCTATCAAGCTAGTCCTCTCAGTCGCCTACCCTGTATATTAAACACCTGAACTTGGCCCAGTGCCTGAACTGCAGGAGGAAAACACGATCAGGGGATGTCCAGGATCGATGATCAACTTCTGCATCCTCTCGGCACTAGTTTGATTCATCCAGCTTTCCGATTCTTCAACACGAGCACTTCGTCGTCTTCAGTGGCTTTCCACGGCCCAAGTTTTATCGGGCGATGCATCCGCTCTTCGGGCAACATGCCTGCGAAATTCCTTCTGTTCATGTCTACGAGGAACTTGATGTATGCCAGACACTTCGGCATTATTTCAAGTACCACACAGTAGAGTACTCAGGGGCCCGCATGAGTCGATGCAAAGGGTTGGAGCGTACGAGCGTGGGGGCAACGTCTTGTGCTTATTTGTGACGAATATACATTCTTTGTGATCCTTCCGACCTCGAAAAAGAAGAGATGAAGAAAGGCTTCGTCGAACTTGTATGACTATGACTTTGACGCACGTGTTCAATGCAGACCGACAGGCTTGATGCAGGGGGCATGCAATGATTCCGGACTCAACGCCATGATATGGTGAGGTTAAGTGGATCCCTATGTCGACACTAAGCCCATGACGCGACCCAAAAAGGGATGAATTTCTGGTATCAATCGCTCTTTTTCCAGTAATACTTCCTGAAGTTCCGAGACCGTTAGCAGTCTTTGACCGACAATCGTTTATGCCAAAATCTCAAGGCAATAATTCTGGGCGATGTCAATCATCTTTCCCAGTCTTTCCCGTATTAACTCCGGTGCACCAACCTTACCCATTACGATGTGATGCTCATTCAGATAAAGGAAATCTTAAGAATCAACCCTCCCCAAACGCCAGTCGCGCGTACGAACAGATCGCTGCGGCACTTGCTCTTTCAAATGACCCATCTGTAACTTGCATATCTGCCCGCCGTCTCCGACTTCCTAATAATCTTAACGACCTGGCCACGCTTCAAACCAAGGTATCTCGCGACGGGGTCGCCCTGCTGGATACGCGGAAGCTGGCTCTCCTTCAAGCGGTAGCGTTGCAGTAGGGCAGCTTTCTCTTCAGCGCTGAGCAGAACGTGCTTGGGGACAAGTTCATGCTGGGTGATGTTGACGAGGAGATCCTGTTCCATGAAGATCTCCATGATGAGCGGGTGCAGAGAAGGGATGATCTTCTGAGCGGCGCCGGTGACGGGGACGGCGGTGATGAAGATGCCGGAGCTGAAGTGGTTCTCATTGAGGGTGTGACCAAAGTTGCGCAGCTGCTTGACGCCGATGTTCTGGTCACCATTAAATTCGATCCAGATGTTGCCGACGGTCTCGTTGGGTTTGCGCGGATTGAAGTGCTTCTGCTTCATCTCATCGCTGGGGCTGGCGGAAAAGGCGAGCTGCTTGCGGCTGTCTGTCAAGTTAGAAAAGGCACGCTTCGCAGTGAAGAAGATGGATGCTCTGCAGCACACGTACTCGACATAGCCAGTTGAATCGCCAAAGCGGGAGCGAAACTCATCCAGCGTGAGCTTGTATTCGGATTCAGGCATGATGTAGCCCTAAAAGGAAACGGGTCAGCCAAGAAGGCAACTTTCTGAATTCGGGAGCCTTGGATGGTACCCTGTCGGCCACCATCTCGTGAGCGGTGCGCCAGGCGCGCCACAGGCGAGAAGCCTCGCGCTCGGCCTCAGTGTTCCTCCCGTCTTCCATGGCTTTTGACAGGCGCGGTGTGGGTTGGAGGTTGGGAGTGTGGAAAGATGTCGCAGCGGAGGTGATGAGCGCGGGAAGGTTTGAAAGAGAAATCGAATGCAGCAGCCGCCGCCGCGGCCGCTCACCGCCTTTAGATCTGCCGTCGCTATGCCCTCCCCGCGCCTTTCTCCATCTGCGACGTCAACAACAGGATAATGTCTGCGCCACAAATCCCAAACCTGCTCGAATCGCTGCGGTCAGGTCGCGGCGGACATCGCGGCCGTGGCAGGGGTGGTCGGCATGGGTCCAGCGCCCGCGGCGATACTGCTCAAGATAGAATTGTCCAGCAAACCGACAACGATGCTCTGGGCTCCCGTCTAAGTGCTGTGGAGACAGCCTATCTGATCGACCCGTTCATCAAAGCCTTCGCTACAGGTCCCATTGACAGGCGAGATCCTATGATCAACAAAGGTACCGAAGCATTCTACCTCTGTGGAGCAACTCAGTAAACTGACGCAACGGCAGGCACTTATGTCCGCACCACGGCAATTGACAAGTTGATCGAGAAATTCCTGGCCACTGAGCCAGACCAGCCCAAGCAGATTGTCTCCCTGGGTGCCGGCAGTGACACACGCTTTTTTCGCATCCTATCAGCCCGCACCTCTGTTCCTCTGACCTATCACGAGATCGACTTTCCCGCAAACACACGGCAGAAAATTGCGGCAATTAAACGCACCCCGGTACTACTGTCTGTCATCACTTCTCATCTCGCAAATTCTGCAGGCCTCTCCATCGCCGATGACTTGACCTCCCTGTACTCACCTGTCTATAACATCCACCCTCTTGACCTTCGAAGCCTCGCTTCCCCGGAATCGGCACAATCACTTTCGCCCTTGCCGAATCTCTCTTCAACTACTCCTACCCTCATCCTCTCAGAATGCTGCCTTATCTACCTCTCCCCAGACGAAGCCGACGGCGTTATCGAGACACTAACGACAAGGCTCATTCCGGCCCCTACAGCTCTCTCCTTTATACTATATGAGCCTTTCAAACCCAACGACTCCTTCGGAAAGGTTATGATATCGAATCTCGGACGACGCGGTATTGTGCTACAAACCCTAAAGAAATATTCCACCCTCATGCGACAGCGTGAGCGCCTGAAACGATTCAGCTTCACCGGTGGTCAGGGTGCAGCTGACGTAAGATTCATCTGGGAGAGGTGGATCGACGCAGAGGAGAAGAAACAATTGGATGAGAGGGTCACCGACTCGCCCATTGACGGTATGGAGGAATGGTACGTCCTAATTGAGCACTACTGTGTAGCTTGGGGGTGGAGAGACGGCGAGGGAGCGTTGTTCAGCTCGGCCTGGAGAGACATTCCCATTCAGGAACCAAAACAGGAGGATGAAAACATGGGCTGAATATTCACTAGGCTTGACCGAGTCTTTATCGTCGTAAGCGATTTCTTTAGATAATGATGGTTACAATCCCAATTTGTACAAGAGCAGTAACTTACTTCTTGACTAGTGAAGTGGAATGAATTTAGGGCCGTTTAGCTATAAGCTAGTAGGGACGTCCAGCTCATTGCTTTCTCTTAGCGAGCCAGTGTTACAGGCAGCTTGCTCCTTTCCATTGCTATATTTTTCGATATGATCTTACTGTTATCAGCAACATCTGCAGCCATGTGCATCTGCTCTGGGATGACATCGTCTATGCTTTCTTTGATTCCAATAGCTCCCCCTTTCTCATGCTCATGTATCTCTTGCACCCGATTCAGGTCCCGGTCATGTTCCTTTCCTCGTTACCTCGCTGATGATATCTGGAGAATAACATGAGTGCTACGACGAACGAATCGAAAGGAGGTCGCTAACCACGCCTCTCAAATTGCTCATATGTTGAATTGGTTAGAGCCGTGCATTCACTTCTCCAGTCGTGAATGGTGATATTTTCCCTATTAGGTCCACATAGCGCGTAACATAAGCATATTTCCAGATTCTTAGCGCAATTACTTACGTGAACAGATATTGTTGGAGCTATTTCGGTTGTATCGCTGGCCTTTTTTTTTGGATGCTCTCTCTCTCTCTCTCTTTCATTCTTTCCCCCGAGACTAGAGCAAGGATAGTTCGCAACTATCGCATAGCTGTGGATGGCCTGTGGTAGACTAAGACAGAAAAGAAGTGAAATTGTTGTTTAGTGAGGGCCTTTCGAACAAAATTATACTGCAGGCGCCGGGTGCAACCAAGAAAGGGGTCTAGGTCTGTACTCTCACATGTTCCATACCCCTTCATCTTGTTATATATGTAGTGACCGTGTGGAATAAGGAATATAGGATGCCGATGCGGTATGCTTAACTGAGATTGCCTGATAATGTATCAATCGCACTTCTCATGTGTCGCGTTGAAAGCACGTCTGTGAGACACGCAGCAGACAAATATGCATCCTTCACTGTATTGACAGACGCGTATATGACTTTCAGACTTCCTCCCACAATCTTTTGAAGCTCTTCACATGATGAAAGTACACATACCTACTGAGATCAGCTTTCCTTGTCGTTTTGAGGGCAATCGCAGCCCAACTATAAGACCACAACTCAATTATATCCAACCACAACCAACGAAACAAAGCTAGCTTTCCTGAAACATCACCCAACTACCCGTCTTCCATAACTTCATTCATCCATAGTTGAATGGATTCCTGCACAATGGACAACTACTGCCGTTACTGCTCTTGAACCACTTGTACAAACAACTAGTATGGAACAGATTCTTACACGTCCCACATCTCTTGCTCGGCAACTGTTTATCAGCACTAATGATGCTGTAGCAGATGGCACACTCCGTCTGGCCCTTCAGCGCGCCGACAACGTTCCTGCGCCACGAGATGAGGCCATCAACGAGGTTCCCGTTCGAAAAGGTAACCACGCCCTGGCAGTTCCGGAGCCACATCTGCCACTTCTGCTCGGATACGGCGACGCGGTTGACACCCTCAACGACGACAGGCGCAAGCGGGTATGTCGGCGGTAGGCGGATGACGATGGTCATGAACTGCTCGTCGACCTCGTAGCCAGCTGTGATCTCTTTCCCGCGCTGGTTGACCTTGACCGTGAGCGCTTCATCCGATGCGGCGTTGTCGGCGCTGTTGGCCCAATCACTGACGGCACTAAGAGCCGTAGAGATGATGTGCGGCGAAATAAAACGTTCTGTCCAGCTCTCCACGGCGAGCACGGTCTGGCGTGACTTGCAGTCGATCCACCAGGACTTGGCCAGCGAGGGGAGATGTTGGAGAGTTAGGAAGTAGAGATGTGCGGCAAGGTAGCGGGCATCTGCCAGTGGCGTATCTGTAGCATGCGGATCATATCGTGAGACATCAACCTTGAGGATGTCTACTGGCTTGCCCTTGGAGTGGCCCAGAAATTCGGCTAGGAAGTCAAGAAGCTGGGGCACGTGCCCTTCCTTCTGTAGATGCTCGATGTAATCTGTCTTGACTTTGTAGGACTACATACCCATATTAGATATACTGTGCAATAAAAAAAAATCGCGTTAATGATCTTACCGAGTTGGTGAAGTGGTCGAAAATGAGCATCCAGCTGAAAAGGTAACAGCGGAGGTTAAGTGGTATTGCTCGATTGAAATCCCAACCTGTTATGACATCCTTGGAAGGCGGTTCAAGGACAAGGGAAAGAAGTTCATCCGGCAGTTGAGCCGCTGTTTTGTCAAGCGCTGCATTGATAGAAATCTCTTCTTGAGCTGCCGGTATTTGCTTGTGCAAAATATCGAACGCTGCCTGTTGCACTGAACTTGATTCAGTGACCAGTAGAGGGAAGAGCTCTTCGGTATTTTCTAATTGGGTGACAGAGATGGAACCGATATGCCGTGATAAGAGCTCATTGACAATCTTGAGAGGCTGATGGTTGTAGTCATCCAAGCCTTCCGACTGTTTGAGCAATTCAATGAGTCCTTTCGACACTTCAGCTTCCGAAGATTTCCAAATTTCAACCAGATCCTCGTTCGGATCCTCGTCGTCTTGAAGGGCTTTAAGAGTTGCATAGAGCTTCAGCGATGCATGTATGCAAGGGATAGCACTTTCATAACCGAACTCCTGGTTTTTGAGATTGCCCACTGATGACCAAAAAGAGGTCAGCGAATTCAAGATATTTTCCCAATGTTCGCCATATATGTCTTTCATGAGCGGGAGGAGAAGTGAGAAGGCGCGAAAAACTTCGGCTTTGACAGTGAGCGGGATAGCTTTGTCATCCGGCAGCTCAAGCCATTCAATCATATGCTTGATGAAGAAAATCAGTCGTTGCTTGGCAATGGTGTCAGTGATACCGTCTTGATTAGTGACAATGACGTTCAGTAAGACGAGTTGTCCTAGTCCTGTACATTAAATCAGCAAAATATGTCTGAGGAAATTTTGGGGTATGTTGGAGCATGTATATACATACCTCCTTCCACATCTGCGATGTCGTGGCTAGTAAGCTGTGCAATGAGTTCGTTACAGAACCGAGAAGTTGAGCCATGAGACGCAAGAGGGATGCTGTGGCCGTACAAAAAGGCGGCAACGAGTAAAGTATCTGTTAGGGTTTAGTATACTATATGCTGTATTTTCTCACGAGGTTCTTACCACTGCTCTTCCGGATTTCCTTCAAGTTCTCTTCCATGCTTGCCGTCTCCCTACTTGGCCATCCATGTGTTTCGACGAGCTCAGACATAGTGAACGCATAAGCCCGTGCATTGTAGAATGCTTCGGGTTTAAGGCCCTTCGAAGATTCCCAGAGTAGATCTAATGTTTCCTGCACAAAAAGATATTCCGAAGTACGGTCTGCAATCCACCAATTTCCGGACTTAGAAATCCAATCAGCAATCAAAGCTTGGATGTCCGCGATAACTTCGGCAACATCATTCTCCGCGTGAGGATTGTAGACATTGAAAATATCGTTTGATGTTGCGCGGCTCACATTGTCATTGGCGAGCTGAACGGTTAAGAGTAGATGTTTGAAAAGCTGAGCCTTTCTTTCGTGGGAAAGGTTCTCCAGAATTGGAATTTTCGTGAGAATACGTGCTGTGTACGCAGCCATCCTCAGTGCAGATGAAACCCCTTCAGAATCGCTCGGCACTTTCGCAGGTTGCCAAGTTTGATTCACCAAGTAAACACTACCGCCAAGTGGATTCATGATGGCGAAAGTCGGATGAGGTGGAATACTGAGAAATTGGCCTAAGGCAGCCTCCCAAGCATCAAAAGTAGGTAGAAGATTCTCCAAGACCTCATGACTCTCTAGCTCGGAATCATTGAAGAGATCCTTGGCGAGTTCGACAAGCGTTCTCGGTGAGACAGAATCCGCAGACGCTTCAATGAGTCCCCTGGAAATAACATCAAAGATAGAGCTTTTAAGAGCAGCTTTGCTTCCACTATTGGAGAGAGTAGATTTGATACAACCCTCTAACCTCGACGCTTGCTCGGCTATCTCATCATTTGGATTTTCGGTGATGGAAACAAGCTTCTGGAGCAGCGCGGAGCCTCCGGGTGTCGAGATGTACTTCCTTACAAGATCGGGGCTCTGTTGAACGATATTCGAAAGACCCTGGAGTGCACTCTGTGCTTTCCCAGAAATTGATAGCGATGCAGTCAATTCCGACAATACTGCATCGACGGTATCATTTGAAAGTACGGATTGCTTCTTGAGAAGTTGGTTAGGGAAGTCCCAGTCTGCTGCACCATGTATAGAGAGTCGGAATCTCTCTAGAATGAAACCCTGCAGCTCGGGATTGCTCAGGACAATCTGAGTTTGTGAGTCCAGGGACGACAAAAGGTGAGCGAGGGCTGAGAGTTTTGTTTGTGGCTCGGGTTCCTCTACACAAGACTTGAGTGTTGCTGTCCAGATATCTTCGAAACCCGGACGGTCGCTGTAGTACCGTAAGATCGATGCCAGGTTCGGAGAGGCTGGGGAAAGGAAAAGCGAAGGAAGATCGTTGGTGATGAACGATGTCAACAGATTACTACAGTTGGCATCCTCAAAGAGAAATTCTTTATAAGACTTGAGAATTGCCTCTATCACCCCAGCTGCGCCATAAGGCTTGCCATTCCGGGATCTGAGCAAGTCGATCGCTTCCTCGAGGACCTGTGCAGATGATCGTGCAAGCCGATCATGCACCACTTGTGAAAGGTTCCTTTCGAGCAGTTTCGATACAACTAAAGCCCACCTTTGTCCTTGATCATTCACTTGTCGCTGAGAAGTCTCGTAGTCCTTGGACTGTGCTGGCAGTGAGGTTTTCATGTCCTCAATGAGAGCAACGGTCACGGAATCCCACTGTGCTTCTATTACGAGAGGCATTATAGGAATGGCCAAAGCCTGACTAATGAGGTTCGCCGCCTGAGGAGTCGGCACGGTCCATGTCGCAGTCTCTTGGGAGGGTCTGACGTATTGAAGTACGAGAGGAAAGACCATCTCACTCAACAATTTTTGTTGGTCTTTTTCAGGAAATGATGCAGAGAGTGAAGCCGTAATATTGAAATACGCAGTGTATGCAGCAACAAGATTTGAGCGAGGCTCGTCTCTGCTGATAATGCCACTGCGAATCGCGTTCAAGATCTCAACAGTCTCGGCTGAGTCAGAGGGCAGTACTTGCTTGGGCAAGCTGCAAATGATCCTGCTAACATTTTCCCAGTATTCGGGGGGACCGCCTTGAGAACCTCGCTTTAAGAATTGCCGTAGGCGCTTCGTCACTGGCGTCTTTTTTGATGTGTAGTGTTCCGTCCATACGGTTGGGAATGTTTTGGTGAGGGCGACTAATGTCTCTGAAAATTCGTACGCAGAACCGGTTTGGTCGGAATTGAGAGCACTCGCCAGGTAGGACTTAGATAAGGTCGGGAGATTGCTGGATAGAGCATCTGCAGTGCACGAAAATCAACATCGAGAAGCTCCGTACGACAAGAGAAAACGCACCTCGTCGCTTGGCTATGCATGTCCTTAGTAGCCTATGGATAGCTCTTCTAACAGCGGGGTCACTGTAGGAAGAGAAATCCCATAGCCTGCCATCTTGCATGGCTTCATCATAGCTGTTCTGCTCCTTTGCAAGCTCTTCAACCGACAGCTCTGTGACGAGGCTTCCGATAACTGCGATGCTTGAGGCAATTACCCTGTTGTACTTTGCCTCAGCATCATCCGTGCTTGTATTCCTCTCATCGCTCAACGTGTTTGGTGTCTCCTTATCGATCACAACCCGGCAATACTCGAGGATTTGCTGTTGAAATGCTTTACGAACGTTGTGCATTTTTTCCGGGGTGAGAAAGACAGTACGGAACGAGGCCTGGGCAGCTATCGAGACAGACTTGTCATTGTCGTAAAGACCAGCCAGCCAAGCACCGACAATCTTTGGCATGTATCTTACAATGCGCTTTCCACAGGCGGCAGCGATCTGGCCATGGACTGTGTGCGCAAGTTGGCGGACTCTCCGAGAGGTATCAATGGAAGTACGAGGATATATTTGAACCTGACAAAAGGCACCTGTATCAACACCAGCTCCGCGTATTTACATATTCGAGAGAAACGCACCCAGGCCTCCAACACAGCTTCTTCGACTGGTGCGCCCGACGAGGTTATGGTAGACTGCAGATCCTCTAATGCCTTCGCCTTTGTTGTACTATCCTTTTTTGACAGATTCTTGAAGGCGACAACTGTGTTTGCATCGGAAATGGACGAGAGATCGGGCGGCTCGGATACGTAGGAGAGCGGCGAGGCCGATGAACCGAAAGTAGAGGACGAGCCAGAGCCGAAGCCGAAGCCGCCGCCACCAAAGGCACTAGTGGCAGCACGGCTACTGCTGGCCTGCGACCTGGCCTTCTTGCTCATGGTGTGGGCGTAGTGGGCCGGCGTAAGGTGGGAGTTGGCTGCGGGGAGATCTAGAAAAGGTCGAGGACAGCGCGACGGTGATGACGCACTTGGCAGGCAGACGCTGCCAAGGCTCGCTTACTCCCGGCGCTAGTTCCTGACTCGCGCCAAGACGAAGAGACGGCTCATCTGCATTCCATTGTCAGCAGCTCTCGCCTCCAGCGCCCTCCCCCGGAGGCAAACGGCAATGTAAAGTGCTGTCCCAGGGCGCTCACCTCGACGCCGCCTTTATTGACTATTTGCAACATAGCAACTCTCCGGCGAGCGCTCAGGCAACTGCCAATATGAAGTTTGACATCGAGTACGTCAACACCTTCGACCGACTTCCCATGCACCCATGCCTGACGCGCTGCAGTGGCCTGCCGGTGCTTTTTCCCTACCCGCGCATCTATCCAGAGCAGTACAAGTACATGTGCGATCTGAAGCGTACTCTCGATGCCGGTGGAAACTGCATCCTGGAGATGCCTTCGGGCACCGGCAAGACCGTATCCCTTTTGTCATTGATCATTGCCTACCAGCAGCATCAGCCAGAGAAGCGCAAGCTGATCTACTGCTCCCGTACCATGTCTGAGATCGAGAAGGCGTTGCACGAGCTGAAGGCCCTGATGAAGTATCGGACCGAGCAGCTAGGTTACGAAGAGGATTTCCGAGGCCTGGGTCTTACTAGCCGTAAGAATTTGTGCCTGCATCCCTCAGTAAAGCGTGAGAAAAACGGCTCTATAGTCGACGCCAGGTGCCGTAGCCTGACCGCCGGCTTCGTCAAGGAGAAGAAGGAACGTGGCGAGGACGTCGATCTCTGCATCTACCACGATAACTTGGACTTGTTAGAGCCACACAATCTGATCCCTCCGGGAGTCTTCACCTTTGACGACATCTTGAGATACGGAGAGGACCACAAGCAATGCCCATACTTTACCGCCAGGCGAATGATGCCTTTTTGCAACGTCATCATCTACTCCTATCACTACTTGCTCGACCCCAAAATCGCAGAAAGAGTGTCCAAAGAACTTTCCAAAGACTGCATCGTCGTATTTGACGAGGCTCACAACATCGACAATGTCTGCATCGAGTCACTGAGCATCGACCTGACTGAAGATTCTCTTCGCAAGGCTACGCGAGGTGCGAATAACCTGGAGCGAAAGATTACAGAGATGAAGGCAACGGACGCCGAGAAGCTGAGCAACGAGTATCAGAAGCTCGTCGAAGGTCTTCGAGAGGCCGACCAAGCACGAGATGAAGATGCCTTCATGGCAAATCCAGCTTTGCCGGATGACCTGCTGAAAGAAGCGGTTCCTGGAAACATCCGCCGAGCTGAACATTTCGTATCTTTCCTGAAACGATTCATCGAGTATCTGAAAACGCGCATGAAAGTCCTTCATGTTGTTGCCGAGACGCCTCCATCATTCTTGGTCCATCTCAAGGAGCTCACTTTTATTGAACGCAAACCCCTACGCTTTTGCGCTGAGAGGTTGACATCCCTTGTGCGGACTCTGGAACTAACAAATATCGAAGACTATCAGCCATTGCAAGAGGTTGCAACTTTTGCGACATTGGTGGCTACATATGACACTGGATTCCTGCTGATCCTGGAGCCATATGAAGCCGAAGGCGCTACCGTCCCTAATCCGATATTCCACTTTACTTGCTTGGATGCCTCTATCGCCATAAAGCCAGTTTTCGAGCGATTTAGCTCCGTTATCATTACTTCCGGAACAATCTCACCTTTGGATATGTACCCCAAGATGCTGAACTTCTCCACGGTTGTGCAAGAGTCCTACACCATGACGCTGGCCCGCAAATCTTTTTTGCCAATGATCGTTACTCGAGGCAGTGACCAGGCCGCTATTAGCTCTAGCTTCGGAGTTCGCAATGATCCGAATGTGGTTAAGAACTACGGTGTTCTACTCCGAGAATTCTGCAAGCTCACACCAGATGGGATCGTCGTCTTTTTCCCTAGTTATCTATACATGGAATCCGTCATCAGCCAATGGCAGGGTATGGGTATTCTCGATGATGTCTGGCGTTACAAGCTCATTCTCGTTGAAACTCCGGACGCCCAGGAAACTTCTCTCGCCCTGGAAACCTATCGCACCGCCTGCAACAACGGTCGCGGTGCAGTCCTTCTTTGCGTCGCCCGTGGTAAGGTCAGTGAAGGCATCGATTTCGACCATCACTACGGTCGCACTGTGCTGTGCATCGGCGTCCCTTTCCAGTACACCGAATCCCGCATCTTGAAAGCCCGCCTCGAATTCCTGCGCGAGACATACCATATCCGCGAGAATGATTTCCTGTCCTTCGACGCCATGCGACACGCTGCGCAATGTCTGGGACGTGTCTTACGTGGGAAAGATGATTACGGAATCATGGTATTAGCGGATAAGCGGTTCAGGAATAAGCGCAACCAGTTGCCTAAGTGGATCGCCCAGCACCTTTCGGACGCGGACTCGAATATGAGTATTGATCAGGCAGCCGCTATGGCGAAGAAGTTCTTGCGCGATATGAGCAAGAGCTTTGGGCCTCAATTGGCCGAGGGTATTAGCGTGTGGGGTCCTGAGGATTTGAAACAGTACCAGAAGCAGAGGCAGGAGGAGGAAATAAGGATGCTTATGGATGCACCAGATAGAGAAGTACCGATGCGAGATGCGGCAGATGAATATGACGAGGGAGGAGACATGGATGAGGTTATGGCTGGGGTTGATGCTTAAGCAGAGATATGTGATTAGGGGAGCGAGGGTGCTAATGAGAATAAGAGGTTGGATCGACATAAAGTACGAGTAGTGAGGTGTTGTTCTTTGGGTTGCGGCTCGAATGGGCCTTAAAATGGATATTTACTAATGAATAGAGGTATTAAGGTGATTCCTCTGCCACTCGCTCGTATTTCTTGTGTGTGATAATGTATTGTTTGAGTCGCGTTTCATCACTTGCTTGTTAGTCTCGCCGACGTCTGCGACATGCAACTCCTAGAATTAACTTCCAATCTACTTTGATAGACGAACAGTTCCTGTCACCAGCTAACTTCCCAGCATTCCGCAGATATGGTCAATTCAGGGTACGGAGAGGCCATAGCATTCAACATAGTATGAACCAACCCGGCGGATACAATAAGAAGCTACCCTTTAAGCTTCTAATCGAGCTAAGTAGCACTTGGTATGTGCATCCAAAGGAACCATCCGTGTGAAAATATTGTCAATATAACCGATTAGTCAATCTAGACGAATACATCATCTACTCATGAGCTATAACGGCTATGAGACTTGCTGTTACAGCATCCTTCTTGTCGTCCGCCTACTGCAAGCTCAAAAAGGAATCCTTTGTCACTATCTGTAGGATTCCGGTTGGTTGCTATGGTCTCTTGTTAGCGTACTATGGGCCTTTTTTTTGTTTATAAAAAAAGAAAATACATGAAGTCAGACGATTACTTTTTACATGTGGACATAAGATGTAACAACGTTTGGAAATGATTGCACTCATTCAGTAACTCAGCATAACTACTATTGCACTAATTTTATGGCCTCATGCATATCTTTCCAGCATCTAAGGGAGTGTCATATTCATTGGTCACGTTCAGCTATAAGAGGCTGTCCATGAAGGCTAATTTTCTCGGTATCATATGTGTCTTCCTGTGATGTTCACCCGCGAACACTCCCCAGGACACTTCCAACTCTGTACCGTCTCGTATCCCATGCCCGCATTTCAAAGGAGTTACTCCTGAAAAGTCTTCGCCAAAGTCCACATGTTCTCCATTTTCGACCTTGTCAGCGCCTCTTTGGCTTCTGAATCCGTCTCGCAAGTCTTGAGGCCAAACCATTTCTTGAATGCACGATCCCTCTCCTCTCCTTCCCAGACAAGTGTGCACTTGTTAAAGCTCAAGTCCTTAAGCTCCCCTTTATCGTCCAATGAAGACAGCCAGGCGGCTTCTGCCTTGCGGTTTTCCTCGCTCACGCTCGGCGGCATGGCGTTATCCGTCCAATGAATGCGCTGGAGCATAAGCTTCTTGTAGTTCTTAATGCTGTGTGCGCCTCCCTCGACGATTACGAGGTTGAACTTCGGATTAAGGATTGTGATACCCGTCAAGCTGTTTTGCTTGGCATTCTTGTCGATCTTCCACCTGTGCTGACCAAAGCTGAGATTGTCGACCTTGAAGACGCACATTATAATCTGATAGAGAGAGAGAGAGAGAGAGAGAGAGATATTAGCATGGGCTAAGGTGCTAGACATGAGAATTTACTTACCCCCTTTGCTGCATCGGCTTCTTGTTGCGCAGCCAGTTTCTCGTGCCGTTGCTCCTTGGTAAGCATACGTGAGTGGTTGTCCTGTTCATGTTTTGCAGCACGTTCGGCAATCTCGCGATTAACACGAGCTTCCACAGCCGTCGGATCCTTCACGGCCTGCTCTCCCAGCACACGCATGAGATTGCTCTTCTTGACTTTAGGGGGTGGTGGTGGTTCGAGGCCGAGACGAATCTTGGCCTGTTGCTCCTTGTGTTCTGCCATACGCCGCTGGCGACGCAATTTCGCCTGCTCCTTCTTCGTAAGTGGTAGTGGCTTAACTCCAATAGCCTTCTTCTCTTGAGGTGGTTCCAAGAGAACGGGATGTTGAACATAAATGGTGACAATGGACTCGGGTCCGTCCAGTTTGGCTTTTTCCAAATTATATTCCGAACCAACAAGCCCCTCGTCCCACCATTCGACTTCCGGCGGAGCTGGAACAAGAAATGCCTTGTCCGCTTGTTCCTCGAGACCGGCCTTCTTTGCCTGCTCAGCTATCCTCTTTTTCATCTGCTCAAGCGCCGCCTGTCTCCGCAATGCATTGGCTTGTTGGATAAACTTGCCCTTTTGATTGAAGACAAGCTGTTTCGACTGCCTGGCCTTGCCCATTGGCGCTCCTCCAACATTGGGATCGTAGTAGGGGTTCTTCTTCAGCTCATCCAGACTCGGGCCTGAGAGGTCCAGATGTTTCTTGTCCTTGTGCACTGGCGACTCGGTCCGCCTATTTGCCATGGTCGTTGCGAACTTGGGCTGGATAGCGTGCTTCCCCTTTGCTCCGGCCGCGCTGGGTTCCAGCAGCGCCGGGTGCAAGCCTATGTTTAAACCGCCTCTTGCACGCGCCGACGTGTCATCATATTCCGGAGGCGGTGGTGTCGGGGTTGCAACTTTCTTTGTAGCTGCGGCCACACGTGCCTTCATCTGCTCGATCTTCAGACGTGCTGCCTCCGCAGCGCTCGGAGCGGGTGGCGGAGATGCTGATATCGGGGTGCCGGGGGCGGGCGATGGCGATGGCGATGCAGAGCCGCTATTTTGCGCTTGGAGCTTTGCTTTCACGGCGGCGGCGCGGGCGCGTGCCTCGGCGATGGCCTTGGAGATGTCGGGCTTCGCACCAGCTCCATTCGCGGATGGAGCTGGCGAGGCGTTATTGGAGCGCGGACGCTTGTAATCTCCATGGTCGTCCGGATAGGGGCGCTTCTCGACCATTGCGGCAGACGAGGGTGGATGTAGCACAGGAGTGCAGGCGGAGGTTGGCGGGACGAAGGCGAGGGACACGCGCGTCGGCCAGAAATTCTGGCGACGTGAAGCTGGAGCGACAGTGTTACTGCAGCCTGGGCGGTGAGCGGGGCGGTACCCAGCAGCTAGAAGTCAGGCAGCCTGGCAGTCAGTGCGGCAAGCGGCCGGGAATGGATTGTGCCGGAAAAATGCCGGCCCAAAATTTTGGCACGAACTCCACCGCGCTTCCCTTCGCTGCCGTCGCGCGCGATTCTTTCAATCTTCATGCGCGATCTCGCCGCGCTCACTCCCTCCCGCCTGCAGCCTCCCCCAAAATGGCGCCGAACATGGGCATGAACATTGCCGATCCCATCTCGAGCGCCATCTCCGGCGTCGAGTTCGGGTTTCTCAATGACGCCGATATCAAGTCCCTGTCTGTTAAGCGGCTAGTCTCCGCTACTACCTTTGACAGCTTGGGCCATCCGGTGCCGGGAGGAGTAAGATAGTATTTTCTCAGAACTTGGGGCCAGCCGTGCTGACGCCAGATTCTCAGCTGCACTCTCCGGAGCTAGGTGCTTTCATGGGCGCGCCTTGCGCGACCTGCAACCTTGACGAATACCGTTGCCCCGGTCACCCTGGACACATCGAGCTTCCCGTACATGTCTACCATCCGACCTTTATGGACCAACTGCTTCGACTGCTGCGAGCACAATGCCAGTACTGCCACGGCCTGAAAATGTCCAAAGTCGTCACAAATCTGTATTCATGCAAACTGCGCTTAATCCATCACGGACTGCTCAAGGATGCTGCCGAGATCGACAATCTCGAGATCCCAAAAGTGAAGGGAACGAAGGAGGAGGGCGAGGATGTAGAGTCTGAGGACAGTGACGCGGAGGCTCAAGACATCATCCAAAAGCGCGAGGCTTACGTCAAGCGCGCCTTGGAGGCTGCTGATATCCGTCAAAAGTTGGGAAAGCCAGAGAAACGAACCGAGGCTATTGCGGAGGAGCGGAGATTTATCATCAAGGTGTGTAGACTATCAGCCTTGCAAGTGATGCTCGCTAATACCACATTACAAGGATTTCTTGGTCGATATCACCAAGTCCCGGAAGTGCGCCAATTGTGGTGGTATTTCGCCCTCGTTTAGGAAAGATCGCTACGTCAAAATCTTCAAGAAGGGCCTTAGCAAGAAGGACAAAAACGCAATGATCCAAAAGAACATCAAGACGAGCGCGCCGATCGTTGAGGAGATTGCCAGAAAACGGGCACTCCAGGCCTCCACGGACAAGGATCACCCAGACCGCATGGACATCGACGAGGGCGTCGCCGACATGGGAGAGGAGGATTCTGAGGATGGCGAGTCGCTCAACGCTGACGAAGAGATCGCCGGTGGCTTGATTGCGGATGCATCGATGACCTCGAGCAAAAGGAAGAAGACTGAGGAGGAGTCTGAGGGCCAGTCGTACGTCAGCTCTACGGAAGTGCATTACAGTCTCCAACGCCTTTTCCAGAAGGAACAGGAGATCCTCGCACATGTCTACTCACCGCGAGCTGGACGCGCCACTGCAGACATGTTTTTCATTAGGTCACTCGTCGTCCCTCCGAGCAGATTCAGACCAGAAGCCAAGACGGGCGATTCGATCGCGGAAGCTTCGATCAACTCCTTGTACAAGGGCATTCTTACGGCCTGTGACAAGATCAACCAGATCGCTCAGGAGATCAAGAATGGCTCTGGAGTCGATGGTCGCAGAGCGAGGAATTACAATGACTTGCAAAACGCCACGACGGAATTGCAAGATGCAGTCAATTCGCTAATCGACCGCGATCGTAACCCCGCCCAAGGCGCTGCTGGCAAGAGAAACGAGGATGGCATCAAGCAGAAACTTGAGAAGAAGGAGGGTCTTTTCCGCAAGAATATGATGGGTAAACGTGTCAATTTCGCAGCCCGCTCTGTCATCTCTCCGGACGTAAACCTCCAGTCGAACGAGATTGGCGTTCCGCCAGTCTTCGCGAAGAAGCTTCATTATCCGGAACCCGTAACGAGCCATAATTTCGACGAACTTAAGGAAGCAGTTCTCAATGGTCCAGACAAATGGCCGGGTGCTGTTGCCGTAGAAGACGAAGACGGCAATGTTACGCTCCTTGCAAAGAAGAACCACGAGGAGCGCATGGCAATCGCGAATCAGCTACTTGCACCCTCAACCTCAACTTCGGGAGGGAGAAACAAGAAGGTCTATCGGCATCTCCAGAGCGGAGATTTGGTGATAATGAACCGTCAACCTACGCTGCACAAGCCGTCAATGATGGTTCACAGAGCACGCGTCCTGCCGGGGGAGCGTACGATCCGCATGCACTACGCCAACTGTAACACCTACAATGCGGACTTTGACGGTGACGAAATGAACATGCATTTTCCACAGAATGAGCTTGCTCGCGCAGAAGCTGCTACCATTGCGGATGCCGACCATCAGTACCTTTCCGCTACGGCAGGTAATCCGCTGCGCGGCTTAATTCAGGACCATATCTCTATCAGTGTGATGCTGTGTAGCCGCGACACCTTTTTTACGCGAGATGAGTACAATCAGCTTCTGTACGCGGCCGTGCGGCCTGAAGACAACCACACGACGTCAGGACGACTGCTCACCGTCCCTCCCACTATCTGGAAGCCTCGCCCTCTTTGGACCGGCAAACAACTCGTGACAACACTACTGAAGAATATCAAGCCGGAGTCCCACGGTCCCCTTACCATGACCTCAAAATCCCAGACCCCCGCCGATAGATGGAGCAAGGGTTCTGAGGAGGGCACTGTGCTGTTCAAAGATGGTGAATTACTCATGGGCATCATGGATAAGAAGCAAATTGGCCCTGCTGCAGGTGGCTTTGTTAATGCGGTCTACGAAGCTTACGGTCATACTGCGGCAGGCCGCCTACTCAGCGCTTTGGGGAGAATGCTAACAAAACTGCTACATATGAGAGCCCATTCTTGTGGTGTTGATGATCTGATCCTGACGGCTGAAGGAGAGGAAGCCAGAAGACAGGCGTTGCACCATGCTGAGACTGTTGGTCTCGAGGTTGCCTCGAAGTACGTCTCGCTGAACAAGAGCAAACCTCGGTCTGACAATCCCGAACTTTTGAGACGTCTAGAGACCGTTCTGCGCGATGACTCAAAACAGCATGGTCTTGACCAACTTACGAACGCCGCATCCGGCAAAGTTTCGTCAGCAGTCACCTCTGCCTGCTTGCCTGACGGCTTAGTCAAGCCCTTTCCCCACAACAGAATGCAGCTCATGACGTCTACTGGTGCGAAGGGTAGTCAAGTCAACGCCAATTTGATTTCCTGCAATCTGGGCCAGCAAGTTTTGGAGGGAAGGCGTGTTCCTGTCATGGTCAGCGGTAAAACACTTCCATGTTTCAAGCCATTCGAATCAAGTGTCAGGGCCGGTGGTTACGTCGTGGACCGTTTTTTGACTGGCATCAGGCCGCAAGAGTACTACTTCCACACCATGGCTGGCCGTGAGGGTCTAATCGATACGGCTGTTAAGACTTCGCGTTCCGGATACCTCCAAAGGTGTCTTATCAAGGGCATGGAAGGCCTCAAAGTTCACTATGATACCACTGTCCGTGACTCGGACGGCTCCATGATTCAGTTCCTGTACGGCGAGGATGGTCTAGATCCGACACGGGTGCGTTACCTCAACGATTTCAGGTTCTCGGCTGAGAACTTTAAATCTGTTTTCGAATCCATGGATGTCAGGGGGCAGTTAGCAAAACTGTACAGCGAGGAGGCGAACGACTGGAACAAGAATGCAGTGAAGAAGTACCGTAAGACAGGTAATCTCGGCTGCATGGATCCTGCTCTTTCCAAGTGGAACCCCAGCCGGTACGCCGTGACGTCCGAATCGTTCTTCTCCGCCAAGAAGAAGTACCTTGACAAAAACCCTGATAAACTCATCAAGGACAAGAAGCAAAAAATTGAGAACGGCCTCTCGAAGAAGACATTAAACGCCATGCTGGATCTCAAGTATCTTAAGTCTCTTATCGAACCAGGAGAAGCTGTTGGAGTGGTGGCAGGTCAATCTATCGGCGAGCCATCTACTCAGATGACGCTCAACACCTTCCACTTGGCTGGTCACTCGGCAAAGAACGTCACTCTCGGTATTCCACGTCTTCGTGAAATTGTCATGACAGCTTCTGCTTCGATTTCGACGCCAAGCATGACCCTCTACATGAATGAGGAGATCTCCCGCGAGGAAGCCGAGCGCTTCGCCAAGGGCATCAGTCGCCTATCGTTAGCTGAAATTGTCGACGATGTCTCTGTCAGTGAGACCCTTGGACGTGGCATCGCCTATGCCCAGGCCAAGATCTACAAGATTCGTCTAAATTTCTTCCCGGCGGAGGAATATTGCAAGGAATACGCCATCACTGTCAAGGACGTCGAGCGTGCGATTGAGACCAAGTTCCTCTATCGGCTAAAGAAGCTCGTGAGGGACCAATTAAGGAAGAAGGGCCAAGAAAAGACACTCAAGTCTGCTGCCAAGTCTGATGCTCTCCCTGAGGTTGGCAAGTCTTCTCGCAAGGTCACGCAGCACCAAGCTCGGCAAGGCGAAAGAGATGAGGCTGAGGAGGGTGAGGGAGCAGACGCTGGTGATGAGGAAGATGATGC
The DNA here is from genome assembly GCA_037367355.1 of Neoscytalidium dimidiatum. Lineage (NCBI taxonomy): Eukaryota > Fungi > Ascomycota > Dothideomycetes > Botryosphaeriales > Botryosphaeriaceae > Neoscytalidium > Neoscytalidium dimidiatum. The sequence continues at coordinate 901,798 of CM074705.1, read as the reverse complement.
CGATGACATCGAGGACGAAGATGCCACCAACGACAAACAGAAGGCCAACCGGGCTATGCAAGAGTCTTATGAGAACCCTGACGAGGGAGAAGAGGCAATCGCTGCAGCGGACCGCCAAAGAGACAGCACGCCCGACCCTATGGAAGAGGACGAGACGTACGGGGGTAGCCCTAAGCCCGGGCAAAGCTCTGACGACGATTCGGACAGCGATGCTGAGTCGCGACGCCGCAGAGCCAAGAAGGCGGCTGCTAGCGAACGCGAACAAAGAATCCTTTCCAAGGTTGAGGATGCTACTTCGTACAAGTTTGATGACGCGAAGGGATCGTGGTGCGAAGTTACGTTTGAGTACGATGCTTCGACCGCCAAGCTCCTCATGCTTCACCTCGTGGAGACGGCTTTGAAGGATGCCGTGATCCAGCACGTTCCCGGAATCAAGAGCTGTTTGGCCACCACGGAGAAGATTGATGATGAGGAAAAGTTAGTCGTGCTGGTTGATGGTAGCGCGCTGCTGGCACTCAGGGACTACCAAGACGTGCACAACCCGAACAGAATGTACACAAACGATATCGCGCAGATCCTCCGGCTGTACGGCGTTGAGGCGGCTCGAGCCAGCATCGTCCGTGAAATGTCAGCCGTCTTCGGCGGTCACGGTATCTCGGTGGATAACAGACATCTCAACCTCATTGCTGATGTCATGACGAGGGGCGGTGGCTACACAGCCTTCAACCGGATGGGTCTTAAGAGTAATGTCTCGCCGTTCATGAAGATGAGCTTCGAGACGACGGTCGGTTTCTTGAAGGACGCGGTCCTGGAGGAGGACATCGATAGTCTAGACAACCCTTCTTCACGCATCGTCGTTGGCAAGATTAACGGAGTGGGAACGGGTTCGTTCGATGTTTTGACACCTGTGGCTTGAAGGAATGGAAAGTCGGAAAAGTTTGCTTGTCTCCTTTAAATTTATGGCAAATCGGGAGTAGAGGGCGTCTTTGATGGGCATTGGAGTGGGGTTCGTCAGGGAGTGATGTCATGGAAAAAACGTGATGGTTGTAGTGTGGTATGAGAACTCTTTGTACTCCCACAATGTCGATGTATGTTATTCCTAAGCCGATATGACCGGGTCCTACATTGACGTGAGGTGGATGATGCCTCGTACAGGAGCGTAAGCAGTAAGTGCATCCACCCCTCTTCTCGCTCCCATGCTATATCACTTATTATTATGAGATGCTTGACGGCCGATCCGGACCTGTTGTCAGCGGACGACAGCAGCCAGCCACCGCTTGCAGTGAAAGCGGGTTACGGCATCTTCCGACTGGCTCGTCCAGAGGCTAGAACTCGATACTGTTCAGATTCTACAAATGCAGCTCACGTCCTCTCAGAGAGATGGTCTTAGTCCCCACACACTATGACTGAAGCCTGCTGAACATCGGGGCAAGGCTGGTACTGGCATGTAAAGCCGGCCCGAGCGCTAGGCAGACGTGGCGGTCAGCCCAGGCACGAGGGAACAGTCATTACTTAGGATTGACGTGTCTGAGACACATGCCGTGCCTTCTGCTTGATAGGGGGTATGAACTAAGGGCCGCTGCAGTAGGTGTGCCTCTCGGGCGGGAAGTTCCTTCGCAGTCTGCCTTGGTGAGCGCTGACGGCACATTGCATACTTTGGCCCCCAGCTGACCCATCGTGCAGCTTTCTCATCACAGTTGCACCAGGAAACCTGAGAAGGCTTGAATAGACACTGGCGAACACTGGACTAGGTCGAGCCAGGCTAGCTTCTGTGTCACGTCGAGATTGGATGCCAGCCGTTCGGAGCCTTCTGCCTAATGCCAAGGCCTCGTTCTCCGCGCGCTTCTGCCTACCCAGATACATTCGACCAGCAACTGAAGGTCCACAAGTTGCGGGGTATGATAAGGACTCATCGCATTGAGGCTGTTGTCGGCATGTATTTTAGGGCCTTCACTGTCGATGGCAAATCTGCACCTGGGCTTTGCTTCGCTGCTTCGATCAGGCTTTCAGGCAAATCCAACCCCCGACAAAGATTCGCCAGGAGGGCTCAAGCGAGACCATATTCGCTATTCAGTCGGGTATGTTCTTGAGCGTTGTTAATGTATGGAACATTGGTAGCTAACATACTCCTGTAAGTAGCAAAGTTCTGAAGATCAGTGAAGCGAATTAGCAATGGCAGACATCAACAAAGCTACTGAGGAGCCAGTCGCCAACGGCGAGAAGGACCTTCGCATGCAGATGGGCGCCTTGATCCGGTACAAGGTCGAGTGCGAAGATCAGTACGGGCCGGACTTCGACGTCAAGCAGGACGGCAGGCCGTTCGACCTGCAGATTTCGGATGACCCCAGCGCTCAGGTCGACGTCCGTGATCCCGTTTTCGAGGTCATCACCCGCCTAAATGTTGCTTCGAACAGGCCGAAGTTCTACGGAGGCCTCTGGGGCGAAGGGTTTCCCACCGAGGACATGGATTCGCTGATGGCTCGCACGGCCATAACCCCGGAGCCTCTTGAGACTGAGAACAAGAAGCCCGCAACCCTCGACAACAAGCGCATCCTCAAGATCGGCGAGACCCGGATGGTAGTACGTTCCTCTTGGTTACTCGAGGCCATCAGAGAAGTTGTGGAGTTCTATCCCAGGTGATTCTGCCTATGCCGTTGAGAAAAATCAACCAGCGCTGACAAGTTCAAAGCCAAAACTTGACCGGCGATACCGTTACCTTCCACGAACCATACTGTGCCCTCGTCCACCACATCACCGAACTCCGTAACCTGAAGAATAAGCTCGCGCTTGACCGTGTCACCGAACCTGATCAGGAGCCTGACGACCTCTCGGTCAAATACGAGCACCTGCGCCTTCTGTTGGAATTCCTCGACCCGCATGTCGAACGTCTTGTGCTACCCGCGAGGCGACGCCTCAAGAGGGAGGATCCGACCACCACTTTCGAAGACCTCTGGTATCTCCTCCGCCCCGGCGCGCTCTCTTACTGTACCGTGGATGATGAGTTGCTGGGCTGCGCAATCGAGAGCGTTGAACTCGAGGCGGCAGACAGCGAGTCAAAACAAAAGTGGACTGTCAAGGTCTGGTTCCTTGGCCACCGCTGGAAGACGGCGCGCATGCGTCGCGCCCTGGTGGACATCGAGGTTCCGTACTTCGAGGGCGAGAAGGCGGTGACAAAGCTGCCTGTTTACCCGAGGGAGTACTACGACAAGCTTGATGGAGGCAGGAGGAGGACTCAGTTTGTGGAGAGAGGCATGAAGGCCTGCAATATCTCCTGGAAGGGCCACGCGCACTTGTTCTACAACGGAAAGTTCATGGACAACGCGAAGCAATATTACGAGGGCCCGATCATCGCCGAGACGAGAGTTCCCAGGCGTGAGAGCATCCCGGACAACAAGTGGGATTTCTCATGGGACAAGCACCTGGACTATGCGACGCCCAGCAAACTCGAGGAGGCCAAGGCCTTGAGATACCTGAAGCCGTTGGGCATTGACCCGTCGAGGATCTCGCAAGATATGCTCTCAAACGACCATTACTTCATGATGGCTCCGGTTATGTTGGCCTTCGCGCTAAATCAGAAGGCCTGGATGCCTGTCCACGTCGACCACATGCACGAGCTCGGCCCGGCCGACTACGTACCGGATGCGAACATCGGTGTGGACAACCTGAACATCATCCGCGCTTTATCGCACCGCCAAATTGCATCGAAGAAGAGCTGGTCAGCCGACTTCATCAAGAACAAGGGTGAGGGTGTCGTAGTGCTGCTGCACGGCCCCCCGGGCGTAGGCAAGACGTATACAGTAGAGAAGACGGCCATCAGCACACAGCGGCCGCTGCTCAGCCTGACCATCGGCGACCTCGGCAAGAACGAGGAGACGATCGAGAAGGAGTTAACCAAGTGGTTCGATCTTGCCCATCGATGGCGCGCCATCCTGCTGATTGACGAGGCCGACATCTTCCTCGAGCGCCGCAAGACCGCCGACCTCGCCCGTAACGGCGTCGTCGCCGCCTTCCTGCGCAAGATGGAGTACTTTGGGGGCTTGCTTTTCTTGACGACGAACCGCGTCGAGCATATTGATGAGGCGTTCATGTCGCGCGTGCATGTTGTCATCGGCTTCGAGAAGCTGGATCGCGAGAAGCGTAGGGTCATTTGGCAGAGCTTCATGGAGAAGTTGAAGCGCGAGATGGAAGGTAAGATCAGGATCAGCGACGAGGCTGAGAAGTTTGTGCTGGACGATGAGGAGATGGGCAACGTAGACTGGAATGGTAGAGAGATCAGAAACGCCTTCCAGACAGCCATCTCCTTAGCGGAGTTTGAGACCATCGAAGCGGAGGACAGCGACGAGGAGGCAGAGACACTAGTCTGCGTGGAGCATTTCAGAAAGGTGATGGAAATGAGCAAGAAGTTCAAGAACCACGTGGAGACTATGAGGAAGGACAGCGATAGCGACTGGTCGGATTTCTAAGACCATACCACGAGGTAGTGGAAGTAGATGCTGGATGAGTCGAATGCCAATCTGGACTCTTACACTGCAAGTGATAAAGTGTTGTAATTAAATCAACTTGCAGGGCCAAATTTGCGTTGAACCTGGATACTAACGCTGTTCACCAGTCTCAATTGGAATGAAAGACGCGAAAGGAAGCCATTTGACGCACTTGAAGCTGGAAACTATTAGATGCTTTGCAGAAACATCCTCCTCAATACCGTATCAGACATAACCATAGGCAGCTCGAGCTCGGGCTCAACCTCAACACCATGGCGAGACAGTTCCGTGCTGCCTGAGATTGCCACCAAAAGAAGTTACACACCCTCTTCCGATCAGTACAACCTCACTGAGATTACTCGCCAAGGAGCGTCATCACTCTGTCTTCATTCAGTCATGGAACAAAAACATTAACATCTTCAAGCAGTAGGATTATCTCAGTCGGACACTCGCTTGCTTGCTGCTCTCGTCTACTTCAGCCATGTTTCCCACGCACCTCACCCAGATCTGCTCATTCCAGTCAGATACTGCACACTCGGTTGTTTTTTTTTTTTTTTTTTTTTTTTTAAAAAAAAACTTCATAAATTTTCCAACAATTATTGATGTATAACGCTAATGTCACAGTACACTAGGGTTTGCCGCCAAGGGTGGCTGCACGTGGGAGCTCTGAGTCTGCGGGAATTCTTTCGCGACTGCTATGACACCACCGTGCATCTAGAATGAGATAAGCTCGAGTTGCGAATACGGCATCAATGCGCAATGGACCTTTTTGTTGGCAACAACTTCCATCCCATCAGTTCATCGATCAGCATCAACTAATAAAGTTTGTGCTGGGAACAGAAAGCAGCTGGCGTATTCGGGAAGAACAACTATATTATTCCGGCGACTTATGAACATCGCACTTGTTCGGGATCGGAGTAGGTCGACATGTATACCCGACCTGCCAGAATAGAAAAGTATTTGTCTCCTATAAGGTGCCCGTGCAAGTCCGTGCCTGATAGACACCTGAAGTCAAAGATCGGCGAGGCAGGTAGTTTAGGCTCGGCAGATATCTGATCAGGATAAAGATAGATTGACGCAAAGCTTATAGGGGGCACCGGGCCATACGGAGAGTCAGCTCCCTTGATGCCTTAAACGAAGTGTTTACTCGCAAGCAAAAGAGCGGGTCGCAAATGGTCCGAATGCTCAACGATGGTGGCGTCATAGCGGCAGGTAACCCGTGCATGATGTGAGGAGCAGCGGTACTTCCTCCGGTTCCGCGTGCGTCCTTCTTTATCCACATCGGCCAGATGTCTCAGTCATTGGGGGGGGGAGATCAATGGGTAGCAATGGGTAAGCGGATACTTTGGTGCTCAGGTGACGTGCTGGAGCGCGGTACAAGAAGGGGCCTCAGGATCAGCGCCGGCTATTTGTGCATGTGAGCAAGGCTGCGATGGCCCAAAGGTCGTGCGCGTGCCGAGAAAAGGACGGATTCCCCATAAAAGATCAACGGCACCGTTGCCCTTTCGACCGCCAGCAGCTGTCGCACCACCGAAGTCAAAAACGCGGATGTGCCGCTGGAGCCCATCCCGGTGATGGTGCGAATGGAGCCGGACATCAAGGCAGCAGGAATCATTTGAGGATCTTGGGGGCGAGTGGAGACCAGATCGGCGACTTTCTGTATTGCATGTACAGTACAACTGGCGCTTGGAGTGCGTGCGGTGGCGGCGAGCAGCGACCATGTCGGCAACTCCGATGCCCTGTAACTGCTCCTGCGCCTGCACCGTTTGCCCAACCTTCTTCACGACCCTTCTCTCTGGCAGCGTTGCTTTGTTCAGCTCCCCCTTGGCATGTCCTCCATCTCGCCGACGCCGTCGCCGACGCCGCCACCGGCCTCCAGCGCTGCACGAGCACCTCGATTAGCTTCCTGTCGCTTTGATTGCTGACCATGACTCTCATGATAATTCCCAGCCTATCGTTGGCTACCGCCGCGCCGGAGGCGCCGCGGCGCATCATCCGCAAGCTATGCCCTTAGTCGGACGGCCCAAGAGGGTTGGCCTGCGGGCGGATGTCCAGCCGAAGGCCCGAGCATTTCATCCGCCGGGTTGCTTCCAGTCCAGTAGAGTCGTGTGTGCGCGAGCGCTTGCGCTCCCCCCGTTATACCGCTCCGTCTTAATATCAAAATCCGACCGCGCCGCGCAAACCACCTCCAATACTTGCACCCTGGACCCCTCCTGGAAGCCCCCAATCCGATCCTGGACCACCGAGATACTCGCATGCTGGCGCTTGATGGTCCGTTTCTGCACGTCTGCGCCTATTTCGTGCAGCCATTGACAGCTCATCATCCCATGTGCCGCCGTGCCGGAACCCTGAACGCCGACGGCCCTCAAACTCTATCCAACCGTGCAATGCCAATGTTGCTTGCAGCGGCTTCTGACATATCATGCCAAAACATACTTTGCCATGGTCTCTGAATTGGAAACGGGCGGTGCAAATTGGGCGGACCCGTAACGGTACTCTCTCCTCGCTTCTCTACATGGTAGCTCTGAATCTTTCTGTGTTGCATCCGGTCTAAGATCTGTGTCATTCCGAACCCGCAACGGATGCCGGGCGCCAAAAGAAAGCGAAGAAGGGAGAAACCTTCTCCACTGCCCTTTCCCCGCATCTACTCATGGACTCTTCGCTAGCATGGTTTCCTTTAATTCGGTGGCAGCTCGGAAACCCTTCCCTGAATTCCAGCCTGCTCCTCCTCGGTAAAAGTCATTCCAAAGATCTCGCGTAGGGCCTCCAAGCGCTCTGGTTCGCTTTTGCACGAGCGGATCAAGCGCGTCTTCCCGCCAAGGTTCTCCTTCACATCCCCGTTCACCAACATCAACTTCCCGTAGATCTCCCCGACGCCCTCTTCGTCTTCTTCGCGCAGGAACTTCACCACCAGCGGCGTGAAGGTCTGGAAGCTGTTGCGGCTCTTGCTCGTGTAGAAGTTCATGACCTCGAAGTCCTGGTGCACGAACTCGGTCTCGGTGAAGCAGAAGAAGGAGTTCCAGGGCTGATCGGCGTTGTTGCGATACTGATAGATCCAGGCCTTCTGCTTCTCGGCGTTGGTGTTGGTGTCGTTCGGGATGCTGGCACGCTCGAAGCGGATCTCCTGCGGGCCGATGTTCTGCGTAATTCGGCCTTCAACAAGCGGCATTGGTTGCCGCATTTGATCTCCGCCGAAGCCCGTGTCTGACACCCACTTGGTACCGTCGGAAAGCGTGATGATGTTTACGACGTGCACCCTGGGCTTGTCAGGATGCTTGGGTGGAGACGGCATGGCAAGGGTCTATACGTACCATCCCATGTAGTCGCCCTGCGGAACGCCGTTCTTGCGCGGCCTGGCCCGGGCTCCCGTCAGGTAGACCTGGAATCCCAATGCTCGGAGCAGATGATTGAAAAATATGCTGTGCTCCATGCAGTATCCGCCCCGGCCATTGGCCAGGAATCTTTCAAGGATCTCATGCACATCCAGGGAGATGTTGATGTCCTTCGCATAGTGCAAGGACAGGTTCTCGTAAGGTAACGTCGAGATGTGATGGACGTGCAGAGCCGTTAGGTACGCGACATCGAGGGCTGGTTCTCTCTTCCGGCGGAACTTCTGGGGTAGCCTGATGTGATCCAAATAGCGATCAATCTCTTGCGGGGCCAGCGTTAAGGGCATTGCGGAAGCGAGAATGTGATGAGGGAGGAGGTAGCGATGTCCAAGTAAGCTGCAATGATCCGATACTGCATGCAGTGAAGAGCAAGAGCAGCCCCGACCGGTGTGGATGCAGAGACGTTGTGGAACAGCAGAAAATCCACAGTCGTAGAAGACGGGCGGATGAGTCAAAGAGTCGACAGCGCCAAGGCTCAGCTTGGTGGGTCAACAGCTGCCTGCGCCGCATGTTGAGTGCTGCAGCTGTCCCACCTAGGGTCGGCCAGAAACTCTGCCACTGTGCTGCACCTGTTCAAGTATGCCGCCAGAACGACGTTGGACACTCTCGAGAGTTCACCGCGAGGAGGGAAGGAAATGACCAGGAGTTCCAGGAAATTTCCAGATTGGGAAGTGCGCGATGACGAGCGATCAATCGGGCCGATAGGCAACGGCTCCGCAACCTCGCTCGAGTTGACCAGCCATTGTTGTCAGCCGCTTGCGGGCGAGGGAAAAAAAAAAACAAGATAGGTAGCTTAGCGATAGGATGTTCGCAGTCCGAGCAAGGCGGTGGCGGTCGTGTCGCTGTACAAAGCTAACGGTGCAGTCGAGCGTGGGTGAGTGCTGACGGTAGCACGGGTGGGTGTGACGTTGCGCGAGACCCGCAAGCGTGCATCAGGCAGCTGTGGGAGAGCTCTGGCACTCTGGCTCTGTCCGCTGCTCCAGGCAAGGAGGGTCCCGGTCCCAGCCCCAGACAGCTGACGGGGAAGGCCGCATCAACGGCGTGCTGCTTTACTACAGCGCGCTAAAGGCAGGCCAACCACACGGCGGCGTCGGACGCTGGGGCGCGCGCCCGCGTTTGGGGCGTTCGTTGGCGGACGGCACTGGACTGCTGGCCCTGTCTGGACCAGCCAGTGCGCGACGGGCTGCGGGCTGCGGGCTGCGGGCTGCGGGGGCGGGACGGAGGTGTGGGAGTGGGTGCGTTTGGCCGCAAGCCCCCCGGGGGAGGGGGTGCGATGCGGGGTCTCCACCAACCCTGCACCGTCCAGAGCCTCAACCGACAGCCGAATGCCTCTTCACCGCGGTCCTGGTCGCCTCGGCTGCAAGCGCCTGCCGTATGTCCGACGTCACTTATCAATACTTTTGACTTTCGCATACCACAACCGCGACTGTCCGCTCCTCCCCGCGAGCCCTGGTACTCTACTGCTCGACCCTCTCCACCCTGCCCAACCATCACTCCAGCCCCGCTGACCTCCTGCGCCATTCCATCCGCGTCCACCCGGTCCGCCCGTACCCTGGTTTCGCCGCGCCCTCTGCCCGAAGCGGCTGTTTCACTGCCACACCATGGATGCCCTCCACCCCCAGGATTACGTCCATCAAGCCTCACTACGCGATCCAGAAGCTTTCTGGTCCGCCCAGGCCGCCCGCATACACTGGAGTAAGCAGCCATCGCGCGCCCTTGCCCTGACCACCAAGTTCCTGCCCAACGTTGGCGTCCAGCACCAGCATTGGTCGTGGTTTCCTGACGGCGAATTGAACACCGCCTACAACTGCATCGATCGCCACGTGCTCGCTGGAAATGGCAATGCCATAGCCGTTGCTTGGGACTCTCCCGTCTCAGGGTCAAAGGAGGAATTCACCTATCAGAGACTGCTAGAAGAGGTTGAGATTCTGGCCGGCGTGCTGAGAGAAGAAGGTGTAAAGAAGGGTGATGTAGTTCTTATTTATAGTGCGTTTCCTATTTTTAGCACCATTTACTCGACATGTCAAGACTAACTTGATCCAGTGCCGATGATTCCTGCAGCTTTGTTTGCCATGCTGGCTGTTGCACGCCTCGGGGCAATCCACGCCGTTGTCTTCGGAGGCTTTTCTTCCGGTTCGTTGGCGCAAAGAATGGAAGCTTCCAGACCAAGCGCGGTCATGACTGCTTCCTGCGGCATCGAGGGCGCAAAGGGCCCTCTTGGTTACCAAAGGCTTGTTCAAGACGCTGTAAAAAAGAGTAGCTTTAAGCCGCCGAAGACCATTATTTGGCAACGCGACCAGGTCCGCTGGGATCCTATAGCCAAGGAGAACGGGGAGCGAAATTGGCAAAGAATTGTCAAGAGTGCTAGGAACAGAGGCGTTAAGGCGGATTGTGTTCCCGTAAAGTCCACTGACGGACTCTACATCATCTACACGAGTGGTGTGTTTCTTTTTCTTCATTTGGCCCCCTCTTTTTTTTGCCACGGCCAGTCCATTGAGGTTTTTTTTTTTTTGCGCTCTCTTCCAAGGAGATATTCAGGCTGAATGCCTTAACTAACGCGCCCAGGCACAACGGGTCTTCCAAAGGGCGTCCTCCGGGAAGTGGGTGGCCATGCTGTCGGCCTAAACTTTTCCATGCGCTACATGTTTGGCCTCAAGGGTCCCGGAGATGTGATGTTCTGCGCATCGGATATTGGCTGGGTGGTTGGGCATTCATACATTGTCTACGGACCACTGCTCGCCGGAGCGACAACTGTCCTTTTCGAAGGCAAGCCAATCGGAACGCCAAATGCAGGCACTTTCTGGCGAATAGTCGAAGAATACAAGGTCAAAACCATGTTCACCGCACCAACGGCCCTGCGAGCGATCCGGCGAGAAGACGGAGACAATGTCTTCTTCGAGAAGGCCGGCCAGCGTGGCGGACTGAAAAGCTTGACGGCACTATTCCTGGCGGGCGAACGGAGCGAACCGAGCATTGTGACCATGTACCAGCGGCTCCTGGATAAACACTGCGCTCCCAACGCAATTGTCAACGACAACTGGTGGAGCTCCGAATCCGGTTCGCCAATTTCGGGGCTCGCGTTGAATGCAGAAGCCGGAAGGAACTTCGATGCGGCGGGATCCCAAAAACCGCTGCCGATTAAAGCCGGATCTGCGGGTAAACCAATGCCCGGCTTTAATGTCAAGATTGTCGATGACGAAGGCATCGAGGTAAAACAGGGCACAATGGGAAACATTGTTCTCGGCATTCCTCTCGCGCCCACCGGAATGACCACACTCTGGCAGGATGAGGAGAGATTCTACAAGGGATACATGAAGAGGTTCAGCGGGCGCTGGATCGACACCGGTGACGCGGGCATAATTGACAACGACGGATACGTGCATGTTATGTCCAGGTCGGATGATGTAAGTGCGTCCTGGCCGTTGGAGGATTCTTGCTAACAGTGGGCAAAGATTATCAACGTTGCAGCTCACCGTTTCAGCACTGGTAAGGCCCTGTCTCGGCGAGCTCAGACTCGGCTCGACATCACTGACCGGCTTGGCACCCAACAGGCGCGATCGAACAGGCGATCACATCGCATCCCGACGTTGCGGAAGCGTGCGTGGTGGGCATCCCGGACGCGTTGAAGGGCCATCTGCCGTTCGCGTTCGTCACGCTGTCGACCCACGAGCACCCGGGGCCGGCGCTGCCAGACCAGCAGCTGTTCCAAGAGGTCCAGGGCTCGGTTCGCGAGCAGATCGGGTCAATTGCCAGTCTCGGCGGGATGATCCAGGGCAAGGGCATGATCCCAAAGACGCGGAGCGGCAAGACGTTGCGACGGGTGCTGCGCGAGCTCGTGGAGAACGCGGTGCACGACGAGTTCGACAAGGAGGTGCAGGTGCCGGCGACGGTCGAGGACGCAGGCGTGGTCGAGGTCGCGCGGGCGCGGGTCAAGGAGTACTTCGAGGCCAAGGGCAGGGGCGCGCACCAGGCGCCGGAGGCGAGAGCGAAGCACAAGCTGTAGGTACGATACAGGCACGCATACAGGCACGCACTCCTGAGAGAGAGGAGGGGGGGGGGGGGGAAGCTGAGGCGACGGGTCGAATCGAAGCTCTGGCGCCCGCGCGGCGATAATTTTACAGCATTCGTACGAGAGGGGAGAGGGTGTGGTGAAGAGTCATCAAACGGCGTGTTTAGTGAGCAGGACGTACCGCATTACCCAAGAAATGATGCACTGCGCACCTCCCGCACTCTGGACGGCGGCCCGCTCCCCGCTCGGAAATCAGAGCAATTAGAGCAGCAATTTCTCCTGGGGCGCGCCGCGACATATTAACTGGGCGGACGGGGCATCACGTGCGCGAGCGGCGGCTCCAGGGCACTGGTGCTGGGCTGGCGGCGGACGGGCGCGCTGCTGAGGCGGCGGCGGTGGTGGTGGTGAGTGGCATAGCAGCTGCAGCGGCGACGCGCGGGCTGGAGCCCGCAGGCCAGGGCTCGCCGGGCCAAGGACGCGATGGTTCCAAGCGGGCGGTTGCTGGCGCCGGCAGGTCGGACAATTGTCGAGTCGCAGGCAGCCGGCGCTGGGGAACTGCAGCGAGGCTGGTGGCGGCACACGGGGCGAGGAGTGGCATGCAGCACGAATCATAGCCTCCAGCGGGCGTCGGCCCGTGTTGAGGACGTTCGGGGAAGCGCTGCCAGCGCTCCCTGCTGCTGCTCGCTGCGGCCTAGCGCCGTCCCGGGCCTTTGATTAAGGTGCTCCAGCGCGCGCTCTGGGGAATAGGTGGGGTCTGTCCTCTTTATTACCAGGGCCTGCAGCTCCTCATTTCAGCGAGAGTCATGTTGGCAAACGGGCCGCCGTGGGCAGCTCGTCCGCCGCCCGCACGCGCGCGCACCCAACGGCGCAACGCGCAACGGCGGCAATGAATGTCAAACAGCGACCGCAGGCGCCCTGAGCGGCCATGTGTGCGCGCGGCCCTGGCGCCCACGACTCGCGCCCAGCTGATCTCCCGGCCGCAATCGAGCGCTCTGCGTGTGCCAGCACCAGGCGCCGATGCCAGCGTCAGTGCCGGTGCCGGTGCCAGTGCCAGCGCCAGCGCCAGCGCCAGCGCCAGCGCCAGGTGCGCTGCCGGCCAGGCAGTGCGCAGCGCGCGCGCGGCGGGCTCGCGGGCTCGCGGGCTGCAGGCGGCCGTGGTCGCTGAGCGCCGGCTCGGAGACGCTTAGCCTGCACACCCAGTCCGCCAGTGCCAGTCCGGGTGCCAGTGCCTTCGTCGGGCCAATGGCCACGGCCTTCTTTTACTCCACTCTTGCACGCTGCCCATCCCATCCTCCTTTCGAAAATTCTCCTCGCACCGTGGCCTGTGCGAGCGAGCAATGCCCGCACACCCGCCGCCTTGACACCCTCCAGCTCCCGCACCCTTAGCAGCCCATTCACGTGTCGCTAGACTCAGATCTCTCCTGCACCAAGCCAGCACCGCGCCCATCACCCACTCCCAGCCGACCTCGCACAGGGCCCAAAGGTCGTACTTACACGCCACCGCTCCTCACCTTCGTTTCACCTCCCCCCGTGAGCCTCCCTCGTTGCTCAATTGCTCCCTCCAAACGCCCTCGGAGCCCGGCCGACAAGCGGACGAAGCGTCGTGCTACCAGCAAATCGCCCTCGCGCCCAACCTCACCGCAGCGCTGCCCCTCGTTGCACGCCGCAACGCAAAACACAAGCCCCTCACACGTGGCCGCCCAACTAGTCCCATCGCTGCCGCCGCTGCGTCTCCGAGCGACCGCCAGACGCAAGGCATTCCCGGGCCCGTCTGTCGTAAATACGCCCCAACGACCCGCCTCCGACCGCCCGTCCGCCCGCCGACCGACCTCATCGCCCGATAACCCCTAGCCCAGCTCCCTGACGCGCACCGCAGCACGCAGCCACCATGGCGGGGAAGATGACCTTGTACAAGCTGGTGGTGCTGGGCGACGGTGGCGTGGGAAAAACCGCGTTAACCATCCAGGTACGGCTCCGAGACCGAGCTTTCTCCCCTTCGCCTGTCTTCTCTGCCTGCTAACCACCCGCCATCCGCAGCTCTGCCTAAACCACTTCGTCGAGACCTACGACCCGACCATCGAGGACTCGTATCGCAAGCAGGTGCAGATCGACGGCCAGTCGTGCATGCTGGAAGTCCTGGATACCGCAGGCCAAGAAGAGTACACGGCGCTGCGGGACCAGTGGATAAGAGACGGCGAGGGTTTCGTGCTGGTCTACAGCATCTCGTCGCGATCGTCGTTCGCACGCATACAGAAGTTCCACCACCAGATACAGCGCGTCAAGGAATCCGCCTTCTCCAGCTCCCCCACCTATCCCGGATCGCCCCTCAGCTCGACCTCTGCCGGCTCTGGCTCCTTCGGCCCCTCGCCCGTCATGCTCGTCGGCAACAAGTGCGACCGCGTCACCGAGCGCGAGGTCTCCACCCAGGAGGGCAGCGCGTTGGCCAGGGAACTGGGATGCGACTTTGTCGAAGCGTCGGCAAAAAACTGCGTCAACGTGGAGAAGGCCTTCTACGACGTCGTGCGCCAACTTCGCCGCCAGCGCCAGCAGGCCGGCAGAAACTCCAAGAGCTCCGACCCCAAGGGTGGCAAGGGCGTCCGCACGCCCACGGCCGGCCCCCGAGGAGACCGCCGCTACAGAGACGACAAGGGCGGCAGAGGAGGGAAGGAGCACAAACCCAAGTGCGTCATCCTCTAAACAGCCAGCGAACGGCCTCTCGGCGGCCACAAAGATCGCCAGAGAGCCTTTTCCTGCGACACATCCCTGCAGCAGCGCGCCGTGGGATAACCGAAGCCACCTTCTGCGTTTCACCTCCCATGCGTCGCTGGCGCTGCCTTCGCAGACATGTGAACGCGCGTGCCGGTCTACGAAGAGTCCATCACGTCAATTCGCGGCACATCACCCACATTCAGACCCCCACGCTCAGCGCGGGGGCCAGCTACAACACCCAATGTTTCACGCTCCCGAAGGTCTTGAGGGCCACGCTCCTTGGTTCGGGAGCGTCGAAGATTCGAGATTCCCCCAGATACATTCATTTTTCCTACTCCTCTCTCACCCCACTGGTATCCGCCGAAAACGACGCAGGCGGAGCGTCCGACACGCCGTCGAACGGAGCATCCACGGAGGCATTCTAGGCAGACGCAGCTGCAAATACACACAATGTGATTTGCCAGAACATCATCGGGCTTTTTCTTGGGTCTCTTACTCATAGAGACTTGCATAGGGTACGGCGTTCTGGGAGTAATGGGACCAATGTTACGGCACGAGCCGCGGAGGTGGCTCATTTTGGGCTTTTTACATGGCGTCGCATGCTGGGAGGTGCATTGCAGCAAGGTGTTCTCCGTCTATACTATTATATTTTACCCCGCCATCTCTCTCGCAAAAAGTGCTTGTTTGTCAGGATTTCATCATTCCAATCAGCTCTTTTTCCTTGCCATTATATTTTTTGTTTTCGTTTTCAGCCGATGATAGCCGTCTAGATCCCAGCCTGAATGAGATTACCGCAGGCTTTTCTTTTTGTTGCGAGTTTTTCCTTATCACGCAGAGACCCAGTATCCTTGTTTTCCTTTGCTCAGATTATTTTTCGAGCTTCCAGATGTAGAAGAAGGGGCTTTCTGTTCTCGGGCGTGCACACGCATCACACACTCAAAACACGCATTTTGTCGGTATGTCGTGGCGCCTGTGTCCAGCACGACGGCAAGTGGGATCTCTCTCTCTGTGCAGCCATTTTCCCAGCATCCCTTATCCTTGCCCTCTCCCCGTCTCCCCCGCAGGCGGCCCCCTTTGCCCTTTTATGATCGGGTCAATGAACAGAGCTCGTCAAAATACCTGTGTATAGCAGAAAACAAAAAAAAAAAAAATCAAAGCCATAGCTTTCTGGGACATTTTGTTTGGGCGGAGGAGGCCCCTCCAATAACGATGCACAGTGTGTGCACGCATCAGCAGTGCATCATGCATGCGGCAAGCGGCATGAGATGATTGTGACAGGTTTGGAGATCTTATCTGCAACGCTCCTCTACAAATAGATTGACACTACAGAACTGGGGCGGCTGGCACGGGGCACACAGCTTCTCGGAAGGCTGCCTGGATTGGTAGGGGCATGCAGTATGTCAATGGAGCTCGCCTGATGGGATGGCAGGCAGCGTGGCAGAGAAGCGCAGTCCGCCGCCCCGCCTCGGGCTAGCCCAGTGGGTGGCACGTACGAGCGGGACGCGGAGCGATTACGATAAGCCTGGACGTCAGCGTCAAGCCATTTGTGGGCGTTTATGCATACGGTACGGTACTTAGCGGGCGCTGCGCGACGTTTCCGCGAGCCGGCGGGCGGGCTGCCAGGCTGGCTGGAGGCGGGCTAAAGGGAGAGACGCTCGGGGTGTTGCTTGTTGGGCGGAACGGGCGTATCACTTCCGCGGGCGGGCTGCTGCTGGGCTGCTAGTAGTGAGAGCTGCTTGATGCTCGCTGCCACGCGCCTCTGGCTGCATGGGTAGCTTGTCTGCCTCTTTGGGCTTGACGCCATCGCGCGCGCCTGTAAGCTACACCAGCCATCGTTCGCCTTCCCCCACCCACATACCCGAATCTGCAGTGCTGTTTCTGCTTGTATAGATGATAATGATAATAATGATGCTGCTGCTGCTGCTGCCGCCGCCGCCGCCGCCGCCGCCGCCGCTGCCGCCGCTGTCGTCGTCATGGCGCGCAATGAGCTGATTCGTCCTTGCGGCACAGCAGGGCTGCCGGCAGTGGTCGGGGCCCGCGCTGTTGTAGCAAGGAGGTTGACTCGGAGGCCGTTGAGAGATCGAGGGCAGCCATAGTCGCGGCCGCTGCCACCCGCGCTCGCGTTAATTTTTTTTTTTTTTTCCAGTTTGTATTTCCCTGTTTCCAACGGTGCCGCAGCTTAGTCAATTACCTGGTAGCCCATCCTCCAGGCTTTACTCAATCTTCGCAGTCGTGCATCCGGCGCATGATTTTATCTTGTGGCAGAAAGCTAGACTCTGGTGCCATATCGGACATCCCTTCTACTCTGGACTTAATGTGTTTCGAATGCTCGGTGAGCGTGGTGCTATACCCAAGCCCTACTTCTGCTGTCCGAGTGCAGCGAATGATTGACGCCGAACGGGGAGGGGGCTCTCGCTACGTGCAGGCGTGCAGGGCCAGGCACCGAGGCTACTCTCGTCTCGTACCTAATCCTGGCCGCAGGGCAGACGAGAGACACACACTTCCACACACGCTCACACACGCTCACACACGCTCACACAGCACAGCTCCGCCGCAGCCCAGCCCAGCCCAGCCCAGCACAGCACAGATGGCCTGCCGGCGGCACCGCGGCCGGCAGCTTCGCGGCGCGCGAGGCGGGCGGCGGACGGGACGCGCTTCGACTTCCTGTTCGCCGCCTTGGACTGCCGCAATGCCACAAGTCGGCCTCCAGCACCCTCATATGTGCCCACAGACCGTCTGCCCGGCTTGCTTTGCTTGCTCTCATCAATGCCTCAGCACAGCGCCCGGCACAGACGCCCACGCCCACGCCCACGCCCACGCCCACGCCCACACCCACACCCACACCCACGCTCGCAGCACGCGTCCTCCCTCTTACCCGCACGGGGCTCCCCTTATTACTCTCTCGCCTCTTGCCTCTCGTCTTCATGGCCGCCCGCCTGCGAGGGCCAAGCGACCGAGCGCCGATGAGCGAGCCCGGGGCGGGAAACGCACACGCAGCAACGCGATAGCGGAGGCAGGGAGGCTGTTTTGTCACCACGATTCGCTGCAACGCGGCTGGCAGCATGTAGCATCTACAGCATCCACGTACGCTCCAGGAGCCTCGCCTCTTGCCCGCGACACCTGCGCCATCTCTCTTGCCAACCAACCCCCACGCTCCGCCCCCCCTTGCTGCCGATTGATACTATGTTCTTATCCTCCAACACCCTCGCTTCTGCGACGCGAAGTTGCTCCTCTTTGAGCAGGAGCACGTCCTTTTCCCATGTTCGATAAGCGCGCCCCGACGCAAAATCGTGAGGGACGACGGTAAGACATGCAGCGTTGTTCATGCCCTCTCCCTGTTGCCGCGCACTCGTTTGATTTCTATTTTGACGTTCTCTCGGCTCGCCTCGTCTCAACTTTTCTGCACATTGGTTTTTCCATTGCCCTCGCGACGTTCTCTCGGCTCGCCTCGTCTCAACTTTTCTGCACATTGGTTTTTCCATTGCCCTCGCAGATTCTCGTCCTCTTGGCCAACGAGCTGCTCAATTGTTATTGCCCCTTAATATAAAACTCTCGTTCCCTTCTTCTCCAACACATCCTTTCCCTTCTCCTCACGCACAATCTCCCCTTTCATCCCACACGCGGTGCCTCGCCATCTAACGCAATTGAAAATTTTAAAAAAAAAATTATTATTAACTTATCTATGATCGTCCCCGCGCAAGACCGCCATTTAAATTTTTTTATGTCTTTGCGCGGCCCGAACCCTTAACAGACCGGGGGGACGGGCGCTTTGGTAGGCAAGGACGATATGGAAATTTCGATCCGTCCACCCGCCCGTCGCCCGCCCGTCGTCCACGCGACCTGCTTTACTATTGCTGCCCAGTGCGTTGATATTCTTCACCTTTTTCTAGCTTTTGCGTGGCCCTTTCGCGAAAGACCTTACCCGGGCCCCCCTTCCTTTCTCGAAGGGAGGTGGAAAAAGGCTAGTAAGCTTAGGAGGGGGCACTTGCTCCGGTCGGGGAACGGGATGTGTGTATGTACGGACCTTTGCTGGCCCGGGCATCTAACGGCAACGGCAACGGCAACGGCACAACATATGGGACAGCCTATTATAGCGCAAACAACACATGCATTTTCTACGCCGTGAAAAGGGTTCGGTTGTCCTGTGCTCCTAGATTTTTTTTTCCCCCCTCCCCCACGAACGAGACGCTTTGTGGACAGCTTTCTCGCCACTTCGACGACCGTCTTCCACGAGGCAAGAAGCTCTGTTCTATCCTTAGCCTTGCCAATGTCTTGGATTTTATGGAAGTCCCGCAATAGCCGCTAGCCGCCGGGGCTCTGTTTTCCTTCTTTTCGCTTATTGAAGCCACATGCCGTGTGCGGTCGGGGAGTGGAGAAAGAAAGCCTTGTCAGCCAGCCTTGGGAAGTGGAGTTCCGATGGCGAGGAAGGGTGGTTATGTCAAGGTAGGGGTGGTGAGTGGCTCCGCAGGCGAAAGGAGCGAGTGGAGATGGCGCGTTACTGCTTACGCCCGTACATACCCTGATATGCACGTCAAGAACGATCTTCCTATTTTGCTTCCCTTCCCCCTCCCCACCCCCGCCGGCTTGGCCTGCCTGAATCCATTCCGCCTGGCAGGTTTCCCTTCTCGGCCTTGCTCTCTTTTCTTGTCCTTTTCGGTCTTGGGGTGGGTAGGCGTTCCTTCAATATCTGCCCGGGCAGCGGAAAAGGGAAGTGATGGTGCAAGGGGACCAGCAAGCACGGCGTTATCGGGCTTGTTCGTGGGGAGATGACCTTTGAGGAAAGTGATGGATCAGGATTGAGCATGACATATGCGCCGTGACGTCTCATCGGCATGGGGCGGGTAGATGAGGCAAGTGAGCTGTTGTTGGGATTGAGTTCACGATACTAACATGCGTAATGAACCATCGGACGGTAGCATCTGGCAACCGAGGCGACAGATGGAAAAGCTTAATGGATGCAAGAGGACAGGTCATTTTGGATGTGGAGTTTGCATTGGTTGCGCATGTGGCCGCCGTTCGGGTCGGGTCGGCCCCATCCACACTCTTATTCCGTCCGCATTCAGGTCCCGGTCTCGTTCTGCTTCATCTTTTCCGTCCTTTCCCCACATCTTTCCCGCAAAACGCCTAGCTATGCGGCGGCCGAAGCAGCAGAGCTGATCTCGTCTGCCTCTATCTTTTTTTCTCGGTCATGTTTTTTTTTTTCCTTTCTCTATTTACTTCCCGCTTCGGTTTGAAAATCGTAGCCCTCTCGACAAATGGTTCCCGGTGGACAGCGGCGTCTGGCGCCGGGCGGGAAAGTTTCTCGAATGCTTGTTTGCAGGCGATACTTCCGCGCCGCTGTTCCGTCGCGTAGGACGACCAACCCTCGGACGAAGCAAATAAGTATGTTGGAGAGCAGATGACGACAGCGCACAGCGTTAGGCGTGCGTGATTTGACCGTATGTACTGTACATACATGAGGTGCTGGGGCCAAACGGAAAAGAGGAAAGGCCGAGCAAGCGCCAAATCGTAGATGGTGATCGATGATTCTTCATGATCCATGATCCACGATCCTGCCCGATGCCCCAACGTAACACGTGGGGAGCAGGTCGGAAGACATGGAATCCGCCGGCGGGAGTGGTCTTACCTTTGCGCGGTTTTGCAAGGATGCTGCTACTGCTCATGACAAAGCAAGGACACAGGGAAAAGCACAGCTCGCTGGCGCTAGGGGAGGCGGATTTGTTCTCGACGCGATGGAGGTGGTCGCGGTGCTCGTTGGCCTCGTCTCAGGTTGGGGGCAGAGCGGCGCACCCCAATCGGGCACAGGATGCAGAGAGGTATCTCCGACGGGCTGCTGCCTTCTGCTCAGGGTTTTCGGTGAAACCCAGTGGATGCGCCGTCAGCGGGAGGATTTCTCCTAGACCAAGACGATGCCGAGCATGAAGCTACGGGACGGACTAAACTCCTCTGTGGAGTCTAGCATGTCGATGGTGAGGTTATTGCATTGCTCCATCGGCGCCGGCGACGAGCTTGGACACGCGCCTCGACGAGCGCCACTGTATCGATGCATCTGACGGCTTGGCGATCTTCGCTCAATCAGCGCGGGCCGTCGAGCGCTGGAGATGCACTACTCCTCGGCGGATTCTGGGTTGATGGGCGACCACGCAAGCGCAACCAGAGTCTGGTAAAGGGTGCTGGGGGGCGCAAAACGCTGCCATTCGACGCGAGTCATGGCGCGGACGGCTGAGGCGCTCTAGCTCGGCAGGTATCAGGTGTTGACGTGTGGGGAACCGGGCAGTCCAGAGATGATGATGATGGAGCAGGCCAACAGCGCAGAGGCGCCAGCGGGCATTTACTCGATGAAGCGCGTGGGCCGGCAGTGGTGGACTGCTTGTCGTCCGCTGCGGCTGACGGGGCGGGCTGCAGCGTTGCAGGAGCAGCCCTTCAGGCGAACAGACAGCGAACGTAACGTACGGCTGCGAGGATGATCTTGGCCTTGGCCGTGGCCATGGACGAGGATGCGTCGGCGCGCGCGGGGCGGGCTGTGGGATGCCTGCTCTCCACGAGGCGCTCGCGCAGCCACGCATCCTCGCAGCGCGGATGACGACGGGCCATGGCATGACGGACCCTCTGCTGGCTGGTGAAGGGACTGTGTTGGAGCAGCCGCACGCCGCAGCGCAGACCGCGCAGACCGCGCAGCCAATCGACGATTTTCGGCGCAGCCAGGTCGCGGCGGGCATGCCCTGGCCGCAGCGATGCGAACCGGTCGTTGAGCGGGAGAAAAAGCAAAGGGATAGGTTCGCTGGAGCTGCAGTCGTTCTTCGAGATCTGCGATGCAGCCTGCTCGCTAGTCAGCGCTGCCGTTTCTCGGGCCCCATTGCGCCGATTTGGGGACAGCCCACAGCCCACAGCCCACAGCCCACAAGCCAACAGACACAGGCCACAAGGGCCCCTCGCAGAGACGCCAGCAACCTAGCCCTCTCTTTTCTCTCTTTCGCTCCCGCCCACCGCCATGCACGGACTGAGGAGCCACTCACCAGCCCGCGAATGCGCCCTTGACAGCTCCCGCCATCCTTTCTCGATGCTAGTCGCAGCAGGAGCTGTCTCCGCCCGCCTGCCCGTCAACACCACGGCCGCCCCCGCCTCCATTGCTCTAACATGATGCGCCCTGCCTGAAGGGGTCATTGGACTTCCCGCCGCCGCCCCCTGCCCTGCGCGGCCGCTGCTGTCGGCAGTGCGCCATCGCACAATCAGGATGCCGCCCATCACCATCAGCCAACCCGACACCGGACCCACGGCTCACGTTGACGCTGCGCTCCGGCCTCCTGGAAGCAATTGCGCAACCTCAGACCGTGAGGATCAAACACATAGGGCACCTCGAAGCGAGTCCGAATACCATAACACGGAGTGGGGGTCCCTAACGGACACGTCCCGCGGAGGATGCCGCTCTGCAAAAAATTGAGCCGGCCCGCCACATCTTCATCAACGTCCTTTTTTATTTTGGTTGTTTTATTTCCCTTTGAGATCCGAGTCCGATCGTCTCCTTGGACCATGATTCGCGCAGCATGTCTTGGATCTTTTGACGGTCGGCAAATGGCGTTCGCGCCAGGCTGCCGGCCGCTAGGGGGGAGCGGCGCTTGGTGGGAGTGAGGCAGACCAGAGCGGACAGAGAGGGAGGGATTCGGAGCAGGGCATGCCCCTTACTCTCGAGACTCAATCCCTGCGGACTGCCCGAAACGCATCAACACCTTGTGCAATACCAGCCACATTCTGCCGGCTGCCGCCCATGTCCAACGGCCCAGTCTAGAACCGGTGAGAGCCTGGCGCCCCGGCGCTGACGATTGCGGCGGGCCTGACCGACGACTGATGCGTCGCCGTGGGCGATGGTGTCTGACTGACTCTGCTCTCTGCTCCCTTGGGCAAGACGCGACGCCAGACGAGGACACAGCTGCAGCCAACGGGAAGCCATGCCGGCCATGATCGTCCGCCGGCGCACGACTAAGTGGCCCGGTGGCCCCCGCGGCTCGCGTGGCTTGTTTCCCTCGGCCTGCCTCCGAATCCCGATGCACCAAGGGGGCCACGAGTTTTGCTCAGAGATGGCGCCTAGTCCAACCTTATCCGCCTGCCTGTTGCTGCTGCAACCTCCACCACTACGGGCGTACCTCAGCTTGACACATCAAAGGACGGCGCGAGAATGGGGCTGGCTCCGCTCTCCATTTTTTGCCGCGCGGCAACAAACCCCTTCTGGTACTGAAAGTGCTCCACTTGTTCGCATTGGTTCCGGTTCCGCCGCCGGCAAAGTCGGCTCACTTCCGCTGCCGCCGCCGCCGCCGCCGCCGCCGCCGCCACTGCCAGTCATGCTCCGCTCCGCGCTGCGCCCCCGCGGGCAATGAAGTTTGAAAACGACAACTGGAACATGTTCATGTGGCGGTGAACGGGCAGCAATGAATCAAATGCAGTGCGCTCTTGATCCAAGCCCTCTACCTACGTACGTGCTTCAGCCGACACACAGTCCAAATTACCTCGAGTGAGAGGAGAATGAATGCTCCACGCTCCGCGTCCAAAACCGTCCCTGCTCGCGACATAGTAGTTCTGGATCACATAAGCGTGTTTAGCAGTAATCACCAGTGCGGTAGTATGTACAACGCGACAACATACTCGTAAAGATTCGTGAAAGGCCTCGTATTTAGCTCTCCGTCCCCTTTGAATCGTCAGGCACAATTGTGAGCCACGTAGATATATCGGCCATACTTTCCTCAACCCACTTGCTCCAGTATCTTACATCATCATGCATTCCCAAGGCCATTTCTTGTACCGCATTCAGACCTTCAAGGCGCATCGGCCCCACGATGCTGTCAGTCTGTTCATTATGCTCTTCTAGACCGTCTTCTGTAACGTGAAAAGGTATGCCGTTGTCAGTGCAGTGAGTGACAATTTCGGCAATTCCGTGTGAACCAGGTGCTCCCTGCATGGTTACCGTGAATCTTTGATACACATCCTGCTGGCAATCGCGAACAATTCTTATAAATCGACCTATGGTCTCACGCGAAGGATTTTCAGCACGAGATCGCTGATTGAGGGTTTCTTCCAATCTTTTCCGGACAATGAGAGATATTGCTTCTCGGCTGTAATCCATGTATTGGTGGAAATATAGGCGATGGTGTCCGCCCTTTCCAGGACAGTCCACACGAAGTTCCCAATCTATCTACATATCGGCCTTACAGATTTTCATACCTCTTCGTCACAAATGACACTCACACGGAGATGGTATTGCTTCATCTGGATCATCTAGAAAGAGTATCTTATATGCGGTCCTCCACTTTGATTCCTCAGAATTGTCTTTTAGCTGCTACTCTTCAATTCTTCCCCCTGCGCTTTATTGATACATTCCCGGAAAGGCTGCGAAGTGACCTCCTCACACCGTTGCGGCGCTCTTAGCGATCGTTCACTGCTTGATCCTCATCAAAGGCTCGAAAGCACCTAGGGCATTGCGCCAGAGCAAGGCAACGGAACAGGTGTCCCCTACAGAAATCAGTACTCCTATTCCATCCTACCACAGGGAGGAAAGTTACTTCAGTCAAGCAACAGAACCAAGCCCTTCATGGTAACAGGACGCGAATTCGGGGGCTGTATTGGGTCGCCTTTGAAAATATGGGCAAGCATATCTCTTATGCATGCTGCCCTTTGGTCACCGTACACTTCAGACCGCCGCGGACGTTTGGACCTTTCATCGTCACCCTCTTCTACGGACCCGCTCTTGCTACCCGTAGCACGCTTATTGCTCTGCGAGCTCTTCCCTCTGGCGCTTATAAATGCATTATACCATCCGTATCACATGCATCATTTCCCCGGTCTTGGCCGCGCTGGGAGGTTCCAGAAGTACTCAAAATTGGCTCAGCATAATTGCCGTCACAATCAGCTTCCTCCGCACGTGAAGAGCCAGACGATGATATACTCCAGCCGTCGTCATCTCTATCCTCGGATAGTTTCTTCATGAGCTGATCCACAATTTCAGCATTGCCGTCTACCTCATAGGCTGAATCATGATCGTCAAGAATCGGCGCCTGAAGTCCTCCAAGTCTGCGATTGAAAGGGGACCACGGATCGTGTCCAAATACCAGGAAGCGGTCGATCGATAGTATTCGGAGCGACACGCATGAATCGTTTCCATCCCACCTCACAGTGGAGCAGTCTGCGAGGGAGGCCTCATCACTGGAGATGTGGCTTGTATGAACCGGAAAATCTGTTATATGATAAGTAACTTTGTCGGTGCAAGTCCATTCTCACCAGCACTCCTGACAAGACTTGGATGTTCACTATTACCAGCATCATCAGAAACAGGAATCTGAGCAATTGACTTAGCATCCCATCCGCTATCGCTGAAATCTGGCACTGCTTCTTCGAACGCTTCGTGAGCCAGCAACCGATGGGTCTCTAACCAGTAGGCCTGTTGGTCGCTGTTTATGCCGGTGGCTTGTTTGTTGTATGCATCCACGCATTGAGAGGAATTATGACTCCATCCAGCCGTCTGTTGATAGTGCTTCGTATGGGTATCAGGATTAGGGTCTGAGCCCGTGATGAGAGCCGACTCTGCTGAATACTGACTCGGTCGCGACGTCATTAATGCTCCTGAAAATCAGATCAAAAATAAAGCGGCTGGGCTCTAATGCGAATGTACTCTGACTCTGTCTTTGCCATGAAGGACAAGTCAAGGCGCTAATAGACAAGGGGAGCGGAGAGGCGCAGACGCACACATTTAATTCAATTTCTGTGGTGCTCTGAGCCGCTCACGCTGAGAACAACATTCTATCTGTCAACTCTCCAAGGATGAAACAGGACTTGTATATGAGCTATGCGGCTTGCTCACGGGATGCGCTCGTGTCACATTCATGTCCAATCAAGTCGAACATGCAGCCCCACTCCCAGGCGTTGTGCGCAAGTGCGTGTTTCTGCGTTGGCGCTTGGATTGTATCTCCAGTACCTCTGTAACAACGTTTTACGTATCAAGTACAACTGCGCGCCAGGTCGGTACCTTTCAGGAGATGAGCGGGGGTTAATGTTGAGACACCACGATCTTATAAACCGACTTGGTCTTACTAAGGGAGTTCCACACCAGATTGGGTGTTCCTACTCAGTTGCTACCAGTCAAGCCGTAGTGTATTATGTCAATCCGAACTGATTGACACTGAAGTCCATTCAACGATACCCAAATGTTGCGCTCTTCGTAACGACTGGACCTTTGTGTTACCGTAGGGAGTTCTGGACAAAGGTAAATTAGAGGGCTATAGATGATCCGATATAATTCCATTATCCAGAACTACTAACTCAAGAAAAGGGACATATGCTGAAAAATCACAATGATGTACACAATCTCTCCTTTCTTCTCAGTGATTTCGGAGTGATCTGGATGTATAGAACTGGAAAATGAACCGTCAGGGTCTTTTCTTCCTTCCTTCTTTCCTTCTTTTCTTTTCTTTTTTTTTTTCTGTTTTGGCGCTCTTTTAGTGGGGTTGGATGCTTTACGAAGAATTAGATTAGAAAGATTGAGATGAGACAGATAGACTACACCACAAAACCTCCCCATCGGAATCCCGCTGCACGATCTATAGCTCACTCTTCTGACGTAGCAACTCTGCCACCCTCTCAAACCCGCCTTCTCTCTCACCAACCCACAACCCCACCCACCCTTCAACCTTCGCCTTTTCAATTTCCGCGCTACACCAATCCTCCTCCCCCGCTCTCTCGACATACACCGCCTGCAACCCAGACTGCTTTGCCGCCCACAGATCCCCTAAATGTGCCGCCACGAGAGCACACTCCTCGGGCCGCAAACCCAACCGTTCAGCGGCCCCAAGATAAGTTTTGGGATGCGGCTTGTATGCGCCGAAATCCTCGGCGCTGAAAATAAGCTTGAACGGCAGCTTCGCATGGGCGGTCAGATCCTCCAGCAGGGCCCTGTTGCCGTTGCTCAGGGTGGCCGTCGCCAACGTCGCTCCGCCATCCCTCCCGATGCCGTTCAGCGCCCCGATGCCAGCGGCGGAGTCGGGCCAGGGCGCGAGGAAGTGCCAGACGAGGCTGAGGCGCTGGACCTGCGCGGGCGTCCACAGGCCGCCGAGCTGCCACCTGGCCAGCAGCTCCCTCAGCGAATCCAGATGGTGCTGGTCCACGCTCTTGAACGCCGGCGCGGCGGCGGAGCCGTTGCCGGACTTTTGGCTTTCCTCGAGCGCTCTGGCGGCGTCGCGGACGAAGGTCTTGTACGCGTTGCGCCACTCCTGGGCGAACCGGCCCCAGTCGTCCAGGGTCAGGTCCGAGGCGCGCAGACGCACGGCTGTGGCTAGCGAGGCCGTCGGGTCGTTGAGTGTGGTGTGGGCTTGCTCGTGCAGCGCGGCTGTCACCGTCGAGCGCCAGTCGACGCACGTGCCGAAGACGTCGAAGAGGAGGGCGCGAATTTTGGTGGGTTCGAAGGCCATAGTTCTCGGCTTCTGATGTGTTTGGATTTGGTTGTTGTGTTGTGATCTACAGAAGATATGGCGTTGGTATAAACGCTACGATAGCATAGTTTTAAAGTTCAGTTGATTCAGGGCTTAGCAACCTCCTCTCGGATGACTGGAAAGGTACGCGAAACTTCGATTGTAAATGATGTCATCCTGACTTTCCCGCTTTGCCGACGCCGTGCCGCGGCAGGGTTCCAGATCCGTTAGAAAGAAACGCGTGATTCGTAGATATAGCCAGGGTACGTAACAAGTTATGGATCAGAGCATGTGAAATGAAGAGATAGTGAAGAAGGAACGGTGAAGATTTGATTCAACCAAATTTAGACGGTCCTTCCAACCACGACCACATCCGCTTCTACTGGAGCTTCAGGTTATCCTCGTTCAGCACACCGTATAGCCTCTCAATATCCTGCCCCAAGGACGCAATGTCCTGTGCGATTTGCCCAGTGACCAATACTGCGAGGTTGAAGTCAGCAACAATTTCTAATAGCACGGTCTCGGCCAAACCCACCGTAAGTGTAGAGAAGCTCGTAGTCTTCATCCGTCGCAACATCGTGTGTATCTCCGTTCTTCCTAAAATCGAAGATTCGAGCAAGCAATCGGTCCCGGGTGTGCTCTATATTGGGCAGCGCATCGTTCAAAGGATACTCAAGCTTCATTGAAGACGCCATGACTAGAAGAGCAGTGTCAGTATTACGCCTAGCCGGTAAACAGACCTGCCTTACCTGAGAACAAATGGCTTATACGGGAGGAGAGCTGGATGCGCTCATTCCTCGTGTATCTGAGCAACTCCTTCTCGCCAGGCGATGCCTTCAGATCTTTCGAAATAACCACATTCATTGCGTGGAAGGCGTCTAGTATGCGTCCGCTCGTTTGAAATAGGCTGCCGTATATCTTGCTGGGGAAGGGTCCGCTGAGCTCGAATTCCGACGTCGCTGCCTTTCGAAGAGTCTCGAGGTGGTTCAAGAAACGCTGAAGCCGGATCGACTCTCGAATGTCGGCAAACGAGGAGGCAGATGCCCCATCCAGAAGCATTGACAGCGGATCCCGCTTCCAAATCAATGCCATACGCAACCAGAGCACGCAGATGCCATCCTTAACCTTCTGCCTGGCGCTAATGGGCCAAATCAGGCGCGTCACAATGATACCCCAAAGGCATCCGACCATGACTGCTACCACACGGTGCTTTGCGATTTCCCATATCTCCGGGCTCACCCCGCCTTCATCGTCATCATCTTCGTCATCCCGGACAGAGAGGGAGTAGGCATAAAGTGCCGAAAGGTTGTAAGTCAGGAGGATGAAGCGGCCCATAGGTCCTTTACCTTTCCCGACGATGATGTAGAAGCAGTAAAGTGAGACCATCCAGCCAAAGAAAGCCAAAAGGTAAGGGTTCTCGTGGGCAGCAATCCAAGCAACAATGGCAAACACGGCACCCAGGCATGTACCTGAAAAACGCTGATACCCGGTCGTATTTGATGCTCCGATAGTCATGGAGCATACCAACATGTAAGATAATAGACCCCATTCGCCACGCCAGTGGCTGTAAGTTGGGCGCGTCTCCGGAATGAAAGACCACATCGCATAAAGTATGGCACCGATGCCGACTTTGATGGCATATTTGATATCCTCTCTGCGAAGAAATGAAGAAGAGCGGTAGATACGGTAGAGAAGACGAGCTTTCCGGCGAGGCTTCTCCGCTGCTTGGATCGGGTGGTTTGTACGCCTAGCGATCTCCGGAATATCCTGCGAGACTCCTTGAGCAGCACTTTGGTTTAGAATATCAGGCGTATCTGACGATTTGTTAGTATGGGCACTTGTTCCTTGAGAATTTGGGCTGATTACCAGGTCTGCTTTCATCGCTGCCATTCTTCTTATCCTTGCGCCAGAACATCAGCCAATTCCACGTTCTTTTCCTTGGATTGCGTTCGACATCTTGCTTCAGCTCCTCTAAGACATCGAGATAGACTATCATCTCTTCCGCACAATCTTGGAGAGCCGAACTGAAATAACCACAACTGGCAGCCACTTCCTCGTAGTCTGCCAAAACTTCGAGCGGCTTGGATCTGCTAAGGCCACGATTGGCGTAGACAGCTTCCAAAGCCTCCTTCCTTGCCTTTGCAAAAAGTTCCTTCGCTTCCACCAGGCTGCTACGAAAGTTACTGTTGACAGAAATGGTGTAGTCCGGTGCAGGCCCAAATGGAAGATCATCCAGCACCTCCTTCAAAGTGAATGCTAGTGACTTCATTGAGGGGCCGAGATACGAGATGAACATAGTGAAGATGTCGGCAGGACTCTCAGCAGTAGCGAACCCACTAATAGCGCCCGGAGTTGTAGTAGGCGAAATAAGGCGACTTCCGCCCTCATCGCTACCTTCCTCACCAGCTTCCTCGATAGCTGAAAGACCACTGGCAGACATGGAGCTGAGGTTGGTTTGGCTGGGTTGCCGATTGAAGTATGACTGAAAATCTGCAGAGTTCACTCGCGCCAACGCGTCGATGGAGTTGTTCCTAGTCAGAACAGGAGACATGCCGGCGCCTGGAGGTTTGGAAATGAGCGAAAATTGGGTGAGTGCCGCTCCTCGCAGACCTCCAATATTCTGGGCAAGGCGTTCCATGCACTTGACCAAGCGTGATTCGATCTGATATTCATTCTCAGTGCCCAAGACGTAATGTTCCTTCTTGGCTTCGCCCAGGTTCTTAGTCATTGAACTGAAGGTGGATTTGAACTTGCTCGATGCCTGGACATATTCGGGTTGTTTCAATTCGTCCTCGGCACCCATTAGGAAGCTCCGGGTAATGTTCGTGAGCATATCTCCGAGGATGTCCGTAGCCTTTCGCATATCGTTGCGCAGATTGTTTCTCGCGGAGACCGGCCTGATGAGCAAGCTGACTGCGGTGGCTGCCGTGATACCCATAAAGACCATCTTTAAGACTTGAACAACTTTATTGTATGAGAAAGTGGCAGACTGGACAGCGCCTTCCTTTGTAAGAATGGTGATAAGGGCAAGAGAAGTGAGGGAGCAAGCCACGTTCACCAAGGGATTTCCCAACTTCTGCTTAATCCAACCAACCAACCCCAGACCTCCACCACAGAAGACAATGAGCACGATGGCATGTCCAAGAGCAAGCAGGTCGGCCTCAGCAAAGGCTATAGAGACACCCATGCTGGCGAAAGATAAGACGGTAGCGTAGACAAATGCTATGGTGGCGAGCATGAAAGCCTCGATCATGCTACCAGCAGAACGGGCCGGGTGGAAGTAAACGGTAACAGTGGCCACCATATGCTTCCCGTCATTGTGTCCGAGGAAGTTGGACAGTACCGGTACGAAGGTGGCCATACTGCCCAGCACGTAGGCAATAGAGCATTTCAGCAAGTTAATGCCCAGTGGCGAAGACACAAAAGTATAGGCCTTCTTGGAACCGTCACGGACTTTCCCCAACGCTTTTGCTACAGGACCCTGGTGTCTCGCTGGGGTCGAGGCGTTCCCGCCCAGTAACGGCGTGGTGTCGTCGGCATCGTCATCGGCGGGCTCATTGTTCGGAGAGCGCAGAGTGAACGTACGGCGCACGCGCTCGCCAGTCTTGGGCAGGATCAGAGTGGCCTGACGCAGCTATTCGGTGGAATAGTCAGCACCGTGGCAGCTGCAGGATTCGGTGAGGACGCGTAGTACAAACGAACCTTGGGGCGAAGGAAGCGGCGGGCGCTGACGGAGGGCTGCGACTGCGACTGCGACTGCGACGTGGACTGCGACTGCGAGGCGCCGTTCATGGTCACTTCGCTCGCGGCAGACTTGGGCAGCAGGCGTAGTGTTGCAGAGTTCGCATAGTTGTGGGGGAGTAGGCGGAATTGTGGAACTGCGTGGACGGCCAGCAGCGAGGGAGCAGGCGCCTTGCTGGCATGCGGTCGGGATCATCATCGACCTCCAGCTGACGCGAAGAGCTTGGGCCACTGGCGCTGCAGAACGGCAGGCGGCACACAGCATGCGGGAGTTTTGCCCGATTTGCCGCTGCCCAACAACACCATTCCCATTACCACCACCTTGCTGTCCGCGACCCGCTGCCCGCCGAGCTGATACTGCGCCTGCTGTGTCCGCTAGCCCCGAGATCGCGCTCCCGCTGTGCAACACCAAGTCCGTCGCCGGAGGGCGCTGCTGCCGCCGCGCCGCCAACTTGCGCACGGCCGCCCCGGCAATTACGAGTACTGATCACAGCATCCAATTTCCAGCTTCGCCCGACCATCTTCTGCTCGCGACCATGGCTTCCGAGCCAGACGACCACATGGATACTAGCCGAGCCATCGCAGCTGCCCTGGGAATCACGGGTTTCGGTGCCGCCCACGGCACTACCAGGAAGCGCCAGCGTGACCAGGCCTTTACTGAGTCCAACTACGCAGACTTCTATAATGACGCCTCCGGATGCAATGCCGTTCCTCTGGGGCCCCGTCGCAAGAGCGACGACAGCGGTGCGCCTGATAGCGAACCTGAGGGAGCTGCTGCCAAATCTTCTGTTGAGCCAGACGCGAGCCCTGCAGCTGCACGCTCAACTCCCTCACCGCTCGCCGCCACCTCGGCGAATCAGGGTCCCGGTCTTGATGCTGGAAACTCCACCGACCCAACCGCAGGCATGACGGCTGGAGAAGCCAGGAAGCATCGGAAGAAGACGAAGAGCCAACATGTTGCTACGGGCCTTGCTGCCTTTCTCGCTTTCGGTCAGAAGCTTCCCGATCGCCCCTCCAACCCTCCCGAAACTTCCAGCACTCCCGCTGACTCGATCCATGCTGCCACCCCTACATCCTCAGACGCGAAGCCTGGTCAGTCAGGTGACAATCATGTACAAGCTCCACAGCAGAATATGCAATCTACCGACAGCGCCGCCAAGGAGGGCGTCCAGCCATCGAGACAGGAAGCTGCTGTAAACAGTGACCATCCTGCTAGCAATGACATTGCCTACTTCCGCTCAAGCTTCATCGAGGACCCGTGGAGAAATCTGATAGATACCTGACGGCCTGATTGAGCCGCGCTGGTCACGTAGAGAGCAGACGCCTCTACAAGAGCTCGCTATGTCATGCACCAAGCTTCTCAGACCGGGTTCTTGAGTTGATCCAAAGTACGCTGGCTATATTTGCTTTGGAGCTGCAAATGACCCTGCCAAAAATTAATGGGATACTAAAAGAGTATTGTTGCGTCGGGTAGCGCTCCACACAAGCGAATCTTACCCCCACAATATTGCCGTAACTTCTGTTCGAGTAATCAGTCGTTGCATACTTTTCCAACAACAGTCGCAGTAAAATCCTGGCACGGATATGTGTAGAATAATCATTATGACGAAAGGGTAGCCTGAGCCTTAAATTTAGCTTATGGCAGAGACGGAAAATAGGTTCACAGGTGTAACAAGAAGATGAGATGAAAAGGCGCCTACCATTCCAAAAAAGAAAAACTTAGTTCTTTATAACAAGCCAATATGCTTACGCGAGCATTTCCCACTACGCCATATGTTCGTCTGGTACAAGTGCTCTCGTATGTCCTCCGAATATCGCAACAAGTCGGCAGCACATCATAATAAGCCTTGCCAAGGCAGCTCATCGACATAGTCCGTGCCACGCGCGCTCCTAACCACGGATACACAATTGTAGCAGGGGTAAATTTCCTTCTGCTCCTATAGGAAACTGACACTTCTCCTATCTCTCCAATCCCAGCAAGAGGCATGAAGCAGGAAGCGAGAAGCCATTTTCAAGTGTGTTCCAGGTACATGGGTGAGCCGCCTTGACAAGGGAGAGAAAAACCACTCCCGGCGCTCGCAGCAGCCTCCGCAAGAGAATATCCCTGCCGAAGAAACAGCTTAAGCGAATTCTCGAGCAACACCGCTACTTTACCGCGCTCCGAATTGAAAAAAAGAAAAACAAAAAAGGGTGCTCAGGCCGTGGCTTCCCCGCCATTCTGTTTTAAGCTCTCATGAATCCCAACGCACCGTGTTTTCCTTGTTCCAACAAAAGCGTCCCGTGGGCGCCTTACATTCACCTCCACATATTAACTCACACCCGTCACAATCGCCGTCCGAATTCCATTTTCCGACCTGCCACTTCCTAATTGCTTCTTGGATCACCGATACCCTCTTCGCACAAGCATTCAGTTGCATACACATCGCTCACGCCGAGAGCGCCACACGTGACAACGTACATCACCTCGCGTAGGCACGCCGAGTACTTCTCGCGACGACAGCCCCTCCAACGCGAAAACCCGCGCACATCTCGCCCATCCCAACCACCCACGCGCCGACGCCCCCCCACACACGCACACACATCCACATCCGGATTGCCCGTCTCACCCATGTCAAATTCCATGCCCAGCTTCCATCACCCTTGTCGTTTACCCCCAGAATATCCACATACAGTAAGACTGCAACCACCCACCCCAGCACCCACGAATCACCCTCTCCAAACGACGCTTCAAGTGGGGCGAGAAGGGCAGGGAGGGGAGGAGCGCACCCCTTCCATCCTGCAAGCGCAAGCACACATTGTCACCGCCGCGCACACGCATGACGGCACGGTCATGTTACCTGCCGCGCATGCCGCTCATGCCGCACCTCACCCTTGCTCCCCGCCTTCCATTTCCTAATCGGGCAAATTCCCGCACCTACGGGGGGGTCCCGTCCCGCGATTTCAATCCATCCACCCTTCCCGGCGGGAACCACGACGTGGAACGGCCCGTGATTGGACCTATTCCTGGGCTGTGGCTGAGACCTTGACGGAGGAAGGGAGGGGTGGGCAGTTTCGGCCGTGCCAAACCCGTCGGGCGAAGCGGAAAAAACAATGAAAAAAAAAAAATAACAGGTTCACACGCACGTAGACCCCCACGATTCGCCTGGAAGCGGGAAGGGGTCGCAGGCCGCCGGCCGCAAGTGGGCGAGTAAGAGTGGGAAGAAGGGCAGAGAGACAAGGGCATTCGAGATCTCTGACTACCCCCTTGCTAGTCTAGCTACCCAGCTCTCCACATAGACACCCACCCAGTGCCGGGGGGGACGAGGCCAGCCAGTACCAGCCAGCCAGATGCGCGGCAGCTGATCATTCCGATTGCCCGGACGAGGTTATCAGAGAGAAGGGCCCATCAGCCAGGGCTGCAGGAGGTACGTCAGGAAATTTGCATAAAACGTGCAGCCAGCCAGCCATTCCTGACCAACCCACTCACTTTCACACACGTGCACAAGAAAACATCCGCAAGGAAAGCGGAGACGAGCATAAAACCCATTGCATAAGTAGTAAGCAAAGCCGGGGAAGTATAGACAAGCCGCTCCCAAAAATAGGCAGAGAGAAGAAGGCGGAGAAGCAAAAGAAGCCACCGAGTCCCTAAAAAGGAAATGCCTTGATTCACGAACCATCAATTTGCCGCCCAAATTTGGAAAGATGTAGAAATATAGAAATGGAGAAATCCGCTCTCACAAGGAAAACGAGCCGGGAAACCCTGACCGCGTCCCACCACTCTCTGCGTTTCCCCGGAAACGAGGAGGTGCGGTCTCCGGGGTATGCTGTGGGGGTCACGCTCCCAGCTACGCACGCACGCTGCCCTTCGAAAAAGGCCAACCCGCAGCCGCGGGCTTCTCCTTCCGCGCGGCAAATAGAGCAGAGTTGGCTTGTGCGCGCTTGCATGAGCCGTCCTGCCGAGACGGGATGTTTCTGATGCTTTGCGTGATGTGCGTGATTGTGGAGTGTGCCGTGCAGAACTTGCGTGCGTGTGGAGGTGCGGACCGAGCCGCGTGACGTTCGTGCAGATTCCCGGGGCGGCGAACAGGGTGCGGTAGGGCTGACTTGCTGCGGCCGCCGCGACGACCGCCGCCCACACCACACAGTCACCGTGCCCTCTTTTCCATGACCACAGCGGAATTTGGACCCTGCCGTGCGCATGCAACGTTGATCCCGTCCGATCGGTCGGTGTCGCAGCAAAATACGCCTAGCGCAGGGGCGGTGTGCCTGGGTGTAAGGCAGACGTCTCTTCGTCGACTGCGCTCGCGACAAGACGGGAAATGGAGTAATGAAGAGTCCAAAGAAATTAGGTCGGTTGTCGAAGTCGAATGCCGTCGTGGTATCGTCGTTATGTCGTGAGTAGAAAGGATGTTGTGTTTGTACAGGAGTTGTCGGTAACAAGTTCGAAAACGACAGCAACGCTACTTTTATGTTGTATCGAGGTCCCAGGTCTATAGGTCAAAGGGAATCGGAGGAAGAAGGAAAGAAATGTGCATTCGCTGGCTTAGTAGTCGACAGGTGCGGGGTACCTCTCCGAGGCCCTCTTGTACTGGTCGGGGTACTTGCGGGCAGCGCGCTGGTTGATGGAGCTGTTGGCCAGAGTCAGCATTTGCTCAACAATTGCTTTTAGTGCGCAAAGAGCAACTTACGAGACGCGCTTCTGCGTCCAATCAAGGTCGCGCTGCACTTCTTTCGCGGCTTTCATACCGTCGGCAAAGTTTCTTTGCGTGGCGGCGAGACGCTCGCGTGCAAGGGCTTGCAGCTGCATCAACTCGCGCGTTTTGGCATTGAGCTCTCCGGATCTGCGCAATCGTCATGTCAGCGTCAAATTCCCTGAACGGCTAAGTTTCCCGCGCATGCTTATTCGGAGTTTTCCAGATACGCCGAAACCCGGCTGGATGCCGCATCTCTGCTCGGAAGAATGCGAACGGGACCGATTCTGTGACAACGGCTGAAGAGAAAAGACAGTGAAAACTCACGTTTGCGCTTGTTTCGCCAGACTGCGGTCCAAAGGCATCGGGTCGAAAGCTCCATTCAAACGCTCGCCCATGTAGTCCATGAGATCAACGCCAGCTGCGCCATCCCGGCCGTTCATTTCGTATTCAGAAGCAGAGCCGGCGTAGCTGCTGGACCCAGTGGCAGTGGGGTCATAGGAAGTGGGGCCGCCGGTGGTCACAGAGTCAGCAGGCTCCGGAGGAGAGACAGAGAGGCGGCCGTGGTGACCCGTCTGCTGGGGAGGGTAGTAGGCCTCAGCGCCGTGCCTCTTGGAGGGCATGGCAATGGGCTGGGAGCTACCAGCATGGTAGGCAGGGTAGGAGTAGTAGCCGGAAGACATGATGGCGGCGATGTAAATTGAGAAGGTAGGATGGGTGGTGTAATGTTATACGAAGGTAACAATGGTGGTAATGGTTGGGTAGGGCCAATTGATGACTCTGTTTGCTTCCAAATGGCACTGAGTAACTATGCCCGGCTAAGATATGGTTGGGACAGTGGAGGCAAACGGAGAGAAGGACGCCCAAACCCGCTCAGAGGACCCCTTTTTATACCCTTCAGACGGAGGGGGAGGGTCACCCCGGTGAGCAGACGAGGCCATCACGCCGTCGGCCGTCCCGCAGTGCCGTCCTGACCATGACAAGGCAGGTGGAAGGGGATTGGCGTGATCCGTGGGCCGTGATCTCTCATACATGCGGACCCCGCTCAGGGTGAAGGGTTAGCTGTGATAGAGCTGCATGGTCAGTCCTACGGACGGTCCTATGAAACTCTCTTCCGCGTCCGTCCGGCCCAATATCCCTCCCTCTGACACGGCCAGGCCGGCTGTAGAAAAGCGCCGGCAGCGGCGAGGTTAGGTCGGGATCCTACACGGCCGGGGCCAATCCCCCGGCCAGGCGCGGCGGCGGGAGCGGAGGGGAGGGCATATCGCGGGGCATGGGAGCCATTGAGCATTGAGCTTGGGGCATAGAGGTTAGTCGCGGCATGGGCTGTGGCAAAAGAGAGACGGAGAGCAAGCAGGCTCGGGGGACGGGCGGCGATGGCGGCGCACGCAGAGTCAAGGCGCGTCTGGAGGGCACTAGGGCGTATCAGCGCCTCAGTCGGAGCAATTGGGCGCATGGCGGAGCTAGGCTCGGGCAGTGCTGGCCCAGCGCGGGCGTGGAGGGATCAAGGGCTCTGGGGTTCGGCGACGGGCATGGCAGGCTGCGCGGTCCAAGGTCGTCGGGGCGTCGAGCTATGCGTCGTGGGTTGCTAGAGCGCCAAGGCCCCGGGCGAAAGCATGGGCGTGAGCCAACGCGGCTGCGCGCGAAGAAAAGCGTTGGCCTGGGGCGGGCCCAATTTGCGCTGGCGCAGCTGCAAAGCGGCGACTGCATGCATGGTGGAGGGTGGTGCAGGTTGCTGCTCTGCTGCGCTGTAAGAGTGAGGGTGATGCGTTGTCACTGTCGCTCTGCCTGCAGTCTCGAGCAGCCGGACGGCGCGGCGACCTGGACGGCGGCCATTGGCCCTGCGGCAGCCCTAGAGGGCTCGGGCAGAGGCGCAGAGTGGGGAGAACGGCTCAATTGACTGCGGCTTGACATGATTTTGCAGCCCGCGCGCCGGGGGGCGCTCTTGCGGCAGCGTGGCAGGCCTGGCAGGCCCCGGCCGCAGTGCCCCTCCACGCGCCTCCACAGGCTTCTGCGTCATCCGTTGGGCTAGTCCCAAAGCGCTGCTGCCTGACCGCGACGCGCGCAGCCAGCGCAACTCATGTGCTCAACCCGCCCTGCACGCAATTCCAACGCCCGCAGCGCCGGCCTCTGGCGTGACCTGACGCCGATGCGTGCTGCCGCCAGCGAGCCCGCCCATCACCATCCGCCGTTCACCATTCACCATTCACCATTCACCACTCACCAATCCGCGCCTGCCTCCTGCCCCGCCGGCCTGCCCTCGCTCGCCGCCGGCGACGCCCACAGATCACCACCAACGGCCATGATCGCAGCCGCCCTCTCCCGCGCCCGCGTGTCTTCGCCCGCTACTAGCCAGGCACTGCCGCGCGCTGAATGGCGGTGAGGCTTGCCGCCGTCGTCGCGCTTCATGTGACTAGCGCGCCCGCGGCCAGCTACCTGACGGCGCTATCGACCGTAGTAGGCTGCCCGTTGGACTAACGTAGCTACTGCTACTGCCACTGCTACTTCTCCTCGCTGCTAGAACATTGACCCCCTGCACTGGCGCTGCCGCTAGGGCTATGTTTCGCCAAAGTCGCGGCCAACGGCGCCTAGGAATCCTCCTCCGTGCTGCGCCATAGGGGATATGCCTGCTGCGGTCGTAAAGGCGGGCTGCTCGCAATCAAGATCAACAAGCACTCACTGAGCGGGAGCGAGCTGTGCCTGCAATCTGCACCCTCCAGAACTGGAGTCCATTCGGCCGGTCAGCGGCGTCCGCTTCCTGCGTGCGCGGATTGCTTGCCTGGCTGCCGCAACCACCTGGCCCCCGTTACCGTTACCCACCCTGAGGTCCCTCCAGGCTGCGAACGTTGCAGCGCGCACCCGCGAGCTGCAGCGGCCGGAGCTGGGCCTGAAGCCGGAACGGGGGCTGACTTCATCGCGGTCACTTGCAGCGTCAGAGCTTAGTACCTGAACATGACGCCTGGAGCCGAGGCGTCGAGCCCTAAGCCGCAGCCTGGAGATGAAACGGAGACGTCCGTAAGCCAGTCAGGCCGTGTCATCTCTCATCTCGGACGCGTAGCGCGTGCCGGAGCAGTGCGTTTGGCGATGAGTGCCAGGAGCGTGCCAGGAGCGTGCTTTGCCCGGCTCCACGCTCTCAGGATCAGCCTGGTAGCCTGCCGTGCGACCAGCCGCCGGCCTGTCAAACCATGCCCATGTGAGCAGCGCATGGTCAATTCCATACCAGGTGCACCGTTTCACTGCATTTGAGCTGCCATCCATTGATCTTGCCTATCTTCTATCCCAACGGCCATGCAGCCTGCATGCTGTGCATCACCTGCCGCCAATTTCTGCTTCATCTCCGATCTCCCTTCATGCAAATGAACGCGCTGCAATTGCCTGCGACATAACCGCTGCGAACCGCCCAGCCATGTCCTGCGGGTCCTGCTTGGCCGTCTCGATGCCCGTCAGAATCTTCTTGATCCCGACCCCCACCTCTGCGCTACCTGTCGTGGACTGGATCTCGTCAATGGCATTTCTGATCTGCTCGCTGTTCGGGAATGCACGCGACTCTTCTAGGATGAACGCGAGCTCGCGTTGGCTGTTCACGTTCGGCACCGCAATCTCGGCGTCGAAGCGGCTGAACAGATCCAGCTGCTGCAGTACCGACCGCTCGGTCGTCGTAGCGAGAATCAGCAGTCGCCGGCCCTACAATCCTGCTGTCAGCGTCATGTCTGCAGAGGCAATCCCGCTTGCGTTACTTACCTTGGGTGGCTGCTTTCCGAGCAACACCTTCAATGCCACGAGAACTGTGTTGCTGAAACGAGGGCCTATCGGGACCCAATCGACAAGCAGCTCGATGTTGTCGATGACCACCACGCTCATCGGACTCTTGTAAGCATCTCGGAACGTCTTGTCCAATAACTGCACCTTCTGCATCTCGCCGTACCCGACCATGTCCTCGGGACTGATTAGTTTGATGAAGGGGAATTCGGACTTCATAGCCAATTCCGCCGCCAATGCCGTCTTTCCGCTTCCGGGAGGGCCATGGAGCGCCACAGACAGGAGCGGCGACCCGCCCTTCCGAACTTGATTAATATAGAGATTGCCCTCGTCCAGAATGGAGTTGATCGTGGGTGAGTAATGGATAATGCCGCCCCTAATGCATTTTTCGAGTTCCTCTTCGGCAACGCCAAACAGAGGGCGAACTTCGTCGAGGGCATTCAGGAAATCCTCGCGCTTGACCTTCATGTTGACAACGTCATCGGAGATGGAAGCCATCGTTCCGACCTTTATGTGTCTGCTGAACGCAAAAGAAGATGCCGCTTTGACCAGACCAGTGATCTCGGCACCCGAGTAGTTCTTCGTCAGCTTTGCAAGTTCAGCAACGTCGACATCATTTTCCAGAACGCCGTTATTGCGCATCTTAGAGGTATGGATGTTAAGAATCTGCTGGCGACCGTGCTCATCAGGCAACGAAATTTCCATGTGAAGCTCGAGACGGCCGGGACGAAGCAGAGCCTCATCGATCATATCCATACGGTTAGTCATACCGATGAGCAAGATGTTGTTCAGCTGTTCAACTCCGTCCAATTTAGACAGCAGCTGGTTGACAACGCTGTCACCAACACCAGTACCACCACCAGCACCGCTACCTCTCTGTTTGCAGACAGCATCCAGTTCGTCGAAAATGATGATGTGGAGACCGCTTTCATCGCCCTTCTCCTTCTGCTCCTTCTCTGCGTCCGCGAACAGCTTTCGAATATTCTCTTCTGACTGACCCACGAACTTGTTCAATACTTCTGGACCGTTGATAACCTTAGGTTCCCTAGCATTGAGCATTTTGCCGATTTGACGTGCGATAAGAGTTTTACCGGTACCGGGCGGGCCGTGCAAGAGGATGCCGCGAATATGCTGGATGCCGAGCTTGTCCACAAGACCAGGAGGGAAGATACGGGAGGCAAAAGCTCTCCGGAAGATGGCGCTAAACTCCTCATCCAAGCCACCGATGCCCATGTCTTCAAATTTGAAGCCGGGCTGGACAATGGAGTTGGCGGCCGGTCTCCGAGAAGAACCCTTCAGCTTAAGCTCGGATTGAGCGCTCTTGAAGAAATCAACTTGCGTTTGGCGTGTCAGAATTCCACGAGCGCGTGGATCTGATACTGGTGGTGCGTCCGTGTTTGCTTTCTCCATGGAAAGATCGGCAAGGCGGACAGCCCTAATAATGAGAGCGAGAGGAATGTTCTTATGGTCCATAAGTAGTTGCTGGCCCGGTGCGAGAATTTGGTTTTCGAAATTCTAGTACATGTTAATATCAATCTTTCTCTAAGAAGCTTTGATTTACATACCCGAGCGAAAAACGAGCCCAGCTCATCCTGATCGTATGGCACTTCCGTAGTCTTTCTTCCAGCAAATCCGACCTCGACATCCACGGACGCCAAATAAGCACCACCGCCTTCGGCAAAATGGTCGTAATTTTGCACGACAACAATATCATTGGGGCCGAGACTGACGCCTGCCCACGTACGCTGCTTGTCCGTGAGACCAATCTCACCGGGTCTACAAGTCTCGGTCGGCCTCGCGGAGAGCACGTAGTTGCCGTTCACCAGAATATAAATGTCGTTTCCGTCACGGGAGGGCGGGAAGTCGGCAGGGGAGACAGCAACGCTGAATTTGAGTCAGTATAGTATCGTAGAGCAGGTAGATAGGGCATTGGACGTACACGTTGCCAAAAGCGTACGCGTTGCCGCCGGGACTCTTGACAGGCCGCAGCTGGATCTGGCGGCCACCACCACCACCACCACCGCCCGGAGCGGCTCCAGGAGGCGGCCTCCTTGCAGGCATCTGCTGAGAAGGAGGATAACCAGGCGAACGGCCACCTTGAGGTCCCATGCGCGGGTCGTGGCCCGGCGGCGGAGGCTGCTGGCCGGGCGGTGGTCCTCGGGGTGCCCCGGCGTCAGGTCTGCTCCCAAACGGGAGGTTGCCGCGGTTGAACATAATCGACAAGAGATTTACGACTTAGAATACAGAGCGTGTGAGGTTTATATGCGTGGGTGATGTGTTGCCACGTTTACGAAAGGTCGAGGCAGCAGTATTGCGGTAGTCAGCTGGCTTTGTCCGGAGCCGGAAAGCCAGTGGCGAGATGACGGCGCGGAGAGATGATTTACGGGCCGCGGCGTAGGCCAGGTAAGGTGCGGCGAATCTGCAGGAAGAACTGGAACAGGAGAGAGGGCGTGGGCGAGTGTTGAAATCTACACGAAAGGGGATCTGCCACCTC
The DNA here is from genome assembly GCA_037367355.1 of Neoscytalidium dimidiatum. Taxonomy (NCBI): domain Eukaryota; kingdom Fungi; phylum Ascomycota; class Dothideomycetes; order Botryosphaeriales; family Botryosphaeriaceae; genus Neoscytalidium; species Neoscytalidium dimidiatum. The sequence goes on along the minus strand of CM074705.1, from coordinate 860,097 downwards.
GAACGTCACAGCCCACTTGGGAGCTCGGGCCCACCTATTGGGCTGTTAGCGCGCTGCGATTCGCGTCTGGGCCCCACCAGGGTCTGCACCCAGGCACCACTCCGTCAGACGCGCCCTTCACTGGTCCATAATATACCTTCTGGAGCTCAGGACTATGCGATGGTACTTAAACATGTTACACCCTCAAGTCTCGCATATTCCGAGGTCGAGTGTCCTTAGAGAGTCCTTAAGTCCATGAATTAGAAAGTGTTATCGCATCGCTTCCGAACATAAGACGTTCGATTAGAACATGTCTACTAGTCACGCTTTGCGGTAACATGCCATCTGGCGCGCTTGTATGGTTACGGCTTCTCCGAGAATTCGGACGCTTCTCTTTACAATGTACAACGCGGGGGTGGACGAGAATAGAGCATAGCCGATTATGTACCAGAGATCCAGCTCCTACACCTCAAACATTCCTTTAATTCATACCAGTTTCCCTATCTTGGTGCATCTCATTTCTAGTCCCAGTCTTGACGGCTTCCCGTGAAGATAATATAAATCATGGGTATTGCCAAGAGCCTTGAAACAGCACCGAGCTTTGTGTCGGTGCATCGAAGCTACTTGAATATTTATAACATATACTCCGACAGCGTCTTCTGGGTCCCTCATAACCATGTACATAGCACGAAGCTGAAGATTATTTTCTAAGATGGCTTCTGGCTCGATTACAAACAGCCAGGTGGTGCAACGCAATATTCACAGTAGAACGCATCTGATACGCGACTGCGACGGTGGGCATGGCTTTAGAGAACTGCTAACTGGGTATTTCACTATATTTACAGACTTGTTCTAAGTTCCAAGTCGCCGACATAATGACCTCCGCCAGGCAGTCCATTTTAAGTTTCTTGAACTCAATAAGATCAGAGTGCTGCAACCAGACGATTGGATGATGCCTGTGTGAAACGTGACATATTTAATTTCATCTGTCGCTTGGCTCACTGCCATCTTATTCCCCAAGCGCACAATGCAAATTATTGCACGAAGTCTCGGCTGGTGTTTAGCAGCGGCCACGACTATTGTTCCGACAGAAACGCGGATGATCGACGGGCCAAGAAGCACTAGCGCCCACTTCTCAGACGCCAAATCTTTCCACCGACACTCCACGCACATCCTACCTGGCGACACCTATGTCCCCATCCGACCGGACGCGAAGCTACAAGCTCCGCCATCCACCGCAGCAATGGGAAACACGTCGTCGCAGGTTCAGGACGAGGCGACGGATGCCTCGCAGCTTGCGAGGCCGCGAACCCCGCCCAAAACGACCGACGGTATGAAACTACCTCACCCGACGCGCACTTTTCGCGACGCGTCGCAGGCGCGGCCCACGATTTTTGATAAACTACGTGCTAACGAAAATATTCAGAGGATGACGCCGCCGCTTCCTCTCAGCTGGGCTCTGAGCTTCAGACAGCCGTTGCCCTTACTCCCGAGAAGGATGGAAGGGAAAGGAAAAGCAAGAAAGACAAGAAACGCAAAAGTCGGGAAACCGCTCCAGACCACCACACCGACGAGTATGCGCCCTCCGCTCCTCAGGCCACAGCAGACACCTCGGAACAAGACGATGTAAGGACTCTGGCCCAGATTGAAAACCTTGGAGTCGCCCAGGTCGGTTCACCCCAGGCACAAGATCTGCATACTCGGGATTCCAGGAAGAAGAAGAAGAAGGACAAGAAGGCAGCACAGGATGCTCATACCAACGCTGCTCCTATCGCTACCAACAGCAACGGAGACACCAATACGGCAGAAGAGATTGGAGGAGACAATGCTGGGACCAAGAAGCGCAAGAGAAAGCCCGAGGAGGCTGCAGTTGCCGCCAACAAGGAGCTATCTCACCCCGCCGCTGCAAGCGAAGCAGAAGTTATTCCTATGGAAATCGAAAAAGCTACCGATGATCAGTCTCGCAAAAAGCAGAAGAAGTCATCACGATCTAGCGCTGCCGCCGCTCCCACTCAAGTGAAGAGCATGCCCATTCCTCTCCCAATGTTCAAGCCCCCGACAACCAAGGAAGCGGAAGCTCCATCGACGAGGAAGAGTAAGAGGAAGGCGGATGCAGCAGAGGCCGCCAAAACTCGTGAGGCAGAGAAGACTCTCGTCCAGGCTACCACTGCCGCTTCTATGAAAGAGAAGCGCTCGAATAACGGTGATGAGCAGACTACTAAGGACTCGACAAAAAGACAGAAAAAGTCAAAGAGGACCCATCAAGCCGATGGGACTGCTAGCAATGCTAATCAGGATGTTCCTTCTCGAGTCGTGGTTACTGGCGTTGAGCTCTCAGTCATTGATCCAGCACTACTTCCCCCACCGCAACAGGAGATTTCGGTCGAAGAGGCGAAACCAGCTGACGAACCCTCCAGCCGCAAGAAATCCAAGAGATCCAAAAAGTCACAGTCTACGACGGCCGATCAGAAAGTCGCAGCAGTGGACCCAATCCCTGCAGCGCAAGCTGCTCCGATGGCGAATGGTATTGCTGGCAACCCGAATGGTCTCGAGGTGACAGGAGAAAGATCTTTCATTGAGCACCAAAAGAAGAAGCAGAAACGCAAACGTCAAAACGACGACGACACTGCTACGGCTGCTACGCCGCAACAATCTCGGCCTCCAGCTGCCCAACCTAAAAGCAAAAAGCGCAAGAAGGCTGTGGAGACGGATGCTGCTGGAAAGGATGGGAGCGCGGCTTCCAGCTCGAAGGGCGCTGGCCCTCAAGGAACTGAGGATTTCCCCTCTTCTGGGCCTTACACCAAGAAGGAAGTCGAGACGTTGACCCGTGCAATCGAGGCCTACCGCGATTATAACAATCTAAACCAAGTCCAGGTCAATGACATTGTCCAAGCTGGTGTCTTCAACGAGGTGCATGGCAAGTCTTGCAAAGCGTTCTGGGACGAGATCTGCCCGGCCCTTCCCAACCGTTGGTCGCGCGAGACCATCATTAAATTTGTTCGGCGCAAATGGCACAATTTCGATAAGCGCGGCAAGTGGGATCCCGAGGAAGATCAGATGCTGAAGGATGCGTATGCGAAGACGCCAGGCCAATGGACGAAGATAGGCGAGGCTGTCGGCCGTTTTGCCGACGACTGCAGAGACAGATGGCGAAACTATCTCTCTTGCAGCGACACGATGGCGAGCAAGAGATGGCACGACAGCGAGGTCAATGAGTTGCTCAACGTCGTGCAAGACTGCCTCAACACCCTACTTGAGAGGCTTCCCGATGACAAGAAGAATTACTGGCGCGAGGAGCTCCAATCGACCGAAAGAAGGGACATCTGGAAGCCCGATGAGATCCGCAACCTCGTGCGAAAGATGCCCGACTGCATGGACGCGTTGCGTGCGGCATTCGACGAGAAGCACCCGCGAGAGAGCAAACAGAAGCGTGCCACCGAAAAGCGTCGAGGCTCAAGCGCTACCGATGGTTCGGTGGTGATCAACTGGGATTTGGTCAGCGATAAGATGGGCAAGAAGCGGAGCCGCCTGCAGATCATGTCGAAGTGGAAGGCGTTGGAGCACTCATACAGCCAGGACCCGAAAGAGACGTTCTTCACGGAGGCAAACCACTGGCGCGTGGAGAACGGTCAGAAATGGGCGGAGCAGATGCTTCCTGGCGACAAGTACAACATTGTGCTTGCGATGATGGACCTCGGACTGACGAACGAGGAGCGCATTATATGGAACAGCGTTGCGCACCACGAACTCGTCAAGCTCAAATGGGCGCATCAGGCGAAGATGACTTTCCTAAGCATGAAGGACCTCGTCCCACCGCAAGGGAGTCTGCCAGAGCTCCTGCAGTCGCTGAAGGAGTATTTTGAGGCGAGGCATGGCAATGAGTTGGATAATCACTGGCGCTATGAGGGGAGGCCTGGCAGAGGCTCGCTCAAGTCCGGAACGAAGAGCCCTGGACCGCTCGATTGGCGCGGCCACATGCGCGGAGAGTCGTCGTATAAGTCAAGCGCGCGGGTCACCGACGACGATGACGATGAAGACGGAAATGAAGATATGAAGATGGAGGAGTGAACGCCCGGGCGATTGAGTCACGTTCGCTCATCAGATCACGGAGAACTGTTTTCGGTGGGTGAAAACGGCAGGAGTTTGGTGGCTCTGGGGTTTCCCGGATTTCGAAACGACTCTCGTTTGACTATGTTATGAATGTCGGAATACTCGAAAAGAAAAAGGATGTACGATTCATTTTGACGAGCTGATGAGAGCGAGAAAAAGAAAAGGATCATTGCTTGTCGCTGTTCCACGCGCTGTAGCACGTGGAGCGTGCCATTAGCTTTTCAATGGACTATCATGTTGTTATACGGTGCTGCGACTGAACCGTTTATGGAGAGAGCGGCAGAGAAGCTGCATGAATTATTCCGCATGTCAATCAAACCTACTACGGGTTACAGTGAATAGTCGATGCCCTAGTGATTGTAGCTAATTCCTGTGCGATCGGATTCGAGGCGTTTATCAGGATGGTCCCTAGGTATGACCCGCTCGGAGGGATGTAGGAACTCGCATGACGCATGGCGAGTAGGCTTGCGGATAGAGCCAGGAACGGCAGAGGGAGAGACTCTCGCACGACTCTGAGAGCATTGGCACGTGGGAGGCAGCTAGATATGTTTGGACAAGATTGCAATAGACGGCTGCTTACGACGACGCAGGTAAACCCCGCAGCAGAGCCGGCGTTTAACCGCAAGGGGAAGGTCAAGGCACAAGGGGCGGGAGCGGTATCTTGCTGCTTGCTGCTTGCTCCATCCGATCGCTCCGGGACCGCCGTTTCCCTCCTTCTTCACCGACCGGCACCCGAAATTGCCGCCAATCGTTCTCTATCCGTGCAGTCAATTGTCATGCATTGACCACGAAGCCGTGTCTGGGCAGTGGTTACGCGGCACAACAAGCTTTCGACTCCCGCGGAGCAAACACGTGGGAGAAGGGAGCGCCTGATGGAGCACGCTCCAAAGCTAAACGCTACTGCCTTCCTGCAGTCCCCCATCCGCACCCTCGCAATCTCGACCACGCGGCTGTGAGGCTGCACGCTCGCGCTGTCGGCAACCCGACTCCCCCGCCGGTGCTGAGTGCTGAATCAGACACATTCGCCCTGGCACACCGCTGCCCGCCACTCCGGTAAACGAGCCTCGTACGGCGCTTTTATTTCTCGTGCGCGACTGTCGCTCCAGGCAGGAATTGGCCGAAGAAGCCCAGCAGCGAATGATTCAGCCGAGCTGCCGCTCGTGCCTGGCGAGACCTGGAGCCGCGGCGAGGCGGTTCGAACGGACCACCGACTCGGATGATCGACGATGATATGGGCGTGAGAAGGGAAATCGCCTTTGGATTCCGCACCAGGTGTTTTGCCCCGGAGCAATGCTGGCGCATCGGAACCAATGACGATCGCCGCGTCGACCACGTCCTCCTGCGTCCTATTTTAACGACGACCTCCTTTCGCTTAGGAGGCCAGAAGCCGCGGTTCGCACTCTGTCATGGACTGGCGTGTGGTTTCGGAGGATGTGCTTCGAGAGGAATAGATCGGGGAACGCGGACGGGAGGTTTAACAGGAGAGGGGTAAAGATTGACAGGGACTATGCACGCCATACCCGGTTGGCCGGTTTGTTGCGGTGCGTGCGTGTTTGCATTGTGACTGCGCCAGATACGGCCACGGGTTTCTTGCGCCTGTCCGTACCCTCCCTCGCCTGCTGCCGCCCCGCTCGCTCGCGTCTATAGCCTGGGCATTCGCTGGTGGGAAATGGAGCGACAGGCTATAAAAAGCTTGGTATCGCACCCTATTGGTACTCAGTAGTTATTCCTGTAGCATCTTCATCCCAGGTCTCCCACAGGCAAGCTTTCGCCGCCATTCCCCTTCCAAGTACGAACTCCTCTCGCCGGCCGGTAGAAATGCTGTCGTCCATCTTCTGGCTTGCACTCTCTGCTGCAAGCGTTGTTTCGGGTGCCCCCGTCGAGAAACGTGCTGTCATTGATCATGACGCCGTTGTCGGCTTTGCCGAAACCGTCCCGAGCGGCACGCTTGGTCAGCTGTACTTGAAGTACAAGCCTTACCTTTACGTCGTGAACGGCTGCGTGCCGTTTCCTGCCGTGGATGCCGAGGGTAACACAAGGTGAGTGGCTATTCTGATCCTCCGAACCGAGTCTGAAAGGAAAAAGAAAAAGCAGAAGAAAACAAGCAGAGAGGGCGGTGACTTGAACGTGGCCGCGCTACGTTTCCGACAATTTTACTGTAGCAAGGACCTCAAGCTAATCCTCTTCCTCCAGTGGCGGCCTCGCGCCCACAGGCGGCTCTTCTGATGGCTGTTCCAGCAGCACCGGCCAGGTTTACGCGCGCGCCGAATCCTACAACAATGCCTTCGCCATCATGTACGCCTGGTACATGCCCAAGGACGAGCCTTCCGACGGACTTGGCCACCGCCACGACTGGGAGAGCATCGTCGTCTGGCTCTCCGAGGAGTCCACCAGCGCCACCATCCTCGGTGTCTCCGCCTCCGCCCACGGCGGCTTCCAGCCCAACACCAGCCCCAACCTCAGCGGCAACAGCCCGCTCATCAGATACTTCAGTATCTGGCCCGTCGACCACCAGCTCGGCTTCACCAGCACCGTTGGCGGCCAGCAGCCCCTCATCGCCTACGAGAGCTTGACCGACGCCGCGAGGACTGCGCTCGAGAACACCGACTTCGGAAGTGCAAATGTCCCTTTCAAGAACGCGAACTTTGAGAATAACTTGGCTGAGGCTGAGCTGTGAAGGGCGGACTGTGGCGTAGCATTAACGGCAGAGCTTCATGACATGTAATCGACTGCTGCTTGTGTGTATTGGCAAGCGAATTGTGAGGAAAACAGGGCGACAGAAGTACTAATCAATGATTTATGAAACCTTGAACAAATGTGGCAAGGAAGTTCTTGCCGCAGGAAACATGAATAGGTGGAGTGACATTCGGCCGGGATCATGAATAGGAAACTATATGCAGACCCCTCCCTTGCGAGAAAGACTTCGATCCGGAAGCAGGATCGCCGTCTTAGACAATCATGCTGCGTAAAGATTCCAATGCCACACTAAAGTGGGAGCTTTACAGTCTGGAAATACGTTATCGAAGGAAATCAAGCAAGGACACGGTTCATCAATACTTTTCATCCGAACGAGATATCAATAGGATCAGTCAGATGCATCCGATCGGACTGTTCCTAGACTCGACTGTCATGGATGCGGCCAAAAGAGATGGCGTCTCTTCAACGTCCCCTAGGCGTCGTGATTCTCAATATCCGTCATTTTCTTTCTTCATTTCCCTTTTATCGGTGTGCATATTTAAAGCACGCCCCAGGGTCTCTTTCCATTCCTTTAGAGATTCGATCGTCCTATTTTCCTTCTGCTCTTGATGGCCCGATTATTTGCCCCTTGATCAACCTCGTCAAGAGATGGGGCAGTTTAGTTCCCCCAAGGCAACGGCTTACACTTCTTCTCTTGTAGCTTCTTTATCCTATCCATCATCCACCCGCTCCTTGTTCTTATCCCACTGTCAATACGCCGGCCTTGCTTCGCCTGGTGGTCGAGATAGCAGTTGTCGTCCGCGTATCGCCATTCCAGACACTCCTGCCACTCACGACACGCCTGCTTGCAGGATTCTTTGCTATACCACGGTCTCTTCTTCTTTTCCACCTCTGATAACTTCTGGCCGCCCTGTTCCTCATCACCAGAAGCAAAGTGCCGCTCAGAAGCGTAGTTGTCCCACTCGTCGCGTTCCTCAACGAGCTTCGGCAAAACCAAATCGACGAAAACATCCTTCCAACGCACAGAACCACCCTTCACGTGAAGCAGTCAGCACGATGAGATGGCAAACCCGGCAACGCCGCTCACTCACCTTCGTCTCCTTCCACCGCTTCTCCCACACGTACAACTTTGAAATATCAAGCTGGTGCACCTTGTGCACGTTCATCAGCGGCGAGCACCAATTCCACTCTCCAAACCCCATCTGCCACAGCGGCAGCGCATGCAGCGGATAAAACCCCGTATCGTCGAAGCCCCTCCAGCGCTCGACGCCCGCCTGCGCCAACACGTGCGACAAGATGTGATCGCCGCAGCCGTACTCGCGCGCATACCGCTCCCACTTCTCCGCCAGCTTCGGATCGCTGCCGAAGCTCTTCTTCATCGCGCCCCGCGAGATCGCGAAGCCGGACCCGCCGTGCGCGAAATCTTCGCCCAGCCGGGCGGCCGGGCCGCCCAGGAACCACGGCTCGTCGGCGTCGAAGCTGGCGAGCCAGGCGTACAGCGTCTCCCAGAAGAAGTAGTTGTCGTCCTCGAGGAAGACGTACCACTTGGCGCGCGGCCAGGTGGCGGCGGCGTGCTGGACCATGGGCAGGAACTTGTACTTGTCGATGCGCCAGCCGCCGGGCACGTACACGCTCTCCTCCCCCTCGCCGTCCAGGTACCGGTTGTCTTCGTCGTACGCCTTGCGCACGCCGCGCCACAGCGCGAAGTCCGGGGAGGCTTTGAGGGCCGACGAGACGTTGGCGAGCACGTCGACGGTCGTGAAGTCGCCCAGCTGCTCCGCGATGTCCGAGTAGAAGGCCACGTGCGGCGTGAGCGTCTTGTTGGCGAGCGTCGTGGCAAGGTGCATCGGTGCGCGGTACCACATCTTGGTCGCGCCCGTCTTGAACATGATGAGGATGTCGTCGGGGTTTAGCGTGCCTAGCGCGCTGCCATGGACTTTGATAGCGGCCGCCGCGGCCGGGCTGATGGCCTGCGCGATGAGGGTGTCTTTGTCGACGGGCTGCTTGGTGGAGTAGTCCGCTATCGAGGTTTCCGTTGTGGCTGTGGCGCTTGTGGTCGGATGCGGATCCGAGCCGGTATCGTCGGCATTGAATGCCTGCTCTTTTTCTCCGCCATGGTTTCGGAAGGAGGCATCGTCATGCGGCTTGGACAGCACTTGGGTCGTTCCTAGCTCGACGTAGCCGTTGTCCCACAGGATCATCAGCGCGAAGAGTGAGATGAGAACTACGATGTACAGGTACCCCCTGAAGTGCCTCAGCAGCGGAGACCGCGATGGGCGCTTCGGGTATTCGGGGTCACCTATCATGTCTCAAGGGAGGGAAACATGCGTAGGACAGAGATAAACAACGAATACGACAAGCACCAGCAAGCTCCGGCTTGGTTCCTGGTTAGATGACGAGACAAGTACTCGCGCGAAAAGAGGCGGAGAGGGAGGGAAGAGGCGTGCGGGTGCGCCTGATCAGGCGCCGAAATACGGGGGCAGGCCATGAGAAGGCGCAAGGTGAGTCCGGGGTCCGATGGGATGGTCATGACTTGCAAGTGCGACGTGAAGTCGCAGTGTTGGAAGGCTGGGGCGAGAGGTGAGGCTCTCAGGCGGTCCGTGTGTCTGGATGCTCCCTGTTCCCTGCAGCGCTGAACAGTCCGACCCGGCCGGGGCTGCTTGGAAAATAGGGATCGTAGAGTGTCGCATAGTCGGCCAATGACACAGTTCGGCGGGGGTGGTGGAATGCAACAGCCAACGGTGATTTAAGCGGGTGATCGTCGACTCGGCTCTCCTTCGCGACGTCGACTATCCCCGATGTGACCCAAGTCCGGCCACCTCTTTACAGTACACACTTCCAAAGAAGCACGGCCTCGAATCGGCCTGCTTGGCTGGTAATCAAGGATTATCCGTCACACTTTTCTGATACCGTCGCCGTACAATCCCGTCCCATAGGCCGCGATTTCGTACATGCCGTGAGGAGCCGGTCTGGAAGCAGGCAGCTCTGTCAATTGATTCTGCGGCAAGAGTGTTAGAAACGCCCCTCTGCTGTAGTTCAGCGACGACTGTATATGTCATTTGACGCAGCGCATGACTTGACGGAAGTCAGGCGCTCGCACACACTGCTTCCAGCTTCTTCTCCATTGGACGACATATTAGCAGCAGCACGAAGACGGTGGCCACATTGTCAGATATACGATGCTTTGGTTGCTACCGGGTCTCTGGATCAGCCGCAAACAACTCGTTTGCGCGGCCTCAATCCGACTGCTCGGGACACGTGAAGGCACGTATCCGACGTTGAGGAGCGCGCGCACTCGAGGAACTCTCCGAGGCTCGCGGCTCGAGACGGTTGAGAGATCCCGGGATGCTTAAAGCGGCAGGGGTGTCCTAACGGGGAAACCCTACGACCGGAGATGTGGCGGAGGCGGTCTGGAACCCGCGAGCAGTACCCATGCAAGCGAGCCGCTACATGGATGCCAGCGTGAACTTGTTTGGCGGCAATGCAATATCCAACTACTCGAAGAGCAAGTCACCCAAGCATCCCGGAGCGGCCCGTGCAATCGCCCCGAGCTGTGAGAGGCGCCCGCCTGACGACCCCATCCCCCTCGTCCCGTACGACCGTTGTGCCACAGCATTTCACCAGCAGCTGCAAATGCACCTGTGGAGGGAGCCAGGAAATCCTACTGATACACGTCGTCCATGACGTGGACGACCTCCATATCTGTGTGACTGCCTCGACTGCACATGACCTTTGATTGGAACGGCCGCTTCCGCCAAAACACGTATCTCAAGACCCCGTGCCGAGCAATTTGCACCTCGGGTTGGTCCCTTCGACGTACATCACTGCCAAGTCCTACACTTACACCCACTTCACCGCTATACCGCGCCCAAGTGAACCAAGCAGTTGAGGTCAGGAGCAAGGATTAGGAAATCTCGGCCTGGCATTTTCTCGGGCCTAGCCGACCATGCTCGTCAATTAGACCTCAATAATTGGAAAACCCTGCTCCGCGTCCTAGTACTACCGAATGCGGTAGTTATCCGTCTATCTGCGGAGTCACATCCGCCGGTGGACGTCTCAGGATCAATAGCCTCTGAGCTTGGCTCGCAGGTTCTGGACCGTTGTAGATAGCCGGAACTCTATACCGTTGTCCAAGGGTCCCAAGTTCTTCGCCATTAAGCTTGGCATCCTCGTAAGTGATGTTAAGCAGCCGGCAAACACCAGGTTACAAGCTCTGTGTCTGATCATACTCGGGAAATCTGGAACATGGATGTCCCATAGCACATTTCTCATTGCACAAGTCCGTCTCAGGCAGACGGGTTAAGTGATGGTATACACTCACTTTGCCTCGCCCAGACTCTATCTCAGAATCCATCCATGGCTTGTTTCGCACGTACAGGGAAGTAGCGGGAATCCGTACGAGCGCAGCTTCATGGTGCTATAGAGACTTGGCCGTGGCTGGATGGGTTCTCTCGTATTCAGACCGTTGCATTCATCTAGACCGAGCCACACACACGCGCGCGGGGATGCTCTCCTTCCTTCCTCATTCGCCAGCCAGGCAAGTTGTGCATGTAATTGGGCGAAGAGAGACTAAATTTGCGGTGGCGCTCTACCCGGCCAAAGCCATCTCGGAGACCGTCTCAGGACACCGACGAATTCGTGTGGAAGTTCTGGGCCAGCGTCGCCCCGGAGGCGGATGTGATTTATTTATTGCGTGACTGATCTCTCGCTCCCTCGGAATCCTCCATGTACACCTCATAGTATGTCTTCTTTCCCCAGAGGACTCAGAAGTGGGCGCTACACAACAGAGCTTTTCTCCCAATCTCTGTCCTAGTCATGCAAACTGCAATATACCGTCCACCTGATCGGGTGCCGCCACCATCTCTTGAGACTGCTCTTTTGAACACCTTCTTGTGTCTCGCTCTTGGCTTATACTTTTCTTTTTACGGACTCCAATTCTTCACCTGCTGGCCACTTACAATCGAATCCATTTGGCAGTGCGGGCTCGCGGAGTTAAACAGAAAGAAAGGCCTTCGCAGGATTCGACAGCTCGAGGAGATATCTCGAAATACGGACCTTGAAGGAGGCCCCCGCCGCGGTGGCTTCGATGTCCGGTATATTGCTTCCGTGGTTGGTTACCGGGAGGACCTTTCGGTTTTTCGTAGATGCATCGAGTCCTATCGTCCATCCTTGGGCCTCAGACTCCTTCTGGTCGGTATCGATGGAAACGGAGATGAAGACCTGGCAATGGCGCGTGTCGTTGAGGAGGTCTTTCCGGAGAGCACGACGTGCATAGAGATCCGCGAGCCATTTGGGTTCACGGCTTTACGACTCGCCGAAGAGCACGCCTTCGGGGGTTCCTACAAGCCTAGCGAAAGCCTGGACGAGCGTCTCGATGACTTTCAACAGCTGCCGAGGGAGAAACAGAAGGAGGCACAGACCTTTGCCATGTCCAAAGTCTTCGACGAAGCATACAGCATTCTGCGGGAACACCAATTACTCGAAATACACGGTTTCAGCGGCATCAAGACAATATGCCTTTATCAGCCCCATATGTGTAAGAAAGATATTATGTTCACAAACCTCATCTTCTCGATCCTTCTAGGTCGATTGCATCACTTAGAGCACCTTTGGTCCAGCGATTCCGACACCTTCGTCATGTACGACACAGTCCAGAGATGCATCGCTGCCATGTGCCTGGATCCACGAATTGGTGGCAGCTGCGTCACCCTCGGAGTCCACAACGCTCAGGAAAATTGGATATCGGCTATGGGAGCAGCGGCCTACTGGTGTGAGATGGCCATCACGAGAAGCCAGAATGGGATCGTAGATGCAGTTGACTGCCAGCCCGGACCCTGTGCTGCGTTCAAACTCCAGGCTCTGGAGCCTGTCATGTTCGAGTGGTATACTCAGACCTGCTTGGGCGTCAGAACGGTAATTCTCCCCCATCTTTTCTTCGCGAGCACAAATGGATGGCGAGTACTTATCTTCATGGCCAGGTTGTGAACGAAGACCGACACCTCACGACGAGAATCCTCCTCAACAACTACAAAGTTACATTCCTCTCCTCGGCGTTAGTCATGACGGACACTCCAACAACACTTATTGGATGGCTGCTCCAGCAACTCAGATGGTCCCGAGCGGCAAATATCGAGCGCTTCCAGTATCCTATGGCCTACGCTATTCATGGCCCTGTCCTGTTCATCAGTGCCCTGGGAAGATACTATGGCCCTCTCAGAATTGGCATGTTCGCGATACGCTACGTCCTTGGGTATGGGGGCTCAAGTGCGTATTCGGTCTTGGATTTCTCTGGTCGGATATTCCTATATACGGCTTATAACTATGCTGTGAACCCCATACATATCAGCGCGATAAAGTGGTGGTACCTGCCATTAAGCACCCTGTTTTATCAGCTGCCACTACCTGGAATAATCGTCTGGAGCAGTCTCACGGCACTACAGGGTAGCTGGGGCAACAAACCGTCCGGAGAAAAGAAGGGCGAGGTAAAGAAAAGGAATGACGGTTGGGATAATTTGGGGGCGGTTTTGGCGGTGATATTCTGGATGGGCGTCGTTGCAGCAGCGATTACTAGAGCCATTGTGAGCAAGCTTGCACCAGAGCTCGTTGGCTGGTTGACAAAGGCCGCAGCTGTGTCAATGATGCTCGCGTTGGGCTGGGCGTTGTTGCGGACACCAGAACCAAAGACATCGTCGCGGCTACCGTCAGAGTAAGCCTACGGGTAGAGAAATAGCTGAACAGAAGGGACACTTGATGCATAGCGAGGGCGTTCCGGACACGCGTATACTGATGAAACTGTACATATTCCGTGCCGAGCGAACGTCATCTTCTGATCCTATCGTACACAAGTTGCAGCTTAGTCAGCGAAGACTAATTTCCTTTTTTGATGCAATGCCGGTGCTCCATCGGCTCTTACTGCTTGAAGCCACTCTCCCCTTGTTTGGGCTCAATCTCACTCTGCTCGACGCCCGACACTTTGGCGAGCGAGGGGCCTTTATTCAGCCACTGGACAAACTTTTGAATCTGCTTCTCGTCGCCTTGGGCTTCGCCGGTCACCTACCGAGCGCTGTCAATCACAAGCGTTTCTGACCGAAGATGCACGGACACTCACTGTTCCATCAGAGGCATTCTTGACGAAGCCAGTTACGCCAATGTCGTTTGCTTCTTTTACGGTGTAGGCGCGGAAGGAGACGCCTGAGCATATAAATTTAGCTGCGGTCGGCGCAGTGTGTGGAGAGCAGGTGTTTAGTGAGGCTGACCTTGCACCTTGCCGTTGACCCTATATGAAATCTATCGGACGCATTAGCTGCATGATCATCGCGTGGCCAAGTAGCGTGCCGGCGAACGCACTCGCTTCGACATTGTTCTCGGCGAGGTTGAGAGAAATCTCCGCATGCGTTTTGTAGAGCTCAAGGTGAGGTTACGGAAAGAAGGGTCTTTGGTGAGCTTAATGCCTAGGCAATCGAAGCAAAGGGAAGCGCAAGTCGCACCGACCCTGCATATGTAAGGTTGCACATGACGTCGTTCTTGGCGTGCGCGACGATGACCTCGAGCCTGCGTACCTTAGCCGCCTTGACGTCGCGAGCTAAAACGTAGGGCGGGCTGCAGCCGGTGGGCCAGGGAACGGCAGGCACTAGACTGATGGGTGAGGTGAGGAGGGGCAACACCAAAACACAGGCACCCTCAAGGCAGATCGGAGGCGGGCGTTGGCACAGAGGCGATACGGCGCAGAGACAGCTCTGCTGCACTGCTGTTGGGATGCTCCCGCGTCTCGAAGCTACCATACTGGCGTTGGACCGAGGGACCGTGGGTCGCGCTCGTCTCTCGCCAGGGTCCGCCCTCCGCCCTCCGCCCTCCGCTCCCGCCCGTCCGCTGTCGGCTGCCAGCTCAGGGATGCAGCTTGTGCAGGGCTGCGTGTGCTTCTCGTGCCTCCAAGCCTAACCAGCTCGTCGACGCCTAGCGGTTCCTGAAATAACAGCAGCGTGTCTAGCGGGGAGCAGCCGAAGACGACTGGGCCACCGGGGGGCCTGGCACAGCTGCGCGCAGTAATTTGTTTACGACGCGAGACACTTGTCGACACGTTCGTAAGGCAACGACTAATCTCCGTACGCCGGGATCAGCACATCCGCCGTGGCCGCCCGCTTCCAGAAAGATTGTTGTGCGTCCTGCTCCATTACATCTTCCACTCGACTACGTTCACTCACTCGCCTGCTCTCCCATGCATCTGTGACCAGCCTGCTCACCTTCTCAGCCCCTCCAGGAGCCCGCCGCCGACCCTGCAAACCATCGTCTCGCCGCACCCCACCTTCCTCGCCCGTCCCACCACGTCACCAAACCTGAACAGCAAACATGACGGAAGAAGCGCAGCCTGAACGTACTGGCTCTCCTCAGCTATGGGCCTCGCCCACTCTGCCCATTGGTCAGGTCCCCGGTCTCGACCGCTCCGTGTCGACCGGCTCGACCTCCTCGTCCTCGGTCTCCGGCATGTCGGCGGGCTCGCGGCGGTCGTGGGGTGGCGTGCCAAACGGCCGAAGAGGATACATGCGCCCTGAAGGCACCTCCTTCGCAGACTCCGCAAAGAACAGGGAGAGCGTCATGAGCCTAGGTACTATCGCGCATCTGCAATACTATTTCGCGAGAACCGGTCTGCTGGACGACAAGGGCGGCCGGATTGCGAAGGAGAGCAAGCGCAAGAAGAGTTCCACCGCCACCGAAGGCATCAACACCACCGCAGACCGTGCCCACGAAGCGTTCCTGGCCTCTCAAGGCGACAGCAAGCGTTCTTCATGCGCCATTTCCGACGATGGCTATCTTAGTGAATCTGCCACTGATATCCCGCTCGTGGAAAGCCCTGTAGGCGACGAATTTGAGACCCACTATGAATACCAGCCGGCGCCCATGCTACCTCCAACAGTTAGCACCTACAAGAACAAAGTTCTGTACACGCCGCCGCCACCAGACATCGTAGTTCTGCGGAGGGAGCTCAGAGAAGCACTTGAGGATGCTCGGAGGGTCCTTGCTGGCACCGAGCACCCCGACACCATTGCTAGGTATAAGCGTAAAGCGGCAGCAACCGAGAAAGCTGCAGCTGAAGCTGCTGAAAAGAGGAAGCAAGAGGAGGCTTCTGGTAACGGCACACCTGAGGCCGAGCAAGAGCCGCTCCCTATCCCGCAGGGCTGGACAGAAATCCAGGGCCTCCACGTGCTTGACAGCGTCACCCTCGCCATCAGGGCAGCCAAGAATTACTACACTGCGCACGAGCAGCCCGAGCGCCTGTACTCCATCAAGCCCGAGAAGACCATTAGAAAAGAACTGTATCAGACGCTGGAGGTTTTGAAGCGCATGGCGGGACGCGACTTTGAGGGAGGGATCAGAGACGACGAGCGAAAGAGTATCGACGGATGGATCAACGACATTGGACAGCTTCTGGACGCAGAAGAAGCGAAGGAGCGGGCAGAGGATGCAGAGCGTGAGAAGTGGAGCTGGATACAGGGCGACTGGACCGGCAGGGAGCGCGAGAGAGAGTGGCTCTTCTTGAAATCCTTCGATCCGCACCCGGAGGAGGAGTTGCCGCCGTGGACGGACCCGGAAGAAGCGAGCGAGCTGCCGACGCCCTTTCTACAGACGCTGCATAGCGGCCTGAGGCTTGTTCGCTTGCACAACTCGCTCGTGCGGAAGTCAAAACGCCAGTTCGAGGAGATCAAGTCCTACCACAGGGACACGTCCCTGCCATATCGGTGTGCCGAGAACCTGCGGTACTGGGTCAAGGCTGCGGAGCTGCGGTGGGAGATCAAGCTTAAAGTTGACGTCATGGAAGTGGTGCATGGGGAGAGCGCAGAGGCGTGGAAGAGCTTCGACAAAGCTCTCCTGAAGTGGTGCAAGGGGGTCCGAGAGGAAATTACGGCAGAATGGAAACAGGCGCGGATGAAGTCTATGGCGATGCCGCCGACGCTGAAGGTTGACACGGAGCGGGCGGCGTAGGAGTATACGGGGCTGTTGGGAGGCCTTTCTGGGCATTTCTTTGGATGGACAGGCATTTAATGTGTGTTTTTGCTGGTGTGTGCTTCGTGGCCGTGGCCGATTTCAAGACAGCTCGCTTCAAGAGATACCCCGAATTCGTAACCATCTTTTAATGACATCGCGGAGCCGGAGCATGTGTACGGGAAGTAAGGGCGGGCGGTGCAGTGGGGGTTCATTCGCGGCCTGCCCCTGGCGCGGTAGCAGCTTGAGGGCAGCGCAGCGGCCAATGCAATCTCGCCGTCCGAAGCGGCGCGCAAGACAATAACTTAATCAAACGGGCGCTGTCCTCACCGGCAACTCTCAGTCCTGTCCTAGAACGCGTGCTGTCTCACCACCCGCCCTCACTGCTGCGCGCCGCGCTGTCGCCAGATCTCCCGCCGTCCCGCCACTCCCAAGGCCCAAGGCACCGTCGCGATTCCAGTGGAAAGAAGTGCGGCAGCCACAGCCGCCGCGGGCCTGCCACCCAGAACCCTGAGCGCGGATCCCGGTCCATCCACCCCAATCCCAGCCCAGCCCAGCCTGCCAGCCGTAGCGTGTCCCCTCGCCGTCGTCCCACGACTGGTCAGCCGCACCAGAGCGCGTCCGTCTCGCAGCTGCCGGCGGGCATGTACGCTCCACTGCCATAGCCTCGAGCATCAGTGGGTAAGTCTGTCACATGCACGGGTTGAGTCATCCCGCGCGCCGGGCCACCAGTCGCAGAGACGGCCAGTTGGCGTCGATGCCAGGCGCATTCACCCCCCGGCCGAGCAACGCGCTAACCATCGACGTTGCAGGCGGAGCTGCAGCCCAGGTATCGACAACTCACCTACCTGCATCGCATCTCTGAGCCCAGCCTTTTCCGCGCCTGCCCGGCCGCCAAAAACAATCGAAATAACAACACAGCACCCGCGCGCCCCCAGCGCTGACCGTGCACAGCAGCTTCGCCTCACCTCACGCCCTCCTGCCCGCCTCCTCCTCCATGTCCCCTCCCTCCTCGCCCGACACCAGACCACTGCCACCCGTCCCGGCGCTCGCAACGCCTGAGCTCAGCACAGAATCGCCCGAGAGTGCCGCCGCCTCCGCTGCGAGGCGCGCCCTGCGCAAACCGTCCCCCGGCCTGCTGGCCCGCATGAAGCTGTTGGACCTGCACCACAAGAAGAACAGGCTACAGCAATCCAAGGACGACGTTGAGATCGGCCGCATTCCGGAGGACCAGCTGCGCCAGCTCGACCTACTGCACCAGCAGGAGCACTCCGTCCGCGTTGAGCGCCGAGGCAGAGCCTGGAGTGGGCCGCGCGCGCCGCGGCTCACCACACAATCCACAGGTGGCAGTGAGAGAAGTCTCATGGACGGCCCACTTGCGGCCCACGAGAGCGACCACTCGAGCATCATAAGCGTCAGCGATCGCATGGTGCATTCCGACTACGACGACAGCGAAGTCGATGTGCTGGAGACCGATACCTCAAAATTCAGGCTGCCCGAGATCGGCAAGTCGCGGGGCAGCTCTATATCGATGTCGAGAGGTACCACCGAAGCTGAACCTTCGCCCGATGAGTCCAGGCCACCGACACCGCCCCCGAAGGACTCGCCACCGGTAGTGGACAACACGCCTGAGCTCCCACCAGAGCCGGTCCTAGAGCCGGAGTCGTTAGGCGAGATACAGGAAGAACAAGAAGACCCTGAGGATTCATACTTCAACCCGCACGGATTGTCACGAGCAGCGTCCATTTACACGCTTTCGCGTGTCTCTTTCACCAACCAGATCCAACAACTCACGTCGATAAAACTCCCCGATGCCTCATCCCTGCAAGCAAGTATCTCCGCGATCCCGACATCGAAGGCTGCCTCCAGCGCCCTGAACGATGCGGCGGGTCAGATTCGCGTGTGGATGTCGAAAGCGTCCGACGTGCTGAACGGACTGGATGCGGAGGATGATGTTGACTGGGCATCTGCAGCCGGCCGAGAAGGTCTGGACGAGGTCGACGCAGCGATAAACACGTTCGAAACTCTGATTAGGGTGTTTGTTGTTGCGATCGAGGAACTTCAGACCAGGTCGGATATAGGAAGTCTGTCTATGGCGGATCTGACAAGGCTTGTGGAACAGATGGAGAATATTCTCAATGATTGGGCGGGCATCAAGAATAAGCTGAGAGGTGTGAAGGAGCAAGTGGAAATTGCTATGGAGTGGGAGGAATTGTGGAATACTGTCCTCGGCGACATCAGTTTGGAAGTGGAGGCTCTTGGCAGATTGGTGTTTGAGATGGAGGAGCGTCGCCATCGCAGCGTCATGGCTGAGAGCATCACGGAGAATGGAAACGGCCTCGATATCGAGTCTCTGGAGACGATCGTCGAGGAGACGCCGCCAAACAACAAGAGAATCTCTCACAGCCGCTTCAGTCTTCCTCCCGCCTTCAACGAAAAGTCGTCGCCACTTGTTTCTCCCGGAACCGCGCAAGAAGATTCGAATCTTCTCGCTCTCTTCGCTCGTATGCAGCCGCTTCGTGCTTCCCTGGACTTTCTTCCTATGAGACTTGCTCAATTTCAGATGCGCGCTCAGTATGTCTTCCCCACTGCTTGTGCTGAGCTAGAGCACAGGCGGAATTCGCTTGAGGATAAGTGGAGGAGGCTGGAGCGCGACGCAGAGTCTCTCAGGAGGGAGCTTGGAGAGGATAGGTGGGTTTTGGTCTTCCGCAATGCAGGCAGGCAAGCAGCAAAGATGTGCGAATCGGTCAAAAGGAGCGTGATCAAGTTGCGCGAAGCCTTGGACGAGGGTCAGCACATCACTAACCTGCCCGCCACCGCTAAGAAGATTGAAAGCTTCGAAGCGAAGAGGATGCACTATGGTCCCGCCATTGAACGTGTACTCATGATCATCGACAAAGGTGTGAAGGATCGACTGACGGTGAACGGCGAGATTCTCAGGCTGCAGTCAGATATGAGGCGCGAATGGGCTGGCTTGGAGGAGGAGATGAGGGAGATGCAAGAACGCGTGGAGGGGCTTAACATGAAAGACAGCGACCAGCTCCGAGATTCCATCTCGACGATTCTGTCGACTGAACGGTCGTTTGCAAGCAGTACCGTTGATACTCCTGGGAGTTCGCCCGCCTCATCCGTTGTGGTTCTAAGCCGCAAAGACAACGAGAGGTTCAAGTCCCGCCAGAGTAGCTTCAACAGCAACAAGTCTGCCCCGTCAGCCAACAGACGTTTCTCCGGCATTCCTGCGCCTTCTTCCGCTCCTCGTAAGCCACCGCTATCGTTCTCCCGTGCTGAAGAGAAGACACCTCCAAACCCGAGATACTCGATGGTCACTCCGACACCTCCAGTCCGCCGCGCAGCACCGACTCCACCCCCGTCCAACAAGCCTCGTTGGAACGGTTCTACAAACACGAAAGATACCGCCATCGGGCACAATTTCAAGCCCATGACTCTCACGACTCCCTCCCCTTATTCGAAGGAGGCTAGCACACCTAAACCCCGCGGTCTCCATCGTGTTGCTTCACACTCCAACTTACCCAGGCCCAGCCCTCCTCGCCAGGTCGGACCCTCTTCACCTCCTGCAGCGTCATCCATTCCTCGTCCTGCCTCAACAACTCCTGCACCCAACAAGCGCACCTCTGTCATTGCTCCCCGCACGCCCTCCCGCAATGCGCTGTCTCGCCTCGATACGCGGACTGTGTCGTCATCGGCTGTGCCCACGAGTACAGCGGCAAACAGGCGCCGCAGCGCATTCCTTGAGCCACACACACCAGGTGCGGACGACGCGCTCATGGACGCAGGGTATTCGGATGCCAGCAGCCCAGTGTCGATGCGCAAGAGTCCACGTGCGGCCAGCGCCATGGCTCTGCGGCGCACCAGCATGCTTCCGCAGCCCAAGACGCCACGTGCGAGCATAGACCGTCCAAGCTTAGACATCCCGCGGCCCAGTCTGGATGGTGGAAGAAGCTCCAGAGCTGACAGTCGTGCTGGCAGCAGAGCTGGTGGCACGCTCAGCAGCTTTGGTATCAGGAGCGCATCACGACAGGGCGACAGAAAGGATGACAAGCCCAGGTGGAGGTTCTAAGACGCAAAGTCAAGGTAGGTGTTTGAGCCGTGCATCCGTGGCAGATGTCATCCTTCTACATTCTGCTCTTCATCACCAATCTTATGTAGTGTAATTGCCTGCCATTTTGTTGTGCTGCGTGCCAGGTGCATCT
Source organism: Neoscytalidium dimidiatum (assembly GCA_037367355.1). Classification (NCBI taxonomy): domain Eukaryota; kingdom Fungi; phylum Ascomycota; class Dothideomycetes; order Botryosphaeriales; family Botryosphaeriaceae; genus Neoscytalidium; species Neoscytalidium dimidiatum. Next base: position 839,122 of record CM074705.1, on the reverse strand, counting down.
GTCAGTCCAACACCTGTTGCATGGCAAAAGGGGGTGTGGGGTGGCTCAACGGCGTTCTTCGCGTTGCACAATCACCAGGTGAATCTGATAGGAGAACGCGCGTCGTTGAGACTCCACACCAGCCTTCTCTTTTTTTTACTCTTCACTGGAAGAAGAATATCAACTCTTTTCTTGGGCGTAAAGTCTCGCGGTGTAATATGGCAGGTGGGAGTTGGCGACAGGGAAGGAGATCAAGGCGCTCTTTTTTGGACGTTAGCTACTTTTGCAGGCATATTGTATACCCCGGGAGTCAATTTGAAATTTGGTGTTGGTTTCTTTCTTCAATGGCTTGGATGTGGCTGTGACAACGTGGTGATTTCGGGGTTCCTGGTTCTTTCCATGGACACGCGCAATTTTATAGAACTAGTGGACATCTCCTAGAGGAGATGAATGGATGAAGGAAGGAGTACAATCCGTGCCGAACAACTCCTGCGAGCGGGTGGGGAGTGTGCTGCTAAGGCTGCAACGCAGTCTTCTGCCACCTACTGTAGCCGTATGGAGCAAGTGGTCCCACTTCAGATGGTTGTGGATGCACCCACATTTTTCACTTTGCTATCGACCGAGAGGGTCTGAGAGATTTTCAGCGCGCGTGTGATCTCCAGGAGGCTCTGCGAGGCGTCCAGGCCACCCTCGCCAGTCGAGGCCCATTGCCCAATGGAGCATGCCGTGAGGGCGCGAGTCCCCGTAAGCTCCCACACACATCTCACGATAGCGCGCATGCAGGCCATGCCTGGCGCCAGATTTAGCAAGAATGTCTCAGTGTCGGACATGGGGGCATGTGCTTGTGGGTGTGTGAGGGCGGCGCCTGAGATAGATTGGCGTTTCGATTGGCACGGCAAGGTGCCGATAAGCTTCAACGGCTACTACGCTCGGGGCGCCGCGATCAAGGCACGGCGTGTGAGGATTCGGCGCTTCCTGGTCGTCTGTACTCCCAGCTTGGCACTGGTACTGTACGACCCGGGCATCGCAGTTCACATGTCACGCAAGGCGGCGACAGCGATGCGAAGCGAGGAACGAAGGTGACGGCCGGGCAGCCAGCCAGCGAGCGCGCCCGACGCAAGTGTAAGTGCAAGTGCAAGTGCAAGTGCAAGTGCAAGTGCACCGCCGCCCCCGCCCCCGTCGAGGTGCAGCCGAAGCTGAGGTGTGATGGCCACCGCCACAGGTAAACAAGACGGCGCGGCATGATTGGGCGCGGGTGGCGGACAGCGGTGCAGCAGGGCCGGATTGGTGCCGCACTGCCGGCGAAACGCCACAGTGGTAGCTGCAGCCAGCAGCTGCGCGGTTGCGCGTCACGACGAGCGGGTGCGGAGCAGTTGGGAGTTGTTCGGCTTGGCCTTTGGGGTCTGAGCAGGCGGCGTCTCGTTGGCGGTTTCGGGACGAGTGCAGCCAGCGCCGTTGCGAGGGGCGCCTGCCGGGGGTCAATCACTTGCCGTGGCGGGCAACTGGCGGCCTTCGGATGACGTCTCACGCGACGGGCCAACGCCCAGCTTGCTCGACGCCGGAACGCAATCGAGATGCGCTTCTTGCTGCTGCTATGCTTTCCTGCTTGGTGCTCCCGCCCGCGCCCGCCCTGCTTGTGCGCGCCAGGCCCTGTGCTGCCATGCTTCTTCCTTTAGTTGCTCCCCGCTGCTGTAGCTCTACCGCTGCTGCTGCTGCTGCTGCCGTTGCTCTGCTCCTCTGCTGCTCTGCTCTGCTCTGCCCTGCGCCGCGCTCCACTCGCCTGCACTGTCCGCATTCACCGCTCACCCACCCTGCTTATCGCCTGCTGCCGCCCATCACTTTCTCCTGCTGCCACTGCTGCTCCTCGTGGTCTCGTATCCGTGTCCACGTTGCATACCATCGCGCCGCCACACCCCGGCCCCATTGCTCGCCGTCTGCTCACGAGGGAGCTCTAATGCGCCTCTAAACCGCCGTGTCCCCGATTTCCTTCGCCGCGCCATCAGCCTCCAGCGGACCCTGAAAGACAGTGCTGGTGTGCAAGGGAACACAGCCGTCTCTGTCGACCACTATTTCCTACGGGCCTAACAGTTGCTCTCTCCTCCGATTCCAACTGCTGTTCCTGCCAATCGCACCACCTCCAACGTCGCTGTGACGCCCGCCCCTAGATCCCCGTCGCCCGCAATATATACAGCCGAACCCTGCGACGTCATACTCAGTCACCATTGCTCCAGGATCAACGATTAGACACTGGGCCTGAATTTCCGCTCTCAGGCATAGACTGCTCTCTCACACCCTAGCCCGCGCGTCGACCTGTCGGAGCGAATTCCCATCTACTTCTCACTCTCATTACTCGCTCTGCATCCTCGCTCACCTCGCCACGCACTACGCCCCAAAAGCTACTTCCCCGTTTCGTTCCGACCAAACATAAAGTGGCTAGTACGAGGGAGCTTGGTTGCTTAGGCTGGTCGCAGAAAAGCCAAAACCATCGCGCCGCCGCCGCCGCCGCTGCTGCTGTTGCTGCTGTTGTTGCTGCTGCTGCTGCGAGCGAGCCACCGGATCACCAACTCCAGACCATTGCGCCAAGATGATGCCCTCGGCAACATCAAACCCGCGGCGCAAGTCCGTGTTCTTAGAGGTCGGCCTTGTTGATGATCCCAGCGACAAGTATGCGCCCGTTCCTAGCTCGCCAATTCTGTCGCCAAACCCCTTGTTACCAAGGAACTCGGCTTCGAGCTCCCGCTTCTCGAATGATTGCGTGCGATTGGAAGAAGTGATGGAGGAGGAGCTTGGTGACGACGAGGATTCCGACTACGACTCGGCCGACTTCGAGCCGCGAAAGGAGCGGGAACTGTTCGAGGACGGACCTTTCGTGGAAGTGAAGGCCGTGGACGTCGCTGCGCTGGGCGGTATGACGAGGCTCTACCGGCTGTGCTTCCTTGCGCTACTCGTCTTCTTGGTCATCCCGGTGACGCATAGTTTGCCGTTCTTTGGAAGCTCGGGACCGGCGTTGGGTGGTGCGTATGCTGGCGTCGTGCCGCGTGGAGCAGACCTAGAGAAGAGAGCAGACAGTCCTACAGATGTCTGCACCCGATGGAGTCATGCGAGTAAGCTTATGAAGATCAAGGCAAGATTTCGCTTCCTTGCTGACTAGAAAATAGCCGCTATCGTCAATGGCACGCTCTACATATACGGCGGCCGTGCGAAGACCGAAGCGGACCAGACGAGCAATACCTGGAGTCAGTACTTTACCTCGACAACCAACTGGTTAGCACGGAGCTAATCGTAAGCAGATAATGACTTCCTGATGCTCGATCTTACTAAATCATGGCAAATCTCCTCGCCCTCCTTTACGGGCCTGCCGCAGCCCTCTGGACCGCCAGCCGTGTCACTCGCCTATCTGTGGAATTCGCGGACGTCTCTCTTCCTCTACGGTGGCGAATTCCAAGACGGGAATCAGGGAAACACTCCAGACTATCCTACCGCATTCTCGCTCTGGGAGTACGATATTTCATCTTCGTCATGGACCGAGCACTCCAACCCTCAAACATCTGCAGGAGAGAATGCTGCTGGTAGCAACGAGCCGGTACAACGCGCAGCAGAGGGCGCAGGCGCCAATGTTCCCCAGATCGGTCGCGGCTTTTACTTCGGCGGCCACTTGGACACATGGACCACGGAGGACTGGTCAAACCAGATCGCTCGAATCTACCTAAGATCTCTGGTCGAATACACGTTCCCTGGCTACACAAACAATGGTGTGGACTCTTTGTCCGACGGCAAAACGGCAGGATCGGATGGCACCTGGCGGAATATCACCGAGGGAGGTCTCCAGGAGACCAGCGGCTTTCCGGAGCGTGCTGACGGCATTCTCGTCTACGTTCCTGGCTTTGGCGATGAGGGGATCTTGCTCGGTCTTGCAGGCGGCACAAATTCCACTTTCGTAAGTTTATGCGAAAATTGCGCTCACAATGCGGGCGGCAAAAAAAAAAAAAAATCAATCATCAAAGTTTGCAGCGGGAGCTGAAGCGGTCTTCCTGATGTACATGTCACCGATTCTATTCGACGTTGACATCCGGACGAGTTCTTCAACTGCCCATGAACGTTGTGCGCGACAGCTTCACTGTCACAGCACATTTAGTGACCTGCTACTGCGAACGGAAGAGTGATTTATTTGCCGCCTCTTGAGCTTCTAAAAATGAAGGCTGACGAGCAAAATACAGACCCAAATGAACGTGATCGACGTTTATGACATCGCTACATCTACGTGGTTCAAGCAGCCCACCAGCGGTACGCCACCGAAGATCCGCGTCAATCCTTGTGCGGTAGTCGCAGCAGCAGCAGAGTAAGTTTCCATATGAGGACTAGAATTACTCGTCTTCAAACACGGGACGTTCTGACTCTTGTCCTGTAGTGGTTCGAGCTATAACATGTATATGTTCGGCGGCCAAGACCTGGGCGACGACCAAACGCAATACAACGACATGTGGATCCTGACCGTCCCGTCCTTCACCTGGATCCAAGTCGACCAGGGTAGTCAGTCCGTCCCGTATGCCCGTGCCGGCCACACCTGCAATATCTGGGATGGTCAGCTCATCGTTATCGGCGGCTACGTCGGCGACGAGCTCTCGTGCGACTCTCCCGGAGTCTATGTCTTCAACACCTCCTCGCTCACCTGGAACAACCAGTTCACCGCCCTCTCTGGTACTGATGCGCAGGATACCTCGGGCGGTGCCGTCTTTACGGAAGGCTCCAACCCTTTCTCGCAGCAGCTCTCCCAACGCGGCAGTAACGCTTCCTCGGGCCTTGAAGGCAGCTACGGTTATTCTGTTCCAGATGAAGTTGTCTCAGCTGTAGGTGGCGGGCCCACGGGCGGCGCCACCGTAACAGCTCCCGTCCAGACTGTCACCGCAGGGCCGCTCGCCACGGGTAAACCCATCACATACACAGTTACCAACGGCGACGGCAGCATTACCACGCAGACGGCCATCTCCGGCGCGGGCAACTCCACTGGCGGCGGCGGTACGAATGTCGGCGCCATCGTCGGCGGCGTCCTCGCCGGCGTCTTCTTCGTCATCGCCGCCTACTTCGCCTTCTGCGCCTGGGTGTACCGCCGCCAGCTGCAGCTGTACAAGAATCACGTTGCGCAGGCGCAGGCCCACGCCGCCGACCCGGCCCGCGCCGCCGAGAAGACGGGCTTCGTGATGCCGCCCGCCGGCGGCGTCTTCGGCGGCTCGTCCGCCAAGACCAGCTCCGACGAACGGTACAGCGCCATCAGGAACGGGAGCCACGCCGGCGGGAGCAGCGGCTATCAGGCGGGTCCGAGCGGAAGCGGCAGCGGCAGCGCGGCGGAGGGCGCGGCGGGGTATGGCGCCGGTGCTGGTAGTGGAGCCGGTGGCAGAAGGAGTGGGAGCGTGAGTAGTACGGACGATCTGTTGGCTGGCCAGGAGCCGAGCTTCTGGGGCACGAGGGGCGTGCTGTTGAATCCGAGAAGGAGTTTGAGGGTCATCAATCGAGACTGATGAGGGATGAAGGAGGAAGGTAAGGGTGTTGCTGTTCTCTTGGGTTCTTTATCCGGCTGAAGAGGCCATCAGATGAATGCGGCCTGAGTGCTTATAAGAGGGATTAAGAAGAAACAGAGTGGACGAAGCATTTGTGGGGAAGAGATTGAGGCTTGAGGAACGGGGTTTCCCATCAGCAAATGCGGCAAGTGAAGATAAAAAGACCATCCGGAACGGAACGAAAGGACTTCGAAAGAGACGGGACTACGGAACGAGACGGACACAAAAGGACGAATATCCAATGGAAAAATGATACGAGATTCTAAGCTTCGTCAGAAAAAAAAAAAAAATGTCGAAACCGGCAACTAATGGTAATATGAGTAACATGCCAGGGTAACGGGGTGAACAGCCATCCGATGGGGTGAGCTGAGGGGATGGCAGCCGGGAGCACCGTCGTTTTCATTCTTCTTCTCTTCTCTGTATCATTATCATGACGATTGATGATGACCTTGGTCCCCTTTCATCTTCTTCGTTTCGAGAAACGAGTCTTCTTGATTTTCCTCATTTAATCTTCGTCTGATGATCTTCTTTGCAATTCAAAAGAGCCCAAGAGAGGGCCATACGGACGTAGGCTTCCCGAGACGATCGTTTTGAATTGCGGGGCGCTCGCTTCTTTTTGACGATGATACCACTTCTGTTCCTGCTTGCTCTCATTCTACTCGCTTCGATTCTTAGGGGAGGGGAGAGTTTGGAATATGGAGGAATGAGGTGGCAGAACAATCGCCAGTGGCGGTGATTTGAAGTGATAAGGGCGGAAGCCGTGGCGATGAGTTTCGCAAAAGATGTATGGAGTAGTGTGAAGACGGAGGAGCTTTATCTATACATATCGGATTTGGGATGATCATGAGAAATTGCTTGCTGAGCATCAGCCGCGACATCTTGAGTTGAGAAAATTATCAGGTCCCGCCACCGGCCCACCCAGATGCGCGGCAGAACAAGAGCTGAAGCATTCACGAGAAGATCAAACTCATCAATCAACGAAATATCAACTATCAACCACCTTAGTGCCAAAGAATAGACGGCGGAAGAGGTGCAAGTAGTCTGATACGATTTAGGCCTTCGGATCTGTGCCGACCGGTTTCACGCGTCGCCTCAAGAACTATCTACACTGGTTCGATGGCTTCGCTGCACATAGGATCCTACCGATACTCTAGCCTGGTGGATGCCCATGACCAACTCGGAGCAACGCATGTACACATTAGTGTTAAAGGACTTTCTATCTACCCACATGTCGAGGGTCCCTTTTGCTTTAACTATGATGACCACAGTAAGTAGTCCTGACACATTGATATGTGAACCTGTTCTGTTCCATTACGAATCTACGGCGAAGATGACTGAGCAGAGATTTACAGACCCTCGACCTCCGCTAACGCAAGGGTGGGAGTGGAGGCCATACAAAGATTGTAGGCCAGACCACAGGTTGTCAGCCTAGCTACCACCATTGCGTTGCATGAGTCTCGGCATTTGAATGGTACGGTAATTAGTGGATCTTGTAATGTTACTGCTGATCGTTCTACACGAATGAGTTTTGGAAAAGCAGATGTACGAGGATAACTGAAGCTCGGGCGAGGAACCTCTTGCTGAAGATACTCGTACTGTCGCCGTCAAAATGTCACAACCTCGCGACGATTGACATTTGGTTCCAGCTGATCCCTTTCCTGTTGTGTCGCCTTCAGCGCTTACTTTCAGCTGCGGCATCCCTGCTGTAGGATCCTGCGCAAGACACGTCAGACGGGGTTGCAGGAAATTCGTTTCAGAATTGCGGTGATGACGACTGCAGGCCAGAAAGAGTTACAAGCGATGATGCCAGAGAGAAGCAATGATTGAATAGTATTCAATTCTGAAAAAGTGGAGGTAGGGCACGAACGAGAGTTATCTATGAAAATCCATGTCGCACCCCAGACGCCTCGATATGTACAATATATACGTCTGCCAGAGACCTCATATGCGTCGTGCTAAGCCGGTCCTCGTGTATCATGAAATCGTGCAGATGATCTTGCCCTTGGTCTTGTTGGACTCCATCAATTTGTGCGCGTCGACAATCTGCTCCCAGGGAAGGACCTTCTCGATCAAAACCTTGAAAGAGCCGTCCTTGAACTTGGGTAAGGCGTGTTCGACGAGCTGGTCGCGCAGGCGGCCCTGGTAGGCTTCGTCACGGCTGCGCAGACTGCTGCCTTCAAATCGTAGGCGCTTGCGAACGAAGGCGCCCATGTCGACGCCCTTGCCGTCGAGGTTGGTGCCACTCATGACGCCCAGGTTCACGATGCGAGCATCACGAGCGGCGGCATCAAGGTTGCCCTTGAAGTAGTCGGCGCCAACGAAGTCAATGATGATGTCAACACCCTTGCCATCGGTGGCCTTGAGCAGCTCCTCCGACCAGTTGACCTTGGTGGTGTTGAAAGCCTTGGTAGCGCCGAGCTCCTTGACGACAAAGTCGCACTTCTCATCTTGACGCGCAGTCGCGTAGACGGCGGAGGCGCCATCAGCAACGCTCAACTGAATCCCGGCGATGCTGACACTACTGGCGCCAGCGTGCCAGAGAATGCTCTTGCCCGGCTTGAACTCGCCGATCAGGTACATGGCCTGTATAGCGGTGATCCACGTCTCTGGGATCCCCGCACACTGCTCCCACGATAGCTCGTCGGGCTTGTGAACCAGCATATGTGTCGAGACGGCGATATACTCGGCGTAAGCGCCGCCGTAAGCAAGGCCGAAGACGGCGTCGCCGACCTTGAAGCCTCTCTCGTGTTCGCTGCTGCCGAAGGATTCGATCACGCCGCTGAATTCGACGCCCAAGATCGAGGGAGCCTGGGGCGGCACGGGGTACTTACCCTCGCGCTGCAACAAGTCCATACGGTTCAAGCCGAAGGCCTTAATGCGGACGAGCGCTTCTGCAGCTTTCGGGACGGGCTTCGGGACGTCATGGCTGAGGAAGAGGGCGTCGGCCGGGCCGGTGCCGTTCTTGATGTCTGTCGTGGATCGGGGTTAGCGCATGGTGTAGCAATGGAAGGGGGGTGGCGGGAAGGGCGCAGAGGGTGCTGGGGGCGCACCAATTGCTCGCATAGTCTCCGGCATCGTTGGGGCAGCTGGGCGGCGAAGCTCCTCTTTTCTTCGGAGAAGGGAACCGGGGCGTAGGTCTTCTGCAAGCGCATGGGGCACGGCGGAGGTAAGGATGCAGTGGATAGATATACTTCGCGCGCGGATGATGTAAAGGCAACCGCGACCCGGCGGCGCAATTTCTAAGCCCAGGAAAGCGGGGCCTCCAACCGTGCCTTCCACCATTGACAGTACACAGCACCGCCCGAGCAGGGGTCATCCTCGGCCGCGTGCGCCCTGCATGACCGCCAATCGCCCCTCCCCTCAACACCATCCCATCTCCATCGCCATCTCCACTTCCACCCGCGACCGCGGTCCCGACTCGCATACCGAGGCAGTAATCCGGCTAAAACTCCACAGCAGCGTGCTCGAATGCCTCATTGCGCGCCTTGCTCTTCTATCGGCCCTACTTTGTCAGCCGCTGACAACTCAAGCAGCTGCTGTGTCTGTGTCAGCAACTGCGTGAACATGTCTGAGATGCCCAAGAGTCTTGCATAGCAAGGGCGTGCATCGACACAGGAGCTATATGTGCGGGGTTCTTGTATGCCGTGTCCCACCTCGCGAATTGCTTTTTCCGGTCTGCGCACGCCTCGACCAACTGCCTCTTCCGTTCCGACTCCTCAAGCACCCGGAATCCGCCCAGGCAGGCCCTTGAGCCTTTGCTGCCGATACTCCATCTCTAAGTCTGCAGCGAAGTGCTTTGTGCTCGGATGCTCCGTCACGCCTCTATCTTCTTCAACCGGGCACCACCTCGCGTTCTTCACATCCCAGAAGAACGTTTCCCCCTAAAATGACTTCAATACGTCAAAGGTTGCCTCATCCGGGTAAAGATCTACTTACGTTCCTCTGTATGACAGGGCCGCGTCTCGGATTGACCTCGCCCGTCACGATATCTGGCAATGGCCTGTCCCAGTACCAGTGAAGAACGCCGCCCTGCTTCCTATGAGCTCTGCCATAAGCCTGGCTGCTGCTAACCAGATCCCTTTGAGCGCCTGCCTCAAAGCTATCGAAAGGGTTCAGTTGCTCAACGTGGAGATCTCCTTCGAGGAATTCGGCGAGCCCGTTCGGCGCAAGAGCCTCATAAGACATCTGGACGCGGCTTGGAGAGAACGGGGTATCCGACACTTGCTCTGTTGTCCGTTGAGGATTTCGCTGGTCTCCCTTTGCGCTCTCATGCGGACCTTTCTGGGCATCTTGCGAAATCTGCCCGGCTCCATTGGCTATTTCTTGTATTTCTTGCCGGGGGTTTGGACTGTCAAGTAGCTTCTCCGCTACAATTTTGGCAGGCTTTTTCCGAGGTCGTCCTATGCGGCCCCTCAACGGTTTCGTTTTCTTGGTATGTATCGGTACGCTTGGTTGTCTCTTGGGGCGCTTTGCAGGCGGATATTCGTTACATACACTTGGCGAAAGAGTTCGCAAGGACTTCTCCATCGTCATCTTAATCTGTTTACCTAGCAGGTATACCGTTCAGCCATATCAATATAAATATGTGAGAGAGTTTCTTCAACGCTTCTAGCAGTGCGCGACATTTATGCTTTCCAGTGGCAGTTCTACGGTGCCGGAGTCCCTGTTCCACTGTTTACGGTCGCGGAAGAAGGCTGATGTAGTAACGTCCAACCATCAATTTCTAGGTTCTCCAGCATACCGACATCACCTTAAGCTTCCCCGGGATCCATGTTGCATAACGCAACTCAAATTGCTTCTATAACACGTTTAGACTGCGCTGGCCCAATACTTTCCGATAAACCAGCGAGCGGAATTTTGTATTTTCAGGGCGTGTCTAGCTGAGAACGTTGGCGCATATATGAATTGTTGATCTCCATGGTCCCGCAGTACCACGGTTGCCGAACAAACCCTTGATCTACATTTAGTGTCCCCGTACGACTTTGGTCAAAGCAATATAATGACCAAGCGCAAGGGCTCATGATGATTCAAGGCCTCATTTCTGAGTGCGAACTTCCTAAATAATGAGTACCCAGACCGCTTGAGATTTATATCTGCCGCAATTCGCATATGGCCCGGTATTGTGACAGTTCCTACAAGAGCCGCTCACACATGTATCAACCTAAAGGACTTTGGTCGATTCCAAATAGTGTCAAAAAATGTCATGTTAACACCCTTCTTGCGTCAAACTCTAGCAGCGTAGTCAAAGTTAGCCTTGCAGTATTCAGAGCTTCTTACCTTGTCATACTTCAGAATCATTTTCCTAGAATCACTCAAAGCCACACTTTCAGAATAGGCTTGTCGCGGACATGCTCAATCCAGAGTTGAGAATCTTAGAGCCATCATCTCTTATGCGCCACAGTCTGACCATCCATCCATTTTGCCTTGATACAGTGGGATCCATATGTACCATTTCCAACAGATAGCCTTCAATTTTCCCATAGGAAGATAACAATAGATAAGGTCTCTCAACGCGTTCCTGATCCCTCTGTAGCACCATACTTCCCGGATCGGCATGTTCGGCATGTTCGGCTGCTAGCCCTCGGCGCCCGCGCGTGACAGTGTGAGAGGCTCTCAATTATGGTTTGTAAGTTAGTTTATTGGGGCAGCTTAAGCGGACATCATCATGGGTTTTCAAAACCACGGTCAAAAATCGTGGCAAGAGATATCATAGCAACCTGCTGCTTGGGTGAGGTTTCGGGCATGATTTCGGCAAGCTTTCCTGCCTGTCTCTGACCGCTGTCAGCTTAACTTGATTTAGTGATCATCCTTTTGGCAGAATTTTCTCCGACGACAATAAACAGCAATAGTGTCAGCCTGAGCTTGAATACCTCACTATGATACTACAGCAGAAGCAAGTAACTGAAAAGCACCTGTGGAAGCATGAAACAGTCGGAAGCTTTTTGATTGGCGCTACTTTGCATGTCGCTTGTGTGTCCGGACAAGTGGTTTCAATATGTGAAACTGAAAATAGAAAGAACCCTCTTCCCGCCTCATCTCAAAAAAAAAAAAAAAAAAAAGCTGAGCCTCAAACACAACGAATTGATTTGGAGGTAATGCATGGTGTGATTCTAAGGCTCTTTGACCACTTAACTTAATTTCAAGCTTCTCAATTTCGTTGTATGACAGAATATCAGACAGATATTCGGAAACGCTCAAACATAGCCACCCAGCATATTCCCTACCCCAAAGGAGCCCACTTTACAAAAAGACAATGGTCTGAAGTCTCCCATCAGCCAACCACCTAATGGTCACTAGCAAAAGCGCAGGTTCCCAATTCCCTCTTCTTTGCAGGCTTGTCCGGCGAGATATCGAAGTCAAAGATATCCATCGGCAAACCCATCGTTGTGCAAGCATTCGGAATCTGCGCCACGTAAGTCGGTTAGATAGACCTCTAATCTTCTTCGCAAGGGAATACCCACGTCAACAATACCAGCGACGTGCCCTTGAACAGGTGCGCAGCTCAACAGCAAGTAAATTTGGTAATCGCTGTACCCGTACCGACGCAGGTACTCGATGCAGCGCAGGGCCGTCTGGCGATACGCCACGGTGGCGTCCATGTAGTGCTGCTTGCCGTGCTGGTCGACGCTGAAGCCCTCAAAGTAGATGTAGCGGCCAGGGCCGAACTGCGGCTCCACGGGTCCGGGCTGGTAGATGGGCGACTTCATGCCGAGCTGGGCCACGCCGCCCTTCATGACGGTAAACTTGATTGTGATGACGCCGGGCATCTCGATTGCGCCGCAGAAAGAGATCTCACCGTCGCCCTCTGCAACCATGTCCCTTGTCAGTTCCTTTTTGGTGGTAGCCGCGAGCATGAAGAGGAAGACTCACGCGAGAAATGCAAGTCGCCCACGCTAAACTTTGCACCCTTCACGTGCACAGGCAGGTATACTTTGCTCCCCCTGGACAAATTCTTGATATCGCAATTACCACCGTGCTCGGGGCGGCCAGGAATAGTGCGCGCACCCTCCTTGCCAACCTTCTCCTTCAGTGCCGCGTCCGCAGAACCAGCATGCACGTTGGTCGGCTGGGGCGGCTGGGCGACGATGCGGCCGCAACCGTCCATAGCCTGGATAAGTTCCCCCTCGCGCCGGTTCCACTCGGCCAGAACTTCAGCGGATGGGGCGCAGCCGAGGATGCCCGGGTGGATGAGGCCGGCGAAGCGGACACCCGGGATGTGGCGCGAGGAGCAGAAGATACCTTCGAAATCCCAGATGGCTTTGGCACTGTGAACGTGGAGTCACACCCTGTCAGCGTACCGCGCTCCCCGAACCGTTGATGAGGGAGCGAAAAAGAAACTCTCACGCTTTGGGATAAATATCGTCGAGGAACCCGCCGCCGTTGTCCTTGTCGAATACACCTGTGAAACCCCAAGGTTGTTCCTCCAGCGGCTGCACATCCTGGATCTCAACGAGGAGAACATCTCCCGGCTCCGCAGATTCGATCTCGAATGGTCCGGTAAGATAGTGGATCTTGGTTAGGTCGACGTTCTTCATGTCATCTGCACTATCGTTGTTCTTGATCTGGCCGCCAGTCCAGTCCACGCATTCGATCTTGACGACCTCGCCATTCTTAATCGTGCCAGCGAACGGGACTGTGAACGAATGAGTTTCAATAGGGGAAATTGAGTGGTTGCTACGAACTGTCGGGGTGCCACCGGTTCTGTTCCGCGTCAGGAATTGCTCGATGGTTGGAGCTGCCAATTTCTTACATGAAGCTGAGGCTGCTCTGCAGCGTCTTTATTCAAGTCGACCTTTGCCGCATAACGAACGTGTCTTGCCATTGTGAGCGTGTATTTCGAGCGGTGGAAGTGTAGTCTCTCCGCAAAAATGTCAGGAATCACAGTGGAGAGCAGAGATGCGGCAGAGAAGGACAGTGATGATTTAATTATGTTTTATCTGCGGGGTCGGTCGGAGGCAGAGGGGAAAATTAGCCTATCCGATGGCTAGAGTGGCATTGAGCAGCGGACTACCATGGCCAGATCATACCAATGGACAAACGGAAGCATTCAGACCCAAGCTCTTTCAGGCGATTGGCAGCGGCGGGCGGACGATAAGGCGGAGATAAAGCTCAGTGTTGTTAGTCAAGGGAGCTCTGAGGTGGGGTAGCTCAACCAGTGCGCGTCATGGCGCCCAAGCTCCACCGCGAGCCTGGAAAGCCACGGCCCAAGCGGAAGCAGCCCGGCCGTGCTATGTGCTCCGCATCGTGTAACGCCCTTTACAGATTTTGACAGGCCGCTTGCATGCTTACTTCGGCAACCATCGGTATCTCATTCCCTCCAGCCGACCAGCACGTGCGCACGTGTCCGACACACTTCTTTACGAAAACTTTTTGCTGGGAGTCTCCGGGTTGATGGACTCCTGCTTTGATGCCTCAGTCTGCACATTGTGCGCGTCAAGGTTGGCCAACGGCAGTGCCAAAAACTCGTGCTTGTTCTTCCATTGGATCTGGCTTTCGACGAAATGGGTGGCCTCGGCCTCCGCGGGCGCTGGCGGCGGGTCCGTAATTTTCGTAATCAGATATGCCGTCGATGCTTCGGCTACGCCGTAGATCAAGACACCGAGCAGAGGAATCTTGAGGAAGACGAAGAAGCCAACACCAAAACCGAACAGCACACCTTCGCGATCCTTGAACCAAGCTTTCTTTTGCTCACTTGTATATTTAATTCGGGCGAAGTACGGCTCGAGCTGTTCTTGTATTAGCAGGCGATCATTGTAGAGAATATTGAAGTATCCCTACCAGTTCTCTCATCAAGCTCCTCGACGAGAAGTATGATTGGAGGAAATGCACGAGATATCGTTTCGGCAGGAGTATGGAACTCCCGAAAATGATGAGAGCGGGCTCCAACCCAACGGATTTCTTGAAGGTATAGAAACTAGCAGCCGGGAGGACGAAGCGGCCCACGTACGGGAGTCCAGAGGCGAAGTATACGGCCAACGAGATTCCAGCTCTTTTGCCATACCTAGTGAGAAACGCAAGTATGGCTTCCATGGGCTTCTTCTTCTCGCTCGTATCACCGCGTTTGGGGTACATGCTCATGGTGGGGTAATACATGGCGCGAAGGTTGCGGGGGTCGTCGGTCTTGTGCTTTTGGATGTACGTTTGATCGACCCATTGGAGAGAGTTCATGAACCTGTGAAAACTCGGATTTAGTTTCTGAGTGACCGAAATGGCCGTAACGCAAGACTCACATGTCATCTAACGTCGGTGTAATGTAGCGCATCAACGACATGAGGAAGAAGGGAACCTGCAAAACCGAGTTCTCGATGAACTCGAGACCCTCGACGATATCCGTGTCCCATGTTGATCCCTCCGCATCCACAAACAGTGAGATGAACCACACGATCAACCTCACTCCGAATGTCTGTAGGCAGCAACGGTCAGCCGGGTGTCGCGGAAGACGTGGCGGAAAGGCGTACGGGGATTGCGATAATTAAGCGGATAACGATGCCAGCGAGTACGGCGAGGGCAGCTTGGCGGTAATGGTCTGAAGTAAATAGCGCTGGGTTCTGGAGGGCACGATTTGCTGAATACCAAGATTCCGTGTTAGCCGTTGCGCGAACGTAAGAATGCGAGGTGGGCACACTGACCGCCGACCAGAGTCAACTGGGCGCCTCTGATGATGGCATTGGGCTCGAAGTTGGACATTTCTAAAGCCTCCGCGGCGGGTCAGGTAAGAGGCGGGGTTTATGGAGGGGGAGATATCAATTTCGAAGCTCGCGCGATTCAGCTCCAGCTGCCTGCACCGCCTCGCTTATGACGTATCTGCTAGTTAATTGGCTGCCGGGTCCTGTGAGCTATTTGGCACACGCGCAACACCTTCAACCCCTCAGGCTACTTATCGCTGTTCACAACCAGTTGACATAACGCGCTTTCTCAAGCGACCCACTACCTATGAAATATTCCTCCGCTAAAAGTCTGGCGATGGGTCGGATTTTACTAAAGGCATATGAGATGGAGGGAGAAACTTTCGCAGCGGTCGATCTAAAACTCAACACGGCGTTTGGAGAAGGAATATCGGTCTTGCTTCAAGGCATTGGCAAGTTTCCTATTTACAAAGCTCATATTCAAAGCTCCGAAGTCAAATATTTACATAGAAAGAGTTAGTGGTGTTGTCAATGAGCCGCTCAAACATCGGCTTGCGTCGTGGCACCAATGGCATCACCAGAATTCGGCAGCAAGAAGGTGCTCGCCTTGACTCTGCCGTTCGACTCTCTTGCGCCCTTAAGCGTCGACAGGTCCACGCTCTTGAACGTGCTGTTTGCCCAAGTACCGCCAATATCCCACGAGTTACCACTGGCCTTGATGCCACTGGCGGTCAAGCTCGCCTGGCCAGCGCTGCCGCCGTTCAACGCTGCAATGTTCGACTTCAGCGTGCTGGGCGAGCTCCTGAAATTGAAGCCGGTATCGCCGTTGTTCCACGCAGTGTTCCTTTCGATGGTCATGGCGCCTGGGTTGCCGTTGTCGATGAAGCCCTTCTTCAGGTTCGAGAAGGCGATCGAATTGCGCACAATGTGGCCCGCAGGCTGGATGTCGACGTCAGAGCCACCGCCGCCGAGCTTGAAGCCGTTCCCATCACCCTGGAAGTCGGAGAAACCCCAGCGGTTGTAGCCGTTGCCCCACGAGTAGACTTCCTCGATTGTAACGGGAGACTCGAAGAGCCAGAGATCGAGGCCATCATCGACGTTGTCCCACAGGCGAGAGTTCCGGAGCGAGTTGCCTGTGCCGGAGCCCTCTTTGCAGGCGAAGCCGTCCGCGGATTCGCCATTCTTACGCGGATCCCGGTTTCGGTACGAGTCGAGGTAGATGACCGTGTTGTTCGAAGCCGATCCCTGGAGTTGGAAGCCGGTCTCGTAATTGTCGTGCGTCGAAAGCTTCTCATAGTAGTTGTGGGACGAGTCACGGGAGTACACGCCGTACGGACCGTTGATCAACCTGGAAAATGGTCAGAACGTGTTCTCAAAATCAACGTTGCTCTGGAAAGACGAACTCCAAGTTATAGAATTTCCAGTAGTTGCCCTTCTCAATGTGGAGGATACCCCTCTCGGCGTTGGGCAAGGATTCATCCAGTCCGTAAGGGGTACTAGTACAGAGCGTAATTTAGCGTGCTTATTTGAATTCCACGACTGTATCCGGAAACCTACCCGGGAAGTTGCTCGCCATCAATTATGACTGCCTCATTCTGATAGGAGCGAAGGGTGATAGGGGCTGTGGCGGTGCCGCTCTTGGTGATCTGGATGTTGGTGGTCGGCTTGTAGGTACCAGCACGAAGGTGAATGGTATCGCCAGCCTTTGCAACATTGACCGCGGACTGAATGGAGCCAAAGGGTGCTGTGATGGAGCCAGTTCCTGTGCCAGTTGGGGAAACGTAGATATCAGCGGCCTGGGCGCTGCCAAGCAGAAGTGTCAAGACAGCGATGGTCGTGTAGGAACGCGTGGTAGACATGATCGCTGAGTCACTGGTTCTTTAAGCTTGAAAAAAGACTTAATGAACAACCTTGTCTGTTGGTAGCAGCTACGAAGATCGGCCAGCTATAGGGAAATGCCTGGAATATATAGCTCCCTCGCTTATGAGCCATGTCGCCATCAGAGGAGTCCTTTCATAGCTTTCACTCACCCCTGCCCAGCCCTACAAAACCAGCCGGTGTGCCCTGCAATGTGTTTGGTGGAGACAACAGAGTTGGCTGGAACGTTTAGGGCCGTGCGCAAGGCTAAGCGTTTTGATGTTGGTTGACAGGATACGAGTTTTCGGACTGTTTACTAAATCTACGTCGTTTTGTAGTCCAACGGTTGATTTGTAGAAGTCTGGACCCAGTCAGCGCCAGGCAAACAGCATACGTAAAGGTTAATTGTTGGGACGCCCGTCTAGTATCACTAGTACTGACGCTTCTGCCAGCACTACATATAGCCATTGTTCGTTTTCCCGCCGCTCCTTTGTGATATGGCCGTCTTCTTAGCTTGTAGGCTGTTTTGAGAGGAAAAGACAGATTGAAAGATATCACCTCCGCAAGACAAATTGTGCGCGCCTGCTGCTATGTAATCGTAGTTACCATCATTATCGGGAAGTCGGTAACATGAAGCATACCTCAAAACGTATGGACATATCCTGCCAATGACCCAACTGCTCGGCAAATCATTTGTTCCTCTAATCATTTTTCTCTCGCATGAAATGCTCTATCTCCGTTCCTGGTCTCCAAGTAGTAAGTTTGCGGGGATGTTGTTTGACTTGGCATCTTGGCGCTCTGCACTTGGGGGACGGTTGCCGACCATCTTCCACCAGTTGTAGCCGCCCCAGCTCGCTGATCCCTTTCCCAATGGTCCGCCGGCAATCAGGAGAACCGTGCCGACGGAAGTTTTTGGACTACCATAGAGTCGTGTGCTCTTGCTCTCAGATGGCGAACGCGGAGGGGACGGGGATGCTGGCGGGATTCTCGGCGTTTTTGACGATTTGCTTCGCTGAAAATGCTCACCAGATCATGAAAAGAGAGACTTAGCCTTTGGGTGGTTACGAGCTTAGAAGAATCTGCTAATGGACAGTCTGTTGAGTTCTCGTCTACTCCAGGAAATTGATGAAAGGCTATTCCCATAAAGCTGGATAGTCTCCGATCTCATACTGGAATCGAAATTACGCGAAGCTTTAGTGAAGGCTTGAACGTGCGCTAGAACCCGAGTCGAACGTTCTGATGGCCCATTTGTACAATACGAACCAGGATGAATGATCAGATGAGACAATGTGGGTCTGGTCAGTGAGAGCTACGAGAGTCTACAAGCGCATTTCACACTCTAGGGCTCTGTGATGGCTTAGCGACACAGGATAAGTGTTCAAACGACATAAGTAAGCTCTGTACAAAGCAAAAGACCCTCATGTATGTACTTACACGGTAGATCTACCGATATGACTCCCATAGACCCGCATGTCAAGCATGCACGTCATAACTGGTGAGACGAGTGGAACACCAGGTTTCGGCTCCCTCAGGTCAGCCAAATATTCTTCCCGCCTTCTCATCCCACTCGTCGTCCCATCTTTTTGCGCATTCCTGTAATGCCCCTTCTTTCAACCTCGCTAATTCTTCGTCCCTTGTGAATAGCTCCAACAGCAACCCCCTTAGCTCTTCAGAGCTACCGAAGCCCCTGCCGTTGATACCTTCCTTGACAAGCTCAGGCCATGCCTCGAACCGGCTCCAGCCCACGACCGGCAAGCCAGCACCGAACATGTCGACAACCTTCATAGGAAGATCCACGCCCGACGACGACATATGTAGGGAGACACCTAGATCTGCGTAGCTGAGCAACGAGGCATAATCCTCCATGGCGAGCCAGGCTGTGCGAATGCGCACACACTCAAGCATTTTCTCGGACTCCATTGCAGCAATCCGTGATAGGTAACAGTCCTTCTGCGGACCCTTACCCGTAATCACGGCAAGGACCGTCGGTAGATTCCTCGCCACTGCAATTTTAGAGTATCCAGCCAAAGCATCGAGTAGGATGGAGAAATCCTCATCGGCGGTCCAAGAGGTTGAGCTGACAAGAATTCTGGATGGCCCCTTTTCCTCAGGCCAGCCCAAGCGCCGCGACAAATCCCGGAATCCAGATTGGCGAGCTTCTACCGAACGGCAAGGTTGGAAATGTGCTGGTGGCCGATCATACAAAGGAACAACGTGTTGTCTGCCATGTCTTTCCCGCAGGATACGGGCCATAGCCTCTGTGACGGTGAAGTTGATGGGCGCACTTCGAGAAACAGCATACTCATACTTCTCAGAGATTTGGACCAGTGGATGCTTTGAGCCGAGCTTCAAGGCAAGGATGGAATGTCCAAAATTGTGCCAATCGATGCACAGAGATGTATTTCGCAATGTGCAGACGATATGGGCCACGAGTAGGGTTGGTATCGACGGTGGGTTCTGTATCATTTTGGTCAGAATATTTCTTACGAAAGATGTTCGCGACTAATGCCCCTCGCCTCGGGATCTTCTCCAGTGTCATGGAAAGATTGTTCAAACTTGGGGGAAGGGGGGGGGGAGATAACCACAGGCTGTTGAGCAAAGTTGATTTTGAACACGGAAGGTAGACAGAAAAACATTTATACAACAACAGCAGCAGCAGAAGAAGAAAGGCAAGTAAAGTCGAACACATACTTGCACCAATGTAAACTTCGCTGGCGCTGTGCGATACGCGAGAGCAGAAAATAGGCCCCAAGTCTGCCATAAGACTTTCAGAGGAGCCATGCCTAGAAACAGCAGCTTGCTATCGGTCTGGAAGCGTCTCGGCCACGGCGGAATAGCAACAACATTGACCCTAGCATTGGATTCGAGAAATGGGTGCAATTCGGATTCTGCAGCAGGTTCAGCAGCAAGATTAATTTCAAGAAGTCAGAGCCCGTGAACCTTTGTACCCTATGATATTGACATGGTGTCCTTTCTTCGCCAAACTGATAGCATGATACTGCATTCGCGGGCTCCGGCCAATGTCTCCCAGGACGACGACGTGCACAGTGGACCCGGCGACATTGGAAGAGGCTGAGGAATACCGGGATGGTTTGAGCAGCACGACGCCGATGCCCAAAAAGGCAACAGCGCCAAGAAGAATCCAAATCAAGACCATAATAGAGCTGGACGGCGGAAGACCGGAGAGGGTGTGGTAACGTGGTCGAACGGAAGCGAGTTGGGCGCTCGTGACAAGACGGCGGAAATTATTGGCGTCACCTCACTGAATAGAGTTGAGTGGCTAATTTTGGCATGGGGAGCGGTACCTCGAGCGGATCGCGCAGCAACGGCGGCGGGGCGGTTGACAGGCGTCAGAGAGGTGGTTGACAGAGTCTTGAGCGCGGCGCTACACTAGCGGAAGCGGGTACGTACGGTACGTGCCAATACATGCAGGTGAAGCAAGCAAGCAGGCACACCTGCAGCGGCGGGCGTGCGGGCGGCGTTTGTTTCGCGGGCGCGAATCTGGGCCCCGCGCGCCACGGGGCAAGCCACAGCTGACAGGGTTCATCGCAGACGGTGCAGGGCTACGGCTGCCGGCGCCAGGCGCGTCGAGCTCCAGCTTGGGTGCACCCCTGAGACCGAGGGTGCGCCTCGTCCAAACCCGGCGAGCGCCGCGCCCAGGCGACCATTGAGCGCTGCATCCCACGGGGCGCCCTTCCGCGCTCTTTCACGAACTGCGCATCCTACGGTCCTTGCCCCTGTGACGCGTCGGTGCTGCTTCTCCGCAGAGACAGCTCCAGCGGCATTCCGATAACGACCCAGGACCCCAACACCACCGCGCCCGCCCAAGCCCCGGACCACGAGCCTGAATGGCCTCCACCAGCGCCACCTACGCGCTTCCTCTCGATTCTTCACTTCACCTTCATCCGCAGCATGGACAAGGCCACGCCCACCACTATAGCAACTCTCTGCTGCCCGACCGGTCGCCAAACTGGTCTCCTCACAACGGCGCTACCTTGAAGAAGGCGCATTCGCACGGCTGTCTCCAAGCTCCTGCGACTGCGCCTGCGCCCCTCGCACCCACCGCCCAGTCCTCGGGCAGCGCTCTTCTCCCTGTCCCGGACGCCTTCAGCACCACTTCCTTCCCCGCTATGAAGGGCCGTCCGAAGCGCCCGCGAGGCGAGTCTGATCTTGGCCGCCCCGCCTCAGCTGGTTCCGTCGAGACTACTTCCGGCTACGGTTTTCCGCCTGTGGAGAAGCACGCAGACGATCCAGTGTAAGTGGTGGTCGCACGTATCAATTGAGGGTCTCAACTTGCTCACTGGCTGTCAGTCGCACCAACAGGCTGATCGAAATCATGACCGGAGCCCTGATGCTTCTACCCTATATTCTCTCTTCATTGGCATTCACCACGAATCCTCAACCTTCTACACCCGATGCAACGTCTGATTCCGCCTTCGACCGTTTACGCGCCGCTGTGTCGGAGGATAGATCGTCTCTAGGCCTCACTCAGGAACGGCAACGCTCGGCATTCCTCGAAGCATGCATTCTTGCCTCTGGTACACTCCTGCTCACTGCGCTTCTGGCAAAGTTGAGATTCAACGATCGGACACTTAACCGCAGAAAAGCGAAGTTTGGAGAAAAGGCGGAGCCAACGGCTTTTCTGGGCCAAGCCAAGCAAGTAGCAACGAGTGCTCTCAGTGTCGGCTTGCCCTTCTATGCCGCAGCGCAACTTGGTGGCATGCGTACGGGCTTAACTATTTTGTCTGTCATTGCCTGTGGTGTGTGTGGCACCAGCGCATCGTGTGCTGCGCCCCGACCTGTCTTGGCTGCTCAGCGCATGGTCCAAGAGAAGAAGCTACTTTGCGCTTATCTTGGATTGGGCCTTATCTACGACCTACTAGGTTTCTCGGTTTCAATGACCGCATGGCAGTTATGGACGGGTTATCTGGCACTTGTGACGATCATTTTCGCCCTACCGCCGCCCATGCCGATCACCATCCATGCTACTCCACCGCCTGCGCAGGCCAACGGGATCAACCGCGGCCTTTCGCCATTGATCGAAAGCCCAGACAAAGCGCCAGCAGTGCTCAGTCCTACTTCAGTCACCGCATCCCCTATCGTCCTCACAAAGGAAGACGTAAATATCACTTTCATGTCAGGAGCACTCCTCACTGGGCTCACGATAATAGTCTATTTAACCTTACAGACGGCTCCTTCATTTACGACTTCTGTAACTATCTTGTCGATTCTCTCTGTAGCCTCTGCTGCGAGCTTCTACACATTCGCAAGGCCTCCAACTTTGCGATCCTCACAGATACCAGGGGTTGCTGCTGGGTGTGTCTTAACTGGGGTAACTGGACTGTTACTTCATTCGGATTCTTGGACATCTGTATTCGCTGATGTTCTATTTCCTGGCCTCACATATCTTACTGTCTCTCGTGAAGCAGGGTTGACTTCTCCGTCCCATCACCATGATCACAACCATGATCACGGCCATAAGAGCCACCATCACCACCACGCACATGGCCCGCATGCCCATGATAAGCACTCTAAATTCACAGGGTTTCTCTTAAGGAGTGTAGAGTCTGGTGGACTTGTCCACAGCATCCTGGTCGAGAAAGATTCACGTCGGATCGCTTACTTTGGTTGGTTAGTATACGCGCTTGAAATGCTTTGTATCTTGAGGAACATTACTGACGAAACCATAGCCTAAATCTCGCTTTCATGGCAGTCCAATTCTTCTATGGCTTCGTGACCGGATCTTTGGGATTGCTCACAGACAGTATCCACATGTTTTTCGACTGTGCTGGATTGGCTGTGGGACTCATCGCTGCCGTCATGAGCAAGTGGCCGCCGAATGCCCGATTCCCTTACGGCTACGGCAAGATTGACACTCTATCTGGTTTCGCCAATGGAATATTCCTTATGTAGGACTATCCTCATGCACTCTATCTATGAAGTACTGACAAGGGATGTAGACTCGTGAGCTTCGAAATTATCCTTGACGCCTTTGAGCGCATTTGGGAAGGCCACGAGCTCCGTCGTCTGGATGAGCTTCTAGTGGTTAGTGTCCTCGGTCTCATCGTGAACATTGTCGGACTCACAGCTATGGGTCATGCTCACGCGCATGCGCATGGCGGCCATGATCACCATCATCACGGCGACGAAAACATGCAAGGGATCTTCCTCCATATTCTGGCAGACGCATTGGGCTCTGTTGCAGTCATCATTTCAACCCTTCTTACCAAATGGAACGGCTGGGGTGGCTGGGATCCTCTCGCATCATCAATCATTGCCCTTCTTATCTTCTTCTCTGCCCTGCCACTCACTCTGGGATCCGGTATGCGGCTATTACTTTGCAATAACCAACAGGTTGAGGATGCACTGAAGGATGCCCTTCGAGATCTCAATTCCATCCGCGGAGTCGTCAGTTACAGCGCCCCTCGATTTTGGATCGAAGATATGGGTGCTGTGCATGCCCACGCCCATGATTGTGGACACGGCCATGAACATGATCACAGCCATAGCCATAGCCATGATCATGAACACGAACACGAACATCCTCACTCTCACTCACATGACCATGGCCATGCACATTCTCATAGTCATGGCCATGACCACGATCACAATCACGACCATATGGAACAGAAAATCCTAGGAATTATTCATGTCATTGCCGCGAAGACAGCGGATTTAGAAGATGTTCGGCAACGCACAGCTCAGTTCCTTGCAGAGAAGAAGCTAGATGTGTTCGTCCACGTCGAAAGAGAAGGCGACAGGTGCTGGTGCGAAGGTGGCCAAAATTTCTAGCGTTACAAAAATGTGCGTTTTCTTCTCTAGAGGGTCCGCCCGACTGTTCTGCATACATAGGGGTTTGGGAAGATTCATTCTACTGATATCATATGCCTTGTTATGGGGTTCATTGCGCTTCTAATTGGCGTTTCTTCCGTCATTGTGGATTTCTGCTGTTCACCGCCTGTGTAATCTTAGCCGCGCGTTCTCGAAATTGGGCTGCGTTGATGAAGCGAATCCGGTGTATCATAGCAAGAAGGGAAAGGTGATATAAGCGAAACACGTTGGGAGACTTGTGCCGCTGATAAGAGTCGTGATACAATTTAAAGTGGTCGCCAAAACAGGTAAGTAGCTGCCGCTGACTCGTACCATTGGCTGCGTCCACTTCTGACAGCCAGTCTGCACTGGGACCTTCTATGCCCCGCTAATAAAGTGGGGTGTCTTCAGCTTTCGCCCTCTCCATCCTGGATCCCCAGCATATAGCTACCCCTGCGTTGCGGCTCACGATCTGTGTCATTGCGGCTGGCATCTACATAGAAGACTCGCAGCTATCGCCCGTTGGAGATATACAGGTCCGTCCTCTTCCGCTCTTTATGCCATAAGTTCCATCACTGCACCAAGCGCATCATTTCTATACACAAGCCTCTATTCTTGCTTTGTAGCAAGAGCGCACACCAGGGGCATAAGATAGCGACAATGTGCCTATTCCTCGTCGACTTGCAAAAGTTCACGGATCTAGCTGCCCATTGTGCAGGATTCTTCTCAATGCCCTTCTTCCATCCATCCGGGCTACTTCGATGTGCTTCTTATTAAAGACATCACTAGACATTGCTATAAACTGCATTAATCGTTTCTTCTTTTCTCTTTCTAGATAGACTGAAAAGGTCGTCGTCTGCGGTCCAAGCCCGATACTGACGCTCTCTGGATAACAACAGCAGGAACACTGGGAACTCGAGCTTCTGTAAAGCATCAGGATGTCTGCGGAAGGACCCGTATCGTCAATTCCCCGGCCAGAGCGGGATGAGCAATCGCATCGCCAACAGGCGCCAACGGTCTCGATAGTGCCATCTAGCTTAAGCGGGAAGACGGCGATAGTGTCTGGAAGCTGCCATGGCATTGGAGCTGCAATAGTGAAAGAATTGTCGGCCAGAGGTGCTTACGTCGGTACGATTGAAAACAATACCGTCTAGCACATTCAAATTCTGCCTCTCCTTTCTCAAACTCCCGACGAAACGATTTATATGCTGATGTATCCAACTACCCGTAGTGATTAACTATCCCGACCCGTCCCTGGAGGAAGAGGCGCGCATACTCCAGTCAACACTCCGCAACCCCTCCACAGCCATCTGTGCTGACCTCTCCACGCCGACGGGTGCAGCAAGCCTTGTTCAACGAGCCCTCATTGACCTCAATGTCTCAACGATCGATATCCTGGTCAACAATGCCGCACGTATCGTACTCAAACCTCTCGACAAGCTCACTCTCGAAGATTATCACACTATGTTCGATCTCAACATCCGAGGTTATTTCCTCCTAACGCAGGCTGCGCTGCCGTACCTCCCGAAGAAGAATGTCGATGGCACGGGGGGTGGTGGAAGAATTGTGAACCTCTGCAGCGGAGCCGCGAGGATGCCGGGGATGAACCAGAGTTTGTATGCTGCGACTAAGGGTGCGATCGAGAGTTTCTCGAAAGGTTTGGCAGTAGAGCTACCGCCGAAGGTAACGTTCCATTCCGCGTGCTTCCTATACTTATCCTCCTTGAGGGAGGACCAACCGAGTACGTTATCACTGACAATGTGTCTAGTACGGTTGCACGGTCAACTGCGTTTCCCCAGGTATCGTAGAGACTCCTGGAATGCGCGCGTCCATGACACCCGAGGAGTGGCAGTACATCAAACCACAGATCGAGTTGATGACGCCGGTGGGCTCGCGCGCTGGGGCGACGGACGAGGTAGCATGGGCGGTGGCGTTCCTGTGCGAGGAACGGTCGAGATTCGTAAATGGAGAGACGATGTTTGTGACGGGAGGCCTTGTTCTGGCCTGAAACAGCAGAGACTCTTTCTAAGCGAACGCTATTGCTGGTGAGCGTTCTTAAGTCAAGGTTGTAGAAGGTAGAGGCAACATGAGGGACTCTGGAGATGGATATGTTGATGAGGTTAATAGGTTGAAATAGGGGTGTTCTAACCTTCTATAGAGTCGTGACTAATATGAGTATATTTTAGGGTCTACAAGCTAGTGGAGTATTATTGTGTCCTTTTTTTTTTGTCCGAGTTATGGTCGTGTATGGGAAAGGTATGCCTGGTTGTGATCGATGACCGCATGCATGACCGGGGGGCCCTGGCTGCGATGTTTTTCTTTTTAGCTGCACGTCATTGCGCTGCTCTTGCCCGCGTCGCTTCTACTCGCGTCGCGTCAACTACCGAACCCTTCACGAGCCGATGTCGACAGCAGCTCTAATGCTGCCAGCAACGCTCTCTTAGGCAACGCTTTTGCCGTCATGCACGAGGCAATCATACTTGCTAACTGGCCATCGTGCCTCAACAGCCTCGCCTGGTCGCAAGATTGCATCCTCGCTCTCGCGGCCGGCGAGACAGTGGAGATACTGGTAAGCGCTCAGCCTCACTCTATGCGCCAATCTGCTGATGAGTCCTCAGATCCCAGTACTGCGTGCGGACAGCGAAGAGGTTGATACGGGCCTTCAGGGTACCCAGCAGTGGGTCAATGTCCACCTCAAAACCCACCTTTTCACCTCGAGCGAAGTACCTCCCATCGACCCACTGCCATCCCGCGCAAACTCTGTCGGCGAAGAGATATCCACTAGCGACACCGCCGCCGTAGAATGGTCTCCGCCAGGCCTCGCGAAACATGCGAGATGTGCTCTCGCTGTGCTTACAACGAATCTCTGCCTGGCCATCTGGGTCTCAGACGCTGACCCCAGAATCACTAGAAGCTGGAAGCGCGCGCTGATCGTGAACCACGAACTGGAAAGATACTGTCAGGCTGTATACTGTGAAGAGGTGATTAGGCCTGAGCTTGACTGGGAGACTAGGCGCAGGCTGCGAAGACGGATTCGGTCTTTTGCTTGGAGCCCCCAACTGCGCTCCTCGCAGACCTCTAATCATTCCATTCAAGATGCACAGTTTCCTGTCAATGGTAGCTTCATTGCAGTATCAAATGACTATAACGATGTAGTCATTCTGCGTATTGAATCCCCTTTCAGCTTATTCAGCCCTTCAACAACCAAGTGGTCAGCTCACGCAGTGGCGCACTTTTCACTTGAACCAAAACTCAATCTACATCCGAACCCACGACCTGTCCTCCTTGATGAGATTTTAAGCGAACAGCGCTACATTAGCAATCTTGCATGGAGCCCGTGGACGACAAGCCAGGATGGCGTTCTTGTGGCACTTTTGGCTTACACGACAAATTCCAGTATCCACTTGAGACACGTTCGCTCATCAGCCTTCTCTCTGGACATGGATTTCGATCCAGCTGATGTGTTTTCGGATACGTCCGTTGGTACAAGGAACACGCATCTGCTCCGCTGGATGCCCAAGGCTTGCGGTGAAGTCCAATATCTCGTGGCTTTCTCTCAGTCTGGTGCATTCTGTTACGAAGTCCCGACCAAGGATCCTTCAAAGACGGTTGTATCAAGCCATGACCTGGACAAAAGATGGGACCTGATCGCTGGTAAGTAACCACATCAGAACGCAGCGCACATGCTCTTAATCTATTCATGCCTTCCTCCTTTCTTCCGCTATGTCAGCCAGCTAACTACGAAAGTGATATATAGGATGCGCGTTCAATGGCTTTAGCAACGAGCATCCTGAGGTTCAGTTTACATCACAGATTATTGCCCCAATAGCAGCAACAGCTGAGTTCAAATTGCCCATCGAATCGAATAGCCAGACGCAAGCCCCTCCGTTCCAGCTGAGCATCCGCGAGAGCGAGAAGCTTTTCAGCGCTGAGAATGAGCTAGCGGGCCACACCTTGACGAAAGCCTGGGCTATGTGTTCTTCACCCATGGGCGATCTGGTTGCATCCGGAGTATCATTCCATCCTGGTGATATGGTTGAGTACACCATATCGGCCACTTCAAGAACACATATCGGAATCCAACCTTTTAGAACTGCTTCTAGCTCCTTCTCTTTACCTAGAAGCGGAGGTCACTGTCCAGTCGAAGGTACTCTCTCTGATCCGTGATTAATGTATAACGTACTAATATCATAATAGACCTGAGCGCAGAGACACTGATCTACTGTGCGAAAACTTGGCTAGAAGAGCTGCCTGAAGAAAATAGAGTAGAAGTTGCTGTACGGGAAACCATATTGGCCCAATTTTGGGTCGCTTTGGGCCTTTCAAACAACAGCAGCAAGCCTTCTGGGAAGTAAGTGGCACCCGCTCAAAGTACCATCCCCTTCCTCTACTGACGATAGTGTCACAGGTATCCTGAAGCAAAAGGCGATCGTCTGAGCCTCCAGGAGCAAACATCGCTTGTGGAGACCTTGAGGCGAGCCGTCATGTTCGATGACGAGGAAATTTTAAAGCAGAGATACGGTCGCCTAGTAACCTTGTTCTACAACCCTAAAGGAACTACGCAGTCGGATGATGCGCCTGCGATCCAGAAGCTCGTCATCGAGGTACTTAAGCTACCGAAGTCATCCTACAAAGACAGCGAAATTAGCAGAAAGATCAGGTCAGTTTACGCTTCTATGCTTCCGTGGCTCTCGGATGCCGAGCCCGAGAGTATGGATGACAGTGCCGCGGAGACTTCGGCAGATAAGCACGTGGAAAAATGTGAAATTTGCGAAGACATCATTGGTTTCGAAAGTTTTGCATGGGCACGTTGCGGTCAAGGCCATGAGTTTGGTGAGTTCATCTTGAGACCGGCCTCTCCTTCTCTCTTGACTTGTTAAGGCTCACGCGGGTACCTGCAGTTCGCTGCTCCCTCACATTCCTCGCCATTCAGGCACCTGGCATCTCCAAACTGTGCGGAATTTGTGGTAAGCGCTATTTGAATGAGGAGTACCTCAGGAGTACGGACCGGTCAATAGAAACAGGAAATCCTCAGGAACTTGAAGGCGAGGATCATCAGGACTTTATCACGCGGGATATCGACGGGGTCCAAGAAGGGGCCATTCTTCCCTCGACTGAAACCAACGGAACCGGTGAAGGCATCGCCAAGCAAGGAGAAGAAGCTGCACAAGGTGCAGCAGTGGCGATGGCTGATAAGGCTCTGTCGCCGATCACTTTAGCGCGGATCCTTTTCACAGCTTGCGATGTGTGCATATACTGCGGTGGAAAGTTCGTTGGATGATTGCTAAGTCCGAGCAAATCCGGTTGGATCATAGCAAAGCGTTGCCCTCGGTGTGTAAGCTCACTGCTCCCTTTCTCTTCCAAACCGGGAGCGGCTGAAATACCAAAGAATGCGGATGTCCATTCCGCCAAGCCTTTTTCCACCCCACCTCCAACATCCCTTGCAGTCCGTTTGCCTGGAAATTTGGCTCGCTGCTGCTCTACCGCCGCAACCGTTGATTGTCAGTGATTGGATTGTCGGGTCCTCTTTTTCTAATTTGAGACGGAGCGGCTCGTTTGCCCACCCATACACCGCCTCGCTGCTTTATTTGTTCCCCGTGATTGTCGTCGTTCTTGGGAATCCTGCTGGTTTCAGATGAGAGACAAGTAACGGTGAATAACCGTTGCGGACCTGGACCTGTCTACTCGTTCTTATTCCGGACTCTGCCCACCGACTGTCCCTCGTTTCATTGTCCGGCTTTCTATGCTGTGATTTTTTGGTCACCCGTTTAGAGCAAGTTGGATGATGATTCGTACTCGGCCGTCACTCCCACACTCTTTAGCAGGATAGTCGTGTGCTCTTCCCGTGCGTAGTCCCACGGAACGAGCAGATATAGGACCAACCTCTTTCCATATCTCCCAGTCTCTCGTCTCTACTTCTTACCCACCTATCCCACCACATTCAAGCCGGGGAAAAAAAAAAAGATTTGCATCGTGAGCGGATTCCGAGATGAACTTCACCCGTCTCCGCCTGTCCAGCTCGCCGGCAGTGTCCGCGCACATCATCGACGCGCCTTCCAGCCCTACCAAATCCGTCTACCTCGATATGGACGAGACCACCCCGATATCCCCACAGATGTCGTCCGACCCGTACACCCTCAGCGACACCCCGTCCGCGCGCACGTCGACCACCAATACCACGACCAACCCACCAGCAGCCACAGCAACTGCAGCGCCACAGGAACCGCCGTCCGCCCGCCGCACCAACTTCTTCGACTCGGACAGCTCCGAAGACGAAGCGGGCGGCGACGCCGACGACCTCGCCTTCTCCCAGCGCCACAGCCTCGTCTCCGCCTCCCCTGCCCCGGGCCTCGGCAACCACCTCGGCGACGCCCACCGCGGCCGCTCCCGTGCGCGCTCCCCCTACACGCCCCGCTCAGGCTCCGCGACACAGCCTGCCGGACGCAGCAGCAGCAGCAGGAGCCGCCGCCGCCACCGCAAGGACGCGTGCTATCTGGGCGTGCGGCCGGAAGAGTACGCGTTCATGTGCGGGACGCGGCCGACGTCGAGCGTGATCGTGATGGATGCGGGGGAGGAGGAAGAGGAGGAAGAGGAGAAGGGAGGAGGCGATGGTGGTCCGAGGAGCCCTCTGCTCGGGAGCGGGTACGATGGGTATACGCGGTACGACGTGCCTTCGCCGCCGCGGTCGTCGTTGGGGCACCTGCAGCAACAGAGGCAGACGTTGCGGCCGGAAGGGTCGAATCCCAAGCATGTCCCATTTGGGGCGCCGGATCTGGCAGTTGCGGCGAGGAGGGTGTTGGCGGAGAGGGATCGGAGGAGGAGGGAGGGGCCGGTGGAGCTGGCGAGAGGGAGGGCAAGTTCGAGCATTGTGCCGCCGAGTGTGAGTGAGTATGATGAGGATATGAGCGTGGAGGGCAGATCGGTATCGTTTAGAGGGCGA
This sequence comes from Neoscytalidium dimidiatum, assembly GCA_037367355.1. Lineage (NCBI taxonomy): Eukaryota > Fungi > Ascomycota > Dothideomycetes > Botryosphaeriales > Botryosphaeriaceae > Neoscytalidium > Neoscytalidium dimidiatum. The sequence goes on along the minus strand of CM074705.1, from coordinate 808,355 downwards.
GGAGGGGATGGAGAGGTCGGGATGGGAAGTCCGGCGCGAAGTGGCGAGAAGGGGGTTGTGAGCAACGGCGTGGTGGCGGGAACTGCGTTCCCGCAGAGCAAAACGGACGACAATATTCTCGGTGTCCACGCCATCACACTGCAGGCGCTGCTACGGAATGAAGAAGGTCTGCAGATGAGCGTCTCTTCCGTAAGACGTAAGAGCACGTCGTCCGAATTTAGTCGGAGGGAGATATTGAAGCTGCAAGGAAAGCTGTTACAGCAGCCGCAGGATTCGGTGACATCGCTGCCTCCACCCGTTCCGGAAATACCGCCTATGGTGCAGATTCAGTCTCCGAAGAGGGTTGCCGTTGTGCCGCCACCGATTGATATCAATAGGTCGAGAGAGAGTAGGGGTGAGAAAAAAGTCAAAACACCATATCCGTTCCACCATCACAAGAACCTGCCGAAGACGCTGGGGAGCCCTGGATTCCCTCCACCAAAAGCAAAGGATACAGTTCTAACGCTGAGCATCCGTCGACGCAAAAGTGTGCTCTCGACCCGCGTTGCGCGATTGTTGTTGCCGGCTGAATTGCTTGAGGGTAACTACTATACTGCCAACAGCTTCAGTGACGATATTGCCCCTGACAAGAGGCCTCCCCCCGTCTTTGACGACGCCGCATTCTTCAAGCAGCTCCGCACCGATTACGCGCACCTCGCAGGGCGATGGTGGCGCTTCTTCAGCGCCCGCTCTTTGCATCGAATCACCGTCGGCCACACCACCGCCTGGTCTGCGACCGAGAGCTGCCCGGGCCCGTCCGCCTGCGGCGGTGGCGGCTGCTGTCCAGCTGCACAAGCCGCGCACGGAGGAAGTGGCCCGCTCCAGCTACGGCAGCAACGGCATGGCGGCTGCTCAGCGGCCACGCCCAGCGGCATCTACCACGTTCGCAGCCCCCGGTTCCTGGCTAGCCAGGGCCTAAAGGACACGTTTTCCGAGGAGAATCTGCTCGCGCATTTTCGCAACCCGCACAAAGGGCGCAGTAGGTTCGCATGGGTACTCTGGGCTAGCCGGCTGGCGGGTCTGCACGAGCAGCCGGATTTGTCGAGCTGGAGGGCGGTGCAGCGGCAATGGCCAAGGAGTGGCGATTGGAGGGATAGGGAGCTGCCGCCGACACCCAGTGGTGGTGTGGTTGGTAAGTCGGTGGATGCGTCGGGGCACACGCCGAGTACTACCACCGCAGCATTGGCGGGCGGCGGGAGCGAGAGTGAGAGTAAAGATGACGTATTCGTGGTTAACGCTGCTGCAGCGGAGCTTGGGATCGCTGGTGAGATCGGACCTGGGCATAGTGTTGCCACGCTGGAGTTTGTGGAGGGCTGGAGCGTTGGGCGGATTTTGGCGGCGGTGCTGCTGGTGTTGCTGCTGGCAGCGGCAGGCATTGTGTTGTGGATTCTGTTTGGAAGCGGAGTACTGGTGGAGGGTTTCAGGGGGAGCGGTGCTAGGGTCGGCACAGCGGTGTTAATTGGAGCGGGAGTGCTGCTGTTTGGGTGGACGTTGGTGTTGGCGTGGATGGGAGTGAGTTGGTGCGTTGTATAATGAAACTAGTGTAGAATGTGTTGACAGAACAGCTGACATGTAGAGAGCCTTTTAATGACATAACAGCACGAGTCCTTCCGGCACAAGGCGGCGAATGAACCAACAAAAACGGTGCAGGAGGACATTATCGAGTGTCCGTCATTTGGTGCCAGTCTCTTAACGGTGGCCCGATTGGGAATATTTCTAAAGAAAATCGACTAATGAGGTAGCACGCTGTAACGGTAACGAAAGGTGGTAGGAAGATAGATAGCTCTTCGACCCATAACGATTGACGTCTGGAGTCAATGCAGTCGTTTCGCCGACATTGGCGACTGAGCCGAGGCCCGAGCACTGGTAGATGGTAGAGGCATGCTTCAGCTGGGAGTATTCAGCAGTCGGCTACCTCACAGTAAGCTATGGGACACCTGTGTTTATAGGATCGACCTCCACATCCTGGACTAGTGAGAGGATTAGGAGAAGTAGACGTGTTTATGCAGCAGAATAGCTCGTATCTGATGATTGGTGCAGGGGCGGCGGGGGGCCGTCTTGTCCAGCTCTTGCCATGGCTGGAGCAGAGATCTGGCAGCGGCATCTCGAGCAGCGTCAGTGACCGAGAAGCGATCTTGAAAGCGTGAAGATGGAGTCGTGGGGATAGAGAGCGGAGGGGGTGTGGTGAGATTTACGTGTGTGTTCGGGGACGGGGAGGGACGGCGGAGCAGGGGCTGCATGGGCATGGGGCAAGGGCCGACCGACTCGGGCTGGCCTGCTGGCCTGGCCGCAGCTCCCTTTCGCGCCGCGCTAGTGGCCGTGATCGTCTCTATGCATTGGACAGCTAAGCCATAAACTTGCCCGCAATCACATCCCGGCTTCAAAGCTCACCTCCGCCAGATTTTTCGGCGCTCCCGAGACTATGCTCTGCCTTCTCACGCTCGCTTGATCCCCGAAGTCCTCCGCTCCATTTCCCTCCCCGCCGCCCGCGCCCCGAGTCCGCGTCATCCTCCCGCCCTCCCAGGCCCGCCGAAGCCACCGTTGCGCCAGTCATGGCCGACTTCAGCATGTACCACGCCTTGGGCGCCCATTCGCCCAGCACCGCCAACGGTCCTCCGCCGCCGCCGCAGCAGCAGCAACAACAACAACAGCAGCAGAACCAGAATCAATTCCGCCCGCCTGTCGCCCCGAGCCCGGGAGGCTACCAGCAAACTGGCTCGTCCTACAGCAATGCCCCTCCGAACCACTACGGCTCGCCGCAGCCGCCACACGCCGGCACCCCTCAGCAGAACCAAGGCTACTTTCCTCCACAGCCGCAGCCATCGCCAGGCCAGGCCGACATGTCGGGTCTGACACAACAAATGGGAGGCATGGGGCTGGGTGCGGAAGCCCAAGGCCAGGCGCACGCCGCTAGGCCGCACAAGAAGAAGGATAGGCATGCCTACCACCAGTTGGATGCTGCTGGGAGTTCGCAGGCATACAGCGGGATTCCGCAGGGAGATGCTTCTACGCCGTCGCAATTCCTCAACCAGCCCATTACTCCAGCCATGAACCAATTTCCTGCCGCTGCCAACAATTTCGCCCCGGCGAATCCGGCGACCCCTATGCAGCATGCTGCCCGCGGTGCTGCCTTCAATGGGTCCGTCGCGTCGTCTGCTCAGGGCAAAGTTGACCCGGAGCAGGTTCCTAGTATTCCCAGGTCGCGAGATATTCCAGCACAGTTCTACCAGGAGAACGTATACCCCACCATGGAGCGCCATCTTCCCCCGCCCGCCGCCATTCCCTACGTTGCCTTTGATCAGGGTAACTCTGCGCCGCGATTCGCCAGGCTCACGCTGAACAGTATACCCCAGTCTGCCGATGCGCTGGCCTCGACCGCCCTGCCTCTGGGCTTGGTTCTTCAACCGCTTGCGGCCCCGCAGGAAGGCGAACAACCCGTCCCGGTACTGGACTTTGGTGAATCAGGCCCGCCAAGGTGTAGAAGGTGCAGGGCATACATCAATCCGTTCATGACGTTCAGGTCGGGAGGCAACAAATTTGTTTGCAACATGTGCACTTTCCCCAATGACGTACCGCCGGAATATTTTTCTCCAACAGATCCTTCGGGTGTTCGTGTGGATCGTCTACAACGACCAGAACTTACTCTTGGCACGGTAGATTTCATGGTACCTAGGGAATACTGGTCGAAGGAGCCTGTGGGTCTGCGTTGGCTATTTCTGGTCGATGTCAGCGCCGAGGCCGTGAATAAAGGTTTCTTGGACGGCTTCTGCGAAGGTATAATGAATGCGCTCTACGGGACCGAGAACGAGATTGAGGGGCAGGATGGCACGACGTCGAGGAGAATACCAAAGGGTGCCAAGGTGGGAATCGTGACGTATGATAAGGAGATCCATTTCTACAACCTCAGCCCCAGCCTGGACAAGGCGCAGATGATGGTCATGCCGGACATCGAGGACCCTTTCGTCCCGCTTAGTGAAGGTCTGTTCGTGGATCCCGAGGAGTCTAAATCTGTCATTACTGCGCTCTTGACGCAATTGCCGACCATGTTCTCCCAAATCAAGAATCCGGAGCCTGCTCTACTGTCGACCCTCCACTCAGCACTGGACGCGCTGCAAGCTACTGGTGGCAAGATTGTCTGCTCGCTCGCAACACTACCAACATGGGGACCTGGACGTCTCTTCCTCCGGGATGACGGGAAGGTCCATGGCACCGATGCGGAAAAGAAGCTGCTTTCTACTGAGCACCCCGGTTACAAGAAGATTGGGCAAAAGCTTTGCGAGGCTGGAATCGGCATTGACTTCTTCCTGGCTGCACCAAGCGGCGGTTATCTCGATGTTGCTACGATAGGCCATGTTGCCGAAGTTACCGGAGGCGAGACCTTCTACTATCCCAACTTCCATGGGCCGCGCGACACTCTTAAGCTCTCCAAGGAGATCAAGCACACCGTTACTCGTGAGACCGGCTACCAAGCCCTCATGAAGGTTCGTTGCTCCAACGGTTTACAGGTATCCGCATACCATGGAAATTTTTATCACCACACTTTTGGTGCCGACCTCGAGTTTGGCGTCATCGATGCGGACAAGTCCATTGGGGTCATGTTCAGCTACGATGGCAAGCTGGATCCAAAGCTCGATGCTCATTTCCAAAGTGCGCTGTTGTACACAACTGCCGGCGGCGAGAGGAGAGTGCGATGCTGCAATCTTGTTGCAAGTGTTAACGACAACCCTGTCGAGACGATGAAGTGTGTAGACCAGGATGCTGTGGTCAACATCATCGCAAAAGAAGCTGCGTCACGCATGGCTGAGCGCTCGCTCAAGGATATTCGAAACGCGATAACGGAGAAAACGGTGGACATTCTCGCTGCCTACCGCAAGAACTTCTCTCATGGTCACCCACCTGGTCAACTTGTGCTCCCAGAGCACCTCAAGGAGTTTGCCATGTACATGCTCGGCCTGATCAAGTCCCGTGCTTTCAAGGGTGGAAAGGAGCCTACGGACCGTCGCGTCTATGACGGTCGCATGCTCAAGTCCATGGGCCCTACTGAACTCTCGCTCTACCTTTACCCCCGTATATACTCGCTACACAACCTCGAGCCCACCGAAGGCTTCGCGAACGAAAGCGGCCGCCTGCGGATGCCGCCTGGCGTGCGTGCCTCCTACTCCAAGATGGAAGAGGGCGGCGCTTACCTCGTGGACAACGGACAGCAAGTGATCCTGTGGCTGCACGGCTCCGTGTCGCCAAACCTGCTGGAAGATCTGTTTGGCCCAGGCGTCAATGAGCTGCGTGCCCTCGACCCCTTCCTCAACAATATCCCCGTCCTCGAAACCCATCTCAACGCCCAGGTCCGCAATATCCTGCAATACCTTGAGCAGACACGCGGCAGCAAAGCCGTCACCCTTCAGCTTGCGAGGCAAGGCTTGGACGGCGCGGAGTACGAGTTCGCGAGGTTGTTGTACGAGGACAGGAACGGCGAGGCGCAGAGCTATGTCGACTGGCTGGTGCACGTGCATCGGAATATTCAGCTCGAGGTAAGTTAATGCCCTTCCTCACCCCCCTTCCCTTTCCGAACCGCCCCGATCACTTGTGCTATTCTTCTCTGCCTTCTTGTCTCACGTTCGCCTTTCCTTTTGCGCACTCGTAAAGCTCGACCCACACTCGCATCGCACGACGTTCTAGAGAGGGGGCCCCAATGATCCCGCTCTGTCTCTCTCCCCCCCTTGTCGCATAGAAGGAAGCTTTAGTAACGCGCGTTCCATCTTCGTCGATCGCAGCTCTCCGGCCACCGGACCAAGGAATCCGACCCAACCGATTCAGCGTCGATGGCGTCGACGTTCACGGGGTTAAGGACACCGTATTGGGGTTGAGATAGTAAGTCCGATGAGGTTGAGAGGAGGGCGAGCACTGGATGGGGTAACGGCAAGGAAGTGTAATTTTCGTCTTGCGGATTCTTGGAGTGGGATTGGTTGGGGGAAAAGGGAGGGCAGAGAGCCAGGGTTCTAGCGTGCAGGCAGAGGCGCGCTGCAGGTGTAGAGCGCGTACCTAGTGGAATATCTCTTTTTTTGGTGTGTTTGTTTGTTGGTCTTGGAAGAAAAAGAGCGAGACGTTTAGTATGCAGTGAAGCGGTAAGCGGCAGCACCAACTAAATTATGCATTGGGCAGCGGGATGTTGTTTTGTTCCATCTTGTTCGCCGTAGGCTGGAGGGAAGAGAGCTTCGTTTCATTTAACTCTTCTTCGTAAAAGTGTTAGTAATTAGGTCATTCCATCTTGGGTTTTCTCTTAACCATGTGGTAGAGATTATCTTGTTTGGACATAGTAGTTATGGGCAATCTGGGCTGAGGTGCCCTTTTCATCTTGCTCTGAGCTTGAGACGTCCAGAAGGACATTGAATTATATGGAGTTCGAGATGACGAGAATTGTGCGGGTGTGATTTAGTACTTTTGAGAGATGCCGTCTTAGACAAATTGCTGGGCAATTTGGGTTCTTGTGTTAGTCAGGAAAGATCGTTGCCACCTTTCCGGCGGGTAACGGGTGATTCTTGAACGGCGGCCCTACGTTGTACTGTTTCAAGAGGAAGCTATTCTCTCATCAGGAGTTAGTTGTGTATCACTGGATAAAGCACTGTGTCCGCGCGCAAGCAGCTTGGCTCTGCACGTTCCCTTATGAAAGCAAGTCGTGAAATTCTCTTTTGTACTCCCCGCTCTGGTATCAAACTCGAAGCTCCTTCGTGGGAAAGGTGGCGAAAACCGCATGGACTTAACATTTTTTGTATTCCCTTAGCCAGATGCAAATAACCATGTAAGAGGAAGCGGGCAGTAATCGTTTGGTTTTCGCCAGCCAGTATAAAAGGAGCCCAGTAACCATGCACCACGCAGGATGATCGCCATAATTTTCTCGGAGCTCCCCCCGACGATGACACGAGAGGGTGGAAAGCCTTTCCTCCTTCCACCTCTCCCGTTTTTGTTCCTCCAACACCACTGCTGCCACGTCCACGATCCGGACGAGACCGTAGCAGCAACGACACCAATGTCCGCTTACACCTTGAAACCCCTGGACCTCCTGCGGCCACGGGCACGCTCGAACTTCCTGCCCTTAGACTCGACGTACGGCTTCTGTAGCACGGGTCAGCGGTCGCTCGATCCGGATAATCTCCCTTCCACCAGATGCTACCTACCTTGTGCGAGTGGGGACCGAAACCAAAGTGCTTGACGGCCTCACGGGCATTCTTGGGGCCGCGGAGGAGGAGGGTGTTGGCACCGGTGGGGGCGCGGAGAGCGAGCTCGTCCAGGGTCAGGACCTCGCCGCCAGCCTTGAGGATCCTGGCACGGGCGGTGGCAGTGAAGCGCAGGGCAGCGATCGAGAGCTTGGGCAGCTCAAGAAGGCGGTTGTCGTCGGTGACGGTGCCGACAACGACGATGGTCTTGCCCTCGTGGGCCTTGGCCGAGTACTTGTTGTGGGCAGTCGCGACGATGCGGGAGACGGAGATCGGGGGACGGTTGATGCGCGACATGAAAAGGCGGCGGAGCACGACCTTGTTGAAGTCCGCATCGGTACGGCCTGTGTATTGTCAGGAACAATGTTCCAAGTTGCCGTTTCCACCAAAATGTCGTTTTCGCTAGTTTGGATGCCGGCTATTCTCTCTCCAACTCGGGGATTCACGTACGGGCAAGGAAACGGTAGAGCTTGACGAGCAACTTCAGGTACACATTGTCGCTCTTAGGAGCCTTGCGGTGCGTGCTGCGCACATGGTGCTTGTCCAAATCGATACCTGTTGAGCGAGAGGTGTCAGCGGGATCGCTCCCTTGAGTGGTATCGTCGAAAATCGTGCGGTGGTGGGAAGCGGTTGCACTTCCACAAGGCAAATTCGTGCTGTGGCAGATGCGGATGCCGCTCTGCATCGAAAGAAGGGCGTCACATACCCATTGTGGCGGCGGCGGTTGTCGGTTGTCGAGGTAGTCGTCCGTCGTCGTTGGTGTCGCAGTCGCGGTTTTCCTGTACTTCGATTTTCAGGTTGGAGCGCACGGAGCGTGTGGCCTCGCTTGGGGTCTTGGCACGCCTCGCGCTTACTGCCAGCCGCAACACCGCCTTCCACACTTCCAACGCCGCCTCACTTCACGGCACCCCGCAACCTCGTAAGGGATTGTGATTTGGTGAAGATTTTACCTCCGCTCTGCACATCACACGCGACTTTGCCAAATATCGAATCAATTGCCGGCAACACTTCCGATAGAGCCTTTCTGCTTACCTATGCCATGCAACTGGCACACCGGTGCCCGGCGGTCTCGGCTCGATCCCCCGACATGGTTAATAGCGCTGCAGCAATCGATCACTTGGAGTGAGCACGTAGGAGGCTACGTGGTTTCAGCACGAATCAAAATTGGATGTTCTTCCTGTTTCACTGTTTTATCTCCTTCATGGGACCCCAGTGTCCATACCACTGATCCCGCCCTTTAGCGGTATCTCGATTCTCACCGCAACATTCAAAACATTCGACGTCAGCGAAGAAAAGCATTCTCTTAGTTTTTATTGCGATCTATCCGCTATACCATTGTTTGGTCCGCTGTATTCCGGCAACGCCCGCTTCCGTTTCCCATAGATGCTTAACACTCACTCATCTGCCTACCCTGCCTAATGCTGATTGTTCATTCCTGTACACCTCTTTCAAGAAGCTGTAAATTTTGATGCGGCATAGACCGTATGGCGCATTCCGCTTGTAGCGCTTTATAGTTTTTGGTTTGTTGAGAGTTGGTTTCAAAGGAAATCCAATTATAGCTCATCCAGCTTCACCGCGGACGAATGTGGCATCGGAAGTGCTTTTACACTTCCACTGGCCTTAGAGACACGAGAAGATCTCTCGTCAATTCGAAGCTGAGCCAACTACTCGCCATACTGGGTGCGACCTTGAGTAGATTCGGTGCGATGCCCTTGTATAGTCCCTTGATTCCCTCGTGCTTGATGATGGTCGAGAGGGCATCCCATATCGACTTGTACTGGTAACCCATTCCGCTCATTGTATTAATCTGGAACCTGCGACGCAAGACGTCACTGTGATGTTGTCAGCATCCGGGGGTTTTAGAAATTCCACATCACACTTACAATGGATACGTGAACGTTTGTGCAACGGCACCCGAGACAGCGCCCGCCGCGAGCTTCCCGAAGACTCCGGGATTTTTTTCGCCTTCCTGCGTGAAAAAATTACGCATCGTCTCGTACACCATAAAGTTCAAGCCAACCTGTCATCACATCAGCCAGGCAGAAGTTGACTCTCGAAATCTGCTACTCACGTAGGGAGCAACTCCGGCCACGGTTGGTATTATCCCGCGGTATAGAGCAAGGAATCCTCCCTCATTCTTGTACATGGAAATCATCAGACCCCACATGCCTGGAAGCTCCTTCTTCGCTTGGGCTGAAAGACCCTCAAAAGACGCGGTCTGGATAGAAAGACGGGTGCGAACGATATCCAGAGGGTACGTGAAAGTGACGGAAGTAATTCCTGCGAATCCACCGCAGATAAGACGTTGTTGCGGACTAAGCGGGGCACCGGGTTCGTCTTCGAAGAACTGATCTCCAACCGTCAGCAATTGACCCAGCGGGACCGCTCTCCCTCGCGTGCGCATTGCGTCGATCGCCACTCAGTGACCACTCACCCTCTTGTAGAAATTGAAAGCTCCAAACTGTATGGCGGAATAGGGTACGATGCGGATGCAATTGGTGCCATTGCCAGCCATGAAACCCCGCCAGCCTTCTTCCCGCCACATTTTTGCCAAAGCCTTGCCTATTGACATCTTGTATTCGGTGCGGCCATGGCTCTGGACCTGGAAGAGGATTTTCAATCGCTCGAGCGGAGAGACAACAGTCCGGGAGACGGCCCCTGCGACACCTCCGGCGATGAACGAGGCAGCGACGGGCTGCGAGAAGAAGTCCCGCAAGCGCACGGCGCGCGAGGGAGGCGTGGGTGAGGACATGATCGCCGGCGTCTGTGGTGGAGGGGCGGCGCAGTTAGCGGAAGAGCGCAACATGCAGCGCGACTCAGCTGAACTCACCTTGCTGGGTTCTGATGTCGCCGAGAGATTCGACATTTGGGGCAGTGCAGGCGGCAATTCCGCTCAAGGAGAAGAAGCGCGCACCACGTTGCGCAGGGCTGCAGCGAGGACTGGAGAGGGCGCCGCAACGCGCGTGGACAGCAAGCAACGCCGGCAAGGTCCTATCGGTGGAGGCCTCGAGGATCGGGAGTGGGCGAAACAGCGCTCATCAATCAAGGCTGCGCAGTATGTCGCGGACGGAGCGCGGGGAGAGAAGGGGGAAGGGAGGAGAGCGAGACAGGAGGATCAACGAGTGCGGCGGCCATGCAAAGACAGTTGGAGGGTGTTGTGGGGAGTTCGCGCCCTGACGTCTGGATCGCAGCGCAGCGCAGCGCAGCGTAGGCCTTGTCGGCCTTGTGGAGATTAGATGGAGGCGGATGTTTTTGGTCTAGCCCGGAGAAGCGCTCGCTTTCTAGATCTCCGTTCGTTTGCGGGACGACCCTTTGGCTTGTTGCTCTCCGCACCAGCGATCCACCGCATCGCTGTTGCGTGCTGCGCCGCGTCCGCGCTGCCCTGGGCTACGCCTCGTTAAATACGTCGCGCCGCCCGCATTCCTGACGGCCGCATCTTCAGCACGACCCGGGTCATGTCTCCAGTCCTGCTGCGACCCAGCGCCGCCGCGCCGCCAATCACCGCTCGGCCCTCGCACCGCCTTGCACCGGCGCCTCCTGTCGCATGCTCCTGGTCCATCAAGGCCACGTGACACTCGCCCATCAGCTGGCGCTGTCGCGTGTGCCGCTCGGCTTTGGTCTTGCTGGTTGCATCGCTCTGCTGAGTGCTGCTTCCACCAGAGCTTGGACAAGTCCACGTCACGCTCAGCTCCGACGGCCTCCAGAATTGTTCACGGATCCGGCGGCTCACTGACGTCTTTAGTCATCGATCTCGCTTGTGCACGAACGGAATGTGAGCACTCCCTTTCAAGCCTGGCTGTGTACGTCATTGTCCGAAATCCTATACCACGAAGACTAGGCAGAGGTACTTCGACAGTCTTGGCAGGCGGCTGTCGGCACTTGCAGAGATGCGGCTCGGGTGAACACGATGCGACTTGCGTCTGCAATTACCGTAAATGGGCAGCTTTGCTGTCCGTATAGGGAGAATTCGGAAGAGACTGTACATTCCCTCGGTGTTCCTCCCGGCTGACTTGCGACGCATGAGCGTTGGATACAAGCTGGCGGCCTTGAACCTAGCCTGGCCGGGGAACGCTACTGATAAGATGTCCTATCCATCAAATCGAAGGTGCTTGATTTCTGCTCCGTGATTGTTCAAGACTTTTGACGTGCTCACCTCTGGCTCCGCACCACAGCACATAACAAAAAGGATCAACCTTCTGCGGATAGTGATTCCTGAAGGCGTGCCTTGCAAGCTGCATCTGGGCAGCACCGGAAGTGCGCCATGTGGAGCATAGGCGTGCAAAGAACTATAAACCAAATCGTGTATCAAGTCGTCTCGATAGTGCCGTTACAGTTCACGCAAATCGAGAAGAGGTACCCCGCGAGCATGGTGTTGACTACGAGTCGGGTGCCCAACCAAAAGGCTTATTCATGACTCGTGCCGATTTCGCAGTGACCTCACTGGATCGCGCCGAAATCTGGGGCGCCTGCCCAAAAAAATCTCCAAGCCGACGACAGCTCATCCACCGTCCGCGCCCTCGTACGCTTCCCTCTCTTCCACCGCCCCACGATCCCCGCATAAAGTGTAAGCTTCCTCTTTTCCGTTTCACTTACTTTTGTTCAGCCCCATTATCCCTATCTCTTTCTTGCCTTGCTACATCATCTGCCTTGGATTTTTCACTTAATGTTCAATCTCTCCAATTATCCAAGTGCAACGTCAATTGCCTTGCCTTCGGCCCCCGCTTCATTCTCCTTCGGCTTTTCTCAGAAGCAAGAGATCGCGCCTGGTTGACCTACCGGTGAACTCTGCCCTGGAAAGGTGGTTTCTTTAAGTCTTTTATGACTCAATTGTTTCTGGGGAGGGCGACTCTTCGTTTACGCAAACTATGCTCTTGGAGACGGTGGGCGCTTGTGCATAGAGCACTCTGATGAAAAGTGTTGCTTGATGCAAGAGAGTGACAACAGAGACGTGCCCGAACCCACATTCTTACGAGCACCTAAGCCTGCGTGTCGAAGGCACATCTTGTTATGCAAATACTTCAGCCAATGGATCAGCAGCGGATGATATTCACCTAATTACAGTTTCTAGCTTTCTTTTATTTTTTTTTCATAGCCACAGTTCTCAATTTACTGACACGGCTCATAGCTCTAGAATGACGAAGACGGTTGGTGTACTAGGCGGTGGCCAGCTCGGCCGTATGATGGTCGAGCCGGCGAACCGGATGAAGATTCCAATCAATATCTTGGACGCACCCGGCGCACCAGCAAAGCAGATCAGCGCACATGATAGCCACGTTGATGGCTCGTTCAAAGACCCCGACTCCATCAAGAAGCTCGCTAGGGCGTGTGATGTCGTCACCTTCGAGATTGAGCACATCAACACAGCAGTGTTAGAAGAGATCGAGGGAACCGTCGAGGTCGAGCCTCACTGGAGCACCGTCAGAACAATTCAGGACAAATACGCTCAAAAGCTTCACCTTAGTTCCCACGGCGTTGAGGTGGCAGAGTCAAGAGAGCTCAAAGAGTCCACGGAGGAGAGCTTGAAGACCATTGGTGCTTCTTTCGGGTATCCTTTCATGTTGAAGTCGAAGACCGAGGCATATGACGGCAAAGGAAACTTCCCTGTGAGGTCGGAAGCGGATATTCCGGATGCTTTGAAGCAGCTCGGCAATCGTCCGCTCTACGCAGAAAAGTGGGCTGACTTCAAGATGGAGCTTGCTGTCATGGCTGTGAAGACGAAGGACGGCACCATTGCCTACCCAACGACGGAAACCATCCACGAGAACAGCATATGCAAGCTTACGTACACACCTGCTCGCGGTGTCTCAAGAGAGATCAGACAACAGGCCGAGGCACTAGCCAGGAAAGCTGTAGCAACATTCAAGGGCAAAGGTGTCTTCGGTGTTGAGATGTTCCTTCTCAAGGACAATTCACTACTTGTGAATGAGATCGCTCCTCGTCCCCACAACAGCGGCCACTACACTATAGAAGGCTGCACCGTCTCCCAATTCGAAGCCCACCTTAGAGCAATCACAGAAGAAGCTCTCACGCAAGACGACTTGTACCTTCGCGAGCCCGCGGCCATCATGCTGAACGTCCTCGGAGGTGAGGATCCCGACTCTCACATCAAGATCTACGACTTGGCCAAAAAGTTCCCACGTGTCCGGATCCATGATTACGGCAAGGCAGAGGCTCGACCTGGTCGTAAGATGGGGCATCTGACTGTGACTGCCCACAGCATGGAAGAGGCTGAAGCTCTCATGCAGCCGCTGCTGGATGCCGTCGACAAGCAATCTGGCAAGCTTTCCGAGTCAGCAGCGCCTACGGCAGCACCAGCCCGTAGGCCACTAGTCGCCGTCATCATGGGATCTGATTCGGACATGCCTGTTCTGAAGGCCGGTTTTGATATCCTCACCAAGTTCGACATCCCATTCGAGACGCGCATCACATCAGCACACCGTACGCCCGAGTGGATGGTTGAATTCGTCAAGAGTGCCGAAGGACGCGGCTTCAAGGCCATCATCGCGGCTGCTGGTGGCGCTGCCCATTTGCCTGGCATGGCTGCTGCTCTTACCGTCCTTCCAGTTATTGGCATTCCCGTCAAGGCCAGCGTGCTGGACGGGGTTGATAGCTTGTACAGCATCGTCCAAATGCCGCGCGGTGAGCCTGTTGCTACCGTCGGGATCAACAACTCGACTAACGCAGCTCTGCTTGCCGCAAGGATCTTGAGCGTGGCGGACTCGAGCATTGGTGAGAAGTTGCACGACTACTTTGAGGCCAGCAGGAAAGAAGTCATGGAGAAGGATGCTAAGCTGCTGGAGATGGGTCCGGAGGCGTACTTAGCGCAGATGCCCGCCAAGAAGTAGGGCAGCGCTGGTTCGGGATTTGATCTACTTATGACAACCTCCAATTTGGATTTCTCTCTGCACGTTGGCTTACACCTGAGACCTGAAGCCTCGACGAGAATAATTTTGTGCCAAGAAGACATCCTCTTGCTACGTTTCGCATCCTTTGCCCAGAAAGGACAATCCGAAATCGATGCACCTGACATGAAGGATGGGGGTCGAAAAGCTACACCATAGGTCTAGGCCCGTCGACGGAATCGATTTTTCCACACGCTCTACGATAAGTCAAAGAAAGTTCCGAGGGGAGCGCGTGAGTGAGAGATGCGCATCTCGTCAGCCACGCCTAGACGCGGCGAGTTCCCATAGGTGCATGTCTCGCAGTACAGAACCTCCCCATCATGGTCCCCCAATAAGCATATAACCCCCTGCATTTAAGCGTACAAACCCCCTCCTTCAACATTCCTTCTCCTCATTCTTATCCAGCACTCTCCTTTTCAGCCGCCGGAAATACTGCCACAACATAGCGTGCACAACACACGGCGCGCACACGCACCTAGAACACGCGCCCAACCATCCCGCCCCCCCACCCCCCACCAACCCAACCTCAGCCGGCCAAACCTTCCCCGCCCTCCCGTATCCAACAAACGACCACACTGCGCCTCCCCCACTCACCCAACTTTTCTTCTAGACCGCGAGCGGGAGCACGAGCGCCTTTTCTATGCCATCAGCTCAGTCAATGGTAACTCTCCCAGTCACTCGGATCTCGGGGCGGAGCGCGGAGTATACTCCACGCCGCCACGATCCCGGTAAGTAATGCACAGTGCATACATAGTCGCGCTCCGTATTCCCTTCCCGCCCGACATCCGAGCCAACCACGCGCGTTCTCGACCACACCCATTGCCACGCAGGAAGGAAGGAGCGAAGGGAATCCAGATGCGGCGGTCTCGACGCGCAACGAAGGCACACGTATCTATCTGCCTGTCTGCAGCGACACGCGTATCTGCTAGGCCTTGCTTTTGATTTCTTTTTTTTTTCTTCCTCCTTTCTATTTTGTCTCCCCCCATCTTGCTTATCGCCGTACGAGCACGGCGGCTGCGCGTGCGGACGTGCGTGCTTGCGGGTCGAGAACGTGTAATCAGCGCACGCCGCAGATGGACGGAGGCGTGGCCGTTTGGGTGAGCAGGCTCTGCAAGTCACTGAATCGACGGGCACGCACGCGTGTTGGCTCGCGCAGGTGCCTCTCTACATGTATGTGTGTATGTACGCTCGCGCACATAAGCAGGTGTGTGTGTGTGTGTGTGTGGGTCTCCTGCGCGACGCTATCCGCTGAAATGAATGGCAGCACAACAGCCGCCGCCGCCGTGGCGGCAGCAGCAGAAGGAGCAACGACGGCAGCACGCGTTTCCGCGGAGGTCAGCGATTGCATGGCTGATGTGCGGGCAAGGGCCGAGGCCGCTCGCTCCGCCGTGCCCCTGTCGATCAGATGCCACAGTGTATGCAATCGTGTTTGTCTAGACCATTACGTGCGAGGTTGATTTGAGTTCTCGTCATGGCTTATCGATGTGGTCGCTTGTAGTGGGCTGTTTTGACATGAGAGGTCATGGGAGGAGATAGGGAAAGTGCGGGAAGAGAGATACCTTGGATTCAGTGCTGCATGTGACTTATTCCGGGGAAAAAACACGTTTGGGAGACAGTGTGGGATTACAACCGATGACTGACGAATCCGCCCCCCGAGCTGTAAAAGTGAAGCAGTTACCTGGATGTAATAGTCACATAAAACTGGTACCTCTCACAACCGAGCGTCTGCTTGAGTTGTCCGGATAACACCTTATGCGAGAGCCTTCTTCTTACCGTACCTTTAGTGATATAGCACACATAGCCGAAGTGTGATTTCTTCTGCCACATACTGAACTCTGATGGGCTGGCTGCTCGTGAGGGTATGGGCGAACATATATGTGCAGCGGCAAGAATACAAAGAATGGAAAGGGTATGAGGCGTCAAGGTGGTCGCAATTCTCGGCGGTCAATCTGGCGGCACCATTGGCATCAGGTGTGTGTACGCCAAGTGTGTGCCTCCTACGGAAGCAAGCAGCACATGGCACACCATTTTAGACAGCCGTTGAAATGTGAGTGGATGAGGTGGATATGCAGTGAAGTGAACATGTAGAACCTCAAACGGTGCGGGAAGTAAAGCTATCGGAAACAGCTTAGGGCACTCACAAACCAGGAAAAAGAAAAGACCAAGATGACTGCTTTCGAATCGTTTTAAACGTCCGTGCTCCTCTTTTCGCTGCGCTGATGTGCGCTTGATGAGATGTGGCTTGCGCCTATGGTTTGTGAAACCTCACTCTATGCAGATAGATGGAGAGCAAAGAGGAATGTAAGAAGACCGGGGCTGCGGTAGGAGCGCGTGCGTGCGTGCGGAAGGGGCCATTCAACAAGGGTTCCGCCTGTCCGCCCACATGCCGCTACAAAAGCAGGGGAAAGGTAGCAGCAGCAACAGTCCGTCTGCTGCACCACCGACTGGCTCCTGCCTGATGCGGGTGCCTGAGCGTTGATGGAAAAGAAAAATCTTTTCCGCTGAAATCTCTAAAACCGGGAATTGTTCCTTGTCAAGAAATGTTTACCTGTAACATCACCATTCTTTTGTCGCTTCAGGTCGGGGTTGAAAAAATTGAAGATCTCCTCTGGGTTTGTGGTGCATGCCAACCGATAAAACTGAGATCGATAGATCGTAGAGTCCAACTCTCAAACATCGATGGAACGTGAAAGCGAATAAAGCGAGGGAGGGGGGAAAACCGCGCACAGTGGACAAGCAGGAAAATGAGAAACGCGTAGCTGCAGGAGGAAATCTACGATCAAGCAATATCGTCGATAAGGTGCTATGCAGGCGAAACACCCGCAATTGCGCGCGGACTGGTCAGACTCCAGCGAAAGAAAAACCTGCGTCGAAACAATATTCACGTTTCGAAACGTGGGTGGACGAATGCGGCAATCCCGGTCCTTGATACTTTCTGCACTACCTTACTTTTTTTTTTTTTTTTTTGGCAGTCTGAAGCTTTTCAACGCTTCATGGGTGGTTGCTTCCTCGGTCTTTCTTCCATCTCAGTGACCCTTTCTTACCCAGTCTTGAGTTTATTTTTTTTTTCTCAAACTTCTATGTGTTTCCCTCCTGCCGCGTCGGCCGCCGGCTTGCTGCAGCTTGTCCGAATAATATTATTTTCGCCGAGATGATGAGAGGCAGGGTATTTTTCGATCAAGGATGCCACGGTGTAGGAGCAGGCAACTGCCGTCTCCACCACGCGTCGTTCCGAATAGCCCAAGTAAAATTCCTTTCCAGCAAAGTGGAAGCGATGCCGGCCCTTCCCACACATCGGAGATCTGGCGCAAGATGATTCAACCACGATGAAGGAAATAGGAAGCGCCAATGGGCAAACGGCGGTAAGTGAGGAGGCGGTTGAAAGAATGGGAGGCGATGCAAGAGTGTTGCCATCTCGATCTTTTGTTGCTCGCCTACGGGCCGGTTGCTGGATGAAAAGGAAGTGGCACACCGGCCTTGCAGGCTGGGCGGCCATGGTCCTGCAGCCACAGTACGCGCTGGCGATCTGCAGACCCGTTTGGTCCGCTGCAAGAGCGCCGCCGGATTGCAGCAGTCATCGAGACTGGCTGTTGGACAGATGGCTAGCTGGCGGATGCTGTGCAAGTGAGACATGCATGCCGCACGCAGATGAGTTGTGTAATGTATGTATGCATGTATGTATGGGCAGCATCGCAGCACGGTCGTGTAGCCAGGTAATCTTTGATGAAGAGCAGCATCATGCAGCAACAAACGCGTATACCCGTTGGTCCCGCTGCTCCGCGGTGTGTGGTAGCCACGCTGCAGCACAGCAACCGCACTGGGGCGAGCAGAGGTGGACAAAGAAAGGGAACAGCACCCGGCAGCGCACTAAGGGCGCAACGGCACAACGACAGCGAGAGGCAAGGGCGCGGCAGCGGTGTGTCCTAGCACGGCATACAGCATACAGCATACCGACAGCACCGACCGAGGCCCGAATCTCTGAGAGTCAAAACGGCGTGGGAAACACACCACCAAGACCGTTGGAGAGCACTGTAAGCATAGTGCATGAGCTCCGGTGACACGTCGGCTCCGCATTTCTATCCCTCAGCGACACCTTACCTTAAACTTTGCGCGAAAGGAAAAGATTCAAGGCGAAACATTGTGGAGAACCTTACCGCTTCTCCACATTCTTCACCTCCGCTCCCCTCAGTTGTCGAATTCTCCACCACCAAGATCGAGACATCGGACTGGCGACCATCGGAATCACCCTCCATTACTCGCGCGGCGGTACGCCTTGCGCAGGTTGCATTCGGTATCGCCGGGTATCCAGCCTCGCCGGAAGCTAACCACCACACCTATCCGCTATTGAGTGCGATTCTCACGCCGCAATCGACAGATCCTCACGATGGCATTTTAGGTTATCGGAATGGTCCCAAGGTCCCGCTTTCCCACACGCGCGCTGCTGCAGGCGCCGCCCGCCCACGATACGATACCTAGAGCCGATCCTCTTGAGCAGCAGCTAGCGAGCGCTACGCCCTGCCGCTCCAGGACCCGGTGTCGGATCACGGTGAGCTCCCAGGCTCCGTGGATAGCCGCCCGGCGACAAACAAATGGGAAGTGCGGAAGCATCCTTGCCGGCGATTGCCTACCGGTCTGACGGACTCGGTAAGTCGTGAGCGCAGCGTGGGATGGCCAGGACAAGGCGTGAGGAGTGGTTGAGCAACGAAGCTAGAACGCCTGGAACTTCCATAGATGGCAAAGACGGAGGAGACCAGGCCGTTGGAAGAGGGATGGAGGAAGCCAAGTTACACGGAAATATGGGGAAGCTCGCCGACGGGCTGGGCTGGGATTCGTGGATAGCGTGCATAGGCGACATGCGGGGCCCCGGGGCATGCATAAGCCTTGCATTTGGCGGTCTGGGTTGATGCTGTGCTGGCAGGGTCTGCAAGACAAGGCAAGGCTGTCTGGCGGCCGCGAAGGCAGAATATCCGTTTCAGATCGGCAAACAACAGTCAATCCGGAGGCCGCGCGGTGTCGTGTCGAAGGTCTCCTGCCGAGGCGAGACGGAGCAAAAGCACGCACATGGCACGGCCGGCCGGGAGACGACGAGACTTTTGAGATGAGACGACGAGGCCTCGCGCAGGCGAAATGAATGATTTGACGGAAGGAGGCGGGTGGTGACAGCCGCGGGTCGGAAACAGAAATTCGTCTCCCACCCTGGCAAGCCACCCATCTCATCACCCGCAGTCAGAGTATGCTTGGCCAAATTTCGTCCGCACACGTTTTACGGGAGCTGGCTAAGGCAAGGACGCTGCTGACCGACGGGCACTGGCGGATGGTGGGGTGCGGATGCGGAGCGGATGCGGATAATACGACTGGCAAAAGGGCGAGGGATGGATAGCCTTTCTGGTCCAAAGCTGGTAGCTCGCGATAGACACCGCCCAAGAAGGTTCCCGATAGCACAGTGCCGGATGAGGTCTTGCCGCTTGTGCCCATGCCGGGGCTGCTGCGGCTTGTGCCTCCATCCACCGGGCGTGGCTGCTCTCCAGTCAATCCACGCGGCCGCCGTGTCCGCCCGCATTGCTATTGTCAAGATTGGCGGCTACACGGCGTGCTTCCGCTCGACCACTGCGGTAGTGATGGGCTTGTCGTGCTCGCGCACGGCGCGTCAGCTTTCCCTCTGGGGTCTCGGAGGTGTTTCTCGCTCCAACACCGCCCGTCTGGCATGATAACAGCGCCCGACGCAGAGCGCCGCAATAGCAGCGGATAGTAAGCCCATGCCGGCGTCGCCGGACCGGCGATATGCTTGCTGTATAGCGAATGGCGGAACAGGGCGAGTGGTGAAGCAAACGCCCGGCCGGGCCGTCACTCGCATATGGATCAGGCCGGCAGCCAGTCCTGGGCTGCTGCAGGGACCAGGCCGGCGCGGAAGAGCGGGCGGCCATTGAAAAGAGACAGGCCCAGCTTCAGCTCCAGGTTTTTCTTCTGGCGCTCCTCATCTCGTCGAGCACCGCATCAGTCCCGCTCCCGTTGTCCGTGGCTGCGTTTCAGGTCTCGCGCGCGTCTGGGGTCGCGAATATGCTTTGGGCGTCCTGCCTGACGAAGTACCTTGCTCCGCACGCTGAGGCGTGTGCACGCCGAGGCCGGTCTTCTGGAAGACGAGTGGAAGGCGGAAGCGGGAAGTTCTGGAAGGCGAGATGAGCAACATGGGGGGCTGCACGGGCAAATAGGACGTGTCGAGAGGCAGCAGCAGGCCAGGGCGCGGAGATGGTGGCACGCCAGAAACAAGGCAGGCTGGCGCGGAGGAGGGAGAACGGAGGGCGAAGGCGGCATCGTCTCTCTCACACAGACCTCAGACAGGACTGCGGGCTCACGGGCGGGCGCTGCTGGCGTGGGGTGTGCGTTGCGCAAGGCTCAGTGCTCAATGCTCAATGCTCAGGCCTTGGGTGCGCTTGCAGGAGGATTATCTCGGGGAAGCTGGAAGGGCGCACGGCGGCAGCAGCAGCCATGCCTGGCGCGGGAGCGCAGGCTCCAGGAGGCAGCCCTGTTGGTGGGCTCCCCCTCCCCGGGGCTAGCTCTCCAGCGCAGGGCGCCCCCATGCCCCAGCCCAAGCCGCAGTGTGCAGCGGCCCCTCCTATGCCTCCAGGACGCCCATGCCCATCGCCATCGCCATCATCCCGGTCCCGGCCTAGCTGCACCGCGCACGCACGCCCGCTTCCACCACCTTCTCCCCCCTGCTCGTACCCTTCCCCCACACACTGCAGCTCCCAGGCTTGCCGTTTCTGGCCGCCATGCATGCGAGTCAGGATGGGCGGTGTAGCGACAACGCGACCACTTGCCTGTCGCTCGTAGATTTGTAAGATGACCTTCGGAACCGCGCTGCGATATATAAATAATCGGCGCGCCTTCGGGAGCACACGCTGGAGCCTGCTCTGTCAGACTACCTCGCCAGCTAAAGCTGAAATTTGGAGAAACGTCCGCACTGGCCGCCAGCTTGCCACCTCTCCCGTACCTCAAGCCACCTCCGCATACGTGTCCAGCCTGAGTCTTGCCTCGTCTTGCCTTGCCGTGCCTCGCCCTGCCGCCGAGGCCCCAGCAACGACCACTACCGAGCCTTGTTCCTTTTTTGGATCATTGTCCATTCCATCATACGCTTCCCCTTACGTTGGCGTGACGTCCCGTTCGTCTCTTGTCTTCCCTATATCTGCGCCGCCGCCCTCAGCCTGACCATCGCCGACCTCCCGACCTCAGAATCACTCGGAGCCCCGGCAATCCAGTCGCAGACCTGCCTTCCAAGAACGGCATCTCGAATCCCACATCTTCGAGCCAACGTTCCCTCCGCAATTATCCGGATCCGGCGCATTCCCCACGGACTTGCCTGTTTGAGATAGTTACCCCAGACAACCCTCTAGTCATCCAACCCTCCGGTTCCAGCACCTGGTAAGCTTATTGCGCAACCCAACGTACTTCCTTCGCATCCGGGAGATTTGTTGAACTGATCCTTCTTTCTTCTCCGCAGTCCCCCAGCCTCCCATCTGTACCACAACGATCTATCGGCGCATAAATACAATCCGCCTCCCAGGTGCCCCGTCTCGCGCCATCTTCAGCAGAACTCGCCACCTGGGCACTGAAAAGAGTGACCATCTCCAAACCCTCTTTTCTATACGGAACTCATCCCGTCCGAGTCAAACAAACTTCAGCGAAATGTCTCTCCTCTCGCAGCCCCGCCCGGTCCACCCGCGTGAGCGCCTCTCCCTCTTCACGCACAGCACACTCGGCCACGACGTGGCCGCCGCACTCAAGGCCTCCTCGCCGCTCGACATCACTCGCACCAAAGCCATCCAGGAGACGCTTGAGGCGCCCCCTCCGTCGCCCGTCGACTTTGGCCGCAACGGCTTCCACTCGCACCACCAGCAAGATGCCGAGGAGCAGTGGGCCGCCGCGAGAAGGAGGCTTGACGAGGAGGTCGGCGTCGTCAGCGCTTAGATGGCTGCACCATGTTCACCTTTCCCTCCTTCACTATTTCATTCAACGTGACAAGGGGGCTGTACAGTGGTTTTGACGTGGGTTTTTTTTCTTTCATCTCATCATACGATGGCTTAGGGTAAAGCGCGGACGGGTTCGAAAATCATCAGGAGTTCATTTCATCATTTGATATCTTGCATTCACGGCTCTTAACATTCATCAAAGGTGGTCACACAGGTTGGGGAAAGGTGTTCTTTCGATTATTGTACTTCTCGTTTCATGAATTGGCGCGAAAAAGGAGGGGAGTGAGAAAGGACGGAATTGACGGATATATCATTCCACATGTTGGCTGCTTTCCTCGTACTCTCTGCGATTTGCAAAAATGGGCCGGATTGGAGCTGGGGTGTAGGCCAGACGAGATATCCGGAACCAGAAACACGCAGAAATTCTTAGATGGGTATAATGTCACCAAAAGACGTCTTACTTCGAGATGAAAGAACCGCTGGTCGGTCTTCTTGACCAACGCCCCCGTAAACTTTTGCAATGCGTTGTTGTTGGTGTTGTGATGATGATGCTGCTGCTGCTGTGCTGCTGCGTTGTTGATCAATGACGCTGACGGGATCGCCATCGCACGTACCAATTGCGTCTTCGTCTCTATCTTTACCGCCAATATAGCCTCCCTATGCTCGACAAGCACGCGAGAAGCCCATCATCATTTCGAAGATGAGGTGTGGAGGGCAGCGATGTATTCCTTCCGTGATTCTTCCATCGAATGCCTCGAGCACTAACTAATTGCTAATCCGCATCAGGGGTCTGGTGCGAAGCGTGGCTGATCCTGCAACGCCCTCAGCCGACGGATCTCCTGTCTCGCAGCATCGATCTCAGACGCGTCATCAGCAACGGCGGGATTATCTCCAGCCGCACCGCTTTCAGCGGGAGGGACGTCTCGATCCCCTGGCGATCTTCTCGGGGCCAGCGTAGGACGCGAAAGGCTCCGAACGACTGCTTCTAAATTCATTTGGTCCCTTCCTTCCTTGAGTGATTTCTCAATCCTCCTTTGGCGATTCGTCTCGTGCGCGTCAGCATCGTAAAGTAATTCATTGACTGAGGTCCAATTGGCGTAGCGCAGCGCGTCAAGCGGATAGCCAGTTGCGCTCTTTACAACTGGCTTCGTGGACTGATTCGTCGTCGGAACGCGGGGATCTGCTGTGAGCTCATCGTAGACTGCGTGTAACGCTCGCTCCGATCCTAACGCTGGCCTAGGAACCAATGACATGGGAAGGGGGTGGTCGAAAAAGCTGAGAAGCTTTCCCGACTTGACCAGAGCGAAAATAGATTCGACTTGAGACCTGATGTCAGGTATGCCCGAGTTCACGGCATCATTGTCGGCCTCCGTGAAACCAGCTCCTTGCACCTCCTTTGGTCCTCCATTAGCCAATTCGCGTTCAACCAAATACATGATCTCGTCTGTCAAGGTGTGGCTGAGCTTGGAAGTTTGCTCCCGCACAAAGCCAGTGTGATCAGCGTTGATGCTTGCTCGCAACAAAGCCTGCCAGTCCCGTAGCTCTAGCTGAGTTCCCGAGGCCTCAGCTGACTCCACGAGGCTTCTCCAGCTCCATTCAAGTAAATCAATATGCTTGATTTGACCTGCGGCAAGCACCATGGAGCGGTGCACGACTTCATTCGGCTCCAACCCCGCATTTAAGATATCCTGAATTGCTCGACCGAGATGCTCTGGCAGTCGTGCCTTTCCTGCAAGGCCCACCAGGCTAGCGAATGTTGATAAAGTTAACGGGACTCCAGCTCGCGATATGGTCAGCACGGTTTCGCGTGCCGTGTCACCGATGAGCTGATTAATTGCGTCATGAGCCAGGTCCTCCTGCGGAGAAGATCCTGGAAGAAGGCTCTCAAACCCTTTTACAAGTACGCTGAGATGATGTCCGCTGATGTGGCCGCCAACTCCAACATAGGCATGTATGGCGTTTAGCATGCCCTTGATCGCCAGAAGCCTTCTTCGAACAGGTGCGCGGAATTGGCTGTCAGTCAAGGCTTTCAAGACTACAGTGAGCTGCTCAGGTTTCATAACAACCCCAGAACGGCAGGCCATCATGAAGACTGTATAAGACTCGGCCAGAGGCCGCCCATGGAGAAACAACTCATAAAAGCGCTCTGGAACCTGGGTTGGAAACAGCCGCAACGCGGTGTCAAAGGCAAGATAGGCGTTGCGCCAATCGTTATGTGCTAATCTCGCCGTCGTGATTCCTTGCAATAAGGAAACAGGCAATCCCTTGATCAAGACAGGCTGTCCGCGGTCTGATACCATAGCTTCCGGCGAAAAATGGTACTCGGTAAAATTTCCTGGAAAGCGGTGGAGGGCCTCAATGTAAAGGTCTTCTAATTCAGAAAGTCCAACCTTTTTCTGGGCAGCCAGCATCTCGATCGCGGCCCCATAAACAGCAGCGTCAACATAGTCGTTACCTTTCCGCTGAAGCCACGTCCAGAAAATTGATCCGCGGTCGAATTGCCCAGCCTCTTTCAGGAAAGATATCAAATGTAGATTCGCTGTACAATGCGACGGAATCCTAGCGGCTCGGATATCTTCGATTATTTGGTCGCAAAATCGTAACAATACCGGCATAACCAGGGGTTTTCTACTTGGTGACGTTCGTCGAAAATGGGTGTGGAGCAGCTTGGCGGTATGCAGAGTATCATTGTAGGTGAGAATTGCGTTCTCAACCGCCTTCGGATAGAGGCGAATAACGCCTTCGAGGTCTCCGTTAGTAGAAAGTAGGCGGAAGGACGAGAGAAGCTATGGGGCGAGTCAGCCTTTTACTCGAGTACTTAAGGAATACACCCCTACCTTTCCCAGCTGTTCATCCAAGACTGGTGGCGGCTCGAATTTGCGTTGTTTAGTTTTCACCTTCCTGAGGAAGGAAGACTCTGTCCGCGGGCGACCGGGTCGAGAATGCGCAGCATCATGCTTTGCAGCAACTGAGCGCGCGCCGAACTGGACACTACGAAACAAAGCGCATGCTCTACGCGGAACAAGAAATGGGGCGGAAGGGCAGATGGCAACGGCGATGGCCCGAGAGCTTGACATGGGGAGGCGCGAGCAGTGAGAGCCCGTCTCGCAGATGGTTGCGGAAAGTTTTTTTTGGAGACGCACCTCGCGGAGATGGACGCGCATGGATTTCGTCAGTCAGGGCCGAAAAGTAATTGTGGCCGCAAATGCTCTCACGAGACTACCCATAGAATGACGTACAGCACCGCAGAGAACCAAAAGTAGGCCTAATATGCTCGGAACTATATGTACAGTCATTTAAAGCCTATGAATTCCATCAGATGCTCCTGGAAAACTTGTTTTGCAGGTCTGGCGGAATTACTTCCTCCAGCTACGGTGGCAGCTACTTGCAAAGCTGCGCCGGACCCCTGCTGCAGGCGAAGGCGGTGAGGGCTCGAAAAGGCCACCGAGCTCTGGTGCTTGACGCAGCAAGGGGAATCACCGTTGTAGTTCCGGCCGCGCTGCTCACTTCGCAACACCTTTCGCGCAGCATACCAGCCCAGGCCCGCGACTAGACTATCCACCATGGCTCTCTCTCTCTTCTCAGTCAACGCAATCCTTATCCTCTCCACAGACGATTCGTCGCGCATCCTCGCGAAGTACTACAATGCGCCTCATCCACCTGCCGGCACCAATGGCACCAACTACCCCGGCGCGAACCCCTACCCCAACCTGAAGGACCAGAAGGCCTTCGAAAAGGGCTTGCTCGAGAAGACCGCCAAGCAAACGAGCGACATCATCCTCTACGACAATCGCGTGGTCGTCTTCAAGATGGAATCGGATGTTATGCTGTACGTTGTTGGCGGCGCCGACGAGAACGAGATATTGCTCTACAACGTCATCCTGGCTCTACGCGACTCTTTGAACATTCTGCTCAAGTAAGCTACATACTGTATCCGCCGACACTGGCCTGGTGCTAACCAGACATCAGGAACTCTACGGACAAGCGCACCATCATTGAGAACTACGATCTTGTTTCCCTCGCCATTGATGAGATTGTCGACGACGGCATCATTCTCGAGACGGACCCAGTCATTGTTGCGTCGCGAGTCAGCCGGCCGCCTCAGCAAGACTTCAACCCCAAGAACATCGACCTCTCGGAACAGGGTCTGATCAACGCCTGGGAGTTCGGCAAGAGGACTCTGGGAGAGCGTTTGAGACAGGGTCTGTGAACGACATTGGCATGTTTGGCGTTGTCAGTATGGGCATATTCGTGTACTGCGGGCATGAGCGCAGTTGCGGCAGTAAGCCAAGGAAGGGCATGTTGGGACAAATCCAGAGGCGTATCGCGAGACGGGATGATGCCGCTGCAGTTGTCTATGCTCCCTGTCGAGGGATCTCGAAGTGCAAGGGTAATGAGCAGGCAGCCATATGGGCTAGAGCCGCACCCCGAAGGGCGCGGGCTCGATAGAAATTACGAATGTTTGTCCGGGACGATACCTTTAGCTCTGATTTATTTCAATTATGGAAAGCATAGACAAGCTTTCATGAAAGATAAATATCCGTGTCCGTCCTGGCGCTGACCGCATGCGATGATTGACAAGTATTACCGCGACGGCATTGCTCAGCCCTACAAAGAGCCCCGCGATCGGCCGGTGCTTGGCGTGCGCCTCTCTGGCAATGACGCACTCTGAAAACACTCCCCACCTTCGCCAAGCTCCTAGAGAACTTCCAGAGCACATCGTCTTGCAGCCCAAGATGAAGCAACGATATTCATCCCTCGATGTCAAAGTACGTTTGTCCAAAGCCTTTCTTCTGGAGTCGCGGCCGGTAATAGCTCCTAGGTCATCGCGCATGAGCTTTCAAGTAGCCTTTGCTCGCTGCGTGTAGCTAACATATACGACTTGTCGACCGTGCGTATAGCATATATATCCATCAATTGGATTCCAGCACTGATCCATCGTCAAAGCGCATCTTCCTCTTCAAGTTTCAGAAGCCGAACCAGCGCGAACAGCTCCTCATCGACTCGGGATTCCGATGCCATCTGACAAGTTTCGCTCGCTCAACCCCTGCCACTCCCTCGCCCTTCGTGGTACGGCTGCGCAAGTTCCTCAAGACTAGGCGCGTCACGTCCATCAGCCAGATTGGCACCGACAGAATCATCGAGTTCCAATTTTCCGACGGCCTGTACCGCCTCTACCTCGAGTTTTACGCCGGAGGAAATATCATCCTGACCGATAATGAGCTGAACATACTTTCGCTCCTCCGCTCAGTTGATGAAGGCCCTGAACATGAGAGGGTGAAAGTTGGCGTCAAGTATAACTTGACGGAAAGGCAAAATTACGGTGGTGTACCTGAGTTGACAAAGGATCGCGTACGAGAGGGTCTGCAGAAGGCTGTGGAGAGACAGCAAGATGCGACGGACAAGAAGGCTAAAAAGAAGGGCAAGGACGCGCTTCGAAAAGCGTTAGCTGTGTCCATAACGGAGCTGCCGCCGATGCTGGTGGACCACGCATTCCACCTCACCTGCTTTGATACCTCCATCAAACCGGAACAGGTCTTAGAGGACAATTCTCTACTAGAGAAACTTCTGGAGGCACTATTTGAAGCAAAGAAAATCGACGCCGAGATTACACGCGCAGAGACCGCTAAAGGATATATCGTCGCCAAGAAAACTGGACAACCAGCAGCCAAGGAAAACACCGAAGAAGGCTCCGAGGAGAAGGCTCTTACTGAGAAACTCCTCTATGAGGACTTTCACCCATTCAAACCCAAGCAGTTCGAGGCAGACCCAACGTTGACCTTCTTAGAATTCGAAGGGTTCAATAAGACGGTAGACGAATTCTTTTCCTCCATAGAAGGCCAGAAGCTAGAGTCGCGATTGCAAGAGCGGGAAGAGAATGCAAAACGAAAGCTGGAACAAGCCAAACAAGAGCACCTCAAGCGCCTCGGTGGTCTGCAGCAAGCACAGGAGCTTCACATTCGCAAGGCAGAAGCTATTCAGGCAAATGTTGACCGGGTGCAAGAGGCAACCAGTGCTGTGAATGGACTCATCGAAAAGGGTATGGATTGGGTGGAGATTGACCGTCTTATTGAAAGAGAGCAATCCCACGGCAACCCGGTAGCACAGATGATCAAACTACCGCTCAAACTCCGTGAGAATACCGTGACCCTGCTCCTTGCCGAGCCTGGTGTCGGAGGAGACGAAGAGGATTTCGAGGGTAGCGAGACCGAGAGCGAATCTTCAGAAGATGAGGAAGAAGCACAGCAGCAGCGCAAGAAGCCTGTTGCCAAGCCAGAAGATAAGCGGCTCGCGGTTGACATCGAGCTCGGCCTCTCGCCATGGGCTAACGCAAAGACTTATTTCGATCAAAAGAAGTCAGCCGCAGCAAAGGAGGAAAGGACTCTTGAAGCATCTCAACGAGCTCTCAAGAGCACGCAGAAGAAGATCGAGGCTGATCTCAAGAAAGGCTTGAAGCAAGAGAAAGAGCTGTTGAGACCAGTTCGGAAACAGTTCTGGTTCGAGAAGTTTATCTACTTCATCTCTTCAGATGGTTATTTGGTCTTGGGGTAAGTCTTTCCAATGATTCGCATGTAGGATGCTTTGCTAATTAACTGATTCACACAGTGGCAAGGATGCCCAGCAGACCGAAATTTTGTATAGGCGTCATCTTAAGAAGGGTGATGTCTACGTTCACGCGGACCTAAATGCAGCAGCAAGCGTCATCATCAAGAACAAATCATCCACTCCCGATGATCCAATCCCTCCCTCCACTCTTTCGCAAGCTGGCAATCTTTCTATTTCGACCTCCACCGCATGGGATTCTAAGGCCGTCATGTCGGCTTGG
Source organism: Neoscytalidium dimidiatum (assembly GCA_037367355.1). NCBI lineage: Eukaryota > Fungi > Ascomycota > Dothideomycetes > Botryosphaeriales > Botryosphaeriaceae > Neoscytalidium > Neoscytalidium dimidiatum. The sequence continues at coordinate 779,410 of CM074705.1, read as the reverse complement.
TGGGTCAATGCAGATCAAGTTTCGAAGACAACTCCAAGCGGCGAGTACCTAGCGACTGGTGGATTCATCATCAACGGAAAGAAGAATTACCTTCCACCTGCCCAGCTGCTTCTGGGCTTTGCAGTCATGTTCCAGATCACAGAAGAGAGCAAGAAGAATCACAACAAGCATAGGCTCGCGGAGGGAAGCGTCGCACCGAAGCCTGTTGCCCCACAGTCTGACCTGGAAGAAGAGGTGAAACAAACGACGGCGGATGAAGACGAGGACAGTGATAGTGACGAAGACTTCCCGGATGCCAAATTAGAGTCAGCTTCGGAAGAAAGTGATAACGAGCAGCAGGATCGCAGCAACCCGCTGCAGTCAGGCGGCGGTGGTGGTCCTACGGCGGATGAAGGCTATGGGTCCGAGTCAGGATCAGAGGAAGCGCCGCAAGAAGATTCGCAGTCTGCCGTTGATGGTGAGGAAGCTGAAGAAGAGACACCAGAGCCAGCGAAAGAGGTTGGGGGAAAACCTCAATCGCAGCCCAAGCAGGGCGGACAAGACAAATCAACTGGAAAGCGTCACCTCTCCGCCCGAGAGCGCCGACTACTCCGTAAGGGTATCAACCCGCCTGAGCTCTCAACTCCAGGCGGTGCGTTAGTGAACGACAGCGGTGAGGAAGGCGACACGGCCTCCCTGGCACCTACAGAAGCTACGACGCAGATCTCTAGCCAGAAGGGGAAGCAAGGTTCTCTACCTAGAGGCAAGCGCGGTAAGGCGAAGAAGATGGCCCAGAAATATGCACACCAGGACGAAGAAGAGCGCGAGCTCGCCTTACGTCTACTCGGTGCGAAGGCTGCGGGTAAGGAGTCCGCGGAACCGGAGAAGCCGAAGATCAGCAAGGAGGAGGAGCTACAGGCTCAGAAGCAGCGGCGCCGCGAGCAGCACCAGCGGGCGCAGGAGAAGGGCAAGGCCGAGGAGGAGCGCCGTCGCGCCGCGCTGGAGGGCGCTCTGGGAGAGGACAATGATCCGGCCATCGAGGAGGAGATCCAACGGCTTGAGAGCGTCGGGCTCGACGCTTTCACTGGCCGCCCGCTGCCAGGTGATGAGCTAGTCGCTGCTATCCCCGTGTGTGCCCCATGGTCCGCTCTCGCCACGTACAAGTACAAGGTCAAGCTGCAGCCGGGAGCCCAGAAGAAGGGAAAGGCGGTCAAGGAGATCTTAGGTCGGTGGGACGCCGCGTTCAAAGAGCCGCGGGCGTTCGACAAGGAGAGCCGGGACGTGGAGAGGATTTGGCCAAAAGAGGCTGAGCTGGTGAAGGCTTGGAAGGAGACGGAGATTTATGGCGTGGTGCCTGTAAGTAAGGCGAGGGTGATGCTCAGCGGTGGACCTCGCGGAGGAGGTGGCAGCGGTGGGGACAAGAACAAAGGCAAAAAGAGCACGAGGGGCGGCAGAGGCTCGAAGAGAAAGTAGAGCAGTAAGTATTGTACATAGGTAGGATCAGTCAAAGCTGATAGAATGGGATACGTTGGAAGTGTTTGGCAGGTTCGAGGGCGTGATCCCATGGCACGGTTCTTCTTCCGGAACCTGACCTCTGTGTCGGCGACAAGGGGGAAAAAAAAACACCACGCGGGCTCTGCAACACGTGAGCTTGCCTCTGGAGCCAGTCCAGGGAGTCAGTGACCATGGTCGAATGCTCTAGTGCCAGACTAGGCAGCCATGCCATGCAAGGTAAGAAGAGGGGCTGGCATGTGCAGGTGCCGACCGTTCCTTCCTGCATTCACCCCGCTAGCGTCATCCCTGCTCCTCCACAGGCAAACAGTCCAGGCAACAGGCCAGTAGTACCATTAGCGCGGCCGGTTCATGCAGGGTCCAGCCTCGTGCTGCTGGCATGGCCCTTCTGGCATGTCTGCCATGGGCCCCCCAACACCTATATAAACCCCTCGTACCCCCGACCACCGACTCCTCTTTTCTTCTTCGCTCCACCCTTGCCTAACTGGCTTGGGTAGTAACTGTTCTTCTGAACAGGGACACCATTGGCTCGCCTACTTGGGTAACGAGGGACCCTTTACTGCGGCGGACTCCTTGTGGGAGTGGTGGGTCTGGCGGGTCAATCAAGCACTCCATCTGGGAGGCACCCAATGGATTCACCGAGAGCCTTTGCTGATCTTTACAAGACTGCACGAGCGCCCCTCGAGCCGGGCACAAGCTCGTGTGGAAATGGGTTTTACCCTCTTGCTTGCAGGAGGGGTTTTCTCCCGAGAGTCAGAAGGTGCAAGTCACTGACTGGTCTCTTCGTTGAATGGCTTGTCTTGAGCGGGCCTTCGAGGAAGATCTTGGTGTGTTTGTTTACTTCTGAATATCAGCGAGGGACTTCGCGTCGCGGACGCGCTACTTGTTGGAGGACCATCTGTGTTTCATACATGTCCTTTGCTTGCTTAGATAGTCATCGATGATTGATCTTCTTTACGCTAGCCAATTCGCCTGATCTCGCTGTCATGACTTCCGTCGTTCACCAATACTGTCCCCATCATTGCCCTCCCACACCGTAGCAATGGTACCTACGGTTGCTGATGTCGTACCCCACCTCGCCTTACTATGGCCCTACTTCTGCTCAGAAGTGGCACCCTAATGGTAAGATACACGCAGCCATACGTCGCAGATGATCCAGAGATTATAATTATCCGCCTTTCAAAGCTTCATCGAGCAAAGAACGGCGAAGTCAAATTTGCGGAGGTGCTGTCGTGTGGAGTTAGCCTTTGAACACATATCTATAAAAGTTTCGTAAACTCACCTCCGCGAAGCCCTTATTCAACACAATTAGCGTGAGCCCCTTCTCCAAACATATTCATCTCCCGAGCTCGAAGCGCACCCGACCGTGTCTTCCATCGACCGCAGCTTCTTTTCATTCATCTCCTCTGCCAACTGCTCCAGCCTGAACACCTCTACATCCACGTCGAACACCTTCACTTCGCACTTGGCCTACCAGATGCGTTGGCTGCTGTTGGTGTCGCCGGACACGAACCTGCCGCTGATGACCTCGCCCTGCAGCGGGACCTCATTAGCCAACAACCCAGTCAAGAGCGGATATATACGCAGGTCCTCCATGATCACAGCCTTCAAGCACAGCAGTTCCTTCGCCTCACCGTTTGTGACGGAACCGAGATCTTGTCGTCCTCCAGCTACATCATCCATCTCCCTCGGCGGCTTTACCAGGGCCACCAGCGTCGGCAGCAGGTAGAGCAGGGTGCCGCGGGCAGCGGCAGCAACGGCGGTGTCGCTACCGCGACAACAAAGGAGCAGGATCTCGAACTCGGACTGGCGCCTGTCTAGCACAGCCGAGTCCAGCATGTTGCGCCGAGCCTCCGCGCCGGCGGCGAGGCGCTCGCTGGCGGCCTGGCGCGCGACACCCATCAACTTGCTTATGCCGACGGTGTGAATTTTGTAACATGTTAAGTGCGGTAACATCTCAGTTTCTCTGCGCGTATTCGAGAGCTGTTTCCCTTGCAGCCGTCCTATTTAGTACTGATGAGCTACGTAAAGCGCAGGTCTGCCTCTTGCCCAGATTTGAAGCCCAGTCTCCGTCGTATGGCCTTGCCTAGACATAGTTCGAAACCCTAGATCATTCATTAAAGTCAACAACGATCCTAAATTGGCGCAAAAGTGGTTCTGGATCGAAAATTGTTGGGGCTTACTCAATGAGGTTGCCATCCGGATCTCTGCAGTAGACGCTGCGCAATTTTCCCACGGCGCCCGTTCTATCAACTATGCCACCTCCTTCGAGAACCTACAATCCAACAAACTCGTCAGTAAATAGACCGTTGTCATGCGGATACGGCAATATCATGTCTGTTAGCGAATTGATATAGGAATTATAATCGATTTCAATGGCTCTTTCAGACACTCTAGTTGTGACAAATCTGGATGAAATGCCTTGGGGATTACTGCATCTCACCTCGATACCGCTGCCCTTCAGTTCGTTGAGCACATCCTCGATTTTGGTGTCCGTCAGGAAACATAGATCTCCGCTACCCGGCTGAACGGTCTGAGCCTTTGGCTCAAATTCTTGACCGCTTTGGTGGAGATTGATCTTCTGGCTGCCGAAGACGAGAGCATGGCTGTTTACTTATTAGTTATTTATAAGCCCTAGGGCACTGACTCAGAGGAAGCATGCCAAGGAAAGGATTAGATTGGATAGAGAAAGGCGAAACGATGCATGATGCGTGACTTTGGTAGGATATCATGGTTGATCGTAGGATCAAAAATGGAATCGGTCGTAATTTCTTTCTTTTTTCTTCATTTTCTTCATACTCATTGCCCTTGGCTGATGCTGCTGATGGGTTGCGTGTAAATGACTCGGGGCGAAGGCGGTGTCGTAAGCGGGAGAAAGCGCAGACGTACCGCTCCACCCCAGGATTCTTGGCCGAGGTAAAGACCTCGTGCCTCATTCCCAACTTCTGAGTGTAGAAATTCACTGTCGCGGGTATAGAGCGCACAGTCAAGACGACATGGTCAATAGATTTGACGTCGAAACGAGAAGCCATGGTGTTCGTGTGTGTGCAGCAGAGTGGGTGATGTTTAGTAGAGGTGATGATTGTAAGAAGTGAGACATTCTGATTAAGCCTTTCCACTACCGCGTCAGTAGCCGGGTTGCCGCTTGCGGAATAGAGCGGAGGCGTGGACAACCAGCTGTGGAAAATGACCTATTGCAGAAACCATGTTCAGCAGAGCTAACAATGAGAGTAGCTTTCACTTTTCTGGGAATCGTGGGCTTGTAGCAAAGGCTTTGGGGAGGTTGCTGGTTGTGAGCGCAGTTTGTTATATCAACCCTAATCAGCAAAGAAATGGTATTAACCCCCAGAATTTTTGATAAACCCGTCGATTTTTGTTCTTCTCCCAATTCACAGCCATCCCAGGAGACCCCTCACGATTAGCCTTAAGACGTGTAGCAGGACCACCGGAGAGCCCGAAGACGTAAAGCTCCATTTGCAATGACCCGGACGTACATGAAGAAACCGTGACCTCTGGTGCCTGTAAATAATCTGGAGAAAGGGACTTCCGTTTTGCCCTTTTTCAAAAACCCACGCCAGACGTCACCTGCACCCTCCTGAAAGTCATCGCTTACGCCTTCTTCTCCTCGTCGTCGGCCGCCAGAGCCAGTCTCTTGGCCGTGACGCGCTCCTGCCTCCTCTCGCGGGCAGCCTTGGTCTTGGCACGCTTGGCGTCCATCTCCTCCTTGAGGATCCTCTCACGCTGCTTCTCGGCCTTGGCCTTGTGGATCTGTCATATATGTGAGCGTGAAGACCCAGTCATGATGTCATCACGAAAACCTACGTGCTCAACGAGGGCGCGCTTGTGCTTGAAGGTGTTACCCTTGCTCAGGTGGTAGAGCTCGTGGTAGAGGTGCTTGTCAATCTTGCCGCTGGCACGGTACTTGACCAGGAGACGGCGGAGGACACGAAGACGGCGCATCCAGAGGACCTGGCTGTATTCCGACCACATCAGCGACCAATTCGTGCAAGCTCTCCCAACACTTTTTGATGCTCAAGCAACCGTTGTCCTTATCGGTGGCTGGTCCACGGGGTATGTGCCTACCTAGGCATACGAGCGTCCTTGGTACCCTTCCTCTTACCGTAGCCACGGTGGCGACCGATGCGGCGGGCGGCGTTCAGCTCCCTGGCGCGGGCACGGGAGTGCATGGTAACGGGCTTCTTGATGATGAGGCCATCGGCGACCAGCTTGCGGATGGTCTGGCGGGAGTTGGCGTTGGAGATCTCGTTGACCTCGTTGGGGTCAAGCCAGATCTTGCGCTTGCCGCAGCCGACGACGGAAGCCGCCAAGCGCTTCTGCGTACGAAGATTGACCCTATGGACGAGAAAAAAGAATGTCAGCGATGCTGTTCCTGCGGTTGTTGAAGGCGGTGCGGAAGTTGCGGGCGCAGTGGCGACGTGACGACAAGGAGGAGCGCTACAGCGCACGTGCGAAGGCGATGCAGCATGTCGACGGGCGCAATTCGTGCGGGCGGGGTCGTGGAATCGGTCTGACGAGCGGTTCTTACATTTTGGATGATTGTCGTCGGGCTGGTCGATGTCCTGCTTCGTTAGTACGTGCGGGTAGATGAGTAGGAGTTTTGACGCTTCTGTGGGCAGGTCAATCTTCGGTTAGGGCTATCTTCCGAAACGCCGACGATTAGCCCCATCACCCAGCCAATTTTGTCGCAGCCGGAAAGCTGCAGCGCTTCGCCCTGCGCAGGCGGCCAGAAATAAGCGAGTACCCACCCCCTCTTTATCCCATCTGCTGGCTCTTTTGTGCGTCATTCCGAGTCATATCAACTCATCGCTGCAGCCTTCCATGCCGTCGAAATGAAACAGTATTCGGCTTTCCTTGAAGTAGACACCGCAGGAATCAGCAGGTCAAGCTTGAGTCCGGTATCAACGCTTTTGAGCGTTCCAACTCTAATACTACATCTTACCACGGAGCCAGCAGCAATGTCAGTGGCTTTCAAGAAATCCCTCCCAAAAAACTATCGCAAACCATGCAGTGAGTAGCTGAAGCAGGCGTACGGACGTTGATACCTAACGAGGCCAATGACGTTCACGTCCTGGCGACCTCTGCCAGCACGGGTCAATGGTAGCCGAAGAGAGCCTTTCGGTTACAACATTTAGATAATTAACCTCGCGTGCTCCTCACCAGTACCGCCTTTAGTTGATCAACAACATTCACGATTTGTTGGTTTCGTTGATCGGAAAGGCCTGATAAATTTTGGTCTTGTGACTGGCAGTAACATAAGAACTTTCTATTGCTCTTCATTCCTACCCGGTTGATTCGCAGGCTTTGCGGGAGCAACCCGAGTTTACGAAAGAGAACGGTCAATCTTGGGTTCTGATGTGGAATGAATACGGGATAATGTGATGCGAATGACTATTTAAGTTGCCCCTCTTCAACGAGCCGTCCATTAATGTAAGTCGAGTGTCACGAGGATGACGAGATCGATAAAGTCATCAACGGGATGACTAATGAGGATGTCATTGATTGTCTTGTCACTGCGGAGCATGAGATGAGGTATGGAGTTGGAAAAAGTCACCCGGACGTGAAGGTGTGCTGATCGTGTCGACCGTCCACGCTTGGACGACTAACTAAACTATTCATGAAACGGCTCTGTTATTAGATATCCATGGACTCAGCCTCGTATCATTCAGTTGCCATGCTTCCGTCGCTCATCCTGCTCAGGTCTATGCCTACTTGAATGGCGACCTGTGTGGTCGCGTCTGGACTCTCGACTCCTACTCCGCTTCCTTGAGCTGCGATGTGACCTATGCCTCCCTGTATCTGGGCTCCTGCTCCTGCTCTTGCTCTTGCTCTTGCTCTTGCTCTTGCTCTTGCTTTTATCGCGCCGAAATCGGTGGTGCTCCTTATCCCAACTTCGGCTTCTGCTGCGATGCCGCTTGTGATGCCTTGATGATCTGTGTTCATGCTTTCGTTCATGTCGTGGTTTCGCCTCTTTGACAGCAATGGGATCCAGATTAAAGCCCTCCAGTTCACCGATATCCACATCCTCGTTTTGGCGGAGCAAATATCTCCTTCTGCGCCCCGAACGAGATTTGTCCTCATCAGGAGCTCTCATGGTCATCATGTCACGTTCTCTTTCAGCGGCCCAGCGCTTGCGATCTCTTTCTGCTTCCTTGAGCTGCACCTGAGCTTTCTTCATGAAGGCAAGCGGATCACTGGCATCCATGCGCATTCTTTCGCGATTTTTTCGTCCTGGGTCCTCGCGGCCCCAAACGTCTTTACCGGGCTCTTCCAGATCTCCAGAGACTCCAACAGCAGAGCCCTTCGTGGTGTTGGTGTACCAAGGCTTGCCACCGCTTCCCCTACCCGCTGCATTTGCGAAACGCATGGTATATAGATCCTCGAGTTCTTGCTTTTTCTTAGCCTCTTCGGCTTCACGCCCAGCATTCTTCTCTGCTTTACGCATAGCCTTATGGTCCATAGGAAACAGATCGATATGGCCACGATGATCCATCAAAGGTGCATCACTCGTCTCCTTGTTCTGAGAGAACTTGACGAGTTGCTCCTGCAGCTCCCGGCCTTGCTCAGCTGTCTCCCGTGCCACACGAATATCGCGATCTGTATCGTCCTCTCCCGCCAATCTCCTTCGTTTTGAGCCCCTCTGTGTGCTTTCATGACGCGGCTTGTGTCCGTCTTCGACGAGGTCTGGAGGAGGCGAGGGTGGCTTCTCGCCGCGAAGGACGGCTATCCGACGTGCCGCGTCATATTCGTCCATGCGGCGTTCAGCCTCCTCTTCGCGTGCTTGGGCGGCAGCTTCATCGCGACGGACTCGCTCGATGTTGGCAGGGTTGTAGACGTTCCATGATTTCTTTCCTAGCAGGTGAAGCGGCATCTTGAGTCTTTAAACGAGCGTCGATAACGCAATGAATGCATTCGTTGTAGTCGAAGTACAGACAGTCGAGGCTTGGATGCCAGGTACAAGTTAGCTAATCGAGGAAGTGAGAAGGCGGGTAGTTATCGCGTGCAGAGAGAGTGCGGCGAACGCGTCTAAGAGCGTACGCGGTGCATTGATCTGCGTAGGTAAATGCAGGGATCCTTGCTGCAGACCCCGCCGAGCGCCTGTGGGGCAGCGTTCACAGCTCGGGTGCCGAACCAAGGCACCACTATCCACCATCGCATCTTTGTATTCCTATACTATTTCTTCGCTCAATCTCCAACGCTGTCCAAGACAGCACACCTCATTATGCCTCCTCCAACCTTAGTCGTAAGATAACGCCCGGCCTCTGCAATCCAACTCAGGCTAACCCAGCTCCTGCAGTCGCGCCTCAAGGTGCAGCTCAAGCTCTCGATATCACGTCTACGCATGACGCAACAGAAGGACACGGCGCTCGCGAAACAATCACGACGCCAGATGGCACAGCTCCTCGAAGTCCGTTCCCCATAAGAAGTCACCCCATACCCCATCACCATGCCCCCGCAACTTTTACCACAACCGAGCGTCACCCCCACTGACGCAACCACCCAACAGCAAGGCAAGCTTGAATCGGCCAAAATCCGCATTGAGAACATCATCCGGCAAGACATCACCACCGAACTCCACGAGATCCTCGAGCTCTACTGCGAACTTCTCCTTGCGCGCTCCCAGCTCCTCGACCCTCCCTCGTCCTCGCCATCCCTCCGTCCCACCTCCCCGTCCCACCCGCAATGCGACCCGGGCCTCGAAGAGGCCGTGCGCAGCCTGATATACGCCGCTCCGCGGACCGAGGTGAAGGAGCTGCACGCCGCGCGCGCGCTGCTGGTGGAGAAGTTCGGCAAGGACTTCGCGCTGTCGGCGATGGAGGGCGAAGGGGTGGCTGAGCGCGTGCTCAACAAGCTGAAAGTCGAGACGCCCGCTCCGGCGCTCGTCGACGCGTACATGCGCGAGATCGCACGCGCGTACGGCGTCCACGTGCCCGGCGAACCCGAGGAGCGCGCCGGGGAAGAGGACGGGGACAATGCGGATGACGACGACGACGACGAGCCGGGCGATGGGGAGAAGGTCAAGGCGCTAGAGGCTCCGCTCGAGGCTGAGGACCTGACGAAGGCGACGCCCCCGAAGAAGCTGGGGCCGGCGAGCCCGTTGCGAATCGCGCCGCCTAGTCCCAGCTCGGAAAATGTGGCGCCGAAGGTCAAGCTGCCTGGGCCGCCAGATTTGAAGCCTAGCGGGAAGTTGAAGAAGGTGGAAGAAGAGGGGAAGGCGAAGAAGAAGGATGATGGGCCTGGGGGAAAGATACCCGATGTGGACGAGTTGGCGAAGAGGTTTGCAGCATTGAAGAGGTAGGAGAGCGTTGCTAGTGATTGACTAAGTATGAGTATTATGATGAGACGAAGTGTGGTTCATTACTGACACTGCATGCGAGTGAGTCGATATGGATTTCGAGACCTGCAGACTCCCCTAACACCACAGTTAATTACAGTTCTTAAACAGGTATTTCGAATCCGCGTGGAATAAAACATGTATGATGAATCAGTTTCCATGTCTTGTGATCTTTTAGTGGACGATAACTCGCACGTTCTTGTCCATGGCAGAGCAAGATAATTAGTTGGTATATAGATTCGGTACGTAACAACGAATGCGTGCTTCAGAAAACTCCTCCAGGCCATGCTCCTTTTGTCTTCGGAAACCCAAATACTCAAATCATTGTGCAACCCTAAGACTTTTTTCCAGCTCCAGGAAGCTATTGATCTTCACATAGACAAAAAAAATATTTAGGCGCGACATATCACGTTGACCGTTAAGTTCCTGTTTAACCATGATAGCGTCATACACTTGATCATGGGAAGGGTGAAGATGTGGTGAAAATATGCAAATAGTGCACCGAAACAGAAAGACGCCGACTCCGGGATAAATGCTCTTCCTTCAAGTTTGGAAGGATATTAAAGTGATCGTGGGTTGTGAAGATAAAAGTAATCTAGACAGCTGTACCAGGAAGAGGGGGCGGCATGGCCATTTCCTTGGCCTTTTCGCTTTCGAGTTTGCGGAGATCTTTGAGACTGCAAGATGTCAGAATTGCACTGTAGCAAACGTGAAGAAAAAGTCATCAAATGAGTGCATGTCTCACCTCTTTGCTTTCTTAAGCTGTCCCAGCCCACTGAACCACTTTTTCATGCTCCTGCTTGTGCTTGGGCGCTGTTCAGTGTTCTCTTTCGTCATACTGCTCGTGCTGCCGCTCTTTGTGCTCTTGCTGACACTCGGCGTGTTCTGAATATGCACCCTCACTGCAGCGTGGCCGTTCACTGGCCCATTCACTTGTTCGTGTGGTGATTTCGAGTAGCCATAGCTGTTGCCGTTCGCTAATGCCACATCCCGCATGTCCGCTTCGAGCTCCTCAATCACAGACTCGTCCTCGTATGCCTCCTCTTCCTCGTAGTATTCTTCAAGTATGGATGGTGGTCGACGCTCGGTGTCCTGGCAAACGACAACAAACCATCCGACTTTCTCACCTGGCGCGACCTGGTCGCGCAGAGAGGTGATTGAAGCCCACTGCTCATTCGGCACACCACGACCCATTACCTCGCCAACTTCAACGCCAAGCTTAATCTCCTCAACCACGTCTGCCACATATGCGTACGGCTGTACATTGTCACCCTTCTCTGCTAACTCGACATCGAACTGCTCGATGAATTGTAGGGTTGGTAGTCCCTTCATTGGCTCCGCAAATTTCCTCTGGAAATTCTCCTTCAGACATTCTCTCGTTGCTGGCGCCATGAGCCATTCTGCTGCCGCATCGTCGAGATTCTCCAGAATGATGTGTATCCTAATCAAGTTGCGAGGCCAGCGAAAGCCGTGCAGCAGATACGTTGGCATTGTAGCCGAAAGAGGTGTAGCTTTGCCGAGGAGAAAAGCCTTGGATTACGGGAGGTGGTTCTGGTGAGCAGAAAGAGGCTGCGTTTGCGGGCGTGGGTGGAGTGAGCTGCGCGAGGGCACGACAATTATCAAGATACGGATATAGGCGTAGGAGTGGGGATGCGAGAGCGCTTATTGGTCGTCGAAGCTGGAATTCCGCTCGCGAAGGCGTGTACGGGAGTCGGAGGATCGTTCAGCTTGAAGTGACGCAGGAGTACGAATGACTGGTATCAATGTTCCTGGCTTCTACCTTCCGTTCCGTCTCTCCTTCCTCCTCCAACAGCGGCAGATATGCGGGTCGAGCAGCCAGCGAGCAAGAGTACAAATCGGGGGAGTGGCTGCTTCTTCAGCGCGTGGAGGAGCCGGAGCGCGGCATTTCGGGTTGTACGTATGACACTGGCGCTTCCCAGGGTGGAAGGGCTGGCACTGATGATCGCCGGTCAACGTACCGGTGACTGTAGGCGCGGTGAATTGCAGGTGGAGCGCACAGCGCGAGACGAAAAAGCGAATTGGGCCGGAGCTTGAAAGGAGGAATGCTGAATTAAAGCGCGAGGGCGACGATGGTCAGCGGGCCGGCCGTTGTTGCGATGGAAGAGAAGCTGGACCTGAGCGCGCGGAGGGAGGGCGTCCAGGCCACAGCTCCGATCGATAAACTCTGGGAGCGGCGGGCCGGCTGGGCTTAGCTGTGCGCGGCCCTCGACGCGGTCGCTGCCCCTGCGCTTGATCGCCGGCCATTGGCTGCGGAGACTGCTGCGACTTGCTGCCTTGCCCTGTGCTCCACTGATCCCCAGTGCTCTCCTCGCCGAGACCCTCCGAGACCCATGACGGCAGCCCAACGTTGTTCCCACCTCGACATGTCCCTCGCGCGCTCTCTCTCGTTTCGTCTGCCTCGCAGCCGCCCTGCTTTCTTTTTGCGCATCCGCGGCGCCGCCGCTATGCTCCTGACGCGTCCCCGCAGCTGAGCGCCGCTCTCCTTCCTCCGTCGTCATTCATGACCTGGGCCAAGCAGCAGTCAATAGCGTCTAAACGCGCCGTTCTCGAGCTACCGGGGACAACCTTATCTCCTCAGCATCACAGCCATGCAGACGACGGACCACCATCGAACCTCCCACCTGGCCATTATTCGTCGACTCTGACAATCCCGTGCTAGCCTTCCGGGTGAGCGTACTGCTCAAGCCAAGTTTGTCTTCATCAGGGGCAGACACCTACACCAGTCCTCATGTTGAAGGTCTAGGGCGTCCGAAACGGATGTTGTATTTACGCTGTCAGCAATCCCTGCACTCGCACGTAACATCCAGTTTCACGTGAGTCTAATTGGCTCCGACACCCCTCAGCGACCTCCCGTCAACCTGGAGCTCAGGGCATTATCTGCCTCGTTTCATATGCAGCTTGCCGCGGAACACACGGCATGAACATTCCTCACCTGACAGGCCTTGTCGTGTCTAGGGATCCCAGGCCCTAGACGCTTCTTGATACTTTGGCTTCTTCCATCAGTTATCCCACTAATAGTTGGCCCATCCCTCCGTTTCGACTTGTCGGGAAAGTTTTCGGCTTTTTTTTTTCTACGGGATACCGATTTAGAAGCACCGAAATTCATTGTAACCTCCACAATCGCAAAGGGTTCTGAGCTAGAAGTGAAGGAATGCGATTGTTTGTAAGAAAGAGACTGGCCTTGGTACACAGCCCTAGTCGTACTGCACAGCACCCGTGCGAGCCGTCAGAACAGTAGCTCACCGTTGGACTATAATATCTTAGAACAGCGCGAAGTGTACAGTACCCCACTAGATCACCTCCTAGAGTGTTGTAACACCAAATCATGAGACCGAATACCAATACTTGCTTCGACTCAGGCCGGTTTTCGAATTCGCCGCTCGACTCTTCACGTCATTGACCTGTCAGAAAAAGGGTCAGCATCTGGATGAAAGGTCTTACAAACGACCAATTCACCCAGAGCGTTCACACTTAGGCTTTGGGAAATTGCAAGACGTCCGCACCCATCTACAAAACTTACACTAGTTGTCTACATGATCCACTAGCCTTTAGGCCAGAGCATTGGGAAAAACGTATTCATGAGGTGGCTTCGAATTTTTTGATCCCAAATATACCTCTCTGAAGTTCCCAGAAGAAGTTCTATCCAATGCTCAGACATACCGTCTTGCACCCAGTACGCTAAATGTCCCCAGTCCCAATGAAAGACTGAGATACCATCGAAAGCACATCATTGGCGAGCCAGAAAGACTGCAACCAGCTGCATGTCCATTGCGGAGATCACTTTGATGCAAACAAAGGCCTGGCCCCTCTTCGGAGCAATCCCTTGCAAAAAAAAAAAAAATTTTTTGCCCTGCGGTCCCGTGCAACGACAGACACGCCAACCCTTTCCACACCAGCATTCCAGATCAGGGAAATAGTCCTCCAGCACCGCCACCACCCTCGCAGGGGGCCAAAAAAAGATGCGTCGGCCGGGAATCGAACCCGGGGCTCATCGAAACTAGTGTTGAGCACCTGGAGAGCCCCTTGCTCAGGGTCTATCATTAGACTATTCCAACCTTTCTTGGCAACGATGAATTTTACCACTAAACCACCAACGCTGTGCAGCTAAGTTCTTATGTCTGATGTTGGAGCTTTCTAAGACCAGATAGATTTTGGTCGTGAAAGAAAAGTGGGAAACAGGAGGGGGTTGGAAAGTTGCGAAAAGCGGAAGCTTTCACATGGAGTTGCAAGCGAGAACGTGGAAACCAATCCAAACGTATCAGCATGTGTGAAAAAAAAAAAAATAGCTCTGCCTCTTTTTATTTGCTCTTCCCGGTCTACCGACCAAATAGGATTTTGCGATCAGCAAATCCGCTTTCATTAGTATTTTATGCATATTCTTGTTTACATACATGCATACAGCATGGACGCATCAGCTATGCAGAAGACTTTTCGACCACCTTCCTTTGATGAGAGAACCTGCGGGAGAAATCCAATGTAATTGCAACCTTGACGACTAAAAGAGCGGTCCAGATTACCGGAACAATCGCAGAAGGCGACAGCGACGACAAGAAGCGAGAAAACTGTTAAGCCGTAAGAAGCGTCTTGGAACCGAGTATCATTCTTGAGCCGATCTGTAGAAAGCCCCACCTGCATTGCTGATAGAACCACCGTGAAGGACGCTACTACTGCTGTACTCTCCAATCCGGACATCGGAATGAATGTATACATGCGCAGATAATCTTTCGGCGGAGCTAATCGGTAGATCGTCGTGATTCTCGAAATCTTCGGTTCCCCATATTTGTACCGCTCATGGACGTGATCAGTAGGATCGTCGTCGAAATGGTCCAGGAAGTCGTCAACGATCCGCACCCAAAGATCCCATGTCAGTCCATCCGGAATCAGTCCGTGCTCATTGGCTATTCTCAAGTCACTTTCGTGGTTTATCAGCCATGTGTACGACCAAAGCATGCCACAGGCGCATCTGTACAGCGAGTCGTCTTGGAATAGCTCTGCTCTCCAAAATCCATGATCCACCATGAAGGAAGGAAGAAGTTTTATGCAGATGCGAGTGCTATCCCAGAGTAGGTGTTCATTAGGATCTTCATTAATTGCTGTTGAGCGGAGCCTCAGGATCTGGTGATGCAGCGATGCAACGGGATGGGAGACACCGGCCAGCCAGAGATGCCGGTATAAAGTATCAATCATCGACATGAGCAATTAGGATGAGAGGTATTTCTTCGCATCAGATTTCGTCCGAAGAGTTCGTCCCCCAATCATGGCCCTGATCATCGGTTGATGAATCGGTGCGTCGAGAGGATCAAAAGGGTAGAAGCTGTGCTCTGGAAGGAAAGGAGGCGAGTCTATTTTCTTGACTGTTGATTTTGTTATTATAAGGAGGATAATATTGGGTGCCAATAACATTTTCAGCCTACTATTTCCAGTATAAAAGTGTAATCTTCGGCCTTCTTTATCTCGGCGGATCCTACCAGTTTGGGTGCTTATGCACGCCAACCAATGTTTGAACTCATGGATTGTCCCTCTGAGGGTTTGATGAGGAGAAGACTATTTGCACAAACCGACACACCGCGATAAGCCTTTTTTGTACATCATTCCATGTTAGTCTATTTATCGAACGCTTTCGGCTTCAAACAACCAATACGTTGTACGTTGATCTCCGCAAACAATTACCCGAATAAGCTGTTAGCACGCAACAGAAAGGCAAGATGCGGGCCGCGGCAGACCGCAGCAGAGATTATCCTTTAAACTGTAACCCGGCTTGCATAGGCAACTGAATCAATCGTCTGGACATAGATGTTATCAACCTTACACGGCATGATTGGACGACTGTTTCAACTGCTACTCATCACTCGCTGAAATGCATTGCGAAAAAGATAGTGAGAATAACTTTTTTTTCCTCTCAATTTTCCCCCTTCCTTACAACACTATCATTACTTCATATCTGACAATGAACGCCCTTCACGTTTTTGTGACAAATACAAATATGACAGGCAAGTATTCAATCTCCTCATTCAATAGACGGCCCAAAGTTGCAGCTTTAGTACTGACCTTCCAACGTGAAGGTACCAGTCTTGGTGATGAGATATTCGTTGACAGCGACGTCTTTCCCGGATTCCTTCCCATAACCAGATTCCTTGATCCCGCCGAATGGTGATTCAGCGGCAGAGGAGTTTCCTAGGCAACTGTCAGCAACATATCGGACTAAGTCCCCACAGTCAAGCCTTACCGGTATTCATTCCAATCATACCCGCCTCCAAATTCTCCAACATCCGCCACATGCGGTCCACATTCTTCGTAAAGCAGTAGGATGCCAAACCCATACTCGTGTCATTCGCCGCTTTGACTGCCTCCTCTTCCGTCTCGAAGCGATAGATGGCCGCGACGGGTGCAAAGATCTCCTCACACGACACCAACATGTCCGGCTTCATATCCGTGAGGATGGTCGGCTCAAAGAAGTAGCCACCCTTTCCATCTACACGCTTCCCGCCAGTGACAACCTTCGCGCCCTTGGATGACGCATCTTTGACGATCTGCTCCGCCTTGTCGAGGCCGCGAGGCGTCGTCACCGGGCCCAAACTCGTACCATCAGTGGCGCCATGGCCGATCTTGAGCTTGTTAGTCTCGGCCGCGAAGCGCTGGACGAAGGCGTCGTAGATGCCGGCCTGGACATAGATGCGGTTGGCGGTGATGCAGGCCTGGCCGGCGTGACGCCACTTGAGCGGGCACAGCTGCGCCATGGTCTGGTCAAGCGAGGCGTCGTCGAAGACCAGCACCGGACAGTTGCCGCCCAGCTCGAGGGTCACCTTCTTCAGCCCCTCGGCTGCGTTCTTCGCCACGATCTTGCCCACCCGCGTGCTGCCCGTGAAGGTCACCTTTTTGACCAGCGGATGCCGCGTCAGCGCTTCGGACAGCTCTGGCGTCTTCGCCAGGTCTGTCGTGAGGACGTTGAAGGCGCCTGCAGGGAAGCCGGCTTGGGTCGCGAGGTGCGCAAGCGTCAGGGCTGTGAGAGGCGTTTCCGGGGATGGCTTGACGATCATAGTGCAGCCGGCGGCCAGGGCTGCGGAGGCCTTGCGCAGGACCATGGCGATGGGGAAGTTCCAGGGGACGAGGGCGGCGGCCACGCCAATGGGCTGCTTGATGGTGAAGACGCGGCGATTGGGCAGGGCGGGCTGAAAGACGGTCCCCTGGATGCGCTCGGCCTCGCCCGCGAACCACCACGTGAAGCCGGTCGAGTAGTCCAGCTCGCCGTACGCCTCGGCCAGCGGCTTGCCCGTCTCGTACGTCAGCAGCGTCGCCAAGTCGTCGCGGTTTTCGCGGATGAGCGCGTCCCATTTGAAGAGAATCTGCGCTCGCTGCCGTGGCGTGAGCTTGCGGTAGGACTCGAAGCACGAGTGTGCGCTCTGCACGGCGGCATCGACGTCTGAGGCGTCATTGGTAGGGCAGCTGGTCCAGGGCTTGCCCGTCCCGGGATCTATGTTTTGGTGATGGTTTAGTTGATAAACGGATAGATAACAAGCAAAAGAACAGAACAGAACAAAGAGTGGGGGATTCATTTGAAGCAGAACGGCCTTCTCATGCTCACCCCAGAGCGAGCATTCAGTACCTTATACATGAATCACTTGAAAAACAGCAAGATCTGGTATGAGTTGCGAATATTTGGAACTCACCAATAACCTCGAACGTTGCGCCAGACTTGGACTTCGTCCATTCTCCGTGGACGTAGGATAGGTTATGGAAGAGGTCGGGATTCTTGAGCTGCGGTCGGCGGGCGGATCAGCCCGGGGTTCTGGCTACACAAGCTCGCAGCATGCTAGCTGGGCATACAAACCTTAAACGGTAGTTCGTGGGAAGAGCCCATTTTTATCCTTTTTCTGCCCCTGTAGCTATTCTTTCTGTAGTGGACTAGTGTCGAGTGCCTGATAGAGACGGCGGGGGGAGCTCAGATACAGCAGTAGGGAACACGGAGGTGATGCTCATCGTCGTCCTACCTTAAAAGCTGCGGTGACGTCGGGCTGCCAGCTCGTGGACCTATCAGTGTTTGAGCTAAAGTTGGCGGACCCCAACAGGTGCGGAGAAGGATGCCATGTCCCACTTCCGCGCGGCCGGTTCGGGTAAGCATAGGGCGGGGATGGAATTGGGGGAGGTGGGGTTCGGCACTGACTATTTTAGTCGTGGCCTCAGAACCCCACTTCTGAACAGTAAAAAATGGCTGCATCCTATTTCTGGTGGCCTTTGATGATCTACCTCGAGCACCATGAGGTCGTTGGAGACTGCTGGGGAGCTGACCTGCACGTTTCGGGTCCAGCGGCATGTGCTGGCATCATAAAAGGACATATGGGGGGCTACAAATTCCGCTGTGACAAACCGCTCAACCTTGCGCCATACTAACTACTTATTTGTGACATTACCGCATCGGGATTAATTGCAGATATGGGACGGCTCGACGGCAAAGTAGCACTCGTCACAGGTAAGATCGAGAGCTCGTGTGGAATCAAATTTTTGACAGTCCAGCCAGGTGGTGGATCCGGATTTGGAGCCGAGATATCGCGGCGCTTCGCTGCTGAGGGAGCTCATGTGTTTGTATGCGACATTAATGCCACCAGCGGGCAGAAGGTTGCTGCCGAGAATGCATCGACCATGACTTTCCACCAGATGGATGTTACCAAAGCCTCCGACTGGAAGGCTGCCGTTGATGCTGCGCTGAAGAAACATGGCCATGTGGATATTCTGGTCAACAACGCTGGCACGACATACAAGAATAAGCCCACTGTGGATGTCACCGAGGAGGAGTGGGAGAAAGTCTTCAACGTCAACGTTAAGAGCGTGTTCCTGGGCAGTAATGCCTTTGTTACTCCAGTCATCGAGCGCGGTCAGGGTGGCGTTATGATCAACATTGCGTCCGTTGGCGCTACCCGTCCTCGTCCGGGCCTGGTGTGGTACAATGCCACCAAGGGTGCTGTTTGGAATGCTACGAAAGGCCTCGCTGCCGAATATGGACCCAATGGCATCCGCGTCAACTCGGTATGTCCTCTGTTGAGTGGGACGGCTCTTTTTGAGAGCTTTGCAGGCGTTCCGCCTACGCCGGAGAACATGCAGAAATTCCTGTTCAACGTGCCCATGGGAAGGCTATGTGAACCGCAGGATGTTGCAGGAGCGTGTGCATTTTTGGCAAGCGATGATGCAAGATTCATTACCGGGTAAGTAACCTCGGAAAGCAACCAGAAAAGTGAGCAGAGAAACTGACAACACATAGAATCAACATGGAAGTGGATGGCGGGAGATGCATTTGACGTCGCATAGCGTAGTTTTTGAGTAAGGCTTTTCAATTCAGTCTGTTCCAAATGACATACATTGACACCGAATGCGTACTCTCATCTTCTGTCAATACATACTTCGATTTCGCGTACTTAGATATCTCCCGTGTTTGCACGAGAGGCTAACATATCGTTGGATAGTAATAATCGCCGAAGAGAATGCTCGACAGAAGGCAGGTCAAGCCAGTCTGGAGGCGAACGTTCCCTGGTTCCCGATATGCTTATTGTAAGCTTCCCGGATCGCGTCTAGGAAGTAACTTCCAATTTCTGTATCCAAATGCTCTAGCGTAATTGGTAATTTCAAGTCCAAATATTCTACCCACAGCACAGACAAACTGCTTTGGAATGGATCTGCAGCGCCGGAAATTGTGGCGGTGTTTGCCAGAGCAGCAGCCTGAGCAGCAGCCTGAGCAGCACACAGCGCTCAGCGGTTGTAGTGTGACAGAGAAGAGGCAGGTGCTGATGTCAGCCAGAGAAATGTCGGTGCCTGGATTAATGACGATGCAGTGGTGGCGCAGCGGGCATTCGCTGGTTCGCACGGCCGCTGAGCGGTAGAGGCGGACACGGTGGAAGTGAACGGCGGCATAGCGGACCAGCACACGCGAAAACGAAAGTAGTGTTGGACTGGCGTAGGACGAGCCGGATGGAGCGTTCACATATAGGCCGCGAGCATCCGGGAGCACTCGTACTCGCGTTGGTGGAGCTAGTGGCGCAGCCGGAGGGCAGCAGGTTTTTCCCTGGGCTTCCGCTCGCCGCTCAGGCTCCGGCGTAGGCGCTGGGCTTGGCCGGGCAGGGCCGATCCTCATTCTGCCCCGCGATACGTCAGCCCCCAGGCCTCCTCCTGTGCTGTGAAAGCGCGCCCGACACTCCAGCCCGATTCTGGACAGACACCACACCGCGCCCTCTGCCACGCAATCCCAAACACCCGCCAGGCAGCTGCTTTGCATACAATACCTCCGCAGCTCCCCCCCTCCCGCCCTCTACCCCATCCACCCGCCCCTCCGCCGCCCTCAGACCTAGCCATGAACGTCCTCAAGCTGCAGAGGAAGTATCCTCAGTTCGACCAGTCCGAGATCTTTGGCCTCACCGACGCCTTCCGCAAGCTCGATGTCGACGAAAAGGGCTATCTCGAGGAGGCGACTGTCATCAAAGCTACCCAGGCTTCTGAGCGCCAGCCGTACGATGTCGTCAGACAGGCTCTGAAGGAGGTAGACCTGGACAGCTCGCGGCGCGTCGAGCTAGAGGACTACGTCGATGTAAGTGCGCCCATCCCACGTCTCAGTCGCCAGTGACTAACGTGCCAGCACAGCTCATTGCCAAACTGCGCCAATCCTCGCCCGCCCAGCAGCGCATGCACACGGGCCCCACGCGCCCGCGAGGCCTCAGTGGCGCCCAGGCCCCGCAGTCGCCCGTCTACGGCCACAAGTCGCAGGGCAGCCACGGCGGCGGCAGAATACAAGTCCAGGGCTCGTCTGCCAACGTCACTCACACCATTAACGAGGATGAGCGCGTCGCCTTCACTAGCCACATCAATGCCGTCCTCGCCGGCGATCCGGACATTGGCGACCGTCTGCCGTTCCCCACCGACACCTTCGAGATGTTCGACCAGTGCAAGGATGGTTTGATCCTGGCCAAGTTGATCAACGACAGCGTCCCGGACACCATTGATGAGCGTGTTCTAAACCGCCCTGGCAGGAAGATTTCCAAGCTCAATGCCTTCCACATGACTGAGAACAACAACATTGTCATTGAGTCTGCCAAAGGTATTGGCTGCTCCGTCGTCAACATTGGCAGCCAGGATATCATTGAGGTCCGCGAGCACTTGATCCTTGGTTTGATTTGGCAGATCATCCGCCGAGGTCTGCTGGGCAAGATCGACATTAAGCTGCACCCCGAGCTATACAGACTGCTGGAGGAGGACGAGACTCTTGAGCAGTTCCTGCGCCTGCCACCCGAGCAAATCCTACTCCGCTGGTTCAACTACCACCTCAAGAACGCCAAGTGGCACCGCACGTAAGTCCAGTAGATCTGGGTGTTTAATTAGCGATTGGCTGACAAATCGCAGCGTGTCGAACTTCTCCACTGATGTGAAGGATGGCGAGAACTATACTGTCCTTCTGAACCAATTGAAGCCCGAAATTTGCTCTCGCGCTCCTCTCCAGACCCGCGATCTTCTCCAGCGCGCCGAGCAGGTTCTCGACAACGCTGAGAAGCTCGACTGCCGCAAGTTCTTGACGCCCACTTCGCTCGTTGCCGGAAACCCAAAGCTGAACCTCGCCTTCGTTGCCAACCTCTTCAACACTCACCCCGGACTCGACGCTATTACCGAGGAAGAGAAGGCTGAGATCGAGGACTTTGATGCAGAAGGCGAGCGTGAGGCCCGCGTCTTTACCCTTTGGCTCAACTCGCTCGATGTCCAGCCCAATGTTCAGAGCTTCTTCGACGATCTCCGCGACGGCCGCATCATCCTGCAGGCTTACGACAAGGTCATCCCTGGAAGCGTCAACTGGCGCCACGTCAACAAGCTGCCTCCGAGTGGCGGCGAGATGATGCGTTTCAAGGCTGTCGAGAACACCAACTACGCCGTGGAGCTCGGCAAGCAGGTCGGGTTCAGTCTGGTTGGTATCCAAGGTGCCGATATTACGGACGGCCAACGCACTCTCACGCTGGGTCTGGTCTGGCAGCTCATGCGTAGAGATATTGTCAACACGATTGGCTCCCTTGCGCAGCGTTTGGGCAAGCGCGAGATCACGGACTCGGACATGGTCAAGTGGGCCAACGACATGTCTCGCCAGGGTGGGAAGACGAGCACTATCCGCTCCTTCAAGGATCAGTCGCTGTCAAATGCTGTCTTCTTGCTTGACGTTCTTAACGGCATGAAGAGCTCTTACGTCGATTATGACCTTGTCGCTCCTGGTCGCACTGAGGATGAGGCGTACGCCAACGCCAAGCTGGCCATCAGTATCGCTCGTAAGATGGGTGCCACGATCTGGCTGGTTCCCGAAGATATCTGCGCTGTGCGCAGCCGTCTTATCACGACCTTCATTGGCAGCTTGATGGCTACGCACGAGAAGATGCACTAAGCAGTTTTTATTTTCTTTTACGGAGTACCCCCTCAAGTTTTCATGGATGAAGACTGTGTTTTTGGAGCTGGCTGAAGCAAGCCTCTGGCTTGTTTGAAAGACGAAAAGAGACGAGGTTTCTTTGTGGCGAGTTGCATTTTCCCGCTTTCTTAGTACAGAGCGAACTTCAAAACGAATATATATGAATTGGAAAATCGATACCCAAAATTCAGGAGGCCTTACATGCGAAGTGAAGAATATGAATGATGTTTTGAATAAGCTATATTCTCTCGGGTGCGCTCTCCATCTGCGGTCTTGGCTCAAGGCGTACACGTTCATTATTTGGCGAACAGCTTCAGGGCTAAAGGCATACATATGAGCATGAGAGCACATTGTTGGCCGCTCTTCATGTGAGTCCGATCCCATTGGTTTTCGCTATGCTATTAGGCGCCCGCTCTCGTTTCCACGTAGGGGTATCATTCTGCACGACTGTCCAGCAGGCCTTTCGAGAGGAGCCGAGTCCCGGGAAGTTATGTATGCGAATATGCCCTCCTTCATTCTAGTATTCACAGATTTGATCAACATAATTTCACCAACATACTGCTTTTGCGTTTCCAATGCGGGTGCCGACCACACCGTTTCTTTTCTTCTTACTCTTCCCTTTCCAAAATAGCTAGGTTGTCTTTGTACTGTTAATCTAAGGCAGTTGGCGTTAGCATATCCCAAATGGCCTCCACTATCTTTGGCCCCTGTTAGAGTCTGAGATCCATGCACATCACCGATCCTATTCAAGGTCGCGAAACCCTGAGCCAGACCCGTTGTCCGGCGACCACCTACAACGACACAATTTGTGACAGGGACCAATCAGAACCAACGATCTCCAAGTGGATCCACCTGAAGAGCACACTAACCCGAATAAGTTTGGACACTGCCATAAATCATCCAGTGACGCCATCGAGTGCCTCTGGAGGCATTGTTGTTCACCTAGAGTTGTTGCCGTCTTTGGACTACCTAAGTCCGCTTCGGCACAAGATAAGTGTAGAAGAGAATGCCACTTCTTTCAAGATACGACGGATGCATCTTCATGGGGTAGCTGACATCTTCTAAGTCACGAATCGATAATTCATTCAGATTTTCTGAAAATCTGTGTCAGAACATATTGTCTCTTTGTGATTCTTGCTCGCATCGAACTGAGAGAGACACCTCAGAAATGGGGTAGATCAATACGAATTCCGTTGTGGTCTAGGGGCTAGGATTTGCCGCTCTCAGTAAAAGAGCCTTCTCACTTTGTCTAGTGCCGGCAAGGCCCGGGTTCGATTCCCGGCGACGGAAAAGGAAGTTGCGTATTTCACTCGTCTTTTTGCTGTTTTGACCCAAGTGCGGAGGGCTGTGTTTTGGAGCATCGAGCGGTGGTGTTGAGAACTGCCGGCGGGGAAAGGGTTGTGCAGTCGGAAGGAATGGTGAACACATGAACGAAGAACACCACGAGGCCGATGCCGAGCCCGAGCAGCGAAGGCTCAGCGCGAGGCCGAAGCGGAGGTACGCGGGCAGAAGTTATGCAGAGGATTTGTGCATAAGCCAACTGGCGTGGATAATCCAGCAAAAGACCGAATACCGAAGGGCACGTAACGCCGAGGATCTGATACGCGATCCTTCAGCCACGGCGGCCGGTGTCGGCGATGTGCCGGAGAAAAGCGCTTCTCCGCCAGCTGCTCCCAAGTCATCATCGTCCATCTGGTTGGTCGAGCAAGAGGAAAGCCGGGTCTTTCCTTGAAAGAGAGCGGGTCTCCTTTGATCTCCCTCGAAGAGCGAGGCAAAGATTTTCTGGGGTGCGCGCTCAGTTTATCGAGACGTTGTGAGAGCGGCAACGTATATGGAGCGGCCCGTAGCGCGCCAACTCGACAAACGCAGAGATTGCGAAACACGTGCAGGCCCGTTCTTTTCCATCTAATTCTTTTATCTGATCGGTCGGTGTGTTATTCGATCGGCGCGAAGAGAAAAGCGCGAACGCGTGTGGGGCCTGTGCATGTTCGGCCAGCACAGTGTTCGCAGCACTGCCCATACCCTGCGGTTCGCGGTTGAAGGGCAGCCAAAGCAATCGTACGGACATTGCGAATTGTTACCAGACTTTCTAAAGATTTACGCCCGATGGCTGCTCCAACTGCCCATGAGAAGAACTATCTCGCCGTAGTCCCAAGGGCAACTTTCTTTGCCAATTGCCGTGACAGCGCGGTCAGCATTGCGCCGGCCGGCCGGGCCCCCCCCCATGTTCCCCCCATTTCCCCTCTCCCTCTTTTCGGATAGCAGGATCAGATATCCCACACCCACCATATCAGATGGAACGACCAGCCCCAAAGCCGTCAGTCAGCTTAGAAAGTCCACAACGAGCCTCGACAATGAAAATGTGGCGTGACCTTACCATCATGGCGCCAGGTGCAAAAATCGGCTCCTTCTCCCCTTCCATTTCCCCCGGTTTAAATAGCTTGCCATAGCCGTTCAATCACACGCCTCTCTTCCCGACTTTTCGCTTTTCTTCCTGCTTGCCATGACTCTCTCTCTCTCCCCAATCCTGGTCCTCCTTTTGACTGGTCACCCGTTTCTTGCAGCCACGTTGCCACGAACGGACGGACGGACGGACGCGCTTCGTCTCTAGTGTAGGAATTTTTCACTTTCTTCATTGCTGCAGTACAAAAAGGATAACTCTCGGGACTATTAATCCACCAGCTGCGCCTTAATAACAACGAAAACCCCGTTCCGATCACCAGGAGTAGAATATCCGACAAAGGAGAATCCTGCTGAACTATGTACTACATGACACGGAAAAGAGGGGGAAGATGTAGGTTGACCAGGAGGGACAGAGAGTGTCTGGGAACTCGCTTCCATCGCGATGGATCATCAAAGGAGAGAACTCCAAATCGCCTTCTCCAGGTTTGTTTCCTTTCCGCGAGCCTCCTTCAAAGAAGGTTAAACGAAAGTGCCATCGTCGGCATGTGAGACTTTCGTACCAAGGACTTTTACACTACTGCTCCGTTTTCTGCTCCTTCTATTTCATCACCGTCATCGCTTTTCTTTTTCAATTTTTCATCAGTAACCATCCCTCTTTACGCAGTGGCAGTGTTTGGCGTCTCGGTGATGGTCTCGACCTCCACCTTGGGGAGCGGCGCACCAGTGCCGCCGAGATCCGTTTGCCGTGCCTTGGGGTTCTTGGTGTAGTAGTTGGAGATGGCGGACTTGATGGCATCTTCAGCGAGCATGGAGCAGTGGACTATCATCAAGCAAACAGCCGTCAGCGACACACACAAAACTCTACGATCGGGTTCCGGCCAAAAAGGGCATGGAGGGGATGGACTCACGCTTGACAGGTGGCAAGCACAGCTCCTTGGCGATTTCGGTGTTCTTGATGCGGGCGGCCTGCTCGAGCGTCATGCCGCGCACCAGCTCGGTGAGATAGCTCGAGCTCGCGATGGCCGAGCCGCAGCCGAACGTCTTGAACTTGACGTCGCTGATGGTGTTGCTGTTCGGGTCAACGCGGATTTGCAGCTTCATCACGTCGCCGCACGCCGGCGCGCCGACCAGCCCCGTACCCACGTCCGTGTCGTTCTTGCTCATCGATCCGACATTGCGAGGGCGGTTATAGTGGTCGAGCAGTGCTGCGGATGTTAGCTTGGGAGGCGTGCTTGGCTGGTATGGATGGGTGCCGGAAAAGAGGGGGCCAGCGGATGGTGGGGAATGGTGCAGGGTGCCTGCGCGGGAGAAGCGACGGCGACTTGAGCGCAGTGACTGCTGCTTATCACCGACGCATCGAGGCAGCGCAGGAGAGGCAGTGCGATTGGAGGCACTTATCTTTTTCGTGGTAGCTCCGCCTGCTGTTGACGGCGACCGCGGGAGCTGCTGCTGTCCGGAGAGGCGATGCGATCTGGGGTCTGGCGGCGGAGGTGAGGAGCTTGCTGGCCTGGGCCGGCGCAGTGGCAACGGCTCTTCTGAACATGATGGATAGTGTTGCGGCGTATGCGAAGGGTGTTTTGGTCGTGGTTTGTCGCAGTGCAAGCGCGTGTGGTGATGGGAGGTCAATGGGAGTGTGCAGCGTGTTGCGTTGCAGATGCAGGACTTGAGCGGTTTGAGGCGAAGATGGAGGTGCACGTCTTTGATTATTTGAGGATGACGCCCGGCGCCCGCTCGGCTCGCGGAGAAGGGCGGCCACTGCGGTCTCGGCCAGCGGGGTTAAGTCATATCTCGGCTGTGGCAACTTATGCGCGTGCACAACCTCCATGGCTTTCTTCGATCCACCAAATCGGGTCGCATCCGTAGCCATGACGCTCCGATCGGCGCACCTATCACAGCTGCTTCCATAGAACTACTCCCGCACATGCTGCACGCTACTCGTCCTGACGATTTCCATACTGCTACATTTAATTCGAGCTCCGGAGCTCTGAACGCTGCATTGTATTGTATCGATGCTGCCGCCCTCGCCTTCCAAAGCACATCTCTGCCGCCGTCCTCCCTCGAATTCGTAACCATCATGCGCCGTATCTCATGCAATCGTCAACTTTTATCTGTCCGCAATCATGCACCCTCTCTATGCTCACACGCGCCTGAAAAAGTAGATGTAAGCAAACTTTTTCATCTCGTCGATGTCTGCCGCCTTAGCGACCTTCTCGTCGTTGAAAAGCACCCAGGACGCCGCGTCCTCGTTCGGAATCTGCTTGCGAATGAATGCAACGTAATGCCTGCAATACGTCAGCCTTGATCGTCTGCCTACAGCAGTAACTGAGCACATACCCTGCATGAATGGAGCTGCCCTTGTGGCAGACAATCGACTGCAGCTGAAAGTTAGCAGGCAGCTCGCCCGAACCAGGCTCCGCCCTCTCCGTCGGTGCCGAGGCAGCCGCATCGTCCTCCTCTCCGAAGTCACCAGTTGCTTCGGGGTGGTTGAACAACCAGTCAACTGCACGCTCCATGTCGCCGCCCGTCTCCTTGAGTGCTTGGCGTGCCTGTGGGGCCGCGAACCCCATGGCGCCCAATGACTCTATCTTCTCCGGGTCGATCGCTCCTGCTCCGGATCCACCACTGCCTCCTCCACTCAGGTCCACCGGGGTATCGATATCTGGATCGTCCATGTGGGCGAAGAGCCAGTTAGAGGCAGCCTCAGGATCCGCATTGCCCGTTGCGTGAAGTGCCTTCTCACAGCGGACTCGAGGGAAGCCCATAGCCTCGAGCATGCCCAGAGCCGCCTCGTTGGGGACGAATTTGTTCGATGTAGCAGTGTCCGCATCTTCCGGCAGGAGCTCTTCGCCTTCCTGAAGACCATGAGATTTGTAAGCATCAAAGGCAATTGCCTCATCTCCAACGACGACAGGCACGTCAAGTTTTGTTGGGACCCAGTTGACAAGTTCGAAGCGGCGCGCGTTGACAGCAAGGACTGCGGGGAAGGTCTTGAACAAACTCTGCTTCGTGAATCCATCTTTGCTACCGCACGAAGCGCATGTGAGTTCGACAACTTCGGAGGCGGTGAAGATGTCAAGACACTCCTTAAGTGTCACTGGCTCAAATTCTTCTTTCTCGACATCCTTTCCCTTGGAATCCGTAACCTCCATATTCACATCCTTGGGAATCCTCCTTATAGGGACAGGGATGGAGATGTTCTCCATCTCGTCAGTCCTATAGCGCACCTTCTTGCAGTTCAAGCACTGTAGTCTTTGCTCCATGACGAATCGGAAAGCGTCGACAGGGTCCTTGAGAGGTGCAGGGTGAGAGGTGCGGGTTATCAACTTGAGAAGGTGGAGAAGGAGTTCGAAGGAGTCTTGCTGCCTCATTGTAGAGAATTCAGCATGACCTCTCCCGATAAGATGCTTAAGCATCGCAGGAGCGAGGCCTTTCTGATGGGGAACTTCAGGAGTCTCTTCTGATGCAATTACATCGCTGTCTGGTTTGGAGTAGCGACCGGAGAGTAGACCGTCGGCAATTTTGCGAAGTTGTGTCTCCAAGTCCTGAGCGGGGTCATCCGCCGCCGGTGGCGTGTCTTTGGGGTGATAGTAGCGTTCCTTAAATTCGGGCATGGAAAAGAGCGCTTGCAAAACACTGGCAAGATAGCAGCTATTTCCGAGATTCTTCAGCCCAGTAAAGCCGGGACCAAATATGGGCTTCAACTCCTTGCCGTCTTCGGTGGTCATGGAAAACTCCCATCGCAAGTTTTGCTCAATTTGCATCTCCGTCAAACTCTTCTCCGTCTTCTGTCGGTCTGCAATGTTTATTCCCCAGTGCGCCAGATGGGCTGGAAGCTCAGGATCAACTCTTTCCTCATTGCAAGCATAGCAATAAATGTCCGCGGTGCCGTCGGCAGTAAGAGAACCAAGCTTGACCGCCACGGGATGACCAGTGGCGTCCGTGTGCGCTAAACCGTGCGAATTTCCCCCAACACCTCCATACTGGGCACGACCACAGCCCAAGTTTCCGCAGGTCAGGCACAACCAGAGGTTTTCCTTGAGATCGCACATGGAGCAGTGGCCCAAGTCCTGCGACTCGATCTTCTTGGCAGGCTCCTGCTCGAGACACAGCGTGTGCTCGCAAGGAATCATCTCCTGCTCCCACGCCTTAACCTCCTCCTGGCGAGCAAATGTGTTTGCTTTCAACACAGCATCCACAACATTTGGCAGCTTTCCACTGGTCTTATCGACATTATCCACGCCACACTCGAAGCACTTAACCTGGGTCGTTGTATCGTAGCGGTCTTCCTCAGTCTCGGCAGCGATGGCAAGTTTGGTCATCTTTTGAGGTGGCTCATCCCTTTTGACCTTCTTGCGGGTGCGGCGGATGTTGAGCACGAGAGGGTGTTTGCGGGACTGGTAGTGGAGGCGCGAATGGTTGCGTTCCCCAGTACAGCCGCCGTTGAAGCAGTAAAGGCAGACATCGAGGCCGGCAGGGTCGTCCTAGGACAACAGAGTCAGCGTGGAGCTCGTGCGGGACTTGTGGTGGCGTTCGGGAAGCTTACAATGGAATCGAAGCACTGGGTGCAGTCCTCGCGATAAACGGACTGGCTGGGGGCCGGAGCGCGCAGCTCTTGCCTACGGTCAGTTCCATATTCGTAGGGCAGATCGGGAAGCTTACCCGCAGCGTCGACATGCTTGCAAGCCATGGCGTTCACAGCTTGAGGCGGAGGTAGAGCTGTTGTCAGCTTTGGGTGCGAGGATGAGGCGTACGACGGCGGGACAGTGGTGCCTGCCGAAATGGCGGGCCGGCGTTTGCGCGGGGCGGCAAGGGAAGCTTCGCCGGCCTATGACCTCACTCCCACTCGCCCTGCACTCGCTCACATCCATGGCTGCAGCACGAGACATCGCAGCCTCTCAGTCCGTTGATATTCAGTCTTCCTCACTGTCGTGGTGGTAGCACTGTTCTCTGCACGCCCAGATGAGATTCTCAACGATTCTCCGACTTCACGCTTCTGCTGCCCCGTCGTTGCAGGCCGCCACGTATCGATGATCACCGCTTTGCTGTTCTTCGATTTATTCTAGCCACAAGGCCGCTGCATTTCATCATTACTCGTGGAGAATATTCACATACCCAAACTCTTCTTGTCAGACGCCATTGCTGTGGAAGCAGCCGACGATCCGGCCGTCCGTCAGATGAGGCAATAACTCACCGGCGAGGCTCTCTCCCAAGCCGGCGGCACACGCTCCGCCCAGGAGAACCTCGATTCAGGCCCGTCGGCCCAACTCATACGCCGCACTCGAATACGTGCGCATGAGTAGTTGATGCTCTCCTGCCAGCCGGATGACTCTCTCCTGTCCACCACCGGAATATTCAAGCGCGCAGTCCCACAAGCCTCACGGTCACCTGCCCTATTATCCATTATTTTTTCCTCCGCAGATCCGTGTTCTCTCTACACCTTCCTAACCTAAGCGATGGCTGGGCAACAGATCCCACCGGGTTGCTTGCGGCACAGTGGACAGTATCCAGAATGGCGTCAACCAAGGTTCCACTGAGCAAGAGCTAGCACCAATCAGGGATTCTGGACAGGAGATATCACCGCTACCACTATATACTGCTGGCGAATGAATCGCAAAATGAATGTGGATGCTGTCGTTCCTCGCCTACTGTGGCCCCTGAAGCATAGCTTTTCGACGTTTCGCCTTCTTCATCGGTATGTCCCAGAAATCGCACTAAGGGGAACTTGGACGACTCCGCCGGCCTTGGCACGGTGTTGGCAAACCCTCTCATGAGTCGCAGCAGGCGATGGAAATTCGTATTCTGTTTCAAGCGAGCCAAAGCTTTGTTTCCAGATCGCCCGGGACGTCCGTAGTCAAGCATGACGGTCATTTCTTGCAGAATGCGGGAGCGTCGATGAGATTACCTTCTTTCTTGGCAGGATGTGCAGATGTTATACCACCAATCAACCCCTCTAGATCAGAAGGAACTGGCCGTCACTGACTTAGTCAGGGCTGGTGCTTTCAACCCCCTTCTGCCCCTCATGACGGCCCGGCTTTTCCGGTCTGGCCGGGAATGGCGAGGCGTTGCACCTGATATAAAAGTTAGGTGCCGGCCATCTCTTTGCGTCCGCCCAAGGCTGTTCATTCCTTCAAGTTCCCAGAACTTTGCCAGCCATGGATTCCTCACTTTCTTTCAAGCGTCTTCTCACCAAGTCACTCCTTGTTCTGACTCCCGCGCTTGTTGCTGCTCAGGATGCTAAAGCCGCCGAGCTTCAGTCGTGCCTGACTGCCGCTGGTGTTGAAAACGTCATCGAGGGTGCCAGCACTTGGACTGATGCCATCGCGACTTTCCAGAAGCGCATTTCCCCTGACCCAGCTGCCGTTGCCTTTCCTCAAGACCGAGATCAGCTTGCTTCTTCCCTGAGCTGTGCTAGGAATGCTTCTGTCAAGGTCTCCCAGCTCGGAGGTAGCCACGGTTTTACTGGCTACGGCTTCGGCGACCCAGGTAACCTTGTTGTGAGCCTCGGCGCTTTCAACTCTGTCAGCTACGATGAGGCGAGCCACGAACTTACCTTCGGCGGCGGGACAAGGGTTGGGCCCGTCGCCACATACCTATGGGAAAACTATGGCAGACATTTTCCGCACGTGCGCTCGGGACACGTCGGTCTGGTTGGCTCTTCTATCGGTGGTGGCTTTGGTACCACCTCCCGTTTCTTGGGAACTCCCATGGATAACATCGTGGGCGTGGAGTATATGCTGTACAATGGCACGGTAGTCAGTGGCCGTGAGGGCTCTGACCTGCTTTGGGCTGCTCAAGGTGCCGGATCATCCTACGGCGTCATCCTGTCCATGACGACCAAGACGTGGCAACCTGTCCACGAGAAGGCCATCAACTTCACACTCTCCCTTGGAAGCGTCGACCTCGACACCGGTGCGAAAGCCACCATTGCTATCCAGGACTATGCCGTAAGCGAGGCTCCCGACGAGCTCGCTCTCCGTTGGCGTCTGACTGCTCCCCCGTGGGAGGGCACTGGGTACTTCTATGGTGACCCCGCCGAGTTCGACACCCTCATCCAACCACTCCTCGACCGCCTCCCCGCCAACACAACCCTGACCAAGTCCGAGTACGACTTCTGGACCATGGAGCAGCTCGTGACGGGCGGCATCACAGCGCCCAACGGCGGCACGCTCGGCGGGCGCGCCTTCTACACACAAGCCCTCACCGTGACCGCGGATGGACCGCTGACGTACGACCTGGCATACACACTCTTCGAGTCGACCACCTATGCCTTCAACCGCACCGACCTGCGCAAGTCCGGCTTCCTCGACCTGTGGGGCGGCGTGTCGCGCGACATTTCCGACGCCGACACGAGCTACGCGCACGGCAACAACCTCTGGCTGATCCGCTGGGAGGCTAATGCCGCCGACCCGGCCGTCTGGCCCGCCGATGGCATCCAGTACCTCAAGAACCAGATGCTGCCCTTCGAGCAGGAGCTCGTCGCCGCCGACATCCCCCTGCGTGGCTTCGTCAACTACCGCGACACCGCCCTGACCGAGGCCGAGTGGAGCGCGCGCCTGTACGGCGAGGAGAACTACGCTAGGCTGAAGG
This sequence comes from Neoscytalidium dimidiatum, assembly GCA_037367355.1. Lineage (NCBI taxonomy): Eukaryota > Fungi > Ascomycota > Dothideomycetes > Botryosphaeriales > Botryosphaeriaceae > Neoscytalidium > Neoscytalidium dimidiatum. The sequence goes on along the minus strand of CM074705.1, from coordinate 747,137 downwards.
AGATCAAGGCCGCGTACGATCCCGAAGCCCTGTTCACGTCGAACGAGCAGAGCATCCCGTTGCCGTGAAGGAGTTAAGGGATGTGTGGGGCGGACCAGTTCGGTTTCGGATGGTCCGGAGCGCTTGGAGGAGTGGTCGCCTTCCTGTTTCTGTGAATACTTCTCTTTCGTGACAAGTATATAAATCATGAATGTTCGGAAAAGGCAATGCAAAAATAAAATGAGAAAGCAATGAGGACGTAGAGTGTACAGAAGTGATGACTGTTGCATAACCGTAATGGCAAAGCTGATGAAAGACCAGTGTGCCACCGGCTGTACGAATCCGACGTACTTCTCGCTTTGACACAAAAAGCTTCTTTGCTCTTGGTAAAAGTCTAAGGTTCACGTAATTTAAGAAAGTCAGGGGGACCGTATAGACGGGCTGTCCACACCACTTTAGGGTAGCACCTGGTAGGTATTTCCCGGAATTCAATTACCGCTTCTCTTGGCGGTGACGACTTGACTTTCTGACCCTCCACAGCTGAACAGCTACCAATGTGTATCATGAATACTCGCTAATAGATATCTATATATACCTTTAGTGAAAGGGATCAATGGTTGGGCATGTGTTCAAGGGACATGGCAGGAAACCCGAATGAAGGGGATGATTAAGCCTTCGCGAGTAGAGAAGAGCATTATCATTGTCCCCCCTTCCCCCTTCCCCCCTCCCCCCTTTTCTTACTGACTCTTCCTCATCCCGACTGACCAATTGATCCACTCGTTGAAGAATGACGGATGCACCTTCGACTTAGGATCCGCATACCACTGTTTTTGTGTGCGCGTGTACAGATCAGCAATCTTTCCATATTTTTCCGCTCTGCCACCTTCCTCCCTGGTCACCAGAATCTTCGCGATGAACAGACTTGCACGGCTGCAGGCGCTGGCATGCAGCTTGGATGCATCCTTGGTAACCTCAAGGTGAATGTCTTCAAGCAGGCCCCAAACCTGGTTGACGTCTCCATCTTCCAGGGTGGGCATACCCTTCTTTGTAGCGTCGAAATACTGCTTGAGCAGATTCGCTGCCTTCTCCGCAATTTGTTTGGCAGCTGTCTGGCGGATGAGCCTGAGCAAGGGAATGATTGTGTCAAGTGCGAGAGTGTTGGCGTGTTGCTGCTTGACATAGATGAGGAGTAGGTCCAGTACGCGATTTTTGAAGTTGATCATCGTAGCCTTGGCATCCTTGTTCTCCTTCCTTTTACTTTTGTTTGCAGCCTCTTGACGTTGCTTGAAGATTTTCGCGAGGTGGGGCTCCAGTGCCATCATCTGATCGTCGTCCATGTCTGCCTCGTCATCGTCTCCGGAATCCTCCTCTTCACCTGTGTTAAGGGAGGTGTTTAGTGTTTTTGCAAGCGCAGCATTGAACTTGGCCAGCTCTTCCTCATCCTCCTCTTCGTCACTTCCATCCTGCGACTCTTGCTCGTCTCCGTCGTCATCATCCTCATCGGAACCTTCTTCGACCTCCTCGACATCAGATCCGTGGGGCTCGATCATTTCGACATCAGAATCTTCTGCATCAACGTCATCACCCTCTCCGGACCCTTCCTCATCATCGCTGCCCTGCTGATCGAATAAGTCTTGTTGGCCCGATATGCTCTCTTTCTTGCTCAGGATATCAATCATTGACTGGAGTCCTTCGGCGGTCAAATCTGATGCAAACACAGAGAAGACTTGTTCTGAAAGCTTCCTGAACAGAACGGAAGGTTTTGCAGCGAAACTCAGGAGAACTTCGGTAAGGAGTTGGAAGGCGCTTTTGTCTGCATTCTTCTGGAAAGCAGATTCGTAGCACACCTCCAATTCGTCCAAAATAGAGACGCCGTCAGGATCTCCATTGTAAACCTGGATAAGGGTTAATGAGAATAGGAGCTTGAATGCTCGTAAAGCAGGCTTTTTCTTCTCCTTTGCCTTTGCGACCTAAGCGATTTTTAGCAGGTTATCCGCGTGATAAACGGATCGTCAAGGTACCTTTTCTGCGATCTCTTCGACCTGTTTGTGGGCTTGCTTAACAGCCTTTGAGATTGTCTTGTCTGCCTGGAAAACAAGTGAAAAGTTTTTCGACTTGTTCCTGGTTCGAATGACGGAAACTACAACATAAGGATACTCCATCTCTGCGTCGAGCTTGGATGATAGCAGATGGGCAAGACAGGAGGTCAGCCTGCTCTGGACCATGCTACGCGAGGCTTCCGAAATAGCGGGAAGAGGCAGGTCGTCAGGAGAACTGGAGGCTGTGGGAGTGAAGTATGCAATCTCCGTTAAAAAGGTCAACAATTCCCGTAGCCACGAGTCATCACCAATAGAATTCTCCTTGTTGCGAGATCTCACGGCCGAGACCAACATGTCTGCCACCGTGCGGCGCTGACTTTCAGCGACCTTATCATCTTGGTCTTCTGGACGATGTATAAGCCGCTTCAAGATACTGACAATCTCGTGGAGTGCAATGTCGTTCGCGTGACTCAGTACGCCCTCCACAGTCTTGCTCTTTGTTATCTGATCGAAATTGAGCGAACCATGCTTGGTGATAAGATTTTCAAAAATCGGAGCGGCAGTCTCCGGATCCTTCTTCGATCTTGCACGCATATCATCCAGGGGGGTCTTTGCAGCATTGTGGAGGAGCCTTTCAGAATCATTCCTTTGGTTGATGAGGCATCTCATAAGGTTGGGACTAAAAGTTGAAGGTAACGCCCATTTGGGGGCACTTCCAAGCATTCTTGAGAAAAGCTGGAGCCCTTTCGATTTTTGCTCCGGAGATGACGCTGCTGAAAAGAGATTGTCTGAGAGGGATTAGAAACATGTTTTTGACGCAGTACACAGCCAAAACTCACTGTCTACGATGTCAGTCCAGAAGTTGGAAAATTTGGGCTGATCCTCTGCATGTCTTTGCAGGAAAGTCGAAATCAAGACATCCCACGCAAAATTGAGTGTCGTCTGAGAGCTGCCAGATTTTACCTTCTTCGCAGTCTCAGCCGCGCCATCAGAGGCCTTGGCGAAGTTTTCCTTCATGACATTTGCCAGTGTTTGCCGGTCCTTGGTGGACAAAGGATCCTGTTTATGCCACAAGCCTTGTGGGAGCTCCACCTCTGGGAGAACAGACTGCACCGTTAGCCAGACAGCAACACCTTCCGGAGTTTTCGCCAAGCCATCAGAACAGAGTCCGTCTACAATTTGCTGCACGAGCTTTTCCTGTCCCTTCTCTTGCGCAATAGCTTTGACAGCCTCGCAAAGGATGAGACCGCATTCTTCACGCAGCCATGGCTTCTCGCGAGCCAGCTTGAACAATTGTTCCAAGACGTTCGCCCAGCATTCTTCGGGAGCGCTCGGTTGTGCGAGGATCGAGGACTGGATTATGGCTTTGTAGCCGAAGACGCGGCCGAGGAGACAATCTCTTTTCTCCTGTGTAAACATTAGTATCGAAAGTCGACGTTGCCCTGCGGGGCGCCTTACCTGGCCGGTAGCCTTGCCCTCTGGAGTCGTCAACTCAGCCACAAGCTTGACCAGACCATGAATGTTGGGTTCTAGGCCGGGAATCTCTGTGCGGGAGGGACCATAGAGCTGGCGGAGGGTTTCTGTGAGCGCCACAAAGAAACCAAAGCGCGCAGCCTTACGACTGCTGTTCAAGCCTCTCATTAGTCGCACAATGACCTTGTTAGCCAGCTCGGCGGCTGGGTCAGAAGACAGCTTGAGCACGAGCTCCTTCGCAGCGCCCAAGCGAACATCGCGAGCTTCGTCTGCAAGGCGGTCGAAAATACGGGCGAGCTCAGCATCTTGCTCAGTATACTGTTTGCGACGCTTCTGGCCGTTTGCCGGCGCGTCATGCACCGCGGAATCGAGATTGCGCTTCCGCGACATCGTGCAAGCGTCGAAAAGTTGTAGGAGTCCCTTCAGTTGGGGAAATTTCTGGCTCAAGACGAAAGCAACCTCGGTAGCTGCAGATGTTCAAACGCATGCACGCTTGACTCGTGCACAAATGCAATTGCTCAATTGCTTATGCGTGGCTGGCTATGGTGGGCGTACTGTACAGATGGAGCTGAACATTTTGGTGGTTCGCGCGCATCGAGAATTTGCCATCTGCAGGCGGGCAGCTACGGGCCACGGGCCAATAGCGGCATGTTCCTTCCATCATCGACGGAACTACTTTCTCCGCTCCGCGCTTCATCCCATCACGCCTCACCGGAGCTTCAGGGTGGCACGGCTCAGAGCATGGCGACAGCAAGCAAAAGCTGTCGTTCATAGGGATTCGAAGCTGTCGTCCGGGTGTTAATGTCATAAGTATCATTGGACATTAATGTCCGGACGACGGCTCCAATGCCTGGCGGTTGCAGTTCTTTTGGAACCGGTCGTATCCACTTAAGCCAGCTAGCTCACCCACGCTCAGGGGCCGAGCTCTTGTGAAACCGTGACACTTCTATCTCAACGCCCCGTCCGTTACCTGGACTGCTGCGGAAATGGCCTCGCTGCACAAAACGTAACCGCGGACGCAAGGAAACGAAGGCTTTAATAATTTAAAAAAAAAAATCTCCAGCATGACTAACCTCGGAACAGGGTCTGGCAGGACTGGCCTCATCGTGGCTCTCTCAAGCGACGCCGTCCGTAGATCATCATCACCGCTTGACGGGCACGGCCAGCAAAATCTGTTCAAAACTTCCAGAAACGCCCCATCAAGCGGGGCACCCCACCACTCACAAGAAGGGTTTTCAAGCCATGTGCGACGGAAGTCCGCGCGTTCGGGGCATTTGTGACAGGATAAGGGTGTTCGTGCGTGGAGGGGCGTGCGCGCCTACACATGTGGAGAGGCATAAGGCGCTGTGCACAGCAGCAAAGGGCAGACTGGCATACATGTTACCGAGAAGAGCAAAACGTAAACTCAACAATTTCCGCGTCGCATGATTCCATGGTATACCATCGCACGGCTCCTCTTAAGCAGACGTGTCGGTGACTGCCAGCTGGTTGGTGATGCACGCCGGCTTCACGAATATTCGAGCCATGCTAAGCAGCGCGGCATCCAGGGGCAGAACATTCCATGGGAACGATGGAACGGCCAGAGACCCTGCAACGGCAGACGGGCTGCGCCAGAGTCGCGTGCGGCGGGCGGCGGCGGCGGAGAGGAGCGCGAGCGGCCAAGGCGAGGGTTGGGTCCCGCGAGCGGAACCGGCCACAGCTCGGGAGAGCTTGTCTCGGGTTGTGCTGATGCACTCGCGCTGCACGCGTTCACGGGACCCGGTGCTATTTAGGCAGTTTGTGATTGTTTACCTTTTCGCCGGCGCGTCACCCAGCGGCGCCGGCTCCCGGCGGCCACACGCCATGCTGGTGTTGCAGCCGCATCCCTGCCGCTTCTCCGACGCAGGCGCGACAGCGGCCTGTCAGCACGCAGAGAGATGCCTTCGTGTGTTTGTGGGGCCGTGGGGGGGTCAGCCACTGCGCAGGTCTCGATCGTTCGCGCAGATACCGGTCAGCTCGCCTCAGTTCGCTGCGTGTGCCCGGAGCGGCCGGAGGGCAGACGGTGGGCGCTGCTGCCCTGGTGCCCTGGTGCCCTGGTGCCTTGTGTTTCTGTTGACGACACGAGCTGTTAATTGCCTGGGCCTGTCCGTCTGCCTGCCAGGGCATCGTGAGGCTGTCGACGTGGCCGAGGATGACGAGCGGCTATCGTGACTAGCAGCCTAGCACTGCCATTTCATCAGGCTACGGCGGGCTATTGCCATGGCGGCCACGAGGAGATCTCGCAAATCTTATGCAACGCGAGGGCATATGACGTCCTCACAATGAGCGCGCTCGATCCCGTGGTGCGCATGCGATCCACGGCACAAGGCTGAAGAGCAATTCGTATCGTCACTGCTGCGCCCAAACCGGCTTGTGGTGCAAGGACTTCTCGAAGGCTGCTGCTCGCCCGGGCCGTTCTTCAGCCAGCGCGCGTGAGCAAATCGGCAAATCTGGCCGACTTGGGAGCAGGCCATTTCCCGGGCGATCCAATGGAGCTCGAGAGCCGTTTCGCTCGCGCTGGGCTCGCCCTAGCAACACCAGCAGGATTCAGCCAGCCGTGGCTTACATCACTGGGGGGTGCCCTGTTTCGTGTTGCAGGCAGCTTGGCTCAGCTGGATATGACGACAAATCAGCGGGCGAGGGCCGCGGAGGGCGCATCCGGCCAACCGCAGTGGGCAGAGCAACGCGCGCCGGATCGGTGATGGGGCCAGCTCGGGAGTCTCATCTCTGATCAGTCGCCATGTCGGCGGTCCAGGAATGCGGGGACGGCCGCTGGTGTTACAGGCGGCGCATGGGACGGGTTGCGAAGGACGTGGGACTCTCGCTGCGCTGCAGTGCCGTGCTGCTGCTGCTGCTGCTGCACATCGCGCGATGGAGCGGCGGGCTGTGTGCGAGTTGTGCGCACGCGCGCGCTGGGCCGTTGCTGCTCCGCGCGAGAGCTTGAGCGCCGGCAGTGCAGCGTGCGGCCAGGGCTGCCTGCCCGGGCAACGTCTGTGTACGTCTGTGTACAGCGAGTGACGCGCCTTGGCAAGCCGCAGCAGCTCTTTGTTCCGCGCTGCGTCGCCGCCTGCAAGGAGCTCTGACACGCGATGTAAGAGCCTCCACGCCGAAACTGGGCCCGTGATGCGCCAGTGAACAAACAATGCACTGGGTGCGCGCCGCTTGGGGCGTAAATAGCGTGATCGGCATGCGAGGCAACCCGGGCGGGCAGGCGTGCGGGCGGCGCTCAAGGTTGTTAACCGCCGTCGGTGCGGGTGTGCCAGGGCATAATTCCAGTGTTCGTGAGCGCTGCTACTCGCAAGCGACCAGTAGCCCCCGCAGCAGCATCTCCCTGGTAACGCTGAGCTGCACAGCTGCGGCTTCAACCTCCTCTTCAACCTCTCGTGCCCCGACTCTTCTCCTCTCCATCCGCGACTGCCCTTCTCCGACCCCAGAAGGCTTCTCTCCCACCCGCCGAAGCGTCGACGAAGCTGCACGGTGTCGGCCTCCACCCTCCCCATCTCCATCACCGTCCTGCCCGCCACCCCAACTTCCATGCTCGGCCGCCCGTCAGCTCTCCCGCCGCCGCCCGCCCGCATCTACTAGCCCTCGGTATCTCCAGCGGGACATCTTAGAGCTCCAATTGCTTTATCCGTCTCTGCATGCTTCCCGAGCGTCGACTGCTGTCTGTCCTGTCCGCCGTCGCCCCATCCATACGCCCGTCGCTCCGTCTGCCGTACCGCTAGACGGCCCGAGAGTCTTCGACCCGCACATACCTACACCTCAATTGGCACATTGAACCATCTGAGCGTCCTGCCATCATGGAGTCATCACCGCTCGCCGTGATGCAGCCGCCGCCCTCGCCTGGCACCTGGGGATACAGACGCGACCTTGCGTCGACAAGGCCTCGCTTCAACCTTGGAGCTAACAGCTTCAATTTCAAGGATCTGAGCATGAAGAAGGGCAACTCCGACTACTTTGCATCCAAGGCTGCAAGGGGTTCATCTCCCACCGTCAGCCTTGCTGCCGACCTTGCCCAGAATTTCACCATCGACCAGAGGTGCGTCTCTGCTGGCCCCAACATCGTCAATGCGTTCTTTCGGACTAACACCCACCTCTATAGCCCCCAGTTGCCGACGCCCCGCCGGTCGCTGTTCACAACAAACATTTTCCAGAGGGCAGAAAACAAGGGTAAGGCGTTCGATGCAGGTCTGGGGTTCTATTGCTTAACTGTATTCGACCAGAAGGTGCAACCACGCCCGACATCTGGCGGGAAGGAGTGACCACTCCTCCAATCCCCTCGTCTTCCCCGGGCTTTGGTAACGACGGCATGGACATCTCGCCTCTCCCACATAAGGCCCCTTGCGGCTTTGTCACCCGCGTCACCGTGCAGTCACCTACGCCTGAGCCGGTAGAAAATGGCATGGACCTTTCATGTTCGCCGCCTCCCAACCCTCTGTTGGAAAGCCCTATGCCCCCACCTGAGTAAGTCTCCCCTTGCATGACACCCTCTGACCACTTGCTGACCTGTACACAGCCGGAAGAAGCCAACGTTCCCTCTTCGACCAAGTCTGTCGCGGGCCAAGGCCTATTCCTCAAATACAGTTTCCATGCATTCGAAGGAAAATGCAGTGCCGTTCCAGTTCAACACCAGCAACAGTTCGGATACAGATTTGAGCTCGTGTTTCAAAGCTTCTCCCGTGCAGGATCGGAGGTTCCATTTCCACCTCCAGGGCGGTCCTCGTTCCCGCCACGCTAACGTTTCCAACATGTTCAGTCGCTGCAACGGCTCTCCCGTGCCTGGCGTCAGGAAGCCTGGGCCAGCCGCTCGTCCCCGGAAACAATTCCGACGATCAATGAGCATGTTCGAGAATCCTGGAGATATCATGAGCCCAGAGAGTGAGCATGTTTCTAGTGGGCTAGCAGCCATCATGGACATTGACGATACACCGCGATTAACTCTGCCATGCCTGCCTACCAACGGCGAGCCGAACAGCTTACCCCGGATCGATTGCAAGACATTGGTAGATGTGCTTGACGGTCGCTACAGCCATGTGTTCGATGAGACCATGGTCATTGACTGTCGCTTTGAGTACGAGTATGAGGGCGGCCACATTGACGGTGCAGTGAATCACTGTGAACGTGAAGCACTTGCAGACAAGCTGTTCGACCCCTACATTGACTACTCTTCGCAAAGGAAGACTTTACTCGTCTTCCACTGCGAGTATTCTGAGCTGCGTGCACCCCGAATGTAAGCTCACCGTATCCTTACTTCTTTCGACCCGCTTAACTGACGTCATACGCAGGGCTGAATTTATTCGGAGTCGCGATCGTGCTGTCAATGAAGACAACTATCCAAGACTGACATATCCCGAGGTGTATATTCTGCACGGAGGATACTCCTCCTTTTATGAGACGTACAAATCGCGCTGCTTCCCGCAGAATTACCTGCGCATGGAATCAGAAGAACATGAGCGGGCTTGCGAAGCAGGTTTACATAAGCTTAAACAACGTGTCAAGTTGGGCCGCGCTCAGACCTTTGCATTTGGCGAGGGTTGCGACATGGAAGACAGCCCCACCGCTCCAAGCAGATCAAGATCAACAGGAAACGCGTTGGAATCGATGCATGACTCCAGCATGGGGCCGCGTTCGCGAGCACACAGAATGGCTTCCTACTAATTTCCTTCTACGGCTGCGATGACTTTCGGACGTTACGGCGAAACGGATACTTTACGGCGTCACTGATTAACTAACTTTTCGGAGTTCTCTTGTTCTCATATCGGCATTCCGACCGGCCAGTCGGCATTCTCCTTACATTGGTTTTGGCGTTCGAGCGACTTCACTTCTCAGATGGCCTTTTTCTTCACTTCTGGACGAGACGACTTTTCAAAAGCCCTTTGGTGATTCCGGATACCTTTTGTTTCTTACGGCCTTTAGTCCGGGATGATCCTCTCACATTCAACTTCTTCCATCGCGTCGGCGTTTTGCGGCGCATCAGCAGATCATACCCCTCCAGTCTTGATGCATTTCCTTTGTTCATAACCAGTTTTTGGGGCTTCCACAAACGGATCCCCGCCGGACATCAGCACCTAAGCCATGTTGTACGCAATGGCGGTGAAACACTCTGGGCTCGCCAGCCCCATCTCCTTACAATTCATTGACTCATCCGAATCACCTCTAAAATCTCATCCACACCTAGGCAGTCACGACTCTCCTACCGATCGACTCTGCGCCGGAGTCTGCGTAGTCCGTATCCTCATCTAATCCACCATAAATTGGTCTTGCCAGTTCGCTGATAACACGTACCGGCATCCGAACATAAACTTCTTCGACCCACTCTTCGGCCCCAGGGACGACTTCTATTCTGCTGTAATTATTACTATTTCTCATTGTTGCTCTTTGGCAGTGCTTCGGAGAAAGATACATTGGCACAGATTGGCATTTTCCTCACTCTGCTACCTCCGCTCTGGCTCCTTGCCTGCCGCATTGGCCGAGCATGTAGATGATGAAAAGGGAAGCAACGCAACAGAAATTGTACATACGGCAAGAGCATTTGCATCTTTGCTGGTTGCGCAGGGAGTTTTGGAGAAGACGGCAAAAGTTGTTTTGCATATTGGGAGGCACGAAGAAGAAAGAATGAGGACACAGAGAGGCACATATCCACAGTTGCAGTTTTTTTGCATCCTCCGATAGTCGACATAATTGGTGAAGAAGGCTGTTCGGAAGGTCGACTGATCTTGAAGGAGGTTGTGGGATACCTACTACGGCAGGAAATGTCCTCCGTTGTCGCTAGAAAGATCAAATTCACAAAAACATTTGGAAATCGACGATTGATATCTCCCTTCATGTGCTGTTCGAAGGGGAAATGCTAAGGCGTGAGCTTGGAATGGGTTTGATGCCTGAGTTTCTAGGCTGCAATTTCCTGTGCTTCGGGCTTCGCAGTTTCAGGAGGTAGAACGCGTCCGCCCCACCCCGCCGCCCGCATCGCCGCGTCTCACATCCGCGGGCGCGTCATAGCATGGTATCCGCCGCATTCCTCTCGCTCTTTTTTCCGCCTTCGATCAATGCTTCCGCATGTGCGCTTTGCACCGTAACGCCGCTCGCATCCTCCGGATTTTCATGCCGAAACGATCCTCGCATTGAAGACATTTTCCTCAAGGACGCCGACAAAAGAAACACCGCATACCTCTTCATCTCGAGTGGCGGCGACGTACCTCCAAAGTCACTCATCGCTCAGCACAGAGCGCATGAAGCCTTCGATCCTTCACGAGAGACGCTAGAACCCAACCCGTATACAATCGCTAGAGGACATAAGAATCATGGATATTGATGACATCCTCGCCGAGGTATCGCGCGACTCACCGGCGGCGAAGCACGAGCAGGCCGCGCGCGACCTGCAGGAGCTGACACGCCTCTGGGTCGCGGAGCGCGTGGCTCCCGAGATACTACCGTACCCGGATGCGTTGATGGAGAGGGTGCTGGAGCGGATAAGGAAGCAGGTATGGGATTCTTGCACGCGTCATCACACACACTCTTTCTCTTCTTGCTCCCCGATCGTTGCTGGGGTGAACAATGCGGTGGTGTTGGGGCCGGGGACCCGGCGCGCGTGACTGATGGGAAAAAGGGAGGGTCTGGAGGCGTGTGGGGACGGGAACGTTGAGGTCATGGGATGCGAAGGGGCAGGATCTCTTTTCTTTCCTGGTTGCGAAATTGGACGACTAATTTGGCGCTGTTGGGCGCAATAGATCGAGCTCGTGGAGGAGCAGACGGGAAACATGGACCCGAAGACCAACTTCCGGCTTATCCTGTACCAGACCGAGCTCGAGCGGTTCAAATTCCTCGTGAGGTCATTCTTGCGCGCGCGGATAGCGAAGGTATGTTCTGTTTTCGGCTGCAGCAAAAATTGTTCTTCTTTTCTAGAACGCTTTTGCGGAGTGGGGTTCCGTGGGACCGTCAGACGAAAGCATATGCTAATGTTCACGCAACTTGCCTCCTAGATCGACAAACACCCGCTTCATATCCTTACTACACCCGAGACGGTTGCATTCCTGTCGCAGCCGGAGCGACAATACTTGGAGCAACACCAAACAATCCTCTCTCAGCACTACGCTGCGTCTTTCCTCTCTTCCTTTCCACCACAGCTACAGCGTTTGGATGATAAAGCTGGCGGTATAAGCATGATCGACACACCAGATCTAGATACCGCAGTATTTTGCAGAGTGCTGAGAGATGTTGGTGTGGTCAGTGTTGGTGGTGTCGAGGAGGACAGAGAGGTGGAAATGAATAGAGGGGATGTGTTGGTGGTAAGATGGAGAGTGATAAGGGAAAGGGTTCTCGCTGGGGATATTGAGTTGATATAGGAAGAGGTGGTTAAAGGTTCGTTGAGTGGATGTGCACGGGTGAGTGATAGAAAAGTATGGAGGGCGTTCTCGGAATAAGCATGAGCTGGCGTTGCATGGCACAGATATAGCACGGGAGAGGAATTATCACGACTTGCATAGGCGGCTATTGCATTATGGTCCGCCAGTGGACTATTCCAAAAACTCCGTAGACATACCCGTATCCTTAGTTTGGGATGCCGTTTGTTAAATATACCAATGGACTAAAACCAATGGATATCAAGCTTGTGAAGCATCAATGGATTTTCGATTCAATGCACACAATGTCGAATCAGTGCGTCTGAAGCCAGCCGAGCATCTGTCCGTAAGCAATTTGTTGCTCAGACATGATCTTCGCATCATCGTAATCTCCAAGCACGGCGAAACCTGCACCAATGGTAAGAAAGGCTTCCACCGCACAGCCTGAGTGACATACCATGAGGAACGCCGGAGTAAATCTTGATCTCATGTTCCACTCCGTTCTTCTCAAGCAAGTCCTTAGCAGCGGTGGCGAGTTCATCAGGGAACACCGGGTCGCTCTCAACCAAAGCCAACGAGACAGGGACTTTGATGGCCGCCAGCTCTTCTTTTGTCATCGTTGTAGCTTTTTGTTAAGAATTTTTTCTCTCGTCAGCCTAATGTTCAAGCATTGCGGAAATACAGAGAATACTCACGGTGAGCTACAGCGCCAACCTTAATCTCTGGTTCCTTCTCTACCACACCGCTCTCCACATCCTGAGGCTTGCTGTCTTGGCCCCAGGCAACAGTATCAGGATGCTTTCCAGCCAGCGTTAAGATATACCGAGCACCGAAACAGTAGCCAGCACCGTAGATGCCCCCGCCATTCGCGATTGCATCCGCAAATTCTTCTTTTGCCCCCTCTATGACCTTGTGCAGAATCGGCAGTACCTTCTCAGGGGTGTGTCGTGCTAACCACATGTCAAGCATAAACGCCTTCGTCGTTTGGGCGAGTCCGAGCTTGAGCTGCTCAACGAAGCTCGGTTGCTCATTGGATGGCATTGTCGCATTTGGAGCCGGATCACCCTCGAATCTGGTCTGTGTTTAGTGCAATGTGCCGTGAACCCGCGGATATGACGGCAAACTCACTGATCGGGCATCACCACCAGGAAGCCCTCCTTTGCATACTTGTCTGCTTGAATTTGGTTGTTTGTGGACTTAATGCCAGTGCCGCCGGTGAGGAGGAGCAGAAGCTTTGAGGGCGCATGCGGGTAGTCGCTGGGCTTCGCGATATAGACCTAACGCATCTCTCAGGATTGCTCAAGCTTGACATGGCTGCGGGCATACGTCTACGCCGTTGAGCTTGGTGATTTCCTGGAACCGGTAAGTACGTGGTGATATTATAGGAATACGGCAATACAAACTCCAGTAGGGACCTCTCCGGCAGCTTTGGTACTGTCAGCTGGCATCTTTCCTACTTGCAATTGGGGGAATCGTACGGGTGGGCCGATCACTTGCGCAGTGCTCCTATGAAGCTGTTAATGGTAGAATTCGCGAGTTAAGGGGAACCTTACGGTCATGGTGGGTTGCGGAGTATCTTCCTGGACGTCGCTCTCAGGCGCTTTGGTCGCTACGTCTTGGTCAGCCATGGTGTGAATCTGCTCTGTAGAAGCTGAGTTTGATGGGACGCAAGAGAACAATGGGTGCAGCAGGCGCGTCCCGGTGACGAAGCGCAGCCAGGGTTTCGGGAGTCCGTGCGGCGGGGTCGGTGGCTCGGGGCTTGGCACGGCTGCCTGCGCGAGATCGCATTGACCTTCAGACGCGTCGAGGCGCGTCTCACTCTCCACGCGCTTTTGAAAGTTCGTCACCACCACCGGCCTCCGCCACCCTTCACTCATCGCTATCGTCGCCCACAACCATCACACCCGCTCCATTATCCACATCAGTCAGCAACGGGTCAAACCGTATCGAAGCGAGTACACCATGGCTGCGCAGGCCGAGCGAGACATCTCCCGCGGCGCCATTCGCGGCGTCTTCGAGAAGAACCCCGACACTGTCGAGCAGCCCATCCTACAATGCGTGCAGATCAAACACATGGATAACAAAGCTGGCGAAGAGAGGTATCGTATCGTACTTAGCGATATGGATAACTTTATTCAGAGCATGCTTTCTCAACGTACGTCAACGCACTAAAGATACCCACGATCATTCTAGGCTAACGATTCTGTCTTCAGAGATTAACCATGTTATCACAAGTGGCCTTTTGAAAAAGGGCTCGATTATTCGCTTGAAATCCTTCAACCCGCAAGTTATCAAAGAGCGAAAGTGGGTACACTTCCCAACTATCGCAATGACTGTGCTAATGTCTGTTCAGGATTTTCGTCGTCCTCGACCTTGATGTTCTTACCGAATATGGTGAACTGGAGAAGCTAGGTTCTCCCACAGGTCTCGAGGCCAGCAACCCTGCACCTAAAGCCGAACCGAAAACCGAACAGCCTGCCGACATTGGTGGAAACAGCTTCTATGGTAACAAGCCTATCAAGCACGAACAGGTCAAACGTGAGCAGCAATCGACGCTCCCCTCCCGCAGCGCTCCTCCGGCCGGTCTTTCTCAGCTGTTTCCCATCGAGGCACTATCTCCGTATACGCACAAGTGGACGATCAAGGCTCGCTGTGTTCACAAAAGTGACATCAAGACGTGGCATAACAAGAATGGCGAAGGCAAGCTGTTCAGCGTGAATCTCCTGGATGAGAGTGGTGAAATCAGGGCTACCGGGTTCAAGGAGCAGTGTGACATGCTCTACGATCAATTCCGCGAAGGTGGCGTCTACTACATCTCGAACTGCTCTGTCAAGATGGCCAAGAAGCAATTTTCCAACGTCAACAACGACTATGAGCTCACCTTTCAGAATGACTCCATCGTCGAACCGGTCAGTCCCACCTGTTTAATGTTCCTTACACTTTCTAACATACCAGTAGGCGGACGATCCCGACAGTGTGCCTCAAGTCCGCTACAACTTTACCAGTATCGGCGACCTTCAAAATGTTGAACCAAACACGACCATTGATACTATTGGCATTCTCAAGGACGTTGGAGAGGTCTCGGAAATCATTTCGAAGACCACAAGCAAGCCATACCAGAAGCGAGAGCTGACAATCGTCGACGACTCTATGCATTCCGTACGCCTAACCATTTGGGGCCCGACCGCTCAAAATTTTGATGCTTCGCCTGAGTCTGTCGTAGCATTCAAGGGAGTGAAGGTCTCAGACTTCAGCGGTCGTAGCTTGAGCTTGCTGAGCTCTGGCTCTATGAACGTTAATCCAGACATTGACGAGGCATACAAGCTCAAGGGCTGGTATGATGCGCAGGGCCGAAACAATGACTTCACGTCACACCAACAGAACAACACCGGAGTCACCAGAGCCAGGAAGTACAAGACAATCGCTCAGGTGAATGACGAGCACATTGGCATGTCAGATCAAGCAGAGTACTTCAACCTGAAGGCGACCATTGTGTACGTCAAGCATGACAACTTCGCATACCCGGCTTGTGCGAGCAATGGCTGCAATAAGAAGGTTGTTGAGATCAATCCAGGCGAGTGGAGGTGTGAGAAATGCGACATCACCCACCCCAAGCCTGAATATCGCTATATCATGTCGTGCAATGTCAGTGACCACACTGGTCAGTTGTGGCTCAGCTGCTTTGACGAATCGGGCAGAACCATTATGGGCATGTCGGCGGATGAACTGAACGAGTTGAGGGAGAACGAGGAGGGCCCACCCAGCAAGTTCGAGCAGGCTTTCGTCGATGCGACGTGCAAGACTCTCGTCTTCAATGTCAAGGCAAAAATGGACACCTTCCAAGACCAGCAGAGGTATGAATTCGTGCATTGTTCTGAAATACGACAGAGTATCTGACAGCTGTTCAGAGTCCGCTACCAGGTCTCCAACGTGCGCGAGCTCAACTTCAGCGCGGAGTGCGCATCGCTCATCGAGACGCTCAAGCAGTACCAGCTTGATGGTGACAGCTTGTTCGTCAACTGAAAAGTGTTTGTTGATTGCGTAGGTCGGGAGGCTAGGGTGTGATTCCATGGAAGGCTTTGTGGCATTGCTTCTGGGAGGGAGGACTCCGGACTCTGGCGTTATGGGTAATTTGTGAGCGCTCTGGAGGCTGAATAAGATGGACCATGGTGTGTGCATGGTCAGAAAAGGCAAGTATAGGATTATAGCTCGTTTATACACAGATGATGACGCATTTCACTTCAAGATAAAATATCGACGGAACTGTATTCAGCTCCTCATATTCACCGGATCTGGGAGCCGTCCTGGACTTGCTCTTTTACTCTGCACCGCAATGCTTTCCAAGCCGACCTCTAGGGCGGATGGTGGTAGGCACGCTAAAAATAGAATCTCGCTCAATGGAGCAATTAGCGACTAGCGGCTGATCGTTAGGGCCAGGACAGCTAGCTCCCCAAGTCGAGACCCTGACCCATCAACTCCCCCTGCTTCGAACGCTGCGCAGAGTCATAGGTGAGCATCTCCAACCATCTCCACTGCCTATGTCCTCGGTTGGTCATCAAACTGTGAAGAACACCGGGTAGACGGCTGTGCCTCTTCAACCACGTGGCCAATCGCAGCATCCCTTATTGCTGGGCGTTGAACGGGTCAAGCAAACGGCTCATAGAATCCACTAGAAGACTATCCTCACCAGCCTCTCTCGATCCAATTTCTCCGATCAAGGTCATCTATTATCAGCCATACCGCCGGCAAGTAGCAAGGATGGAAACGCCTCACGGCCCTGCTCGGACAGTTACCCCTGCCTACGATGATTTTAGCGGCATCGACATGTCAGCTTTCTCAAACCCGTACGACGCTCTTATAGTCACTTCGAAGGATGATCCTGTAAGTTTCAACTCTGTACTACGTCAAGTTACACTCACCTCATCAATTATTTCATTTCTCGCCCTACACCATTGACCCCGCACCCCGCGCTGATTGTACAACCAGAAACAAATCCAATCTCGCTACTCCACGCACCGCGAAGCTCGTAATGCAGCTCAGAAGGAGAAGCTGCTGGCAACCGACTTCTCGGGTGTTATGATCGATCCAATTCTACTGCGATTGGAGGATCCAAGCATTGAGCCAGGCTTTGTCGATACGAGAAACTGTCTTGTGTTCTGGGCGAGGCCGCCAGAGAAGGTCAAGGCGTTGGTGAAGGTGTGTCAGGATAAGTTGAAGGAAACCGTGCCCCGTATGTTCCTATCCCTTACTTCCTTCATCCGTATCTCCTTCTGTCCACCCACCAAAGCCCCCTTCCAAGCGCGAGCAAGAGGATTCCCGTGACCCGCATCGGTGCTCCTCACAGTACTACAAGCTTTAGAACGGCTCGATATCTTGCCATGACAAGTTGATGTAAACTCGCGTATCTAATGCCAGAACCAGATCTCTGGCTCATGCCGCCCACCTCCCTCCACATGACCGCCCTGGAAATCACGCACTCCCGTACGCCCGCCGAGATCGATGCCCTAGCCGCGCAGATTTCGCCCGCTATCCCCACCCTCACCAACTACCCCAGCTCTTCCCCGCACCACCGCGCCCGTCTCGTCAGGCCCTTGCTCGGCTTTGACGCCTCCGCCATCGCGCTCAGCTTCGTCCCCGCTGCCGCCGGCGAAGGCCTCGTCGACGGCAAGGACACCGGCGGTCGCGACAGGGAGGCTGAAGCGGACGCGTATACGTATCACCATCTGCGGAGGGACTTGTTCAGCAAGGTTACGGAGGCCGGGGTCAAGGTAGATAGTCGGTACGTCGTGCCGAGCGCGCATTTGACGATCGGGAGGTTTATCCGTGAGGAAGATTTCTGGGTGGGTGGCCAGAAGGGGGTAGTTGATGGGGAGAAGGTGCGAAGGTTGGTGGAGAGGATCGAGGTGGTTAATGAGTGGTTGAGGAAGGAGTTTTGGCCAAAGGAGGAGGGTGGTATCAAAGAGGGCGGAGAGTGGGTTGTCGGCGAGGGCAAGGGCTTGGATTGTCGGAGGGGCACGTTGTGGTATGGTAGCGGTGGGGAGACGATCGTGCTAGGCAAGGGGTTTTGAGAGGGATCGGTTGAGGTTGCTGTGTACACAAGGCGCAGGACAGTGAGTGAACGACAGGTGGAGGCGGTAGAAGATGGCCGTGCAAGATGGGCAGGGCGCTGCTTGGCAATGGTTGGCGTGTGAAGCAAAGGAAATCGACAAGCGAGGATAGGAATCCCTATACTGTGTTTTCAAAGATCACAACGGGAATGCAGCACGACGAGGGACATCCAGATAGACGCAAGATGACGTACCGTAGATTTTCTCTATCAATAGATGACCTGTATTCTTGTCTTTCCTGAGATCAAGATTGCTACGCTAGAGATCCACTCAGATGTGAGAAGGGTAGACAAAAATCTCTGCCTATAGTACAGGAGTGTCCAAAATAAAGGACATGTGAGTATGCCGGTCAAAAGTATCATCGCGAACCGAATGTCTGCGAGTCACCAGCCCTGCCTCACCTGTAATCATTCTGTGCCGCCAGAAAATGCTACAGACGGCTTCTAATATTATCTTCAAACTAACGCTATACCCCAGCTCGTTTCCATAACTAGAGTGGATTGATCGATCAGTCCAGGTCGGTAAAGTTGCTAACGGTATGAAGTGAAGGCTTTGCAGTATCAGACGACGAGCACGGCGGAGTAAGTGTGTTTATTCGGAGCCCAAAGAGTGTACAAAGGTACAGAGTGGGTGTTTAATTAAATTTCAAGAAGCTTAGCTGCGATTTGGTCGGAGTGGGAGTGCCCGCTTTACCGTTTCTGGCAATTGACCAACAAATGGTGCTGACCGCAATTCAATGGCGCCAACCCTGTCTTTTCAGGAAAAATAACCAGTCAGACAACCAAATAAAAGATGTCAGCGACCTCGCTCATGCAAGATTCTGCCTCGTACAGCTGGTGACGCCTTGCTGGCCCTTCCTCTACACCTATAAAAACCCTCCTCCCACAACCATTTCCTCTTTTTTTTTTTCTCTCTTCATAAGTCTTCTCTTCGCCTTAGGGCTTACCAAGACTCATCAAGCAAATTTTTAAGCAAAGCATCAGTGAACTGCCTGACCCCTAGTCTGAACGTTCAATTCGATTCCATTTTCCATGCTCACTGTTGTGAGATGCGAACTCGATGCAGAACGATTGAAGAATTAGGCAAAGGTAGACAACTATATCAATTCTTCCAATCCACGCTACAATATTTACTTTCCCTAACCTTGCCACCTCTGTACGCATGCACTCTTTCTTCTCCATAATCACCAACATGTACATCGTGTTGCGGAAGTTAGATGCTCGGGGCGCTGAACTCTTGATTCCGTCATACAAGTACCAGGCAACGTGCGTAAGCCGCGAGACGAAGGCTACATTAAGGTCAGAGCTCCACAATCACGGTTGCCCTACTGTGCCTGGAAGGTCGATTTAGATTTCCCGCTGGATGTGAGTTATGACTTCTATTTAATTTTCTTTCCCGAAGCTTTCCGTGCTTACCTACACTGTGCCAGGACATAGGCTCATTGGGAGCAGGGATTTCACATGTTGGCTGCTTGACGTAGCGATAATTTTCTATCCTTTGCATAATTGCAAGCTGCGCGGGCTCGGATATTGCATACCGAATTATGGCCCACGTAGAGAAGTAGCCTATGGTCGGAGACCGGGGAGGGATAGGCCAGATGATGACCCAAACTCACCTTTCCCCTTGGAGTCGGGGAAAAGGAACAACGCGGTGGCTGATAGGCATACTTTCGAGGTTTATCTCGGTCCGAGCCAATCTGCTTCGACCGAGCCTGTCTACAGCTTGCATGCTTTGGGTGACGGTGATATGCTAGAAACGGGTAGTTGCTCGTGCCACGGAGATTCTTCCGCCATCTATCACCGTCAAGGTCGTCGCAGATAGAGGAGAGAGAGAAGGCATGGACGAATTTTGGGAAACCGGGGTGTCGGTGGGTGGTTTAGGAGAGCGAGTACCGATCGAGAGGTTCTCCCGAGAAAACAAGCGCAAGCAGGGTCGCACCGAGGGCAGGGCAAGGCCGAACATGGCTAGGGTCTCTTTCGACATTCTGGAAAAGCAACACCGCGGTCCCATGTCTCAGCCAGCACGGCTGGTCAACGATACGCTTTCATGCGACGTGGAGAGTCAATGACCTGATGTCCGACCTGTCTCTGCCAGAGCGCTGGGGAGTGTGGTGTGGAAAAGAAAAGGCGAGCGCAGCCTGCATGGCAGATGGGAAAAGGCAAGGCCAGCATGCGCAAGAGTCTGGCACTGCTTGGCTCGGCCATGACAGCATGACGCGTAGCAGGTCCGATCGAGGCTCTGGAGCTGTGAGCAACCGGGTGCGCTCGCCGAGGGGAAGCAAGCATTATGGGCGGCCCGCTAGTGCTGCTTGACCACTGGCTGGGCGGGAACCAGGCTGCCGCCAACCTGCAGCGTCGTCGCACAAATCTCTTCCCGAAGCCTCTCACGGCACTGCCGTGATTCTGCACACGTCCGCAAAGGGACGTCGGCAGGGCATCAGGAGACAACGGAGAAAGGAAAGGCGCGCAAAAGAGTCGTCACGAAGCTCACGTGGGCCGAAGTATTCAGGGCCAGGAGTATGCGGTAAGACACGGCGACACGGAGGCGGCCATGGCTTGGGGGGTTACTTTTTCCAATATCAAGATGGACAGCAGCGGTGGTGGATTCGGCGTCGAGCTAGAAGACGCAAGGTTCCCGATGGAGCGGCCGTTTTTGCGGCGGAGAATAGATCGAGTTGGCTGGTTTGCGCAGTGTTTGTGGCGGGCTCAGGTTTCAGAGCGTTTCGGCGGCATGCAGCTGCACAACTATGCGCAAAGGGGTTGTGCTTTGTACCTGCGTGGGCTGGCTGGCTGGCAGGCCGAGGCATCGAACTGTGCGGTCACCGAGCCCGACAGCACAGTCAGAACGGACGCGCGGAGTGGGCAGCGGGAAGGAAGCGCGTGCAGACACGGCATGGGGCCAGCATGGTTCGTAAGTATCTTGTTGGCTCGTTCGGCCTCGGGGTTTGAAAGCGCGCGAACAGGACGCCAGCCAGAAACCAACACCGCAACACCGCTGCCACTGTCACTGTTACTGCTACTGCTACTGCTCCCGCGCTTGCGGCCCACCCTCTGCTATCTCCGACCACCAGGCACCAGGACAGCTATCCGTTTCAGCTGCGCCCGCGCGGCTCGGCCGTGGTCACCAGGATTGCCATCAATCATGCTGCATAAGCAGAATGCACCGGCCGGTTGCTTCTTCCTGTGCTCGCCGCCACAGCGCTGCCGCATGCCGCATGCCGCGCGCCGCACGCCGCACGCGGGCTAGCGCCCCTTTGGCGTCCGTCTCGCGGCGAGGCTTGTCGCTGCTTCGCTCTTCGGCGTTAACGCTCCCAGCCTGGAGTGCATCTCGCCCGCTCGGTCACCCACAGACACCGGCGTGCGCGCTATCAGGGCGTCACGACGGGGCGCCACCAGTGCGACAGCTGCCCACTCACACCCACGACCATGCCTACCTCATTATATAACTGGATGCCGTCCCCGCTTCCCCAGGATGCATTTCTTTGACCACGGCCAGCATAATATATCTCTTCCCTTCTTCACGCCGCTGTTTGGCCTTCCCCGTTCGCGGGCACACAAACGACCACCCTTGCCTTTGTCCCCGCGGCCTTCTCTTCCCGCTTCCCCAACCCGGGCCCGCGCTGCTCTGGAGACGCATTCCTCTTGCCCGCCAACATGTCGGCCTTTACCTCGCATTCAAATTCGCCCGCCTCCTCCGTCAAGGCCATGGAGCGCGAATCTCAACACAGCAATGTCCACGAGAAGCACGACCACCTCCACGATGCCGAGCCAGTGTCAAACCACACTGAGGCGAACATCTTGCCAGAGATGGAGACGGAACCACAAGACACCGGCAAAGTGCCCAACGGCGACGCCGAGAAGGGCGGCCCGCCCGCCGGCCCGCCGAATCCTATGATGGATCCCAAGAGCTTTCCCGATGGAGGACTGGAAGCCTGGCTGTGTGTGCTAGGAGGCTTCTGCGCCCTCTTCTGCAGCTTCGGCTGGATCAATTGCATCGGCGTTTTTCAAGAGTATTACCAGACTCACCAGCTGAGCAAATACTCCGCAAGTACAATCTCGTGGATTCCGTCACTTGAGGCGTTCATGATGTTCTTTGGCGTAAGTTGCCTCTGTTGCCGAGACTCCTCGTGACATTTCCAGCTAAATTCATCTCCAGGGTCCTGTCATCGGCAAGCTGTACGACAACTATGGTCCGCGCTACATTCTCCTCGTCGGCACCTTCCTGCATGTTTTCGGATTGATGATGGCAAGCTTGTCGTCCGAGTACTACCAATTCATCCTCTCTCAAGGCATCGTCTCCGCCATGGGTGCTAGCGCCATTTTCTACCCCGCCATGTCCACCGTGACGACTTGGTTCTTCCGTCGGCGCGCCCTCGCCTTCGGCATGATGGCCGCAGGCTCCTCTATTGGCGGCGTCATCTTCCCCATCATGGTTTCGCACCTTATCCCGGAGGTCGGCTTCCCCTGGACGATGCGCATCTGCGCCTTTCTGATCCTCTTCCTCATGATCATCGCCAACCTGACCATCAAGTCGCGCCTCCCGCCCATGCCGAAGCCTCTCGTGCCTATGGAGTTCATCGTCCCCTTCAAGGAGATACCCTACCTGATGCTGACCATCGGCTCCTTCCTCTTCTTCATGGGCATGTTCTTGCCCATTAACTACCTCATCGTCCAGGCCACCGCCGAGGGTATGTCGCCCTACCTCGCCTCCTACCTCATCCCCATTCTCAACGCCCTCTCGCTCTTTGGCCGCGTGCTGCCAGGCTACGTCGGTGACAAGATCGGCCGCTACAATGTTATGCTCGTCCTCTGCTCCCTGACTGCTATCCTCGACCTCGCCCTGTGGATTCCTGCCTCCAGCAACGCCGCCCTCATCGTTTTCGCCGCCGCCTATGGCTTCGGCTCCGGTGCCTTCGTCTCCATGGCTCCCGCCCTGATTGCGCAGATTTCGGATGTGAGGAAGATCGGTGTCAGGTCCGGCGCCATGTTCGCCGTCATCAGCATCGCGGCGCTCGTCAGCAACCCCATCGCCGGCGCCATCGTGGGCGCTGAGAACGGCAGCTTCACGGGCTTGAAGATCTTCTGCGGTGTCATGCAGGTTGCTGGCGCGGTGTTTATCTTCTTCAGTAGGACAGCGCTGGTGGGGTTGAAGGTGAATGTGAAGGTCTAACGAGGTACCCATCAGGCTCTAAATGCCGCACGATGTTTTGGGGATATCCATTTTAATGACTCTCTTCTGGATTTTTGTTCACGGGTGGATACTTGCATGGCGGTTTTTGCTTCTTTGGGTTGACGATCTCTGGAATTGGAGGAGACAACATAGACGGCTAGACGCAGGAAAACAAAAGGAGGTTCGTCTGGAACGACCTTGGGTCAAAGAGACGTAAGGATATGAACTTGTATACTATATCACGGATTTCTTACGTAAATAATCTCTCCCACTCCATTCAAAACATTAGAAGCTCCACGGAAGCGATTCATGAAGAAATGCAACCAGAGCCAACCGCGCTCTTGAGTTCTTAAGTATGTGCCAAACCACATCCAATAGCTGAGTAGGTTGAGTGTACGAAGAACAGAGTTTGGTGATTTTTGGGCGAAGACGTGACTGTTTGAGATACCAGAGCCGTAGAAGAACAAGGTTTCCGTAGGGGATAAGATCCAAAAAGACGAGTTCATGAATTTTCATTACATCAGCGAGGCTATTTGCCCCGCTCTGATTCATAGATAGTCGAAGCAGTGATCTAGACATAAATATCTTCAATCTTCCCAAACATCTACGTCTGGACGCTTGCTTTGACTCTGCACGCACTTACTTCTCGTACCAAGACTCCCGCTAATCATTCCCGCATAGCCGCACCACCTCTCCTCCTCCACTCATCATAGCTCCAACGACTCGCCATACGTATCGCTCAAGTACTGAGCGGGCAGCAGCCCGCTCCCCTTCCTCTCGCGCCAATACAGCTCGTCCACGAACCGGTGCCGCACGACCGCCTCGTCCCAGTCCGCGTACTCGGCCTCCCGGCCCTCCTCGGCAAACGCCTCGTACAGCCGGGCGACGTTGCGCGCCGGCCACGGCAGCTCCTTCTCGCCGCGGTCCCACCCGTCGTCGTCGTCGTCGCCGCCGCCCGCGGAGGCGTTCTCCACCGTCTCGACGGCGCCCGTCGCCTGGTCGTGCACCTGCAGCGTCGTCGCGGGCGAGCCGATGTGCAGCGAGGCGGCGGCGGCGACGCGGATCTCGCCGGCGGAGCCGTAGACGGACCAGACGGCGGCGGGCGTGCCGGGGATCTCGCGCCCGCCGCGCAGGTGGGCGGAGAGCAGGGCGCCGGAAGCGAGGCGGCCGTGTAGCAGGATCTGGTCGGGCGTGGTGCGCGGGATGGTGTCGACGATGCGGGCGGGCGGGTCGGCCGGGCCGGGCTGGTAGGTGAGGGGCTTGTCGCGGAGGCGGACCTGGGGCCGCTTGGTGGCGAGGATGGAGGAGAAGGAGGTGAGCTGGCCGACGGCTTGGGTGATGGTGTCGATGTCTGCGGGGCGGAATAGTGAGCTTCTTTCCGGGGAACTTGTTTTTCTTTGGCATGGTTCTATCTTACAGTGGGAGAAGTGGATCGTCACCAGGTTACCGCCTGTCTTTCGGTCGTTCACGTACGCCAGTTCTGCCAGCTCTTCTGCCCCGAAGTTGTACGCGCTCCCGGTGAAGTTCACGCTCAGGACTTCACCTATGCGGCCGGATTCGATCAGACTCTTGACTTTGTGGAGCACCGGTGCCCGTCGCCCCTGCAGGCCGACCAGCGTCCGCACGCCACGGCTCTTCGCCAGTGCCGTCAGCTCCTCGGCCTCTCCCAGGTTGGCGCCGAGCGGCCATTCGCAGTAGACGGCCTTTACACTCTTGCTAGATTGGAGGATGGGGCGTAGGACGGGGTAGTGCCTGTCGACACGGATGCTGCAGACAACCAGGTCGATGTCCGGGTCTGCGGCCAGGTCGGCCGGATCCCCGTAGGCCTTTGTGGTTGAGGGCAGGTTGTGAGCTTTGATGGCGGCTTGAGCTGACGAGACGCTGGAGTTGAGTAGCGCAGTGATCTGGTATTTGGAGCTCTGGGAGAGGTAGGGGAGCTGGGCGGAGCTGCCCCAGCTGCCGCTGGCGCTGAGGCCGATGAAGCCGATGCGGATGGGCGCCATTGGAGCTTTTCTTATGCTGCTACTTGAGGTCTGTGGAAGAGGAAAGAGGTTGGAGAGATGGGTTTATACTGCAGGCGGAATGCTGTTCGAAATA
Organism: Neoscytalidium dimidiatum; assembly: GCA_037367355.1. Classification (NCBI taxonomy): domain Eukaryota; kingdom Fungi; phylum Ascomycota; class Dothideomycetes; order Botryosphaeriales; family Botryosphaeriaceae; genus Neoscytalidium; species Neoscytalidium dimidiatum. The sequence continues at coordinate 721,919 of CM074705.1, read as the reverse complement.
GGAAATATGTAGATGAGATCGGACGAATCGCAGCGGGGACGAGGCGATAAGGAATAAGCAAGATGAGATGGCACGGGGATGACAAAGTCAATATTTATAAGCGGTGGGCTTTGAAACTGGAGGCTCAATTGCATCAAAAGGGCAGAAGGTTAGAAATCAAAGCTACCCAAATCGCCATAGTGCAGACGAGTGGTGTGCTATTCGTAAGCTGCACGGGGGTCATCTGCGGGGCAGTGGTGCGGAGAGACCAACGTCATTGGAGTTGCTGGGCGCTTGGCACTGCCGGCAGTCCCATATCTCGCTGCGCTCCCCCGACCCGGCTGGTTCTTGCGCGAAGAAAAATGTTCGATGCGGCGTCGAGCTGGAGCGCGGAGCTGTAGGTCTCAAAAGGCGTCAGAGCGCAATGGCAGTGGAGCCGCGGCGACAGGGAAGTGGGCGCGCGGGCGAAAACGTGCACGAGCCCGGGGCCTGATTCGCCGTTGCTGTCACGAGAGCTTGGGCCTGGAGGGCTGGCGGCCTGCAGCGATGCGCCCTCGCCCAGAGCTCTTAGCGGCTGCTTGACGGCTTGACCTGCATCAAAACTCTGTGTCCGCCCAGCCGCAAGAGCACAGGCGTGTTGTGCTTTGTTGTCGCCTCTGCTCCCGCCAGCCCAGCGCCGTGTTTGTGCCACCGACAAGAACCGACAATCCCTTCAAGATGAGGTAGGTATGCGCCGCGCCCTGCACGATCATCCAAGCTCTCTCGAGCCCGCCTCTCTCGCGAATCCCTCCAATGCCGTCGCGCCGCTGTGCCGCTTTCCACTGACATGCTCCGCCCAATCCAGGTTCGGCCAGCAGCTGCGCACCTCGCTGATCAAGGACTGGTACTACTACTACATTTCCTACGACGACCTCAAGGAGAGCCTCAAGAAGGCCGGCGACGGCTCCACCACCGCGAAGACCGGCTCGCGACGCGTCGAATGGTCCGAGAAGGATGAGCAGCGCTTCGTGCACGAGCTGGAGCAGGAGCTCGACAAGGTCCACACCTTCCAGCAGGTCAAGAGCGGCGAGATCGTGCGTCGCATAAAGGTCTCGGAGAAGGAGGTCAACGATGTTATCGCCCGTGCCGAGCAGGCAAACAATGGCAACCAGAACGTCGAGCCTCCGACCGAGGACGACTTCGAGGCTCTGGAGGAGGACTTGAGCGACATCATTGCCGACGTGCACGACCTCGCCAAGTTCACCCAGCTCAACTACACTGGTTTTCAAAAGATCATCAAGAAGCATGATGTAAGTTGAGCCTCATGCGCTTAACCTCTGAACCCCGCCTTAAGAGACCCTCGAAGCTCTTGTCACTGGCTGGCATTGCTGGGGTCTTGCGCCGCTTGAGTTTCACCATCATGTGGTTGATTGGTTGCCAACTGCCAAACGCGGCTTGCCCAACGCCAGCCTATGAGGCCCGACGGGAATGATTTGCTAATTAGCCTGCCCAGAAACTGACATCATGGCACCTGAAACCCGTCTTTGCTGCCCGTCTGCGCGCGAAACCTTTCTTCAAGGACAACTACGATGCCTTCATCGTTAAGCTCTCAAAACTCTACGATCTCGTCCGCACCCGCGGCAATCCGACCAAGGGTGACTCGGCCGCCGGCGGATCCCAGCAGAACTTTGTGCGCCAAACCACAAAATACTGGGTGCATCCGGACAACATCACTGAGCTGAAGCTCATCATCCTAAAGCATCTTCCCGTGCTGGTCTTCAACGCGAGCAAGGAGTTTGAGCCCAAGGATTCGGCTATTTCGTCGATTTACTATGACAACACAGATACTTGGGAGCTCTACACCGGCCGTTTGAAGAAGACGGAGGGCGCTGAGGCCATCCGTCTCCGTTGGTATGGAGGCATGGAGACAGACACTATCTTTGTGGAGAGGAAGACGCATCGTGAGGACTGGACTGGCGAGAAGTCTGTCAAGGCCCGTTTTGCTCTAAAGGAGAAGAATGTCAATGCTTTCCTCTCCGGGAAGATGACTGTCGATCAGGTGTTCGAGAAGATGCGCAAGGAAGGAAAGAAGAGCGAGAAAGAAATCGCGGATCTGGAGCAGCTTGCAAGAGAGATCCAGTACCGCGTCATCACCCGCAAGCTGGTTCCTGTGACCAGGTCATTCTACAATCGTACAGCGTTCCAACTTCCCGGAGACGCTCGTGTGCGCATTTCCCTAGATACCGAGTTGACCATGGTTCGTGAAGACAATCTCGATGGCCGACAGCGCGCGGGCAAGAACTGGCGCCGGATGGACATTGGTATCGATTATCCATTCTCGCAGCTTCCTCCGGAGGATGTTGAGCGCTTCCCCTACGCTGTGCTCGAAGTGAAACTTCAGACGCAGATGGGCCAGGAGCCGCCGCAATGGATTCGTGAACTGACAGCGAGTCACCTGGTCGAGGCTGTTCCCAAGTTCAGTAAGTTCATCCACGGTACGGCCAAGCTGCAGCCGAATCGCATCCATCTGCTTCCGTTCTGGATGCCTCAAATGGACGTGGACATCCGCAAGCCCATCAGCCACCGCTTCGGTATCGAACGGCCCGGCCAGAGTGCCGACATCTCAACCAGCGGTGCCGGCTATGACGATGAGTCCGAAGAAGAGGATAATCTCGCCCTGCCCGAGAACGACGGACCGGAAGACGACGAGGGCATCCGTCGTCTGCGAGCAGCTCGCGACGCGATGGAGCAGCACGACTTGGAACAACGACGCGATTACGGCAGCGTTGCCAATGGCGAGCGCAATGGCGCAACTGGCAATCATCTCGATATTGAGGAACGTATCGCCGCTCGGCCCGTACCGGAAGATGACTACCCGCTGTATGACTCGGAGGACGAGGACAGCGACGACCTGGAGGAGGCGCGCCGCATCGGAGGCTGGCACTATCGCCGCAAGCAATTCGTGCACGCTGTCTCGACGGCCGGCGAGAAGATCGTGTCATTCCTCAAGAATGCGAGGCCTGTCCCGCGCAGCACGCCCATCCCGGAGAACGGAGCGAGCATGGGCGTGCCGAGGGGGACGGGCGAAGTTAAGAGGTTCAAAGCACCGAAGGGGAAGCGGATACACGTGCCCGTGCGTGTGGAGCCGAAGGTTTATTTTGCGGCTGAGCGGACGTTCTTGAGTTGGTTGGAGTTTTCGATCATTTTGGGGAGCATTGCGGCGACGCTGCTGAATTTCGGTGAGATACCTTTCCTGCCCTCCCCACCCCCCACCATTGGCACATCCCCCATCTGTCTCGTCAGCAGTTCTAACATACTTTTCAGGTGATGCTATTGCTCTCGCTTCCGCCTGGGCTTTCACGATCATCGCCTGCTTCTCGCTGTTCTATTCTATGGGTCTGTATCTCTGGCGCGTCGACAAGATCCGCAACCGTCGCGCCGTGCGCTATCATGACAAGTACGGACCGACGGCGCTGTGCGTAGGGCTGTTGGTCGCGGTCGCGATCAGTTTCGGTCTGAGGTTCGGGAACCCTGGTGGCTGGAAAGGCGGACTGAAGGATGGGGGTATGAAGGGACATTAAGGGGGCTCGGGGAGGTCCAATTGCATAGTCAGGCTGTTGGTGGACGCAGGTAATGAAAAGGTGGGCTTCATGCTTGTAGGTCGTGTTGCTGTTGCTATTGGGATCCCTTTTGCTTTCTTTCTTTTTTTTGTTGTTTTGTCCGTAGTGCGTTCTGCGTGGTTCAAAATTGCATGGTCGTGAGTTTTCGCCGGTCATGGATTAGATTGGACATACTTCACTTGTATGAGTACATGTATTTTGAATAGTGTAGCACAATGAGAGATTTCCAATGTACATGGCAACATCAATGCCCAATCTAACTACCAGCATCCAACGACCAGATAGCCGCCAAGGTCGCTTTATACAATGGACTCGCCACCCGTCTTCCCCAATCTATCGCTCGTCATCACCGGCCCTTGATGCCCTGACGGAGCAAGCACACAGTCACGCTCCGGCGCCACGGAACAGAGGTGATCGGCAGAGTAGTCGGCATGACTCCTCAGGATCACAATCCGGGACCCCCACCTCTTCGGTACAATGGCGTATACAAACGCGCACCCTGTATCTGATAATGCTCGGGATAAGCCGGAACGTCTCGAGATAGCTACGCTATCCAGTGATGTATCCTATTCGACTTGTCCAGCGTCCGAATCCCGGAGGCGTCGCAACATTGTTTCCCTTCAGCATACGCCGACAGCACTTCCGGAGACACCAGAGGAGCTACGTCAGAGACGTATCTGGTAATCTCTTGAGGTTCGTCTGCGCCAGCTGGCGGTGCGCGGTCAGATAGTCGACGGGGTCGAGCTGTCGCGAATAGCGGAAGTCGAGCTTCCGAGGGCAGAGCACAAGTTCGCCAATGCGGCGGATCAGCTTCGACAGCATCAAAGAGTGTGTTTGAGTGGCGCTCGAGACGAAGTGGAAGGGTTATTGGCCTTGCCCCTGAATTGGAATTTTCTCCGGGATCCAGGCATCTCTGACGGCTCGCGACCTTGTTCATAGACTGCAAATGTTGCCTCGACGGAGCGTTACGTCTCGGTTTTGGACTCAGACAAAACACAGCAAGAAACCTAGAGCCGGTGGCTGAGGTACAAGGACTACAGCATCGAAGAGTGTTGGCCTCCATCCAAGAACCGACCATGCAGAAAATTCGTAACTATGTTTCACGGCTTTGGTGACGACCGGCACGTCCAACCCCATTACGGTTTCAGATTTCTACGGTTAGTCCGGCTTGTAATAGCTGTGGCTCAAGATGGCGACGTATCGCGCACTAGTGTCTTCTAAAGGAAGTCACTCGTTTTAAATGGCCTATGGGTCCTCCCATCTATGCGGTCTGAATGGTTGTATAAACTCCTGGCACAGGGGGCGCAGCTCATCACCTGACTTGCCCTTCGCGGCATGCGACTGTCACTTACATCAGTATGGCTGGCACTACAAGCCGATATTAACACGAGGGGCGCTATTTCTCGAGTACACGGTCAGACCAGGTAAGATTTGCGGCGGCGATGTCATCCACCCACGTGGGAGAAGGAGGATGTGGAGAAGAACCTTGCGCAACGGGGTGACGCCCTTGCGCGGGGTGGGGGGTTTTTCTCCAGATAGGATGTTCACGACCCGCGGGTCATTGGAGCTTCAGTGCTGGGAAAGTCACTCTGCCTGAGGTAGGGAAGCTGGATGCGTAAACTGTCGGCGCTTGGAGCAGTGCGTGGTGGATTATCGAGGCTGTCTTGTCATTAGTCAGTGCCCTTCAAACATCATTTAGCGACTGCTCGAAGCTTCGAGAAAAATAATTAATCGATGTGGCCTTACGAATATCTTCAATGGATTGATGCTTCCATCTGTAGGATCCTGCGGAAGCTGGTAAGCGCTTCGATAAATGACATGTGCGGTTGAAGTGATTACTGATTAGGTTCGCTAAGCATTGTCGGGGAAATGTGATCGTCAGGGACCTCGCGTAGCTCCTGTGTAATCACGGCGCCTAATGGAGTAGGGGAACTGCTTTTTACTGTCTTGAAAATCAGGAGTAGAATGAGAAATTGAAGAGTTCGCCGGAGCTTAGCAAATCACCCGGTGGCACTGCGTATATGCCACCACTTGGGGCAAGCGCTTGAATTGAGAAAGGAACGAGAAACGGTCACGGGCACCAGATCAGCCGGCCGGACATAGTAGGTACGCGTAGCCATCCGTGGCAACTGTTTTGAACCCTAGCAAAGGCAGCGGGTGCAAAACGGCGGAGGTTGTGAAGGAGCTCCGTGCCCGGCCGGTCAAGGCGGGGAGCTCTGCGAAAACGGGAACAAGCACGCAGCAAGTTTTATGTCCGGCCGATCGGGCGCGGTGAGGAGAAAGCTAGGTGCGCCGGTGGTTCGTGGTGTTCAACGACCGGTCGGAATGCGGTGGAGGCTAGGCCCGGGTTGGGCGGAAGCTCCGTTGCAGCTGTGACTTCCTTCGATTCGCAGCGCTCGCTGTGGAGATAGCGGCGTTAGAGACAAGCGCGCGAAGATCGCGGCCCCCGAAATGCCCTCGCGCCGCCTTCTCCAGCACTCCGGATTCCAAAGACAACCGTCTGCGGGAATTCGATGAGAGATGCTGTGGCCGATCATTTGCTCACTTCAGGGCTGCGGCCGATTCGGCCCAAGCGGTGCGCCGATGCTCCGAGTGCTGGGTTGCTCCACTGATGCAACGGATAAGCATTGATGAGCTCGGGGCTCAAAGTAGCTTGCGGGCCGGCTTCCTGTGACAGCACATGGCGCTGGCTTGCGTGAGATTGGCGAATTATTGATGTCGTCAACGCGTGCACGTACCCCACTCTGCACTGACAAATCCGAGCCACTGCCGATGCATGGAGGGGCGGCGGGGTGGAGGGGCAGACGGGCAGAGCTGTCGCCGCCAGCCCAGTCGCAGGATAAAAGAAATGCTACTGCCCCCCTGGATGAGAGAAGTTGCTCTTGCACAACTGACCCGCATCACTTGCATCGCTCTCTCCTTTCCGTCCTCAAGTCTCGCCCAAGTCGCCTCTCACTTCAAGCAACAATGGCCTCCAACCCGCCCGGACAGTGCTGCACCGTTGGTGTCAAGCACGAAGGCGCCGCCGTCGGCAAGATTGAGAAGGTTGCGGGCTGTATGAATCCCCATGTCCAGCGCCCAATCGAGTTCAGCGGCTCACATGTATCCCTGCAGACGATGCCTACGTTTCCTACCCGGAGAGCAAGAGCACTGAGAACGCCATTCTCATTCTCACTGATATCTTCGGCCATAGTTTCATCAACGTCCAGCTGTAAGCTTACTGATCACGCACAAGCAGTCGCATATTCGATTCCAGTCGCTGACATTGGTGCTCTACCAGCATTGCCGACCAGTTCGCCGCCAATGGCTACTTCGTCGTCGTGCCCGACCTCTTCGGCGGCAACGCCGTGCCGATCAACAAGCCTGACGACTTTGACCTTATGGGCTGGCTGTCCGGCTATACCCCTAAGCAGGTCGATCCCATTGTTGACGCGAGCATCAAGGAACTCAAGGGCAAGCTGGGCGTGAAGCGTCTGGGTGGCGTCGGCTACTGCTTCGGCGCCAAGTACGTTACCCGCTTCCTGAAGAACGGCCAGCTCGATGTCGGCTACGTCGCCCACCCGTCCTTCGTTGAGGCCGACGAGCTCAAGGCTATCCAGGGCCCGCTGAGCATCTCTGCCGCCGGTGAGTGATGATGGTGCCTTATCTCATGTATGGACAGGGCTGATTGGACCACAATACACAGAAACCGACGGTATTTTCCCTGCTGCGAAGCGCCACGAGTCCGAGGACATTCTCGTCAATATCAAGGCTACCTACCAGATCAACCTCTTCTCCGGTGTTGAGCACGGCTTCGCTGTTCGCGCCGACATCTCGAAGAAGCACATCAAGTTCGCCAAGGAGCAGGCCTTCTACCAGGCTGTTGCCTGGTTCGACGAGTACATCAAGGCTTAGGCGGAACACTGTTTAGTATGAGAAAAAGAGGAGAAGAAACACAAACGGAAGAAAAGAGTTAGGCAGCGCGCTTAACGGCAGTCGGCGGAGGATTACGTGGAGAGACGAATGATACCAATGAACGTGCGGTTGTCTGGAAGAGGACTTAGAAATTACGGCCAAGCAACTGGAATGAACAAATGATTGATCAAGATCGGGTCTTGCACGAGCCTGCGTGTCGTTATTGCCACAAACATGTCGACTGCCGACTGCAACATAAGTTCAAAGAGCTAAAGCAAGCATCAGGATGAACTATCCAGGCACCGGCGCCAGCTATTTACTAACGTATTACCTCATGAAGCATGCCATGCAGTCGAGTTCAACGTACCACCAAGGAGAACAACTGATTTACCAAAGCGCACGGCAAACTTATCACGGCTTCCAATAGCTCGTTGGCAGTCCATGAAGTCATCCGTACGTAGATGTCGACGTTGAACAACGCTCACGTCTAGACGACTGCTTTAACTCCCCAAACACGATCGCGCTTATTGTTCCAACAGTTTCGATACTGACCAAGCCACCCAACAGGGTATCATGAAGGCTCTCCTGTCACCACGGAACCGCGTTTCCGTTCTTTCCCCGAGAGCTCGTAGACTGCACCGTAATACTTCTACAGCTGTAAACATGTGAATGTTATTTTTGCTGAATAATTCCCGTTTTTTTGTACGCTATTATTCGTCCTGCGCCTTCAACCTCGCTTCCTCGTTGTAAAATATTCTTGGCAATCGGAACTCTGGCTCTGCTGCCTGTTCAGTGCGTTAGACTCTCTTGCTTCATTGGTCGGGAGAGTAGCGAGTGCTGCCTTCCAGGCAGTCGCGCCCCAACGTCGTGCCACAAGCTGTACTAATTTAGCGCATCAAAAAGTCGTTGCCACCATGTTTAAATAGTCGCCTCCCGTCGGCCATCTCCTCTTCTTTTCTTCTCCAGCTCTCTTTGCCTGATTGGCTTAGATCAAGTGTAGTATCTGTTCTTTTTAGTTTAATCGCTGAAACGCTCCTACGGGAGCACTCGTGATTACTCCAGTTTTTGAAAAATGGGAGGTGGCCTCTGGGCTTGCTCACGTCGCCTTCCACGGTGTCGCTCGTACTGCACTGCTTCGAGCCGACGCGAACATGCTACACTTTTTCGTTGAGACACTCGCCTTGTGTGGGTGCTTGAGGAAGGAGTATTGAAGTCTTGGGCCTGAGACCTGCTGTGTACTCGAGTCGGATGATCTGCTGTGTATTTCTAATCGCTGAGGTTACGAGCGACTGCCGACAGTTCACTCCTGTCCGCGCAGTTTGCGCTTCTGTACGATGTACAGGTTTTGCGCGACCGGGGATGAAACGCCAACGCCCCTGTGCCCCCAGCCCGTCCTTATCAGCACCAACATGTTGACGCATTCATCAAAGCCTCGATCTTGGACAGAGGCGTCTTTGCTACAACCGGCGATGGAGCTATGAGAAAGATGGCGAGAGCCTGCAGCTGCTGGGGTCTGGGCAGGCGGCTCCCAAGGAACCAGCAGATCTGAGCAGATCTGGGCAGAGCGCGCCCTGCCAGGGAGAAGGCGCCCTGTTGCCGACCAGCTCATCGCCAGCAGGCAACCAAGCGACTTCCAAGCGTTCATGATGGCCAATGCCGATGGGCGAAACAGGTCCTCTCCACAGCAGCGCTTCGCTGGCAGCTGGTGGAGTCGAGCCTGATGTCTCTTGCCTCTGCTCGCCAAGGGCCGGGCTATTTTGAGGCGCAAAACAGGGCTCAGTGGGCTTGCTCGGCACGGGCAAGCCCGCCGCAGCAAAGCCGTGGATCCAGCGAACCACCTCGCGCGCGCTTGACCCAGCACGAGCTGGCTGCGCTTCTAGCCCGCGACAAGCGTCCACCACGTCCGCATCTTCCGCTATTTTGAGCCGCGCGCTATCGACTATGGCTTCCACGAGGGCTGGCTGCTGCAGGCGATGTGGATATGAAAGCGAAACCAGTTCCGCTGCGGCGAGAAGTATTTCAGCTCACCCTCCCCTCTCCCGACGTGCTGCTTCCTTACTAGTGTTGTACCATCAAGCACCCCTCTCTCCTAATATCTCTGCTGTCTCTACCGTATCGGATTCATTGAGTATTTGCCATATCTCTCATAATCTCTGCACCCTTACTCGCTGTCTTTCCTCTATTTTGCTTCGGATTTTCCAGGATCATAACCGGTTTTCGCTGCCTCTTATCCGGAAGCGTACTATCCGCAGCCACACCTGCATACCTTTGGGGACATCCGGTACCTGAAAAGACGTCATCGACGGCCATTGGGCATCGAACGGCTTGATTGCATATACAGACACTTGCTGTCTTGTGTAACTCTGCCCTTGCGCCTGCTCTTAGCCACCGATTCCCCTTTAATCCAGCCATGCGCGACGCCTTTCTCTACGCGACAGCGGCCGCTCTGTCGGCCGCGCCTTTCGCCGCGGCACAAGCCGGCTCGACGTCGTCCAAACGCGGGCTCGTGTACGTGGTGACGGAGGACAACGACGCGGACGACGCGACGTGGGTGACGGCGTCGAGCAAGACGGAGCTGACGTGGTACTACAACTACGACCTGCAGCCGACGGCGTCGCTGAAGGGCACGTCGCTCAACTTCGTGCCGATGCTGTGGGGCACGTCGGACAAGGACGACGAGAACGAGACGACCGACTTCCTCACCGGCGTGCGCGCGCTCGTGGCGGCCGGCACCAACATCACGCACGTGCTCGGCTTCAACGAGCCGGACGGCAGCACGGCGACGGGCGGATCCAACATCCCCGCCGACCTGGCGGCCAGCACCTGGATCCGCGAGATCGAGCCGCTGCGCGCCGACGGCATCAAGGTCGGCGCGCCCGCCGTCACCGGCAGCCAGACCGGGTTCGAGTGGCTGCAGAACTTCTTCACCGCGTGCGCCGGCAACTGCACGCCGGATTTCATCCCGGTCCATTGGTACGGCAACTTCGAGGGCTTCGCGAGCCACCTGGGCCAGGTCGCCGCGACGTATCCGAACATGAGCGAGATCTGGGTGACCGAGTTTGCGTACAGCGACGTGGATTGGGACCAGAGTCAAACCTTCTTCAATCAGAGCATGGATTACTTGGATAAGATGGAGTGAGTTGGGGCTCTTTTCTTTTTTTTTTTTTTCTTTTTCTCTCTTCAGAGCATCCGCTAACGTGTGGTGCCATTAGAAACGTTACTAGGTACTCTTGGTTTGGGTCTTTCCGCAGCTCGGTCAGCAACGTTGGCAAGAATGCAGCGATGCTGAATTCGAAGGGCAAGTTGACTGATCTCGGAGCGTGGTACCTGGGCCAGTCGGCGACCGGCGTGGAGCCCGATAGCGCCGCTGGTAGGAGTAGTGTCTTCGCTGGATGGAGCGTGCTGGTTGGTCTGGCAACCGTGTACTCTCTGATGTAGAGAAAAACTGCAGGGCTGACTGGAGGTGCTTCCTTTCTTTTTTGTCATATCCATGATGTATGGTGCGGCTTATCGGCAGAGGGCGATAGAGTTTGGTCGAGGCGTTATGGTTTGCACAGCGCACAAGCACGACGGTGGGTCAAACACTGTCAGCTTGAATTACACAAGTCTGCTTCCGCGCGCAGTTTTACCTTGGCAGAATCGCAACCCCAGCTTGTATCCACTTTTCTCCAAGTTTCACCCCAGCTGAGCTCTTCCGGCCGCTGCGTGGGGATCGGAGATTTCGCGCTGGAGAAAGGCCGGCGCGGCTACTGTCCCAGGGCAAGCGTCGGCGCAATAGGTCTTGTCCGATGAGTGAGGTTTCCCCGAAAGACTCGGATTCCTTCGAGTTATCAGTTCAGATCTGGCTGACTGATGTGACAGACTGGCTTGGTAGTCTGTCTGCAAGTGGCTGAGAGTAGTCATCAAGAGAAAGTTTCACCTCCTCCGAGCCTCATGCCTGACATCGTCGGCCACCGCGCAGCGACTCTTGGACCGCCATCCATGCCATCTGCACCGAACATTCGATGGGCTGAAGTATGCTTCTGCGCTGTTACCAAAAGCAGTATTTCGCCGGCGTATGCAAAGACTCGCCATGAAGGTCCAAGCAGGGCTTCTGATCTCATCGGCGCTTTCAGGCTTTCTTGACGCCCGAGTCGAACAAACGAGAGCCGTTTCCCAGACCGAAAGCCGCGTTCGGACTCGGGATACCCGACCTTGGCCTTTCCTTGGACTCCTGCAGCTAAGCAGCTGCAGTCACGCTCTACAACCCTGGATCGAAGGTTCGAAAGTCCTTCGACGCGAGTCATTACGGGTCGCGCGAGCGGGTTGTGCCTTTATGTCAGTGCAGCGTCTCTCTTGCATCACCGCATCACCGCATCACGCAGCGGCGAGGACGACCAAAAGCCCGGTTCCCCAACGCATTGGCATAGCGCCATGTCGAGTAAGAAGCAGAAAGGAAAAAGCCGCACCAAAGGCAATGGTGTTTGCCACATGCTCTCATCACTCCCGTCCCACCTCTTCCCCAAAAAAAAACTCTCTCCGCACGAGGGGCGTGTCAGACGTCCAAACAGCCTCGCTCAAGTGGCATCGGGCGACCCAGCCCTTGCCGCCATGGCATCAGCGTTCGGTGGATCTCGCACCGAACGCTGGCGCGTCAATGGCTCGAGGGGTTTAGGTCGAAACCGCGGAATGGGCGAGGCGCACGTGGATTCTATGCCCCATGGGGTCGATAACCCCGCGCGCCACTCAGAGCGAACATCCCTGCTGGCTGGGCGGCGCCGCTGCTACCCATGACGCCGCCGCCCCGGACGAGCATTACTCGTTTCTGCAAGCATGCGGCACAGAAGGCTGGGCGTTCTCCAGCGGAACAGCTGCAGTTTACCCCTTGCACATGTATATGCAATGGTGTGACGGCGCAGCAAGCGGAGGATGGGGACGAGAGGAGGGATCGCTCAACCCCAAGAGATGCGAGGCTAACGTCCTGCATGGTAGCGAGTCCGAGAGAACGGACGGGGAGGGGATTTCGAGGGCGTAACTGCCGAGCGGGATGCCTTGGTTGGCCGCGCGAAAGCTTGGCGCGTCTGCCAAGCAGCACAGAGGTGGGACTTGTTTCGTCCGCTGCCCGTCGCCCGCCCACCTGGTCCCAAGCTGCTCTCAGTCCGGGGGCTGCGTTGTTCTGGCAGGGCCGCATGCAACCATAATGTATTAAAAGGGCCCCCGGGGCCATGGGCCTCCGATGTCCTTCTCGGGTTCCCTTCAAAAAGAGGACGTCGTCGATCTTTCGCCTTCGACTCCGACTGGACTACTGTGGTGCGGCCGACGCGTATAAAGATCCGCGGACACCTACTTTGTGGTATTAACAGCCTCTCTGCTCCCTTTCGGCCGACTTTTCTTTCGATCAGAGTCGTACCACTGTTGTCAGCCGAGAAAAAGATCAGACGATACGGCCGACACCATGGCCTCTTTTTTTCAGAAGCTCATGGCCAATCGGTCTGGCTTGAGGGCTGGTAACCAGAAGACGAGGGCTTCGGAGCTGACAGTGCGGGAGTCGCTCCTGCCATTGTTCCTCGTCACCATTCTGTACTTTCTATGGGTACGTTCCTTTTCCCCGCCTGCTTACTCTCGCAAAGGGGGAACCATACTGATCCTCGATCCTCAGGGATTTGCATACGGTCTCCTCGACACGCTGAACAAACACTTCCAGACTACTCTTGGAATCACGCGTGCTAGGTCCTCTGGTCTTCAGGGCGCTTACTTCGGGTACATTCCAGCCACGTCTTGCTTCTACACATGATAGGCCAGATCTAACAGCCTTCCCCACAGCGCCTACCCTCTCGCCTCCCTCGGCTTCGCCAACTGGACTCTCCGGCACTACGGTTACAAGGCCACCTTCATGCTCGGCCTGATCCTGTACGGCATCGGCGCCCTCTGCATGTGGCCCGCCGGCCTCAACCGCTCTTTCGGCGGCTTCTGCGGCGCAACCGTCGTCATCGGCTCCGGCCTGGGCTCGCTCGAGACGGCCGCCAACCCGTTCATGGCGGTCTGCGGCCCGCCCAAGTACTCGGAGCTGCGCATCAACCTGGCCCAGGCCGTCCAGGCCGTCGGCACCGTCGTCGGCCCCGTGCTGGGGTCGTATGTCTTTTTCAAGGACACCGGCGACAGCGTCAACTCGCTCGAGAGCGTTCAATGGGTATACCTTGCCATCGGCATCTTCGTCTTCTTCCTCGCCGCCGTCTTCTTCTTCGCCTATATCCCGGAGGTGACGGACGCCGATATGGCCGCCCAAGCTGAGGATACGCATACGGGTTCCAGCGACAAGCCGTTCAGGAAGCAGTACAGGCTATTCCACGCTGCGGCCGCGCAGTGGTGCTACACCGGTGCTCAAGGTACGAGCAAACACTTTCACCATCATTCGCCCCCTAAATCCCGCCCCCCACAAATCCTCTAAAGTAACGCGAACTAATTTGTGCTTCTCCCCCGCCCAGTTGCCATCGCGACCTACTTCATCAACTACGTCACCGAGACCCGCGCCAACACGTCCTCCGCCACGGGCGCCAACTTCCTGGCGGGCGCGCAGGGCTGCTTCGCCGTGGGCCGCTTCTCGGGTTCGATCCTGATGCGCTACGTGCGCCCGCGCTGGGTCTTCCTGGCCTACCTGACCGGCGTCGTTGCCTTCAACGCCGCCGCCATCGACACCGTCGGCAACACCGGCCTCGCCATGCTCATGATCACCCTCTTCTTCGAGTCCGTCTGCTTCCCGACCATCGTCGCGCTCGGCATCAGGGGGCTGGGCAGGCACACGAAGAGGGGTGCGGGGTTGATCATTGCCGGTGTGAGCGGTGGTGCTGCTGGTGAGGATTTCCGAACCTGCTCCTTTCTGAAAATTGAAAATGGGATTTGCTGACGTAGATTGCAGTCCCTGCTATCCTTGGCGCCGTCGCCGATGCTCGGAACGATACGGGATTCGCGATGATCGTCCCTACCCTTTTCTTCGTCCTCGCTTGGTCCTACGCTATCTGCGTCAACTACGTCCCTGCCTACCGCGACCCGGCCGATAAGATTGGCGAGAGCAAGATCGGCCTCGAGCCTGCGAAGCCGGGTGACGAGGAGGCTGCGGCGGGCTCGGATGTCCTCAAGGTGGACGCAAAGGAAATCGAGGTTGTGGGTGAGGGATTGAGTGGGAAGGCTTGATTTCTTTCTTGTTTTTCCGTTTTGATGGCGAGGAATGGAGGGGGTTGTGGAGTCGGTATACCCGCGTTGAAGTTTGTTGGCTGACATGAGCGACGCTGAAATGATTGCGTTATGTGCATGGTTTGTGCTCTTCATGTGACTGCTGTGACCATGCTGAAGGTGCGAACATGATGTCAGCAGCCACTCCACGCGGATACGGATACGCTGAACAGTTCACTTTTGGGACGAGTGGAGTACTAGCGGTTCAGGAGGCAAGACACCGCGTGTGACTCGCGTGGATTGCGGATTCGTTGGGATAATTCAGAACCAAAATTTTGTGAAATCCATGTGTTTGAAGCTTGAGATGTACTCTTTGACTCTTCTCCCATTTTGTATATTGTCAAGAAAACCCCCGATATGATATCGCAACAGGAAGATCAGATTATTCTCACTTCCTGCTTCTTGTACTGATCTTTGAGGGCCCTTTCCCACGCACGAACGTCTTGTTCTTCCCCAAAAACTGTTATCATACCCACGCGTTCGAATTTACGCTCCTCTGGCCCATGAGACAGAATCAGACCGCTACAAGTGACTCCTCCGAAGCTCGAGACTTCCTGATCTCCAATCCAGAAACAGCTTAGCCAGAGAGCTTTCTCCGTCCATGCCGTAAAGTCTTTTGCCAAGTCCCAGCTTAAGCTTGCATAGAGCCGCCTCTGAATTCTTTCGATTTCACTGTTCGCTGCCTCCAGCGTATTGCCATCGAACACTGAGCTTGTCGCTTCCATCCGTAGCTGCTTCACCCGGCGTTTCTCTTCCAGCTCGGTGAAACTCTGAGCAAGAATCCAAAAATCCAACCGCGATGCCACCACTGGGTCGGAGCTGAACTGGAAGCTGCCTAGAAAATGATCACCGACTAGACACACATCCACAAGCCCACGTGAGAGAACTCCTCTCACACTGATCTCACCTCCAAATATTTTGCCATCTACGGCAGTACAACTTGCTTTCATAACTTCCATGTAAGCTTGTTTACAGCGAGACGAATATACAACTTCGCCCGGTGTTGATGCCCAGGACCAGGTTGGGGCAATATATTCTTTATCCCTCTGTCGGGGTACACGCTTCGACCATAGGAGTCCTGAAGGCAGGTCGCCCTTCCAAAGACCGGCCAAATACTCGTCGTTCAGACGTTCTTCGAATACGCGGGCTAAACCGCCTATGGCCGGTAGCCTGTCAGTGAAACGCGTCAGGCGGAGCTTTGAGTAGTGCTCAACCAGTCGAGACCATTCTTCATAAGATGGCTCTGGCTTTGGATCATATGATGGACTGCTGCACTCGCATCGTCGCACGGTATTGCATGTCCACGTAGTTTCCTTAGACGTGAAAGACAAAGAACGTCTTGATACGTATTCTTGCTGAAAATTCCATGCGCGCGAACTCAGGGGTGATCGTTCTTCTTCTGACGCATGCATGGGCGGATCGACTCTTCTTCGAAACAAGCCAGCGTTTGCATCTTCTCCATAAGAAGCTTCGATTGTGAAGGCACCGTGGGCAAATATTTTAGTCATGTCTGCCGCTTCTTTTCTCCAATCTTCGGCGCTGTCCTGGATGATACATAGGGAGCCTATCCATATGTAACGAACGCCGAGCCGACGTGTCAATAGAATCGCATCCCGAAATGTCCTTGGTAGAGTCGTAAAACTGATTCTTGACATCAGGTCTTGGACATTAGCAAGTCTGGTCAATAACATAGGCGCTTTTCCCCACACGAACGAAAGGCACGCGTAATCTGGCGTGTGTTGCTTTTCCATGGCAACGAGTCGCAAGCTTCCGGCACCATCTCCAATTTCAATCAGTCGTGTTGGGCAAAAGTTTGAGGTCGGCCTATGACACAAAATGTGATTGCGTCTGCAGTTGCGCAGCCATCTTTCTAACTTGTTGGCAAGTCTGACGAAGCCTGATGCGGGATCAAGAACGATATTCTCCAAATTTTTCTCCTCGCCAGAACCATATGTGTCATTTGAGGATATTTGAGACTCTTCGGTGTCCTGGGAAGACCTCTCACTGGAGAGGTTGTGGCTCGCAGCACGTCCGGTATCCACGGATATCTCATCATCTCCAAAATGCTTGGACGGGAGGATTGCGAAGAGTGCAAGACGCTCCAAATGTTGAGCAAGATGCCTCTTCAATGCGGAGCCGTGAACATGGACATCCGTCGACGCAGCAGGAACTCCTGGTGTCCGTTCGGGGGACTCATCTTTTTGCCATCCACTGGAAGATTGGAGCTGATCCTCATATTCTTCCGGTAAACGGCGGACCCATTCTGCGGTTATCTCTTGACCTGGATGAACAAAGTGGAGCTCGACTTCTTCGAGGGCATCTCCTCTTCCGCTGCAGAGACATCCGCTGTAATAGTGCTGCTGAAAGGAACCGCGGTACGGGTTGGACGGCGGACGTATCCATTTGCGTCAGCGTCCTCTTCGGAGCATAAGGGACACTTCACCAAGTCCGAAAGCGAGGCTCGCTCGCACATCTTGATCAGTAAGGGAAGCTGAGTCTCTGTTGCTTGAGAAGAATGACTAGTCCGCATGTGTGACTCAAAGTCTGCTCTCCGGTGATAAACTTGGTGGCCCTGTTCGTTACAGTACCATTCTCGTCTATGATACTGAAGCTCGTGTTCGAACCATTCATTTCTCGTCTCGTACATGCGGTCTGGCTGCGGGCAATTGTCGAAAGTGCAGACGTATGCTTGCAAATCGCGGAAGACATGTTTCCTGTCGTCATGTTAGGACCTTCTTACATTGCATGTGGGCAGATTTGCTCACGTCCAGGCCCGAGAGTTGCGAATCTCGACCAAGTGGAAGCAAAAGGGGCAAAGGAATTGCGTTAACTCTTCTCCACCTGTGTCTCTTGGCCGTGGAGGGATGCGGATCCGTTCACTGCCGGCCTCAGAAAATGCATAAGACGAAGCAGTTCCGCTCTCAGACTGTAATTCCACCTCTTGGTTTTGTTCCGGCGGATTGAAGCGAGTTGCCTCAGTCGTGGGCGCCAATGAGCTCCTGGCTACGGCGCTTGGTGTAGGTTCCGACATTTTCTCAGATGGGGCTGCTTTCGTTCTGTCTGAGAGTTGTGTAATGGGACTAACATGTAAGCCAGTATTTTGATTGTCTGCATGCAAGTTCTGATCCGAGATATCAGATAGCCTGCTATAGTGGCTCTCATTGTATTTGAGCAACTGACGACGTCGCGTTGCACATTTTGCTAGGCGTTCCAGCAATATAGGAGATGCAAAGGGAAAACATTCCTCACAGTGCTGAAGATCAAACGGACGAACACCATGGACAGGAATCGAAGAGGATCTCAAGAGTCTGTCTGTGGGTGCTGGGCGACCAATGATAATTGAAAGCTTGTAAAGATGTTTAGTTATATCCTTGAGCGCTCTACAGAGTTGCGGCATTTCGCGTGCAGGAAATCGATCTGGCAAGCCTTGATTTGTAATAATATCCGGCTGCCTGGCTTCGGAATCATCTGCAGATGAGTTGATCATCAGCCGAAGCTTTTCAAAGGGTGACAGCTCGGCAGCCGACTCAGGAGTCAGTCTTGAGTTCGATAGTGAGGAGTCGTTATCAGATTCCGGATCGGATAGCTGTTCATCTCGACTGCGGACCTCTTCGAAGGGAAGGCGGCCACCGTGCAAGAGTTCAGTGGCTGTGAGAAAAGATAGTGTTAGCCATGCAATGAACAAAGGTAGATAGGCTTCGTCCCATGGAGCAAAGCCGAAACATCCGGGTTTCAAGGACCTATGCTGCTGCTCTACCATGATAGAAGCACCCTGAAGCGCCCGCACCTTTGGAAAGAGTATCGTTTAGGTCAGTCAGCAGATCAATGACCCTGTTTCTGTAGAATTCCGAGTCTCGCAGACGGTAATCCAGTGAGGTTCTCTTGCGGGGATTTTGCAGTGCTCCCAGACTTCCAGCCCAGATCTTGAAACGGTCGTACTCATTTTGAGCAGTGGGAAGAGGGAGGTCATCGCTGTAACTCCGACGTGGATTTTTCAGTGAAGTGATCAACTGTTCGAAGGATTCTTGGCAGCGGTTATGGTGAAAATGTATGGAAAACGCCATAGTGTGGCGCCTGGGTGTTGACTACCAGTAACGAAAGCTGCACAGAAGGCTTCCGGATAACGAAGTGGCGTTGGAAATGACACTGCAGTTGCAATTTTCCAGTGAACATCAGTCAGCACTCAAATGATAAGCTAGCTCGCTCACCCCTGCTAGTCATTAGACAGAAACTCGATGTGCCCCGCACAAGGCTGACACTGAGTGGACTTCATCACATCATACAAAACATAAATCTTATGTTTGGCATGGTCTATACAAGCAAACGGCGTCACTAAACAAGATCCGATACCTGTTGCTGATTACCAAGATGTCTGGCTTCGAGATAGCAGGAGTGGCATTGGGCGCATGGCCAGTCCTGGCTCAAGGTCTAAACTTCTACAAGAGCAGGTCCGAGGACATCTTCCGCCACGAACAGGTGATGAACGAGATGATTCGAAAGCTCCACTTAGAGCACGCTCGCTTTCGGAATTCGTGTGAGAAATTGATCACCGGTTTGGCTGAGGACAGCGAGCTGGACGCGCTCCTGGAGAATCCTACCGAAGAAGCCTGGAGAAGATGCCTTCAAAGAGGGCTGGAGAACGCGCTAAGATTAAGGCTCGGAAGGGACTTCTTCGCGTACACATCAACAATCCGCAAGATTGCGATTGATTTACTTGCGCTCAGAGACATTGTCGGCGTTGAGGATCAAATGAGGGTGTGTTATTGCCTTTTCCTGCCTTCTGGATCTCTGACTAATTTTAGATGGTTCGTCTCGCGAGGCATCGGGCGGCAGTGATCAAGCAGTCCAAAGACCTTCGTGCGGAACAATGGGCTGTTTGGCAAGACAGAGGCATTGGTGCACGGAGGCTTGGTCTTGCTCGTCATGTGCCTTCCGGATACCTTGCGGGAAGCCCCCGGACCACAGACATACTCATGGCGAAGTGCGACCAAGTACAAGGAAAAGCAGAAGTGGCACGCGAAGACGTGGAAGAAGATCAGGGATTGCTTGAATCATGACAAGCACGTCAAGTTGCTAGCCGATATCGATGCGAACAACACATATCTGGAACGCCTTACGCCGGGGGCGCTGGAAGCGGGAGCAGAAAGTGCAACGAAAGCCAGGGCAATCGACATTAGCCGCTGGGAAAACGTGAGGCGGTCGGCGAAGAGCCTGTATTGCGCCATCTGCGCCGGCTGGCGGTGTCAGTGTTGTTCTCAGACGGCTCACTTGGCACGCTTGCGACTGGAAGACCGGGTGACGGCAAAACCTGGGCGGCCCCGCTTCAGCATCAGTTTCTCGTATCGCGCGAGTGGAGATGTCAGTTGGCAAGACGCTGAAGTTGAGCCCGAGGACGAAGACGAGACGGAAGACGTGCTAGCGCCCGCCATGTCAAGGGTCTCGTTTGCACAGACTGCAGCGGCTCAGGCACCAATTGTGTTGCCTCAAAAGTGCATCACGAACCTCTGTGCGGAGCTCGCCAGCTGTGGGGCCAGCCCAGCTGGCGCCTGTCTTGGCTTCATTCTGGAGCAGCAGAGAAAGCACTACATTTCCCTCGTAAGGTCATCACCGCAAGTGCCGGCGTCAACAATTTCTTTGTACGAACTGCTCCGCAACGGCGGCCGCACATCATCACCAACTACGTTGAGGCTCCGACTCGTGGACCAGTTCAAGTTGGCCAGCATCCTATCCGCCTCGCTGCTCCAGCTCCATACGACGTCTTGGCTTGGGTCCGCATGGACTTCGCGGGACATCCACTTTGTCCCCACCGCCGACGACACGAGACTGGGAGACTGCACCTTCATCTGCCGCTCCTTCACCTCCAGCGTGCTGGCCAACGCCAGCAACGGGGCTCCCCACGTTGACAATGGGCGGTCAGAAATGAAGCCATTTTCGCGCTGGGCGTCATGCTGTTGGAGCTCTCTATTTCAGCGCCGCTGCATTCCGAACAGACCGACGAGGACCGGGCGCTGGGAGAACTTGCTGACTGCAATACAGCGCACAGGATGGCGAAGACTGTGGAAGACGACAATGTCCAAGAATGGAACCAAGTGGTCAAGAAGTGCCTTACGTGCGATTTCGGGGAGGAGTCAGACTTCGAGAATAAAAAGTTCCGGCAGAAGTTCTGCGAGGGCGTCGTGGCCCCGCTGTGCCTACTTTACGAGATGATGTAGTGCTTGTTGGTCGTTATGTAGCATCGTTGGGTAGCCGCTATAGAAGAGGCGGAGCACTGCCACTGCATAATTCTCACGATCCCATTTTTTTGGACTCCAGGCACTGTGGCTTGCTGACGAAGTGTAGCCCAGCTGACGTGGCTGGTGATGAAGAAGACTGCTTACTAGGCTGGGCGCGAAAAGGCTGTGTACGCAAGAGGAAGCGTCGGCAGCTGACGCGACGAGTATGGACAGTGGCATATGCGTCATGAGCAGAGCCGGCTGTCTCACAGGGCTGAATGCAAGACTGCGGGAGTCGTAGCAAGCGGCGTGGCACCTGCAGGGAGGCGCAGATCATGGAGGACGGCCGAGTCGAAGCCAGAGCGGGAAGGCGGCGCTCTTTAGCCATGGCCAACGTTCTCCTGGGCCCTGAGAGATGAACAATACGACGGCGGTCGTGGAACGATGGCCCGATCGCAAGAGTTTTGAAAGCGGCGATCACGGGCAGAGGGTTCCAAAAACGACAGGGCAGGAAGCTGGGCGGGTGGCGGGCTCGACGCACATTTCGGCCGGCGGTCGCGGAGCTGCAGAGCGGAGGCGCGAGGGAGCAGTGGCGGGTATCACGGCGTGGTGTGCGGGAGTAATCCGTACGCCGGCGGGCCATTGGGCGGTGCCAGCGGGGATCGGGGGTTCGTCAGGCGTCGTCAGGCCTGTCAATTCCAGGGGCAGCCCGCTGGCAGTCTGCTGTCTGCTTGTCTTTTTTTAGGGCTCGGGCGCACTCAGCCACACTGGCACTGGGACTGGCGCTGGCGCTGGCGCTGGGCGATAGCGTGACGGCCGGCGAGCCGCCAGCCGCCGCGCTGAGATCTGGTCTGGAACCGGGCGACAGGGCCCCACCGCCCGCCCGCACGTTGCGACTGCGCGCACACCCTCAGCGCCCACCAGCCAACGACCGCGCTGCCGATGGCGTTCGCCGCCGCGACGCGACACGACACGACTGCACGACACCAGGCGCGGCCAGCGTGGCTCTCCACTGGCGGCCGGCGGAGGCGCTGTCGCATCCTGCCTCTTAACATCGCCGGCTGCCATTCGTCGGCGCCGCCGCGAGCGACGCCCGCGCTGCCCGCGTGCACTGCCCGCTGCCCGTATAGCAGAGGCTGTCTCAGGCGCTGGTGCGCGGTCAGCAATCAGCACGCAGCAATCACCAGCAGCAGCGTCGCGACCGGCAACGGCCGCAGCCCGCCGTCTGCACGCTTGGCACGATGCTTGAGAGCGATCGCAGCTCGCGGCAGAGCAAATCTGCTCGAAATAAAACGGGGGACGGATCTCGCTGCTCTCCCTGCACCTCAGGATTCACCGGGCCTGGACACAGCGACCGTCCATCGTTGCCGCCTTCAGCAAAGCCCTCGGCCTCCCCCCCTGCGTATTAAGTGGCCGGGTAGCCCAGGCGCCGTCCCCGTTCTGGTAAGGACGCCGCGTGGTGCAGGCGTGCAGGCCAGCTCTTGCCGAGCGGCGCCTTGAAACTGAAACTCCCACCCCTTCAGCGCGCTTCTTCTCTGCCCTCCCCGTCCACTCTCTCCACTCTCCGTTCCTTCCAGCAAGCGCCCTAGTTTTGTGTCGTCTCTGCTCTCCATCCGGTCGCACTCGTTTGACCGCCTCAGCTCCGCGTTCTTCTCTGCGTCTTTCGCTCGGTCGCGCCCCCAGCGTGCCCCTTTACCGCGTCTTCGACTTCCACACTTCTCTCCGACACTGCCAAGGTTGATCCTGCTCTGTCCAGCGCTTTTAATTCGCCCTCTGTTCTGTTCGATCCCACTACTTGTCTGCGTTCCTGCGCTTAATCCGTCGCCACTCTCCCACACAGGCTCACCGCGCGTCCACAGGCGCTTCCTGTGAGCGCGTTCTGGGAGCCACATACAACCGCTTGAGCGGCGGTCTCTCCGTCGCCTGCCTCCACCACCGCGCACCACCTCCGCAACCATGGTGCTCAAAAGACTACTGCTGGGCGCTGCCCTTCCCGCCCTTGCCCTTGCCGGCGACGTCCTCACTACCGATGGATTCACAACCTGCTTGAATAACGCCTCGATTGAGATCACGAGGATGGACGTCACCTACAATAGGAAAACAAACAAGGTTGTCTTCGATGTTGCTGGCACGAGCAACGCAGAGCAGAAGGTCATGGCCTCGCTCGTCGTGTCTGCATATGGAAGGGAAGTCTACAGCAAGAGCTTTAACCCCTGCGATGAGGATAACAAAGTTGATCAGCTCTGTCCAGGTCAGTGGCGCTTCGAATGTTGTCCAATCTTGTGTGCTAACGACTTTTTGCAGTTCCCGTTGGCACGTTTGCAGCTTCTGGTCAGCAGGATGTGCCCGATTCGTATGCATCCCAAATCCCTTCCATCGCATTCTCAATTCCCGATCTGGACGGAACCGCCAAGCTGGAACTCACTCCAATCGACGGCGGCGATGATCTCGCCTGTATCCAGTCAAACATCAACAACGGCAAGAGTATGAGCGTGGAAGCAGTTTCTTATGTGGCAGCTGGTATTGCAGGTGCAGCGTTGTTGATGACCGGTGTCTCTGCGCTCGCAAGTGCTGGTGCTGGAGCCGGTGCAGGTGCTGTTAGTCCAAGTCCCAGTTTCGGTGAAGTTATGGGTTGGTTCCAAGGCATGGCAATGAATGGCATGATGAGCGTCAATTATCCCTCGGTCTACACCAGTTTCTCCAAGAACTTTGGTTTCAGCACCGGCCTGATCCCCTGGAGCGACATGCAAAACACGATCGATAACTTCCGGCAGTCCACTGGCGGAAACTTGACACACGCTAGCTACGCTTACTTGAGGAACGCCACGATCGTCCACATTGGTACCAGCAATCTGACTACCGCGAGCAAGCGCGACCTCGATTCCGTTTACCTGTACGCCCGTGATTCTCTTACAACTTCTGTCAACGGCACAGAGAGTTCCAGTTCCGACGACGATGAGGACGACAATTCTTCCAACTCCAAGATCATGGAGTACGTCAACGGTATCAAGGGGTACGTCGAGGAACTTAAGATTCCTCGAGCTAACACTTTTATGACGGTCCTTCTCGTCTTCGCCATCGTTATCGGTGCCATTGCTGTCGGCATCCTGCTGCTGAAGGTTATTTTGGAGACCTGGGCTCTGTTCGGTTCTTTCCCCGCGAAACTGACCAACTTCCGGAAGAGGTACTGGTGGATTCTGGCCAAGACCATTACCAATCTGATTCTGCTGCTCTACGGTGTCTGGGTCCTTTACTGCATCTACCAATTCACTAATGGAGACTCCTGGGCTGCCAAGGTCCTTGCCGGCGTTACTCTGGCAATGTTCACTGCCGTCCTGGCATTCTTCGCTTTCCGTATCTGGTCCATGGCCCAGAAGTTCAAGAAGGCAGAGGGTGATGCATCTGGTCTTTTCGAGGATAAGGAGACCTGGAGGAAGTACAGCCTTTTCTACGAGAACTACAAGAAGGGTTACTGGTGGCTGTTCGTTCCGGTCATTGTCTACTCTTTCGCTAAGGGTTGCGTTATTGCTGGTCTGGACGGCCATGGTCTCGCTCAAACCGGTGGTCAGCTTGTCATCGAGGCCCTTATGCTCTGCCTTCTCCTCTGGTCCAGGCCGTATACGCTGAAGTCCAGCAACGTTATCAACATCACCATCCAGGTCGTGCGCGTGCTCTCTGTCGTTTGCGTCCTCGTTTTCGTCGAGGAGCTCGGAATCTCGCAGACCACGAAGACCGTCACTGGCGTTGTTCTGATCGTCATGCAGTCCGTTTTGACCGGTGTCCTCGCTATTTTGATCGCCGTCAACTCGATCATTGTCTGCTGCAAGGAGAACCCTCACCGTAAGAGGAGAAAGGAGCAGGGTAAGTTACGACGTGATGGTCTTCGGATTTTTACAGTGCTAACTTTGTTACAGAGAAGCTCAACCGCGACCTGGACAACCTCACTCCTCTCGACGCCCGCAACTCCCTACTCATGGACCCCACCGAATACAAGAGCCAGCGCCACTCCATCATCAGCGGTGCCAAGGGCTACGACCCCGTTCCCATGCAAGAAGGCGTTTCCAAGAACTACCACGCGCGCAGCGTATCGCACGAGAATCTGCTCGACTCGGCAGCGGGCATGGGCTCGGCCGAGAGGAGCAGATCTCCATCAACCGGCAGAGCACCCCGCTTGCCGGATGTCGAGACCGGCCATGGCGGTTACAGAGGGGCAGCGTATTAAATTTGATTTCCTACTTATGCGCGCGAAACAATTTAACGGCGGATTTGTACAGAGGCAATATCCATTTCCTTTTTTGAAGCACTCAAGTTTCTTTTGTTTGAGGATGCTTGGCGGAGGGCGTATCTGAAAGTCATTTTTCCCTCGATTTGCTCTTTTGTTGTCGACGAAACCCACGTAGTACGCAGCGGGTGCGTATGTGTGATATCCAACCCTCATCCTTCCTACACGCACACTTCCTGTCTCGACGGCATTTATTGTTTGCAGCTGTTGATGGAGTTGTGTGTAAACCACAGCCGTCGAGCAGAAAAAATCCAAGTCACCTTGCAGCCTCACAAACGCCTACTATTTACACTCCTTACTCGATCTCCTGTTCTTTTTTTTTTTTTCTTTCTTCCGGCAAAAAGAGACCCCAAGTTTTTCGTGTGTAATGCTGGATGGCTGGCCCAAGCAGTGCTTATTGTAATTGACTTGATAGAAGACGGCAAGCCATTAGATTCCCAACAGCCATCAGCAATTCTAACTTATCTCTTCTTCCTTCCCTGGTTTTTTTTTCCTTGCAGGATAGTGGCAAGGTATCATGCGACCAGGCAGACCTGAGTTCACGGCGCATGGGTCGTTGGAGGAGTCGTAATCAATCAAGGAAGGACCAATTCTATGTCGCCGATCTCCGCCGTAAAGGAGTGCCCACCAGCCACGCACCACCACGCCAGTCTGCAAGGGGGTTGGTTGCTCGAGGGAAAGCCTAATGGCACCCGACAGTCCTGCGTCCCACCAGCCACATTCTTCCCTTCTTCCCGCCCACCAATCTTGGCGTGTGTTTCTAAGCATAGCAAGACATGCCCAAGAATCGGAGTAAGGCGCCTTCTCATCACACTCCTTGACCAGCCCGGGTCTTCGAGAAGCGCAATTTAACGTTCTACGTGAAACGGACGCATATTGCGTGCAATCAGCGCGAGCAGGCATGGCATGCGGGGATAACCCCTTCTTCACCACTCCACACCACTCCCTCCCCATTTCCTCCTGCTGAATGATCGTAGGGCACAAGCACGAGCAACAAAAACGCACTGGTCGACTTTTGTCATTCACGACCGCGTTGGGGTAAAGCGCGCGTGCTGTTGCTGCATCTTCGAACGCCACAGTTAGGGTGTGGTTATATACGCAATTTCCGTAGTTTCATTAGTTTTTACCATTTCCGCGGCACGAGCCAGTCTGCTTTCGGAGAGATGGGCGTACGCGGGCGTCCTGGTGCATCCCAGGCCACAAGCGCGCCCGCATAGTGTCTCTCTCTCTCTCTCTCTCTCTTTCCAGGTATCCCAAGTCCGTCTGTCGGACAGTGTCCGATGCACCGCCTCGGCTACCTTTTTCTTCCAAATTGCTACGCAACGCGGCAAAACGGACAGAAATTTCTTTTCAGGCGCGGGCGCGAAGCACTCTTCTCGTGTTCACTCTTCCCGCGCGCGGTGTGCACGCGACGCCTGGTTGGCCCGGGACGGGAGATGAGCGACGGCAGGGAAGAGGCTTTGTTTTTCTGTTCGCGCTCCTTTGCCCATTCGCTGACGCTTCCTCTCGCCACAAATCAATTCCCGGGGATCATTCTCTATTCTTTCTTTTTTGATGAGGCTTTCCCAACGGCTGTCCTGTGCGTCCCTTCCCACGTTGCGCGAGCGGTCCAGACTTTTTGCTCGAGTGCGTTCTCTCTTGCGCTACCGGGATGACGCGCTTAACGCTTTGGCCCTTTTTTTTTTTTTTCCGGAGGGAAAGGGAGGATGAGGATTGGGGGGTGTTGGGGGCGTTGGATGCCTTAGGCACGCTCGTGTGGCGCGGCGTTCGTGCTCTTCGTCCCCTGCCGGGACGCATTTCCGACTCGGCGTGTCCGGATGAGGGGCGGTGCGGATTTGTACAGGCGTCGGCGACGGAGCGCGATATGATTCAGGCGGCGCGGGCTGCATAGCTGTTGCTTCCATGACGGAGTCATCGCGGAGCGGTCATTGTCGACGTTCTCGGCGAGGATTGGTTCCGTGCCAAACCCCCCATACTCAACCCGGGCGAGCCTCTGTGCCTCCGAGCTGCCGGCTCGGCAATCGGGAATCGCGATGCGCAATTCAAAGAGGGGGGGGGGGAATAATGCGGTGGTCTGGAAGCCGGAGGTTTCTAATCCGAATGCCGCGCTCTGATGACTACATGCGCTCCCCTCTTCTCTCCTCCCTGTGCATCGTGATGGGGAGAAGAGACATTGCTCTTCTCTTGTGCACAAGGCTTATCCGGTAGCGCGACATGGTTGCACAAAGAGGATATTGGACGCAGATGACCTTTTGCTCGAATGGGCGGCCGTCCGCTTCTTTTTTGGGCTCTCTTAGCCGCGATCCGGGAAGGTGGCTACCGGCTCGGGATCGGGGGCGAGGATGCAGGTACGGATATTGAGGCACAGCAGCAGTCAGGTACCCGCCAATACCGTGATGGCGCGTGTTCGGCAGGAAGCGCGGCTCGGGTATGGGTTGGTCGGAAAGGAGCAGTATGCCGTTGCTGGCGGCAGACGTCAACGGCTGGGTGATAGTTCTGCCTGTTTTTTGCATGCTTCTTGTGATACTTCGAATGACATGATCTGCACGACCAGAGTAAGCTGCTATGGCGTTGCTGAAGAATCTTTGTGCTCCGCGATGATGCTATGGTTTCGAGGTTAGACGGCGGATGCGGGCAGCAGATTGGCCATGTGTAAAAATGAGACTCTCCCTTTCCGCTTGGCTTGAAGTTTTGCGCGAGTACTATGAAATCTAGACAGCTCGATCTTCATCGAGAGCATGAAGAAGAGACTGACGTCGACTCCGTTTCAACACCAACTCTCCTTACTGAAGGCATGATTCAACCCACAGAGCAAGCATCTCCAACCGACAGGGGCAGAGGGAGAAAGAGACAAGTCGTCGCTCAGCGTCAAAACCCCACGCAATCCTCCCCACCAAAACCAAAACCCCGACCTCGCCCACTTTTTCTCTTCTTCCTTGCCCGCCAAGCTTTTATCATGGAGTGAAAATCCCGCTGATCTTCACACCCACCTTCCTGCCTCGAAGAAAGCGTCGCAAGCGTCGGTTACGTCAACAACGACATGCGCTCTCGCCCGCAGGGCGAAAAACGGAGATATCTTCATCAGGAGACACGTTAGGTTCCAAAAATAGTGACCTCTTTCCTTCACAACCAGGATGCACCCACAAGGTCTTGAACTCAACAACGAAGTACTGCCATGATTCTGCATCGGATCGGGATAACAAGTGATCGCGTGCCCCTCCTTTTCACACCGCAAGAGACGAGACTTCTTCCTACTTCCCCGCACCTCTCTTCATCAGCGTGGAAAGAAAAAAAAAAAACACACATTCCTCAAACCCAAAGAACCCAAACCCCATCCGAAACGAGCGATCAGCGCAATGCCGCCCCGCCCATTGACACGCCCTCGGGACTCCCCGTGTTTTTCTTTTTTTTTTTTTGTGCCGTCCTTGTGTCCCACTGCCGCGGTACCGCGAAGCATAAGGCATGAATGATTGACGACCCTTGATCCCATTTCCGGGGACCCAGTTCGCGAAGAGAGAAAGTCCACGACCCTCCCGCCCTTGCTGCTCACACACACACGCACAGAGTTACCATTCCGCATGACGTCTGAACTCCGAGACCCCGACGTTCAACCTTCGACGGGCAAGACCTTCTTCTCGCTGCCGCATGTCTTGAACGCTAAAACCTCCAGTGCCCGTCATGTGTTTTTCTCTTTGCTCAGCCCGTGACGCGTGGACGCACGTTGCCCGTGCAGCCACAGCGGACGGGATGCCTGATCGATGCGCTTACCGAGGGCAGACCGCAACCGGCGGGGGACATCCGAGCGGAAGATGGCAAGATTGTTTGATGCACGTTTGCCGCCAGCCTATCTCGCTGCCGGCGCATCGGAGCTGTCGACGCTTCGAGAAGGCGAGATAGAAGGGAGCTGGGCTTACGTACGTGATACGCTTCCGTATAGGCTCTTATGGCGGGCGACTGGACGGACCGAGCGGCGTATCCCTGGCAGTTTAGTGGGCCGAAGGGCGCTGTGGTATAAGGATCGAGCGGAAAAGCCGGTTGGTGGTGCGGCGGGTTAGGCGTGCTGCTGCGGTAGGAAGTAGCCAAGCGGAGAGATTGTGGGTGGGGGGTTATGCAAAGGCAGACATCTACGAAGCTTGATATAGGTCAAATCATCATTCTTCTCTTTTCTACTTTCTCCTCTCGAACGCCTGAATAATGGAAAAGTAGAGAATATGTAGACCGCTCGCATGCATACTCCGTATATGTCCAACCTCCCTCTCCCTGACCGTCTCCAGCGCAAAGCGCACCAGTGTCTCATAAGGACGATGTCTTTGTAACAACGTCTGATTCTCCCTTTTAATCTTCTTGAAGAGTCTTTCCTCTAGTACTGGAGCCATCTCCTTTACTAACGTATACCTTGAAGGAAGTCCCCAAGTCTACCCGAAGCAACATGTTTTTCGATTACCTTTTCAGAGGCCCTGTTCTCACGACCGCCCATACTTGGTAACCATCCTCCGGAAACGCATGAAAGTCCAGAATGGCTCATAGTGCTCTCAAGGATGGAGACCACGCTGCTCTGTCTCGTCTGAAGCATAGAAGTTACCGAAGCTCGTCTTTTCTCTTAGTTATCTTTGGTCAAGTCTATCACGACAGCCTGCATCCGCCCTGGGCCGGCCGCCCCAGCCAAGGCTCCCACGTGCTGCCTGTAGACCCTCGCAGAGGGCGGCAGCTGCGCGATTTCGTCCAGAGAACTCTCCTTGGAAGTTTCGATAGCATCTCCTCTTCTATTCGCATCCCTCTCAGGCGGAGAAGGCAGCTGTTCATCGCCTCTCGCAGGCAGCACATCCGGCGGATTCGCGAGCCACGCCTCCCGGAGCGCCATGCCTAGGCTGAGCGCGACGGAGCGCGACACGCTGTTCCCGACGATCTTCCACTGCTCGCCGGGGGACCCCGTGATAACATCATCGTCGTCGAAGCCCTGGGCGCGGCGCGCCTCGCGGATGGTTAGCACGCGGTGCTGCTGCCAGTGCACTACGCGGCCATTGATGGCGCAGGAGCCGGCGGGTGCGGTGGTGATCGTGTTGGTGAGGCCGTGCCGCGGGATGCGCGACCACGACAAGCTGTTCGGCTGCCTCTTGAGGCGGCCGCCGAACTGCAGAAACCGGTCGGCGAGCGGCTGCGGCATGGTGCCGGTGAGGATGGCGTTCATGACGCCTTGCGCAGGCGGGTAGATCGGTATGTGTCGTAGCATTTCGCGCGTCCACGCTGCTTCGGTGCTTACGGTACGGTGGTCTGGGTAGGGAATGCACGTTTGGATGTGCGAGTCCCCGATGTTGGGGAGATCCCCCATGCTCTGCTCTACGGAGACGTATTGGAAGGGCGTAGGCCCGAACCGCCTTTCGCCGAACTTCAAGTCGTTGGCGAGATTTTTCCCGAGGGCCTTTTGAATCGTCCCCGGCGGGTGGGAATGCGTGAGGGTTGGAGGGGGCATTGGTACCAATCCCGGGGCGGCGATGGAGATGAAAAGACGAGCTCTTTTCTGAGAATCTCCGCATGACCATGCATCCAAGAAGTGTTGGCTGACTTGGTATCCTAGCCCAACGAGTGCGCAAAGTAATTGAGGGAAAACACCAAGTTTCTCTTTTTTCCTGTGAGCCATTGCCACAACGTTTTCCAAGAGAGCATATTTGGGTCGGTAAAAGTCCACGTAGGCAGCCACAGATGCAACCATTGAGATATTCCGCAGTGATGAATCGCTGGCCTTGTTTCGCTGGAGGCTTGAGAAACCCTGACAGGGAGTACCAGCGGCAATGAAGTCGATGTCGCCAACTCTTGCAAAATGCTCACCCTTGCTTCCGTTCATTGTCTGCCTTAGATAATCATTGACAGAGCCCCAATAAACCCAGCAGGGCTTCTCACGGCTGCGGTTCGCCTTGTAAGTCAGGACGGCATTTTTGGCCCAATCAATAGCGTAGACGAATGTCACCGCGCCGCCCTCTTCAAGACCGCGCCCGAAATTACCACCGCCAGCGAAAGCATCAAGCCCAATCATTTGAGGCCGTGGTGAATCCGCCTGGGGATCAAATCCTTCGTTCATACCTGTGGGATGTGGCTGAAGCAGCTTCTCCAACTCTCCCGCCTTATTCAAATATGCTGTGATGATCCAGCAGTTACCGCTACCATTGCGGCAATATGGCGCAGGCGGCCGCTCTGTCTTGGGGTCTCCCTTGAAGAATCGGATGGAGCATCTTCGTCCAACGGCTTCCGGGGATATCTGAAGGAATTCATCAGTCCATACCAACTCGTTGGGCCGCGCTTGTGAGTCTCGGAAATGGGTCCCCCGGCGTAATAGGCGTCGGACAGAGATCTCTTCATCATCGATAAGGAACTTGTCCAGTACCACAGGTTCCAAAGTATCCGAAATATCCTCTGAGTGACCATAATCGTCTAAGCGTCTCGTGGAAGGTCGGCCCTTTCTAGTAAATGGAACGAGAAAAGTATCGCCGACAGCAAATTTGCTCATGACCTCTGCAAAAGGCGACTGCTGGCGAGCGCACCGGCAACAGAAATCTAGGTCACCGACAGTGGCGAAGCTGTGGCTGTCGGTGTCGTACATTTGTCGGATAAAGTACTGATAACGCGGTCCCGCTTGATTGACCCGAGTTGTCCCGCTTTTGAGCCAATGGACATTGACTTTTCCTATGATGTGTTGGGTCCTCAGCGGAGCTTCCTCACAGTTACAGTGGCTTGAGAGGAAGAGCTCGTTCGGGTATGGGTATTTACCGCCGGCTAAAGTGGTAGCTGACGGGGAATATAGCCAGATGACATCGTACAGTTCTCCGTGTTTATCTGTCCGAATGTCTTGCACGTAAGCAAACCAAACTTGGGAGCCATCTTTCCAGAGTGTCTCTTCATCTGGCCGGACAACCACGAAGTCGCTTCTCTCAACCTTCCCTTTTGCCAGAGATCCATCAAGTGCTAACTGCTGAGCTTGCTGAGCGTCGATGAATCCTAAAGAGCGCTTCCGCTTCTCCCACGCTGCGTTTACGCCACGTGATTTCGGTTGGTAAGCCTCGAAGAACTTGGTTAACGGGGAGATGTGCTGGAAATTTCGAAAAACATATGGTGTCAGCAATGTATTCCCTGAACTTTGGGACTGCTCTGCTAGACACTCTGCGGGCTCCATATCTGGGATGTAGTGGATATCTACCCACAGAGGATCCTCACGAGAGTCGTGGGCAACATCCCAACATTCTTTCCAGAGAAAGTTTGCGTGCGTTACCATCGCTTGTCGGAAATCCGATCTCCCAAACTCTGAAAGCCAATTTTGGAACCCTTCATCTGAACCGCGCTGTTTACTAAGCCATTCGCAGAAATGCGATCTGAAATGATCCAGAGTGACTTTCTCGTGTTCGCTGAGATAGTCGATAGTATGCTTCGCAAAATCTGCGACCCAAAGGAAGGGTACATGGTATGGTAGGTACTCAGGCGATGGGTCTTCCAAAAGGTACCAGACATTCCGGGAAGCAGCCGTAAAAGACTGAATTGAGATATTTCGCTTTACCGATGAGATGGTTGTGTCTCCATAGCCCTCGATTGCAAGTTTGTCGAAGCGGATTCTCTCGACGTAATGGTGGACACTGCCGATTGAGATTATGCCATCGAATAGAAGAAAGTCGCAACCAATGTCGATCGTAAGGTGATGTAGTGGCTCTAGCTCGTATTGACGGTTGAGCTTACTCTTGCTTTCTGGAGGTGCTGTTGGGCGGTACACTCGGAAGTCTCGCAGAGGTATCATTACGTCTTCATCCGAGGGAGTGCAAGAAGTTTCGGTCTTATGCGCACGGTATTCGCACTAGTTTTGTAGTTTAGTATAGGTCAATCAGAGCAGCACTTGAACATACTAGGAGCTCCTCCAGCGCTGTGCGCTCTGGTGTAGGGGCCATGGGCGGTTCCCAGCCATCACATAGTGACCTAGGAAAATTGGAAAGGGAAGGTCGGATATGAAAGCATGTGGCAGCCTTCTGCACCGAGGCAGTTTCAAAACTCGCATCTTCGCCTTGAAAAGTAATATTACCCGCAAGCTCATCTTCATCGTCAGTCGAGGCGGTCAGATCAACGAGCACTGCATCGGGGTCTTCAAGTAAACCGGTTCCTTCGGGTTCGGAGCGGGCGTGCTCGAGCTTCATTCGTTTCTTTGGCGGAAATGTATCCTCATCGCCATCCTCACTAAGGTCAACGCCCGTAGATGATCTGTGCAGGTCCTCTGCTCCGGTTATCCCATTAGTATTCCCACGAGTATCGGAAGAGAATAGCGAAGAGAAGACATTTAGTGCGCGTTGGAGCTGCATTTAGCTTGAACGACTCTCACCTTGCGCCGCGAGTCGCCCGTGCAACAAGGGTGTGGTGGTGAGGTACCAAAACAAATGAGAGGCACAGGCACTTACCCTCGTCAATTAAGAGCGGCATGTTTGCCAAATGCAGAGCTAACGCCGGCAGCTTTGGAACGAATAAAAAGCAATATATACGTGATGGATAACTGCAAGGGATGCTGTGTGAGGTTTGACGCGGTAGCAAGAGGTAAGGTCGGGGCGGTCGATGCTCAATATGCTGGAAGCCATTGAGTTTGCGGTAGGCGCGTCACGACGCGTCGGCGCCCGGGCGGCGCTGGAACTGCTCTTACCGAGAGGCCACGGTCAGCTATGAGGCGAGTTTCTGTTGCTGATCGCTCTGTAAACGGTCTGACAATAGTTTTCGTGAATACGCGTTTACAATGACGGTCAAGAAAGCTCATGAGCATCAGTGTATCGGTTTTTATTTTTTTTTTATTTTTGGATGCCTGCATCTTATCTTGAAGTTTGTGCGGTGAGCGGAATGCGTTTACAGCGTATGACCGTGGCAAATTCGGTCCAAAGGTCGTCCATTGAGCCACCGACAGACGCACAGCATTTCCATATTAAGCTTCAGTGACAGAAGGAGTGAGGTGAGCGCTGCGCAAATTGTCGGAGCTGACAAGGGACCGAGTAGGTGTTCATGGAGCACATACTACGGATTGGGCTTAGCGCAACCGCGCGCGAACCATCGAATCGCGTCGGCGGCGGCGACAGCTACTGCTGGCTGCGCCTAGATTATTTCGACGCAGCAACAAAAGCTCAATCGACCACCCCGCTCTCGCCACATATTCGACCGTCCACCCGCCATGTCTGGTCGCAGAGATTTCCTGAACCAGCCGGCGCCCGAAAACTACGTCGCGGGTCTCGGTCGTGGCGCCACCGGCTTCACCACCCGCTCCGATCTAGGTCCTGCCCGCGAAGGTCCTTCAGAAGAGCAGATCAAGGAGGCACTTGCAAAGCGTGCTGCCGCCCTTGGTCAGGCTCCGCCCACCGCATACGGCGCCACCGGCAAAGACGACGACGATGATGACGACCGATACCAAGATCCGGAGAACGAGGTCGGCTTGTTCGCCAACGGCACCTACGACCGCGACGATGACGAGGCAGACCGCATATACCAGGAGGTTGACGAGCGCATGGATCGGAGGCGAAAGGCACGCAGGTTAGTAATCCCCAAAGCAACTCTCTTGGTCCCTGCGGGAGACACATGGTTTATCATCTTCGCATGGACAGGCTACCGACACCTTGATTCCGTTTAGGGAGGCTCGCGAGAAGGCCGAGCGCGAAGAATACGAGCGAAACAACCCCAAGATCCAACAGCAGTTTGCCGATCTCAAGCGCGCTTTGAGCAGCGTTTCCGAGGAGGAGTGGGCCAATCTTCCGGAAGTTGGAGATCTTACGGGAAAGAACAGAAGGCAGAAGCAGAATCTGAGGCAGAGATTCTATGCCGTCCCCGATAGCGTCATCGCATCCGCACGAGATTCCACCCAACTTGAGACGAGCATTTCGGCGGACGGAGAGAATGCGGACGGAACTATGACCAATTTTGCCGACATTGGAGCTGCCAGAGAGAAGGTGTTGCAGGTAAAGCTCGACCAAGCGCAAAGCGCAGGCACAGAGACCACTGCAGGCACCGCGACAAGCATCGACCCGAAGGGATACCTCACCTCGTTGTCCAAGACTGAATTGAGTGCGGGGGAAGTTCAGGTCGGAGATATCAAACGTGTCAGGGAGCTGCTGGAATCAGTCATCAAGACCAACAGAAATCATGGCCCCGCATGGATTGCCGCGGCGGTAAGTTTACCCAGTATGGAAGTATGTGGGGGAGCGGACCAGTGCTGACTCAATTCACAGCGTTTAGAGGAGGTAGCAGGACGCATTGTCGCTGCGAGGAATGTCATCGCACGCGGTTGCGAGCAATGCCCTAAATCCGTCGATACGTGGCTTGAGAATATTCGTAAGTGGTCCCCTCTAATGAATTGGAGAACGCTTATCCTAACGTGAATGTCTACTTTAGGACTAAACGAGAATCACAACGCTAAGATCATCGCCGCTAATGCTATCAAACACAATTCGACCTCAGCACGGCTTTGGCAAGCGGCAGCGGACCTGGAGACCGACCTGCGGGCGAAGAAGCGTGTCTATCGTCACGCCTTGGACGCAGTGCCAACGTCCGTGGATTTGTGGAAGCGAGCTATCTCTCTAGAGGAGGACCCAGCTGATGCCCGCTTGATGTTGGCGAAGGCAACGGAGATAGTGCCGCTCTCCACTGAGCTTTGGCTTTCACTTGCTCGACTTGAGACTCCCGAAAATGCCCAAATAGTGCTAAACAAAGCACGTAAAGCGATACCCACAAGCCACGAGATATGGGTCCAGGCTGCATTTCTGCAGGAACAGCTGGGCAAGACCGACATGGTTTTCAAGGTCATGGAACGTGCTGTTAAATCGCTTGCGAAGGAATCGGCAATGTTGAAGCGCGAAGAGTGGGTTGCCGAAGCTGAAAGATGCGAGAATGAGGGCATGACCACAACTTGTCAAGCCATTATCCGCTATACGCTCAGCTGGGATCTGGATGAGGACGATGACCGCAAAGACATCTTCATGGAGGACGCTCGTGGTAGCATTGGCAGGGGGAAGTACGAAACAGCAAGAGCCATATACGCTTATGCCCTACGGATCTTCCCGACCTCCAAGAGCCTCTGGACCGCTGCGGTGGCGTTGGAGCGTAATCATGGTACCAAGGAAGCGCTTTGGAACCTGTTGGAGAAGGCTGTGGAAGCATGCCCGAACGAACCATCTCTGTGGCTGAACTTCGCGAAAGAGAGGGAACACGCAGGTCAACTGGACGAGGCCAGAGATGTCATTTCTCGTGCCTTCAGGCAGAATCCTGGACACGAATTCATCTGGCTTGAAGCAGTAAGATTAGAAGCAGATCACGGCAACCATGACAAAGCTCGTGAGCTCCTCATGGTCGCGCGTCGCGAAGCTGGCACGAACCGCGTTTGGTACCGCTCGGTGGCCTACGAACGGCAACTCGGCAATCTCGATGCTGCCTTGGACTTGGTTACGCAAGGTCTTCAGCTCTTCCCGAAAGAGCCCAAACTATATCTACAGAAGGGCCAGATCTACGAGTCTCTCAACAAGATCCCGCAAGCTCGAGAGGCGTACACCGCCGGAACCAGGCAAGTCCAAACGAGCGTGCCCCTCTTCCTGGCTTTATCTCGCCTCGAAGAAAAGGCTGGCGTCATCGTCAAGGCCCGTTCAGTCCTCGACCGTGCTCGGCTTGCTATCAAGAAGAATCCAGAGCTTTGGACCGAAAGCGTGCGGTTGGAGCGCCGGGCGGGCAACCTGCCTGCCGCGCAGAACATCATGGCGCAGGCGCTCCAAGAAGTGCCCAATTCGGGCCTGCTCTGGGCTGAGAAGATCTGGCATTTGGAACCTCGTACACAGCGGAAACCCCGCGCACTCGAGGCCATCAAGAAAGTGGACAATGACCCGATCCTCTTCGTGGCTGTGGCGCGCATCTTCTGGGGCGAGCGAAGATTGGAGAAGGCATCTTCGTGGTTTGAGAAAGCTATCGTTTTGGACGCGGACCTGGGCGACACATGGGCCTGGTATTATAAATTTTTATGCCAGCATGGGACGGATGAGAAGAGAGAGGAAGTGGTGAACAAGTGCGTGCTGAGTGAGCCCAAGCATGGTGAGGTCTGGCAGCAGGTCGCGAAGGACCCAAAGAATTGGCGGAAGAGCGTCGAGGAGATATTGAAGCTGGTGGCCGCCAGGATTGAGTGAGGTATCATCTTGTCTGGGTGGGAGGATGCTGGATTCTTTTGAGATGCGATGGGGTTATGGTGTGCATATCTGGCGTCTTGGGGAGGTATATTTATTTTGCTTTTGGTGGTCGGGTGTGTATATTGGACCGCAAAATAGGTGAGGTTATGAGTACGAAAATTGGAAGTCTCCGCAGAGATTCGAGAACAGCTTCAGCTTGATATGAACCCAGAATCTTGCAAGAAATCACCAAAGATTGGAAGGTTTTCAATAACGGAATTGGACGTGCGTGACGGCTGAGAAGAGCCGCAATGACTTCGATACAGCTGTGGGGTTTGACAAAATCTGTTATTCCAATCCTCATTTGCGCGGCGGAGTAAGCTCACATGCTCGGTGACAGATCGTGTCTTCCAAAGTATTGAATGCAGATTAAGAAGAAAATACAACACGTGGGCAGTTGAAGCAATCGTTCGGACGAGTTTGTTTCCATCCACTGGATAATCCTACGCTCGGACGCGTGTTTGCTCTGCCCAAATGTCAAGCGATAGTAAAGGTGGTACTCTAGGAATAAGATTGTAGAAAAATGTTATTGTTTACCCCTTCAAAGATACCGCTATATCCCTTTTTTGATACTACGGCTGTCCATACTAGCAGGGACGCCGTTATACTTCCCTTCTGAGTCGATCTCCTTAAGCTAGTCACTCATGCGACTACTGGGGGTTCTCCAAACCAATTCCACCAACCTTCTGCGTCTTGAGATGTTCAAACGCCCTCTTGTGGATCGTAAGCTCGTACTCAATGTCCTTCATCTTCTGCTCCGTTGCCCTGCGCTGCAGCTCCGTCAACTCCTGCATCTTCTCAGCAATCATCTGCTTCTTCAGTGCCAAGTCTTTCAAAGCTTCAGCAGTTTCGAGTTTTGCTTCAACAACCTCACGCTCCTTGTGGGCTACCTCATGCTGTGTGCCGATCTGGTCCAACTCTTTGCTCATTCGGGCACGCTCAATGCTGGTTTGGTTGCATTCCCTTCGGACCTTCTCGAGCTCCGAGATCAGCTGCACGACAGCGCTGTTAGCTTTCATGACGCGTCCCTCAAGGTTCATAACCTCCCTTTCACAACTCTCGCTAATGCACTTGATCTCCAGATCCTTCTCCTGAAGTTCCGACTTCTTGCTTTTCAGCGTCTCCATCGTCTTGTTCAGGCGAGTGGTGGCCGACTCGAGCTTCTGTTCCACCACTTCGCGGTCCTGTTCGGCGAGCTCCTTCCTCTTAGTCATAGTCTGGAGACACTGGTCCTTGACCTCCAGCATCTTCTTCATATCTTGTAGCTTGCTGTTGACAGCCTCAAGCTTCCGCTCCGCCATATTGCGCTCCACGCAGGCCTTATCCTCCCTCTTCATCATCAGGCGCAGACCGTTCTTCACGTTCTGAAGCTCGCTCTTCGTAGACATCAAGGCATCCTTCATGTCATCCAGCTCGCTGGCCGTAGTACCGACCTTACCGATCGCCTCGTCACGCTCACGACACGCCTTCTTCTCGCCCTCCCTTTCCAGCAATAGCGCCTCGGGTTTCTCCTCCAACTCCTCGCACATCTTCCTCAATGTTCCCGTGCTGCGCTCGAACTCGTAATCCCGACAATCCAGCTTGCAATACTTGTCCTCCATCTCGCCCTCCGTGTTCTCCAGGTCCTCCTTCACACTCTTCAGCTCCTCCTTCGCAGCAAGTACCTCGCCATCCTTGACGTTCAGCTGCTCCTTCGCGGCGCGCAGCTCGCCCCTCACGCCACTCATCTCGATTGCGGCCCTGACGGCGTCTTGCGCCGCGGCGTCGAAGTCGGCCCGTAGGTCCTTGGCCTTCTGCTGGACGTCGTCGCGCTCGCGAACGGTGGCGACCAGCTGCGCCTCGGTTGCGGCTGCTTGCTGGATGGCGAGGTGCTTCTCATGCTGTGCGGTGGCGAGCTGTTGCGTCAGGTCCTCGAGCACGCGCGGTGAGGGGACGGTGACGAAGTCGTTGTCGTTGTGGCTGCTACCGGCGGGGCCGGTGCTGGAGGCGTTGGCGAAAGGCATGGCTGTTGGAGGACTTGGAGGTTTGTTTGCGGAGCTGTGTAGTGAGGGTGGTATTGTGGTGAAGTAGGGCAGATGCTGGTTGGAGTTTTTGTTTTTTCAGGTGACGGAGGTTTGGATGAGGCCGCTGTGGCGCTACCAAGGCAGTGTTCTGGGTGTTTGCTTGGGGAAAAAGGCAGGGGAGCATGCGGAACATATATATAGCTTCAAGGGCATTAGTGCCAGCACAAGGCAAGCGCTGGTCGGCGGTGAAAGGTAGTTGTAATTGAAATAAGCTACGGTGACTTTTGTTAGTATTGATAACCACCGTTGGGAACTGACTTGAAACTGCGAGGCAGGCGGGAAGCCTACCACCACCATCATCCTTTGTCTCTTACTTTCATTCACTCTCTCCGGTCCAACCTCGAACAAAGCAATTCTAACATCTCGGATTCGGGGCTCGGGATATTCTGGAGTGGTAGCGAGGATGGAATCGGCTGTGATTTGAGACTGTGAGACACCAATACGGAGAGTGCACATTTCGAAACAACATTTTCTGGAGGAAGAAAAAATAACTCCACTTACGTTAACGAAATTTGCTGAATAAGGGCGTTGCCAGTCCCAATATGCTGGGACCACGACTCTAAACTCGCTCAGCCCAATTACCAAGCCGGCCGGCCGTTGATCCAGTTTTCTCTTGATTTCGTCATTTGAGAGAGTCTCGAGTGACTCAGAGATGGCTTCTCGCGCTGTCTTCGCGATGTCGATGGCTGCACGGTAAGGACCATACTGAGATCGAATGTCGCAAGATTTGGGAACGGAAACCCATAACCAGAACATTGCAAGAATCCATAAGATGCTCAGGACAGAAAAGAGTAGTTGGAAAGAAAAGCCCCACAGATAGTCATCAGGAGGTTGGCATGATCCGTGAGCCTGAAAGAAGTCCGCATCAAGGACACGTCCGTCGTATACCCAGATCGGATCTTTCTTAGTGGATTCAAGCTGTAAGTGAGTTGTCTTCAACAGAATGGCATTTGTTCCATTCGGAAACTGGAATATATCACTACAGCTCGGTCCTCGCACCCATCAGGCCCATTCTATGAAAATCACCGTGTCAGCTTTATCAACTATGTCAATCACCATATTTAATCACGTTTGTCGAATTCTGTTTCCAAGGGTGACGAGGGAATTGACCGGAAAAGTTTAATTGGCCTCTAAGGTCCTTGTTTTGGTCACATGTCAAGTGTGCGGGAGCCCAATCTCTTCTCCGTTCGACAAAATATAGCAGACATGTTCAAGTCCAGGATGCCTTGAGTCTCCCCACGTAGCATCCTCGTAAGGGAAAGAGAACGGGTAGTTCATGCCATCTACTTCCAAAGGAACTCGCAAAAAGGTATAGCGTGGTAAGCACCATGACAATCAGTAGCCCCCTTGCTCGATGAAGAAATCGTGACCGGGGGATTGCAACCAGCTGATAAAGCGTGTTGGGCGAATATGTACTGGTAAAGACCATAATGCTCAATAAATCATGAGGGATAGTCGCCTTCTTCATGTCATGCAACAAGGGTTTGACAAATATCATGTAGGGGACGAACCCAAGGATCACTTGCCCCATTCTTTCAACAAAGATGTCCCAGACGACGTCAATGCTCTTTGCATTCATGAACTTGAGACGGCCTTCCAAGGGTATGGTGACGGCAAGAATGCTGAATTCTCGAAACAGAAACCGGAATTCTTCGGCTCCCGGTTTACTAGAATGACTCTCATGGCTACCAGGTGTACACCAGTCTCCTTTCCAGATGAGATCATACGGGGTTCTCAAAACAATGATTACAATCGGGACGACGGACGTAACAAGGCACAAAAAGGCCAGGAATGTTGGAAGAGCCCAGAACTTTGGATCCTGCTCGGGAGGGATCGCAACCAGTTTGGTTGCTTTCGGGTCAACTTCTTCAGTCCGGTTTGGAGAAGAAGGTCGAGAAAGCGATAGATCGTACATTTTGTGCGAGGAGGGTTTCGTGAGGCTGCTTGTCGCAAAATTGGGGTATTTGCGGTATATAGTTATCTACACAATTCATGATAGCCTTCAGTCT
Source organism: Neoscytalidium dimidiatum (assembly GCA_037367355.1). Lineage (NCBI taxonomy): Eukaryota > Fungi > Ascomycota > Dothideomycetes > Botryosphaeriales > Botryosphaeriaceae > Neoscytalidium > Neoscytalidium dimidiatum. The sequence goes on along the minus strand of CM074705.1, from coordinate 680,469 downwards.
TGCATACTGCACTGCAGCACATGAATATCAGTTTGACCAAGTTTCCTCATGGCATGAATCCTTCAGCCACATTTGCTGACCTCTTAACAAGGGATGCTATGCACGGTCTTACAAATGCTGTCGCACCAAAAATCCATGACTGGCCGATTACTTCCGGAAAGAGTGATACGTGATCTGCTATACAAGTATTACGAGAAACAGCTTCCGGATGCATGTGGAGCTGAAACGCGGATCAGCGTTTGGTACTGCATCACTTCTGAATTTGCCCCTCAAGAAGTCTTCTCAATTATAGTTCTAGTAAGAGCCAACTTATCTGCTGGTATAATCCATGGCAGTGGCAGAAGGTTGGCAGACATGATGTCAATGAGAGTAACCTCTCTTTTGCATATTTTTTTTTTCACATACATTTGTTTTTATTTGCCTGCTCGTTGCTACAACAATAACAGGGTTCAACCATGTGCTTGCCGGGAGACTGATCTAACATTAATAGAACAACGCTCAGATTCTTCATAAATCTACATTCAGAATAATTTAATCTTGCCTTATGTCCAAACCTTTTATGCCTTAACTTTCTGCTTCGCTCCAATGCTCGTGTCAATGCTTCCCAGAATCCAAGCAGCGGTGAAGACGGCGAACATGCCCAAAGTGATGGTGATGGGTTTGCGGAAAGTCTCGATCCAGGGGTAGTCATACGTGACCTTAAGAAAGATGGAGTCAGCAGAGATTCAACAAAAGGGATGCTGGAAGAGACGTACGACAAGGTCGCGGCCCCTCCACTCATCATTGAGGTTCAAAGCGGTGAGGTGGAGAGTGGTCCGGCCGATTGTGTCCATGAAGGTGCGGTGAAGGGTCGTTTCGTTGGAGATAATGGGGACGCTGGTCTCGAATTTGACATTCCTGAGTTTCCAGTGAGTAGGAAGTCGATATACAACGTAGGGAAGGACATACTTAGCGCCTTCGGGGAGGATGACGCGGATGTCAACACGCTCGTACTCAATACCCTCGGCATTCTTGGGGCCTTCAAGGAAGGGCACCTTGAGGACGTAGCTGTCACCGGTCTTCAACTTCCTCAAGTAAGAGTGCAGATCCGCGTTCCAACCGACCCTGAAGCTGTAGTTCCAGCCGCCGAAGACGGGGTAGCGAGGACGGATCTCCAGGTTGGACTCGCGCGCGTTAGCCCTGAAACGGCTGGTGGAGACGTTGCCAATGTCATCAGTGAAGTAGGCGTCGACAGAGCCGACCTGGAGAGGCATCTTGAGAGCACTTAGAGCGTGGGTAGGGGGATTGGCGTAAACGGTCATCTGCCACTGCACACGGGAGAAGTGGTTCTTGAGAGACGCGCCACGGTTGGTCAACCAGTAGCGCTCTTCGGTAGCGAGGTTACCACCCCAGTGGCTGACCTCGAGATCACGCTCCAGGCGGCTGGCGTGTGGTAGCGGCTTGGTGTACTCGTAGCGAACGCTGACGGGTTGTTGAGCACCGGCTGGTCTGTCATAGTAGGGACCGTAGGTGAAGCTGGATCCCTGCCTAGAAGGGTCCTCATCGTTGCCTCCGTTGGGCGGAGGAAGCACAGTGTAGTCGGGAACGTCGGCGTTGGGAAATTTCAGCTTCGTCTTCTGCTTCTTGGTGGTGTAGGCCGAGGGCATGTAAGCACTGAAGGTGTACTGAACATATTGCTTTTCGCGCTGGTCGACAGATGCGGGGCGCGGCTTGAGGGCGGAGAGAACGGAATAGGAGATGCTCAGTGTCTGTTGCTCAGAGGGCTTGAGGGGCTGGGGAAGGCGAATGCGGTAGAATTCGGTCGGGCTAAGCAGCCGTCAGTTGATCCGCGGCTTCTGAGTTGCGATTAGTGAATGCGAATGCAGTTACCTGTTGACGTCGAACTCGACAACCTCGACATCGAAGGCAGGCTTGTCAGCATCCTTCTTGTCCCTGACTTCGAATCCGCCTATTTGGGAAATCAAGCCAGCCTCGAAAGGCAAGTAGTATTCGTCCTGGGGCTTGTCGGCGATGTTCTCGATGACGACATTGATGGTTTCCCGCGGATAGGACTTCTCGAGGTTGACATTGCGCACAAGATTGACGTTTTCGAAGACTTGTGGGGGCTTGAAAGTGCCCTGGAGAATCTGCTTGGAGGAGAGCGGGTCGGAGCTATTGTCTTTGGCGTGGGCGAGCTGTGCAGGCGACAGCAGGGCGGAAAGGCAGCCCAGAACGAATGGTAGCGACCTCATGATTACCGCGCCGGCAGTGTGACCAGCATTGACCGAGGGCGGCGAGAATGGGATGCAGCAGGAGCTGGAGAGTCGGGGCGCGGAGCTCTGAGGCTGGGTTTGGAGGTGATGATGCGTCCCGGAGACGTGTTCGCTACAGCGCCTGAGCTTGGGCCCGCGACCGCCCGGCCGATCCCTGCAGCGCCAAGCCCCGCCCGCAATGCTGTGTACCCACGCACGCCCTACGCACGACTCCCCCATCCCACTTCTCTCTCTTCTTGCCTATTCCAGTCACCGCCGGACGCTAGTCCAGAAAATTTCCTGCTCGAGCCACCGTCCGGAATTGGCTGTGCTCTCTGCCTGAGCAGCCACTCGCCGACGGCGACATCTTTATCTTTCCGTATATATTTCGAGGGTTCTCGCCGTCTCCGCCAATTTTCCTGTATCTCCCACTTTTTCCATATCGTCAGACCTCCAATTGAGCTAGCTCGGACTTTGGGTCTGTTTGAAGAGCTATATCTCGTAGTTCCTGCCATAATGTTGGCTATGGCGTCCGCTCGCGCTGCCCTCCGGAACCGTCTACCCTGCCGGAGGTCCATCAGCCTGTACGTCAAGCCTGCTAAGACGCCGGTGAATTCGGTTCTCCAAATCTCTGAAGAGGTTCAAGAGGCCCTTCATGGTGCCAAGAAAAAACCAGTCGTAGCTCTGGAGACTACTATCTACACTCATGGTAAGCCCAAGGCCGACGTCTAACACAGTACAACATGTTTTCAAAATTCATGCTTTTATCAGGTTTCCCCTATCCTGACAATGTCGCCCTGGCTTCTCACCTCGAGAGCATCGTTCGCACTAAGGGAGGAGTTCCGGCTACCATTGGCATCCTGGATGGCGTGGCCCGCGTGGGATTGGACCCTGAGGAACTCATCAAGATAGCTGCTTCGGCTGGCAAGGAGGGGACTCTGAAAGTGTCCCGTCGTGATCTGGCCTATGCCTGTGGCATGGTAATGCATTCTGGAATCCGTGAAACATAAACCACATTTGTCTAATTTGAAACAGAGGCTCTTGGGCCCTGACCAGGGCAAGTTCACTGGCGGTACGACAGTAGCTGGCACCATGATCCTGGCTCATCTCGCAGGGATTAAGGTCTTTGGCACCGGCGGTCTCGGAGGCGTCCACCGCGGAGGTGAGAATTCAATGGATATATCCGCCGACCTGACCGAGCTTGGGAGAACTCCTGTTGCTGTGGTTAGTAGTGGTTGCAAGAGCTTTTTGGACATTCCTAGGACTCTCGAATATCTCGAGACTCAGGGCGTGGCTGTCGCTACTTTCGCCGATGGCCGGACTGGTACTGTGGATTTTCCCGCGTTCTGGTCGAGGGAAAGTGGCGTCAAGAGTCCGTCTGTCGTCCAGAACGAGAAGGAAGCCGCTGCTATGATTTGTGAGTGCAATTATATTAGATTCCTTGGCGAAGTTTGGCTAACATTTTGTAGATGCCCAGAACTCGTTAGGACTCTCCTCCGGAATCAGCTTTGCCAACCCAATCCCCAGTTCCGCGTCGGTTCCAAAGGAAGAGATCGACTCCATTATTGAGCAGGCCGTTGCGGAAGCAGATGTGCTTGGCATCACGGGTGCTCGCAATACTCCTTTCATCCTGTCAAAGATCAAGGAGCTTACACAGGGAAAGACGGTGAAGGCTAACAGAACACTCATTACCTCCAACGTAGAGAGAGCTACAAATATTGCAAAAGAGCTGCTTCTGCTGGAGGAGGAACTGAAGGGCGAAGTCTCGGCGAGAAACTAGTGAGAGGATCACCTTTTTTGCCAGCTGACATTGTACATAGGACTGATGGAATGGGCGTGCTAGCAATATACCCGCATCGTACTCCCAACCATCATCTCAAACAGCCACTCAACCAAGCAGCCCTCCGGCTGAGCCACAGTCGGCTCCTGCACCAGCTGACGAAGAGAAAGCAGATGTCGTCGTGACCGGTGCCGTGGCTGTTGACTTCGCGTGTAACTACATTCCACCTCCCAATTCCCCTTCCGGATCCTCGATATCCCCGCAGCTACACACCTCCAACCAAGCATCCATCCAGCAGACCCTCGGTGGCGTTGCCCACAACATTGCCCGCGCCGCTCACCTGGCCGGCAGTAGTGTCCGTCTCTGCAGTGCTGTTGGGGACGATGTGATGGGGCGAGTCGCTCTCGACCTCCTCCAGCGCTCCGGCCTCCCCACGACCAGCATAATCACGCGGTCCGATGCCCGTACTGGCCAGTACATTGCTGTCAACGATGCACATAATAACCTCACCCTCGGAATGGCCGACATGGACATCATCCAATCCACCACCGCCACGCCATCCACCATCCAAACAGCCTTCAACGCGCCCCTCGCCACCCTCCGGCCCTCCTGGCTCGTCGCCGACGCCAACTGGTCGCCCGCGACCCTTCACGCCTGGCTGCGCGCCGCGAAGTCCGCCGGCGCATCCGCAGCCTTCGAGCCCGTCTCAGCCGTCAAGTCCGCGCGCCTCTTCTCCCCCTACGACCCCAGCACCGCCACTCCCAAAAGCCCGAAGCCCGACCCTTACCCGCTCTTCCCGCAACCGCTCGTCGACCTCACTACCCCGAACGCTATCGAGCTCCAGACCATGTGGCACACCGCCCGCGCCGCCGAGCTCTTCGCCTCGCCGCGCTACTGGGCGGTCGCCAACGCCTTCAACCTGCCCCAGGGCGGCGCGACGCCCCTGCTCACGCAGGCCACCAGCGCGGACCTCGTGAAACAGGGCGTCCCGCAGCAGGCGCTCCAGCTGCTCCCACTCATCCCGACTATCCTGACTACCCTGGGGCCGGCAGGCGTGCTGCTGACGATGCTGTTGAAGGAGGGCGACGAGCGTCTCAACGACCCGGTGAGCGCGCAGTGGATCCTGTCGAGAGGTGGTGGAGATGGGGTGGGTGGCGTTTACATGCGGCTGTTCGCGCCGGAGGAGGTGTTGCGGGAGGGCGAGGTGGTTAGCGTGAATGGCGTCGGTGATACGTTTACGGGTGTGTTGGTGAGCGGGTTGAGTCGCGGGTGGAAGGTCGAGGATGTGGTGCCGGTGGCGCAGAGGGCGGCGGGGCTGAGCTTGAGGAGTGAGAAGGCGGTAAGCGAGGAGGTGGTGAGGGTGAGGGAGGTCCTGATGTGAGTTGGGGGGTCTTCTGCCTAATGATGGGTGATGGTGGGTTTGGTTGCGGTTCTCAGGCTGCGCGGTCCGCTAAAAAGAAACATAAGTGAAGACAGTGAGTGGGCGAGTGTAAGTGAATAAAGAGATCTGCCGTTCAACTTTGGAACATTTCGAACTTGTAGACTTGCTGAACAACCCAAAATGGCAAAAGCGGCGATGGCAGGAGCCGATGGCGTGAACACCGGTATACCTCAGAAGCTCCCAGACTACTACGTTCATCCAGGACATGGTGGCAAGCAGGCGTATTCGCATTCTCCCCGACTCCTCCGTCCCGTTATTAGACAACTTTGCTGTAGTAGCTAATAAAATCCTGAATCATTTCATTCTGAAGCTACTTGGTTATTTGTTCTCCGACATTTCTCTGCTGTGCTTCAACTCCCGTCACTTGAACGTCACAGACTCATCATTCTCACGGTAGCAAATCCTGTTGATCTCAATCTCTCAAATGACTCGTTCGGAGTGTTCATCATTCAGTGTTTCTATAACTGAGAGGAGCATCATCCACTGTATCGCCGCGATGCCCTCCCGCCTGCCCAGCATATCATTTACATGTACCAGAAATGGGAAAGTAAGCCTATATAGCCTGTTTCGGAAACCGATCCCTTTTTGCCACCCTATATTCCGAGAAAACCCAAACGATGAAAGCGTATCTCGAGGAAGAGACGAGAGTAGGAAAGAAAAGGACAAAGGCACGACCACCGTCTCTTACAGCCGTCAGCGACGAACAGCAAACAACGAGTATCGACACATCCAACCTCGCAGCAATACCAACAAGCGACCGACGCTCATATACTTCTACTCATGACGATCATAACGCTGCATTATTCTCGCTCGACTCACACACCTTACCCAATCCCAACGAACACCGTGCTCCGCTCACAAATCACCAACACAAGCAGTCAACGATGACACCGTTCACGCGAAACAGACTCGGCCCGCCCCTCACACCTTCCTAGCCGCCTCCGCATAATCATCCGAACTATCACTCGTACTCCTCGCATGCGCATACTCCCCCCTGCTACTGCTCCCCACACCCGCCGCTCCCTGCGGCACGCCCGGCACCGGCACCCTCACATCTATCGGCGCGGACGCGAGCCCTCCACCCGTCAAATTCCTGCTATGCCCCGGAGCGCTAGTGGGCGCGCTCGCACCGGGCATGGGGACGGTCCACCTCTCCTCGTCGCTCAGGACGCCGAGCTCCGAATCCTCGATGTCGTCCTTCAAATCCGAGTACGTGGGCGGGGAGCCGTAGCGGCCGTAGAAGGCGTCGTCGTCGCTGTCGGACGAGATGCGCTGGAGATGGTGCTGGTGCGACGAGGCGGACGACTGCTGGGCGTTGTCGGGGCCGTCGTCGTTGTCGAAGCGGCTGTCACCCTTGACGAGGCCGAGGCGCTCCTCCTCCGTTTCTGTGGCGCCGCCGCCGCTGGCACCACCACTGCCACGGTGGCCGGGCTTGCGGTGCGCGAAGCTTAGGCCGGAGCGCGCGCTCATGGGCCGGAGGTCGCTGCCGGCGGAGTCCGGGCGCGAGAAGGGGTGGAAGACGTTGGTGAAGGAGAACTGGCGTTTGTTGGACGACGGGGAGCTGGTCGTGCCTGAGGCGTGTGGCGGAGGAGGTGGTGGAGGGGTAAGCGTGCTGCCTGGTGATCTGACTCGTTCATCAAGACTAGTTGCCCAGTGGATACCGCTGGAGGAGGATCCAGGTGGCGCGTGGTATGATGTGTCACCATGACCGTCGACGCGGAGGCCAGGCGGAAGCCCGTATACATGGGGTTGTCCGGCGCCATCTGAGGCGAAATCTTGTGCTATTATTGAGGTTGGAGGAGGCGGCGGTCCTCGTGAGTTGGATGAAGAGATGGAGGCAGATTTGGTAGGGACCTCAATCGACTCTAGAGGAACAGGATGTGTCGAAGAGTGAGATGGGGCATGGGAAGGGCGTCTCTTGGACCTACCGGCCCGTGATGAGAGTCGTGAGAAAAATCCTGGATGTACATCGTCATCGCTATTATGATCGTGGTCCGAGTCTGAATCGGGGAAGTGCGACATTCCTAATGGCGGATGCACTGTCTTCTGGCGCCTAATCGGTGATTCGCCAGCTCCCAAGACTGTCTTGCGCCTACGCAGGCCATCCCATTCTATTGATTCGTTCTCTCCGATTGGTTCCATGTTTACTGAAGCAAGGGTCTTCGCCTCCTCGGCTTCCCTTCTCTTTCGTGCAACCGAGAAGGTGCGGAGAATTGCAGCCCCACCACGGAGGGTGTCAGCTCTCGGCTCGTACTCTGGCTCTTCTTGCTCAGCAACGGTGCGGACTTGGTCGAGGTCGCCCTGGAAGACTGCAGCATCCGGCACATCCTTTGCGGATTTGGAGAGCTGCAAGAGAACCACACCCGAGCAGATCTGCAGAAAACCCATGACTACTGTTGAGATAGTTGTACCAGTGCCCTTGAAACCTTGGAAAAGGATGGCTGAGGTGACAATCGTAGCGCTGGTGAAGAAGACATAGTACGTGGGCGTGACAAGTGCAGCGTTGAAAATATTGAGAGCTTTCTGTTATCTTCGAGTCAATAAACGCTGTCGACCGAAAAGGGTACCTCCGCAAACTTACATTGAGGTAGATGATCTCCGTCAGGAGAGTAGTGATGACAAACACTAAAACAACGTAGAGAAACCACTGGTTGAACTGCGCGACTCCTCGGATCTGCGCAAGAATTGCAGATCCCAACCCCTGAGTTGCAACGACACTCAGTCCTCCGATCATACTGCAAATGCTGATGTAGACCATCATCGTCTTCTTTCCATACCGAGGTCCTGCCCAGAACGCGAGGAAGAGAGCTATGAGGATGATGACGCCAGTGTACGAAAGAAAGCCTGGGGTGATGACGAGCTTCTTCATTTCCTGGATAGTGGACACAGAAGACTGCTCAGGAGCATTGATGACGATAACCACGGAGCCAACAATACAGTTGAAGCAACCAACCTTTCCTACGAAACTCAAGCGCTCCTTAAGGAATATGGCCGACAGGATAGCAGTGACGACGACTGATAAAGCTCCCATGGGCGTAACCAGGATGGCATCGACAAAGGCGTAGGCGACGAAGTTGCAGATCTCACCAATAATCATGAGGGTCATGCCCGTCCACCACATCCAGTTTTTGAGATAGCCATAGCCCTCGCCAGCTTCCTCGCTATATTTCTCGTTCGCGGATAACAGACCCTTCTTCTTTACCACGAACGATACGCCGATAAAGAGACCGGACGACAGGGCAAGTATGATGCCAATGACCTTATAAACGGGCGGCTTTTCCGAGGCATCTCCGGTAGATACTCCGCTGCGTGCGTAGAGCTGGTGGCCCGCCAGCAGGGCATTTCCGGCAGTATCCATGGCCAGCCGGAGGTGTGGGCGGAGCTGAACGGCAACGGGTCTTCGTATGCAAATAATATAATTCTACGCACTCATGGAATCATGAGGCGCTTGTAAAGAATATGTGAGGAAAGACTGGACTCTATAATCGTGGCGGCGGCATAAGGCGGAGAGAGTGTCTCAGCAAATGTTTATGTTTGGTCTCGTATCCGCCTCGTTTCCGGCTGGCGGCACCGACGAAGGGACGACTGGAGGCGTGAGATGCGTGCGACGGCGCAAGATCGAGCGGCAGGAGAGAGCAGGCAGTGGGCGGGATCGGGACCGGTATTTAGGGAGCAATGGGGAGCGGAAGTGTAGGAGGTTTGCGCGGCGTGATGGGCGCTTGCGGGAGTTCGAGGCTGCGGCGATTCGCGGGGAGGCGTCGTGGCGCAGCAGGCGGGAAACGTGGGCCCTAGGCGTGAGGAATGGTGAGAGAGTGGGCGGAGGGAGCGCTGGGCGCGAGGTAAGCGGATCGTCTAGCAGGCGAAATTGTTGTAAGCAAGGCGGTGGGAGGTAGAAGGTAGGGTGCCGGCAAGCCGGGCGGCTTTGCTTTTGGTGGACTCGATGATGCGCGAGGCTGGATTCTGGACGCACAGCCGCCGCATTTCCAGGGTCCGGGGTCGAGGCGGCCAAGTTTGCGATTTCATCACTGCTTGCCAGCGCAACACCTGGCCTGCCGCGCTTCCCCACAGCAACCGTGTTGCTGCCGCCGCCGCCGCCGCCATGAACGACCGCCTCGACCCCGACGACGACCACCAGCACCATGACATCTACAAGGCCGCGTCCGTCGCCGAGATCCAGGCCACGCTTGCCCATCTGAATCAGCAGGAAGCCCATGTCACCGCGCGCCTCAACGACCTGATCGCGTCGCAGGAAGACCTCTCCCGCGAGCTTGGCCGCCTCGACCTTCTCCGCGCACATCTCGGCACTCAGGTCGTCAACACCCGCGCTATCAGCAATGGCATGCTCTCTGACGCCGCTTCCACCGCCAATCGCATATCGAGCGCCGTGAAGCGCCTGGATAATGAGCAGTCGAATGTGAAAGCTACGCTGGAGGTTGTCGAGCAAGTGGCTGAGCTCAAGGCGTGTGTTCTGGGCGTGCACGGCTCCATGGGCGCACCGCAGGACTGGGAAACAGCTGCCAGCTACCTCAATCGAGCCTCTCAAATACCGCCAGACGTGGTCAATGGGAGCTTCGCCGAGGAGATTGTGCCGACTGCAGAGGTGCCGGACCCGCCGCGCGTAACTCTGGAGAATGCCGCCGAGTCGCTGTGTGGCCTGTTCTTGCGCGAGTTCGAGAAGGCTGCAAAGGAGGGCGATGGCACCGCCGTCACGCGATTCTTCAAGCTCTTCCCCCTGATCGGTAGGTCCGAGGTCGGCTTGGATGCTTATGGTCGCTACGTCTGTCACGGTGTCTCGTCGAGAGCCCGCTCCAACCTCAACACCGCGTCTGCTAGCAGGGAGAATTTCTTCTACGCAAATGCTTTGACCAAACTGTTTGAGCATATTGCTCAAATTGTGGGCGGTCATGAGCCCGTTGTCGAGCGCCATTATGGATCCGGCATGATGGGCAAAGTGATAGAACGTCTGCAGATGGAGGCTGACGTCCAGGGTGGCATCATTTTGGATACATGGCGAGATGAGCGGAACATTGACAGAAAATTGACCGACATCAAGTCTTACGCCTTTTCTTTCCTCGTTCAAAGCTTCCTTCCAGCACCTAGTGGAGGCACTCCCCGCTCGGCTTCTCCAGCCCAGAGGGACAGGCTTACTGGCCGAGTAAGCGAAGATGAGGGGGTTGATATGAAGGAAGTTGACGGCCTGCTCGGCGAGACGGCAGTAATGCTTCGGAAGTGGTCTCTGTACACTAGATTCCTCGCCACAAAGACAGCCGTAAGTGAATGCAATGCAGTGACAAAGGTCTCGATCCCAACTGAAAACTCGTAGCCTCCTGAATACGACTCCCCCGATGGCAACGACGCTATCCCCCTGACTATGCCGGAGTTCCTAGCATCTAGTAATCTCGCGAAGAAGGTCAGCAGTCACTTGCTTGAGCCTTATAACATCATGGCCACCTTCTTCTTTCGTCGTTCAGTGGAGAAAGCTTTCCAGCTGGACGAGCCACCAGCGGATCTTACCTTAAATCCCAACAAGCCTCTGGGTGCCAGCCCGCCTTTCGTCACTTCAGCGGTCGACGATGTAATGTATATTGTCAACCAAGTCCTCCAGCGCTCATTAAGTACATCACAACGGGGTGTTGTCTCCAATGTCGTCCCAACCATTGGCCGAGTCCTGGGATCGGACTTTGTCGGCATGATCCAACGGAAAATGCGCGACGACGTCTACCCCAAAGCCGCGATTCAAGGTGGCATGCCTCCCGAAGACAAGATCATCGCGTTCTTCGTGCTCCTCAACAACCTCGATGTAGCCAACGACTACATCAAACGCATCGTCGAATCCCACATCGGCAGCCAGTCGAACGACACTGCCGCCGCCGTCAACGGCGACGGCGCTGCCCACCACAACGCCCTGATCGACGAGTTCCCCTTCGGCCACGACGCCGCCTTCGTCTCCAACTCGTTGAAGGCGATGGAGCACAGCTTCGAGGCCAAGACGACGGAGCTCATTTCCGACGGCGTTAGCGTCGCCTTCCACCAGGTCATGAAGCCGCGCATGCGCCCCATCCTCGCCGACGCCTTCCGCGACATCGACTATGCCATCCCGCCCGACGAGCTCGACGCCCTCAAGCAGCGCGCCGACGACGCCGCCGCTCAGGATCCCACACTCGCGTCCGCCAGCACCTCCGCCACGGCTGGCGAGCTGGCGAATGCGGCGGACGATCTCGTGAGGGCGCGCTTTGAGCGCGCGTGGTCGGCGTTGACGAGGCCGATTAAGCGGATTTTGACGGAGCGCAATTTTGAGCGCTTGTTGTCGGCGAGCGTGTCGTATCTGAGCAAGGCGCTTGAGAAGCGCATCTGGGCGTACTATGGCCGCGTCAATGAGTTGGGGGCTGTGCGCCTTGAGAGGGATGTTGCCGGTATCGTGTCGGCGGCCGTGGCGGCGGGTGCCAAGTATGCCCTCAGGGACGCGTTCCAGCGTTGCACGCAGCTGACGATGGTGATGAATATGGAGGAGGACGAGTGGGCGGAGATTGAGGAAGAGGCAGACGAGGGAGTCATGAGCTTTAATTGGGTGTTGGATCGCGGGGAAAGGCAGAGGGCGAGGGTGATAGTGAGGGAAAGAGGAAGTTGATAATGCCGGGCTGCATTCTGTTCGAATAAAAGTTGATTAGATTGGAACGATGGCATTGAGCGTTCGATAGTCTTGTGATGCAATGTTTCTAGAGCCTAGCTTTGCCTGAACATTTGTTTTAATCTTTTGCATCGTGTTTCTCATTGATCGTGCTGGCTCGCTACCTTTTCTTTGCTATATTCTTTGCCCAGGGCGGTTCGCCATCTTCGTCGAATTCAGCCCATTGGAAGAATGAGCATCTGCGACAAGCTAGGATTAGTTTTCAGTTCTGTAATTGAGGGCGTTGTAGTGACCTACCCTTCCTGGCCCGGTGTATAGCTCGTGTGACACATCCACATGTACCGCCCTCTATTCTCCTTCTTTCTCTGCACGCACCGGAGCACTGTCGGCACATTGCATTTGCACTTAGGCGTATACTCGGGATGAAGACTTTCTTTGTAATACCGGTACGTGATATTGATCCGCTTGTTTCCAGCTAGTGGATGAGGGTCAATGGCTGCGGCCTGCGCGATACAATGTTTCCACTCTTCTTGCATTGAGGCATGCATGACGAGTAGGGAGTTATGTGGTAGATGGATTGCTATCTGGCCCTCAGCGTCGGCACGGGCATTGTCAGCCGCCCTTTTGTCTGTACCATTGACGCTAGATAAGTCTTCGTCTCGTGCGACAACTTTGCGTACGCGAAATTCCCGGGAGACGCCTAGGCTGAGACTGCCTATGACAGCGCGTGGACCGACATAGGTGAGTTGGTCGGAGTGGTATCCTACACTGGAAACTATTAACGAGCATGTTCTGCGGACGTGCGGGGGCAGGTGGAGTACCTTTCTGCTCCGCCGTCATAGCAGTTGACGAAGGAGGCGTTGGGGACCCATGGGTGTGGAGATTGGTATTTGAGCTTTGCGCCGTCCTGGAATTTTTCCGTGCGTCTCTTGATCTCTGCGTTGACTGCTTCTTGAACCTTCAGCTTGGCCTTCTCCATTTCTGGGAGAGTGCATCTTATGTCCTACGACTGGGTCAGTGTCGAGCTGATGGCATGTGACCGAACGTTCCTTACTGCGATTCGGCTGCCGTTATAAATGTAGTCGTGTTTATGGCGGGCTGCTTCGTCCCAGCTGTCGACATAGAAGCAAATACTGTGCGGGCTTTCGACCACTCTATCAAAGAGCTTGAAAGTTTCCCTCCCGTAAGTTGGAGCCTCGCCCAGCATTTCCTTCAGCAAGGCCTCTGCTTGATCCGCGGGAAGAAAGTTGTGGATTATGGAACAAGGCGTGTGGTTCTCAATATCTTCTGGAGAATACAAATGCAGCGTCTTGCCTTTCTTTGACCAAAGCTTCTGGGTTCCTCCGTTGGAGCCGTTCATGTTGCCATTCCCTATTTTGAATTTAGAAAGGGAAGACTGATATCCGACTGTGGCGGGTTTCTTCCGGGGAGATTCGATCTCATGCCTCTCAGATAGTGCCTCGGACACCTTCTCCACTAATCCTTCTGCATCGAGTAAAAGTTCCAACAGAAATGCCTGATCGACATGCGGATGCAGCGAAGCGAGCAGGGCAAGCTTAAAGTCCGTGGTATCCTCGTCCTCTCCGGGTACCGCGCTGGCGGGCTCTCGATCCTCATCCGGGGGAGAAGTTCGACGCCTCTTCCGCGACACGAACGCGTCCATGGTGGGATAACGCGTCGGTATAGCGGAAGCACATGACTTTTTGAAAATGAGGCGACGAGCGAGGCGGGCTGCGGCAAAAGTGGTTGCCTCCAAGAAACGGCGGCCGGCGGCGTCATAGCCCGAACCTCGGCATCTGCTCCGTGCGTTCGCTGATCGCTGCCCGCCATCCATCAAGCTTTATCCCACCTCAATCCTCCACATCCCAGCTCTACATGCACTTTCTTGTGCGCCATCTTTCCGGCTGAGGCCCGGAGCCATGAGCAAACTTGTCAGACTCAGCCTCACGTCAAACATCATCCTCCCTCAGCGCAACACGTCCTGCTCATGAGAACGTCTCCCAACCACCGCATCCACCATGCTCGAATTCCGTACCCAAGGCTTCAACGGCTACAGTGTTAAATACTCGCCCTTTTTTGATTCGCGTATAGCGGTCGCCGCGTCGGCAAACTTCGGTCTGGTTGGCAATGGCAGGCTATATATTCTCGGCCTGACGCCGAACGGCATTGTAGCTGAGAAATGGTGAGCTGCCTCTGCAGTCTCCCAGCCACGCACCCGGCACGCCTCGACTGATGACTTGGCTCGATATGACAGGTTCGATACGCAAGACTCCCTTTTCGATACCACATGGTCGGAAGCGCACGAAAACCAGATCCTCACGGCCTGCGGCGACGGCAGCATTAAGCTGTTCGACATCTCGCTCTCCGAGTTCCCCATCCAGTCATGGCAAGAGCACGCTCGTGAGGTCTTCGCCGTACACTGGAACCTAGTGACAAAGGACACATTCCTCTCGTCCTCATGGGACGGCACGATCAAGATCTGGAACCCCCAGGCGCCGTCGTCCATCGCGACGCTGCCGACGCACTCGTGCACCTACAGCGCACAATTCTCGCCGCACTCGCCCAGCGTCCTCTCCGCCGTGTCTTCCGACTCGCATCTGCGCATCTTCGATCTGCGTACGCCTGCCTCCGCGAGCAATCACCTCACCCTCAGCATTCCCATCCACGCCCCTCCAAAGTCGCGCATTGGCGCCCCGCTGCCTGCCGCCGCTCCGCCTTCGGAGGCGCTGACGCACGATTGGAACAAGTATCGCGATAGCATCATCGCCACTGCCGGCGTAGATCGAACAATTCGTTCTTTTGATATTCGTCAGCCGGGTGCGGGCCCCATCGCCGTGCTGCCTGGCCATGATTATGCTGTACGCAGGATTACGTGGAGCCCGCACCTGTCCGATGTCCTGCTGAGCGCGAGTTACGACATGACTTGTCGCGTGTGGACAGACGGCACAGCTATAGGCAACGACCCTGCAGAGGCGGCGGCGAAGAACCCAATGATATTTGGCGGCGGCCAGGAACTGGGGCGGATGGGTCGACACACTGAGTTTGTTACTGGCGTAGATTGGTGCCTTTTTGGTGCTGAGGGATGGTGTGCAAGCTGTGGTTGGGACGAAAGGCTCTTGGTTTGGGATGTCAGGGCCATCATGGGTCCTGGTAATCGGACTATGTGATTTATGATTGAAAAGTGGTATGCATCATGCGGCGTTTCTTTACTCGGTTAACTATGGTTCTCCATATATATAGCGGCCTTACAGAGATGATAAGTTACTTGGTATGCACAGTTATGAAATGAGTATGATATATTTCAAGGACCTGAATGCATCTTGAGAGGATAATTTGTAGCGAAGTGGAGAATATGACTTTCTGGGTACAGCGACTGAAACAAACAAAGAGATACTAGGTCGAGGGAAGATCACAACTACACAGACCTTGAAAATGCGACAAAGCGGAAGTGTACCGGCAACTTCACTCATAGACATGCACTCTTCTCACCCAATCCACTCGTATCCATGCTTCCTGTGAGTGTCCCGAATAAACTCTACTGCTGCTCTAAAAGCATCGTGCTTTGTCTTCTTATTAATCGCAAAGTCCGGCACTGTCAATAAACATTAGCATGGCATGACTTCTTATTATCATCTCCCCTTCCGATCTCATTCCTAGGTAAAGGAAATACTCACGTTCAACCCACCCATGCACCTGCCCCTCCACAATCAAACTCTCCACCACCCTCTCCCGCCCCTCCTCTCCCATCTTCTCCACCTCCCTCTTCAACCTCTCCACAAACGCTAGCTGTTCATGCAATAGGATGTCCACCGTTAGCACTACGAACAGCATTCGCTCCGGTAAATCCTCCAACCGCGCCAAACACGGATGCAAGCGCGGGTCCCGCTCATTCGCCCTCCTCGCCGCCTCCCCCGTCCCCGCATACGCGTCCGCCAGCGGCAGGACTGCCGCGAGCGGATCGACCCCCGGCAGGCCCGCTGGCCGCGGCTTCGAGCGCGCCGGCGCGCGCAGGTCGACCGGCGCGTAGAAGGTCACGCTCGCCTTGGCGTCGGCGCGGCCCTGCGCGACGGACAGCGCGAGGTTGGCGCCCGCGCTGAAGCCGCTGACGGTGAGGAGGGCGGGGTCGGCGTGGAGGAGGGGCGCGGCGTGTTGCGAGAGCCAGGCGAGGATGTCGGCGACGTCGTTGGGCGCGGCGGGGTAGGGGTGGAGCGGGGCGAAGCGGTAGGTTGGGGCGACGGTGACGGCGTTGGTGGCGGCGCTGAGGTGGGAGGCGAAGACGGCGTTGTATTCGGGGATGCCGCCCATAAAGCCGCCGGCGTGGAGGGTGAGGTGGAGGGGGCGGAGAGCAATGGTTGGAGTAGGGGGTGTGGGCGGGTGGAAGATTAGGGTGCGGATGGTCGTGCCGGTGCGGGTGGGAATGTGGTGGACGGTGTGGCGGTGGTTAGAGAGACAAGAAAGGTATTTCACGGTGTTGACAAAGAGGAGGATAGGCTGGAAGAGGAGGAGGCGCCAGCGGTAGGTGAAGGGGAGGGAGTTGAAGGGGTTTAGAGCATTGAAAGTGGGCTCAAGCCAGCTGAGAAGGAAGGACATGGTAGAAGGCCCTCGCGCCTCTCAAGGGTACGGATGAAGATGAAAGAGTATGGTTAGGAAAGCTGCATTGATATGGACTAGATCATGATGGAGAAAAAAATTAAGTGAGTGATCAAGAACAGGTAGTTTGAATTTCGGGTGATGCAGAATTTCCAAGAAAGGTGGATTCCCTCTTCAGCTTACAACTGTGATTCACACATTTAATGTAAGACACGCATTCCCGAGATGTGAAGTGGCATCAAAGAGTGATCTATTATGTTGGAGCCTTGCGTAGCTTCATGAGCGCTAATCCATAAAGAGCAAGGCTCCGGCTAACGTAATCTTGTCGGCGAGAAAACACCTCCGAACTCTCTCCTCAACGACTTTTTCTCCTTACACCCCAACCCCTTCTCCCTTCAAAAATGGCCACGGACGAGGAGATCAAGGCTCATGTAGAGCAATGCTGGGCTCGCATCAAGCCCAACAGCGCCATTTATGGCTTTCTGCTTGCCGACATCGAAATCGTCCATGCCTCCAAGGGTCTCGTTCGCGCACGCATGCCGCTCACCAAGAACCACGTCAATTCCAAGGGCGGTCTGCACGGCAGCGTCTCTGCCACTCTCATCGACTGGGCCGGTGGTCTGGCCATCTCCTCGTATGACCTACGCGAGAAGAATGGAGTATCTACCGACATCCACGTCACTTACGTTTCCTCGGCGAAGGAGGGCGACACTATCGAGGTTGAGGGTAGGGCGAACAAGGTGGGCGGCACGCTTGCCTTCACCAGCATCGTCATTAGCAAGGTCGTTGACGGCGTTGCTGGTCCGGTCATTGCGACTGGCAACCACACGAAGTATGTCAAGATGTGAGCTTTGGCTCTGACGTCCTTGGGGGTTGCGATTGTTGCTAGACTTTTTGCCGGCATAGACTTTTTTTTTCCTCATTTTTACTTGCACGCAAGTATCAACCGCCTTCTTCTTTGAGTCTGGCATGGTGTCATCAACTTTGAATGCTTTGGACTTCACTCGGACGGCGGAGAACAAATCACAATCCTCCTGAATTTCTTTAGCTTTAGAAGTCGCGTGTTTGCTCCTGCATAGACACCTGGCAATTATGGGAGGATACATATCAATATCTAGATGGTTGTTTCGTTTTGTTTTTGTTTCCAGCGGCGTCTTATGCTCTGCGTTATAGACCCTGAGAATCCCAATTAAGGCGTCGGGCCACCCATATTTCCCTTCTGGACCGCGCGCTCATGACGTCCGTCGGTGCTTGCTCACCGGTCACGGCGAACTCCATGAGGCTGTTTTGGCTGCCTGGTTACTATTCTTAGTCTGGTGTGGATCTGCACGAAATCGTGCTTCAGATCGAGAATCATTGGCCTCTGCTGTCCCCTTCAATCACGCCCCGAGCCTGCCGGTTCCAGGCCAGCCCGCCCAAACACCTCCGAGCTCTGCGGCAAGAGCCTCCGCAGTCCGGCCCTGTGCGTCCCTCAATGTCCGGATGTCTTGCTTGCCCGTTTGATCTTCTCTCTCCACGCCAAATTTCTTTGCTGCCTCGAAGACCTCCGGGGGAAATTGGGAGTAGTCCAAGGTTGAAGCAAGAAGAAGCAGCAGCCATACGATTTCCTGACTGCCACCCTGCACCGCGGCGTGGAGGCCAGACTGCATATCTCCGAGGGTATCTTGATAGCGCAGTATATCAATCTTTTGGCCGTCCTGCATGGCGTCTTCGTCGTCGCTATCATCGTCCTGCAGCATGGCGATCACAGCGTCGACGTCACCCTCGCGGCAGAATTCGAGGAATGCGCGGCATTTGCGTTCCTCGGGATATGCCTTGAGGTAGCCCTCCTCGCTAAGCAGCGGCAAGATGTCCACGTTCTCCTGCTGACCACCCTCGTTGTGAATGTTGCTTAGCACCTGCTGGCCGCCGTCGGGGGCAGTGGAGACGATGCTCTGGTGGCAATTGGGGCACTCGGTGACGGAATATGCCTCCAGGAGGCACTCCCTGGGGATACGTTAGCTAAAATTGGCGGCGCGTGGCGGTGACCTGCAAGGAATCCAAACATGGAATTACCAGTGGTAGTGGCATCCGCAGTTCAGATGCACGTCGTCGGGGACAGTCTGTTTTGCGCTCTGATCGGCGCTGCTGGAGCCGCCCATCTGGACGTCGTCATCGCTGTCGCTGTAGTCGACCTCAAGGATCAGCGGGGTTTGACAGGCGACGCAGGCGGCCATGATGGGCAATTTTTGTTCGCGGGTGGTCTCTCACAAATTTTGGATCAGCGCGCAACAAGCTTTTGGACAGGCCGGGCCCGTGCGGGCGCGTCATCCTTGCCGCCCTGGCGGTGATCCCTTCCCCGGGCGCTCCCCCGTGCGCGCCCTCCGATCAGCATCAGCTTACTTCGCTCAGGAACGTACGCACAATTAGAAACACCCCAAGCCTCAGCCCCTTATACCTCCGCCCAGCTTTTTGTGTAGCCCGGGTCCTCTCGAGTCCTCGCTGCAGCAAATGCGCGCTCCCAAGCAGCCAGAGCCATGAGCACCTCAACCGACCAACCGCCTCAGCAGCCGCTCAGCGACCCGCCGCAATCCGCCCAGCATGCTCACGCCAACCCCAGCGATGCCCCGCCTACAGACGTCGCGAAGGCGCCACCTGGCGACGCCCCGCCGGAGCCACCCATCAACCTGCAGGCGCTGACCGACCGCGCGCTGAAGTTCCTGTCGACCGCAACAAACGAGACGCTCGGAGCCTGTCTGGTGGGTCTTGGAGCTACGACCTACCTAGTGCTAGGAAGAGTCGGCCTTGTCCTTATCGGAGTCGTCGGAGGCATCGTCCTCCATGCACAGTGGGAGGGCTCTCTCCATGGCTTTGGCGACCAAGAAGCGCGCGCCGCCGAAGAGCGCCGGCGGAAGGAAGTCGGACTGGACATCATCAAGAGGGTCATGGATGTGCGCGCGCAAAACAAGGACGCGCAATCGCTCCGACGGCGAGACTCGGATCTTGATATCCAGTTATTCTCAGGGAAGCAGCTGGACTACTCGTCCTTCCAGCCTGAGACCTGCGCTGCGCTCACCGAGCTGACCGATGCCATTGTCCGCGACTATGTCAAGTGTGTCACGCGACTTTCTATCCATACGTATCAACGCGGCTGATGCATCTATAGGTGGTGGTACAATCCCATCATTCCGACAGAAACGACCTTTCCAAATGCCTGCCGCCAGACTCTGACCGCGTTTATCCTCTCCATTTCCAGCCATCTTGCCCGGAAACGCCCGGCCGACTTTTTCCTCGAATATCTTACGAACTCATCCGCAATCATGATTGTCTTCCTTAACGAGCTGTCAGATGCTATTGGGGGCTCTCCCGCATCATCCGCAGTCGAAGCGGTCCAGACATACTTGCGGCTCAAGCCGGAAAGTAAATTATCAAACGTGTTGGACAGGAAACACCAAGAGAAGAAATTCGATGCTGTGGCGGAGGATATTCTGGAGAACTATCTGGAGCCGAAGACCTACAACTGTAGGCCTGCGCGCATTTTCCTGAGGCAAATCCTCGCCAAGGTCGTTCTGGAAATGGCTCTCACCACTATGTCGAAACCCGAGTGGATCAATGGCTGGATAGTCTATATGTTGGAAGAAGGCGAGCCAGAGCTCATGAAGGAGATCGACGCTGGTGTTGAAGGTTCGAAGGGACGTAAGCTTGAGGAAGTCAAGGATCAGCTGGAAATTGCCGAAAAGGCCGCCAAGAAGGAGCAGACAGAAGAGAAGCAGACAAATGCAACACACCGTCGTGTTGTCAGCAAGGCTCAGGAAGCTATGGATGAAGCGATGAAGGAAGCGCAAAGGCTGACGCAGATGATTCAAGAAGAAGAAGCAGCGAAGGCTCGCGGGAAGGACGACACCGAAAAGACTGAAAAGCCAAAGCTCGAGAGGAAGAAATCGGCCTCGGGTCTGAGTGATGAAGTCTCAGATGGTACTACTCAAGAAGCGTTCACCCCTACTTCTTCACAAAGCGACCAGAACGAAGAGCGGCCCCAGTCTCTTCACGATTCAGTCATCGGAAGAAACAGCATGCACGACAACACCAAGGTGAGAGATCCAACAAGCGAACCAATCCGGAAATCTTCATCGGATGAGGAGAAGTCGCCCAAATCAACATCACCAGACCCAAAACAACCGTTCACCAGCTTCGACCAGATTGTGACGTCGCCCACTCCAACAGCTTTAGGCGGACGACCCCAAAGCGTCAGTAAGCCGCCGCCTCTAACTTTACATAACGCAAATATCTCGATATTCGATGACGCGCTGCCGGGCGACAAATCCATCGTAAAGTCAAAGCCCACAGGAGATTACTTCGTTCAGATCGAACCGGCTTCACAAGCATATCCTGGTTGGATGATTTCAAGAAAATACGCTGACTTCGAGACCCTCCACGAGGTACTTCGACGAATTTCGGTCATTTCTGGTGTTGGGTTCACGGAGTCTCACCAAAATTTGCCCAGTTGGAAGGGACACACGAAGAATTCTCTCCGCGGCGAGCTTGAAAGATACTTGAACGATGCTGTGCGCTGGCAACCTCTGGCGGAGAGCGAGGGACTAAAGAGGTTTCTTGAAAAAGATACTGGCACTCCTGGAGCTAACAAGGGATTCGGTTGGCCAACGCCGTCAGCTTTCGAACAAATGGGCAAAGGCATGTTCGATACGCTCGCCAAGGCTCCAAACCAAGCAGCGGCAGGCGGAAAAGCCATCTTTGGTGGAGTGACTGGAGTTTTTGGTGGACTGGGTCCAAAGAGAAAGAGCATGGCCAACCCTCCGACTGCAAGTAACAAACCCGAGGACTCTTCAGGAGCTGGCAGGCACAAGAGGGCGGAGAGCACTGTATCTGAGCTGCCTAGTGCCTCGCATCTGAGGTCAGAAAGCATGCTCTCCCTTGGCGCCAGCGGGCGGCGCAGTACAGACAGTGTCCGGAGTCCTGTCGGCCGTCGCAGCCAGGACAGCCTCCGTAGCTCTCCTATCGTTGATCAACAACCAGCGCCAATTGCTCAGATGGAGCGTCGACCAAGCTACAATCCAGAAGATGCGGATCATAAGCCCCGTCCGACTTCCTCAAGATCGTCAGCGTACGGTGGGAGTAGGACCCATAGCCGCAATCCGAGCAGGGCTCCATCACAGAGAGACAGCTTGGATATCTCCCCGCTGATGGGAGGTGATCAGATTCTCAACCTTCCACCCCTGCCGTCCGACATTTCTGACTCATACGGTGAACCTGGAATCCCGTCAAGTCCTGAACGTGAGCGCAAGAGGAATAGCCGGAGCGAGGAGACCAGGCGCCTTTCCAGGGCCTCCACAGCAAGAGAATCAATGCTCAGCGAACCAGGCCACGGCGCCAGCCCACCAAAGCTCCCAAGGTCCCAAACGGACCCTGGCAAGACCAAGGCGGAATCAAAACAGAAGGCACCGCTCAATGAAAATGAGACACAGATGGCGGTTGAGCTGTTCTTCGCCATCATTAATGAGCTGTATACGCTGTCCTCGGCCTGGCAAATCCGCAAGACGCTCCTTGGCGCCGCAAAGACCTTCCTCCTCCGTCCCGGAAATCCGCAGCTCGAAAGTATTCGCGTTCTACTCCAGGACACGGTGCTTGAGGCTAACTCGTCCGATGCGGGTATCGCCACGCATCTACGCAAACTCCGTGAGAACACTCTGCCCACGGAAGAGGAGATGAAGGCGTGGCCTTCGCCCATGTCTGACGAGGAAAAGGAGAAGTTGCGCGTCAAGGCACGGAAGCTGCTCGTCGAGCGCGGCATGCCGCAGGCGCTGACGAGTGTCATGGGCCAAGCTGCTAGCGGTGAGGCGCTGGGGAAGGTGTTTGATTGTCTCCAGGTCGAAGATGTGTCCAGAGGGTTCATGTTTGGATTGCTGCTGCAAGCTGTCAGGGCAGTAACGGCATAGAAGGGAGTAATATTATTGAATCTTTTTTTTTTTTTGTGAGTATGGGTTTTTTGATGATGAAGAAATCGGATTGGAGCGGCATTTTTCATGACAACAATAACAACAACGGACTACATATTCCCCCTCGACAGGCGCTGGATCCGGATGATAAAGATATTTTCCTTTCTTGCTTGTGGTGGTGGAGGCCCATCCCGCCTGGAGGGAAATCCCTTTTTTTTTTCTTTTTGTGGTTTTCTGTTCGACTGGAGATGTTTTTAGAATTCATCTCGTCATCACCACATCACCATCGTTCGCTCTTCCCTCTGCATTTGCCGATTATTCCTGGGTGCGTCCTTGGCCCAGTACCCTTTACACGAGTAATGTACGATAACTCTTTGTGTAACATTGTTGATGAGTAGAGTATCTGGCAGGTCTAGAGCTAGCATCGGCCTGGGGTTTTGGGAAGGAGACTATGGATCAGGTTCTACAATTTGATGGAATCTCTCAAATGTTTAGTGATCCAGATCTTTTCTTACGGATCTTACGTGTTGGTGAGGTCAGCAAAGATGTCTGCCCAGCCTCGTTGTGCAAAGACAACCGGCCGTCGTCCAGCGTGCTGATTCGTAGCATGTGTCCGGAAGGGAAATGTTGCGATGTTCCGTCTCTTTTC
Source organism: Neoscytalidium dimidiatum (assembly GCA_037367355.1). Lineage (NCBI taxonomy): Eukaryota > Fungi > Ascomycota > Dothideomycetes > Botryosphaeriales > Botryosphaeriaceae > Neoscytalidium > Neoscytalidium dimidiatum. The sequence goes on along the minus strand of CM074705.1, from coordinate 657,217 downwards.
AGGCCGGGTATCGTTCTCCCATCATCAGCCATGTCTTGCGAGTCAGGCCACTCAGAGGTAGAGACATGTACTTAGGTCCACTCTCACCGGTGCCGAAACGGATAGGATGAGCTGCCGAAGATGGGCAGATGTATCTCCATCGACGGAACTCACGTCGCCGGATCCGAGTTGATCGTCGGATGTACATCAGACAGCGGGGACAAGGGGATCCACGTCGGCTTCGCGGCAAGATTCAGCATTCTGCAGACGGGCGACTGTTGATCCGGGGTCAACAAAGTCTGACCTGCATACGTGACTAGTGTGTCACCTTATTTCTTTTATTTTTTTTTTCTCCTCCGCAGGACGCAGAGCAGTTACCACTTAAGGCAAGCATGACAGCGGGAAGTGGATGATGTACAAATATCGGCGCTTACGTCAGATCGTGTAGTGTTTCACGGTCAATGTGGGTCCATTCTCTGCTTATTCCAGTGGAGATTGCGTGTGCGCACGAATTGGTGGAGAGTTCGGTCCAGCTATTGTGTGTGGAATGGTCGGATTGGAGGTTGAGCCCAAATTATTCGCACGCAAGGATTGCCGGAATGCTTATCGTCCGAACGAATGCCATTCAGTCCCCTGTAGCAATGTACATGTATACAATACTTACGTTCGTTTCTCGTGTATCTCTGCATTTACCCCCGCATGAGGAGTGAGGATGAGGCGGCGTTTTTAGTCTAACCTCGGGCTTGACGTCCGTTTTGGGACGACTGGGCGGCATACCTCGCACAACCTCTCGTCCGCTTTCTCTCCCATCGACCGCGCCAGAGTAGAACTCGCCCCGCCTTTGCCGTGCGGGCAAGCCACCCCCAGACTGCTCCCTCGCGCAAACGATGCGCTTTTCGTACATGGTCAGAGATGGCGGGGCGACGTGATTGGCCCGTCAGCGTGGATCTACGGAGCGATATTATGCATTTATGCCTCTTTCGGGAAGCCGAGCTCGGGGCCCCCCCTGTCCGCTCTGCATGCACTTCATGAGCAGCACGTCATGCGACGTTTCGTGGCAACGGAGCTTGATTCACCTGCGGCGAGCGGCAGACGGTCCGCGACCTGGGCCTGTGCGGCAGCTGTAGTGCTGATGCCTAGGCTTACCGTCGGCAACAGAGAGGAGTAGCAAGGTGGGGAGTGTGGAGGCGCAGGGTGAAATAAGCGGAGAGAGGGGTGGGCGCCCTCCTTGGCCGGTCTGCCACAAGCTGATACGCGGTGGAGCAGTTCCTGTGGGCCAATGGGTCAATTGATGGCCGGAGATAAATGTGTTGCTGCTATTTGACATTTCTCATGAACGTCTTCTTGCTTCTGGGACGTCAGGGTTCTTTTGAGCATATAAGTCCCGTCGTCCAACCCTCCGGGATTTAGCGATACCTTCCGACTTACTTCCAACGAATCCTCCGGCTAAGTTGACTGATTGCTGAGTAGGTGGCTTGGAAGTTGCTGACCTCCGTCTCACCTTTCCTCTGCGTTGCTATAAATGCTGTGGAGCCAGTGATTCGAACCGCTGTTTCTTTTCCATAATCCTCCTTTACTGTTCGAATCAACACACAGAAGACCGGAGGAAAACCATGGCACCAGATCTCAACGCCCTCGCCCAGCATTTTGTGAAGGATGGCAAGTGGGATTACTCCACGCCCGGTTCCGCGGGTTATAACATCCCGAACATTGTCCTGGACGACCCGTCCACACGCAAGGTGAAGGTCATCACCATTGGCGCTGGTTTCTCGGGGATTATGCTGGCGTACCGCATCCAGAAGGAGTGCGAGAACGTGGACTTCAAGATATATGAGAAAAACCACGACCTGGGCGGCACCTGGCTTGAGAACCGCTACCCAGGCTGTGCCTGCGACATCCCCAGCCATGCTTACACCTACAAGTGAGTTCCCCTTTCGATAATTTCACTCCATGTTAAGGAGCAGCTCACATTAATATACGTTCACTGACACTGTTGTACAGCTTCGCTTTGAACCCAGACTGGCCCCGTTACTTCTCCTACGCCCCCGACATCTGGAAGTACCTGGACAAGGTGTGCGAAGTGTTCGACCTGCGCAAGTACATGAACTTTCGCACGGAGGTCGTCGAGGCGCGATGGAACGATGAGACCGCCCAATGGCACGTCAAGCTCAAGCAGACGGACGCGGACGGCAACGTGCTGCGCGAGTTCGAGGAGGAATGCGACCTGCTGCTGTACGCGACGGGCATCCTGAACAACTTCAAGTGGCCAGACCTACCGGGTCTGGACTCATTCAAGGGGCGCGTCGTGCACACGGCGCGCTGGCCCAAGGACTACCAGCAGGAGCAGTGGAAGAACGACCGCGTCGCCGTCGTCGGCTCGGGCGCGAGCAGCATCCAGACGGTGCCGCACATGCAGCCGTACGCCAAGCACCTCGACGTCTTCGTCCGCACCGGCGTGTGGTTCGTCGTCCTGGCCGACAGCTCCGGCCGCAACGTCGACTACCAGAAGGAGGAGATCGAGGGCTTCCGCGCCGACCCGACGAAGCTGGTCCAGCACGCGAAGCACATCGAGGACCAGGTCAACGGCCTGTTCGAGCTCATGTACGCCAACAGCCCCGTGCAGGAGGCTGCGCAGAAGGAGATGAAGGCCCGCATGGCCGAGTTCATCAAGGACCCCAGGCTCATCGAGGGCTTCACGCCCAAATTCCAGATCGGCTGTCGTCGCATCACGCCCGGCGATCCGTACATGCAGGCCATCACGGAGGAGAATGTTGACGTCCACTTCACGGCTGTGGAGCGCGTGACCGAGGATGGTGTCGTGGGTGCGGACGGCGTCGAGCGCAAGTGCGACACCGTCATCTGCGCGACCGGCTTCGATGTCTCGTACCGCCCGCGCTTCCCGGTCATTGGGAAGAATGGCGTCAATCTGGCGGAGAAGTGGAAGGACTCACCGGAAAGCTACTTCGGTATTACGGTCCCAGGCATGCCCAACTTCTTCATGTACATTGGGCCGACGTGGTGAGTGCGGAACAAAAAGACGAATCACGAGTCGAGAAAGGTACTGACATCCTTACGTAGGCCGGTGGAGAACGGGAGCGTTGCGGGCCCGCTGAAAGAGGTCGTCAGCTACAGCATCAAGTTTATCAAGAAGATGCAGAGAGAACACATCAAGAGCTTTGTACCGAAGCAGGAAGTGACTGACCAGTTCAACGAACACGCGCAGGAGTGGTACAAGCACACGGTGTGGAAAGACAGCTGCCGCTCGTGGTATAAGAATAATGACACCGGCCGCATCAATGGTGAGACTCAAGATAATGAATAAGTTGTGCGACATTGAGCTGACTGTGTTCTTCTCACGCTAGCTGTCTACCCCGGTTCTTCTCTTCACTACAGTAAGTGACACAGCGTCAGAAATGATAGCAGCATTCAATTCGCCACTGACTATCTACAGTCCGGGCAATCGAAGATCCTCGCTTCGAAGATTACGAGATAAAGTACCAAAACAGTCGGAACATATTCGCTTACCTGGGAATGGGGTTGTCGCGGGAGAATAAAGTGCCGGGCTCAGACCTGTCGCCCTACTTAAACTTGAAGGAAGTTGATCCCAAGTGGTTGGAAGCAGTTGGTTCTGATCCGGAGGCGCCAAAGAAGGCGAGGATTGCGGAATTGAGCAAGTAGACTCTAGAGTCGGACGGAAGACTTGGCCGAGATCGCTTTTATCCATCTCCTAGCGAATCTGATGTTCTTCGCAGTGCCTTTTACAGTGTCGTCCGTACTCGAGCTGCGCGAATATAAGCTCTGAACCAATTCCTGTCTTTGGGTATAAGTTTGCGTTTTTAGAAACTCGACGAAGTATGACGTGATCGTTACTAGAAATTCGATGGAATAAGTCTGGGGTCTTATCATAATTGTTGAGTTGCTTTGGACAATATGTGCTGTGATTTGATTTGCAGAAAAGAGATGACGTATCAGGGCTGGCGGCTACAAAGCCAGGGGTGTGTCCTTCTGCCACTGACGGCGAAATCAGGACGAATCGGTAAGTTCAGCGTATCGCGTTGAAGATTCTGACTACTGCTTTACTACGTGCCCCTGGTTCGTGTATATGCGAGGAGTGCTTCGGTTCATTTGGAAGAGAGCTGAATCCGTCTACGTGGTCGCTTCCGCAACACAATTTCGACACAACGAATGAGCAGCTGAAACAGTGGCCTGAGGATCAGTTCTCTTGATTTTCCTACGGTATTGTGTCTAAACCGTCGCCTCAACTCCCGATGATGGGACTACGTGTTGCATCGCTCTGGAACCCGACTTCAGAAACGTGCTTATAAGCACGCAGTTTCTCCGCCTTCACTCACATTTTGGCGCCAATGTTTCGCTCCAGCCGTCGCACAATAGGAATTTCTTCGTCTAGCCAACAGCCTTCTTGTCAGGGTGCCGCCGTGGCGCGGAAGAGGCGCTGATCGTCCAAGGTTAAAAAGGTGGCGCCACGCCGGATAAGGCAGGTTGATATCAACCGCTGCAGCTTACACACCGCGTAAGGATTTCTTATTGATTTTCTGAAGTGCGACATGCATGAAATGCTGGCGTTGCGGAATCGAGAGACCCTGTACAACGTATCTACGCAATCTGTAGACGCTGCGTCCAATAAATATGGCCTTCGTGGCGTTCTACTGCATTGTGCTTATCGCGTGCTCCCCTGTCTCATTGTCTGACAGTCCTTTCGCACTCTTTCCCAACTCTCTTATAAAAATTTGCCTTTCTGTTGCTATAAGCTCAAATTTTCGTCTACTGCGAAGCTTTTCGAAGATCGAAACATCGCCACGATGCCGCTCGAAAAGACATCCGCTAGCGAGGAACCAGTGAATGAGCTCAAATACAGCGATGACGCTCAAGACATGGCACGATTTGGAAAAAAGTCTCAGTTGAAGGTTCGCGACTCCATTCAGATTCGTAGAACGTATTTTCATGTCCTTAAAAGCTGATGGTCGCCACTTCTCCAGCGCATATTTGGCCTTTTACCCATCGTTGGCCTTACATGTACCCTTGTGGTCACGTGGGAGGCCATGCTTATGTCCGTAAACGCTAATCCCGTTCAACTTCACCATTAAAGCTAAGTCTATTAGCGTTTTTCAAGGCGGTCTGTTGAATGGTGGGAATGCAGGCCTGATATACGGTTATCTTTTCGTCTGGATTGGGACCATCCTCCAGGTTATTGTGATGGCTGAAATGGCTTCCATGTTCGTCGGGTCCGTCACTCACTCTTAAAATTGTTGACTTGACTTACAGGATTCCTCTTGCCGGTGGTCAATACAACTGGTTAGTCCAACCATCAGATAAATTGGATCCCTGGCTTGTGCTAAAACTTAACCTTTAGGGTCGCCGTTCTCTCGCCTCCATCATGTTCTAAATTTTTAAGCTATATGACGGGTTGGACCTGTGTTATTGCTTGGCAATGCATGATGGCTTCAGGTGGCTACTTAGGAGGCACCTTAATTCAAGGGCTACTGGTCCTCAACTACCCCAGCTACGGCTTCCAACGTTGGCATGGCACTCTTCTATACTTCGCCATCATCGCCATAGCCTTCTTTATCAACACTGTCACCAAGCCGCTACTTCCTGTAATTGAGCTCTTTTTTCTGGCCGTGCACGTTGTTGGCTTCTTCGCACTCATCATACCCCTGGTTGTCCTGTCTCCGCATACAAGCGCGAGGGAAGTCTTCGCCACATTCCATAATGGCGGCAATTGGGATTCTGACGGCTTATCCTTCTTTATCGGTCTGACAGTCACGATGTTCGCTTTCACCGGTAAGTCGCCTCTTACTCAATCTCTTCTGAGTTTCTCTCTCCCATCCCTTCCGTACATTTTAAGTCCTCCAGACACCAATAATGACTTCGCCCACAGGCTGCGAAGCCGCCTCCCACCTCGCAGAAGAGATCCACCACGCCTCCACCACCATCCCACGCAGCATGTTCGCCTCCATCGCCATCAACGGACTGCTCGGTCTCGGCAGCGTCATCGCCATCGCCTTCTGCCTAGGCGGCGACCCCTCCGCCATCCTCTCAACGCCCACCGGCTACCCGGCCATCGCAATGTTCCAGACCGCCACGCGGTCCGCCGCCAGCGCGACGGGCATGACCGTCGTCCTCGTCTTCGTCTGCTTCGTCGCCACCATCAACATCACCACCACCGGCTCGCGCATGGTCTGGGCCTTCGCGCGCGAGCGGGGGCTCCCCTTCTCCGCGTGGCTGTCCCGCATCCGCGGCGGGCGGCGCGGCGCCTTCGGGCTGGGGACCACCGTCCCGCTGAACGCGATCGTGGCGATGTGCGCGATAGCGTGCCTGCTCGCGCTCATCAACGTCGGGTCGAGCGTCGCGTTCAGCGCGTTCACGTCGCTCGTCGTGGTTGCAAACTACGCGACGTTCTTGATCGCGGCCGCTGTCTTGCTGCATAAGCGCTTGACCGTCAGGTACGAGGAGATTCAGTTTGGCCCGTTCAATTTGGGACGGGTCTGGGGTGTGCCCGTTATCGTCGCAGCGATTGCGTATTCGGTCGTGGGAACGTTCTTCTCATTTTTTCCGCCCCATGTGGACCCTACGCCAAAGACAATGAATTGGAGTATTGTTGTGTTTGGTGGCGGGATTGTGTGGAGCTTGCTATACTGGGCAGTGTGGGGGAGGAAAGTGTACACGGGGCCAGTGTTAGAGGTGGAATCAAGCGGCCGAGTTGTGAGGGCTGGAATTGTGGGCGGAGGAAAGAGGGAAGAGAGCGAGGTGGTTTCAGAGAGATAACTGATCTGTATGTTCATGAAGTTGCGAGAGCTCATGGGAGGCTGAAGCATCGACTGAATATAGATGTGCAAGGAACTGCGGGACATTTACGTTGAAATAATTGCTTCAATTATTTATGATACTTCGAGCCTATCATTCCAATGATCATGGGATCGGCTGAAATAGTGAGGAGAAGCGTATGGCGAAGTGATTACTGTGCTTAGTATTACCGCAGTCACTAAGCCGCGCGTCTACCTCCTTCGGCCGCGTTCTAGCACATCGCCAATATATTCCTCATATTATCGCCAGTAACCTGCCTCACATAGTCGTCGCAAAAGTCTCACTTCCGCCTACTACCTAACGTCACCACTCGTACACTCAGTTCCGCAGAGTTTCAGATCCTCTATGCAGCCATACAATCCGCAGCAATGCCGACGGAGCGTACACTAACGGCCGCTCACATTGGTGATATCCAGGACAATTGGCGCATTTCATCAGATGCTGCACTCCGTTGCTTGGGCTTTGTAAGGCATGATGCGCAGAACCGTGACGTCAAATTCCTACAGGATATTGCGGAGCTGTCGGAACACACTTTCGACAGGCTGGAGGAAGCTGTAGCGCGGGCCGTCGAGGAACGCATTGCCCGCCTCGTTCACAGAATTAGGTATCAAAACGATATGGGCGGCGGTACTAACACCGCTGACATCCACGCCGCGATCCTATCTATTCCAGAACACGTGCACCGAGGCAAGCAATCCAAGCGCATCGCTTCTCCAACCACCACGGGCCAGGACAACGACAAAAAGCGCCACATGGCCACGTTCAACGCCCTGTCAGCTTCGTATACTTCATCCGGGAACTCCGACGCAACTGAATTGCTAGGCGTAGACCAACCGAAGACACCTGTCGCTCCCTCACTCTCTCCTAAACTTGAAATCACGCAGAGAACGCCTGAAGTCCCACAGCCTCAGCAACGCCGCACAATGTTGGGGTCTACAGGCGCTAGCTTCAATATTTTGCCGCCAAGCACGGAGTGGTTCATGCAGCGGCTTGCCGACATGCAATGTGAGAGGGACGCGGCTGTCAGCAAGGTGGCTGAGAAGGACAAGCTTATTAAGATCCTTCAGGAAGAGATCAAGGTGCTTAAAGCGGTCAGCGAGAACTCTTCTGAGCTACTCAAGGAAAAGACGACTGAGATGGCGAATCTCAGGGACAAGAAGGATGGCGTCATCAGTCGCTTGCTGAAAGTCATCGACACCCTTCACTGTAAGATTGACGACGTCATCATCGTCAACACCCAGTCATTTCTCAAGGAGATTGCAGAGAAGGACGCAGCATGCGGACAGAAAAAGGCAAAGGGTCGGTTCGACAGGGAGATCGAGTCGTGGAAGAAGGAGTGCGAGAAGCAGGTCGAGGAGAACTTCCAGTGGAAGTCGCTTCTTAGGCGAGCTATAATGAAGGGTTGGAAGGCGAAGAGATACAACCCGACGAACGAGGAGATCCGAGCCAAGGTGGAAAGGGCGAGGAAGAGGCTTATCGAGACCGATACGAACGGAGACGAATTCGAAAATGCTGATACGGAGAAACTTGTGCTGGGCCTGTACGACTATGCGTGCAAGGCAGGCAACAGGGTTTCTCAGCTTCTCTCAAAGGTCATTCTCCGCTACGACCCGCAAGGCGCAAGGCTGCCAGTTGCGAAGGAAGATCTCCCGAAGACTTACGCGATGAAGTGACTCGGTTGTGCGGTCTTGCGGAGTGAGAGTCGTCATCACTGCTTGAGGGTGGCCGAAGTGGTCACACAGATCTAGGTAGCATTAACGTCTTCTGCGTAAGAATCGATACCCCTGTTGTTGATAACGAGATTAGCGCCAGCAGTGCACTATCATGAGCGTACCAAGCTGTTCATGATAGTAAGTGGTTTGAAAATAATAAGGACTTGAATCCCAAAAATGATTTTCGCACAGTAATTGGTCGTAGTGTGGTATATTCGAACTGATGACTTGGGTGTTGGATGGCCCGAAAAGGCAAAAAGTCGGATGCACGCTCTGACGCCAGAATGCAAGCAACGATACGCCACCTAAGCCCAGCTACAGCATAGACAAAGGAAGCATCAGGCATTCCGGGTCCTCCAGCCGTTCGGACCTCCTGAAGTGTGCACCTTTTTGGAGAATGCACTTGCGTAAACGTTGTATAAACCCCAAGAAATCAGCACGTTTTACAGCGTCCAAACAGCACTACGCTCGCATCGTCGTTCGCTGTCTGCTGATCATTGAACCTCTGTGGTCATAAAAAATATGTCAGTACGCTACGAATTCACTTAATAGCTCCTGGCGTTCCGAAAGCGTTCAAATTGCTGAAAAGGTTGATTGGTTAGCTATGTTATCTGGTTAACAGAGACAGCCCACAGAGCACCTACATACCCCAATCACATTGCGTAGCAATGCCAATGCCACTATACGCCAGCAATGGGAAACCCAGCAACCACAAGAACACGCTCTCCGCCCACAAACATCATGGGGGTATCCCAGACACACACGGCAAACACACCCTACAACCCCGCGGAAAACGAATAAGCACTCACACAGCACACAGGCAAAAAAAAAAAAAAAGACACAATCTCACCGTCGATCCCTCTCCACGAGCGCACGATACCACCCGCGATGCGCCTCGGGCACGAGCCGCAACTCTTCGCTCTCCCTGCTGCTCCTGCTGCCCGTCCGACTATCGACGAGCGTCGCGTCCCCGCTGATCGTCGAGTGCACCTCCAGGCGCGTCTCGACGGCGATGACGCCCAGCTGCGGCGCGCCGCCGCCGCCACCGGACGACGAGCCGCCACGCGAGTCATGGTGGTGCTTGTGGCCCAGCTCGACGTCGTCCGGGTGGCGCATCGTGCGCAGCGAGTTCTCGCGGCTGGCGCTCGCGGAGACGGTTGCGCCGCCGAAGAAGGCGGCGCTGAGCGAGGCGGAGGTGGAGCGGCGCGGCAGAGGAGGCGGCGGCGGCGGCCACGAGTCGGCTTCGCGCTGGTGGTAAGCGGCGATGCGGGAGGCGTTGGAGGCGGACGTGGTGGTCGTCGTGCCGAAGGGGGTGCTGGGCGAAGGTGTCGTCTTGCCCGGGCTGGTGGCGGAGCGGTGCAGCCCGGTGAGCGCTAGGAAGCGCGTCAGGACGGGCCGCAGCGACGGTAGGCAGGCGCAGATGATGCAGATGTGGACCTCGACGACCGACCACATGGCTGTGTTTGTGTTCTCGAAGCTCACGTCGCCGACTTCGACGAAGGGCTTGAGCTCGACGAGGGCGTGGAGGCGAATGAGGGAGATGACGCAACCGCTTTTCGGGTGAGGACTGACTGTTAGTGCTTTGTTCTCTCCTGGTGGGGGGACGGTGGTAGGGGGTGGGTGGTCACTTACAAGCCACCGATCGAAAAGGAGAGGATGAGGCCGATCTTGCGGCTTCGGCTAACGTGCAGTGAGCGGAGGGCGGGAATGGGGAGCATGATGATGGCGAAGTCCGTGGCAATGTTTAGTGCTGCCGCGAGGAAGAAATAGACGATTTGGTTGATGCAAGTTGCCTTGACCGTACGGTCCCAGAATGCTTCTGGTGGGTTGCATTGGAAAATCCCAACGAATAAGCCTTGTACGGTGTATGCGAGGACGAAAACGACGCAAGCCCATATGGCGACGACTGTACGTCTTGAGATGAAGATGCGCAGGTACTGCATGAGAATGGAGATCTTGGAGAACCCCAAAGCCGCGACGTAAAGCAATATGCTTGCCCAAAACCTTGCTCTTGCGATTAGGAATAGTGAGTTAAAAAAGAATCAACCTCACTCACCATTTTGTTTGCTCAACCAGATGCTCTGTTGGTAAATCTGCCGCATGCTTTCCCATTCCATGCTTCGCTTCTGTCATCCGGATCAGCAGCCTGCAATAGCCGTGGAGGAACATTCAGGATACGTTGGGTGAGTCGCTCTTCTCGTTCTGTGACGACTGCGGTTGGAATAATAGAGAATGATTGATCTCACAACTTACGCATATATATCGAGAGAGTAAGTGGGATCGAAATGATAAAAGAGAGTGTCACGAACAGGTCGTCCCACCCGAGGCTTTTGACGACCCAAGATCGCACACCAAGTTTAAGTGCCAGAAAGATGAATGAGAGGACTATGTTGACGTAGCATATATTCATTGTCCGCATCGCGGCGGACGAGATATCCATCTTGGCAAAACCCGAAAAGACGATTCTGGGGCATGGGTATGAAAGAGTCAGAGGAGCACCTATCTGATCGGAGTGGATCTCGAGGGTCGCATGCTTTATGATCTTTAGGTTACCTTCTGTCAACCTTGTTGCTGCAGCTGGGGAATCGGCTGTGGAGTGGCGGGAATGACGCCCCCGGGAAGGGAGGCCAGGCCGTTCAGACCCTTACCCCGGCCGGCATGGCGGATCGCATCCGACCGACGAGCCGTGCATGCTACCACGCGACCAGTGTTGCTCCGTCAGGGGTCACTCACACTAGCGCTGACGAATAGTAACAAGCTGCATCAATATCAAGGGTTGGTGTGGTCCAGAGTTGGAGAGAAGAATACCCTTGAACCCGGTAGTATCCAATCTAAGTTCCACAAAATTGGCTGGCAGTTTAGCACATGTGGCATGTTTATTTACCACCAGGCTGCAGATCCTGTGACGATTACGCGCTTGAGACACATGAAGTCTGGTATGGCATGGGTGGAGGCACATAAGATCGGCATGCGGCGAGACGTTGAAACGGCCAGCACGTAGCGAGGAAGAAGCTGGTGCAGTCGAAGTAACTTGAACAAGAATGGAGAGATAACCTTGAATGGGCTCAGGTAGATAAAACGGCGCGCCAAATCATCCACATTTCCAATTTTTGATGCCGAACATCTGGATTTCGCAGGTTGCGGGGACTGTGCCGTTTGGGGACGTTCGAATTCTACCAGGGACTACGCTTGTCACTGCAGGCTTCGGCAGAGTAGTGTTCCTTCGGGCTCTTAAGGCTAGCAAGTCTCATCAGTTGCCAGGATTTGGAAAACCGTTGTTCGGCGCGCGACAGCCGCGGTTAAAGCTTAATTTGCGATGTGCTGATTGGGCAACAGCGCCACCTGGTGGCTCTCAGGTAGGCATGCTGCGGGGGGAGTGCGGCTATGCGGGAGGCCTTGGAGCTGGAGGCGATTGTGGTGCGGCTCGCAATGTACATAGACCAGGCGTCCTGGCCACTATTGTTGCTGACCTTTCGCACCAACGGGCATGAATGGCACAGAAGCTCGAGCACCTGCATGCAGCCGCACAAGTTGAGATCCTCGCCACAAAGGAGCTCGAACAAAGAGTCTAGATGGTCGCCTGAAGGGGGGGAGAATCAGATGCTGTCCATCAGAACAATCAGCCCGTGCGGTGTATAGATTTATTACGGCTGGTTCAAGTGGTAGCCTGGTACCCATCTGGTGGCGGAAGAAAGATGAGGCGTTGTGCTCGAGACAACGGGTATTGCAAATCATACGACGCTGGAGGCGTGATGAGCATTTGATGTAATCATCGAAAGACGGAGTAGAGGGGTGGATGGGTTGCGGAGGAGCCGAGCAGCAGTGACTAAGCGGAAGCGGACGCGCATGAGCCACATAAATGAATGACGCTCGGCTAGACGGACGCGTTCCTGGCGCGCGTCGCGTATCCCGGTCCGCCGCGCAGCGGTCGCCGCCACGCTCCGCTATCCACAGCGCGCTCTCCCTCCATTGACCGCTGCTGCACACCTTTCCCGTGCTCCTCGGCATTCAATATGGCCTCCCGTCCCGAACTCAAGGTCGAGGATGAGCCTGGTTTCATCAGGTTCTTTCGCAACCTGCCTGCAAAGCCCGAAGATACCGTCCGCATCTTTGACCGAGGCGACTTCTACACTGCCCACGGCGACGATGCTGTCTTCATCGCTCGCACCGTAAGAATGGACTGCCAACTGTTGCGATGAATCGCCTACTGATACACGAGAAGGTATACAGAACTACCTCAGTGCTCCGCCAGCTCGGCCGCGAGCCTGGCCTCGAATCCGTAACCCTCTCAGTCACAGTCTTCCGCAACTTCCTACGCGAGGCTCTTTTCCGTCTAAGTAAGCGCATCGAGATATGGGAATCCACTGGCCGATCGAACTGGAAAGTTGCCAAGCAGGCATCGCCTGGAAATCTGCAAGATGTGGAGGAAGACCTCGGTGGTCAGCTGGACTCTGCTCCGATAATTTTGGCCGTCAAGATCACTGCGAGAGCTTCCGAAGCTCGCCATGTCGGTGTCTGCTTTGCAGATGCGAGTGTGCGCGAGCTTGGTGTGAGCGAGTTCCTTGACAACGACCTCTACTCCAACTTCGAGTCACTGCTCATCCAATTGGGCGCTAAAGAATGCCTGGTGCAAGCAGATAGCTCCAGGAAGGATGTCGAACTGGCCAAACTGCGTACCATCGCCGATAACTGTGGTTGTGCCGTCTCAGAGAGGAGTTCCATGGACTTCGGTACAAAGGATATCGACCAGGATCTCTCACGCCTGCTGCGAGACGAGCGGGCTGTCGGGACCCTCCCGCAAACCGATCTGAAACTCGCCATGGGCGCTGCTGCGGCTCTCATCAGATATCTTGGCGTCATGTCAGACCAGACCAACTTCGGTCAATACCAACTGTACCAGCATGATTTGTCGCAATTCATGAAACTCGATGCTGCGGCTCTGAAGGCCTTGAACCTCATGCCCGGCCCCCGCGATGGGTCCAAGACCATGAGTCTGTACGGCTTGCTGAACCATTGCAAAACCCCCTTGGGCAGCCGTCTGCTTGCTCAGTGGCTAAAGCAGCCGCTCATGGACGTGAAGGAAATTGAGCGCAGGCAACAGCTGGTCGAGGCCTTTGTAATGGATACCGAGCTTCGTCAGACTATGCAAGAGGAGCATCTGCGGTCAATCCCCGACCTCTACCGGCTTGCAAAGAAGTTTCAGCGAAAGATGGCAAATCTGGAAGATGTTGTGCGTGCATATCAAGTGGCCATCCGTCTCCCAGGATTCCTGGGGACTCTTGAAGGCGTCATGGATGAACAATACAAAGATCCTCTCGACGCGGAGTACACCAGTAAATTGAACGTAAGTATGCCCTATTACCATATTCTAACCGTTCCTGCTGACTCTGCTCCAGGAATGTTCGAACAGTTTAGGCAAGCTTCAAGAGATGGTTGAGACCACCGTCGACCTAGAAGCATTGGACAACCATGAGTTTATCATCAAGCCCGAGTTCGATGATGATCTTCGCAGTATCAGCAAGCGCCTGGAAAAGCTGAAGCGACACATGGAGGTTGAGCACACGCGCGTTGGCAACGACCTTGACCAAGACATTGAGAAGAAGTTGTTCTTGGAGAACCATAAAGTTCACGGATGGTGCTTCCGCTTGACTCGCAATGTGGGTGCTAAAAAGGTGGTGTCATTCTTCAGTGCTAACGATGGAATAGGAGGCTGGCTGCATCCGCAACAAGAAGCAGTATAAGGAGTGCTCTACACAGAAAAACGGAGTCTACTTTACAACAGACAAGCTGGCAGAGCTGCGGCGGGAGTTTGATCAACTCTCTGAAAACTACAACCGCACGCAACGCGGTTTGGTCCAGGAGGTTGTCAATGTCGCAGGTAAGATGCCTCGTGTGTAATATCTGCCTATCACTAACGCGCTCCAGCTTCGTACTGTCCCGTCATTGAGAAGTTGGCTGGTATCCTCGCCCACCTGGATGTTATTGTCAGCTTCGCCCACGTCTCTGTCCACGCACCTACTGCTTATGTACGGCCCAAGATGCATGAGCGTGGAACTGGCAATACAATCTTGAAAGAAGCCCGACATCCATGCATGGAGATGCAAGATGACATCTCCTTCATCACCAACGACGTCTCCCTCGTCCGCGGCGAGTCCGAGTTCCTCATCATCACTGGCCCCAATATGGGCGGCAAATCCACGTATATCCGTCAAATCGGTGTCGTTGCCCTGCTCGCCCAGGTGGGTTGCTTCGTGCCGTGCAGCGAGGCGGAGCTCTGTATCTTCGACAGCATCCTGGCGCGCGTCGGCGCCAGCGACAGCACGCTCAAGGGCGTCTCGACTTTTATGGCTGAGATGCTTGAGACGGCTAACATCCTTAAGAGCGCGACGCGCGAGAGCCTGATCATCATCGACGAGCTCGGCCGCGGCACCAGCACCTACGACGGCTTCGGCCTCGCCTGGGCCATCTCCGAGCACATCGTCCGCGAGATCGGCGCCTTCGCGGCATTCGCGACGCATTTCCACGAGCTCACGGCGCTTGTCGACACGTACCCGCAGGTGCAGAACCTGCACGTCGTGGCGCACATCGGCGAGCGCGAGGACACGGCGATGGCGGATGGCGAAGACGACGAGGTCCCGACCGAGAAGCGCAGGGAGGTCACGCTGCTGTACAAGGTCGAGCCCGGCGTATGCGACCAGTCGTTCGGCATCCACGTCGCGGAGCTGGTGCGCTTCCCGCAGAAGGTGGTCAATATGGCGAAGCGCAAGGCCGACGAGCTGGAGGACTTCTCGGGCAAGCACGAGGATCTGGACGCGCAGGGGCTGGGCGAGGTGAGCAAGAGGGACGTCGAGGAGGGGAGTCGGTTGTTGAAGGAGGTGTTGGTGCGGTGGAAGGAGGAGTGTGAGAGGGAGGGGTTGAGAGGGAAGGATGAGCAGGTGAGGAAGATGAGGGAGTTGGTTAAGGGGAATGAGGTCTTGATGGCGAATCCGTTCTTTAGGCGCGTTAGGGCGCTGTAGGTGCCTATGTGAGGGGATGGACAGATGATACGATTGCTTGCCTGTAGAGAAGCAACTGAGAAATATGGGTCTGGCGTTTTGGGTGCTAGGGAAAAGGGTATGGGCTGGATTGTGTGCTAATCAGGTAGTCGCTTCTGTTATCCGAACTTCATTATGGCTACGTACCGTGGAAACTGTATGAGAAACCCTTGAGACTTGGAGTACGTTTTTCACCTTGCTTACCTCGTAGGTTTGCGGATTGCGGATCGTACAAGTATATGGGGTTTGCAATACTCATAGTGCTAGTTTGAATTATCGAGAAGCACTTCCTAGACTTCAGATCCTAATGTAGCGCCGATCTTTGCATAGCCTGCTCGACATTTCTACCCTTATCTTCCTCTTTCATGTCTGTTCTTCTTCAGAAATTTCCTAGTTATTCACGATGGACTCTGGAATACATTCTGGCGTAAGTTGCCGTTGTGGCAATGAGAAAAACAGGTTCACTTCAGCCTTTGCGGCTTGATTAGTATTATGATCCACCACAATGGCTGCTGACCTTCAACGACACCTCCCATTTCAGATGCTGATCTCCCGCATTCCAACTTGCTCGACCACCACAGCCTGACCTGCAAGGGTCGTTGTCAGCATACCCACACGGATGGTCGTCCGCCCTCCTCCCCCTCGTTCACCAGGCAAAACACACGTACCATCAAAGGTCTCATCCCGCACAATCCGCATAACCGCATCCGTACACTCGCGATCCCCACCAGCCAAGCGGCCCCTCTTCCCGTTCGACCCGCCTTCAGCCTCACCCACCCCGTTCACACCCGCCCGTCCCGCCTCGTCCCGCCCGTCCCGCTCGCCTTCCCCCACCGCTACCAAGTTCACCCGCACCCCTTCCACCCCCAGCCCGACCAAACCCCTGACCACGGCCTTGAACCCCGCCGCCGCGGCCGCGGCCTCCAGGGCGCCCGGCTCCACGGCCCCGTCCTCGACGTGCGCACGCGGCGCCAGGAAGAGCAGGTGCCCTCCGGAGCGGCAATGGTGGAAGGCGAGGTGCGCGATGTACACGGCCGCGGTGACGGATGCGTCGATGGCGGTCGTGGACGGCGCTGCGGGGGGAGACGATGGAGGGGTGTTGGAGAGCCAGGTGAGGAGGGAGGAAGAGGGGGGAGGAGGAGAAGAAGAAGAAGAAGGTGGCGGGATGATGTTGGCAACGACGTGGGAAAGGTGACGGGTGGGCGGGAAGGAGGCGGCGTGGGTGAAGGAGGTGGCGAGGGAGGGGAAGGAGGGGGCGGATGTGTAGGTGTATTGGACGCTGTTTCGGACGTGGTGGGGTGAGCTGGGCGTTCGGGCGGGCGACGGGGCGGGGCGGATTGGCGTACCGTTTGTTCTCGTTGATCAGCTCGAGCATCAGGCGTTGGCCTTCTGCGGCGTTGTCGTCGGCGATGGTCACGTATGCGCTGGGTGCTCGGTTTAGGGCGGGTTCTTAATGGCGGGATTCTGAAAGACTTACCCGGCATTGGCTAGTGCCCGGGCGGCTGATGCTCCAACGCCTGTAGCGTCGCCGATGACCAGTACGCCTTTGCCTTCAAGCGATGATACCGCTGCAGGGGTTCCGAAGTGGAAGGTCTCGCTCGAACCGTTCCTTTGCGCTACTTCGGCCATGTTGTGGAGTACAGCCGCTAGGATGTATAGCCACGAATAGCACCGATACGACCACCGGCCATTGCGGGGCTCAGGAAATCTCCAAAGTACAGCCTCAGGCGCGTGGTTCAATAGCTATACTATGTACGCGTCTGAGTGGAACCTAAAATTAGCGCAGCCGGCTGCAGCCGCAGTGGCTGATTCGGCGCCATTTCCTCTTCATCCCACAGGCTCAGCTCTCTCAAAAGCAAATAGTTCCTGAGGCGCGAGAAAAGGAAAAAGCGATAAGAAATAGAAGCTAGGTTTCACTCGGAGTCGGCTGGGAGTAGGCCGTGAGCTGCTGTTCCAGCCACTCGCGTCGGTTGCGAGCATCCGCGCGCTCGCTCGCAAGGCCGGTCGCTCTCCCGACACTGACGTCACCCGCAGTCGTCGCGGGGATCGCCCCAGCAATCGATAAGGGAAAGACCACGCGCAAAAAAACTGGGATGACAGCTGCAGCCAACAAGGAGCCTGACAGGCACTGACGCCTTGAACTAAGGTCGACGTCAGTCCGTGTAAAGCGCTGTGTGACTCTCCAGCCTCGCGCGTCGCCTGCGTACTCTCCTGCCTCTCTCCTTCTCCACCCATCGCATGGCTCCCGTAGAGCTCGACTGCTCGCGCCTCTTGCCTCGAACGTCCAATCCGCCGAATTGACTTCGCTCGGAGAGCTCGCAGCTCACTAGCAACCAGCTCGAACAACTCACCTACAGCTCCAGGACCACCGCGCAGACCCCCGCGACCGCCTACTACCACACCGCAAGCACGCGCGCACGCCCGAACCCACCACAATGGGCTCCACCAGCACGACGGGCTTCCTCTCCTTCAACAAGAAGCCGCCGCAGCTGCACATCTGCGGCGAAGACGCCGACTTCGACCCCTCCACGCTGCACGCCTTCCGCGCCGAGGGCTTCGGCGTGACCTACCACACGCTCTCCGCGGGCAAGCCCGCCTTCACGGCCGCGGTGCTCGGCATCGCCGACGGCCTCGAGCTGGGCGAGTACTACGCCCTGGTGGCGTACGGCGCCGCCGCGACGGCCTGCATGCAGCTGGCGCAGAAGCCCATGCCGCGCCTGTGCGCCCTCGTCGCCTACTACCCGGACACCCTGCCGTCGCCCGGCTTCAAGTACCCCACCCAGCTGCCGCTCGTGCTGCACCTCGCCGGCGCCCAGCAGCTCGGCGGCGCCGCCGTCAAGAGCTACTGGTACCGCGGCACCGAGCCCGGCTTCGCCGAGATGGACCTGCCCGAGTACGACGGCGTGGCCGCCGGCCTGGCCTGGAGCCGGACGCTGGGCACCGTGCGGAAGGGGTTCGGGATCAATGTCGATCTGGAGGGCGTGTGGGAGGAGCATTTGCAGCGTAAGCAGCCGCCTTTGCACTTGGTTTTCCGATGGGGGGTTGAGCGATTGTACGGGGTGGAGAGATGCTACTGCACTGTTTGGGGGCTGCCGTGGGCGTGTGTGGCGATTCTTCAGAGATCTGAAGTTCAATTCAATTGCATTCTTCAAAAACATCTTATTTTCATTGAGTGGGTGGGCTGATGGCTTATTTATTGCACTGCAGACAAGTACACCACCAAGAACGCGGAGAAGACGATGGCGACCATGGTTACACAGCCCTACGTCAACCACGTGCCGACGGGCACCGGCGGCATCGGGCGTGGCGAGCTGATGCGCTTCTACCGCGACTACTTCCTGCCGAATATCCCGCCGTCCATGAACATCCGCCTCGTCTCGCGCACCTCGGGCGTCGATCGTGTCGTGGACGAGATGGTTGTCTCGTTCCGCCATACCAAGGAAATGCCGTGGATCCTTCCTGGCGTGCCTCCTACGAACAAACCCGTCCAGGTCGCCATGGTTAGCGTTGTTTGCATCCGCGGCGGCAAGCTCGTGCATGAGAACGTCTACTGGGATCAAGCGAGCGTGCTAATCCAGGTCGGCCTGCTCGACCCGAACGTCGTCCCTAAGAATATGAGACAGAAGGGCTTGGAGCAGCTGCCCGTGCTGGACGACAGCGCTAAGAAGGTGTTGGATGAGGAGGCCATACCAAGCAATGAGCTCCTAGACGACTGGTGATTATTATGAGGGGGAGGAATAGCAGCATGCAACTTTGGGATCAAGATGTTCTTTTTGGAATAACCGCCGACGCCGATCGGAAAGAGAAAGAGGAGAAGTTCAACCGATGAACTTGCAGGTGGGCAGTCTGTAGGTGTCAAGCACCCAGTACTTCCGCCTAACGCCCTCCCACTCGCCGTCCGCATCGAGGTCGGGGATGGGAATCTCCTCCCATTCCGTATCGAAGCCGGCTTCGAAGAGCTCCATCTCAACGATCTGTGGTGGAAGATGGAAATGTTAATGACTAGACGACCACGGACATGTGGTAATGAGATTTTTAGGTAAATCAAGACTGCTTACCTTTGTGTAGACATCATAGCAAATCTTCCTGTCGGCGCCCAGGCCATTGAAGAAGCCAAACCTGCCCTCAGAGTCAAGAAGGCCAATGACGTACTCACTAAAGAACTCCCGCAGCGCCTTGTACTCCTCGGCGAAGGTGTCAAAGTAGATGGCGTCGAAAGTGATGTTCTGAGCAACCAGCCCATCTACTACGTCCTGCCACCTGCCCTCGTGCAGAACGACGCCCTTCTTCTCAGTCCAGCCTTCTTCCTTCATGCGCTTTATGACCGCTGGGTGCGCCTCAATGATGTGGTGCTCGGCAGGTTGCTTCTCCTGGATGATGCGGTCAATGATGCCCATGCCGTGCCCGACGTTGAGCACGCGTAGACCAACTCGCGGTAGTAGCAAGTCCGCACTGCGCTGCATGATCGACGTCTCCCACGCCATCATCACCCCGTTCTTGTCCGCATCTAGCAGCCGGTCGCCGTCGAACGTCAGCTCCGACGCCAGGTACTCGGCGCTCTTGACCTCCGGATTCGCCGGCCCATCGCCATCCTCCTTCTCGTTCTCAACCACCACGCCCGAAGCGTCCAAGTCCTCGCTGGCCTCACCCGCCGCGGCAACACCACCTCTCTCCTCCTCCACCATCTCGAACCCTTCCGCGCCCTCGCCCTCCACATGCACGACCACGTCTTCGCTCCCATCCCCTCCCTCGACTTTCTCGCCCTCGTCTTCCTCTTCCTCTTCTTCTTCCGACGAAGCGTCGTCCCCGAGGATCTGGTACTCGTCCAGCCGGCTCAGCAGCAGCTCCGCCCGCACGCCCGCGTCGACGAACAGCTCGTACAGCTCGCGCAGGCCCAGCCGCGCCGCGATGCAGCCGGGCGTCTCGTCGTTGCGGTCCAGGTCGTTCCAGATGGCGCCGTGCGCCATCAGCAGCTTGATCGTCGCGGCGGCCTTGTCGAGGTCGTCGGCCTGCGGCGGCGCGGGCTCCTCTAGCCGTTGCTCTTCGCCGTTGCTCTGGCGGTCGCCGGGCTGGGATTCTTGTTGTTGTTGTTGCGAATCGGCGTCGGGCTGCTCGAACGACGCGACGGCCGCGTGCAGCGGCGTGTAGCCGGTGTCTTCGTCCTGCACGTTGGCGGACGTGTTGCGCAGGAGGTCGCGCAGCGCGGGCACGTCGTGGTTCGTGGCGGCGAGGAGGATGGAGTGCGTCGTTAGGTCGGTGGAGACCTCGAGGCCCTCCATTGCGAGGGGATCTGTCATTTCCTTCGCGATGGTGAGGTTTTGGGGGTTTCGCGGGTTCGCAAGGGGCTGTGGCTATGGTGTGCAGGGAAGGAAGGGAGAGTGGTGGTGGGCTGCTGGGTATGTCAGGAAATTCTTAGTGCGGGGGAAACGTCGGCGAGGATCGGCGCAGGGGTCGGAGGTTATTGGGACGACGGTGCGCTGTGGGGTCACCCGGCGATGGGCTTGCGAGTAGGCTGAGCATTGACGCAAGACATGTATTGTCCTACGTCTCACAAACAGCCTGAGCTCGCTAAGGGAAGCTTGTTTGAAGTGCTTGTTGGGTTTGATTATTAGATTCACGTCATGAGGCCCAATCGCCACTCTTCCAATCCGATACCTCTGGAGAATCCAAGAACTTTTTTCAAACAAAGTGTGTTCATGTGCGGTGACATGATTAAGAACTCTTCATTTGTGAGATGAACCTAAAAATTATTCTAAAACCTGACCAATTAATCGCGTGGCCAGATCGCATTTCTTTTTCGGGTCTCTTGCTCCTTCCGCTCCTTAAGCACTCCACCCTCTCCCGAGAATCTTGTGAAATTCGTCACGTATGAAAGATCTACCCTTATAGGCTGGAGTTTAAGAGCCTAGACGGAGGAGGTTTTCTGCGAGCAGATGAGTTGTTGCTCCCCTTTGTTTTATCTTGTCTAGGTCTTTCCGCAGCCTCTCGTACGTATGACGCAGCTTACCCTCCACCTCCTCCGGCTTGCTTTGAGAGACATGGAACTGACCCTTAGCGTAATGAAGCGATCGCTTTTAACAAATAAGCTTGACTTGTGTATTCTCAGTGACTTTCCCAAGGCTGACGATTCTTTGCTGTGATTCTCTAACTCGCTTGTCACACCGTAAAGCTTTCTTTCGGCCTATTATGTCTGTCTTCTGCGAAAAATCAGTGGGTGTGAAGAGCTTTCGCTCTCCTTGGGTGACGCGAAGTTTACGTCAGTATTTATCTGTTTTCTATTTTGCCTTATCCAAATTTCCTGCGGGTCTTCCAACTGCTGTTTGCAGGCGTCACGTTCGGCTTTGGGCGGATCTCAGCTGCTGTCGACACCGAGTTTTGTATCAATTTTCTCATAGTTCAGGATAGGTGAGCGGCTTAGCATAAGTCTGATTTCCTGTAGTTTTCGCATCGTTAGCTTGTGCTGCGTGATGACGACGGTGGAGAGGCCAGCGAAGATACTCGTATCTGTTAGCTCTTAGAAAGAGTTTAGCGATGAAAGAAAGGCTTTTTGAGGTTTTCAGAAGACTTGTTTTTTATTATTACCTCTAGAACAACAACCTTTGCTGCGTTTGTTCTGGGCGGTTCTGAGCTAAAGCAGAACATTCTGCCAGGGCATGGCCTGCTTTGGAATTCATGCTCTTTTCAGAGAATGCTAAGTATCTAGTGGTAGAAATAGTCTTGGAGGTTGTAATTTTGCTATCTATATAGTTCGAAAGATGTATTCGGTACTCTGCACAAGTCAGCTAAGGATATTCAGTGCAGAGTTCCGCGTCGAGCAGCATGCCATTGCTCTAGAAAGTGCTGAGTGTTGTGCATAATAATGACAATCATATGGGGTGTTTCAGTACCAATGATCTAGTGTAAAGAGTCCCACTTGCAGCTGCGTGTGAGGGAGGCAGCTGCTTTTGCGAGCGGCCCGAACTTCCCGTTGCTCACTGGCCTTTCCGTTGGGCGTGAAAGGTTCCATGACTGGAGTCCTTTTTGGACTAGTATGCATTTTAGCGAGAGTAAGAGTCTATATGTTCTGCTCTTCATCCCGCTCTTTCTGCCCATGTTATGCGGACAATTCTACCACTGCTTCATTCTGGCTCCGCCTCCGACTCGCGCCTTCAATACAATCGAGCAAGACCTAAGTACTCAAGTCACGGCCATGCGCACTCTCTAGTCCCGCAACGCACGTATACAATACTCGATACGACACTGTCAAGACCAATCTGTAACCGCGTCGATTGACAAAACTCTACACAACTCATTTCAAGCTACTCATCCACTTTCTCAGACGGTATGTACATACAGACTCTGCCTAATGGGCCAAGCCACTGTTTGATAATTTCAAACCGCAAGACAGGAATGAGTCCCTCACCCGGCCAGGAGGCGGTCCCGTCCACCAGCACCTCCAAGCCACACATCCCTCCCGTGCGCCTCAACGCCAACACACCCGCCCTCCGCAAGGCACAGAAGGAGCTTCTTGCCAAAGCCATCCTTTCGTTGAAACTTGATGAGGCTGAAAAAAAGCAAGCGGAGCTCGTCCAGCTGCTCGAAAGAGGGGCGCAGTTATCCTCCACCCTCAAGGACTCATTCGGTCCAAAAGGATTCCGTGTGTACCAGTTGAAAAAGTTCCACAAAGCCATTCATGCGAACAACCAGTTGCCGAACGACTCATCTACTCGGTTTGCGTGCCAGGGAATCTGGAAGAGGACCAATATGTTGCTGGATAGTTACGAGAGAGGTGCAAAAGCGTGCAAGAAGATGCAAGATAATTTCAAGAGAGAGGAAGATAAGTTGCGCCTAACACGTCAGCGTCGAAGGAATGCGGTGAGGTGTGTGGAAGTGTTGAAGGCGTATCTGAATGAGGTCAGGGCAAGGCAACAGAAGCCCGCTTGATCGGGTTTCTTTCCATAGGCAGAGAAGGCACAGATTACGGTCACATGGGAGTCTCAGATAGGTGCACGAGTGAAATTGAAATAATTGGACAGATCATGAGCGTTTGACGTGTAAGTAAAGGCACGTAGAAACATAGTACGGAGAATACTGGCTACTGAGGCTCTTCCAGATTTCCTCAAGTCTTTCCAGCCCAGTCTAAAAAGGCACGGTCTTCTATTTCATGAGTTTCTTCACTAAGCTTTACGAGTGTAGGCAGCTGTCCTGCACGGCTGCCTGCAAGCTCCTCCAACCACATCAATGACGTCATTTCTGCTTCAAGCAGCAATCGTACTTTCGACCAGTTTCCACTCAAGCCAGTCAGAAGTGTTAGCGCGGTCGCTTATGCAAGTCGGCCCTCGTGCCTGTCTGCACGGATCATCAGGCCTTCCTCCTGCACCCTATATAAACCTCCGTCCTCCTCCATCAACCGACTCTCTTTCCTCCTCATACCACAACCCTCAAGATAGTAACTGTTCTTTCGGAAGAGTCACTACACTTGAGTAATCGGGGACTGCGCCCATAAACGGCAGGGGAGGGTGGGTTCCAGATCTTCTGGAGGAGACATACGCCAGAGACCGAGACCCTGCTCTCGACAGTTTCTGGGCTCCGCCTTGCCTTCAGGCAAGAAACTCCTCCTCTGTTCGGCGAACACAAAAGTCGTCGAGTGCAGAGAGGAGGAGGAGCGAAGTGCCAAGGACGCACTCTAAATGTCCTGGGTGGGTGGGCTGCTTGCCTTTGCGCAGCAGACCCTACGGGCTCTGACTCGACTATGCGGCTTTGTGGTGCCCATAGGAGAGCAGACCCAGCGATGCACGCAAAAGCTTCGCTGGGGGTTATGTAAAACCTGAGTGACATGAAGCTTTGTAGTATATGTTTTCTTTATTGTGTAGCAATTGATTGAGCAGTCTTGTCTTTTCGTTGAAATGACTTTGCCTTGCACGGGTCTTCGATAAAAGATTTCTCCAGAATTTAATCCAGATAATAGTGTAGCAATCGTAGCTGTTAGAATCTGCGGCGTTGTAGTGAGAAAGTCGTGGTGATGTTGCTTTCCGTTTTCCTGCTACACTGCCGGTCTGGCGCTGTGTTTCAACGAGAGTCAACGGCGAGAAGTGCATGAGCACGACAAACAGCCGGCAAGGCATATATTTAGCCGAAGCAAAATGTCTAGTAAGGCCAGTCACGATCATCGGCGAGACAGGCATTAGTGGTGTTGCGCTGGAGTCGAACGTTCAAGCTTGCATTTCATTCCTCCCTTCCTCCTCATCCTCTACCGCACTAACAAAACCCAGCACCGCACCGTCGCTACCATGTTGCCACCAACTCCAGCAGAACTTGACCAGGACAACCTTTTCGCCACGATGCTCACCCCACGACATCAGTCATGTCAAGTCGTCAAGTCGATACCAAGCAATGTAGTAAGCACTCCCCTCAACCAACCCGTACAATTACAATTACCTAAAAAAGTTTCCCTACGTCTTTTTTTCTTTTCAGAGGAGGATCCATAATATTCCCTCACAGGTATCAAAAGATGAAAAAAGGTAATGCGAAATCTCAGCGTCGCAGTTTTCTCATCCAAGCCAGACACGACAATCGGCCCCAAACCGCCCTAGCACCATTTCATACACGACACCGCTTTTTCCCCATGAACAGAAAGAAGAAAAACTCCGCATTTCGCCACCCCCGGATGACAAAAAAGAGACATTCAAATCAACCAGGACCCATACCAACCATCCCGTTCCCGATTTTCGTCCCTTGTCCTTTAAGATGCGCGCTACTGCCTCTGAATAAGCTTTGCCAGATGAAAGCCTCCGAGAGCAAGAGTTCGATATCCTTCTCAGTCCAACTGCGAGTTGGCAGACTCTGCAGGAACATCATAATTTCCTGGAAGTCCATCTTGACGAGTTGGTCAGACCACTTGACCAGGAAGGCGGCGCATACGTAGAGGTGGAAATCAGAGAAGCCTCGCTCCTCGGCCTGTAAAATCGATATGTTAGCACTGTTCTCATTCCCTTGTCAAGCATTGAGACCCACCAGATACGTATCCCACATCCTGATCGTATTCTTCACACTAATTTCACGCATGAGTAGGCAGTTCATCCAGCGAAAACTGAACTGAATGAATTCAACTCCCTCCTTTTCCAAATGCGTCGCAAGCGTCTTGTCAATTCGAGTTGTTAGGTCCCGTAAGCTCGCGACCTGTCGCTGGATGCCGGGTTGTGCGAAGATGTAGTTGTCTTGGATACCATCCAGCAGTTTGGTGAGACACCAGAACGAATCCGCCTCGACGGCATCGAGAACGGGCTTCGGCAGCTGGCCCGGATCCATTCCTGACTCAATGTCGGGATCAGTAATGTACGCGCCGAGGAACACCTGCCAGAACGGCGTCACCAGATCGTTGATTCCCTGTACATAGCCGCTTGCAGGATGTCGGATTGCCCAGACGTAAAGAATGCGTTCCAGAGACCTCTGGGTTGCCTCGTAGCTATAGAGCTCAAGGTGTGGGTTGGTGCGGGGAACGTCGATGCTGATTTGGTGCCAAATGGCCTCATCAAGCCCTCGCCCACGTCCCTTACTTGTTGCAGCAGCGGGTGTGATGCCCATCTCGTTCCCTGCACTGGACTTCTCAAAAGCCTGTCTTACAGCTTCCAGGTACTCTCTCCGCTTCCTTTCCAAAGTCGTGACACGTCGCTCACTGCTTGTGGGAAGGTATCCAAGCAAAAGCTGCCATGTCATAGCGCGAACCTCCACCGGGATTCCAGACCATGCGATTGAACGCAGCTCCGGAAGGGCAATGGTGCTTGATTGGAGAATGCGCTTGAATTTGTTGATTCGACCGATCCGCGCCGAATGCTCTTCGACCTCTTTCTGAGGAGCGCCAGGAAGAAGCGCAGGGTGTGATATGAGGTGCAGTGCATTTGCGGGGTCGCGTAGGATGTCCTTGTACTGGGGCCGTAGGATCTTCCCTACTGTTGGCTTTGCGGTGGGGTACAATGGGATTGTTCCTCCATTCCGTTCCTCAGCAATGTCCCCGCTGTTGATCCGCCAATGTGTTGAGCTGAAGTCAGAGCCGAGGGGGCTGGAGAGAGAGCTCCCAGTGCCGCCGGGATCCTTCCCTTTGTTGAGAGGTTTCCGCTTGCCTTTTCTCCGCATACTGGCGATACTCGGTAGGCCGAACTCGTCCTCATCGTCATCAAAGGTGATGTCTGGCTCCTCCTCGTCATCTTCGTCGTCGTCGGCATCCGGGTCGTTGGAGTACGAGTAAGGCTTGCGACCCGGGGAGGTGACAGTGCCAGCGCGACTCGCGGGCGGGCTGTCGCGGCTATAGGACTTCTTGGAGGGAGGGGATCGCGGGCGGGACGAGCTCGAAAGGGAGCTAATTGTTCACATGAGTCTTCGAATTGCTTTCGGCAAGGGTGGGGCGGGTTACAGGGAATCGAAACGCAGGACGTCGGTATGCGAGTAGGACGCGCCGACTACCTTCTTGCTGTCGTAGCTCTTCGCGGCGCCGGAGCCTGTCCGCCAGAAAGGGGAGGCAGAGCTGGGACGAGGTTAGCTGAGGCATGGCATGCGGAGAGGGCAGCAATACCCAGCGCGGTCTGTCAAACGCCAAGGGCGACGGGGTTAGCCAGACTGGCTGCCGCTGAGGGCGCGGGGATGGGTAGATGGCTGCTACGAACCGACCTGGACCATTTCCTTGCGTCGGGCGGGTTAGCACAGGGTGGTTGCGGGAGGAGCACAGTGTGCGAGAGGTGGGATTACCTGCTGCTGCTTCTTGCCAGCCATTTGGGGCGAGATGGGTGAGGTGACAGAGGTCACGCAGCAATCTGGGACCGAAGCTGTTACTGCTGCTCTCTCCACGCGCTGGGCGTGCACGCTGGGGCCTCGTCTCGCCGCCTGGCCGCCCGCAACCAGGCCGACGCCCGCCCTGCCGCGCCAAGACCCAAGCGCAGCCGGCCGCGGAAACGCCGACTCGCCTCGCACGCCAGACGCTCAGCCGGCACCTCCTGCCCTAAAGGCCCACCTCCTCTTCTGTCCTCCGCCCTGCTCTGAACCACGTCCAACCTCCACCGCCTCCCGCTCCTCATCCGCGCCTCCTCCACACCATCGCCTGCGGCACTCTCGCGCCCCGAAATCTTCGCAGGCTCGACTCTTCCGCCTTCGCGCGCCTCATCACCGAGTCTGAGCGATCGGTCCCTCGACCGCGTCACGCGCAGCGACTGCGTCGCCCTGTCGGTGCAAGACTAGCTGCGCGCTGACCTCGGCCGTTCAAGGTCCCCTCGCCTTCGCCAGCTCGTCGCCATTCCGCCCAACATGGCCGAACCCGAGGAGCTCGACGAGGATCTCTTTGCCGACCTGTACGTTGTCACGCAGCTGTAACGCGAAGTCTCTGTCTGACATGTCTACTTGCAGCTACGAGAACGACGAAGGCTCCTCCAAGCCTACCCAACCCTCTGCCGCCCCGACACAGCCTGTACAAGCCGCTCCGGAGCCTTCGTCAGCCGCACCCATCCAGCACGAACAGCCCATCGGCAACCAGAATGGTGCTGCATCTGCACCTGCTGGTGATGGCGACGTGAGGATGAATGGCGACGACCATACTTCGGGTCAGCAAGAGCAGTCAGGTCACAACGAGCAGCCGAGCGGTATAGGTATCAAGGAAGATGGGTGAGTACTAGAATTTCGCTTGTTTTTCCACACGTCATCTCTCCACTGCGTTGTATCTTCAGGTAAGGTAAGCGGAACGGGTCGGTTTCCGGAAGTCCGAGCTATTTGTCGGGACATGTACGTCCAAACCTAGATGGTGGACATATCGTTGGCGCTGCCGCAAGATCGCTACAATGAAAGCGAGGCAGCAGTATAAAATTTTCGCGCTCGGAGGCGGTGGGCGCCATACTCCACACGTCAATTGACGCTCTGCCCGTGGCACCGGGCTCCGGAATAATCGGCTGGTTAGATTCAAAAGCAAAATAAGAGCAATGATTGAGTCGGGTTTGGGCGGTTTCGGGCAGAATTGAGGATGGAATAGGCCTCTCGGTCTCCATGCTAAATTCGCACCAAGAGACATGCTCGTGGGGCACGTCTTGCGTCAACATCCCTGGGATGAATTTCGGGAGATATCGCAAGCGCGTTGATGAGGAGACGCCGGAATCTGGTATACAACAACTTCGATCACCATTTAATGCTCGTCGTCAGCCGCAGATCAGCTCAAACTGCTACCTTTAGGGAGCATAGCTACTTGTCGAGATAATCTCCATAGAGCCAGCGAGGATAGCTTCGAGCAGGTAGATGGGACTGGTGCATCACACCCCGTCGTTAGGGGTCTGAGGCCACTGGCGCCTAGCACTCGGTTCGTAGCAAAACACAGACGCTTCCTGCCGAACATCAGTGTGCTCTTGCGACGATTGGACGTGGTGGCGGCATCGAGTTCACAGCGGCTCAATTTCAGCCCTTGGTGAACAATCCGCTAGCCTTGGACGGCATCAATCAGCAAAGAGCCATGTCGAAACAATGCTTTCAGGCAAACAGAAATGGCTCCCGCCTGGCGTCCACAAGAAAGCCCACCGAGAACGATTTCTCTCATGGATTACCAGTTCCCAATCCAACAGCATCGACGAACCACTACGTACGATAATTGAGAGAGATTGCTTCCGCTCTCCAGCATTGGTGCTCTCAAAATGGACCTGGATGTTCGCAAAACCGGCTCGATCCGCTTACCCATCTACTGACACCTCTGCACGCGCTTTCCGCTTCTCCCAACCTTTTGGTCTCCCACATGTACCTTTAGTATCCCATACTAACAGCTAGTTTTGTAGTAAAATGTTCATTGGTGGATTGAACTGGGAGACTACAGATCGTAAGTAATCCTTGCGTGAATAGCTATGCTTTGATCGCTCCCGAACAGAAACGTATTACCTCCTTCAACTCCAACTAACATGGGCATATAGAGTCGCTACGTGATTATTTCTCCCAGTTTGGCGAGGTTGCCGAGTGCACGGTCATGCGCGATGGCGCCACCGGGCGTTCGCGTGGTTTCGGATTCCTTACGTTCAAAGACCCCAAGACTGTGAATATTGTCATGGTGAAAGAGCACTATCTTGATGGCAAGATTGTAAGTCATCACCAGTGCCTGCCACGTTTCAATCTATTTCCATTTGTTAATACTGCAATAGATTGATCCTAAGCGTGCCATCCCCCGCGAGGAGCAGGAGAAGACGGCGAAGATCTTCGTCGGCGGTGTCAGCCAGGAAGCCACTGAGCAAGACTTCAAGAGCTTCTTCGAGCAGTTTGGTCGCGTGATCGATGCCACTCTTATGATGGATAAGGACACCGGCCGCCCCCGTGGTTTCGGATTCGTTACATTTGACGGCGAAGCCGCTGTCGATGCATGTCTTCAGGGACCACTAGCAATTCTTGGCAAGCCGATCGAAGTCAAGCGCGCCCAGCCGCGTGGCAACCTTAAGGACGGTGATGATGACAGGGGCGGGAAATTCGGTCGTCGTGGCGACAAGTTCGGCAATCGTGAGGGCGGTTTCGACAACCAGCAGAATCAGCAGCAGGGCGCACAGGGTATGCCCAACGGCATGAGCCCGGCAATGATGGCACAGTACTGGCAACGGATGCAGCAGTACTTCGCGATGATGCAGCAGCAGATGGCCGCCAGCATGCAGGGTGGCATGCAGAACCCGATGATGGGCGGCGGGCAGATGAACCCGCAGATGATGCAGCAGATGATGGCCATGAACCAGATGAGAGGAAATAACACCATGTCGCCCACCGGCAGCCCGGTACCTCCCAGCACACCGATGCAGAACGGCATGAGCCCGCAGATGATGCAACAGATGCAGCAGGGCCAGATGGGGCCCGGCGGACCGATGGGACCCGGAGGCTTCCAAGGCGGCCCCGGCCCCGGCCCCGGCCCCGGCGGTCCTGGTGGTGCGAACATGATGGGCGCTGCTGCTGCCGCCGCCGCCGCCGCCGCCGCTAACCGGCCCGGTTTCAACGCGCAGGAGCAACTTGCCTTTGAGCAGCAGAAGTACGAGCAGCAGCAGGCCCGTCGCATGCAACAGGGCGCATATGGCCAGGGTGGTTACACTCAAGGCGGTCCGACCAGCTGGGAGGGCATGTACGACGACGTTCCGCAGCCGAACATGCCGGCGAACCAGGGTGGCGCTGCTGCACGTGGCGGCTTCGGTGGTAGGGCAGGGTTCGGTCCGCAGAGAGGAGGAGGCGGCATGGGACGCGGTGCTCAGGCTACCACGCCGCCCGTCCAGCCCAGCAACGCGCCGGCAAACGCGCCCACCGGCCCTAAGAACGCGGGTAAGCCGGGCGCTAACTATCGCGGCGGCGGCAGGGGTGCTCATAGAGGGTTTCACCCGTACGCGAGGAACGGTTAGGCTTTTCGTTGATTGTCCATCTTCTCCCGAGTCTTACTTTTATCATGCTCTTGTCGGGGGCCCTTTTTCCTTGCTGCCTGCCTGGCTTCCGTGCGGTAATCGAGCGGCCTTTTTGCTTTGCGGTACAGGATCCAGTCCGGGATATTTTCCGTTTCGCGGATCGGGGATTGCGGGACGCTGCTTCTTGCTTCGATTTCTCCAAGATGCCACCTCTCTCTTTCTTTCTCAGTTTACGGGTTGTTGAGTGGCTCCGGCCTGCTTTCTTCTCTTCCTGCTCTTCTATTTCTCTTTTCTCAGCTGCATCGAAAATCCAAATGTTCATGAAAAAAGCCACGAGGTACCTTTCACTGCAAGTCTCATTTCGCTAGGACGTCGTGGGATCAAGTTTTCACGACGATGGCGGGCCTTTCTGCTGGAAATGGACCCTCTTACTCCTTCTCCGTCAAGACTGCTCCATTTGCATGTACTGTACATTACGCTAGGGTGGTTCTCTCCTACAATCATGCTTTTTCTTTTCCTTGTTCTTCTCGCTTCCCAATTGGATAAAGTATGCAGAAACCCGAAATGCTATATGCGATGAAGTCATGTTGCACCTGTTTAAACAAGAGACACTATACTGTGCATGGAAATGTTGGTGCGAGCGGGGGACCCTTCTTGTCTTTGTTTACTCTCGAATAAGCATAATTGCCGCCATGCAGGTCCCCACAAACATGCAACCAATGACGTTGCACCGCGTTCACTATAACGGTCATCTTAACCACGGAACAACGTACCTTTCGGATGTTTTCCCTCTACTTTCCGCAACCACCTTCTCTTTTGCGAAGAAGTTTGCACGAATCGGGCCCCCAGGCAAGGTTCCCCGCGGCACCGCCAAGAGCGCGGCGTCTGGGGTGTTTTTGGTCGCGGGATATCACGATCGACCGCCCTCGGCTACTGGGTTTTCGACACGCAGGAAAGACATTGGCCAGTTGTTTCTGCGGCGCGAAAATCGCAGATTGACGGCGGGCGAATGGCTTGTTCACATGCAATCGCCGCATGATCCTTACAATGCAGGTCCGTTACCCAAGCCAGCCGAAATAAAGAAAAAAGAAACCAGGTTCAGCGGCACGTTCTGCGCATGCGCGCAGCGCCTCCCCGGACCTGTCTGGCGATGCCCGTCTCTCTAGCCCAGGGACACAGAACTGTCGCGCGCATAAAAGGCAGGCAGGCGTAGCATATGTCTCTACTTCTTTTCCCTTTCCTCCCCGTCGTCTGGCATCAGACGCCTCCCACGCTCTCCTCCACTGACAGTTATTACCCACCATGCTATCCCTCACCATCCTCGTTCGGGCCTTGGCCCTCCTATTAGTCCCCCTCGCAACTGCCATCCCATACAACACCTTCGACGGGCCCGGCTTCCCTGCTTGTAACAACGTCTCTACCATCATCAACGCCACCTCAGTCGACCACATCCAATCCCTCGTCCGCGACGCCGCCGCCAACGGCACGCCAGTCCGCGCAAGCGGCAAAGGGTACGACGCGAACACCCCCTCCATCCCTCTCATCATCTTCTCTCTGAATTCAAAAAAAAAAAAAAGAAAAGTCTCAAACTTGCTAACGATTTTCTAACAAAAAAAAAAGCCACATGTGGTACGACACGATGTGCGCGGACGACCCGTCCACGCTGGTCATCCGCACCGAGTACGTGAACGGCATCTCGGACTTCGACCTGCCGGCGGGCGCGAGCGAGGGCTCCGTCGTCATCGAGGCGGGCGTGACGTTCTTCCAGCTGGCCGAGTACCTGCACGAGCGCGGCGCGAGCGTCGGCTACACGCTGGTCAACTGGAACATCACGCTGGCCGGCAGCGTCGCGATGGGGGCGCATCGCAGCAGCTTGCGGGAGGACTCGATGGTCGCGGCCGGGGCGCTGGAGATCCACGTCGTGGACGGCAGCGGGGAGCTGAGGGTGGTGAGCAGGGATGAGGGCAGCGAGGAGTGGTTGGCGGCGAGCACGAGTTTGGGGCTGCTGGGCGTGATCGTGAGGTTGAAGTTCAAGATTTATCCGGATTTCAAAGTGTATGCGAAGCAGGATATGTGAGTTCTCCCTACGAGTGGGTTCTTTGGGCCGGGGAGAGACATATGCGGCTTGCTGACGAGGAGCTGGGGGTTGCAGTTTGCTGGAGAAGGATGTCCTGGACGGGGATATCTACGGTCTGATCAGTCCGTACGCCACGGCCAATTTTTGGGTAAGTCGGAACAGCTCTCTGCATACTGCAGTCATCGGAATAGCTTGCAGACTTACGCGGCTCTATTCTAGTGGTGGCCCTTCCTCCGCAAGTTCCATCATCGCTACTACGACCCCGTCCCGACCAACACCTCCGACCAGGAAGGCTTCCAGTCCACCTTCTCTGTCACCAAAACCGAGGCCGATATTGCTGCGGGTCTGCTGAATTCGGGCAAGTACATCGCGTCGTCTAATATCGCTGCCGAGACACTATTCTTCTCGCTCTGGTCCCCACCCAACTTCCGAGAGAAGACGACTGACACAGCAATCCTAACGTGGCCCGTCTACGGCTGGAACTATGACGTGCTGATTGGCGGCCTGTACCCGGGTTACGGCACGGAGTGGGATTTCGGTCTGAGAGGGCTCACACTGGAGTTGGCGTTCCCTGTGACACAGGCGAATGCAGTGTTGAAGAGGGTGAGGAAGGCGTTCGATGATGAGGCGGCGAACGGCAAGATCATGACGAGCACGTATCGGAGCGGGATCAACATCAAGTTCGGGAAGGCGTACTTCGATCTCCTCGGTCAGGTTACGTATGATACAGCCGATGGTGCGGATTGGAGCAAGGGTGTAATCATGTTTGATTTCCCGACCTTCAAACCGACGGTCGGAGATGGGCTGAGGTTCAACGAGCCGTTCTGTAAGTTGGGCCTCCCTTATTCCCTTGCGAAGCTCCTTCCATGATTGCCATGGGAAAGAAAATTGATGGGCGAGGAGCTGACAGAGAACAGATCATAACCTGGCCAATATCCTTATCGATGAATTCCCGTGCCGCCCGCACTGGACCAAGAACACGCGCGAAGTGTTCCAACGTGCAGTCAAGAATCTCGACCCTGACCACCTCAGTCGCTTCAAAGCGGTCCGCGAGCAATTCGATCCGAACGGAATCTTCAAGAGTGTGGTTGGCGAGATCATCGGCGTCTCATAGAGACGGACTGAACGGGTGACGCTTGTCGGGGCGGGTAGTAATGGCTCGGTGTTGGACGGAGGGCGAAGGAGCTGAGGTCGTGGGGGCGCATTTCGAGGGGCTGTGCCAGGCCCCAATCTCGCGCTGTCGGTGTTGCAGTTTACAGCCAGTGAGGCTGCACTCCGAGCGCCAGGCCAACATGCTGTGCCTTTTAGCCAAGCTTTGAGCTGAGGGCTTGGGAAGGCTTAAATAGTGCCCTGCAGCTCCACTTTATGACATCCTGCATCACTTTACAATAGCACACGACTGACATTCTCGCCGTCATCTGTTCACTGCATCCCAAGATAAAGTCTGCAAAACAGTTCCACAGAGACAAAAAGGCAGAATCCCCCGTATCTCTTCGACCACACCAACCGAGTTTCCACCCCACACAATGCCCACCCTAACCCTCCCTTACAAAACCGACCCCTCCGCGGGCCCCATCTCCGCACAAGTCCACTACGCCTCCTCGTCCTCGTCCTCGTCCTCGTCCCCCAAACCGATCGTCCTCCTCTTCCACGCCGGCGGTTTCGCCGCCGGCTCCACCGCCATGATCCCGCCCGCGCAGATCGCGCACCTCACGACGGCGCTGCACGCCATCGCGGCGGTGCCCGAGTACCGCCTGTGCCCGCAAGTGTCGCTGCGCGACGGGCCCGTCGCCGACGCGCGGGCCTGCCTGGCGTGGGCGCGCGCGACGCTGCCGGACGCGCTGCGCGAGAGGACGGACGGCGCGGTGCGCGCGGACGGGGCCAGGGTCGCGGCCGTGGGGTATTCGGCGGGCGGGCTGTTGGCGTTGGAGCTGGTGAGTTTTCTTCTTCTTCTTCTTCTCCTCCTCCTCCTCCTCCTCCTCCTCATTCTCCTTACACATGCAGCAAGTGAGGGTTTTCTTCCGACAAGAGAGCTGATGAAACTGGTGAAATGACAGGGCAATGCGCCGAACCCGCCCCAGGCGATCCTCGATTTCTACGGCGTCAAGTTCCTCGCCGACCCCTTCTGGCGCGCGCCTTTCCCCGGCTTCGCCGCCGTGCCGGACCCGGACCCCGCGTTCGTGGCGCAGGTGCACGACCGGGCGGCGGCGGTGCCGCTGGCCGCGCCGCCGATGTTCGCGGACGGCAAGCCGGACCTGAAGACGCCGCGGTCGGCGTGGATGATCCACGCGATCAAGCACGGGGAGCTGTACGCGAAGTGCCTGCGGGGCCCGTCGTCCGTCGCTTCCGCGGGCGGGGATGAGGGCGAGTTGGAGGGGCTGGCGGCGGAGGTTGAGCCGACGAGGGGGTTTGGGAAGGGGGCGTGGCCGCCGACGTGTTTCGTGCACGGGACCGAGGATGTGTTTGCGCCGTTGGCGTTGGCGGCGAGGGCTGCGGAGGAGGTGAGGGAGGGAGGCGGGGTGGCGGAATTGATTCAGGTGGAGGGCGTTGGGCATGTTTTTGATGTTGGGTTGGGGGAGGGTGATGAGCTTTTTGAGGGGCCGGTGAAGCGGGCGTTGGGGTGGCTGGTGGAGAGGGTGTGACGGTGATTGGTGTGTGGGAATAGCCATGTCGAAGCGGTCAGAATGGCAAGAGAGGTCGTCCGTATGTGAGTTTCCTTGTGTTCTTTTGAGCGCATTTGCATCCATACGTATGATTCAACTCTTCGCTTGCGGGACATGTCGCGTCAACTTCTGTTTTTCTCGATGCGTCCTTGCATGGCTTCTATGAAGACCATTCAGAGCGTTTTCGCGCGTGGGAGAATATTCTACAAGCCTTTCGAGCAAGTCTCTTTGGATTTGTGTGACAGATTAATGGATGGGACGATTACTTGGGTAGAAGCTGGTGTGCCTGCTACAGGGCAGGATAATAGAGCTTAAAAACAGATCGTTACGCGAGATACAAATTTCCCTCTGATCTGTTGGTACTGATTTTACACGTTCGTCTCCGATCTTTGTTCTGTCCTATTGCTTCTCCTAAGATCTACATTTTCTTACTTCAGGTCATGCTTACATCCGAGCCTCAGCATCAACTGGACAAAATATCTGTCTGGATGGACTGCGTACTATAGCGATCTTCACAAAGAAACTTTCGCGAGACATTTACAGCCCAAAGAAAGGGTACCCGTCTTGACGGTATACGTGCTGAGAGTCGCGTCGGGTAGCCTCTACGCGGGACTGACTCGACCCAAGAGCATAAGATGGAGGGCATCATCCGGCCAAAACTGCTTATAGACCCTTTTCAGGTGAATCAATAGGCTCTCGGATTCGCTCAATGTATGATCGGATTATCGTGTCGGGGGTCTGAAAGGATCTCCGCAGCACGGTCGGAGAGGTGCCGACAGCCGCTGCAGGGTCTTGCAAGATCTCCCACAACCTCAACCCTATTCGGATCCATCTAACATCCATTGCTCTACTGTCACATCACTTTGACCCAAAATGGCCGAATTCATCTTCGCCCACATTCAACTATTACGTATTCAGCCGCGCGTCGGCCGCATCGCGTCGACAAGCGGCCATCAATGAGCTGACGGTCACCGTCTCCACCGCGGCAGCTTCTCCTGAATCCCATGCTCGCCAAATCCTTCTGCTGAGCCGGTGGGTCGAACTTGAGACGGGATGTCCGCTTTCTGTCATCCTTTCGCTACGATTCGCCTTTTCGGCAGGGCCAGGCCCCTCGGCGAGTAATGGGTCGACCATGCGCCAAGCTGCTGTGCCTCACGCCCCCTCCAAAGCATGCAGTCCGCATCCGACCACGTCGATAGGCAACACTGCAAGTTTGCGCATCGGATAGAGGCAGCTGCTGCTGAAAACCATCGGATAGGTACGGGCTCACAGCCAATGGCGGAAGCGCAGGATAGCCTTCTCGCAGCGCTAGCCGATTGAGGGGCCCCGCGAACCCCGCCCCGCCAATCCCTCGACCTTCTGAACCTCCACTATGTTGTGGCTCCTGCACTTCGCTGACCCTGCTCCGAGGCTTGCATCGATAATCGGGGCCAAATGCGGCAGATCCACTCTGAACCACCAGATAAGCCAATGCCCAATATAAGGGGCTCACGGCCAAGGAACTCACCACATTAACCCCTCCATTGCTTTTTTTTTTTTTCTTCCTTTCCCTTCCCTCCAGCTTCACAACACCCCTCCGCAAGCCCATTCAAACAGTTGCCCATCATGACTGTTGACTACAAACTCGACTTCACGGTAAATCCTGACACCCCAATCAGTCCCTGACCACCACACTAACGCCTCCAATCCCAGACCTTCAAAAACATCCTCAACAATGAACTGACCTCCACCGCGCAAACGCGCCACTCCATCGACCCCAGCACGGAGGAGGCGCTGCCGGAAGCGCCGCTCTCGACCAAGGCGGACGTCGAGGCCGCCGTCGCCCACGCGCGCGCCGCCTTCCCGGGCTGGCGCGACCTGAGCTACGACGAGCGGGCGGCGCGCCTGGTCGCGCTGGCCGACGGCATCGAGGCCAACACGCAAGGCTTCCAGGACCTGCTGATCCGCGAGTCGGGCAAGCCCGCGCAGACGGCCGCCATCGAGGTCGCCATGACCGTCGGCCACCTGCGCGAGATCGCCAAGCTGCGCCTGGCGGACGAGGTCGTCGAGGACACGGACGAGCGCTCCGTCGTCGTGCGCCACACCCCGCTCGGCGTGGGCGTCGGCATCGTGCCCTGGAACTGGCCGCTGTTGCTGGGCGTCGGCAAGGTCGCGTCCGCGCTGCTGACCGGGAACACCTTCATCTGGAAGCCCAGCCCGTACAGCCCGTATTCGGCGCTGAAGGTCGCGGAGCTGGCGGCGAGGGTCCTGCCGAGGGGCGTGCTGCAGGCGTTGAGCGGCGGCGATGATCTGGGCCCGATGTTGACGGAGCACCCGGGCGTGGATAAGGTCAGCTTTACGGGGTCGACGGTGACGGGGAAGAGGGTGATGGAGAGCTGCAGCCGGACACTGAAGCGTGTGACGCTGGAGCTGGGCGGGAACGATCCCGCAATTGTGTGCGACGATGTGG
The DNA here is from genome assembly GCA_037367355.1 of Neoscytalidium dimidiatum. NCBI lineage: Eukaryota > Fungi > Ascomycota > Dothideomycetes > Botryosphaeriales > Botryosphaeriaceae > Neoscytalidium > Neoscytalidium dimidiatum. The sequence continues at coordinate 619,122 of CM074705.1, read as the reverse complement.
ATTTGGAGAAGGTTGTGCCGAAGGTAAGGACGGGACGTTGCTTTTTTTTTTTTTCTCTCTTTCTTTATTACCCGTCGTCCTTTGTCTCTTGATGTTTGATTGCTCACGCTCGTGCTCCGCAGATCGGCACCTTCGCGTTCCTCAGCTCCGGCCAGATCTGCATGGACATCAAGCGCATCTACGTGCACGAGAACATCTACGACGCCTTCCGCGACGCTTTCGTCAAGTTCGCCCAGGCCGTCAAGACGGGCCCGGCAAGCGACCCGGAGGTCCTCGTCGGCCCCATCCAGAACAGCATGCAGTACGAGAAGGTCAAGAACATGTACGCCGAGATCGCGAAGCAGGGCTGGAATGCCGCGCTCGGCGGCGCCGTCCACGAACGCAACTCCCCCGGCTTCTTCGTCGAGCCTGCCATCATCGACAACCCGCCCGATGATAGCAGGATCGTGGTCGAGGAGCCTTTCGGCCCCATCGTCCCGCTGTTGAAGTGGAGCGACGAGAACGACGTCATCAGGCGCGCGAACGACACGAAGATGGGCTTGGGCGCGAGCGTGTGGAGCAAGGATTTGGAGCGGGCCGGCCGCATGGCGAAGAAGCTGGAGGCCGGTAGCGTGTGGGTGAACTCGCATTTCGAGCTTGCCCCGTACGTGCCGTTTGGCGGCCACAAGTGGTCGGGCTTGGGCATGGAGTGGGGTATTGTGGGTATGAAGGGCTGGTGCAATACCCAGTCGCTGTGGACCAGGAAGGCGCTTTAAAAATATTTGGTGGTTGAACCTGAGTCGCTTCAGTAAAACCAATATGATGGCGAACTACAGTAGTAAAGGCAACAATTTGCAGTTCGATAAAAGGAAAATAAAAAAAGGTGAGGTGACCGCCTCGTCTTTGCGGGCCACCAGCCGGCGCGGGTATCTAATTCGGGTATCTTATTGAAAACGCCATGTAATACGGAGCAAAAAAAAAAAAAAAGGCCTCAAAACTACCACTTTCACAAGTCCACCAGCTACTCCTCACCAAACTCCACTCCCTCCTGATGATGATCATGGCGATGTTTTAAATGACTGAGGTCGACAGCAACGCGAAGCGGCGAGAAGGACTGTTATGAAGACGTCGGCGACAAGATAAAAATCCTTGGAGATTTCGACTAAATAGATATCATATATTGGTGGCTAGCCCGTCAGTGGGCCACTCCTCGTTGAAGTGAAGTGAAGCTACTACACCGCTATGCTTCCCCATCGCTGCACAAGTCATCCTAAGAGATACGCCCGTTCATCTACCAATTACCGCGTTATGACGCTTATTCCAAGCTCGTTGAAGTGGTCTTACATGCTAAGAAATGCTTGGATGAGCGACACTCTGTACGGCTTCATCTCTACAGTTGCCTTCTTTAGGACATCAGCAAATACAAAACCCCCGAACCTATTGGCGGTCTCTGCTGTCAACATAGACCAGTACACTACACTACAGCGGTTAGGATTAGAAGATAAAGCCGCAGATTTGCTTTCACATAGAATTTGTGTGTACGAGCACCAAAGTTCCTCAACTTCGAGATTCAACCTGTCATTAAAGGACAAGAGAAGGCAGTCTTGGAAGATATTCTGAATAATCAAGTCAATCCGATGAATGTGTGAGAAAGTAGAATTGACAAGGAACTCGTTCCATTCATCACTGTCTATGCCAGCTCTACGAGCGTCGAATTTTTGTCCAGATTTCTCCTCTATCATCAGCCCATCTTCGAGCCGATCTCCCCCAGATCCACAAGTCCTTCCCGTGGCGGCACAAATTGCCTCAGCATAACGCCGCCCTCCTCGAAGATCCTCGCCGCATCCCTGTCCATGCTGTACGCCTGGCTATACACGACCTCCGAAATCCCCACCTGGGTGATCTTGATGCTGCACGTCAGGCACGGGCAGGTATCGCAATACAGGATACTCCCCTCTCTGATCCTCTCCCTCCCCGCCTCGAGCAGCGCGTTCTCCTCGGCATGGATGCACAGACAGGTGGACAGCGACGAGCCGCCGGGCATGGCCGCGTTGCAGCGAGGACAGCCGCCTTCGTTGCAGTTGCGCATACCTCGCGGCGTGCCGTTGTAGCCGGTGCTGATGACGCGCTTCTCGCGCACCAGCACGCTGCCGACCCGGCGCTTCATGCAGTTGCTGCGCTGCGCAGCTAGCGAGGCTAATTGCATGAAATACTGATCCCAGGCCGGGCGCAAGCGGGCCTCGTTGGCCAGGTCGAGAGCGGAGAGGGCGGCGCGGAGGGCAGGGATGGAGGTGCTGCTGTTAAGGAGGCGGAGCTGGGCGCGGTGGAGGAGGGAGGCTAGGTGCGTTGGAGGCGAGTAGAGGTGGGCATCGTTGCGAAGAACGAACGATGGGAGGTCCGGTGCTGGAAGAGACGAGGCGGCGCAGCTGATTGAATGTGTAAGCTGAATGCTCGTATGTCTTTTGGGCAGTATCCAAGGTTGCTTACCGAGCCTTGAAACGCTCCCATCGCAGGGTCACGGGGGCATCCACGCTGACCAGGAGGAAGAACGGTCGTCTTAGTAATGCGTCGACGACCTCTTCGTCCCAGATGTCGGTCGTGACCCATCTTTCTTGCCATTTCTTGGTGACGAAATCGATGAGGCTCTGCACATCCGGAAAGGATGGCTCATTTTCCTCAGACGGTGGCGTATCAAGTGGCACATGATCATCGGCGGCTGATTTCTCAACAGCTGGCGTTGAAGCAGTCCTGGCAAGTCTTATGCGTTTGAAACCGTGCTCTTCTATTAAGTATGACGCTATGGACGATTTGCCAGAGCAAATACCTAGGTGGTTGTCAGGGCGTTGTCTAGTTGTAAGGGCAATATCGCGGGGATCGACGCGTGGAAGGAGGGCCAAAAAGACGCGTTTGACGTGTCGCGCTAGTTTATCTCCGAAAATAAGATATGAAGCATAGTGAAAACGCGTCTGATCTTCGTGATAATGGTCTCCGCATATCATAGCTCGAAAGGGAAGGGCTGCGTACAGGTTGATGAACCCCACCATGACGTCCTATGATGCATGAAACGTATAGAATTATGTCAAAATGAACTTATACATACCACCACAAACGCCAATAAGCATGGTGAGCGAAAGGCAGCACAAGTGAGGACAAAGAGAATTTTGGGCAATTAGTTTGGACAAGGTCAAGCTCTGGCGCGCAAGGCGGAAGCGAGAGGGCGTCGGCGGTCGGCGGCGGGACCCTGGGCGCACGGGCCGCAGCGTAGCTTCGGAACCCCTCCACGCGGGCAGTGGACGGCCGCTCAGCCTTACATCATCTGCCCATGCCTGCCAGCCAATGCTTGACCATCCACTGACGCCAATACCCGAGACAATCAGCCCGCTTGACGCAGGCACATGCGCGCGCGCGACATCCTGACCAGGCTCTGACGCATCGCTGCCTGCTACTTCTCCTAGAACGCGCCGCCTCGAAGCTACCTCGAGCTCTCCAAACCCCGCAACACCGTCATCATGGCCACCCTGCAGTTTGCGCCGTGGTCCTCCGACATCGAGCTATCGTTCTACGCGTCACTGGCTTCGCTGAAGATCAACCATGACAAGCTGGACGACAGCGCCCGCAAGATCCTGGGCCTGTACGAGATCAGGCCAACCGACGCTCCAGAGCGCTCATCGCGCATGCAGATCCTCGGCAACGCTCTCACCACCGACGAGTGAGTCTTTGCGCCTACGCCGTCTCTTCACTTACTGACTACCGCCGTTTTGTCTAGAACCACCGCTGGCTACTATCGCGCCGAGGGCATCTTCAAGAACGTCAACACTATCGAGGCATACAAGAATCTCGATCGCGCGCAGATCATCGAACGCGCCGGCCGCATCGTAAGTCGCCCTCTTTTCAGCCTTGCGCGCATGAAGGAACCTTGCTCTGAGTGAATGCTACGCAGATATGGGACGCCATCAACGACGGCACCATCTACTCCTGCCCCTCACTCCTCGCCTCCTTTTCCGCCATATCCTTTGCCGACCTGAAGAAGTATAAATTCACCTATCATTTCGCATTTCCTGCAATCCACTCCGACCCGCCGTGGAAGTCGTCTGGCTCGCTTCCCAAGCTCAGCCCGGCAGAAACTACCGGCCTCGTGGATGCGGTACAGACGTGGAGGTACAGTGTCGACTCTCGGCAGCATGGCTTCTTCCTAGCCAAGAGAGTGAGGCACGTATCCAGCCATAGTGGAGGTGGCGAGGCAGATGAGCGTCCAAAGACTCCGCAGACGCCCGGACTTTTGGAGGAGTATGGTTACACTTGGACCATCGGATCGCTGGCCGCCCACGAACAGGGCTTCTTCAATAATGCGGATTTGAAGGATCGCTTCGTCTGTTTCGCAGACCCATCGACATACGAGAGTAACCCGGGCTGGATGCTGCGCAATCTGCTTATTCTCATTCGTCAGCGGTGGAAGCTCAACGAGGTCCAGATTCTGTGTTATCGCGACACTCACCGAACTCGCGACACATCCAGGAGTATCATCTTGAACCTCAAGTCGCAGAAGCCAGAGGGCGTAGAAGTTGACACTTCCCTCAATACATCTTTGGAGACAGCATCCCGGCCTAGAAGCCCAAAGATGCCGAAAGTCACTGGATGGGAACGAAATGAGCAAGGAAAATTGACGAGCAGATTGGTCGACCTCTCCGCGTACATGGACCCAACGCGCCTCGCGGACCAGGCCGTTGATCTAAATCTCAAATTGATAAAGTGGCGCATAGCCCCAGGAATCGATCTGGATGTCGTCAAGAATACGAAGTGCTTACTGCTAGGCGCTGGTACGTTGGGCTCCTACGTGTCGCGTAACTTAATGGGCTGGGGCGTGCGGAAAATTACCTTCGTGGATAACGCCACTGTCAGCTTCTCGAATCCTGTTAGGCAGCCGCTCTTCGATTTCAAGGATTGCCTCGAGGGCGGCGCAAAGAAGGCATGGCGTGCTGCCGAAGCATTGCAGGAAATATACCCGGGTGTCGATGCGCAAGGACATGTGATGTCTGTTCCAATGGCAGGTCATCCCATCCTCGATGAAAAGAAGACGAAAGAAGAATTCGAGACATTGAAGAAGTTGATTGATGAGCATGATGCCATCTTCCTTCTTCTGGACACTCGGGAGAGCAGATGGCTGCCAACGTTGATGGGCAAAGCTGCGGGCAAGATCGTAATGAACGCGGCGCTCGGTTTCGACACATTCGTCGTGATGAGGCACGGATTGAAGCCTGGCGGCCCTGGGGAAGAAGAGATGGGCTGTTATTTCTGCAATGACGTGGTCGCGCCTGCCGACGTAAGTTCTGAGTCACCACCATCATGACTGTTGATCAAAGCTCGGACTAATGTCACAAACCCCCACAGTCCCTCAAGGATGCCACCCTCGACCAGCAATGCACAGTAACCCGCCCCGGTATCGCTCCTATCGCCTCGGCTATGCTCGTCGAGCTCCTCGTCAGCATTCTTCAACACCCTCTCCGCGCCCATGCGCCTGCTCCGGCCACTCCATCCACCAACCCTGCAGAAGTTGACCCTAAGGCCTCCTCCTCTTCTTCCGCTAAACCCGCCTTTGAACATCCTCTCGGCCTGGTACCACACCAGATTCGTGGCTTCCTCTCTTCGTTCAGTAACCTGTCTATCCGCGGCCAGCCCTACGACTGTTGTAGTGCTTGTAGCGACCGCATTGTCGAGCGCTACCGCACCGAGGGCTGGGATTTCGTGAAGCGCGCTTTGAACGAAAAGGGTTGGGTTGAGGAGGTAAGCGGACTAAAGGAGGTACAGCGCAGGGCGGAGGAAATGGCTGAGGATGTGGAGTGGGATGATGAGGATGAGGATGATGGGAGTGGTGAGGGAGAGCTTTTGTAACATGATAGATAGGCCGGGGGAGTAGGGTAAAAGGCACGTTTGGTTTCAAGAACGCGTTGGATATCCAGCGGCGTGAAATGGTGCGCTATTGTTGCGCCACCTGTGCGCCGCAGGCGTATTTCGGAGTCCTCGGAGCAGTGTTTCTTTTTCAGCAACAAGAAGAACGGCGGGTGGTAATGGAAACAAGTTCTTTGTGCTTAGTCATTTCAGCTATTGAGGCTCAATGCCATTTCTACTTGACAGTGCTAGATCCCCGTCTCTGTATCACTTATCTTCCCGTCTCCATAAATGGTCATACATGATCCAACATATAATGACTATAATTGTGTGATAAGGCTCGTGGAGATTGTCATTACTCGTGCTGGGAATGATGGTGCTGCTCGGCGTTGGCAAGTTCGTGGACGTAATCTCTTCGGGGTATATATTGAAATTCAGCAAACGCATTCAGTAATCGTCACGATCCGAAGACTAATCTCGGGATGTAGTGGTTACTGCATCTTGCTCCTGAGATACAAACTTCTGCCTCTAGTGGGGTTATGGAGGCCATCTGGACGGTGAGGACTTGCCTCATTGGAGGAAACCCCCTATTTGCCCTCAAGGCATTGGATTCGAGCCGTCTATAGGCTCACAGCAATCACTTCTGCTTTGGTCGTTAACGCTTAGCACGCAATATCCTGCTCAAAGGGAGTCATGGCCATGTGAAAGACTATACAAAACAGCTGTTGGCCAATCGCCCACTCGCAACCTCTTTCTTACCCACTCATAGCACCAGTCTCTTAGCTGCATATAAATCAACATCAACCGCCGACCTTATACCAGAACACTATCATTACACTACACGCCTGCTCACCTCACTTACCATTGAATCTCTACCACCGGAAAAGCAAAACAACATCATCCGACAAGTCACAGGACCTCAACCCCCACCATGTCCGCCGCCGAATCCGAACCCGTTCCCCACCCTCTCGCCGACGCGACCCTCACCCAAGACCTGACGACCCTCATCCAGCAGAGCATCCACTACGCGCAGCTGAAGAAAGGCGCCAACGAGGCGACGCGCGCGGTCAAGCGCGGCACGGCCGAGCTGGCCGTGCTGGCGGCGGACACGGCGCCGCTGGCGCTGCTGGCGCACGTGCCCGAGCTGTGCGAGCAGATGAACGTGCCGTACGTGTACGTGGGATCGAAGACGGCGCTGGGGCGCGCGTGCGGGGTGGGCCGGCCGATCGTCGCGGCGGTGGTGGTGGTGGTGACGAGGGAGGAGTCGGAGCTGATGGGGATGGTCAGGGAGGTCAGGGAGAGGGTTGAGAGGTTGATGATTTGAGGGGTTGGAGTTGAAAGGTGCTTTTTGGGCCTTTTGGGGCGTGGAGTTGGTGTTGGATTGGGACATTCTTTAGAGCATATCTGGACAGGACAGGTTGGGCTCTGAAGGAAAATAAAATTATGCAATTGCAAAGCCATACGCGGAAGGGCGCATGGCTGGTATATCCACCATTGCCAGGGAAAATCGGAGCCCAAATCCTTGGTTTTTATCCTTCTCCCTCCCTAGCAACCTTGTTCCATTATGTGCCTCTTGTCTTCCATCTACTGACTTTAGTTCTCTTCTTTCAAGCTTCCTCTACCTTTGCCTTTTTCTCTACAGCCTCCTCTTCTGGTGCCTCAGACTTGCGCTTCGTACCTGCTGACGCGGAGGACGCTTCAAGGCCGTTCTCCTTACCTGCATCAGCTGCACCGATGGAAGAGCCGGCTGTAGCTGTGGGAGCTGGCTTCTTCCTCTTGACGAGACCGGAAATATCGCTTGCCGCCTCGATCTTCTTCTTCTGCTCCGCGCGTTCCTCAGCAGGGGCCTGGCCAAGCAGTTCACCCAGAATGCCAGAGAGGGGGTTGGATGGGTCAGGAGCACCGGCTGGATTGGACGGTGCAGAGAGGGAAATTGCCGGACCGCGGAGGTCATTGAGCTGGGTCAACGGTTAGCACGGTTGATGTTAAAATGCGGTAGTATTGGTAAACTTACCCGTTGCTCCATATCTTCGACCATCTCCTTTACTTCTTCGATCTGCTTCTTGGCGTCCTCGACCTTGTCTGCCTCTAGGGAAGAAAGTGCAGCCTCTTCCTTATCTACACGCAGGCGGCAAGACTCGATAGCCTTCTCCATCTCCGCTGCGGCTTCTGCGCGCATATCTTCGTCGACCTTGGCTTCTTCAGGGTTGACCTTGCCACCTATTGAACCTATTAGAATGTAATTTGACACAGCTGGACTTGCGATTTTTCGGCCTGCAACATACCAGATGCCTCCGCCTGAGCCTGGGCTTCGCGGACCTTAGTCATAGACTGAAATTCCAAGGCCAAAGAAAGCTTGTAGTGAGCCTCCGCAATTAGAGAAGACTCCTTAGGCAGGTATTTCTCCTTCAGCTCCAGCGAAGCGCGGAAGTCTGACACGGCGTCTACAAAGTTTTCGTTCTCCAGACCGATCTCAGCTTGCAAGTCGTGGGTATCCGCCAGCTTTTCCATCACCTTGCGCTCCTCAGGATCCAACTCCTTTGCCGGGGCCTTACCCTTGCCGCTCGCTGACGTATCCCGTGTGGAGTTCTGAAGCGCCTCGAGCTGTCGCGACAACAGCACACGGGCGACATCAAGGATTTCATACGCGGTCGCAAGGTCATCTTCCGGATCATCTTCAGCCTCCTCCTCACCACCTTCTTCCTCGTCCGAGTCCGTATCCCAGTTCTCGTCACCAACAATCTGGAAGAATGGCTTGTTCTCGACGCTGGGCTCCTTCGCCTCGGGCTTGACTTTGTCCTTCTCCTCCACGGCAGCTTCAACGACTTCTCCAGCCAGCTTCTCCTCTTTGCTCGGCAGCGCGTCGACGGCAGCCTTGCTCTTCTGATCATCCTTCTTCGGCTTCTTCGCTGGTTTCTCTTCGCCGGCGACGCGGCCGCCTAGGACGTCACTTTTGGCAATAGCGACCTTGTAAAGACAGCGACCGTAGCGGAACAGCAGGTCGGCATTCTCGGGAGCCATCTCGCCATTGAGCTGTTCCTGCACCTGTGCAGCTTCCGAGTAGATGTCTGCAGCGCCATTATAGTTCTTGAGCGAGTACTGCAAGTTCGCGGCGGCGATCAGCTCCTCTAGCTTGCTCGGGCTGGGTTCTTCAGGAATAGCTTCGGTCGACATGATGTTTCGATCTTTGACGTGGTGCGCAGAGTCGATCAAAGTGACAGGGTAAGTTCCGTCGTGGACGGCTTCGAAGATGTTGTGAGTGCAAGTCGTGGTGAGCGGCGCAGAGCAGTGTGTCGAGCTTTGCGCGGGTGTTTGTCGCGGGCGCGCGGAAATGTTGCGACGGCCAAGGCCGCGTTGTGACGCGTTTTCGCGCGACGCGTCTCCCCAGCGCTCTCTTCCACCAGCGCGTCGCTCCACCATATGTCTCCACCACCGATTTCACCATAATGGCCTCCATCAGCCGCCGTGCCGTCGAGCCCGCTTCGGATCCCGTTCCATCTTCCTCGCCGGCATTTGCGACTCCGCCCGTGAATCCTGCGCGCCCGCTACGCACCGCACCTATTCCTGCGCCGCCGGCGCTCAAGCCGACGGTTCTGCCTATCATCCTCCCGCCGGCGACGCTGCGGCCACTTGCGTTCAGGACGTTCACGAAGAAGCATAACCTTACCCTGACTTCGCCTGCGCTCGCGGCTCTCGCAACATTTATCGGTCGGCATTGTGGCTCAGGATGGCGGGAAGAGGGTCTTGCCGAGCGGGTGTTGGAGGAGGTCGCCAGAGCGTGGAAGAAGGGCGGTGGTCAGGTCATCGTTGATGGAGACGGCCCTCTACTCAAGAACATCTTGAAGACATTAGAGGGATGTATGAGTGGGGGCCGCGTGGTTCAAGTAAAGCATCCGTCCCTGTCGAGGGACACTAGCTTCAAGTTCGGAGAAAAAGATGCTGTCAATGGCCGCCCAGCGCTTCTGGAAAAGCAGGAAAGCTTTGGTCTGAGTAACCTTAATGTCACTGATGACGATGAAGATGACGGGAGCAAGGATCCGAGAGACTGGCTCAAGGTCATCGGAGGCTTTGAACAGCCAAAGATGGTGTACAATGTCACTAAAAGGCATTTTGAAAGGTCGGTTTTCCAGGAAGCTTGTCACGTAAGACAATTTTGCTAAGTTGAAAAACAGGTCAACATCGAAACCAACCCTCTTCCCGAACCCAGCCCTCAAGACGGAGATGTTCCGTCAACGATACCATATAATCCACCAACGCCTCCTCCGTAATGAAGCCTTCCAGACACCTATCTTCGCCGGAAATAGGCCTTCGATCCAACGTAGCGCCTCTGTGACAGCTTCCTCCATAAATAAAATCACTCCCATTTCCAACCTCCTCGGCAGACATGGGTCCAATCACCTTTTGCTAGGACTTCTCACAATATCGCCAACAGGCACACTCGCGTTATCAGACTTGACCGGAAGCATCGCACTGGATGTGACTCATGCGAAACCCCTCCCTGAGAACGGTGTTTGGTTCTCTCCAGGAATGATCGTGCTTGTCGACGGCACATACGAGGAAGACTACGGGAACCCACACGCTGGGTCCGCTGCTTCGCTTGGTGCAACTGGCGGCATTGGAGGAACTATCGGTGGAAAATTCATTGGCTTCTCCATTGGCCATCCTCCTCCTGAGAAGCGGTCTCTTACCTTGGGAACGCCCAATTCTGGAGCAGCCACAGATACCAGTAGTGGTGTCGCTGGCCCTGCATTCGGTTGGACGGATTTCCTGGGAACGGGTTCCGAGAGAGCAACAGGCGCACGAATGCGCAGGATAGAGAACAGACTTCTCAGCCCAGATTCTCACGCACACCGGCAGACTAAGATTGCAATTGCTGCAGACCTCAACCTCGACAACCCACAATCCTTTACCGCTCTCCGCACACTCCTCTCTACCTACTCCGCCCTTCCTATTCCGGACTTCCCCCTGGCGATTGTTCTAATGGGTAATTTCGTCAGCTCTGCTACTATGGCTGGTGTTCCCGGCCAGGGCAGCATCGAGTACAAAGAACATTTCAACGCGCTCGCATCCGTTCTCTCCGACTTTCCCGAACTTATTGCACGAACAACGCTAGTGTTTGTTCCTGGAGACAATGACGCTTGGCCATCAGCCTTCTCGGCCGGCGCAGCTGTGCCTCTGCCAAGGAAGGGGGTGCCGGAAATATTTACCAGCCGGATAAAGCGCGTTGTTCAGGAGGCGAATAGGGAGGTCGGCGGAGCAGGAAAACGGAAAGAGGGCGAGGCGATATGGACGACAAACCCAAGCCGCCTGACTTGGTTCGGCGTGCAGGGCGAAATGGTGCTCTTTAGGGACGACGTCACGGGGCGGCTCCGACGCACCGCCATCCGTTTCAAGAAGCCGGGCGCCGACGATGAGGATGAGGAGGAGATGGATCTAGAGGATCTTCGCCACGACGACCGCGAGGCAACGGTGGCGTCGGTCATGGAGCAGCCGGATGGCGATGGCGCCGGCGAAACGGCTATGGATGTCGACCAGCAGCCCCAGAAATCGGGACCGCAGCAGGATGGGGAACAGCAACTGGACCCTGACACCGTAACGGCGCGGGCCCTGACCCGCACGCTACTGGACCAGACCCATCTCTCGCCATTCCCACTACACGTGCGGCCTGTGCATTGGGATTACGCGCATGTACTAGGGCTGTACCCGCTGCCAACGGCGCTGGTGGTGGCGGATAAGGATGCCCCAGCTTTCGCGCTGAAGTATCAGGGATGCGCAGTGATGAACCCGGGGAGGATCGTGGATGGGAGAAGAGGGGATAAGGCAAGGTGGGTGGAGTTTGACGTCAGAGAAGGGCGGGGTGTTGTTCGAGTAGAGGGTTAGCTGTCATTCTCAAGTCTTCTAATGATTTGGCATAAGAAAAAGTTCAAGTGTCCGGCCCGGGCGGTCAAGTGGAGTTCTAGCGGCCGTCGCATTTCTAAGTGGCCTACCCTATTCTTCGATCCTTTTCTGACTCATTTCTTGTGCTCATATCTTGCTCCACGACATTGAGCCATTACGCGGAACTCCACATCAGACATGCACGCGATCAAGCTCGCGTCGATCATGAGGGTGGATCTGCCCGAGGCCCGGAACGCGGTGACGCTGTTCCCGTCCGCCGAAGGGTTCAAAGCCACCAAATACCCGACGAGGCGGCATACATAGTAATCATCAGATGGACAACTGACTGCAATTGACCACTCGAAGCGCCTAAACAAAGTCACAGACAGAAGCACAAATTTAGCTTCTTCTCGTAAAACTCGCTTGATGGAACAACTTCTTCTAGAGCAAGCCACAATTACGAGCAGCGGCAACGGAGCCGTCATCCCGGCATCGGCAGTTGGGTGCTTGGCATTGGCAAGGAAAGGCTTTTGCAAAGTTTGGCGATCCCGGCCGTCACACCACCACATCCCGCACGCTTATGCGGCTAAAAGACTCGAACCGCAAGAATTTTTCTCCAATCACGCCCTGTCGGCGAGCTCCTTCGTACGGCCCAGCCCTACCCGCTCGACTCCCGCTGGACAAGCCCTGAGAAGCTGACGGATGAGGCAAGCTGATCACGACAGATCTCCAGCCGCCGTTACCTGCCGCTATTCCACCGCGGCCATGCAGTCAATGCCCAGACGCCATCCACCGAATTGATGGCGCTAAAAGAGATGGACGGGGCTAGGGCCGCGGTTGACGCGTAGCTCGCCACCTCGGGCCGGGTTTAATTCTTTCGGCGTCGGCTGAAGCGGCTCTCGCGAGGCAACACCAAGCTTTCGACAAGCCCGCCACGCCTAGAGCCAGACAGGTACGCAATCGCATCACGAATAATATCGGCGGGGGAACGGACGGCGCCCAGCACCAGCGGGAGCATGAGCCGGAAGCGTGCATGCACCGACCAGAAGCCTGCGCCGGCGCCGCTTAATAGACGACAATCCGCGGGGCGTCTGCCGGAGCCGTGCGAGCTTTGCCTCCCAAAAGAGATTTCCGACCCACTGGTCTTACATGAGAAAAACCTTCCAGCGCTACGACCACGAGCGGTTCCCGACGGCTGACACGGCTCAATTTTTCGCGATGATGGAGGGGTCTAGTCACCAGCAGGTTTTTACTCATAGGGCTCGTGTCCTCGCCATTGTAGCTTTAACTTGCCGTTAGCTGTCAAGGCCCGTTCAACTCCCATCTTCTTCTCTCCTGCCTCGCGACCTCCTGCCGTTAGCGGTTTCCATTACCACACCACTCACGTGTTTCGCGTTTGGGTCCATCCTATTACCTACTCGCTCTCCCTTACTGGCTAGTCGAACACCGCCGACATGGAACGCCAGGACGAGAAGGCGGTCGACGCCATCAGTCCCAGCGCGGAGCCCAAGAAGACGACCGCTGAGGGTGGGGCCAAGGAGATGCCCGGCAGCGAAGGGTCGTCGATGGATCTGGAAAAGCAGCTCGTGGCCCAGGAGAACCTGAAGAGGAACCTGAAGAGCCGTCACCTGCAGATGATTGCCATTGGTGCGCACCGCTCCTGAGAACCATGCGCCCATCCTCCGCAAAACACTAAGATCTCTCTCTCTCTCTCTCTCCACAGGTGGCACCATCGGCACAGGCTTGTTCATTGGTAGCGGAGAGGCCATCGCGGAGGCCGGTCCAGCTGGTGCCCTCATCGCTTATGCGTTCGTCGGTTCCATCGTCTATTCCGTGATGGTCTGTCTGGCCGAAATGGCCACGTACATTCCTGTCTCGGGTGCTTTCTGCCAGTATGCGGCGCGATTCGTGGATCCCAGTCTCGGTTTCAGCATGGGCTGGATCTACTGGTTTTCGTGGAGCATCACTTATGCGCTTGAGCTCACGGCATCTGCTTTGGTGATTAAGTACTGGGACGACAGCGTTTCCATCGCTGTTTACATCGCCATCTTCTGGGCCGTGATAAGCGCCATCAACTTCCTGCCCGTCAAGTTCTACGGCGAGCTTGAGTTCTGGTTCGCGGGCATCAAGGTGTTGACCGTGATTGGCTGTACGTGGTCCATGCGTTTGATGTCACCAGATACTTTTACTGATGAGGGGCACAGTTGTGATCTTCGCCATCTGCGTTGACGCGGGCGTCGGCAAGAATGGCTACCTGGGGTTCCATACCTGGAGCGAGCCCGGCGCTTTTGCCCCATACCTGCTGGAGTCCAAGGGCGCAACTGCCAAGTTCGTCGGATTCTGGGCTGTCCTCATCCAAGCCGGCTTTACCTACCAGGGTACTGAACTGGTTGGTATCGGTGCCGGTGAGACGGCTAACCCTCGCAAGACGGTGCCCAGCGCCATCCGCAACACCTTCTGGATGATCCTCCTGTTCTTCCTCGCCATCATCTTCTTCGTCGGCCTGATCGTTCCCTACGACAACCCGCAGCTGATGCTCGGTGGTGACGACGCTTCGTCCTCCCCGCTGGTCATCGCTGCCAAGCTCGCCGGCATCCCGGTCATCCCCGGTCTGATCAACGGCGTTCTCCTGACGACGGTCCTCTCCGCCGCCAATGCCAACGTGTACTCGGGCTCACGCATGATCGTCGGTCTCGCCGACGCCGGATGCGCACCCAAGTTCTTCTCCAAGACGACCAAGGGCGGTGTGCCGTACTTCAGCGTGGCCCTCACCGCGGCCATCGGCCTTCTCGCGTTCATGAACCTGTCCAGCAGCGGCGGCGAGGTGTTCGACTGGTTCATGAACATCTCGGGCGTGGCCGGCTTCATCTCGTGGGGCTGCATCAACCTGTGCCAGATCCGCTTCATGCGCATCCTCAAGGTGCGCGGTATCGGGCGCGAGTCGCTGCCCTACATCGGCCGGTGGCAGCCGTGGCTGGCCTACTACGGCCTCTTCTTCAACGTCCTGATCATCTTGACCCAGGGCTTCACCGCCTTCATTCCGTGGAGCGTCAGCGAGTTCTTCGTCGCGTATATCAGCTTGATCCTTTTCGTCGTCATGTACATCGGCCACAAGATCGTGTTCAAGACGAAGATCGTCGATCCGATGGAGGCGGATATCGACACCGGTCGTTTGCCGGCCGAGACGGAGGTGTGGGAGGAGAGTAACGACAATTTCTTTGCGAAGCTGAGGTGCAAGTTCCGAAGGCAATGAAGTCCCGGTTGCCAAAAGGGTCTTTTGAGGGTTAATAGAGGGCGGGAATAATGTTGAGGTTCGAGGCGGGTAAAAAAAAAAGCACTAAAAGTCGGGTTAGCGTGCATGGTCAGCGATTCCGGGTTTTTCGATGTGTTTTTTATGTACGATTATATGTTTTTGGCATAAACGGTGGGCGTTCGATACGAAACGAAAAGATCAATGAATTGCAACAGCGTGGTGGCTCTTCATGTGCAATTGACGAACGGTGTTGGATGGTGGAGAGGAGATATACTTCGCTCGATCAGCCGAAACCACGACCAATCTCAATGTATTTGGCAAATCTCAACCGGATAACGTAGAGATGCGTGGGAGGCCTTGGTGACATGATTGTGAATGTTGGCTGAACACATGCTCAAAAAGTTATCGTTGGTGCCTCAGGCTGCGATGTCCTGGAATGTCCTGGAGTGTCCTGAGGGGGTCCTGGAGCATGCATGCTCGGGACACCTGCACAAGCTGGGACGCGCCAATGAGAGTGTTTCGCGATTATTTCCGAGTCAAAGATGTTATGATGACTATAGAAGAGTTCCGAGGATCCCAGCACGTCTCGATTTTATCATACCTCCTCGCCAAGTAAAGGACTTGACGTGAAATGGTAGGCATAGGGAAAACACAGTATTTTGCGACGTTCGAAGTTGTTTGACGATAGCACTATACCGCTTTCGACCGCCAGCAGCTCTTCACGTGGGGCACCAGGCCAGGGTTCACCGCCATGTGATTGGCCGTCCGAGCTCCCCCGGTCGTTTCGCTGTTTTCTCTCCAATAATTCCCAAGGGGAAAAAAAAGCTTCCCGCAACCGCAACAAACACCTCCCACCAAAATCACCAGTTCCAACCAGCGCTCTCCCCAAACGCTGGGACGGGGGAGACGAAACGTAACGAAGATGTTCGACACCATCTGCAACCTGCCCCTCAGCTCCGACCTCTTCGCGCAGGCCATCCACCCGCGCGAGCCGCTCGTCGCCGTCGGCCTGTCGAGCGGCCACGTCCAGACCTTCCGCCTGCCGCCCGTGGCCGCCTCCGACGAGGACGACAGCTCGATCGAGGATGCGGCGACCGCGAGCGAGAACGGCTTCGGCCAGATCGAGAGCGCGTGGCGCACGCGCCGGCACAAGGGCAGCTGCCGGACGCTGGGATACAGCGTCGACGGCGAGGCGCTGTACTCGGCCGGCACGGACGGCCTGGTGAAGGCGGCGGATGCGGAGACGGGCGTCGTGGTCAGCAAGATCCACGTGCCGCGGGTCGGGTACGTGTCCTCGAGCTTTCTCCAAATCCCCGGCGTCAATTTGACCTCCCCCATTGCAAACACCGCTCGACGCCGCCGCCGCCGATCGAAACCCGCATTTTCCCTTTTTCTCTTTTGTTTTGTTCCAAGAGCTTGGCTGACGCCCGACGGCCCCGGGCCAACAGCAGCAACCTCGCCATCGACGCCCCCTCGCTCCTGCACGTCCTCTCGCCGCAAACCCTCCTGCTCGCGACCGACTCCAGCGCGCTGCACCTGTTCGACCTGCGCGCCGCCGACCACGCCTTCCCGTCGCTCCGCGCCGCGGCGACGCACCACCCGCACGACGACTACATCTCGTCGCTGACGCCGCTGCCGCCCTCGGCCGCCAGCACCAGCGGCTTCAGCAAGCAGTGGGTCACGACCGGCGGCTCGACGCTCGCGGTGACGGACCTGCGCCGCGGCGTGCTCGTGCGCAGCGAGGACCAGGAGGAGGAGCTGCTGTCGAGCCTGCACGTCGGCGGGCTGGGCAAGAAGGGCACGAGCGTCGGCGAGAAGATCCTCGTCGGCGGCAGCGGCGGCGTGCTCACGCTGTGGGAGCGCGGCGTGTGGGACGACCAGGACGAGCGGATCACGGTCGACAGGGGGGCCGCCCCCGCCGCCGGCGGCGGCGGTGGGGAGAGCCTGGACGCGCTGGCGCTCGTGCCGGAGGGCGTGGGGCCGAGGGGCAGGACGGTTGCGGTCGGGTTGGGGAACGGGCTGGTGCGGTTCGTGCGCGTCGGGCAGAACAGGGTCGTGGGCGAGGTCAGTCACGACGAGACCGGCGAGAGCGTCGTGGCGCTCGGGTTTGATGTCGGGGGCAGGTTGATCACGGGGGGCGGGCAGGTGGTCAAGGTGTGGCATGAGAAGATTTATGGTGAGGATGATGAGGGGGAGGAAGAGGATGCGGTGGAGGGCGCGAAGAGGCCGCTGGGTAGCGATGATGAGGATGATAGTGGGGACAGCGAGGCGGATAGCAGTGACGAGGAGGGTGGAGGCAGGAAACGGCGGAAGAAGAGGAAGAGGGCAAAGGGGAAGGACAAGAGCGGTGGCAAGCCTGTGGTGCAAAAATTCAAGGGCTTGGATTAAGGGAGGAAGGAACTAAAGTAACGAGGAAAAAGTGGCTGGGCGGGTATGATGGAGCGAGTTGAGGCGCTGGAGGCCTTTTCTCTCTCTGCTGTGGAAAAGAAAAAAAAAAGAAATGGATATACCCCTGAGTAAGGCAATTGATTGCGTTTGGTTGGACTCTCAGGCTTTCCGGATTGATTTGTGAAAGCGTCACGTGTATCGTGTAGACAGGATCGAACATCGTTAGAGGTTTGAGACCCAATCGCTTTGGGGGACTCGGAGATGCAGAGTAAGACGAAGATACATGTGCTCACTGTCGCAGGATAGTGGGCGGCAGAGAAAAAATACTGTTTGAGCTAAAATCACCTTTAGAGCGGAGTAGGATACACGTTTGCATGAAGAGCCGAAGTGGTCATTTTGACGTAGATGCCGTCACTCTTATCCGACAGTCACTTCCAGACTGTTTCAGCTGCCCATGGACCACTATGCACGAGAGTTCACACTGCGACACTTTTTCCGCACCCTCCCAACTTCCCTATACACCGTAGCAATAACATTCACCTCATGTCCGTATATGAAAGGTGGTTTCGAAATCGCTGCCGACGGCGTTACCTCAGCCCTATGGAGTGGCTTGGATACCATGGTAGATTCGAAGGATGTAATGACGAATTAGAAGAGAAAAGCTTGAAGATACGAGGGGAAGAGAGGCAGGAGAAAATCGATCTCAGAACGTTCACGTCAGGGAGAAGAAATTGCGAGCAAAAGATGAGAAGGTGATCCTCGTTTAAGAGAGTGAGGATGAATGGCAGAGCATGGAGGGGAATGGCTGGGGGTTCAACGGCTATCATCGGTGGAGCAGGTGAGGCTTCGTAGATTATTTCTCAAATCGTGTTCCCCATCTTACATGGCAACCATAGCACCGTCGCGCACCGCTGTAACGGCCTCTCTCCACTCCAGCACCTATTTTACTGGGCCTGATAGGTTCACGCCATTGACGGCGAGTTGCTGAACGTGCGATGCCAGGTTGCCGTGCCTTTAAATCATGCTTCTATTAATATCAATAGCAAACACGTCGATTCAAGTTTGTACGGGCTTAGTAGCTTTTACTAAGAAGACTCTTTTAGTCTTAATAGTAAGCTTCTTTAGTTTATTAGCTAAGGCTTTAATCTTATTATTAGTAGATATCTTTACCGGCGAAGTAGAAGACGAACTAGTTTCTTTTTAGCTATTTTCGGCTTCACTTTCTTTCTAAGGATATCTAGAGAAGTAAGATTAACTAACCGATTCTTATCTAGTAGCTTCCTGTAAGCGTATGAACGTTTGGCTACTGCCAGCCCAGTGGCTGCGTGGGCTCAGATTCGCCGCCGGCGTGGACGCATCTTCATGTATATTCTATTACGATGGAAATTAAACCATCCCAATTAGCGCTTCGTCTTGGAAAATAGTCCTGGTTCTTCACTCCACTGGCCAGTGATGTAGACAAAAGCCGGTTATACGTGAAGACATCTTTTGCGGTCTCAAATGCTACTGCCTTTGCTCCGCACGAGGGCTCTTCACCAGTTGCATAATATCTGTGTAAAACTTTATAACAAATTACGTATGAGATTTTATGTACAAGATAACCGTTCAAGCCTTTGAGCTAGCTATGGAGCTGTATTATAGTTCATAGCACTAATGATGGCATTGGGCAGCACTTACTCTTCCCCATACATGGTTCTTCTAGACGGTACTTTTGACAATATAGCGGATTTCACCTTACAAGCTGGTCTACTCAGTTCAAATAATACACCTTGATGATGCCGGACAACAGTAAAAGCAAACAACTCGCACAGTACTTTGAACTGAACGATGCCGTACGCCACGAATGTCGTACGGTGCACTCCGCGGTAAGGGAAAGGCATCACATTCGAACCTCGAGGAATCCCCCCTGACCACCATTTCAACGGAAAAAAAAGAAAAAAGCAAAGCAGGTTTCTGGTCTGCTACCAGATAAGAGCAGTTAAACGAGTTCGAAAGAGGAGAGGCACTCCGTCGCAAGTACAACGCTCTCCAAACCTCTTACTACTCCTCCCTCTCCAAGCAACATTTAAATCGTACAGCCACACACCCGCGCCTACCATACCAGCCCCCACGAGACCGCCCATCACGACGCATCGTATTCGTATCCGCGCCCGCAAACATCATCGCTCCTAACCAATCACGCCGCCCCGCCCAGCTGATCGCCGCCGCAGCCGCGGCTCGGCAGAAAAGGCTTGCGTGCGGATTGACGCCCCGCGAAAGGAGAAAAAAAAAAAAAAGCCATCGGCCCACCGGGTATGCCGGAAGCCCGGTAGCGCGGGCGCCGCCACGGGCGGAGCGCCACGAGGTGACGGCCGGGCGACGGGCTCGGCATGGGGACGCGGCGGGTGGGTGGGATGGCCGGGGGCCCGGTTAAATTGGTCGTAGGGCTAAGGGGATGAGCGGGTGCATTCGTCGTTCAGGGCGGTGCGGTCATTTATCTGGGGACTCTTGGATATCTGGTAACTTTGCGAGGGGCATCGGTTGGAGGGGGTTGATGGAAAGGATCGGTTTCTGTCCACGGTGGGGGAGCTAACCTAAGCACGGTGTTGAAGAGAGATTCTCCCAGGTGCATTGTTTCCGATGGGGCTTTCATGCTTACATATGTAACGAAGATCTACAAACACCGAGTCGCCTGTTGGCTCTGTTGGATCCAGGACAGCCTGTGTGCTTGAAACTGCAGTTGTCCGAGCATGAATGTTGATCTTACTATAGAATTACTTTCAATTCATTAAATACAGAATACAACGACCGAACCCTCCGCATTAATCACATGCCCACTCGACCTCCTTCAAAAACATCAAGCTTGAAAGGATGCCGCCCTACGAGACCTCAGTCTTCTCGGGCAGGACCTCGTGCTTCTCGGCATGGCCGACCGAGCCGCCGCGCACGATATCCTCCAGCCCGACCTCGCGGTTGACCTCCCTCATGCGCTCCTTGTCCGCCTCCGCGGTGCCCTCGCTGCCAAACAGGATGTCCATCTCCTCGAGCGTCAGGTTCTTCGTCTCCGGGACGACAAGCCAGATGCTTCACAGAGTCAGCCGCAACGATCCACAAGCGCCACACGAGCGTTTCAAGAGAGGAAAAGAAAAAGAAAAAAAAAAAAAAACTTACAAAGCAGCGCCGCCGAAGGTCAGCAGCCCGAAGAAGATGTAGGTCCCGTACGTCATGCCTGTCAGCATGTCGGGCGTGACCTGGCCGACGATGAAGTTGTTCATCCACTGGCCATCACCCCGTCAGCCCGTGCGCTTTCCCTGCAACTGCGCGGGATCATGGGATATACGTACGTTCGAGCTCGCGCCCAGCGAGATGCCGTACGGGCGGTTCGACAGCGGCCACACCTCGGCGATGAGGATCCAGGCGCAGGGGCCCCACGAGTAGCCGAAGTGGATGACGAAGAGCCAGACCATGACGACGGCGGCCCAGCCCGCGTCGCGGTGCGTCTCCCACTGGTACTGGTTCTTGGCGACGATGACGGCCTGTTGGGGGTGGGAGGGGAAACGAAGTGGTTAACGGATGCCTTTTTGGGGAGGGGGCCGAAGGATTGGAGAAGGAAGGGGAGGGGGGCAGAGCAGCATACGATGATGATGTGGCACGTGGCCATGCCGATGGCGCCGACGATGAGCACGGGCTTGCGGCCCAGCTTGTCGACGTACATGACGGCCGGGATGGTGGCGATGAACATGACGATGCCGACGACGCCGGTGGCCAGGAGCGAGACGGCGTTGGAGGACATGCCGAGCTTGTTGAAGATTTGGGGCGCGTAGTAGAGGATGGCGTTGATGCCTGTGCGAGAGGAGTTAGAGGGCGTGGTGTGGAGAGGCGCTGGCTTCGGTTGCTTACCGGTCCATTGTTGGAAGAACATTGTGACGGTTGCGACGATGACGCGGCGGAACATGGGCATGGACTTGAAGAGAGAGCCGATAGCAACCCATTGCCTTTGGAAGGATTCAGTGCGTGCTGTCAGGGATGAGGGTTTGTATGGACTCACAGCTTGAAGGTGTTCCAAGAGGTCGGCTCCGAGAGGTGAGGGAACTTCTCCGCAAGCGTCTTCTTCTCGAACAGCGACTGCGCTCTGATCTCGGCGTACTCGAGCTCAATGAGCTCGTGATCCTGGGAAAGACCGCGGAGGTTCGCCAGGACGGTGCGTGCTTCGGCGTCCCGCTCGTGGTGAACGAGCCAACGAGGAGAGAATGGCATAAAGACCATGCCGACGCCGAGCAGAACGGCGGGAACGAGCTGCAGGGAGAGGGGCAAGAGCCAGGCAGTCTTCGACTGAGTATCGCCGGTTCCACCAATGTAGTTGCATCCATAGTCGATCCAGAAGGAAACCATAATGCCTAGAGTGATGGAGAGCTGCTGCAGACCAACGAGGGCACCACGGACTTCAGGAGGAGCGATCTCGGCGTTGTACATGGGCACGATCATGGACAAGGAGCCGACACCCATTCCAGTGATGAAACGTCCACCGAGAATGGAGTGGTGTCCACCTCCAGCAGCAGCGGTGGTCTGGACGATAACGCCAATGATGAAGATGGCGACGTTAATCAGGATGGCGTACTTGCGGGAGAGGATCTCTGCGAGAAAGCCGCTGTAGAGTGTTCCAAACCAAGCCCCGAGCTCGAGAATACTGGTGAGCCAGCCCATGCGGGTGGAATTGTCATCGCCGGTCCAGTCGGGCATCGCTATGAAGTATTAGGTCGAAGTGTTCTTGAGAGGCAAGCCGCATCTGGTGTTTGAGCATCCTTACTTCTCTGGAACGAGTTCATTGTCAGGACGCCGCTGAAGACACCCTGATTGTAACCGTACAGCAGTCCTCCCAGACATGCAAAACAGGCGATTCCAAAGACCTTGATGTTCTTGATCAAAGCCAGCGGCCCAGCAGTGCCAGACAGCTCCTGGCGACGGGCCAGGGCGGCCGAGTCGAACTGCGAAGCTGCGCCGCCACCTGGAGCCATGATGGTAGCGGTGAGGACGACGCTCGGGTGTACTTTTCGGGGGAAAAGAGCTTCTGCTTCTTGTTCCTGAGAAGCACAGAAAGCGGGAGGGAGATAAAAACGAAAAGAAACGGCAGAGCTACCCCGGCAGCTGGGATTCGGGTCTGACACGCACTTTATACATGGTTGCAGGACCGGAGCCGTTCACCGGGGTGGCAGAGATGCAGGTGGTAGGAAATGCACCCCGGTCGCATTTCACGTGGCGGATAAAATGGACGGGTAAATTGGAGTCGAAGTTGGGGGAAAGGCTAAGACTGGGGGACGACCCGACCCCACCGCGAATGAAACGCGAGCAGGGGGCAGCGGCTCTTGTCATTCGCAGAGGGCGGCGCTGGAGGCTGATGCGGGGCTAAGGGCTTTTGCCGGAATCCTGCTGAGTCGTAGCTGTTGCTGTTGCTACACTGACGTTGTCGGGGATAGTCCGAATCGCCGAGACCCCCCACCGATGCTCGAATACTCCCCGCGGGGAACAAAACAGTCCGATATTTCCCCAAACGGTAACATCGACGTCGGGCCAACACTACGGGACCGAATGTGAGGGCTAACAAACAACTCTGCAAAGCTACATGGGAGGCAAAGAGACCGTTTTGCATGGGAGCATCATTCGATCTCTTCTTCACTATTGTCATATGGTCCATGCACACTTGATCGGCAATTCACTTGGGTATCTGGTCAATCAAGCCATTGGTTAATTGATGTAACCCAACACATGTTTTACTAGTCGTCCCCGCGATCCTGTCTTTCGAAAAGCAAGTCGCGAGTGTATCTGTTTGGGCAATCGCAAGACGCCAAACCCACCTCGGAAACTCGATCTGGTACCGACTATGAATACATCGATTGTTCCAAAAGCAATATCAACGCAGCAAAGATCCAATTCCAGAGCAACACGACACGGGAATACTTGGCGGAAGCACTAACGGTAACAGACAATCATCAAACCTCATCTTCTCAGAAAATATCTCCCCGCACCTTCGGCTGCTCTCTCTGGCTCTGGACTCGGCTCACCGCTCCTCACGTTCCTGTCTTCCAGAGCAAGCTTCACAGCAGCTGATTTCGCAACGACAGACTTCTTGGCCGCCGGCTTGGCCTCGCCCTCCTTCAACAACGTCAAAGCTGGTGGTGCGGGCTCGGGTCTAGATTCTCCGATGGGATCGCTCCTCACCTCAACGGTAACCGTCTTCTTGATGCCTTTGCATCTGACTTTGCTCCGGCGCTTTTCACCCTCATCAGACGTCTCAGAGCCGTCTTCAACTCTAGCTTTTTTGTCCGGGCGATAAGTCGAATCAGCCTCGCCGAACTTCCTCTTCTTTCCGCCCTTTTTCGTAACTAGGTCATCCTTCTCGAAAACAGCACTTTCCATCTCCGCATCCTCATCATCATCATCTTCAACGGTAGCAGGTCTGTACGACCTATCCTGGACAGCTTTACTCCTTGGCTTTGGCTTCTTCCTGGGCGCCGGCGACTCTGCGCTCTTCAATGGCGTCTCTGCAGGACAAATATGATCAGCATCGATACGAATCAGCACAAGGGTCGCGGTACCGCTACTCACCACCCACAACCTCCCCCAAGATACCTGAATCTCTCTTCCTCAACGGAGCCTCCGCAAAGGAGACCCTCTTCTTCTTTCTCGACACCGACGACTCCGCAGCAGCCGCCGCGCGTGCACGCCCATCCTCGCACTCCTTCCTCAACTGCTCATCCACCAAGAGCGCCGTCCTGAGCTCACTCCAAGCGTACTTCAACGCCGGGGCAGCGAGAATGTCGCCAAGCCACCTCTCCTCAATCTCGCAGACAGGCAGTCCAGACGCAACAGCGTCCCTCAAGCCCCGCGGCAGATCGCTGGACCCGAGGCCAGCGGCCACGCCATCGTCATCGTCATCGTCCGACTCGCTCTCCGGCGCAGCGTACGTCCTGTGCATCGCCGCGACCGAGCCCCCAGAACGCGGGGAGACCGGCGACCGCGGCGGATACGGATGCCCCCTCGCACCGCCCGCGCCGCCGCCCCTCTCACGATGCAACGAGCGTCCCCCGCCGGCCCTCCTCCTCCTTTGCCGTGGCGGCGGCGGCGGCGGCGGCGGCAGTCCCTCCGCCATCTCCTCCTCGCCCGGCGGCGGAAACCCCAGCGCCCACTCGCCGCCCCGCCCGGGCACGGCGCCCTCGTCGTACGTCAGGCCCCGCAGCGCGGCCGGACCGGGCCAGCTCGGGTGCCTGCGCCGCCACTCGTGCTCGAAGCGGCCCCTCCGCCGCTGCACCCGCGCCTCGTGGTGCGCCGCGCCCTCGCCCGCGTCTTCCAGCGCCTCGGCCCGCTCCCGCGCCCGCTCCGCGTACCACGCGAGCCCGAAGTGCGGCATCTCCCCGCGCTGCTGCTGCCGCTGCCGCTGCCGCTGTCGCCGTCGCCGTGCCGCCGCCTCTTCGCGCGTCCAGCGCTCCAGCCCGCGGAGGCCGCGCTCGTGCCACTGCCAGCGCATGGCGTCGGCGTGCGTGGGCGTGGCGGGCAGGGCGCCGTAGCGCCGCGCCTCGCGCTCGTGCAGGCGGCGCGCGTTGGCGAGCAGCCAGGCGTCGGTGGTGGTGGTGGTGGCGACGTCGTCGTCGTCGTCGTCCTCGTCCTCGTCGCCGGAGCAGCGCGGGTGGCGGGGGAAGAGCGCCGTCGAGGCGCGGCGCGCGGCGATGTGGGCGGCGGTGATGGGGCCCCAGCGGAGCGGGGCCAGGCCGTGGGCGATGCGCATGCCGTCGATGTCGGCGCGGATGCGCTGCTCGTCGGCGATGGCGGCGCGGCGCTGCGCCGGGGTGTAGCGCGAGACTTCGGCGGCGAGAGCGCGGAGGCGCCTGTGCTTTTGGTAGGTAGCGTAGCTGTCCTTGACGAGGGCTTTGAGGCTACGTCGGCGGTGGAGGCCGGTGTTGGTGGGGGAGTAGGAGGAGTCTTCATCGTCGTCGGCGCTGGTGTCGTCGGTTTGGCCGTGGTGCTCGTCCTCCTCTGCGTACTGCCTCGGCCACTGGAGCTGCGTCCCGGGTGCCTTGTTTGGGCGGGGTCGGAGGTTGTAGCGGACGGTAGGGGAGTGGGTGGTAGGGATGTAGGTGGGACTACGGGTGCTAGTGGAGGGTGGTGGTGTGGAACCGGAGCGAGCGCGAGGCGGGAGGTACGTTTCGTCGAAGGCGTTGGTGCTGTTGCTCCCGCTTCTACTCCTGTCTGCGTTCCTCGAGCGCGAGGCAACCAAAGCAGCAGGAGGGGCGGAAGACGAGCGTTGACGGGGTGCGTCGACGATTCTGTTTGCCAATCGATTGCGTCTTGCTATGCTATCCACATACGTCGGCACGCCCTCCTCAGCTGCGTGCGTTCCGTGATGCTCGTGTACTTCGGGTCTGGAGAACTGCGTCAAGTCTGCGAGGCATACCTGGCACCTCTTCTTCCAGCCGTGCCACTGGGGATCATTCTGGATGGCTGCGTCGCGATCTTCAGCGCTGCCGGCCTGCTCTTCGAAATTCGACTCATTATAGTGATCTACGAGGGCTGCAAAGTCCAGGACATTCATGCCGCAGTGCTGGCAGTCGGGTGGCACTTCGGTAGCAATGTATGAAGGTAGTTCACCACTTGGGGCGGGGGGCTCAAAGTCGAGATCCCGAAGGGAGTTATGACGGATGGTAGAGAGACGCGCGGCTGCTGCTGCGTTTCTTTCGCTGGGCGATCTGCTTCGGGAATATCTATTTGATGTGGTTTGCGATTCGTGATAGATTCGGTGGCTCTCCCTGGCCGGGTTCGAGACATCGGTGAGATCGAAGTCGCAGAAGTTGCAGAGCCCTTCTTTGAGGCTGTTATCGGTGGCTCTGTGGAGCATGCCACCTACGTTCGGGCCTTGCGCCTCCTGTCGTGAAGTGATTAGCTATGACGCATCTATCCCTGAACAGGAGCATTGCAGGACTCACCCTCGGCACTGCGAGCAGATACACCTCGTTCTCGCTATGCCCACCCAACCACTCTCCCACCACCTTGGCAAAAGCTTCCTCCGTTAAATTCCGATTAACCCAGCAGGAGTCTTCAGTGGTCCCCGCTTTGAGTGCCTTCATTTCAATTTCAAGTCCCGGGCCGTCAAGTGTCTCGCCCAGTAACTCGACCGCATTATCCCAGAAATCTCGATATTGCTTCGCGACTTTCACCTGGTCTCCCGTACCGAGCCACTTCCAAACGCGGAACGTACCTGGTGAATCCGGCAGAGGTATGGCATTTTCAAGGACTCGCCCATCGTATAACTTCAGCCGACGGACCGGGAAATTATTGGTAGACTCGTCTGGAGGACCCTGAACCACCTGAGCACTCGTGTCCAGCGTCATGGGATCAGTCACATCCCCTCCGTCATAGTCAAGCTTCTTAGTTGTCCTCTCGTTCTGCGGTGGTACATCCAACGTGACGTGTGGCGGCACCATATCATCCCGGAGCCGGTCTCTCCTCTGCCCCACCTTCCTTCTACCGGCAAAAGGCATGTGATCGAAATGTTTTCTAGCGTCACTTCTCCGTACGGTGATGCGATGAGCACCTAGAAATGGTATGTCCCTATCAACCCTTCTCTTACTCGAATGCTGCCTGCGGGGATAGCCACGATAATTCCAACTGTGCCTCCTCGTCCTATTATCACCTCGAAGGTGTCTCCGTCGATGCAGCAGGTTCTCATCCAAATCTGCATCCTGCATGACGAAATCGCCGTCGAAGTCCCTAAAGTAGCCATCCTCATCTACTAGGAGCGCGTCACGAGCCTGGTCCCACGTGCCCGACCCGTACGACCAGCGACCAGAATAGAATCTGTCCTCCAGATCACCGCGAGTACCGGTACCGAACGTCGCGAAAGACTCATCCTGGGGCATCAGCGGTCCATAGTCCGGATCAGACTCGCCATACTCGCCGTCCTCTGGCCAGGACTCGCGGTTATCATGGGCGAAGGACGAAGGGTTGCTGTGGTTGAAGTAGTCAGCGCTGCCCCTGTTGCCGCGGGTGGGGCTGGCCGGGTACCCCCAAGGATTCGACGAGGATCGTTCATGCGAGAATGCCTCATCCTCATCCTGATCCACGTAATCATCGCCAACCGTCTCCCACGAGGACCTCCCTCCCATTGAAGCAACAGCATCCGGCTGCGTAGAATCAAACTTTCTGCCAGCACTAAGACCCGCGCGGTAAGCCACACCGGGCAAGGACCGCTCCCGTGAGCGAATCGACCGCAACGACGACGGTGGCGACGACGGACCATCGCGCCTCTTCCGCTGCCCCGACTGATCAAGGCTCATCCGGAGCCCCCCACTAGTCCCGACATCAACACCAGAGGTCCACGACGCCCTCGGCGGCAAATCCGTCATCGAGGGCACTGTACCCGCACGCCGCCTCCTCGGCCTCGCATGCGCAGCAGCCGGCGAACCGTGGCGACCGAACCACCTCCTCACCCTCTCAAACCCCTCCTGCCAGAAGCTCCGCCGCCCCCCCTTCTTCTTCTTCTTCTTCTTCTCTTCCACCCCGCCCGACCTCCTCAGCCCCGCGTGCTCACGAACCCCCCTCCCCTCGTCCTCCTCGCCCTCGCCCTCCCCCTCAACCCAAAACCCCACCCCATCGTCCCTCGTCCACGGCTCCTTCCCCGTCAACATCCCCACGGCCCCCTCCCCATCCACGCTCCCCACCGCCAACCGCCACGCCACCGTCTCGTACGCCCTGCCCGGCTCCCACACGCGCTTGGGCGGCGCTTGCGGCGGGGCGCGGCCGCCGAAATGCCCGCTTCCGTTTCCTCCTCCTCCTCCTCCTCCTCCTCCTCCTCCTCCTCCTCCTCCTTCCTCGGACCCGACGTCCCGCTCGCCTCCGCCGGTCCAGAAGCCGTAGTCGCGCAGCGTGGCGGCGAGGCCGGCGACGCGCAGGCTGGCCTCGAACTCCGGGACGAGGCGGGCGAGGTGCGCGTCGCGCGGGCCGGAGGGGAGGGGGAGCGCGTGCAGGCGCGGGGGGCAGGTGTAGTAGGTTGTTGGTGCGGGCGGAGGGGAGGGGTTGCGGTGGAGGGAGGTGGGGGGGTTGGGGGTCGGGCCGCTGGCGCTGTCGACGCCGGAAGGGGTGGAAGGTGAGGAGCGGGAGGGGTCGGAGAGGAGTGAGAGGTCGTCGTTGTCATCGTCGTCTTCGTCGACTTCAACGCCGGGTAAGGGAGTAGCGTGCACCCATTTAGGCTCGGGGTGACTGGCATCCTCATCATCATTCGCTGAGCTCGTGCGTTCGGTCCCGCGCAGCTCGGGTGTGGTCCGGTGCTCAGCATCGTACGCCTCATCTTCGTCCTCATCGATGTCGTCTCCATCGTTCTCGTCCTCATCGTTTTCCTCGTCGTTCTCCTCGTTGTCCTCCCTGTCCTCATCGCCATGCTCCCGCGCCCGATGCAGCTCGCCCGCCACGCGCATCGTGTCCGCCTCCAGCTGCACGCTAGCCCGCCTGCTCGCGCAACCATCCATATACCGCGCCCAATCGAACGCATCCCCCTCCTCCACCACCTCCCCCGCCCTCTCGCTCGGACACCCCTCAACACAGACATCCTGCCAATAATGAAACGCCGGCAGGCCGTCCCCCTCCAGCACCACGGAAAACGAATTCGCTCCCGGCCTCGCCAACAACACGTGCGCCCGCGCCTCGGGCTCCTCGCGCGGCACGCGCGAGCCCTCGCAGCAGCCCCACTCGTGGCCGCTCCGCGCCACTGGAACGACGCTGCGGCCCTTCAGGAAGCCGGCCTTCTCGCCGTCGCGCAGCCGCTCGATCATGTCCGGGGACGGCTGCGGGACGGCGGCGGCGGCGGCGTTGGCGTCGGGGTGCGGGATGGACGGGCGCGTGGCGTTCCATTTGATGGGAATTTCGATGGGCGGGGAGGAGGGGTCGGAGGGCTTGCGTTTGGGGAGCCGGAGGGTGCGGTCGTGGAGAGCGGGGCGTTTGTCGCCGTTGGTGTCGTCGTCGTCGTCGTCGTCTGCGTGCGGAGAGAAGAGGGATCCGCGGCGCGGGCCGGATCTGCCGCTTGGTTGCGCGCCGAAGAGAGAGGTGGGGGAGCTGAAAAGGTTGGCGGGCGAGCCGCCCCAGTCAGGGGTAGATGCGGTTGCCATCGGCGCGGTGGGAGTGTAGCGGATGGGAAGATGGAATTTGGCTCCCGTCCGGTTGATGATCAGATTCGCCAGGTTCTGGAGAGCTGGCGCAGAAAGAGAGAGGACAAGGTGGGGCTCGAAAAGATGAATCCCATTTTACTCTGTGATTGAGACTTGCTTGTTCGTTGGATCTGCTGGTGAGATGTTCTCGGAAAACAAAGCCATGCATCTTGAGAATATCTTTGACCTACCGTTTTAAGGTCATGGAACGTTCGCACAAAGCACGAACTTGCTGTAGACTTCTGCTTGCGGTAATATACCGGCCGGAGCAAGTGTCGTTTCAAGGCGGCAGGTAGCCAAGCGCTTGGCAGAGTGTGCCATGCATTCCGTCTGCACGAGGTCGGATGTAGACAATGAAGCGACGTCTCCCCGCGGAAGACATGAAGATCTCACCTGCCAGAGAAACACGTACTTGTTGGTCAAGGTCATGGGAACTGTTCGTACAAGGTCTATTCGTTTACAATGGTACACTATATGCAGAGAAACACGTTAAACACCATTTCACAGCGAACAGCAGGAACGATGGATTGGACAAGCGCGGCGAAGGCGGGGCAGGATCAGACTCACAATTCATCTTTTTCCGCTCCTCTTCTCCTGTCCGCAGCACTCTCCTCTTCACCGCTCTCCACCGCCCGCCTTGCTGGTGGCGTATTGTTCATAAACCCCTCCAGCTCCATCCACTCGCATGCAAATGCGGTGACCAGCTTAGCCCAATCCTCAACGGTATCCATGTCTAGATGCTCTCCATCATCGTCGAGTTCGTGCCAGACGCGCGGGAATGGCGTGGGTATCATGTGTAGGATTTCGACTCCCCTCGCCATGAACGGAAGGTGATCGTCTGACACCATGCCGCCCATGCGCGCGCTGACTTCCTTGTCCGCATCCGACAACCAAGCGGGCTCGTCAAACTTATTGGGCCCCTTGTTCTTCTCCGGATGGTTAGGCGAGGACTTGAAGAGGCCAAGCTCTCTGAACCGCTTCTCCAGCTTCGCCATGGCCTGATAGGCCCAATGGGTGGTCTGAAAGTAGGACGGTATCCTCGGGCTGCTGGCCCCCAGCAAGTCCAGCAACAGGAACAGCTGGATCGACGAGATGGCCGTTTGGAAAGTCGCCATGCCGGAATGATGCGTCGACTCCCACTTCTCAGCCAGCGCTCTGCAAAAGAAATGCGTCAGCACAGTCATCCCCCACCCCCGGTTCAGCCAGCACCACGACCAACCAAAAAGAAGAAAAAAAAAATAAAAAGGAGAGGACCCTTACCTCGCCCCATACAACGAATCCTCATCCGTCCAACTCAAAAACGCCTCCTCCCCATCCAGCAGGATGATCTGCACGCCCCTCTCCTCCTCGACGCCCCCGTCCCCCACGCCCTCGGCCTGCATGCGCTCCCACTTCTTCGTCAACGCGTCGTCGACGCTCCTCGCGGCATGCATCAGCATCGCGCACGGGGCGGCGCTGTCGGTCGCGCCGATGAAGCCGTGCGGGGTCAGCTTGCTGTCGTAGTGGGCGACCAGCGCCAGGCGGCCGACGTCGCCCTCCCGCGCCCACGGCGGGTCGCGGGTGGCGACGACGTTGACGAAGGGGACGGGCTCGCCGCCGCTGGTGGGCGTCACGGCCGAGCTGTTGTGCAGCTCGACGCGCCAGGCGGGCAGGTGCCGGGCGAAGAAGTCGACGAAGTGCTGGCGCACCCGGGCGTTGCCCGGGGTGCCGGGCACGCGCGGCACCAGGATCGGCGCCAGCAGCGCGCCCGAGTGGATGTCGAAGTCGTGCGGCGCGGACGGGATGGCGCGCAGCGTGTCGTCCGACAGGGCCTGGTAGGCGGCGGAAGGGCGCGCGGCGAAGGCGGCGAGGAGGGCGCCGGCGAGGCGGGCGGCGAGTTTCATGGCTTGGGATTGAGGGGGGGAGTGTTTTTTTGATTGTTGTTTTGCAAAGGATTGCGGCACGGCGAGTTGGGAGCTCACCGCATCGCTCGGTCGAACGAGTGCCGTCGGTGAATTGAGGGCTGTTGCTTCGGGGGAGGGAGAGACGTGGTCACTTTTCCTGGGGTTCGCGCAGCGACAGCGATGGCACGCCGGATCGACACTCGGACCCCTGCCGACCGACGGGCTTCCGGGCCCTGTTCGTTCGTTCGTTCGTTCGTTCGTTTCGGAGATAGGCCGCCGCTGTGCTACCGCCCTTCCACGTGTTGTGGGCCCGCCGGGGGGCAGCAGAGCTCATACCAATCCTTCTTTCCACCTCAATCGCCTGTCCCATCCGCAAATGTCATGCTAACGCGCCAATTCGCCTTCTCCCGCTTGGCTGCGAGCTTTTCCCTCGCGCGGCCATGGCCCAACACGCCGCGCTTGTCCTCCACCGTTGCCAGACACGTCGAAGCGCAAAACGTCGCGCCCAAGAGCTTTGTCCAGAAGCCGGCCACAAAGCCAGGTGAGTTGGCATCGTATCTCACCCGCGACACTGCGATATCCATGCTGAACAGCGGTTGGATAGCCTATCCTGAGCGCCTGTTAATCTACAACGCCGGCACGGGCAAAACCGCCTGGATCGCCTTCACGAAGCTGGGAACCATCGTCTTTTTCGCTTTTGGCTGTCTGGTCATCGCGCCACGCTTGCATGCGCACCCAGATTTTCCCTGGTGGGCGGCGCCAGCAGGTGCGTGCTGTTTTCCTTGATCCTGACGTTGTCGTTCAATGGAGAATTTTGTTTTCCTTTTTTTTTTTGTTTTCCAAAAAAAAAGCTCCACCATCTCTCAAGCCTCAGGCACAAAAAAAATGCCTTCCACCACCCACGTGTCCGTTCCTCTTCCCTCCACTTTGTTTTTTTTTTTTTTTTTTAAAAAAAAAGGAAAAACACGATGAGCTCCCTCCCCTCCCCAACCCCTCAACCACCAACGAAGCCTCAAGATGGAAAGAAAAATTCCCCGTAACAACAACAACAACAACAACAACAACCAGAACCGAAAAAAAAAAAAAAAACTAACGCACCCCTCCCCACGCCCAACAGCCATCGCCCTGGCCCCGATCCCCCTCCTCCTCACCGCGACCCTCACCTCCCCCTTCGTCAACAGCATCACCCTGCACCTGCCCGCGCGCGCCCGCGCCTCGCGCGCCGCCCTCCGCCGCTTCGCCGCCGACCCGCCGCCCGACGCCCTGCTCGACATCCGCACCGTCCGGCTCAACGGCTTCTGGAAGACGACGGGCACGGCGCTGGGCGAGCTGCGCGCGCTGCCGCCGAGTGGAAAGGGGCGGTGGCGCCGGTGGGGCTTGGCGAACGTGGAGAGGGTGCCTTGGCTGAAGAGTGGAGGGGGAGGAGAGAAGGGGGGGAGGAGGAGTACTGGTGGTAGTGGTGGTGGTAGTGGTAGTGGTAGTAGGAGGAGAGGGTTGTTGCAGAGGGTTGTCGGCGTGTTTGTCGAGCCGCGGCGGAGGTTCTATATCAATGCGGCGGACGGGGCGAGGAGGAGCGCCGAGCCGGGCGTGGTGGAGTTGATCATGAAGGCCGTGGAGGAGAGGAGCGCTGGCGACGGGAATGCTGGACCAGCTCAGCAGCAGGCGGGGAAGAGGTGAGAGGAGGGGAAAAGGGGGGAGAGAGACGTTTGAATTCGGACATCATGTACGGCTTGGGACAATTAAAATAAAAAGAAAAACCCCTCGTTCAAGAAAGTATCAGAATGGGCTAGCAACATGGAAAAAAAAAAAAAGACGGCGTGGACTTCAAGTTTTCAAAATCGTGTATTTACTACGACTGTTTACTACGACTGTTCAACCCAAGTAGATATACCAATCTCTCACTTTTATACTCGCTGTTGCCTGCATAAACAAAAACTTATACCCTACCTAACTACAAGCGCCGACCAACCGACCCAATAAAGGAGAGGAGAGGAAAGGTAGAGAGTGAAAGGTGTTCTTCGTGTTTATAGTGATGTGGGTGATGGACGGGTTCGGGACGGACGCTTTGGTATCGTTCTCAATCTTCATTAAGTCATTCGTGACAACTCGCGCTTCCGAACGAGAAAACAAGCATGCGCGCGCATCGCAGAACTTGAGAACGAGAAATGTCCAAAAAGGATACAGTCGGCAGAAAAGGCTGGCTAAAACATGCCGCCGAACAGGGGAATGGTATACCCAAAGAAAGAGCTGCCAAGGATAACGGATCAACCAAACGGATACTCGTTCCAAACCATGCTCTCAAAAAAGGTTGGGTGTAGAAGGTATTACCCACGCCAACGTAAACAGTGTTCCCAAAGTAACAATCGACAATTTGAAGCATCAACCGAGCCTCCAAAGAGAGCGCTCTTTGTTCCTGACGTCGTGAAGGGTTCCTTTTGGGGTTCACGCCATCGTCTCCTCCAACATGTCCTCATCTTCCTCCGCAACACCTATACCCGAGTCGAATTGACGCCTGCCCCTACGAGCAGCACCGCCAGACTTGAGAAGATTGACCCTCTCCGAAGCGAACGTGTAGTTGATGCCATCAGGCTTCATATCCTCAACCTCACGAATCGCCGCTTCCGTATTCTCCGCGTGCCTGTCACTAAGACCCTGCGCATCCTCCGCAGCATGCAAGAAGCTCTGCGCGAGCGTCGACATTGTCTTGCGGCTCGACAGCGCCTGCTCGCGGAACTTCCTCTTGAGAGAATCAACCTGGTTCTCGAGAGCCGTGATGGTGGTCAGGCGGGTATCGGCGACAAGCTGCAGCGACTCGAGCGCCTTGTTCTTGTTGTTGATATCGGACGTGTACTTGTCCTCGCGGAGCTCGAGTGCACGGCGGAGACGGTCGATCTCAGCCTCATGGTTCTCGATCTTGTTGCGCAGGGAGTCGATCTCGTTGGCGTGCACGTTCTGCAGGTCGAGCATCTGCACGGCGGCGTCTTCCACACGGTGCTCAAGGCTGGAGCGGGTCGCCTCGAGAGACTGGATGTTGGTGCGGGCGGCATCCAGCTCCTCCGACAACTCGGCAATGCGGGCTTCCTTCTCTTCGACCTCGCGCTTGTGGGCTTCTTCGTTCTCGGCGGCTTCCGTGCGCAGCCTCTCGATGAGCTCGGCCTTCTCGTTGATGTCGTTGTTAAGGATGCCAATGTCGTCGTGCAGAGCTTGGATCTCTTCGGCCTTTTGCTCGGCGAGCTCGTTGTACTCCTCACGCAGTTGGATCAGGTCCTCTTCCAGCTTGTCGACTCTCCTCTCCAGCTCCGAAATGAGATCGTCCTTCTCGATGGTCATGACCTCGAGGTTCTCTTCGATGCCATTGAGCTTGGATTGCAACTCGGCGATTTCCGCCGTACGGTCAGCAGCAATCTGCTCGGCATCCTCTCGGCGCGCAATCTCGGCGGCAATGTCTTGGTTGTACTGCTCCTCGCGCTTGGCCGCAGTGTCTTGGAGCTCCTCAATGACGGCCTGCTTCTCCACTTGCAGCTGAAACAGCTTCTGACGTAGGTCGTTAGCTTGGAGACCGGCATCGTGAATCTTCTGCTCGAGCTCAGCAATCTTGTCATCTCTCTCTTCGACCTCGGTGATGGCAGCTTCGAGTTGCTCGCGTTCGGTCTCGGCCAGGTTGCGGAGGTTGTCTAGTTCGCCCCGGAGGTCATCGAGCTCATTCTCGGCAGTCTCAACCTTCTGCTCGAGGTCGGTGATGGTTTCGTTCTTGTTGTCAAGCTCTTCCTCGGCAGCCTCGCGCTGAGTCCGCTCGACTTCCTTGTGTTGCTGGAGTTCGGCCAAGTCTTCACGGAGCTTTTCGAGATCCGTCTCTGCAGCCTCAATCTTAACCTCAAGTTGGGTAATGAAGGACTGCTTCTCATCAATCTCTCGCTCGGCTTGCTCGCGATACAACTGTTCGGTAGCAAGCTTCTGCTCATGCTTTGTGATAGCGGCGACATGTTCCTCCTTGAGCTTCTCGAGGGCAGCTCTCGACTCCTCCTCCACACGGCCGAGGAGCTCCTGCAGCGATGCAGCCTCCTCACGAGAGCTGTTGAGCGCCTCCTGCAAGCGTCCGTTTTCCTGCTCACGTTCCGTCAACTCAACCTCCATCTCATCCATCTTTTGGTCCTGGTCCACGATCTCGGCGTCACGCTCGGCTATCGCTTCCTTGTACGCCTCCAATTCCTCCTCAAGCTCGATGATCTCCTTCGTCTTCTTCTCGCTGACAACGTCGAGCTCATGCCATTGACCCTCCAGAGTTTGCCGTCTGTTCTCGAACTCGGCCATCTTGTCGACCAGACCCTTGTTCTGGCTGTCGAGAAGTGCATTCATCTCTGCCTGCTTCGACGCCTCTTCCATCTTCTCGTTGATCTGACTCCTCAGCTGTCTCAGCTTCTCGACGAGAGAGTAGATGAGACCTCCGTTCTCCAGCTGGGTGGACGGGTCGCCGGGGCAAATGGCCTCAACCTCGTTGCGGACATGCTGGAAGGCGGAGCGGAGGGACGTCAGAACATCGTACGCGTTTGCCTCGGGCTCGGTGAATCCAAGCGTCTGGAGCTCAATGGACAAGATCTGCAGAGCAGCCTTCGCCTCGGACGCTTCCTTGCTGAGCTCGGCAATGGCGTTCTCAAACTGCTGGATCTGGACTTCGTGGCTAGGGTCGGGAACATCGATGGGGCCGTCCGTCTGGGTGCCCTCGGCGACGCCGTCCATGTCCTCGTCCTCTGGGAGATGCGACATCTCCTCCTGCAAGTTGATATCCTCAGGCTGGATCAGCATGAACCCGTCCTCGTCGTCCAAGGAAGGAGCGCGCATGCCCACGCCATCGTCCATGTCCACATCCTCGTTCGGATCCTCCTCGATGGTGGCAAGATCGTGTTCGTGGCGCTCCTTCTGCTCGGCAATCTCCCTGCGCAAGTTCTCCAGCTGGTCCTCCAGCGCCCTGACCTTCTCGTCCTCCTTCTCCCTGTCCGCGTCCTGCACCTCGATGGCGAACTGGCGCTGGACCTCGAGCTCGTACATGAGGTCCGTGACCCTCTTGTCCTTCTCCTGCAGCTCCTTGCGCAGGCGCTTGAGCTCGCGCCGCGCGCGCTCGTCCTCGCGCTTGTGCTCGTCGATGCTGTTCATCTCCTCGCTCAGACAGTGGCGGCGAAGCCTCCTCCGCTGGCGGTCCTCCAGGACGGCACGGAGCGGCGTGAACTGGATCTCGCCGCCATTGGGGGAGGCGTAGCCGATCGTCGCCGGCAGGGAGGCGCGTCGATTGGGCCTGGACGAGGAAGCGCGGGCATTGGGGGTGACGGGCCCGCCGGTGGTGGACCTGTGGGTGGGCGTTGCGGCGGGGATGGGCGGGCCGGGGTCTGAGAAGCGGACGCGTCGGTGCGGCTGCTGGGGCTTCGGCTGGGGCTGGGGCTGCGAGGTGACCACGATGATCTCCGGGTCGTTCGACGGCGGCGGCGGCGGCGGCAGCGGCTGGCTGCGAGACTCGTGCTCGATGGCCTCCTGGAGCTCTTGGGCAAGCTGGTCCTGGTCGGTGTTGTAGACGCGCTTGACGCGCTTTTTGCGTGGGCGCGGTTCGGTGTCGGAGGCGGAGGCGGCAGCAGGGTGCGTCTCCTCGTGGGCGTCGGGCAGGTCGGACAGCTGGGTCGACTCGCGATGGGAGCTGTCGTCGTCGATGACGGAGTCGCCGCTGGTGCGTCTCTTGCGGCGGGTGCCGCGCGGGCCGTCCTGCGAGGAGTTGGGCGGGTTGTTGTGCTGCTTAGCAGCGGCAGCGGACTTCCGGGGGCGGCCCATGTTGTTTACCTGGCAGCGATGCAGAACGAGCGGCCTTTGCGGTAAATA
The DNA here is from genome assembly GCA_037367355.1 of Neoscytalidium dimidiatum. Lineage (NCBI taxonomy): Eukaryota > Fungi > Ascomycota > Dothideomycetes > Botryosphaeriales > Botryosphaeriaceae > Neoscytalidium > Neoscytalidium dimidiatum. The sequence continues at coordinate 581,827 of CM074705.1, read as the reverse complement.
ACAGGGCTCTCGAGGAGCAGACGCGGCAGAGCCAAGCTGCCAGGTGGGCGAGTGGACTCTGCAAAATGTCTACCGGACGGGTGGGGGTTGTTGGCAGGCAGCGCGGGCTCGTCCGCTGGGAGGGGGAGATCGGTGGTGGAGGCAGCGTGCAGCGGGCAAATTAGAAGTGCGGGTGGGCGAGGCTGGCGCCTGCCATGACCACGACGAGCGCCCGGTTTTTCTGCTCGTTTCACAGGCGCTGTCGCCTAGGTGACGCCAGAACACAATGCACAGCTGCAGCTCGCGCGCCCGCCAACGTCATCCACAACGCCCCGTACTCAGCCCTGGGGTTGGGAGACGCCAGAAGGGCATCACCACGACTGCCGTCTTGCGTGCGCTCTACATGGTCCGCAGAGGGCCGAGAGCATTCTCCTTCAGTCTCAACGCGTCTGAACACCAGCCTGCAGCGGCCGTGCGCGTCAAAGCGCGTCTTTAGCTCTTTTGAGAGTCGCTGTTGCAGCGCAAGGATCCCCTGGCGGCCAGTCTGACCAGCTTTTTCTCCAGATGGCCGCCTTAGCCACTGGCCTTCCGCCTGCCATCGCCTGCCATCGCTCTCCGTTCCCCACTGCCACGGCAGCACCGCTTCACCGGCCTGCTCCCTTCTGCATCCACGCCCCTGCTGCTGCTGTTGGCAATTCCACCCAACTGCATATACGGCCTTGGTGCTGAATAGCGGAGGCTGTAGCGCGGCCTGCCCACCTTACACCGCTTGATCGCATCCGAAGTCTCCTGGCGGCCAGAGCGTCCGCGGTCCGGAACGCTGCACGTCATCCCGTCCCTTCTATATACATGGGCGGATGAGGCTGGCGAATTGGAGCATAATTGAGGACTGACCCAGATGCTCTAGAGCCTGAATCCTTGAAGTATGTTGTCGTTCAACCGCGGATTGACGATCCTCCATGACCCGGTGGCTCCCTCCCACCGCGGGAACGTCTGCAAACCACTCCAGGATTTCCACCGGCCTGATGGATGAGCCAACTTGGCTGTCTCCCAGCTACAGCGCCGCTCGAATTTAGTCAGAACAACCCACGATGGATTGATGCAATTGACCACCGGAAGAAAGCCACGGATTTGATCACGAGCCCAGAGCGCGTGTAGCTGGTGCTTGTGGTGTTAGGGCAGCGTGCGTCATGGTGGAGCAGATTCGCTTTACAAAGCAGCCACCCCGCCGATGGTGGCACAAGACAAGCGCGCCGAGGCGACCTGCAGAGGAATGGTCCTAATTGTGGACAGCAGCATGTACTATGTATACTATGTATGTGCCGTAAACGAATTTCAATAGCCTGAACAGGCAGCAGATGCATCGGATCCAGCAGGCGAGCATGGCTAAGGCTGGCTGCAGGGCGAGCTATTCGCTGGGCATAATTCCGTAATATAGATGGATCAATTGGCTGCATGCTGCTACGGCATCGGCTAACTGAGCCCCACCACGTCTGAGGACGTTCCTGGCGTCGCGATCCTCGTGCGCCCGCCGCTTCTGCAAACTCTGCGGTCAGTTTAACGTATGGAACCTGACGCAGCGGCCGCGCGTGAGAATGTTTGGTTTTTGGTCGCGGACGTTGAGGGCGCGCCGTTGGCTGGGGCCCAGGCCAATGACGGCCGGGGTTTCATCATCTCCATGCCATGCCATCATCGACCGCCCTTCTCCGCAACCACCGCCGCCTGCCCTTCCGTCCGTCCACACGCCCTCACGTGCTTCTCACTCGCCGCACGCATCAGTCGACCGCTGTCCTGGACTTCATCGCCCTCTATCGACGTCCTTCTAGCCTCTGCTCCGCAATCGCCCGCCTCGCATCACGCGCCGTGTTTCACTACTCGACCCGCGACCGGCATCGCGCCATCCCCAGCCGTCTCCGGATCCAGGGCCAAGCTTCATTTCCCTCCAACCACGAGGACAACCGCGCTGCCGTTGCTGTCTTGCACCGCCGCTACTCGGTGCTACCTTCCTTTCTCAACCCCAGCCCGCACAAACCTCCCAGCACCGCTCTGAAATAGTCAGATTGATCACCTCGCGTCCCTGCTATCGGCACTGCCGACACTCTCGCCCGGGAATCTGGCCAAGCATCGACATCTGCGTCACGATAGCATTTGTTTACAGTCCAGCTCACTCGAGCACTCGCTCACCCACCCACCCACCCACCACAGCACCGCCTATCTTGACCCTCTGTGATAACTGTCCGCTTCGGCCCGATACTGCCGCTATTGCTCACAACCCAGCAATATATGCTTTGCTTTGGTTGATCATCATCTCTGCACGCAAGCTGAAAAGGGTCGAGGGCCAAGCTATATTTGGCACCCTGCGCCCCCCCAATTACCAGGCCTGGTTATCTACGCCTCAAGACCAAGACGCCCGCTTGCAGTCGTCAAGACCCCGCACCAAGGCAAGCCCGTGGCACAGGCCCCAAAAACCATATCCTCCTCCCTCATAAAGAGCAAGTGTTGTCGATCCAGGCCTATCGACAACGAGGGCGAGCATGGCCTTCCACGATCGCCCTTGCTCTCCCCTCCTCGCCCTGCCCGCCGAGCTCATCCAACAGGTCCTCTCCTGCTTATCTCCCATCGACCTCTGTCGAGTCTCTCAGACCTGCCGTTTACTGTGCAACCACGCGAGCGATGAACGCCTGTGGAAGTCCATCGTCCAATCCAACACCCATTCCGTCAGCTTTGATGCCCACCCCCCGCAGTCATGGCGAAAGCTTTTCTCAGTCCATCACCCCTACTGGTTCCTCCCCCGCCGGAAGCTCTGGTTCTCCGACACGCCGCATACGGGGAAGCTTCTCCTGGCGCGCTACAACCCGGCCGCAGACGCGATAGAAGCGCACGCCATCGTCGCCGAGCGGGGCCCGCACAGATTCGAACTCTGGGAGCACAACCCCGAAGTCATCATCCACACATTCTCGCCGTGCGTGCAGCTCGACCGCACGACCACGGTCGCCAAGCTCGACAGGACCGCCTACGCCCAAACCCACGGCGAAGGCAACATCCTGCAGCGCGAGCTGATGATGGAAGTCCACACCAGCGCCGCGGGCCATGGCCTGTACTCGATGTTCATGCTGACGCGGCCCATCCCCTACGACATCGTCTCGCCGGGCTCCAAGGTCTGGCCGCCGCTCACCATCCCGGCGCCCGAGCGCACCCGCAACGAGTCGGTCACGCTCTTCCGCGGCTCGGGCCACAAGCCGGCGCGCCTGGCGGAGACGAGCCTGACGACGTGGCGGCTGCGCAAGTGGATGGAGTTCTCGCACCCGCCGGGCATCACCGCGCGCATCGGCGAGGACGTGACCACCTTCGCGACCCTCGACGAGGCCCTGTACACGCCCACCCCGCGCAGGCCCTGGCGCGGCATCTGGTGCGGCGACTACGCCGGCCACGGCTGCGAGTTCCTCGTCGTCCTGCAGCCCGACGACCCCGCGCCGCTGCCCGAGGGCGCCCGGCGGGCGCTGTCGCGCCGCAGCAGCAGCAGCGCGTCCAGCGACGCGGGCAGCTGGACCAGCGTGCAGAGCTCGTTCCAGACCAGCGACGACGGCGGCGGCGGCGGCGGCGAGGACGGCTTCGTGGATCTGGGCGCGGACGAGAGCATGCAGGCGAGCGCGGCGACCGTGGTGCAGGACGGCCGCGAGGAGAGGACATCGCCGCCGGATCCGGTGTATGAGGGCAGGATCGAAGCGGTCAAGCTGACGGGCGATCCGAACATTCCGCGCGGGGAGTACACGTTCATTGCGCCGGATATCGGGCCCAAGGGGTTCGTGAGGGTGGCGGAGGAGGAGATCTTTCGGGGCGCGAGGGTCGTGCGGAGCGTGGGGCATATTGCTGCGAATGGTTATCGAGATGGTGAGTATCACTGACGTGTGGCGCGTTTTCTTTTTTCTTTTCTTTTTTTTTTTGGTGGAGAGTGGCTTGCTGACGATTTTGATGCAGATGAGTTTATTTCGAGTCAGTTGATCATGATTTCGCCTGATCGGTTGGCGCAGTATTGGGTCCCGTTTGGCCATATTTCGTTCTATCAAAGGGTCGACCTCGATGCGTTACTAAGGTCGTAGGCGGGGAGAGCTTCGGCCTGGGTAAGTTCGGTAATGCGGATAAAGCGTAGAGCTCGGACGTCATTTGGATGGTAAGGAAGCACATACTTTTTTTCTCGGGCTTATGGGCAGCATTGTTGTGGGCAAGCGTCATTTGGCTTTCAACTCCTTCCTGATATCTTGCAGAATGGGATGCTGGGATCATTGCATTTTCTGCTGCATAGTTCGCGCATGCGACATCTTAATTGGGCACGTACTGCTGGGAGTTCGGTAGCTGGCCTCAAACGGGTAGTAATCATTGGTCGGTGGATTGAATACTGGGGACATTTCATTCGCCGCGTCGTTGATCAGATCGAAATCTAGGCTTGATATTCTTACACGGGTCCAGGCAATATTTACATGTGTTCTTGCTCGATTAGCTACATTTCTAAAGCGAGCATTTTGCTTGGCCCTTAGTAATAGTGGAGGAAGGCCCTCCAAACAGTGGATCCTTTGGCTGCGCCAGTTTCTGTTTTGCATGGTTGGGTGAGCCACACATAGCGTTGCTCGCTTGCACCGCCAGCAGCTTGATGTATCCTTTAACTTGAATCTATGTCGTTAGGTGGCATGAAGTACGTCGTTACATGCATGTATGTGACATGGTGAATTTGCTGGTAAAACATGGACTTTACGGGGAAGGGATTTCATGGGTTAGCCCTTCGTTGCTGCTTTCATGCCCTTGATCGGTGATTGATGAGATTGAGGAAATCCTGTGGCTTCCCCGTTCCATATGCCTGTATGAGTGCACGGTAGAAGTAGAGCTCAAGTTTCTTTGCTTCCTTATGGAATTCTGCCTGGTGTCGAGTCTCAAGAGATCTCGGAACGAGTGACTAAGCTAACTGACTTACCCAATACCACGGCTTCATCATTCGATCTCTCTTTTGAATCCTTGGCCTGCATTGTGCTCAGTCCAAAACCCCGATCCCATATCCATCAAGCCACTTGAGCCCAAGCAGTGAAGATAGAGTTACATGCGGGGCTCTCTCCGTCCTATCTGGCAGCCGGCTCATCAAGTGCTCAACGCGTCGGCGAAGCGAGAGCTTTCGTTAGGGTTGGTCTCGCACTGCCAGAACCACTTCGTGTTCCAATTGTTGTCGGTTATGCCCTTGTTCTCGTAGGGCGTCTACAGTGAGAGCAAAACGGAGAAATCAGCGTTAGAGCTATCCCGCGTTATCGTAGCCAGAAGAGAGACTTGCCTTGTTAACCGTAATCGTGCATTCGCCGGATTCAGCCGTGGAGCCGGAGCTGCCGTGCGATAGGCAGATATCGACGGGTGAGCCGTCGTTTCGGATGATGAAGCTGCGGATGAATCGTTAGCCAGGCGGTGCGAGGTTCAAGAAAGAGAAGATGGAAGGCCGCACTCAATCGTCACGTCCCGCTCGTATTTATGGCTGTGCTCCCTCCCCCAGAGGATCTTGGTGGAAGACATGACGAGGTTGTCACCGGGCAGCTGGGCGTTGGCGTCGGGGTCCTTCTCGATGAAGGCCGAGGGCGTCAGCAGGCCGAACTCGCCCCAGTCGGAATTGATGACGAAGCGGCACTTGGTGATGTGGTCCTCGGGGTGCTCTACGATGTATTTGTACGCTTTGGAGATGTCGTTGGACCGCTTGTACACCTCGGGCTCGCTGGCGGTGGCAACGAGATCCCAGATGGCGATCGTCTGCACGTTCATGACGGCCGGAGAGCGAAGCGCGCTCTCCACCCACGTCTTGTATTTCTCGAAGACATTCTCGTTGGTCGGGTCCGAGCTGATGGCGCTCGCCAGGCTCGCGTCTCCGCCCATGCACGAGCAAGTCTTCTGCACGCTCCGCTGGAAGATGGCGTACTGCTCCTGCTTCTTGACGGTGGCATCGAACTCACCACTTGCTGTCAGGCCATGAAATGCCGCACGGACGTTGACGTTGAAGTTTTGCGAAACTTGCTTGTCCGAGTTGGATGCCCAGACCATCTGTAGAGCGGAAGTGTCAGCCTGGGAAGTGGAAGCGCGAACGATTGGCGCGGATTACAGACCAGTTAGGCTCTCGAGCCATAGCTAGCACCGGTGATGATATGAGTGCCGATCCTGCTGAAAAAGGACTTGTAGTCGGCGATGGTGTCGTCTTTGGTGTCAAAAGGTGCAAGCCTCTTCACGAATTTGGCCATCACCTCCTCATTCAACTGCGAGGAAATGTCCTCGAAGTTTACCTGCAGCTGATTCTGACTGAAGTTGAAGAGGCAGTACTGGAAAGATGATTGGAACGTTTTGTTGATCGAGTAGCCGATGCTAGTGCCGCCGGACAGCGCTAGGTACGTGGCCGCAAGATTGGCGTCAGTCTGCAGGGCCGAAGAAGCCTTGCTGCCCGTGTCGTAGGATATGGTTGTCGCTTCACGAATATTAGCAATGATGTACTCAATCTTACTGAACGGTCAAATTCCATACACTTTCCGGCGTTCACGTCCGGGCTCACATTCACCCCTTCCGGAACCGTCCAGACAACGCCGCCCGGGTATTCGTGCTCCACACCCCCCTTGGGTACTTTGAGAAGGCGAGTAATACGCAGAATTGATTGGGTTACCTGGAATAATGAGTGGCTGCTTGGAACGGTAGGCGCAGCATACATACAGCAGTGATATCGCAAGGTGAGATTGCTGTCATGTTAAGGCCTCCGCCGAGCCAACTGGCTGGAGGGAATGGAGCAGCGTTAGTCATTGCGAAGAAGGCAGTTTGTATAGGTGATTACACGTCAAAAAGAGGCTGGACGGTAAAAGTGACTTCACAGCGACCGGTGGCTCTTAAGTAACATTCTCTAGATGCGTTGGGCTCTAGCTACGCGCCTGATAGGCGATCGCCGCGTATTATTTTCGGTAATCGTGCATTCAATGATGGCAACAAGCTGCCGTAGTGATGCTGTGATTAGCCCAACACAGTGTGTTAGATGATGATCTGCCTTGCAGGGGATCGTATCAGCTTAAGGTATGTGCATTTCCTACGGAGCTGAATACTGCAGGCTAGAGGAGATCATGGCGGTTGGGTGTGCATAGTATTGGCTGCGGGCCGGTCCAATGCGTTTCCGTCACACAGAACAAGGAACAAACTGACCGGTCATGCAGACTGTTTACTGTTTTCGTAAATTTCCACGTCCGCAATCTTAGTCGATCAGTTGCTCGGGAGAGAGCTAATGCAATGCCCATACAATATGGTTACCAAATGCTCACTTTTCCTTGTCTACGATAATCCCTTGCGTCTCCACCATGGTCGGTATCCGCGCGACTAGTTTGATACCTCCATAGCCCTCGTCATCGGTCCACATCCTGTGTTACAATGACAAATCAATTTCAAAATCTTGGTCCGAGAACTGCGCATACACGGATTCCTACATTGCCTGGATAAGGAAGGTCAAAAGAAATCGTTTTTCGTTTTGCTTTGCAGCCTTCTGAACGCAGTCGCCCGGTAGAGTGGGGTAATGAATTCATAGATCGTGCAAGCTGCTTCCAGCAGCTATGCGGCATGTAGCCAACTCCTACACGCCGGCTAGAAGCCTTTTGAGTTTCGATTTGACCTATCTACTATTCACCCTACGCCTCTCAATGTACCTGTCTCTTGGCGCTCCAGTTCTGCCACAGTGCTGATCCTGTACGCAAATATTTCATCTCCTCGAGTGCCAAACTTCTTTCTGTGAATGTGACGTTGCTTCAAATTTTCCAATTGCTTTTTTGCCATTAAAGGATATGCTGCCGCAAAGGTTGTGTTGCGCTGGCTCAACAGCTTCGTCGGATCCGTCATCTGATGTCTACTCACACTCTTATCTAGCAGGTGATAGATTAGTCTCAGCTTGCTGAGATTGATGCACAAGTGTAGCTAGTGGCTGCCTCACTGCTTCCTGGGAGGGTTCCTTTTCGCTCGGTGGTAGGGACATATTTGATCGAGGGAGGACTTTTTCGGGTGGCTGGACTGCGCAAGCTTAAAGGATTTGGCTTCCTGTTGCCATTGACCTGTTGGTTGGAATGGAATAAAACGGCCCTTGTGCGATGAAAGGGAGCGCGGGTGATATTATGAAACATCCCTGGCCGCGTTCAATGTACGAACGACGCAGAGCTGCCTCCGTTGTGCCCTCCTTCGCTTGGGCGCCAAGAGCCACCGTGATCGGTTCGCTTGGCTGGAATGCTACCGCTTCTTCCACTGCCAGCCTTGCGCATGTGATGCTGTTGTAGGAACGAGTGGAACTCTTCCGCTCTGCTGCTTCTGCACGAACCTATGCGTGAGGTACTTATTCGCCTGTCTAGAAGCGGCGAGTGGTGAGTATGGAAGTTTGGCGGGCTTGTGTTTGGGCACAGAAGGTAAGCTTAGAGAGCGTGCGAGGGCAACGGAACACTGGTGTGTATTGTGCTCTTTTCTAATCGGGCTGGGAGGCAGAATGGTGGGAGATGGAAATGTGGGGAGGTTTTTGTTTGATGCTGAAGTGATACCAAAGAGATGATACGAGACTCCTGGAGTTGCTTCTAAGATATAATGAGGGCGATGAATCTCATGGGATAACCTTAGGATGTTGCCGGGTCGAATATCGTCGAATCCGGGTACGGTGGGTGTTTGAGGATTTATCATGGTGAATACAACTACTTGATTTACGGGTCGACGGTGGCCAGGGCTACAATCATTCCGCCACTTGTCCAGACAAGAATTGATTGGCCTCGCATCAGCGGGCGGATTCAAAATTGCGGCTCTGTCCATCCAAGATGTAAACCAAACTACCGTTATACCTCATCAGATCCTTGGATGCAGTCGACCTACCCCAGGCTATCCAGGATGCTATGACTGCTTGCAGAGGACTTGGAAAGAGATACCTTTGGGTTGATCTATTGTGTATCATACAAAACGATCCACAAGATAAGCAAAAACAGATTGAGTCAATGGCTGCCATCTACTCCACAGCCGCATTCGTTCTAGTGATTACGTCCGGAGAAAGTATGGCTGATGGAGTCGCTGGCACTTCTCGACCGAGGGTAGAAAAATCCCGCGCAATTACTCAAAGTCTCGTATTTACTCAAGCAGTGGCTACCTCCCCAGATGATGAGATACTAAAGAGTAAGAGGGCAGCTCGGGGCTGGACGTTTCAAGAATGGATCTTCCCAAGTCTGAAGCTCTACATCACGGATCACGAGGTGTGGTTTGATTGCAAAACCCACGCCATGCGAGAGAATGCAAGTAGCTTATCCTGGGGAGAAATCAGGAATAAGCGCAATCTGCCTTGGAATGGTGGCTTGCTCCATTCGCGCCGTGGGGTTTCTAGGTTGACCTAGAAAATGTGTTGCCTTTAGAGTATGGGAGCATAGGTTACTTGGAGACGACAGCTGCTAAATAACAGGTGGAACCATTTTTGACAGTCGGCTGCGCCAGAACCAGCTTGGGAGTGAAATGCGGGGCGCCGACAAGAGCCGCACTCATGCGGTGTTTATCCGATTTGGTACCCAGCCCGAGAGGTGGTTGGCGAGATGGAGCGCTCCGGGGCCCAAATCCGGCTAGCTTTTATTGCTTCTCTTTGCCTGGTATGATCCCGGCCATCATCTAATTATCGTATGTACAGAAGTCTTCTGTACAACGATCCGTAAGCGACGCGCTAGCCCTTCCTATCACGAAACGCGTCTGCCAGAGGATTCTGTCGCGCCGTTTCCAATCATCATTACGTTAACAGCCAATATTTAATTGCAGGAACCTTCCATTTTCACCACAAATTTATGCAAGCGTGAGATTATAGTTATCAGTGGCGCTGTAGCGCCCGGCATCGGTGCTTTTTCCTGACTTGCTGAAGGATGTCAAATAGGCCACTCGCGAAGCTCAGGTATCCTTCCCCGTGTCGCGCTGTTCAATTTTTGCCTATGTTTTCGTAAACACTGGGGTTACCAGTTCGATGGTCTCAAGTATGGCTACATCTTCTACAAGCGATAAACAGGCTCTGCGCGCGACTGGCGCCCAGGAAGATGGCGAATCAAGCGAGAAGGAGCCTTCAGTTATCTTCAATATCGAGGGACAAAACTACATCTTACCTTGGATTATTTGCCGGTCTTGGACAGTAAGATCCTCATCGACTCTGACAGAATTGGTTTTCTCCTCCCTTTGTCAATGCGCTAATCATGGTCACAGGAATTGGAACCTCACTTGAATCAAATCTTTTACAGGGAAATGTCCCGCAGTGGCAGGCTGCCGTTTGACCTACTTCAAGACCCAGGAGCGGAGCCTGTTACTCAATGCGACCTGATAGATACCGACGAAGACATTGTTCTTCCAGAGCACTGGAGTCAAACAGTACCTCCTGGAAGTATCATCGCCTTACGGCCATTTCAGAGAATTGTTGGAGCTATCTCAGTCGCGGAAAGCACGGAGGAGCAGGCTGAACCTGAAAGCGAGTCCCAGGACGGTTCCCATTCAGACAGCCATTTGACTGGCAACGGTGACGATCTGAGCCATGATGCCCAAACTCAAGAGGCGCCCTTTGGTCCGTACACAGGCAGGCTGCCTCACATGAATCCAGAACTGCATGCTGTGCCTCTAAATCAGGGTAATTCAAGCCGAAATTCATCAATACATTATATCAGCGATACAACAGACGCAGGACAGCCCTTTTTAACAGCGAGAAAGGAGGTAACAGAGGCAGTCAAGACAGCATCAAAGCCAATAACCCCTTTGGATAAAGAAGAAGGAAACCACCTGGCTTTCGACAAGGAGGTTGAACAGTATTTCTTCCAATCAAATGAAGATCCAGATCAGATACCCTGTACCTTGCGCAGGCTTTGGGAATGGCCACCCGAAGATAACCATGCTTGCGAAAGTGGTCAGCTTCAGCATGCAAACATCTTGTACGCAACACTTTGCGAGGGGAGGAAAACCTCCATTGAATTGGCAGAATCTAGTTCAAGCATGAATGCCGAGTGGCGTTGGATGTGGGTACATTACTGCCTCTGACTCTGGCAACATCTAACAAGTACAGACACTTAGTACAGAACTCTGAGGACTTCAGCAACTCTTATAATGATCTTTTGTATGTCTATGTAAAGCTGAATTGATAAAGACTGATGTCTTCATAATAAGAACTGTAAAAGACTTGATCTATGAACATCTTGAACAGCAGCAAGGATGCTCTCTACCAAATCACGGAAGATTTGTTGGATCGTGTAGAGAAAAGATTCATCAGGCTCGAGAGAAGTGAGACTCTGGTTCTCCGCACAGATGAGTTCAACGAAGGCGAACCTTCTGGGAAGCTTCCGCCATCATCCTCTATCTTCGTAAAACTCCCCTATCTCGACGTTTGCGCCGTCAAACAACACAACGTACGGGCACGAAAGCCAGAGAATCGGCCGCAGCCGATGGCCTTGCTCCCAGTACAATACCCTTCCCAGTATCTTCCGGATTATGACCGCGAGTCAGAGCAGGCTCTCCCCAAGCATCACAACCAAGTATCTCCCGATACCATCATCCAGGTACCCCAGCTCTGGGCTGTCAAGGTTGGAGAAAGTGAGATATCCCGTCGATTTTCATTAGTTACGCTTAGCTAAGCTTGTTGCAGAAGCCCTGTTCACGTGTGGGAAGATGTCAATGGAGGATTTGAAGGGCCCATCAATCATTTCGCCGAAACGGGATGGAAACTCCATTCTACGAGTCATCACCGACGATGGTCATATATACGTGCTACCCATCGGACAATTTTCCACCTTTTTGGTAAGCGCATTAGGATCGGACAGTTCGTCTCGATTTTTTTTGCCAGGATGTTCGCCGAGCTGTCGATAAATGAACTTACTAACTGTAACAGGCCTTATTGGTCGCTCTCCAACGGCAACTCGGGTTAGAAGCCCTTGAAATGAACGAAGAAAGGCTGTCCCGATTGTTTGCGACTTTTGCGAACCGGTCCAACCCACAGCATATTCACGTTAAGCCAATCAAAAGTGAATCCCCTTCTGCGGTTTTACCTATGGGAAGGGTGTCCTTCTGTGACTCCCAAGTCGACATTGCATGTCCTAAACTGGACGTGCCGCCGTTCTTTTGTTGGGAAAGTGCCCATGTTCAACTCCCGACGATAAGCAAGCGCCTGCATAACAACGCCCGTACAACAGTCGACCGGCTGCTTAAGTACAGCATCTCATGGGCGGGTGAGCAAGACCCCATGTTTGCGTTCAACGTCCCGACTGGCTACCAGGCTATGCGCAAGAAGACCTATGAGGCGGTTCTTTCGACCCAGGCGCTGATAGGCTCTGACTTCAGTAGTCAGCTACATGGTCTCTTCTCTAAGTTCTCTCTGGACTCTTCACTGGGTTTGTTTTCAGAGTACAAAAGTAGGAAAGAAAAGTACTTTTTGAAACTTAGCACTAAACTGCAAACGGGCTTTGAACAGTGCGTCAAGAAGCTGAAGCAGTTTCTTGATCTTTTCATCCCCGCGGAGCTGGGAAAAGGTAATCCTGTCAAAGAATTAGTTGCAAAGATATGGGGGGGGGGGGACATATTACACGGCCAAGGTAGGATTCGGCGCTCAATGCTTAGACTGATGTCTACTGATGAAAGCAGACTTTGAACAGACGACATGAGATTCCCTCACTAAGAAGTTTGCAGTCTCCAAAGTGGCTTTCCAATTGTGGCTGCCTTAATCCATCAACCTATGAAACGTTCGATAATGCCTTTCACCATGCACATGATCACACACGTCATGTCTCACAGGCTCTCGATTTGGTGACGGATAATGCTCTGGGGCCATTGGGAGAGCGACTTCAGTACTACCACCAGGCCAGCACCATTTGTCTCACCGCAGTTGAACATCTCGTAATTTCCGGATCATACATTAAGTACGGCGTGGCCCAGAGCAATGGTGTTAAAGCCTCGGACTATAAACTCACGGAGTCCTTTAAAATGTGCTTCCAACTTGTTGTCATTCTGGTAGCGACGCTGCAGAAGATCATGGAACACATCAATTCTCAATACAGCCAGGACTCGTGGGGTCTGAAGCGGGCGCAATCTTCTGGTGACGAATCAGGGCGCATGAGTATGGATAGAGCTCTAAGGCTCTTAGTGAGGATCGCAACAGATGCGAACGCTGAGCTGCGCAACAGCTACCGCCAGTGGGAGACGGCAACGACAACTATGTCAAAATGGGACCGTTCCAGACCTATTGCTCTTGGGCCTGAGACTGTCTTGGCATGGGTCTTGCGAAGACGGATCGTATGTGATTTGAAGGGTAATGGACCTAAGCTTCCGCGCGCTGTGACGTTGTACGAAATCTTCATGGAAAAACTTGTGAGTAGATCGCCCTGTGAGAGGCGGGTGGAGCTGACAATCCAAAGCGGGCAAAAGCCAACCGCTCTTCTGAAAAAAGTCTGATTCGAGACATCAATTATCTCGAAGAAGAATTAGAAGCCCTGAACAGAGTGCGACAATGGCAAAGTGAGATCATCGAATCTTACACGACTCTCCTTAACGACAAAACATACCGCTATGTCAGTGAAAGGCGACGGTTGCTCTTCAATTTGGAAGAAGGAATCCTCAAGAGCGTTCAAAGGCAACTTTCTAAAGATTACAGCAAGCTCCAGGACATGCTGTCGACTTGTCAAACATTGGCTCGACGAACGCAGCAAAACGCGGATATCAACGAGGAGACACACGACAAAGCCATATATATCTTCACCATTGTCACTACCATATTCTTGCCTTTGTCGTTCGTGACCAGCTTTCTTGGCATGAATACGGTCGACATAAGAGACACAGAGTGGGGACAAGCGCTGTTTTGGATAATCTCCATACCAGTCACTTTCAAACATGGTCCTCGTCTCCCTCGTAGCCTATAATGGGCAGAGCCTCAAAAATATATCCAGCCTCTTCAAAAGGCCCAGGAAGATCGGCAAAAGAAGCAGGGCTGACCTATTCCTGGAGCGGGCACATGACGAGAGACTGGACCGTGGCAACGTGGAGGCGTTCGAATCGCCAGAATTCGAATCACCGTTCGCGTACACCAAAAGACCTCTTCTAACGTTCCAGGTAAACATCCTGGAGGAGGAACAAGCAGAATTACGAGCCAACGCAGCGGATTCCAGTGGAAATAGGAAGCCAACCTACGTCAAAGTACACAAAGACCATCTTGCAATTGAGACGCTGGCGTACTACGGCCTTCCTTGGGAATGGGACAGGGTAAGATACCACAACACAGACAGCGCTCGCAGATCACTGACAGAAGTTCAAATGCAGACTGACCGAGATTACATCATCATACTTCGAGAGATGGATCCACGGGAAACCGATATCCTCTTCGAGCATACGAGACGAATACGTGATCAAGCATTGAGATCATATTCCATGAGCAAAGGGTAAAGAGTGCCTGCCCTCACTCGTGCATCCTGCATGGAACCTGCCCAGTACTGCCAGTCTCCGGCAGAGAGTGTAAGTTTAGAACGCCCCGATGAATGAAAGCGTTGTGGTAAGGGAGGGCGTAGGCAATCGCTTATAGCAGTAGCTTAGTCATTCGATTAGTCAGTCGAGTAGGCATAAGAGAAGTAGCCTCGAAGTACAACACCAAGGTCCACTCATGAATACGAACCTTTATAATGTCAGATACCAGTACTGGACCTGCTACTTATGTCTGGCTGTGACCTCTACCGGACCTTCTGAAGAGTCTCGGCCCATGGACCGTGGCATTGGAGTACTCGAACATATATTGTTAGGTGCTTTTGTTACTTATATTACTCCTTTGGTGTGATGCTACTCCTTCGCCTACACACCATGTGGGTGTTTCTGCACTGAACACCCTCCTCGACGTCCGTGTATGGATGCGTTACTTCTGTACCAAGCATTCCCACGCTCAAACCCAATGATATCCCTGACTGATCCAGTTCCCACCATCTGTGTACGTCGATCTTCAGCGAACCTGCGTAACAAGAGTATATGACTCAGCCTCGGAGACGCTTGACGCGGCCTTAGACCTTCCTCGATGTAGTAAAAGGCGGCAAGGACTAGATCGCCATGTCGACCCTTAGCCGATCGCCGGCGTTCTGATCAAATAGGAATTACACGGCTGCTCTATCTTGCCCGTAGAAATGAGCGATAGTCTGTCCTCAAATGCCTCTCTCCCCAACGTTGGCCTTCTTCTACTGCTCTTACTCCTACGTCTTTCATCAAGACCAGCGACTTCATCCTTCAAAGACACTCAAGCCGGCAGTATGACTGTTAAGATCGTGGATACTGCATGTACGTCGAGATGTCCAACTTACGGCGGTTGCTTGAAAAGGGTGCTAAGAGACCCAAGTTACTCCGAAACTGTTTAGGAATCAATACCGTAGCATGTTCTCTTCGCTGATTTGAGTTTGACTGGAGCAATTCCCAAGAGAGTTCAGTCATTCTTGCTGAATGTGATAGCCGTGACTGCAATTCCCAACTCAGTTCGACCTAATTGTCTAGACTCAGGGCAACCATACAGCTTGTTCTCCAGCGTCCTGGTATTAATATACATGTGCTAGAACAAGCTTACAATAGAACCAGAGACAGTGACATGGCATATGATGTTCTTGCTATATCAATGCCTATAGTGAACCTGAGCAACAGTTCCAATATCACAGAGCTTCTCTCACCCGCTACAAGAGACGTATTGACTCCGAGAGGAGATGTGCATGCTCTGAATCCACAAACGCAGCCAATAGCAAGAAGGAGTGTGATTTGACTTTTTTTAATGCTGTGGAACCTCACTCGATATAATTCCCATTGTGAACGTTGTGTTGATTAGTGAGGATGCTAATGGCTTTGCATTTCGACTTGATCTGGATTGAGTCGTTTTACTTAAGTGGATAATTTCAAAAAGTACATTCAAAGACATTACTGGGAGATGATACTAGAGAGTAGTATAGAAAGAATACTTTTTACTCACATTTGTCGATCATCTGTAGCAATCCGCGTCAAAACTAGTTATCACGCCCACAACGAGAACCCCTATAAAAACCCCCGAGTCCCTCTCTCACAAGACTGAACGACGCACTAAATCTAGCTCAGCTCTTTCACGAGCCCGCTGCAAACAAGAGATGCCGAAATTAGACCTAACCGGTAGGTGTCTATGCCGCTGATTGTTCTATTCACTGTAACTAGACAGTTTCTGTTGCAACTGAGGCGTAGGCATCGGAAATGTTGATATTCGCCACACTTTCCTAAAATACAGGCAAGACCACTATTCAGATGTCTTTCATACCACAAGGATGATCATTCGTTGTATCCGTTTTGACGCATATCTAGGTGTATTACAATATTTCCCATCCATCAAAAGAGCCTGGGGGCATCTTAGCCAGAAACGTTTTCGCCGCGAACTATACAAAGCGGCATCAACACCAACGCAAATGCGAAGTCATGGTCCGAAAGCAGAACTAAGCAAAAGTGCAGGATTGTAGTAAGGCCATGAAGGAAGCATAGCCGTTTTCTCCCTGCTAGGCCATCCGGAACTAGATTCTCTCACCCCACCACACCCCTCCGCAGTCCCTCCTTCCTCAAAGTCCCGACCCTCCTGACCTTTCTGCGAGGCACAAAAACCGGCTCCTCTTCTTCATCCCCCTCGTCCTCCTCGATGACGGTGGCTTTCCTCTTCTTCCCCGCCTCCGCTCGCTCCTCCAACACCTTCCTCCTCTCATACGCCCTCTCTTCCCTCTCCACCGCCCTCTGCCTCCTCACCCTCTCCGTCCGCGCCCTCTCCCTCCTCCTCTCCCCCCTCAGCGCCAGCTTCTCCCTCTCCCTCTCCGCCTTCTCCGCCGCCTCAACCCTCTCCCTCAGCTCCTTGGGCCAGAACCCGCGATTCGTGCGCAACAAGTTGCGCGGGACGAGATCGCCGACGGCCCCGGAACCGGAACCGGAACCGGAGGCAGGCCGACCGGCAAGCCCCTTCTTCCCCTTCCCGCGCCGCGGGCTCGCCTGCTCCTTCGCAACCGCCTCGACGACGACGACCGCGTCCACGATCCTCGTCTGACGCGTCGGCATCGGCGGCGGCGGCGCCGCAGCCGACGAGCCGGGGGCGACGGGGCGCGCGCGCGGACGCGGGCGGTTGCCAGCGGTCTCGGCGGCCGCCGTGCCGAAGAGCTCGAGGTCCATGGCGGCGTTCTGGCGGCGGGCGGTGGCGCGGAGGCGGTCTTGGTCCTGTTTGGGGGGGTTGTCGTTAGGGGGGGGGTGTTTATCTGGAGGGTGGAAGGGCAGTGGGTGGGGGGGTCTTACGGCTGTTACGGGGACGTCCAGGGCGCGTCGCTCTAGGGCGGCACGGAGCTGCTGGCGCTGGGTGCGGAGGGCTTGCTTGCTGCGCTCGAGGAAGGAGGTCATGAAGACCTTTTTGCCCTTTTCTTTGACGACGCCGGTGGCTTGGTTCATGAATTCTTTGGTGGGCATTGTGGAGGAGGTGGTGGGTTTTGGAGGTTGATTGGTGGTAGTGGGTGGAAGGTATGTCGATGGGATAGTTCGAGGTTGGCGAATGTGATGTGGTGGGAGGTGGATTTGGTAGTGGAGCGAACTGGAGGAGGAAGAGAAGAGAGTTTGCTGTCGAAGGGGGCAGAATATGTAGGCTCTTCCGGGCAATTCTGGTCTGATCGACAATAACATCAATGGACAATTGTATTATTCACTGTGCGAGAATATCAATATTTTAACACTAGAAAGCTTGGGTGAATATTTACAGTGAATGAGAGCGGGCTCTGGTTGGCCGACGTGATCCATTAACAATCACTCCGGGTTTGTTGCAAGGTTTTTTTTTTTTATAGGCAAGACTGAGCCCGCCGTCAAATACTTGCATTCTGCAATCACTTTATCCGAAAAGATCTCTTCTGGGCGATTCTCCATCGAACACCCCAATATGGAATCCCAGAAGACTTCGCAGGTCGCCAGTCAAAGCGAGAAGAACAAACGCACTCCGACAAACGCGAGCCGTGTAAGTATCCAGCATCCTGTTCCAAAGCATTATATCACTTGAACTAGGTCTCTATCGGCCTGCAGTTGTCTATCGATCTCCTCAATCTGCTTGATCTCCTGGAAGATCTTACAGCGCGACTGTCACAGCTAACGGAGCAGCAACAGAGCTCGTACGGCGAGCGCATCCATGAAGCTTCTAGAACACAGGATGAAGAGCCTAGTCTAGTGACGCCCGCTCGGAAGCGTCCTGCGACTCGCAGCGTCGCAGCGAAACAGCTCAACACCATCTCGGAAGCCGGCGCTGCGCCAACGAAGCTCTCGCGCAACGATGGCCCTGGCAATCGCGTCACCGAAACCACGGGTTCAGAGCTCAGTAACACAGAGACTGGTGCAAAGGCTTCCACAGTCAACGTCGATGACACGTCCAAGCCAAGCGCTGTCGGCCTCATCCGTCACCTCATCGCACGCACCCCGCCTCACTTGATCCGCGCGCGCCTCCGTCAGGGTAACATCTCCAACATCTTCGACGACGCAAGGGCCGGCCGATTTGGCAAGATCGAGGGACGCGCTGGCGATGTTCCGATGGGATTGCGCTTGATGTTCGACAAAATGCTCAGTGATACGCACGGTGGGCAGTGCACGGCGGCCAACGCGGAGTACTTCGTACAGATCCTCGAGGAGGCCAAGATTGAGGACCAGGTACCGACGCTGGCTGAGGACTTATTCAAGGTGCTTGTCATCCTCGTCAGTAACTGCAAGCCTCCGCCGCCGGAGCTGGGTGTCGAGGGGCAGGTCATGTCGAGGAAGCAGGTGTTGCACGTTGTGGGAAAGGAAATGCGGGATGCTATCCACTACAGGGAGAAGAGCTCCTAGAGACTGGACGGAAGACGTTGGCTACGATCATGACGGTTCAATAAGGATAGATGGACAGGCGTGATCCGGTGAACGCTAAAGATGGCGAAGATAGTGCGTGGACATGAGATGGTTTTCCGGGCCCGGGCAAGACGGGCGCGAGAGACGTCGGCGATTCGGCGTTGTTTCTCCGGAGAAGCAATCCCAAAGCCATCATCCGTGGCGATGGCGGTCGTGACTGCACTTTCTGGGCAGATTTGGTGCAAATAGGATGCAGATTAAGTAGATTCAAATCAATTGCTTCTCTCAAAATCACTAGTTCTTCCTCTCGATTTCCGACTGCGCTTCGTCTTGAGGTGTCCCTGCGGTAATCACGTGGACACGCGCAACCGATGTGGTCTCCGCGCGTCTCCTCCGCGACCCGTTGTTTAGCTCTGGGAACTCCGCCACACGGCACTGTCTCCCTCGACATCTCCATGGATGAGTTGCTCACCAGCCTCAACGATGCCCAGAGAAGCGCAGTCTCGAGCCCGGCCGCCGTTCTTCAGGTCCTCGCACCGCCTGGATCCGGCAAGACCAAGACGCTCACTGCACGCGTCGCTTACCTTGTTTCGCAGTGTGGGTTCAAGCCATGGAACATTATCGTCTGCACCTTTACCATCAAGGCTGCTCGCGAGATGAAAGATCGTATTCGCGGCCTCGTCGGCCATGGTATCGAAGGAAAACTGATTCTTGGCACCTTCCACTCCGTCGCCCGCCGTTTCCTCTGCTTTTATGGCCAGCATATCGGCATCGACAAAAACTTCGGAATTGCTGACACCTCCGACACCACTGCCATCATCAAGCGCATCATCAAGCGGCGTGGTTATGGCACAGAACCCTCCGTTGCTCGCTCACGCATATCCGGACTGAAGGCCCGAAGCATCAGCTGTGAGGAGTACGCTATCTCCCAAAAGTCCTCGGAGCAGCAAGAGTTTGCCGCCATCTACTCGGAATATGAGGACACTCTAAAGGGATCCAATCTACTAGATTACGATGACCTGCTCTTACGCTGCGTCGACCTCCTACGGAAACGTCCCGAATGCGTGTCAAACATTCAGGCCGTGCTGATCGACGAATTCCAAGATACGAACCATGTCCAGTATGAGCTCATGCGCCTCATGGCGCAGTACCGCAAGAACATCACTATTGTAGGAGATCCCGACCAGAGCATCTATGGCTTCAGATCCGCAGAAATCAAGAACCTCAAGACCATGCAGAAGGACTATCCGGACACCCTTGTCTCTATCCTCAAGGAGAACTACAGGTCTGGTGGTGCTATCTTGCAATCTGCTCAGCAAGTAATCGAACAGGATGAAAGCCGCCCAGCTAAGGCATTATTTGCCACGCATTGTATCGGCGAGGTGCCGGTGTTGCGCAGACTACCTTCGGCCGCAGCTGAAGCCTCCTGGATTGTCACTGAGGTCCAGCGCTCTCAGGCGCTTACAGGAAAACTGCTCCATCATTCCGACTATGCCATCCTTCTTCGTTCTGCCGCGCTTTCACGCCATATCGAAACGGCCCTGGGCAAGGCTGGAATTCCTTATCGCATGGTTGGTGGCCTCCGATTCTTCGATCGCATCGAAGTCAAGCTCCTGCTTGACTATCTGCGCGTGATCAACAGGCCTGATCACAATGATGCTCTGGCGCGCATCATCAATACCCCTGCCCGAAAAGTTGGAGAGAAAACGGTCCAAGCCCTGCTCGAAGAAGCCGAAGAGAAGAAAGTGTCGTTATGGACTGTTGTTCTCGGTGCGGCCCAGGGGAACAAAAGACCGAAGACGAAGCTTTCGGCCCAGGCGGAAAAGGGCATCAGCTCTTTTGTCAACATCATTCTTACCTCTCAGAAGAAGATGTCTCCTTCGAACACCACACCATGTTCTCTGTTAGATCTCATAACACACGTTATGAAGATGCTCTCATTCCAGGAGTACCTGCAGAAGTCCCATCCAGAGGATTTTGAAGGCAGATGGGCCAATGTGCAAGAGCTAATTGCTCAGGCCACGGACGCTGCAACAGCAGAAGAGGAAGGATCGGTGGTGAATGAAGAGGCACTGCCGACTGTAGATGGTGTTGAACAACGCGAGCTGTCAAGTGCGGAGGATCAACTGGCTCGATTTCTCGCGAACGTAGCACTCTCAACAGAGGTTCAACAAGAAGAAGGTACAACAACGGAGCAGATCACCATTTCAACCATCCACGCTGCCAAAGGCCTGGAGTGGCCTGTCGTCTTTATTCCGGCAGCGTACGAAGGATCAATACCGCACTCCAGAGCCGAGGACCACGACGAGGAAAGACGTCTGCTCTATGTCGGAATGACACGAGCACAATCGCTCCTGTACCTAAGCTGCCCAGTCAAGAGCTCACAGAAAGAAGCCACTAAACTATCCCCCTTCGTCTCCGACCCGAGGATGGAGCCATTCTTCATCAAAAGCGGGCCCAAGTTCACGTACACCCTCACACAGGACCTCGCCCGCATCCTGCGAAGACCGTGTCCCCCGGAATCTGAATGCAGGAAGGGCCGCGCCCAGCTCGACCGCGCCGATGACGACTACTGGCCCTTGGACGGCGAGGACGTCGACCCCGCGACGAAATCTTGGGACTTCTTCAACACCGCCTCCAACGAACCCGTCCCTAAGCGCCGACGCCCGAACGACTTTGTCCCCGTCTCCCTCGCGGGCACGAACATCTCCGTGACCATGGACCAGCAGAGCTCTTTCTCGATCCAGAACACGAGCCTTCCTGTAGACAGGACGAAAGGCTTCATGAGCGCCGGCGCCCGCATGCGCGAGATGGAAGACGCTGCTGAAGCACGCGCCCTGCAGCGCGCGGAAAAATTGATCGCGCGCGAACACGCTGCCGCGCTGGCAAGGGACGCTACGCGCATGACGCGCGATGAAGACGTTGGCGCGAGGGGCCTGAAGAAGCGGCCGCCGCCGGGTCAGGGCAGCATCACGAGTTTCTTCGGCAGGCCGTCGTCGGCGGCGCGCAGGAGCAGCGAGCCGGACGAGCAGGTGCGCAACGCGATAAGCTTTGTCAGGGGGAAGAAGCTCAAGACACAAGCATCCGCCACGGCGGCGGCGGCGGCGGCAACGGCGGCGGTAGCGCCCTCGACCAAGCCTCCCGCGTCCCTCAAGCGCGCCAGCACCGCGCCTGAGAAGGCGCCGCTCCGGGATGTTGGGAACGTGGTGCGCGATCAGAGGTCTGGACCCGGACCCGGACCCGGACCCGGACCCGGACCCGCTCCTGCTCCTGCTTCATCAGCCCTATCGCGGCGAAACGCGACGGGCCCCCTGCCTAATAATTATAACTCTTCTTTTCCTTCTTCTTTTCATTTTCCTTCGTCCGGCCGTGCAGGGCTGGACGCGCCTGTCGGGCATAAGTTGCGCACGGCGCCGCTGGAGGGCCGGCCCAGGCGCAGGGAAGCGGAATACGAGGATGGAGGACGGGCGCCGGCCCTGCCGCCGGCTGGGTACGGGAGGAGGCCTTACTCCTTGTTGTCGAGCTCGCCGCCGCCGCCGCCGCCGCCGTCGCCGCCGCCCGTAGAGGATGGGGAGATGGAGGCTGAGAATGATGAGGGGAGGGTGGATGGTGGTGGTGGGGATGATGATGGGGCTGGAGCCGAGGCTGCGGGCGCGACGGCGGACGTCGTGCCGGCTGCGACGTTCCATCAGACGTCGATGGGGAAATTGGCCGGGCCCGGTGGAACTGGGCTGCCCAGGAAGACGCTGGGGATGAGGAGGAGCGTGCAGGGGTGGGCGGCTGGGGGTGTGAACAAGCCGTTCATGGCGCCGGGGAGGAGGAAGGATTGAGGAGCAAACACGATAGGGTGCGGGTTAAAGGATAGGAGAGCCGGTCACTCTGGTTTCTGTGGATTCGTAGGGGCGTGGTCTACGGTTGGTGGTGATGGGATTAAGGTTGGGTACATGCTTACCTGCGGGTGGCGTTTCTTTGGCGCTTCCGGAACGGGTCGGTAGAGGATTCGTGTAGGTTTGTTGTTTTGTTCGACAATGCCGTTGTCGGCGGTCTTCATTGGGCATATTGTCGGAGTTTGCTGGCATTTCGCGCGGCCAGGAACGGATTGCGGGCTCGCACACGGCCCACGGACTCGAGCCCACAGGCTGAACACATTTATCGGGAAGCACTCCGTCTACACCTTTACGGATGCCAATGTTCGCGCGCGCACACTACCAATCCTGCAACCCACGCGAAAGGTAGCCTCAGGGTCAGCCGCCGTGTCCTTGCCGCTTCTTCCTTTGCTATAAAGCTCGCACTTCTAGTCAGGAATGTCTCAACGGGCGGTGACAACAACCTCATCTCAACAAGGAAATACCGCCTTGAACTGTGACCGCGCGACGAGGAGCACTACTGCGTCTCGCTCCCTGGACGCAAGAAGTCTTTCGTCCATTTCTGCCTGGGTGATGCTCCACGCGTCACAATTGCATTTTGTGGGCGCGGATCAGAAATGAGAATGGGAGTGTTTAGGGATCATAGTGATTGGTAGTGTTATTAGGTGATGATGAGCTTCTCTAGGTCGTTCAGGAGAGTCGGCGGTACCGGCCATGATGTTGACGGTAATAAAACTTCTGAAGGAGGGAAGGGGAAGGACAGAGCGTTATAGGTATCTGTAGAAAATAGAGCCTCGCCAAAGAATTAGGGTGTACCGCATCGTTGGGAAACTGCATGATTCATTGATGAATACTTAGGCAGATGCTTATGGTTGATGACATTTACACTTCGTCTAGTGGCTTACTCGTCAAAGGGCTTCACAAAGTTGGCGAAAATCTGCTGTTGAAAGATGCTTGCTTCAAATGATCCAATCGTTGTATTCGCATTGTGATAATTACCAGTGTATGAAACGATTCATCTAGATACTAATGTCACAGTGATGAACTATGGAATCGGAGGGAGGACCTGGAGAAAAAACTGTACCCACCTCCATGAAGGCAGGGAAGTATAGTGTTGAGAGAAGCGAAGTAAGTCTATGGAAGAGTTTTCGCCTTTTTTAAAAGGGGGAAAAACCCCTTCTCCTACGATATCACCAGAGAAAAATTCAATCGCAGGGGTTTTTCTCATCTTATTCTCAGGCCAGGTGTTGTGGTTATACCAAAGCAGGCCAAGTCCGATGTCGGCGATGGCGAGTCGGGCGGCCGAGCTTCCCCAGAAAATATTCCAACTCTACTGACGCGACACCTCGCACGCATCCCGCTTTCCGCCCACACACCATGGCTGCCACCAGAGCATTGAGAATTGGTATGAAGCTCACCGCCAGCTCCAATTGACCCGTTCCAGCTGACGCGCGCTCAGGCTTGATTCCCGGCGACGGCATTGGCCGCGAGGTGAGCTCCCCCAGCTCCGGTCGTGCAACACGCGAGCTCTGACGCACTCAGGTCATCCCCGCCGGCCGTCGCGTGCTTGAGGCTCTGCCTGCATCGCTGGGCCTCAAGTTCTCCTTCGTCGACCTGCAGGCAGGCTTCCAGACCTTCAAGGACACGGGTGCCGCCCTGCCCGACAAGACGGTCGAGACGCTGCGGAAGGAGTGCGAGGGCGCGCTGTTCGGGGCCGTCAGGTAGGCAAACACCCGTCCGCCAGCAGCAAACAGCCCCGCTGCGCTATATAAGACCCGTGTAGCTGACACGAGCACCACCTCACCGCAGCTCGCCGACCGTCAAGACCGCCGGCTACTCGTCGCCCATCGTCGCGCTGCGCAAGAAGCTGGCCCTGTACGCCAACGTGCGCCCCGTCAAGTCCGTCGCCAACGCCCAATCGCCCGTCGACCTGGTCATCGTGCGCGAGAACACCGAGGACCTGTACGTCAAGGAGGAGAAGACGTACGACTCGGCCGACGGCAAGGTCGCCGAGGCCATCAAGCGCATCTCCGAGAAGGCGTCGTTCAACATCTCCGAGATGGCCGGCGACATTGCCCTGCGCCGCCAGCGCGTGCGCGACTCGGGCATCGCCAGCATCCACAAGTCGCCGCTCGTCACCATCACCCACAAGTCCAACGTGCTGTCGCAGACCGACGGCCTCTTCCGCGAGACCGCCCGCAAGGCTCTGGCCCAGCCCAAGTACGCCGCCGCCGTCGGCGTCGAGGAGCAGATTGTGGACAGCATGGTGTACAAGCTCTTCCGCCAGCCCCAGGACTACGACGTCATCGTCGCCCCCAACCTCTACGGTGACATCCTCTCGGACGGTGCTGCCGCGCTGGTCGGCAGCCTGGGGCTCGTCCCCTCTGCCAACGTCGGCAAGGGCTTCGTCATCGGCGAGCCGTGCCACGGTTCGGCGCCTGACATCGAGGGCCAGAACATCGCCAACCCCATCGCTACCATCCGCAGCACCGCGCTCATGCTCGAGTTCCTCGGCGCCGAGGAGGCTGCCGCCAAGATCTACAAGGCTGTCGACGCCAACCTCGAGGAGGGCAAGCTGCTGAGCCCCGACATGGGCGGCAACGCCAAGACGGACGAGGTCGTCGAGGATATCATCAGGAGATTGTAAGACGAGACGGGAAATGCAAATGAGAACGGCGCCAAGTGCGATTTTTTTTTTTTGGATATAAGAGTCTCATGGAAAAAGAAAATGAAAAGGCCAGCTAGGTGCAAAGGTTGAATGTAGAAATGGAATTATGGGTTGGACGACGAATTGATCCTTCGATCATGTACAGCTGACCTGCAGGATCTCTTGCGCAGGCACAGAAGCGAATGGAGGTAACGATCTACAGCGTGCGCCGATCCTGCAGTTGATCGCTTCTTTTCCTCCGCAGGAAGCGAACACATCAGCCGCGCTGACCGACATGATCGACGTGGCCTTCCCCAGAGTCGCAGCGTAACGGCAAACCTCAGCGCCGAAGAGGTTGCGATAATCGATGATTGCCTCACCGCCAGCGTGTTGCCAAATGGATCGAAGGCGCGAAGGGTGAGATCGAAAGAGAAGAGGGCTGACGGGTTGCACGGAACCAAAGGAATCGCCACGTTGTTTGCTCTTGCGAAAACAGCAAAAGGCCCACCGCAAGGCCGATCAATCAAAGAATCTCGAGCCGGCCATGGGTCGACTCGAGCTGCTCGCCCCTCGCAGCGCTATGCATGTCCGAATGTGGAGTGTTCTCGACGGCCAGGTCCTGGCAATTGGACGCAACAAGAGCCCGGCGATGGGGATTGAATGCGGGGTGTGCATGGGTGCAAAAGGCTTGGGCACGTCAGGTGGACGGGGCAATGGCCCTATGGGCATAAGGCGGCGCAGATGTCGTACCTGGGCGGGAGTAGCGCAAGCCTCATCCGGCGGGCGTCCGACTTAGCCGCCTCCCGCGTGCCGCCTCCTTTTGACGTCTTGTTTACTTAAATTAAACGGTGGAGTGAAGGCTCACTAATGCGACCGTAGGGTGACACCGAGTAGTCCCCGTCGAACACGAGCTCTTCTTCGCTGTTCTCAGCAAGGCGTGCGGGCCAGGCAGGAAAATACGAGCTACTCTTGGCTCCTGCACCACCACATCACTCCAGCTATGGCTTCCGTGCAAACCGTGTCGCCCGAACCAAGTACGAGCCCGCAAACCAGCTCTCCACTTGACCGCCTTCGAATCTCCAGTTTTCCGCTTCTGAACCCTTCGAACAATGGGGCCTCATGTGATTCCACCATTCTGTACTCTCGTATTTCACCGGCCAGCCACTTCTCCGCATCAGACGGTTGCCAATGATAGCAGTATGCCCCGTATGTATCCGAGCTTTCCTTGACTACACCGGTCCGCAAGCCCAGTCCGTGGCCGGTTGCCGTTATTCTGACGTCGTCGAGTACCCGTTGCTACTGCCCTGCTGTACCTCCTGTCCACTCGTCGGCGGGCCGGACCTGCCAGCGCAATGAGCTCTTGCCCCCCGCTCACTCTCGTGTCCCATGCCGGCCGTTGAATATATAAACACGCCCACCAACCCTCCAGTGCTTTTCCTTCCCATCACCAACACAATCAATCATCCCATCTGACCATCAATTGCTCTCGAAGCACCTCGCACTCGCTCCAACCAACAACCCTCTCCAACAACCCACCACCAAAAATGCAATTCACCACCCTCTTCCTCGGCGCCCTCGCCGCCTTCTCCTCGACCGCCCTGGCCGCCCCGGTCGACGCCAACAACCTCGAGGCCAAGCTGATGACGGCCGTGGCCTCCTCCTGGACCATCACGTCCTTCACGCGCTCGTGCAACCAGGCCGACACCTCGTGCCACATCTCGTTCGGCGTCAACAGGAACGACGGCTCCGCCGTGCAGCAGTGCGCCTACGACGTGACCGGCAACCCGGCCAGCCGCCAGTCGTACAACTCGGTCGCCTGTGGGCCCTACACCATCTCGAGCGGCTGGAGCGGCCAGTTCGGCGAGGGCAACGGCTTCACCACCCTCGCCGTCACCGACGGCAAGCAGATCGTGTATCCCGCCTACACGGACAAGCAGCTGGTCAACGGCCAGGCGGTCAAGCCTGACCAGAGCTATGCGCCCCAGGCTCTGCCTGCTTAGATGATGATGATGATGATGGGATGATGAGGGAGGATTGAAGGGGCGGGGGGCCCTGTATTGGTTAGCGGAGGAGAGATTGTGGCCAATCATTATTAATGCGTAATCTTAATGATTTCTCCGCAAGAGCTGCTGCTTTTTTTTTTTTTTTTTTTTTAATAAAGTGCAACTGTGATCGACGCTTTATCGCTTTATGTTCATCGCTGTGCTGTGCTCGGCTTCTGCAAGAAGGAGAAGGCGCTCCAACTTCGCGGCTGAGAAGCTCTGCTTCCTTTCCGCTTCGTGTTTCCTCAGATCCACTTCTTCATTCCCTTCGGTTTCGGCCTACTGTTCGTTCTACCATGACGCCATATTAGCCGACTGGCACCAAGAGTGGATAGCGAGACCCGTTGTTACGCTGCCCTCGTTCTTTTCATCATTTCCAGATATCGCCGAGACTCTGCACAGTTTCGAGTAGATATGCTTCAACGTGTGCCCGTTGAGTAGCCGCTGACCTGGCCCGGTAGAATATGAAGCCTTGCCGAAGGAAATCAGGACGAGTAGCAAGCTTCCTAGTCATCGTTTTACTCTACTACCTGCCGTAATCAAGGCACTCCGATTAGTGAAAATGCGTCATGATATGAGTAGGTGACAGTTTATAAGGGTATTCTACGGCTGTAACGCTGGTAAATGCACGCGGTTGATAGTCGGTATCAGCAGCGGGTGGAACGCCAGATGCCAAAGCACCTGTCCGGCTGTGCATGTGCGGCTGACCCTGATATATTTTGTCTTAGTGCATACCTCAACCATCTCATCGGCTTTGTTGTACATGGGCAGTCTGCCGTCCTTCGATGACTGAATTCTTGGTTAATTACTACATTAGATATGTAGCTACGAGACTTGCGATCTGTGCATTTCAGTACATAATCAACTAATCACCAACACGTGTGACTTCTCCTGCGGCATAGCGTTGCAACGGGCACTTCTTTTTCTCCTGAGGAGAGCCATGTGATGGGCAAGTCACCATCATCTGCCGTGGTGACTCCTTATATTAAATTGATGATGGTGATTTTCGGCACTATCAAGTGCTGATAAATCCTATAATAGCTTTTCAAGCGTTCGAGTCCCAAACGGAAAGTCACCGTACAACGTGCAGGCAGACGAGTAAACGAATGATCAGTCGCTGTTCCATCTCCAAAAGTGCTGTTAGTGACCCAAACAGCTTTTGAAGAGGGGTGACATGCATGCGAAGCTAACGACAGGACTCGATAGAGTACTGAGAGCTGTATTAAAAAGGCACGGTGAGACCTTGTGTATTCACACGTGCAGCATGAGAGAAACTGAAGTGCGACACCGCTGATTGTAAGACCCGTGAAGCATATCTCGGTACCTTTGAGTTCGTGGACAAGCTTTGCATAGAACATTCCACGGATCTGCACCGTCCTGTTAAAATTGACAATGCAAGTTATTCTAGTATTTCCTTAGATGTGCGAGTGCCTTCGACATGGTGCGCGCAGTTAACGAATGCGTGCTGTATTTCATACGACACAAGACTCAATTATCATATCCGCACGTTATAATTCTATGCTCAGCTACAAGTATTGAAGCTCTCCATTTTCGTTACAAGGAAATGCTGAACTGCGGCATTTCCCAAAAGCGTTTAGGCCGATGCGGGAATAGCCGCCCACAGGACAAATTACCCAAATCAATCTCGCACCTCCGTCGAACTAGGGGTAGATCCATTCACTCATAGTGAACGTTCTCCCTCACCAACCTCTACAATTGGATTATTCTTGATTCTCGGACATTTATAGCTTTCTCTATGTTGGAGGGAAGTAGATAACTGTCACGTGGATGATATCAGAACCATTGTCGGTGAATTCCACAAACTGACAGGTGCAGCCTTTGGCAATGTAGGAACATGTATTATGATTCTGTCTTTCGAAGGTCTACATACTGAAAATAGAGTTTTTCAGAAGTTTAAGGTTACGAGATTAGTCCTTCATCCTCCCCCCCCATCCCCCCCGGGGGCCCCCCGGGAATAATTTCAGAGTGGGAAGGGAGCTGGCTAGAGTACTAATTTGGAGAAGTACCGCAGTACTCATTCCTAACTAGAAGTACGTACAGAATTTGCACCCGTAGTTTAAATGCTGTTTCCTGAAAACACAGAAGGGTGAACGCCCGGAAAACGCCAACTTGTGGTCATCATGAAATCCGTCATTACCAAAATACATTGTAACACACCTAAATTCTATATTATTGATAAGCAAGAGAATTGGCCAACCGAATTATTTTTTGATAGTCATTCGGGCTTTTAGCGGAAAGGTGTTGCCTTCTCCTGGGCCTATCCAGTTTTAGATCTCTGTTGAGTGGAACTAAAATTCTCACCCTGAAATGACTTGCTTACTCAGGGCTGTATCTATACCCAGTGATCGGCGAGACATTTCTCCGTTCGGTCTGCGGAGGCATGGTTCTGACCGCAATTTTTATTCCGTGGCCGCTGAGCAGCTGAGTCAGACATCGAGGAATGAAATCAGCTGATGGGTTTGAGCAGTACCATTCAGGAATGTAAGTTCATCAGAAGTGCGGGTTTGGCCGGATGAATCTGCTTTATTCTTTCATTTAACGTACCGAAGAGTCCGGAATCTGGCTGCCTCGGTCTTTTAGACGATGTTCCTCAAACGCGATAACATGTAAGAGAACACGATTCAAGGACCATCAACATTTACACAAAATCGTCTGGCCACAAGAGCGTAGTCAAAGCCATCCGACCCGTGGAGTGACCAGGTTCACTCATGAACTAACACAACGTGCCTCCAGACAGAAAGTAATTCATAATGGTATGGAGACGCGCATTCTCTTGATGTCGGACGACCTATTGAAATCAATGACGAAAGTTACCCGTGAACTCCCGGATCGTCCGGTGAAACTCACCTCGACCCCACTCACGTCCTCGGCCCACCGGGTGCATCAATGACATCCACATGCGGGATCCTCCGCTCGATTGTTCCTGAGCTGAGCTCGTCTATGTCTGAAAGGGTGCCGAGAAGCTTCTTCTTCTCTACCTCATCGAGGTTCTCAAAATCCTTTATGTTGGACTTCTTGCCGCCCTGAGTGTAGATATAGTCCGGGGAGTTGCTGCCCGATGGGTGCACCGCTACTCCATCTGTGCCTGCCGGTACGGGAGCGGCGATGACGGAGCCCATGAGGAATAGGAGGGTGGATGCTGCGGTTTTGAGGATACGCATGGTACTTTCAGGCCTCGGAGTAACGAATTCTTTGAGTGTTCAAGTCGAAGTGTTGTGGATGGACTTAGACGCCTTGACGAAGAGCAACGGTGCCCGACTGAAAAAACTCTTTAATACGAAGTGGACATGAGGGGATATGAGTGCAGAATGCTCCTGCCGAGGAATCGATCATATAATCAATTGAGTCTCGACATCGGGTAGGAGCAACCTGTGATCCACACTGATTCAGTAGTCGGGAGTTGAATGGCGCTGATGCAGTGAAAATGACCAAGTTCGGCCTTTTTAGCATTTAATCTTTCCGGCCCCTCACATATGACGCCAAAATAAGCTATGTTGTGGTATGCAAGTGGCGACCGAGTCGGCAAATGAAGCAAATCGACGCGCAAAAATTGCCGTTTTTGAGACATACTTTCGGATCATGCTTCCGAACTGTCCAGCACGCATGTCCAGCACGCAGTCATTTATGATCCGTGAAAGGTTGTAGAAAACCGAGACCGCAAATTTCCGACATGTGGGTGCTTTCTTTGCTCTTCTCACTGCGCTTGGTCACAGTGGAGGCGTCGGCAACGCCTGCGAATACCGATTGCGTGTCTTTCCTGTCGGTAAGGGCCCCCTTGCCCTTTGAGCATGACAACCACACTGACTAACCTGCGAGCAGCGGCCGGACTTATTCGTTCCACGGCTGGATATCCGGCTGAACGAGGTGAAAGACCATGCGAATTACTACTGGCTGTTCTCGACATGGGGAGGAGCATGCCAGAATGCACCATACATATTTGACACTAAGGGCGTAGGTTTTGGCCGAGAACACGCAAGCAAGAAGTATGAGTCGCTGACCCAGAAGCATAGCATTTGGTGTGGTCTGGCTACCGCCTTGACCTCGCGGATATGGGATACTTCAATATGAAACGTCATGAACTTGCAGATGGATCCCAGATTCTCTCCGTCTTCCGTGGCAAATCCGAGAGGGGCCGTGGCCGAGGACAGGTTGTCCTCATGGACGACTCGTACCGGACACTCAACACGATCGAGCCCGAGACTCCAGAAGCCGCGATAACCTTCCACGAGTTCGTCCTACTAGACGGTGGAAAAAAAGCTATCGTGATCAAGTTTCAACCAGTCCAGGGTGACCTCTCAACAGTCGGTATATCGCAGGGACTCGGCTGGATCCTTGACAGCATCTTCCAAGAAATCGACCCGAGAAGCGGCGAAATCCTATTCGAGTGGAGAGCCCGGGACCACGTCAGTCTGAATGAAAGCGTCATCCCACCGGTAGCCAGTGCAGGGGCCGGCCGCTCCTCATTCGTTGCGTTCGATTACTTGTAAGTCCACATCCCAATCCAACCCAAAACGTCAGCACCCCTAACAGCCCCCACTCCAACACCCCCAGTCACATGAACTCCGTCGACAAATTCTCGAACGGCGATTACCTCGTCTCCGCGCGGCACACCGACACCATCTACCGGATTTCGGCCCACGACGGCTCAATCCGATGGCGCATGCCCGGCCACAACTTCTCGACCGGAACCACCACCGCCACCACCACCATGCGCGCCAGCAACTTCACCTTCTCGGCCCAGCACGACGCGCGCATCCTGTCGGAAGACGGCCGCGCGAAGACGACGCGCATCTCGTTCCTGAACAA
The DNA here is from genome assembly GCA_037367355.1 of Neoscytalidium dimidiatum. Lineage (NCBI taxonomy): Eukaryota > Fungi > Ascomycota > Dothideomycetes > Botryosphaeriales > Botryosphaeriaceae > Neoscytalidium > Neoscytalidium dimidiatum. Next base: position 549,602 of record CM074705.1, on the reverse strand, counting down.
CGCGTGGAACGGGATGGTGCGGACGCGCGACATTTCGTCGGCCATGGTTGTCGAGCTCGACGACGACGACGACGACGACGACGACGACGAGCCAGCTGCCCCGGCGGTCCCGACGGCCGCCCGGCTCGTCGAGGAGCGCTTCCCGGCGCGCGGCGGCCTCGCGCGGCACCAGGGCACCGTGCAGACGCTGCCGAACGGGCACATGTTCGTCAGCTGGGGCGGCGTTGCCGAGTTCAGCGAGTTCACGCCGGCGGGGCAGCGCGTTGCGGATGTTGCGTTTGCGGATGAGAGGGCGCATGTCTACCGCGTGGAGAAGCACCTGTGGAAGGGGGCGCCGGATACAGTGCCGGACGTGTATCTGTACGCGCGGAACGAGACGGCGCGGACGCACTTTTATGTCAGTTGGAATGGGGCTACGGAGGTTGTTGAGTGGGCGGTATATGCGGTGGAAGGGCGCGGTGGGAGTCGGAAAGAGGTGAGATTGCTGGGCAAGGTGGAGAAGGCTGGATTTGAGACGCATTTTGAGAGCCCAGAGCATGTTTCCGCTGGTATCGTGGAAGCGTTGGATAGGGACGGAGAAGTGCTTGCGCGTTCCGACGTGCAATCGGCTGTTGTGCCACCCGAATCCCTGACGGATGTCTGTGGTGATGCACACTGCACGATCCAGCAAGTCATTGTCGAGCCTAATCCGGAAGATGTGGAGAAAGAGGTGAATACTGGCTGGGTCTTGACACGAAGTCGCATGGGGTGTCCGATGAGGTTTTCGAACGGCCTTATTCAGGCACTCATCATGGCTGCGGCGGGTTTTTTCGCGGGAAAGTTCTCGCAAACTTTGTTCGCGTGCAAACTTTTTGGGAGGCGGCCCAGGCTGATTCAGCGAAAATAGCGTGGGGTGACATAATTTAGTCTTGGATGATAACCAGATAATGCAAAAAATCAAAAAGGACCTTGCAGTGGCATCAGGGCTAAGTTATCAAATTCTCGGATCAACCGTCACCTCAATAGGAATATAACGAGACGAGGCAGTAATGGTGCCTTGAAAACCTTAAGTGAAGTAGCTGTCCACCGCACGTGGATGAATACGGTTGCCATTATAAATTTATATTGTTGTGAGTTACGTTAGCGCCTGACTGTTCCTGTTGTTTGGGTCTTAAAGATGATGGAAGATCACCCCATACATTTGAGGAAGAGTCACATAATTTAGCGCATCTCCCTACTGTTTTTCTTGAAACCACCTCGTTGTAATGCTCGTATGATATCGAGCGTGTAGTGCTAGCCCAATCTAAGATCAGCGAGAAACCGGAGCGAGTTTGGAGGGCCACCGCTGCCACATTAGGGTCAGATTTATGACGAGGGGTCAGGCAGAGGAATGAAACGGTTACGTGGAGCTGTCTATCATTGAATGACTACCTTGTAAATTTATTATTTCATATCATTCAACACGGCGGACACTCGACAGGGTGCGTTACTATGTGGTATTCACGGACCCCTAAATCCTTTATTCTAGAGACCCTACTATGAAGTAGACCCGGACATTATTAACCTTAGTCCGAACTGAAAATCGGACTCACCGCATTATTTTCTTTCTAGATGGCGGAGAAATCAGCGAGCAACATCGTAATGCATTGTACGCTTATTATTTGCATCAAACGAAAGTACTTGTCGCTATTGTGCCAAAATGATGCAGCTAGTTGAACTGGTGCAGCTCATCATTACAAATTCTGCACAATATAAGTTGTGCTTCTGAGAATAATGTTGGCCTCGCAACATAAGACAGCACTATTATTTCCCCGCAGCAAAACACGAGTCGCAAGTGAAAATCTAACCTGGTAAAGTGAACTCGTACCGCAGACGAGCTCTTGATGGCCCGCCTTACTAGAGCGAAAGCATAGATCCGAGAAAGCAGCAGCCACTATGGAAGAAGTAAACCTCCAGAGATAGGACGTAGGGGCTTACGGAGGAGCACGTGGGGCAAGTGTGACGCGTATGGAAACAACGAAGACGGCGACATCGGGCGAAAAGCTTACGCTCAGGCGAGCGCACGTGCTACTCATGCTAGATGCACAAGCTGACCGTATACAGAACGGCGGGACGTGGTCATAAGCCCGAAAATTCGCCAAGGAAATTCGCATTTGGGTGGCTGGGCCAACTCTGTCCGTGTACTTGCTCGCCTCTATAAATGCAGTACTATCACAGACACGGTTCCGGGCGTGGTTGGGCCCCAAGTAGGATATAGTAATGGTTCATTGACACGCACTGAACGTATTTACCTACGCCTCGAGTATGAGCATGCAACATATCTGCAGGTAGGGTTACCGCGGTTTGATAGGAATATATGGCATTGTCAAAGGCTAACCTGCCTTTTCTGTCACACTGGGCAGACAGAGCCGAAAGTTATAGGTAAAGTGGATGCATGTCTAGACAACACTTCCACTCTATGATCCAATGATTACCTGTTAGGAGGACAGTAAGACCGTTTTAACTACAAAAGCCCCGTCTACCGCACCAGCCATACACTTCTCAACGCCAAGCTTACGGTCTTACCCCCCCGCCATCCGAACACACCATCCCAATTCACGCCCCCAAAGACCTTCTCCCCCACCACACCTTTGCATCAACCTAATCATACTTCCTCCCCCTCCTCAGCCTCGTCGGCTCGCCCAGATCCGTCGTGAGCGCGATATGACCCACGCCCTCCCTCACCTTCACCCCCTTCAGCGCCCTTGCGCGCTGAAAACCCGCCCATGTGCGAGCCGCCCGCGTAGTCCGGCATATACGTGTTATCCCGCGTCGCGCCGGACGCGAAGCCAAACACGTCGGGCGCGACGGTCAAGCCGTCCAAGACGACGGTCAAGCCGGCCGCGACTAGCAGCAGCGAAGCGGCGGCGGCGAGCACGAGCGCGCACGGCCAGCTGCACGCGTAGACGGGCTCGGCGAAGGCGGTGGCCGTGGCGGCGCTGACGTTCCAGGGGACGGAGGGGCGGCCGGTCGGGGCGAGGAGCGGGCGGTCCTGGTCGTCGCCGGCGAGGTAGGCGGGCATGAAGAACGACTGCCACCACGTGTTGACGAGCGCCTCGAGGCGCGGCGCGAGCTCGGCGGCGCGCACGCCCTGGTAGTCCGGCCAGGGGAGGAGGTGCTGGGCCGACAGGTAGCCGTCGAGCGTGCCGGCCGCGAGCCAGAGCTCGGGCGCGGTCGCGCCGACGCCGTGCAGGTAGCGCGCGTAGACCGGGGTGATGTTGCGCGCTTGCTCGAGCTGGTTGAAGTGCTCCTCGGTCATGGTGGCGGCGAGCGGGAGCGTGTTGAGCGCCATGCGCAGGCCCATGACCGGCGTGCCTGCCACGGCGAGTTGGGTGAGCGGGTCCGACGGGTACGGGTAGTCGTCGTGGCCGTCGTCGTCCCAGAAGGCCGGGTTCCAGACGTCCTTCGAGCCCAGCGAGGAGGCGTACTCGCTGTCGTCTGGGTGGTTCGGGTAGGCGGGGTATTCGGCCGGCTTGGGAGTGTGCAGGACTTCGTTCAGCAGGTACATGGCGTTGACTTCGCAGGCGGTCCCCACGCAGCTGACGTTGGACACGACGTCCTGGGCTCCGATAGAGCAATGGATTTCATTGATGGGCAAGGGAGGATACGAGTTGCCTTCATCCGGCTTACCCATCATCTGAGAGGTGAAGCCTTCGGTTACTGAATCGCCCCTCAACGACCTGAAACGGATCGGCCAAGCCGACTGATGACGCGTTTCGTTGGTAGGCAATGCCAAGTCGATCTGGTAAGGTCCAGTCCATGTACGTGCGGCTTGCACATCCTCATAGCTCATGCTTGTACGTTCCAGTGAGAAGCAATCGACCGACCAGTGCCGTGACGCGAGTTCAAATGTGGTATTCACAGCATCATGGAGACCAGCGACCGGGATTCCGTGAAGCGAAGAGTACAGTACAGGCTTGCTGTGATCGACCTCCCTCCACCCGGTATGGTAGGACTCCGCAGCCGAGATCAGGGAATGGGCAGAGGGAATTTTGACATAGCCATTGTAGTCTGTGGGCAGGTGGGCGGTCCACTGAGTAAGCAATGCGATGTTGAAAAAGATTCCGTAAGATAGCAGACGCCTCAGCAACGGCATCGAGCGGTCGTTGGCAGCCTGAAGGTTGTTCTGGGCGGCATGTATGATTGGAAGGTATTTGGTCGTGGCCTGCTTATGGAAAGCCACTACCTCGATTGAGAGGATTCGGAGCGCGGCATGGCTCGCAAACGGTGAAAGAAACCAGAAGAGAATTATGAGGAGCCCTGTCCAGCTCAAGGGCCAGAGTCGAAGCTGCCTTTCGATAGCAGTGAAGACGGATGTCGAGCCGATGAAGCGTTCCAGGCTCTAATAGCAATTAGCGGAGATCTCCATTTTGAGGAGACATTGAACATACACCCAAAGTGACGCCCTTCTGGGATCGATAGAGGGCAAGGGCGCGGAAAAATCGTCCCGCGATAGCAGCAAATACGAAGGGAACAGCCGCGCAAATGTACTCGAGGTGGACTTGAACGGCATGACCTCGGTGGGTTACCGGCTTGCGGTCTAGAAGTACGGCGGAAAGGGCGCAGACTGGGAAATTATTAACGGTCTTGCGCAACTTACGAGTAAGGTCAACGACTTACTAATTACTTGCAACTGGAAGCCAGCGAAGAGGATGCTTATAAGGAAAGACACAACGCGCTCCACAGTCCATAGACAGAGGTAGCCGTCTTTGGGCAGGCCGAACGGGTGCGAAGGCCGTGCGTGGAAGAATTGGAGTGAGTCGACACGCCTTGGGGTCCTGATGGGAGATATGAAGTGGTCCTTTTCCAGTTTCCTAATGGGAGATTCAGACACGCTTGCCGCCATGGCGGAACGTGTGTAGCTGGTGAAGATCTGGGAAGCGAGTTGGTGCGCGGCAGAGGAAAGCAGGATGGCGAGTGGAGGGGAGAAGTGGGCGGAGAATACAGAGAGGTACCGGAAGAAGTTTATGGGAGACAAAAGACTAGTTGGTGGACGACTTTGGCCTGGCCTTTTCTCCGCCACCATTACCACCAGCTGTGATGTGGCCCGTTACCCAGTCAACACTGCCACGGTGACATTCACCCCCACAAGATCTTGCGCTCTCAATCTTCAACTGGCCACTAGACCCATCTTCGTCTCTGGATCGTCGTTTGTGCAAGAGTCTTGACTTGATGAAGACGAATCACCTTGCACTGACAGATACTGCAGGAAGGTGAGCAAACACGCTAATGACAGAAACGATGAGGCTCAGCTTTGATAACTCTTCTCGCGAATCCAAAACCGTACGCACCGTTCTGCACCAAGTGCCGTCACTAGCGCCTCAGTTGCACCTCATTTGCTGGGTTATCTTATTATTCCACACCTTGTGCTCAATGGCCGCTCCTGCTAAGAAATGAGTAGGTCAGACACAGACCACTGATGATTAGAAGAGACAACATCTCGGGCACATGATTCTTGGATCGACAGAAGAATCAAGGCACCCTGTAACGCTGTTGGACGGGTGGCGTATCAACATCCGAGCCGCGGAGGACGAGAAAAGCGATGTGCGATCAAACCAGATATCTCAACGACAAACCAGCAAACTACAGCAGCATGGAGACCGCACAAACTTTGTCAATATGATACCGTCAAAAGCTAAGTAACCGTGTATCTTCCGGCAAAATATCAGTAGACCGAAGTGTACGAGCAGCATGAGCGGCCCTCCTCAAGTGCGCGCGGCGCTCATCGTATTGGCTGCGGAGTTGGAAGCACCGGTGTCGAGCAAGGAATAGGTAACTTCGTGACGAACTGAGGTACGAAGTGGAGAAAGGATGCATGTGGTTGAGGATTACATGTACTCTGGCTTCGGGCTCGCCAGACGTTGTGATTTACAGATGGAGGAGCGAGCCGGGAGCCCTCGGCTCCTGCCTCAACTTCTTTGGCGTACCACGTGACTGAGAAAACACTATAGAAATCAAACATGGCAGCCTGAATGTCTATGTTGCGGCCATGGCCTAGTGGTTATGGCGTCAGTCTTACACACTGAAGGTCGGTGGTTCGATCCCGCCTGGCCGTAGTATCTCGAGTAAATTTTTGTTTTTTTTTTGGTTCTCTTTGTTTGTCCTACCCTCCTCAATCGCACGGATGGCATTCAAAATCCTCGGCCAGAACAAAGAGTCAGCCACATTTTAAGCCGCGTTCATATCTCCGCGAACCCCTCGTATCCCGCACCTGCGGCCTGCGCCAAAAGATAAGTTATACTCTAAGCGAGGGTCAGCAAAGCAACCAACCAGCTTCCACCGCCAACGCCGCCCAAGCCCGCTCCCAAGCCATTCCGCCAAATCGCCTTCCCCGGCGCGCCCTCGTGGCTCTATTATCGAAGCCCCTCTCGGTGGCGCCGTTCAGCCACTGCCGCGCCGGACCACCATGCCCCCTACAAGAAACTTCCTCCGCTTCGATTGCAGTACGGAGAGATAAGGCCAATCAATGCACCCACGGGGGCCCCCGGTGCTCTGCAGGTACGAATTTGGATGAGATCATAAAAAAAGCAAGGGTGTTCAGGACGGGATGTAGGTTTTTAAAAGACACTGATATTGCCACAAAAGATATTGGGACATGGTCAATTGCATCTTTCGTTCTGTATATTTTCCCACCTTCTTTGGTCTGAAAAGAATGCAGTTACTGCTCACCAACACCGCCGCGACGGTCCTGCTCATCACCAGCACAGCCAAAGCTGCGCTCTACAACACGAGTAATCTGAATCACACCTGCGTACTCAGTATACCTCACCCCCCTTCCTGCCCAGCATACCCCATCTCTAATCAGTGACCAGATGACCCCATCCTATCCTGCTCTGCCGACGCTCAGCCGGGCCTGACCGACACGTGCTGCACCGAGACCTTCGGCGGTCTCGTACTCGCCACGCAGTTCTGGGACACGTACACCGGCTACGAGGCTGAGGGTCAATTGCTTCCGGCCGAATCGTGGACGATCCACGGACTATGGCCTGACTTCTGCAACGGGTCGTATACACAGTATTGCGACCTCAGCCGGCAGTATGATCCAGAGCCGAGTCCAACCACGACGAATGGGTTGCCTAATGGTACGACTACCCTAAGTAGTTGTATTGCCTGGAACGAGGGTTAATTATAAATCCTAACAGGCACATTCGTCCCGCCCTACAACGGCACCAATATCAGCAGCTTCATCGAGCCATTCGGGCGGTACGACCTGCTCGACTACATGAACACGTGCGCCTCGAAATCCCACCCCTTCAGCCTTCCCCTCAGCCTCAGACTGACATTCATCCCCTCCTCAGCTACTGGATCGCCCAAAACCAGCCCAACTGGTACCTCTGGGCGCACGAATTCTCGAAGCACGCGGCCTGCTTCTCGACCTTCGACCTGCCCTGCTACGGCCCGCTCTACACCCCCCACGCCGACGTCCTCGACTTCTTCGAAACCGCCATCCTCTTCGACCGCGCCTTGCCCACCTACACCTGGCTCTCCGACGCCGGGATAACCCCCTCCAACGCCACCGGCTACACGCTTTCATCCATCCAGGGCGCGCTGGCGGACGCCTACGGCGCGGTGCCGTATGTGGGGTGCTCCGGCCCGCGCTTCAACGAGACGGCCGCCGGAAACGGGACGACAGATAACGGACGGACGCAGCTGAGCGAGGCGTGGTACTACAGCCATGTGTGGGGCAGGCCGCAGGAGGGCGTGTCGGTGCCGGTCAACGCGACGGGGAGCGGGACGAACTGCGCGCGGGCAGAGGGCGCGGTGTGGTATTATGAGAGGACGCTGAGCTCGGAGAGAGAGGTGTGAAAGATCCGGAGCAATTTTTGAAGAAAGTAGCATTTGTTCGAGAGAGTTGAGAGCAATGTTTCGTTGTAACTCCTGTTGCTCCGGAACGCCTGGGTAGTGCCAAAAACTCCGTACATGCTTTTCATCGGTATTCCATGACAAGGTTCTCAAGGAGAGAGAGAGAGAGAGAGAGAGAGAGCCATTACCAACCCCACCACCTCTTGATCGTATCGCCAACAGTTTCCTTTCCTTGTGCCTGACGCTCCAGTCTCCTAACCTTCTCCTCCTCGAACACCGCCTCCACCTGCTTTGCAATGTGCTTGCTCTCCGCAAACTCGCCCTGAATAGCCCTCAACTCGATCTCCCTCTCCGGCCCCTGCATCTCCCTCAACCTATCCTCAAACTCCTTCCGCATCTTCGGACTCAAGCCCCTCATCTCGTCCAAGCTCCGCGCCAACTCTTTCTCCTCTTCCTCCTTCCTCCTCGCCTCGTCCACCTCCGCCTTCCCGACACCCCCGGCCCCCACCACCACCACCGGCGCCACCTCCCCCCTCATCGCCGCCTCCACATTCTCCCTGCTCAACACGCTCCCGAAAACGGGCGGCTCCTCGCCCCTCGCCTTCGCCTCCTCCACCAGCCGCTCCATCTCCAGCATCCGCCTGTACAGCCGATCCGCGTGCATCTGCACCGCGACCTCGCGCTCCTCGCCGCTGCCCTGCACGCTCAGGTACCCCAGCGCCTTGAGGAAGCGCGTCTGCATCGTGTAGCACCGGTCGAGCGCGCGCGTCTCGGCCCGGCACATGGTCGCGCGCGCCGCCCACGAGCCGGACCGGAAGCAGTCGGACAGCGCGAGCTGCTGGAACGCGCAGTTCTCGAGCGCCGCCCGCCCGATGCCCGCGCGCCGCTCGTTGTACGCGGCCACGATGTCCGCCAGCTTCTCCTGCTCCGACTTGGTGCGCGACTCGATCGCGCTGAGCGGCTCGTACGTCTTCCACAGGTGCGCGTAGCGCCCGTCCGGGTAGAGGGATTCGGAGGGGACGGCGGCGGCGGCGGCGGCGGGGGAGGAAGCGGAGGCGGTGGACGGTGCGTCTGCTGTCGCTGTGGTCGGAGCTGAGGCTGTTGTCGTGCCGGTGGGTTTGGAGGTCAAGGAGGAGGAGGAGGAGGATGACGGCGGCGACGACGACGACGACGACGGCGCTGGGGTCTCTTTCTCGAGGAATTTCTTCAGGCTCGGGTCCAACTGTTTGGCGGGGTCGTTGCTCGCGGCGTCGGCGCCATTGGAGGAGCCCCAGAACCAGCCCATCGCGACGAATTGATTCGAATGAGGAAATTGGGTTGACGCGGTTCAATTGGTGTTATGTGGCTGGTGGCGTTGTTGGATGTTGCGGCGATGGTAGCTTTCGAGGTTTTTGGAAAATGAAAGTCTTGGCCGATCGGCGGCTCGGAGGTAAGGTCTGCTGCAAGCTCTGCTTGGCGCGAGCAAAGAGAGTCTGCCGTTCTTTTCAACCATTCATTGATGGTATTATCGCCTCCGCAAATGGCTTTCCTTCATCCTTACCTTTCAGCCGGATATATGGCGAACGAGCCTGCTTGGTTTTTCTGACGGCATTCACTCTCTCTTTTGGCTTCTAACGGCATACATTTCTTGGAGAGATTACCTCTTTAACATCAATTATGACCCATGGTCAGACGAGTATACCAGAAGCCTCGCTAATCGAGACTATATGCTCACCCAGATGCGTAGATGCTTTTGGCCCCACTGCTGAATAATCACTGGTTATGCCATCATAATCAACGCACAAGGCTGGCTATATCAAGAGCTATGCAGACTCTTCATAAGTTCGTGGAAGCCTCAAGGCGGCTCTGCAGCACTTTTAAGCCTCGAGACGCAACTCAAAGCGCCGTAGGATGATCCTCCAAGGATATCTGACTTGAGCATAGCGCAGATTGATCTCGATGCGAGAAATAAGTCTTTGCTCGAGTCGGCAATTTTCATGCAATCCTTGATAAGTATTTTCTTGATGCGCTACCTATCAAAATTCAACATCTAGGTGGTACGACAGCCCCGTAGCAATCTTGTGTAGGATATCGATGAGGAAGTGAGCTGGCTCTTTCAGGTATATGTGGAGACGCTCTATGGACGGTTTCAATCTTGGGACAGCATATGTAAAAGTTCCTTCGTCTCCTCAATCACAAGGCTTTTATCTGCTTCGCAATTCGATACTAATTAGACGCAGCTTCTGAAGCTGTCCTCTTTCCCTCCTGTTTCCCTGTTAAGCTAACAGCCCGAAACGATGGTAGAGTATAGCAACAAGTTACCAGCCAGCTAACGTCTCTTCAGTCTTGGCAGATGAGGAGTCTTGGAGCTTCTGCTTCTCTGCTTGAGCCTGCAGCTTGTTCAATATTTCGTTGCACTTCTTTTCGCTGGCTATGTTCAGTGCTGTCTGGCCTTCATAATTCTTCGCGAAGACGTCAGCATCGGCTTCTAGAAGCAAAGTGACCATTTCTTCATTTTCCTGACGAGTCGCAATGTGCAAAGGAGTCTCCTCAAGGTCATCGACAGCGTTTATATATGCCAGACGAACAAGAGCCTTTACAACATGCGAGTGGTCTTTCTCCACCGCCAGATGGAGAGCAGTGCGACCGTCACGGTACCGGGCTAGATCAACTACCACTCCACTTTCTAACAGGACATCCGCAACATCCGCATGGCCATTTGCTGCAGCCAGATGCAGCCCTGTCTCTTGACTGTCGGAAATCAGATTTATGTCAGAACCAGCCTTGATCAACGCAGCTGCAATCTCCTTTAGGCCCAGGGAAGCAGCTCGCTTGAGAGGCCCGAGGCCATAGTAGTCCGGGATTTCGGAAGGAGGCTTTGGCATGGTCCCCAGCAAAAATTCGACCACATGCAGATGTCCTCCTTGAACAGCTCTGTTCAAGACAGTACTAGGCAAGCTTTGTGCGCTGTCATCCCAGGTTTGCAAGCCGATGAGCAAATCCGTCTTAAGTTGTTCCCTAGCATCCGGTAGGAGAAAGCGTGGATCAATAGAGAATGTTCCGTTCTCTTGGTTTCGAACGAGCCTTCCAAGCCGATATAGAACTATTGCGATAGCATCGCCTTCCCTAAGACTCGTCTTCCATTGTGTTTCACTTTGGTTCAAGGTTGTGAACCAACTTTCAAGTTGATCCCCAATAACGTTGTACAGCCTTTTAACAGTCTCAAGATGACCATTCTCTGCGGCACGATGCATCGCCATGTACAGATGTTTGTCTGTCGTGTATGAGCTAGCGCCAGCTTTCAGAAGGCGCTCAACAATTCTGAGGTGGCCTCGCTCCGCTGACACATGAAGAGGTGTTCTCTGCTCGTCATCTTTGACCTCTATGTTTTCAGGCTGTTCGACGTACTCAAGGATAGTCCGGACGACTGCTTCATGTCCTTGACGGCATGCCAGATGCAACGCAGTATAACCAAACCTGTCTTTCAAGCAAAGAATACGTTGAGACGTGTTGGTATTGAGAATGATTGACACTATTTCATCGTATCCACGCTCTGCCGCAATGTGCAAAGCTGTCTGGCCGTTGACATCGCAGCTAAGATCAGCACCAGCGCTGAAAAGTTCATCTACAATGTCTGCATGTCCGTTTTCAACAGCCAAGTGCAAAGGTGTGCGCAACCAACGATCCGGCGCGTTGATATTCGCCGATGTGGATAGACCTTTGTTCAAATTATCTCGATCTCCGATTTCAGCAGCAGAATGTAAAGCTGTTTGGCACAACTCATCAAGAATTGTAGATTGGAAAGCTGCACTTCCGAACTCATCCGGTTGGATATTGTCAACGCTTGTAGCATCCTCAGATCCGCTTTTTCCTGACGATATTACTGCTTTGCGCAGTATGTTAATGGTCTCATCATCGAGTCCGTTTGCGCTCATGGCAGCCGTCTTCTTGTTCATGTCGACGCATGATGCGGACATGTTTTCTTTCAACAGCCGGAAAACCAGGTTTCTGTGACCTTTCCTTGCCGCGACATGGAGCGCTGTTTCGCCCGACCACGTTCTCTCCGTCATCCACGGTTTCGATTCATGGTCCAGTATCAGCTCAGCAATGCCGATTTGATCCGTCTCCATCGCCAAATGGAGTGCTCTGTAATTCGGAAGGGCGCCAGATGTGAGCAGAAACTGAGTGAGATCGACGCTCCCGGTTTCGATTGCATATTTCAATGGGGTCATTCCTTGTCTGTCGACTTGACCAAGAGGAACACCACGATGGATGAGCTTTTGCAATAGGGTCTTTGTTGGCGGGGGATGGCCACTTTCTCGAGATATTGCAGCGTGTAGGGCATTCCCGTCGATATATCCAAGAGCTTCTGGGTTCGGTGGATTTTCTTTGTCCTCGAAAAGAATATCGATGACATCCTCCTGGCCTTCTCGCAGATACGCAGCCGCTACGTGAAAGACAGGTCGGTCCATCCAGTCCGGTATGTTTTGATTGATTTTCGTCCTTTCAAGTACCATCTCCACAATTTCCCGTCGTCCTTTCATGGCCGCAAATCTCAGTGGGGTGCGATCCCAGTAGTCGAGTATTGTCGGAGGAGTACCTTTCCTGAGCAAGTACTCCACAACTTCTTTGTGGCCGTTTCCGGCGGGTTGAACAGAACAGTCTCCCGTCGCCGATCGAGGTGTTCGATATTTGCAGCGTTGTCGATAAGCAATCTCACAATATTGATGAATCCTCGTTCAGCCGCAAAGTATAATGGAGTTCGCTCCGATTTGTCGACCGGGTCAACGGAAGGCTTGGGATCTCTCGAGAGCAAAAACTCCACCAAATCCCGATCGCCGGAGATACATGCTTTGTGCAAGGCAGTCTGTCCCATAGCATCGACGCACGATGTATCTGCGCCTTGCTTGCAGAGAAATTTCACCATTTCGCTCTTTCCTCTCCGGGCGGCTTGAACTAATGGCCTTCCACAAGATTCAATCAAAGATGGATCCCATTGCAGAAGGGTTTGGACCACAGCCTCATGTCCATTTGCAATGGCAAGACCTATAGGCTTCTCAACAGCCTCGTTGTCTGCCGTGACCTTCTTCTTTGAGAGTTCTTGAACGCATTCAACCCAGCCCAGCTGACAAGCGAGGTGTAGAGGAGTAAACCGATATCTATCCTTGACGTTGATATCTGCACCCTCCGCAACGAGATGCTTCAGAACATCAATATGACCACGCCGTGCAGCCCTGTGAACAGGATATGAACCGAAAACATCCTGCTTCATTTGTGCGTTGGCACTAAGCAATACCTGGACAACGGCTGGTGAATTTCGTTCTGCAGCTATGTGCAACGCTGTACTGCCGTTCGCGTCTGCATTGTCTAACGCTTGAAGAAACTCTTGCGCAAGCCAAGGCAATTCAAAGTATGCGGCAATATGCAACGGCTTGACCATTTGATATCCCGACTCATTGTCGAGCGCGAAATGAACGTTGAAGCGATTGTCTGAATGAGCCCTACAACAAAGCCACTTGGAGAAAGAACGTTCGCTGCAGAACTTTACGAAGAATCTTATCTTGTCTTGATCTTCTATCATGCACTCCGCTGATTTTCGGGCATGTTCAGGCCATTCCAAAACCGAATAATTCCGTAAGCTTTCATTAGCCAAAAGTTCGTTCTCATCATTGGCAGGCGTCAGAAAAGTAAGTAGACGTAGGTACGAAATGCACACGAGGGCAATATACTCGTGGGTTTTGATAGGCTCGACGTAGAAGCAGGAAATAGCTGAGCCAATGTCAGAAGTTGAAGGGGAGCCTTCAATTTTTTCCCCAAGGAGGAATTGTGCAAAGGTCGTATGGACGATGCGAACAGTATCATCCGCAAGGATTTCGACCAATGGTAGACATTCATTCTGCAGGTAACCACGGAAAGCAGTCTCGCTCGTTCGAATTTCAGTGGGCGGCTCGCTTGGAACTCCTGATTTTCCCATGGTCGAGCTAATTGCATAAGCTCCGCGAAGCCCTTCCACAGTAATTGGTCGTCTGCTGGTGACCAACCACTGAAAAACCCGCATGGCAAAAGGTCTGCCTTCCGCCCCGATCTTTTCCAGGCGCTCTTTGTAGAGATTTGCCAAGCCGGCTGGCAAATGATCCAGAACTTCGAGAATTTCTTGAATTGTGGCAGGGATGCTGTCCAAGATTGCGACCATGAGACTAGTGTAAAGTATCATTCCCTAGTCATGAGCTGTTAGCATAAAATCATCAAGAAACTGTACGAGAACTCAACGTACATCTGCTTTCGCAATAAGCCGTTCCTGAATTCTGGGATGTTCTTTTGGGTAGCCTTTTAGGTATTCCGAGGATTCGAGGCGCTCCTGGATGAAAAGCTTGATATCCTGATTGGATTTCCGAGCCAGAGAACTCAAATTCAACTCAACAATACCAGTGTCAGGATCGTTGATCTTAGGCGTTGTCGGCCCTGGTCGACTTGTTATGAGGGTTTTCATGTTACGGTGCATCTCTTGCTTTTCCAGCCATTCTTTGAGCCGGACAGGTGCGCGAGTATCTTCGTCACACTCATCAAGAGCATCAATGACAAGATATGTAGGTCCCACTTTCTCCAAAATCTGCTTTATTGCATCTTGAAGTGCGGTTTCTGTTGAGTCTCCGGCTAACTTCTTTCGCCTGACGATGTCAAAGCAGTCGAGTCTTGTTTGGCGAGGAATGTGAGATGACTTATTCGACAGCAACAGCTGAGATAACAATTCATGGAGAATCGTATGGTAAAACCTGGCAAGTGTCCGTAGATCTCTGTTCTCAATACTCTTTGCATCGAAGAAGAAACGCATTAAGAGTGGTTGCTGTTTTTCGTTACTATGCTCGCGGTTCTTGAGGACTTTATAAATAAACTACCGAGCCCAAATGAGCATTTTGATATTGAACGGGAATTCATTTATTGTTCCACTAACCTGTGCGATGAATGTTTTACCTGACCCTGGTTTGCCCAATATCCAAAGCAGATGCTTGTCTTCCTCCCATTGGCGGTACTCTTTCTCCTGTATGATCCAATGGCAGGTCCCATTGATGAATTCACGGTCATGCTTCCTGTCAATATTCTCGAAACGACAAGGATCAAGCCATTTGAGGATCTTGAGTGTTTCCTCATCTTCGAAAATTAGAACGTCTTGCGATCGCCCTTCACTTTTCAGAACGTACCATCCTTTTCGGCCCTTTCTACAGCACAGAAGTCAGATTTTTCAAATATATCCAGTGAAAGCCAAGTGACAAGGCTTACCCCCTTTAATCTTTAGCATCTCTTTCACTTGGCCCAAGACGGCAGTGTAACTGGCATCTGTTCGGTCACGATATTTGTTCAAGCCGAAATGGTCTGTGTCAAGGTGGAGGTAGAGAGCACCAGGTCGAGCTGCTGCCTTTTTTTCGACGACCTGAATTGCAATGAGAAGAGTGGGATGATAGAGATTGGGAGGTACTCACAAGTTTCGCGGGAAATCCCAGAATGACGTTATGAAACGATTCACAGAAGTCAACTGTTCTGATGTCTTTGTACGCCTGTATGAAAGCACTCTCAAGCTTCGTCGTAGCCTCAGAGTCAGGCTCGAGGAATCTGAGAAGGGCTGTGCTTGCGCCGCGCCAATACATCAGATGACAAACCAACTTTCCGATTGTTGAGTACGCGGAGCCACCATGTGGCGTTCCCAGGAAGACAACCCCAGCCAGGCTATCAGCAATGCGTTTGTAGCTGTTCGTGACATGATCATCCGCGCCTGGCTGCCGTGCAAGTACTAGTGCCTAAGAGAACAGAGATTAGATACAAAACCACGATCCTGAGGCCTTTCGAGAATTCTACTTGCCTGCTTTATAAGCAAACCACCGAAACTGTGGCCAATCATGACTGTTGGTATGCCCTAGAGGACGCATTCAGTCAAGTGCGATACTTCCGATAAGGGATTCGAGTTGGCGTACTTCATCCTTCCTCACATTGATTAATGCATGCAAAAATTGTCTTGCGTGATCCTCCAAATCCTTTGCTGCAGCACGAGATGTCCATTTAGAATCGTGCCGATAAGTCATTATGCGTGCTTCGGGGACGTCTTCGTGAAGAAAGTCTCTCAGCCAAACCTTCCTTGATGTTCGATGCATCCAAGTGGTTTCCACTGAAGAGCCCAAGCCATGGACAGCTACAATACTATTAACGGCATCAATCAGCGCATTAGAGAGAATGAAATAGTGGAGAGTCCCATTCTTACTCGCAGTTGGCATTTGGTGGATCGTGGAAGATTTGAATCGGCTCGCTGATATTCTCATCTCGTCGGGAAGGGAAGACGACATTCTGTAAGGGAGAAAGAAGAACAGCAAGGCTAAGAAGCACGAAACCCATCACATTTGCCCAGATTGATGTACTGGGGATGACACTCCACGATGCAAGAGTGCCGAGGACTATTATGATCCAGTTTCGAAGAGATGGTCTCTCGGTTCGCAAGGACAGCAGGATGATTGCCATGAGAATGAACGGAGACCATTTAGTGGCCTCTGGAGGGGGTTTTTCGGTCATAGCCACGATATTTGGTCACAAAATAAGTTGAGCAGTGACTGTAGGTAGATGGAAAATGATGGACACGTTCTGGAGTGCAGGTCTTTCGCTCTGGTGGGCGGGCAGGGATCGCATAGTTTGACAACAAGTAAATCACTTATCCTTTCCCCCAAGCTACCATACTAGTCTTCTCAGCGCCTTGGCAAATGCAGGAACTTTCGAAAGGAAGAAATACGACCCAAACAAATCGTTGGTGTGACAATGGCCAAAGCGATCTCGGGGCCATTCGGATGCATATCGATGAAAATAGCAGTACACGTAGACACCGATGAGTTTTAAACTAATCACTTCTGGAATGATGGGGTATACTTCTATCATTTTCTATCATTCACGTTGCGGTGTGGACAACGTGCATTTAATTCGCTAAAGATAACCTCAGAGGGCAGGATGAACCGGACTTTTTTGAAACCAAACAAGGGTCCACCTCATCGATTGCCGGGTTCCTGCTACCACATGACACCGACCGATGCTGTCATATTTGACATTTGGAAGCAATCATCAAGCTTCCATAGACAAGCTACTCTCTTTCGTTGATGGTCATCTACCGACGCCTCGTACTCAGATCCTAATTGATTCATTTATGCGAGGCACTACCGAACAGCACGTCCACCATATACAAACCATGCGCATTAACGATGAGACTTTTCGAACCCATGTGACGGGACATTCTAATGGCATTGCATTTGATTCGAACAAAGCTTTATTCCACGGTTTCGAATGGAGTGGAGATGGACCAACTGGGAAGGTGCTCCGCGCCAAGAGCTACCTGGGACCAGTCGACCGTCTTCCAGGCCACTCTCATACTCTTTTTGAGCGAGAGAGCCTGGCTAATTTCCTCCGAGATGACTTTACAACACCACTACTGAACAAATTCAAGCCCTGGCTATGGTTGGTTGCAAAGTAAGACAGCAGCCACGTTTCCAGCTTGACACATCAGGTTGTTCGCGGTCGGGACATTACACTGACCGAAAATCCGGAGCTCCACCTGGTCTGGCACGATAAACGCATCTTCATCAAGCCGCTACCTCCATTTCTCTTTTCTTATAGTTTTTGGGAAGCTTGTCTTGCGGAAGAGTCCGGTGTGGCAAACAAACAAGCGGCAACACACTTTTCTTCGAGGCAATCCCTAATCCAACCCCACGAACGCGGGCCCATACGCGCAGCGGTCCTCGGCTTCATGCGTTCATACTATTTCCTTATCCAAAATCCATCAGATTTCTTGCTCGCCATAGAGAAGGGTCTTATACCAATCCAATGCCTCCATCCAGACAATAGTTTGTCTCATCAGGCTGTTAATGGTGGGACAAACGGCATGTTCTCAGGGCGATCATCGGATCTGTTGTACTTGAAGCCTTACGCGTCATTCATTACATTCATAGAATGCTTTGGCAAGGATCGCATACAAGATGGACAAGTATCGGACCGCTACCACTTCGGTGACTTGCGGCTTAGCCGCTTGAACTTCTGGGCAAAGCCAGCCTTGCACAGGTTCACTTTTCAGAAGGCCTACGGCAACTACGATGCGTACTTCAGCCGCTTTTATGGACCACTCCTGTTCATTTTCGGTGTACTTAGCGTGCTCTTGAGCGCCTTCCAAATCGGGCTTGCTGCGGTAGAGAAAGACGGTGTCCGCACTGAATGGCTGATATTCTTTGATGTCAGCAAGTGGTTCAGCGTTGCTGTCTTGGTATGTATTTGTGCTACAAGCGCCATCTTGATGTCGCTGCTTCTGTTCATGGGCGGAAGAGAGACAGTATTCGCTCTCAAAGCACTGCTAGCCAAAAGTGAAGAGCCGGGAAGGACCGAAGGAAAAGAAACCGTGTAAAATAACAAAAATGCTACAGCGCGAAAGTATGTCCCCAGAAGGGGATAGATTGCACGCTTCTATTGGACAGCATGTCACTCACGCGAGTAAGATTTGGTATATAGGAACGAGCCTTTAGAACCCCCATGAAGATATAGTAGCCGGTATTTGTAAAAAATTTTTGATTTTTTTTTTCGCAAGCAATGGAGCATACGTAGCACTTCCTCGCTTGCTTCATCTCTACGAGTGTTTTTGGATCGTATTTCTCTCTGGCTCTGATAATACTATCACGCTAAGGACATGTTTCTTAACATCTGATTTGCTTGCCAGGGAGGGAGTTATGAGAGGTCCCTATGTAAATAGAAAAAGAGATGGGTTCTCTATTCTCTTTTTGAGTCCACCTTCCCACCTGTTCGGATTCGGTTCTACCTCAAGCAACCACTTTTTACCCCCACTTTTTTGCCACCGACTCCGCTCTCTCCCAAGCCCCCCCTTTAGGCCCCGTCCTCCGCCAATACCATGCATGCTCACTCAATGCGGCTTATCTTCATCCTGTGCGAAATGCTCCCTCGCCCACGGGCTCCTCTTCCTAATCGCCTCGCCCCGATAAAAGAAGACCCACGGAATCGGACACATGACGATACTCAAAAACGCCAACAAGCTACTCGCCCACTCCAGCCCCAGATACTCGTACATCTGCCTGCCAAACAGCGGAAACCCGGCGCCCACCAGGTTCCGCACCAGAATCACGCCGGCCAGCGCGCTCGCGCTGTACGTCTGGTACGAATCGACGACGTAGTTCAGGATGGCGAGGATGATGATGTAGATGCCGGCGCCGAACAGCGCGCTCGCGACGATGGGCACGATCCAGGGGACGGACGGGAAGGAGGTCCAGGCGAAGAAGAAGAGGCCGACGGGCAGGAGGAAGGTGCCGAAGCGGGCGAGGAACATGCGGGCCTCGGGGACGCCCTTGCCGTCGTTGCGCGCCACCTGGCGCAGGTAGTAGCGCTCCTGCAGCGGGTGCAGGAAGGCCGCGATCAGGCTGCCGACGGCGAGCCCGGCGAAGGAGGCGCCCCATTGGCCCGTGTTGAAGCCGTGGCCGGTGGGGCCGAAGACGAGCGGGAAGGCTTCGTTGAAGAGGTAGACGATGCCGTAGATCCAGCCGTTGTAGATGGCGGCGGCCATGGTGATGCTGTAGGTGCGCTAGTCAGCATGGAGGATGGATGGGTATGTGGTGTTGCGAGAGGAAGTAGTAAGGCGAATGTTGCCTCTGCTGTAAATGGGGCAATGTGGAGTGTTCAAGGACTTACGGCTCAGTGAAAAGGAAACGGAACGGCCTGGTCAGGGTGATCGCAAACAAAGTATGCAAGCCCTTCTTCTCATCCGCATTCGCATCACGAAGATTTTCCGCAGCCGCCAGGCCTTCAGCCCGGAGACGCTTACGGAGGCGTTGTGCCTTCTTATCCAGGATAATAGAGTGTCGAGTTTCCGGAACGGTAAACTGCTACGCGTTAGCATCAAATTTGATGCAATTACACAACAACACCTACCACAAACAGGAGCCAGAAACCTCCGAAGATAGCCATATACACCCAAAATAACCACCTCCAACCCTTTTCCAGTGCGATATACCCGCTAATCACCAGCGCTAGGGGCGGGCCAAACGTACTACTCAGCCCATACACGGCCATCGCATTCCCGCACTCATCTCGCGCCCAAAGATCGCTCACCGTACCACCAGTGTTTGTCAGTGGTGCGCTACCGAAGAATCCCTGCAGCAGACGACAAACGATGACGGTGCCAATATTGGGCGCGAGAGCAAGCGGTAGCTGAAAGATGACGAGCAGGCCCCACGAGACGACGTACACGGGATTGCGGCCGAAGTACTCCGAGAGGGGAGCCAGCATGAGCGGGCCGATCGCAAAGCCCAGGATGTACATGGACAGGCCGACCGTCCCGACTTCGGCGGACACGCCGAACTCTTCGATGAGTTCATCTTGACCAGAGCTATAGCCGCCGGCGCAGAGACAACTGTGGAGGAGCGTGAGTTTGCAAGATAGGGAGCATGGAGGGGAGAAGCGGTACGTACGTCAGCACGTTGAGCATGCTGGCGAAGCAAGTGATGTACCACTTTTTCCATTTCGGCCAGTTGCGTGGATTCTCCTTGTCGTCGTAGGCATAGGTTAAGTAGATGGGTTCAGTGTCGTTAGGCAGTTCTTTGGCACGGTTCAAGGCCTGTTCTTCGGAGAGGAAAATGCGCCCATCGGATGAAGACGGATGGATTCCAGCAGACGGTGAGTCTGCGTCGGTGACCAGTTTGGAAGACCGCTTCGACTCCAGATCCTTCTCCAGGTCCGCCGGATCGGCGCGCAAGGGCGCTTGCTGCTGAGCTGCCATGATCACTTAGTGCGGGGAGTGAAGAGAGGGCAGTACCTCTGCGCAACCTAAAAGTGCCGGACTCTGAGCAGGAGGCAACCAGACTTTTAAAGATCACCCGGATCTTGACAGCCGCTTGGCGTCAATCAGCCGTGTATCAATTCTGGGCCAGGAGTAAAGCCGCGGAGCTTGACATGTGCTCTGTGGGGACTGCTCCAAACCCCATGCTCTTGTCTCCATTTTGAGACGTCATCTGTTGCCGGGGCCGTGCGAGATGACGTTGATCTGCTCTGCGCTAACGGCGACTATCGTAAGCAAGCGGCGAGCCGGAAGACAGCTTGAGAAATCAGATCCAGGGTTCGGAGCATCCATAGCATTTCCTCTTACGTCGTAGAGGCTGTGACCGGTCTTGGTGGGATCTGTGCATTAGCTTGAAGTTGATGATGGCGGTCTGTCCAAAGTGCTGGAAAGATGGAGCGGAATTTTTCTTAGCGGGGAAAGGAGGTGCTGCAAGTGATCGTCGGGCGGGACGTGGGAGCCGCATTCCGTTGCCGCAAAGAAGCTCTAGCCAAGCCCCACCAAGAGCCATGCTTGTTTATTTGGTGCTCTTTTCATGCATCTAGAGGCTCCACATTCTCCGCTTACCTTATCATCGAGCTTTGCTCCATTGGCCGCTGCAGTATCTCTACATTGCCCGCCCCGCTATGAAATGACGCGCGGCTTATTATCTCGGCAGCTCTGCATCAGCCAGCGTTCCGTCAATGGAAATAACTTTTATCAACCTAGACTGTGTTCCTATGCGCCGGGTCCATCTCGTCCGAAAGATGAAAATGCAACATGCTAGAGAATGTAAGATAGCGACACCAATAGGCCGAAAGACTCGAAACATCCTAATTTCCCAGCTTTTCTTTGTCGCTTGACGGATATCTTTTCTCTATACATATACATATAGCCTTAACTCCGCCCCCCAAAAAACTTTATATCAAATGGAGTAGATCGTTCTTGCGGTCGGTCAAAAGAAATGGTAAAGAAAAAAAAAAAAGACAAATTCTGGGCAATGTGAGAAAGAGCTACTTTTGACACAAAGGACATGAATGCTTGGGGTCTAGTCCCTCAAGAACATCTTGTAGACCGGATTCTCCGTCTCCTCGGCAAAAGGATAGTTGATCTTATGCAGGAACTCCCTCAGCTCGTCCTCCTTGCCCTCTGGGCATTGGATGCCTGCCAAGATCTTTGCGACATCACCTCCGTGGTTCCTGTAATGGAACAGGGAAATGTTCAGGTCGGGCTGCATGGTCGTCAAAAATTTGTACAATGCGCCAGGACGCTCCGGGAACTCGAACGTAAATAGTCTCTCGTTCGAAACAGCTGAGGGCCGGCCACCGACGAGATACCGCACGTGCGTCTTTGCGACTTCGTCGCCAGAGAGGTCGGTCGCGTGCATGCCATCCTTCTCCAGACGGGCCAGGAGGTCTGCAAGGTCTCGGCTGCGGCTGGGAGCATTTAACGCGACACCGATCAAGATGTGTGCCTTTGAAGCATGTGAATAGCGATATGCGAACTCGGTGCAAGCCATAGGGTAAACAGCCTTGATAAGGTTTGCGAATGCACCCGGTCTCTCGGGGATAGTGACGGAAAGGAGTGCTTCCTTCTTCTCACCGAGCGCAGCACGCTCAGCAACGAAGCGGAGGCGGTCGAAGTTCATGTTGGCGCCAGATGCAACAGCGATAAGACCGCGGTTGGGGTTTGGCGAAGGATTGGTAGCGACGTACTTCTTCAGACCTGCCAGTGCCAGAGCGCCTGCGGGTTCGACAATGGAACGAGTGTCTTCGAAGATATCCTTGATAGCGGCGCAGGTCTCGTCGGTCGTGACTTGAATAACTTCATCCACGACATCCAAAGCCACGCGGAAAGTCTCCTCGCCGACATTTTTGACGGCAGCGCCGTCAGCGAACAGGCCGACTTCCTTCAACGCTACTCGCCTTCCCTCCTGCAGCGACTGAACCATCGCATTAGCATCGTATGTCTCGACGCCGATGATCTTGACATGGGGTGCTATGCGCTTTATGTAGACGCCGACACCAGCGATGAGACCACCACCGCCCACGCAACAGAATACAGCTTCCAAGTCTTGTAGGTTTGTCTGCCGTAGGATTTCCATGCCTATGGTGCCCTGGCCCGCGATAACATACGGGTCGTCAAAGGGCGGAATGTTCACCAGGCCGTGGTGCTTCTCCAAACGGTGGGCCTCCTCCTTCGCAGCATCGAAGTCGGCTCCATGCAGCACAACGTGTCCACCAAGTCTCGAGACGTTCTTGTGCTTGATATCCGGTGTGCCCGATGGCATTACGATGGTTGCGGGGATCTTAAGTTTCCGTGCCGAATACGCAACGCCCTGAGCGTGGTTACCTAGTACTCGTTAGTACGAAGGATCTCTTCATTTACTGTAGCGTCACCACGCACCTGCGGAGCATGCGATGACTCCCTTAAAGCTCTGCTCCTTGTCCAAGTGTGCCATCTTGTTGTAGGCGCCGCGTAATTTGAAGCTGAAGACTGGTTGCAGGTCCTCACGCTTCAAAAGGACCTTGCATTCGAGGCGATTGCTGAGATTGACGGCATGGGTCAAAGGCGTCTCTTGCACGACTTCGTAAACGCGCGAGGTTAGGATGAGCCGGAGATACTGCTCGATAGTTAGAGGCAGCAACATGCGAACAAGGACAGCAGCATTACATCTGGGTACCCATTGGGTAAGAGAAAGTGCTCAGGCACTCCCGTAGTCTTCACCACTGGGCTTTGAGGCGGCGGAGACGGATTCGCGGTATACTCGGTTAGAGCGAAGCTGCTAGTCTTGGGCGTGTGCGAGCGAGCATTCGTGCCATTGGTCTCGACCGTGGGCGATGCTGGGTTCGCCATGGCTGTGGGAACAAATTTATGTTGGGGGAGAGGTCAAAGAGTGAGAGATTGGTGCTGTCGTTCGATCGTTTGGCTACATTCTTTAGGCGTATGCGTCAGAGAGCGCTCGTCCCGCATTTTCCATCATCCGATCTCGCAACTGACTCGCGTGGGCAGGCACAGCGCTGCGGTCTGCCGTAATATCAACAACCAAGCCTTCTACTCCATCCAATCACTTTATTTATCGCTGCACGCACAACGCACAGGCATCCGCTTATCGGGTCAGACACCAGTGGTTCGCGCCGCAATGACTAGTATGATCATACTAAGACAACGCGGCGCCGCTCATTCAAGCGCGTTGCCATCCATGCTCTTCGTAAGCAGTAAATTTATTTTCCTATCTCAATCGACAACAAACTATCCCACGAACGAACGCCATGAGGCCGCACTGCGGAAACTTGAGGCTTGCGAATAACTGGCAGAGAAGTGCATGCCAGTATCTTCAAAATATTCGCCCCGTCAAACCTGATTACGACCAAAGACGCCCACTCTCTCTCCGTCGTCAAGGCCACCTCCAACTCCACAATTTACTCCTGACCTTAATCGTAAGACGATGGTTCGCGCACCAATTGGAAAACTCCTTCGTCGTGCCAAACCCGTGCTAGAAGAAACTATATCCCAATATTCATCCCAAATGACATCTGACCAGGTGCGGTCTCCTTTGCTCAGGCATCCCGCAGAAATTCGGAATATGATCTTTCAGTACGCTTTGAGATGTCTGACCATACATCTGGTCACCTACCCAGAGCAACTCGATGACTGCCGCCATAATCGCCGTCATCATGTTCCATGTTCCGGTTCTAAGGACAATTTCTGCGGAGGCGAGGCACGGAGTCGAATGCTATCATATGGATCACCTCAACCATTCTTAACGCTATTATGGGACGAAGCGCTGGACTACCGACTTTCAGCCCAGAAGACAGAATCTCTTAGCGCTCTTGCTGACTTGCAGGAGAATTTATCATGAGGCTGTCGGAATTTTGTACAGCAGTACTTTCGACTTCTCTGATCTTTTCTCCTTCCTGGACTTCATTGCTACTATCCCTCCGGCTTGCATCCAACAGATACGCTCTATAAACCTCTCTTAGGTTCCTCGGGCTCCGATATATCCGGTCTGGAGAGTTGGCTTCCTCGCTCCATAACACCGATCTACATGGGAAGAGATTTGGACGGCCATAAGTACTCTCAGTGGGCTTCAGTCTCTGAATGTGTAGGTTCGTGATCCGGAAATCGACTACGCTCTCTGCAAAGAGTAGAGAAAGCTTGTTGGATACATTGAATATATGGAGCCCCTCTTCTTGTTAGATACGATGGGGAGTTATCATCATCTCTGTATCGGACCTTACGGAGGAGCCGACCTTAAGGGACGTACTCAAGCAACGTATGCTCGCTGGCGTCGATCCGGCAAGACAGTGTGAGTGGACTCATCTTCAAGATGAGGTGAAACCAATCAGGCCTACCATTCCAAGAACTGATATGAGGTTTTCACAGTGTTCGCTGACACAGCCTCGCCGTGGATTGTTTGGAAAGAGAAAACAGAAGTTCAAGTCTTGCCACGCCATATTCTAGAAGAAAAGGCATAGTTGAGTAAATTCTTCCCTGGCCGATTCAGACCGTACGACATAGTTTCAGCCCGCCACTACCACCATGAGCTTATCCTGAGATCTCCGACAACGCTTAACAGGCCGCGCAAAACATCAGAGCACCAACTGTTGACAGAGCAAGGCTTTCGAGTCAGCGAAAAGGCTATAAGGCAATTATATGTATAGTGAAAGAACGTATGGGCTGAGAAAGACGTAACGGTAAATAATTTAGACGTATATGTGCAGGCTCAAGCCTGGCGAGAAGTACGAGATGTTAAATTCGAGACGTTAAATTCGCGTGGGAGGCATCAATTTTAGGTCCATAAGCACACCTATACAGATGAACCTCTAAATACTACATTCAGCCAGTGATTTGCTGCTTTCCCTTATGTAGACCGTCATAGTTCCCGAATTTGAAGGTCCAGCCAAGTTCAAAAAAAAAAAAAAAAAGTTACGCTTAATGCAGGGTCGACGAGATAATATTATTGAAGGCGACGGGCGCACGGGCCATGGTTTAAATCCGCTCGCTGCGTCCCGCGTGCCCGCCCGACGCCAACCCTCCGCATCGCACGTGCGGAGAACGCCATCCCAATAACAACACCACACTCCACGCGATTGGACCTCCTCAAAACCTCGAAACCACAACCAAACCCCGCGCTCCCGAAACTCCACACAACCCACGACCAATGTCCGCGCCGGCGTCCATCCCGCGCGCCCTCCCGGACGACGTGAAAGCGCTGGACCTGCTCGCGCAGCGGCTGCAGCACCTCAACGGCGCGATCGAGGTGCTCAAGAACACGCAGGCGCAGTACGCGTGGGACGCGAACCCACCGCCGTGGCCGACGGTCGCGCACCAGTCCAACATCATCAGCGGCCGCCTGAGCGCCCTGCTCGACCACTTCGGCCGCAACCAGCCGCTGCTCAACGCCGCCCACCCGTACCCGCTGCCCGCCTTCCCCGGCCGCACCCACGAGAACATGGCCGTCCAGCTGCTGCGCAAGAAGATGGTGCCGTGGGTCGAGGACTGGGTCGCCGATGGCGTCAAGCATGCTGTCGGGCCCGATGCGGAGGTGAAGGGCGACACTGCGGGGATCGCGTTGGCGGGGGAGGGCGGTTTGACGGGCGCGCAGGCGGATGAGCTGTGGGATTGGGCGGGCCCTGCTGGTGGCAGGATTGGCAAGAAGATCTTGACGGGTGAGCAGGATGAGGATGAGGGCGAGGAGGAAGAGGAAGAGGACGACGAGGATGAGGAGGACGACGAGGGGGCGATGGAGGGAGTCGAGGGCGCGGGTGACGAGAAGAAGACGGAGACGGTTGCCCCGGTCCGCCCGATGATGCCGCTGGAGAACATTCTGAAGTTCGTCACTACCGGTGCGGCTCCGTGAAGCGCGTCACGGTGGTCCTGGCCCTCTTTCTACAGCATGGTCGCGGCGTTGGGAAGTCTCTTCGATTATGATACCCTTAATGACCAAGTCAGCTCATTCATCTCAAAAGTACGCTGGTGTCTCTTCTCTCGATGAAATTCGGCTTCAAGCTCATTTGACTTGGAGAATGTGGTTTACTCCGCACTTCTCATAAGCTATTTTTGGAAGCTTAGGGCGTATGCCATGCCTGAACAAGATCCGCCTCTTCCCGCAATACACCCGTCCATTATTATCCCCATAACCCGCCCACGGAGCTCAGGGAAGTCTAAATAACTGTTATCGGTCGGTCTCCCCAAGGATCCGACAACGTTTTTTGGATTTGTGTTCCGCTAGGATCGTGGGTATGGAAGTTGAGACTAACACATTTAGCCTACGATCTGCGCATAACAGCATCACAATTTACCCAATTTCTCGTTCCTACCTACGTCTGCCCTACCTCACAGGGTCTCGGTTGATTACGGTCCGTTATGCTGGGTGTACTGGAGTCCTTGTCACCTTTCATCACGGAAAGAAAAGGTGGAGTAGACCTCTCACGATATCATGCGATGCTGTAAAATCTCACCGGTGCTAAAAGCCTCTTTGACTGCAACCATGCATATGTGAGCAGTATAGAACTCGCCCTGTTCGCTCGTTAAAAAAGAGTTCACAACAAATGACTCGGTCATATCTAACGGAGACGAGTCCCCGGCAGATAACCTTTTAAAGTTCGGCCTAGGTGCGGGTGTGGCGCCACAAACATTGCAAAGTTGCTTTAACTCAGCACCATAAGCCTTCCAAATGTTTTGTTGTCCCTGCGGTGTTCTCTATTTGTTTCAAACCGGTGGCTTCGTAAGACCTTCCTTGATCTTAGAGTTGGCCTCCCCCCGCAGAAAGCTCTCGGCACCGCTTGTCGCTGCTTAGATACCAATCTCCTGGGCTCCCACGAGCTCTCAAGCTTGCACTAGCCCCGAAAACTCAAGATGGATTCGCGAAAATACACGATGCTCCATAGAGTAAGTTGAGCTCCGCCTTGGCCATTTGATTAGACTCACGATTGTTAAGGCTACCCTGACCAACCGTAGATAACCATGCTTTGCGAAACTACAGGGTTAGTTGCGGCCTTACTCATATCCTACTTCAGCGCTGCAGTGCTTCGCTGTCTTGTCAGTAACCTCTTGTTCTGCACAATAACTTTGAATGTACCCTTAAACTTACCAGACTTTGCAGCAGACCACATCGTATATCACCGAGTAGTCTTGCCGAGCCATTATGAAAGGAAGCCGTAAAAGCTGGAGATTCTCCCAGCTCAATATTATCACGGAAACCCTTCTCAAGATGTCATCTCCACCAGGAATAGATGCCGAAAACCAACGCCCGCGACCCCGCGCTTATGCATCCAAGGAAGTTGTCCTCGTTACTGAGAGCAATGACAGTACAGACTTGATTCTGGATGAAGTGACTCCTGCGGAGAAGAAGAAAATCCTCCGCAAGATCGATTGGAGAGTTACTATACTCGTCGGAGTTCTCTGGTGTATTTCGCTAATCGATAGATCGAACCTTGGAAACTCCTCTATTGCTGGGTTATTTTCCCTTGTTCTTCTGAGCGATCAATTGTGTTAACATCACTTCTTCAGAATGACACAGGATCTCCATCTCGACGTCGAAATGCGGCAATCCCTTGTTGGACTCATCGAGTTCCCGTTTTGGCTGGTCTTTCAAGTCACGTTGCCTTTCGTTATCAAGCACCTCCGCCCACGGCTCATAATCTCCCTTACCGGCGCCCTCTACGGTCTCCTCACCATGGGCCAAGGCCTGGTCCACTCCTGGCATGGACTTCTGGGCTATCGTATGGCTCTAGGCGTGGCGGCAGCATACCAGTTCCCCACAATTGGCTATTTTATCACGTCAGTTCTCCACCGCTCGTATCACAAGCAGCCAATTGAAGTGAAGCAGCATCTGGTACACGCGTTACGAAGTGCAAAAGCGCTTCTCCGTCGCCTACTTTATCGCCGAAATGTCGTCCGGCTTCTCCGGCATCCTCGCGTACGGGCTGATGCACATGAAAGGGCTCGCCGGGCTCAACGGCTGGCGGTGGATCAACATCATCGAAGGGACTTTCACATGCGTCGCCTCCATTCTCGCCTACCTCCTCCTCGTCGATATGCCTGACAGAAGCGGCAAATGGGAATGGCGCTTCCTCAAACCCTACGAACGCCGCTTCGTCGTCGCACGCATCGATGCCGACCGCGCCGACGCAGCGCAGGACGCCATCACGCTGAAAAAGTGCGCAGCCATGTGCCTGGACAGCAAGCTCTGGGGCTTCGCCACGATCCACTACCTCAACACGGCCATCTCGTCCGTACGTCCGCGATCCCTCACACCCAGCTCCCCCCGTCCCATCTCCCACTAACACCCCCTCCCGCCAGGCCTTCATCTACTTCCTCCCCCTCATCCTCCGCGGGATGGGCTTCTCGATCGGCGTCTCCCAGCTGCTCAACGCGCCGCCCTTCCTCCTCGCCGGCCTGTGGTGCCTGCTGACGGGCTGGGCGTCGGACCGGCTGCGCCTGCGCGGCCCGTTCATCGTGCTCAACTCGCTGCTCTGCGCCGTCGGCATCCCGCTGCTCGGCTTCACGTCGCCCGTCGCGCTGCGCTACGTCGGCATCTGCCTCGCGTGCATGGGCTCGAAAGCCAACACCCCGGCCTCCATGGCCTACACCGCCAACAACATCCGCAGCCACAGTAAGCGGCTGGCGAGCGTTACGGTCCTAATCGTCGGGGTGTGCTTGGGCGGCGTGACGGGCGCGTTGGTGTTCAGGCAGGAGGATGCGCCCGTGTACGCGCCCGGGTTGTGGACGTGTGTGGGGGCGAGCGTGGGGTCGTGTGTTATGGTTGGGGTGTTGACGGCGAAGTTTAGGAGGGATAATGGGAGGGCGGAGAGGGGCGAGTGCGTTATTGAGGGGCATCCGGCGTTCAGGTATACGTATTGATGAGGTGGTGGTAGTGGGATGGGAGAAATCGTGCGGTTCTGCAGAGATCCGGAGGGAGGGAAGAGATTGGGGGCTCTGAGATTTTGGAGAGAGGAAAAAAGTAAACAGAGAGCAGCTTACGAGCATACGAAAAGTTGGGAGCTAGTGAGAGCGTAGACTGGATGGGAAGAATGACGGCTTGGGTTTGCCGCTCTCAATTATCCATAGTTAGAAGACGCCTCGATTTCTGAGACCAAAACTGGATATCCGTGGACTAAGAGAAAAAGAGATTTGATTTTCGCTCAAAGAGGAAGGTAAAAGCGAGTGTAGGAGAAAGAAATGGCACACACCCTACAAGGCTGTAATCTCTGCGTACAGTTAGTCCTTCGGGTGCCTCCCGTTGCAAATATTACCCGAAGTGCTTCCGTTATATGAGCGGGCTTGCAAATATACGATCGACGGAACAGGCTGCAAGGCCGGAAGACAGCTCGGATATATCGAGATAGCAATCGGAGTAGATACTTGAAGAAGAATTCTTCCCGACCACAGCTTCGTTTTCCCAAGACTATGTGGCAAGATGTATGTGCTGTACTATCAGCACTCAGCTCAGCCTCACTGTGGGGTGTTACGGCACAGCCTTCACCTAGTTAGGAATTGAAGGAATAAGGAAGAAGTAGAGTGCACACGCACGGCGTAGAAGGGCCCACGCGGATTACGTGATTTACGTATTACTAAGAAGGTACTCTATCTACTCTTACCCTAGATAGCCCGAGCTACTATAGAGTATCTAGAGTAAAGAATCTACTTCCGCTACTCTATAGTAATATTATACTAAGAACTATGGAGTATTTAGAGTAGTATACTAGATTAAATAGGTTTCTATCTATATATGAACTATACTCTCTAGATAGCTTTAATTCTCGTAGTCAACTTTCTAAATTTACTTTAGTAATAGAATTTAGACTCTATTAGTAATAGGCCTTCGCACGTAGTACTTAGGAATTACTTATTCTCTCTCTCTTCTTATACCTACTTAAGGAAAACCCCGTGACTAGTTTTTACCTTTTGAGGTGTTAGATCCTCAGAGGTAGAGGCCTTCCATTATATAGGGCTAATGCGCCGACGCACGGTACTGCTTGATCATTGCTGCCTTCCGCATTTATTATAGCCAGAAGCTTTTGGATACTTTCCCGTCCCTTTATGAATACGGTCGTAGCAACAAAATTTACAGCTTGCGAACTAACAAAAATCATAGCACGGAGAAGATCCAAGGTCCAGCACACGCTGAAAAGAACTCTCCCTTCCGGAGAGGACACAATCGACTCAGATCTTGCCAAACGTACCCATGCAGAAGGCCTCTCTCAAGCTCCGCACTATCGTGGATATTCCTTCCAATTCTTTCATCGCTGCCACCTGCCCCAATTTCACCATCTTCTGTCAGCAGTGTAACAACTGATGTTATCCTGCGCGTCTTGTTGATGTTATTGAACAGCGAAAAACGGTTCTCTCGCTTGCAACACTGACCACAGGGTGGGAGAGGAAAGACGATTCATCCTGCTCCTTACGCAGAATTCTGGAGTTCACTCATCGATTTTGCGTGGAACACCTACATGAGGACTGCACCTACTTCTCCTTAACCTTGGATTCCGGCATGCAAACCACTGTAAAGGAAGACTCAGCACTTCTCAGAGCCTCCAAGTCTTTCTTGATCACCCTGCTCGTCCTGCATAACTCCTGTTCGACAAAGCTGGTCGCCTTGCTTGGACCTAAGTGCTTGCAAAAAGCCGACCTTTCAATGTTCACAAAACACATTAAGGAATGCGAGACTAGTTATTGGGCATGTAGTTCCCATTAAATAGATCATCGGAAGATTTCTGGCCTAAAGACAATCGACTGTCAGAAACGTGAAGTGGTTCAAGCTCCAGAAGACTGCGAGTGTGCTGCCCTCAGCTATGTCTGGGGCTCCCCTCTAGAATCTTGGGGCGACGTTCAGCGTCCTCCAAGAACTATAAGTCATGGACTTCCAGGAATTCCATGCAGGAGGCCAAAGTATGCTCTGACTTAGGTCGGTCGGTACAACATATGTTCCATGTTTGATTCATCGGAAGATCTTGTATTGAAATCCATATGGGTTAATCGCGGTTGCAGGACATACCGGGAATTTGTATTTTTGAAAAGAAGACTGTTCTTCACAGATCAGCATGTGTTCTTGCACCGCCAAACACTTACAACAGAGGAGCTGCAGCTCTCGTCATGGCACCGCGTCTTTGCCTCTCGTTGCGGGAGGAAAGATACTCGGGATACCTTAAGGATTGTTATGGCAGGTGCGCTTAGCGCGGCGCTAGCGTTGTTGGGTAGTTTAGCTCCTCCGCTCTCTCTCAGAGAAGAGACGGGACAGACACAACAAATAAAAGTCACTTACGAGGTTTGCTACAGCACCACACCGGTTACAACAAGGATATCCTATCTATTAATCGGTCCATGACGTATATTGACCAGGTATACGAGACCATTTTCCATTACACAAAAAGGAAGCTCAGCTACCCTTCGGATATACTGAATGGCATCTTGGGTGTCCTTTGGTCATTCCAATTTATATCAGGATCCGGAATTTATCATGTCTCTGGTCTCCCATACCAGGTCGACATTGTCAGAGAAGTGTGACAGCATCGGGACCTCTTCTTTATTGGTTTATTAGAAATTCTGGAGATATCAATAGACCATCAGACCTCGTCATCAACCGTTCTGAGCATCCTTCCTGGTCCTGGGCAGGCTCGAAAGGAATTCCTATATTTCGGCGTACTGAATAGAATGGGTTCCCCTTGGATGCTGCAGCAGAATTAGAGAATGATTCAGAACTCTATGAATTGGTTCACACTATTTACGGAGCAAAGGTGAGTTCGGCCCGTTTTCTTCGCATCGGAGGCCAGACACACCCTTTGGAGATCGACTTACGGTCAGTGAGCAACAACAACACCATTGTGCCGCCTGTTCGATTCTCGGGCACCTTCTTTGGCTTTGCAAGGACGGAGAATGCGGCATGCTCAGAGTTCAAATTTCAGAGCAGGGCAAGAGAACTCGGGATTTTGACAGTTATCTTCTTGGGCTGGAAAGTTGTCGGCAGGGCCCGAAGAAGATACTTAGGGATCCGGCATTTGGTGATGGAGAACAGAGACTCGTTAACGAAAAGATTTGTGTTGACAACACTGTTGTTGCATAACGCGCCTAGCGGATCCATTTTGGACGGCTACGAAGGGGAAAGGAGAAATACCAAAAGCGGACTATGTCTCGTCACGGTGTCAAGCTCTCTTACCACTGGATAGGAGAGAAAATGCTTGACTCGGTTAAGCCATTCGCCTATCAACGCCTGTGATAGTCGCAGAAGTGCCCTGAGACATATGACTCGTATAAATAAACCTATTATACCCTTACGGCCCCAACCTCCTTTAAAACATGTCTGACACGTCACTCAATTGTTCCTTATGCACCATTAAGATCAACTTCACGAAAGTGTTGAGTATCGAAGCTTATGAAGAATGATTCGCGGTCAAAGCAGAGCTCGGTCGGGAAGCATTTGACGTTCACCGAGTCGTTATCTACAGCAGGGACATGTCGGACGCCTTAGAACGTCCACGCACGAACCACTGCTTACGTCTGCATTGAGTCAGGCAGGCCACACCCTCCTTATTTAGGAAACCGGTCGACCATCTAGATGCTCGTATTAATCTACACAATGTCTCGGTGTGCGCAGAGCCACCCCTATAAGACCCGCCGCCCACCCACAAGTTCTTGTATCTCCTGGATCCAACAGCAGCGCACAGCTTTGCTTTACACACCACAGCCGCTTTCTAACTCACCAAAACGAACAATGCAGCTCACCGCTATCTTCACCGCCACTCTCGCGGCTATGATCACTCTTCCCTCTGCGGTTCTCGCATGCAACGGCAACTTCGAGCAGTTTAGCTGCTGCATCGGTATCTCAGGAACCGACAAGTCCATCTACAACGCGTGCTGCGCCGACCTGGCCAGCTATGGCTGTTGAATAGTACGTCTTTCTCCTGATACCAACGCATGGTTGATTGGTTTTGACGAGAAACAGATCAACAAAGGTGGTATGATGGAAGCCGGGTCATTGGGGACATGGAAACTACAAAGATGATATTAGAGAGTGTCAGGCGGATGATGTTGGTGATATTCAGGGGCAACGCACACCATATTGCGTCGAATAGCGGATGGATAAGCACATGAGAAAGTGTTTAAGATTAAGAAGTATGTTTGAATCATGGAATTGGAATGAGTGTTCTGAAAAGTCTGCATATACTTAGTGTTCATCAGTGGATTTCGTTGATAGCCAAGTGGAACCCTCCGCGCATTTGGGGAGGGATAAGTGCACCACCAAGCAGCATTTCTTAGCAATACGCGTTGCTCCATAATAACTCGTTGCCCTATAATTGCGTATACGTAACGATAAATTTCCGAAAGCTAATATATATCATAATAAATCCTATTAGGGCAAGAAAAAAATAAGAAAGAGAAAAAGGTCCCGAAATAGTAGTAACCGCTGTTTGATTCGTGTGCAAGGCGTCATTCCCTCTGTCTGGCGTTAAATTGCGTCCTCGATATTGAGCCGAACTTCGAACGTCCTACTGTAAACGTTCCAAGTTGGTGCTGGAACACGTGGATGCATTGTCCGGTGACTCCTCCTTGGGAGCCCTGTCAGAGGGGGAAGCCTGAACTTGGAGGAATCGTATGGTGTTGTCGAAACGAACAACTTCACTGTCTCGGCCATCGCTGTGGGGCTTTGAGATGCAATAATTCTTGGGACGCTTATGCCTGTCTCGAACGTTTCAATATCTGCCCTGCCATCAACACTTTGACCAGAGACAGGAGCAGAAATCAGCGGGTTGA
The DNA here is from genome assembly GCA_037367355.1 of Neoscytalidium dimidiatum. Taxonomy (NCBI): domain Eukaryota; kingdom Fungi; phylum Ascomycota; class Dothideomycetes; order Botryosphaeriales; family Botryosphaeriaceae; genus Neoscytalidium; species Neoscytalidium dimidiatum. Next base: position 515,215 of record CM074705.1, on the reverse strand, counting down.
TACTCCAATCCGGGGAGGGATTAAGAAAAGTAATGTAGACTGGATTAGCGGAGGGGTTTCTGTAATCAATCTGACAACATGCCACTTCACCAGGTTGGAGACTTTCGTACGACAGCCTCCCGGTAAACTGGTGCCTTGGCGTCAGAGTCCTGAGTCCGGACGGTTGCAAGTTCTTGACAGAGTTGTATGTCCGTACATGTTTCAGGATAACGCAAAGGATTTGTGCAGTCTCCTCATCGCCTCTCACAGGCAAACTCGGTAGGTAGGGTAATCTCACCCGATCTGCTCCAAAAAACTCGAAGTTGGGACCAGTTGATGTATGCACGTAGATTTCGGCATCCATGTCCAAAGTCCCGAGGTCAAAGTGCAGAGGATTGAGAGGATCGAAAAGCTTTTGACAATTTCTGTGCAAGCTTTTCTGGACTTCAGACGGATTTTGAAGGTCAGAAGTAAGGATGATGACGCGGGCGTACTGGGCTCGTTGTGAGAGTCTGGCCCGAAAGTCAAATGCGACATCATCCAGCTCTCCCTCCGTGACTCGCGCTCGACTGGTGAATGGCTCAACCTTCTCGATGGTGATGCGTATTCCCGTAGTGGTACCATTGGCATTGAAAAGCTCGTATTCATCCCCTGCAGTGACGTTCGCAGACGTACCGCTGTCCAAGACTACGCACCCAGCTTTTTTGCCACAAATAGATACTGCGCTGCGAGAATCGTGCGTGTCTTTGAAGTGGCTGTTGCCCTGCAAGAAAAATTGCTTGGGATGTCCAAAGAGTGAGGGACATTGTGGATCGTCAGGGAGGTTTGGAAACCTCCTCTTGGCTTCTTCGTGGAATCGCTTGAAGCTCGTCTTGATTGCTTCGAGCAGCGCCCGAGTCGTAAGATGTGGATTTGCCATTTACTTTCAAGCTGTTGATCTCTTGGATCAAAGTCGAGGTCAACAAGCCCTATAGCTTTACATTACCCTCATACCACTACAACATCTCCAAAGCGTATTGTTGCAGCTGACAGGCTGCGATCAGATGATAATTGCGTTGTCCGTAAAACCACTCCTGCCGAGAGTCTGACAGAACACTTGTTTGGAAACGGCCCGGCTCATCCAATCCAAGCCACTTCCGTGCTCTTTCCACCCCTGAAGTATCGACCTCAGCGCTGTGCGCCTTCGAAGTGTCGACCCGTGTTCGCCACCTCGTCCCGCAGAATTCCGAGCTCAACATCTCCAATTACCGTGTTGTCGAAATAGTACAATCCTTCATCGTACTTGGATGCTTTTGGATAGACGGTTGGGATCTGACAGCCGTGTCCAGAATAATCAATGTAGATCAAACCGGAGGGTTGGCTCTCGTCTCGGATCGTTTCCATTGCATGGATGAGCTCGCCTCTGGTGGGCTTGTCTGAAGGAGAATCGTCGGGTAAGACAGGCGCAAGCAAGGTCTTATCTCTTTAAAGCCGAAAGATGATTCAAGGAGATGCTTCATAGACGTCACATCTTCCACACTGCCGTGAAGATTTGCCACATCCGTGCCATAGTCACCGATTCCTATCAGCAGCGCTCTCTTGCGACGTGAAGATGCACAGAAGGACGGCAATTGCCAACAGTTCTGCATGATGGCGAGCAAATCTTCTACCCGGATGAGTATTCGTAGCTAGGAATCTTTCGAGCCATTGATATTTTCCGTTCTACGCTTCAGTTCGCTATGCTGATTGATAAATACAGCTCCAAAGGGGTGTATTCAAATCTCAAAGAAACAGGGGTATCTTCGTATGATGTCGATTCAAAGGAAAGAAAGGCTGGTAGTTGCACCGCGCGTGTCTCATGTGTTGCTCCATTAATTCTTGCGAAATTGTGCAGTATACTAAATGTACAGTCTTGAATCAATTTAACGAATAGTATATACACAAAATTCTGCATTGCTCGTTCGGCTCATGCCCCTAGATGAATGTACGGAGCCCAAGCGTTGAAGTTGGATGGGTTACTCTCTCTTATGTGGATGACTGCGGTGCGCAGTGCCTCAGCGACCGCTCGATCTGGAGGCATTTGACCCAAAAGCTGCGCCAGGGCACCGTAGAAAGACTTGGCTGCCATGACGCATACAGGATCCTCCGTTGCCCATAGAGAAGCAATCACATGCTTGAAGCCAGCAACCTGAAAGGCACTTGCAAGATGGATGTTTTCCTCTTGCAGCGAGGTTGCCCGTATTGTGCAGTAGAACAGGCGGAAAGATAGGCAATCCAGGTCGTTCCCGCGCTGGCGGAATCTAGAAGGGCGGAAACCGTCAGCTTATCTACAGAGTTTTGTGCGTTTCCGTTGTGATCTTTTCCCTGGAGAAGAAGATGGCTTTCGGATGGATCCCTTAGGTCGGATGATCCGTGGCACGCGAAATGTGCAATTTGATGTTGCTTGATTGCTTGGAGAACCTCCTTCGACGATGGCTGCCTGAGTTGTACGGTTTGAATCATTTCCTTGATTGCTTTCTCCTCGTCAACCGGAAGGGGATTTTCGTTAGGAGTCTCTAGCATTGAAGTGACCAACACCGTTAACTCCGAGAAGCTCTGCGTATTATGTGTTCGAGAATTTCTCGCGTATCGGAGAGCTTTGATCGTTGGAGTGTACGATGATATCGTTCTGGTCAAACAGTCTTCAGATGGGTCTCGCCCCTCCCCATGAATGCCAGCTGCGTGGAACGGCAATGAGCTCGCCATGCCCATGCCCATCCACCAAATACGTGGAGTTTCAGGAGTAGAAGGCAGTTTTTCCAACACCAGCTTCACACAAGTACGCCATAGCCACTCTGCTATATCTGTCTCAGCCTCTCGCCGCCGGGGAAACATGGTGCGGACGAATATCTCATGCTCTTCGGTCGCTGCGAGCCATTCTCCAATGTTGGACGTCCGCTTGATGCTATCGCCACGGAGCCTCTTACCACGCTTAAGAAGAGATGTCGGCGCCCCAGAGAGCATCTCATTGAGCTCAATGTGCTGGATCTGGTCTGCCGTGACGATGATGGCATCCGCCCGAAAGCACGTCATGTTGACGAGGATAATTGGACCTTCACTAGCCGCTTCCTGACAGTCCTCGACAGTCGGAGGTTGTAAGAAACGCTCGAATCCTGGGTACTTGCGGATTTCCTCCTCCAAATCGTCCAACTCCCTTACAGCCTTTTGGCGATGTTTCGCATCACGTTCACTGATAGAATCAATCTTCAATTTGTCGACTTGCTGGAAGGCTTTGAAACGAAGGCGGTCGTATTCGTTAGCGAGAACCGGATGCTTGCTCTTTAATTCGGTCAAGTCACTTCGACTATCCATCATGTAACCAAGAGTCATGCATCGACCGAATTCGGCTCTCGCGAGGGCTTCTTCGACATCTCCCGTCGACAGTGCAAGTCCGCAGGCATCAGAGACAAAGCCAGGTATCTGTGCAGCACTTTGCTGATCCTCACGACTGAGGACACGACTGCAGACCTCTGGAAGTACCTTCATAGCCTCGCTAGCAAGCTGCGCTGCCTCCTCGAACATTCCAGCGTCTATCATTAAAATGATAGCTCGACGTGCTGCGTGTATTCGCAGATACGGTGTTGCGTGACGTTTCCTCGTCACCGCTGTAAGAGGACCCAAGGCAGCATCAAGGTCCTGAGAAGACTTCGAGCACCAATATTGTTCCATGTAGCCTCCACCGATGGCATTCAATGCAATCAGCTCATCGGGGTGGTCCTCAGAAACCAAGGACAGAGATTTTGCAAGATGATCCAGAGCTTCCCTAAGGATTTTATCCTTTTCGGGCATCCAGCTCTGTATTTCCAAAGAATCGTCGTGATTTAGATATCGGAAATATAACGAAATTCCGGTCGTGTATTGAACGTGGGCAGAAATATTGTCTCTCTTCTTTTCGTCCGCATAGATGCGCGACATGATTTCCTCTACGTTCACTAATTGCCGGAACCCACTATCTCGTTCTTTGAGAAATGCCACATCTATAATGTCTTCCGCAAGGCCTCGCGGGATTTCCTCGCCCTCCCTGATCTTCTTTTGCGCAACAGATATCAGAATGGACTCGGCCTTGACCAGATCAGAGGTTTCACGGTGAATGGGGTATCTCCGAAAGTAGAGGCTTCCTAGCTGCGCAAGGTAGTCCGCCTTCATTTCTGAGACCTCGGGAAGGTCATCCAGGGCGGCTTCGGTCAAACGGACGGCGCGGTCAATATCTTCTGCACTTCTAATGGCCTCGGAGCGCAATGCAAGTGTTTCACCTAGAGTGACCATTCGATGTGCTCGTTTGCGTATTTCCATGGAAGGAAGAAGGTCTTGGGCCTCTTCTGAAACGTCGATTGCAAGGTTCAGATCCTCAACACGCCCGAGACGTAGCCACCTGTGGTGAAGCATCACACAGAATTTGTCCAACATCCATGAAAAGCCGAATTCACTTCCTGAGCATTCGTTTATTGCTTGGTGGGCATGGCGTATGGCCTCGTTGATGTCGTTGATGTTCCCGATGTGCAGGTACCTCTCTGACAGCATTCTGCTGAGATGGATGCGAAAAGTGGGAGGAATCCTTCTCACTGAGTCTGCAACCCCTTTCACCATATCTATGGCATTTTCAAGGTCTCTGAGGTCTCCCGTGGATCTGTAGCGCCCTAACATGCAGTGGGAGCGCATCCATTCCCTTGAGATCGGATCGAATTGGGAGGCGGTATCTTCATCCAGAGCGATCGTTTGGCCAGAGCTTTCTAGTATTTGTTGATCGGCTGCAGCAAAATCTTCCGTCTCTCTTGTCACGAAGGCCTTGAGACAAGAGAGCATATCTTCGACACTCTTGAGGTGCGCGAAGTGCGAGTTTCCCGTGGATAGAGCGGTCAACAACTTTGACAGGGCGATGATAACTTCCACCTCGCCCAGTTGGTCACTTTCGTCGAACTCCCCCATGAGGCGGCGGATCATTGCCCCTATGAGCTTTTGCAACCATTTGTTTCGGTCAGGATGCCATTCTTCCAAGTTGAGGAAAGCTTGTTCCGCTACGTACACCAGCTTGTTGGCATCGTTCGGGTCTCCGGCGAACTGAAAGTCCTGCCAAGTTTTGTCGAATATTATTTTGAAGTGACGGTTCCACCAATCGGTAGAAACTGTGCTGCCTTCATATGCAAAGCTATGCAAGAGGCGGCCTTCGTCGGTGATGAAGTCATAGATTTCTGTGGCTTGATGGAGCTTCAGGAGTTCGAGCGTCTGCTCATTGCCTTGTGACATGGTTGCTGGGTATTGCCGGCTGCGAATCGAAGCGGTTGATATGCAAAGCAGGATATGCGGGCCGGGTTCCAACGTGCAGAGGCAGTTTTGAAAGAGCTGGAGTCCTGAGAGTCCGTACACGTACACAATAGCTGAACTCAGGGAGATGCCGGATGGCGGGTTGATAAGGAGCTGATTTGCTCTACAAGGAAAGGGTCAGTGGCCGCGCATATTTACAACGCACCTATTTCTCGAGGCCGACGGCAAGCACAGAATTGCTTTTTCCTGCGATGGTACCGGGCATTGTGTCTTACCACACCACGATGCAGCCCTCCTTTTGCAACAAACGGTTCATAGCGCGATCATTCTGGAGGCTATCAACAGGGCAGTATTGCACCCGTTCTATCGGCGTGATCAATCAGAGCGGAAACGCAGCGTTGCGGCCTGAATTGCAGAACAACCGGAACAACTTTACTTTCTCAGAAAAGCCCGACAAGTGTGAAGTTTTGCTTTTGCTTGGGTGTGGAAAGCCACACGAATACATGATAGGGGCATGCATTATGCAGATGCAATACGTATCGGCGCTGGAATCAAACAGGTAAGGTGTCACGGGTCGGCGAAGAGATTGGTGCTGCGTGGCTGCCTCCAGGCTCCACGTCGGCAACTCCGAAGGATTTTTCATACATGTACAGATGGGCATTGCAGCGGGCGGTTACCTCGAATAATTGCAACGCTCCGGGGCGTCGGGTCAAGGTCCGTACGGCCACTTTAATAGGATGAACGCACTGGAAACTGTTGTTACACAGAATAGCAAGTTTCCGCTTACCTCGGCTGCATCACCTCCCTGTGGTACTATGGCGCAAGCACAATGCAGTAGCGGCGCTCCAGCTGCTTCTCATTACAGCCTCCATAGCCAGGGTCGAGAAGTCCTTGGTTCCCGGATGGCCTCAGTGGAAGATACCTCAGATGCTTTTCCGCGGTACAGAGCAACCCCTGTTTCGCACAGACAGCTGCAATTCACAGGCTTTTCCGGTTCCATTGCCTCCCTCAATCATCCGAAGTGGCCGGATTGGATCTCACGCTTTTTGACCCGTGAAAGCAGGGTATGGAAACATGAGCCATTATTGGAAATTTAGTATCAGGAAGCATATGTTGCAGGAAAGTGCCCTACAAAGTCAGTTTTATCACGCATACGATGTTGCTGAGATCCCGGAGGTAGCGCCGGTCGCGGCGATACTTAAGCAGCAGACAATAGCTACAAGGCAGATCGAGGCGACATCGGCAAGGCCAAATGGTCTACAACGCGTGAATGAGTCATGGCTCGATACAAGGGAGGCGGCGCAGCTGCCTGCGAGCGGACGAGTTAAGGCTCCCGGTATGTTCGGTGGCCGGCGGAGGGACGGCCGGGCTGATACTGCGGGCGGTACGAACGAAGGAAATATTTAGGGGAGCGAGAGAAAGAAAAACCGAGACTCAAGAAGCGAAGGAAGAAAGAGAATGAGATGGGTTAATCTGTAAACCTTAAGGTGGTTAGCGACTCGAAAGGGAACACTGAATCATAAGAGTCAGCGCACTAGGATAAACATTACGTGGGATACCACGGTGTCACTTCAGGGAATATCTCTACACCCTGGCAGTCGATTTGGAATCTAAGTCTCTCTATTTTACGGGCGAGTATACACATTGAAGAAAAGCTACCCAAAGCAGGCGTGGGGTCGAAGACAGAGGCAGCACGACTTCCATGAGCATTTCAAGCCACCAACCCATCACAATCTCCCAGATCAGCATGTTCGCCAATCCTCCACCCGTCACCTTCCACTGGCCTGATCATCACGCCCCGAAGGCTGCAAATGCCGCGCCCCGGCAATCAACGCATCCGCAAAGACGGCCCTCGTCCCGGCCCTCTCCACCACCAGCAGCGACTGCACCGTCGACCCCCTCGGCGACGAGATGCTCTCGCGCATGACAGCCGGATGGGTGCCGCTCCGCAGCACGGCGGCCAGCCCGAGGACGCCCTGCAGCGCGACCTCCATCGCGTCGTCCCGCCGCAGGCCCTCGGCCACGGCGCCGTCCAGCAGGCCCTCGACCGGCACCGACAGCGCCGCCATGCACGCCGTCATCAGCGCCGCCGCCGCGCCCACCAGCTCCGGCGCCACCCACTTGACGCCGCCGACCAGCCCGAACAGCCACTCCGTCAGGCGCGCCGCGCGCTCCGGCACGCCCGCCGCGTCCGGCAGTGCCTCCAGCACCGTCATCGACTGGCGGTGGCGCGCGGCCACGTTCGGGATCGCCTTGGTGACGACGGGGCCCGCGTCGTCGTCGTCGTCGTCGTCGTCGTCGTCGTCGTCGTTGTCGTCGTCGCCGGTGCTGCTGCTGCTGCTGCAGAGGGTCTGGATCTCGGCTGCGGTCGGGCCCGCCAGCATGCTGATGACCAGCTTCTTCTTGCCTCCTCCTCCGGCGCCCTGCTGCGCCAGCGCGGCGCGCACGTCCGGCGCGCCGAGCACGGCGCGCGCCATGTACGGCTTGAAGCCCAGGACGACGACGTCGGCCGGGCGGATGGCGTCGGCGATCCGCGTGTGCATGGTGAGGACCCTGGGCCCGCGGTCGCCGTCGCTGCGGTACTTTTCGGACAGCTTTTGGGCGGACTGCGGGCTGCGCGTGTAGGCGATGAAGGTTGATATCCGCGGGTGCGGTTGGGAGGCGGGATCGTCGGGCGGGTTGGCTGTGGGGCTTGTTGCGGATAGTAAGCCGTCCAGGACCGCGCTGCCCATGTTGCCTTGGTAGTTTCTCAGCTTTACACGTGTATTTGGGGTGCAACGTGGGCAAGGTAAGCGGGTTGATGGCAGGATCCGGACTTACCGCAGCCGATGAAGGCTATTGTGAGGTCGGTTTCGGCCATGGTTTTTTATTTCCGGGGCAACTTTTCACGAGGGCTGGAGGTCTTGTCTTGTAAGGTAGGTGAAGTCGTAGTCTTTGTGGCTCTTCTGCGCACACAGTACCAAGGTGGGGGGCATTGACGTGTCCAACTTAGACATTGGACTATACCAATCTGAGCCAAAAACGCCGTGTCGGCGTCGGAAGAGTATTCCGACTTTTGGCTCTGCGCTTTCACAACAGGACGTCGTGAGGTTCTATCCCTTGCTGCCGTTGCGTTATTGAGTTTTCAGGATACCAGCTTATCTATATTTCTCGCCTTTCCACGAATTGTGAGCCTGAGGAAACCTAGTGAAATATGGCAAGAATGTCAAGTACGACCATCCCGCCATCCAAACCTTGCCAGCGACTTTCCATCCTCCGCAAAACCACCGACACAACCCAACCCACCAACCACGCCCGTCACTCCCGCCTCCTCACCAGCAGCGTTGCCGTCGGATCGGAAACAACCACTCATCCGAGCTCGAAATCGCCGGCCTGCCGCGCCCATCCGGGTACCTAAAAGTCGTAACCGAGCAGTAGGTGGGCCGACAGCATCCTTGATCTCGGCGGCGGCGGCGAAGAAGCGGCCAGGGCAGGCGTGGCGGCCCTGGCCAAAGTGCAGGCTGGTGACGTCCCGTTGTCGCGAACTAGTGCCGGTACGCGCTGTCCCGCATGCGCCTGCCGCAGATGGTCTGTTCCATACCATTCTCTGATTAGAGGGTGCGTCCCAGTTACTTCTAAAGTGTTTGAGGGGTTGGATGATCGGGATGTGTTTTCTTGGATGGATTCACCGGACCCACCAACTAAAGAGATGCCTGTCCTGTCGGTTGGCCGATGCGGGCAAGTTGTTGACTCGCAGATTGCTGTTGTTGCCATTACCTCCGCGTGTCCTCGGCGGCGTCCCCAAAGGTGCGTCCGAGAAATCAGTGGGCAGCGCTCTGGATAACTAATGTTAGGATCAATCTAGCCAATCAAAGCGTATGACGCGAATTGCTCGAATGTTAATTTGGAAAATTGGGGGGCCAAATTGACGAGCTGGTACGAGCAGGGATGATCTTCGGGCAACAGACCATTATGCATGTCAGCGTCGGAACACTGGGGTTTGAGATCGTTGTCCCTGCACTACTGGAAGAGCTGAAGCGGAAGGACATTACCTTCCATGTCAAAAGATGCGACTAACTTGTCAGAGTCAATGCATCGAAGTTATCTCGCTTCAAGCCTGCTTACCTCTACGCCAGGGCCAAAGCTACGGCACTACACTCGCTGGAAGCATTCATCGGGAAGATAGATTTCAACCGATTGCGCAACCGCAAAGTGCACGGTGCCATGATGGCTTCCCCTTCGTCAACAGAAGCATATATAATGAACACATCGACGTGGGACGACCAAGCAGAAAACTACCTTCGACATGTTGTCCGAAGGTCATTACACAGCGATGAAGGAGGCGTACCTAGTGCATATTTGACTACATACTTTGAACTCTCTTGGGTATATTTCTTAATCTTTAGTGATGCTTCATGTTACTGAGACAAGCCAGATCCTCTCCACACTTCTAAAATCTGGGTACAGCGCAAGACATTTGGACTCGCCGATGCTGGAGAGCCAAGAATATTCTGGAACAATGCTTTAAAGAGCAGGGCGGTACTATTGGGTTCGGTATGTTCATCTACTGTGACCTTTCCTCTTGTTCCTTACTGATCCTTGAAGCGCCTGCCGTTGGCTCTGATGCGGTTGATACGGCAAAAGGAATCTTGACACTCAAGCAAGTTTTGGGAACCGAGATCAGCCCCAAACGTATGATCCAAGACTTCGAAGCAAAAGACCACTTCCGCACATATGCGTCCGAATGAAACCGAAGTCTGAGCGCCAACTGCAACGTCTTACTCGCGCTTCTTCACTCAAATGATGTTTCACGTCATGCTCCGCAGATATTAAAGTGCATACGGTATATCTGCGCGTGCCGGTGCGAACATGATGGAATTATTATGAACAAATGGGCGAGCAAGCTCTAGCCTGAGAAACCGGGATTGTGTTACGGCGCAGCCGCCACAATATAGGGAATGAGGAAGGAAAGGACGTTCTGCGGGGGCTCCCCAGAAAAGAGGTAGCCACGTGCTGCAAGACGTGCGTACCCGAGAACGGACCCACCGAGCCCTTATGAGCCGGGCTCTCGACGGCAACACCAGATTGTATGCACTTTCCTACTTGTATATAAACCACACTCTTTAGATAGCTTTGACCTTCGTGGTCAACTTCACAATAGAATTTGGACTCTATTGGTAACAGGCCTTCGCACGCAGTGCTCAGTCATCACTTGTTCTCTCTCTCTTCTTGTACCCACTCAAGGAAAACCCCGTGACCAATTTTCTCCCTCCTGGTGTTTGATCCTTGGAGTGACAATAGTTGGTTTAGCTTGTGATGCAACCAACATTTATTCCCGGAAGAACGGCTAGATATTTCGATTTTGTTTCGCATTGCCTCACAGGGCAATATGTGTGCAAGTTTCGCTCCATCTTGAAAATGACGACGAACGGCACGTCATCCAGGGACTCATCTCCGCGCGCATGCTCGGCTGCGTCGAGCGAGCTGGTGAGCGCTGCGATTGGCCAGCGCACGAGGACGCCATTCATCGGGTTTGGCGGCGTTATAACTCAAGTACAGGCTATATCACACATTGAATGAATCGTAGGTGGCTCATGGCGAAAAATAAAAACCAACTTATGTCTACGAATCAGACAAATGCCCTCTTCCTGCTACCTCATCTGACTACCTCATTGCATAAGGTGAGGGTAAAAGACGTATTAAAGCCGTGCTCGTACAGATTCGATTGGTAGGACAATACGAGCGCTGGCCACCATGGATATTCGAGCACGATCTGCCCAACGTGGTCGTCATTATTGGAGTTGGTATCTGTGTAGAGCCGGAAACCTCGGGGGTTCGGTGTTGCGTTCGCCAGTATTGGTGGCTCCGCCGCTGGTAGTGTTGGTGAATGCGGTACCGTACCTAACGCATCCCTAAATCTACATGACTGTAACATCGAAACTACGATTTTTGGTTACCTCGGGAGCTCCAGCACCGTAGGCTATAGAAAGTACGGTGAAGAGAGCGGGGTAGCGGAGGAAGGGCATTTTGTGAAGTGATTTGATACGTGGTAATAGGGAAACAACTCGTGGATTGAACTGGGAGATATAAGAGGCGATTATGGCGAGAGGCTTTATATGCACAAACAGTTTTTGTTTAGAAACTCTTTTCATCTCTCTTCCATCCTAGGCTTTGGCTATGCTCAAGGTAAGCTGTGCGACGATATATAGTGTGAGCCCTTTTCTTCTGGTTCACTGCGGTATAGAATAAGGTGTTGGGGTCAGAATATTTGCTTATTGCCATTAGAGGAAAACTCCCTGGCGTTTAAATTCAGTGCTCAGCGCCCAGAGTGTCTTTTTACGAGGAATCGGGGGCCATTTGAGGTTCGGTCTTTACGCACTGATGTTGCTCCACCCACAGTCGTGGATTTTTGTGGGCCGGAATCGGTGTATAATAGGACCCAAGGTCTGAAGCATGAGTGACGAGTAGCTCTGTCGGAAGAAGCGCAGGACAGTGGGGACGTAGAGAATGAGGCTCAGACGATATTTACTTACCTCTTCATCTTCACGTGAGCTTTTGAAACCTCTATTGAAATACACTTGATGCCAAAATATACCCTTATTCCATCTAACAATATAAGCACTTCAGGTCGAAGCCATTTGCCGGTCTATAATAATGGGGCGTTGGAAAAAATTCATCCGCTCTAAACAAATCGCAATGAAAGATAACATTCCCGAAAACCATAGTCATCAATTGCGTCATCGACACTCTCGGAGCTGACGAAGGTCACGATACGATTGGTCTCCGCGTTGAATTTCGTGTAAATTTCACTAATTTTGACGTGAGACAAGATTACAGGAATGGATTTGAGAGCCTTCAGAGCATTGACAAGTGCGGCAGTATACATGAGTTGACATACGCTGATCTGAGCCAGGACGACTTCGGCACTGGATTAGCAACCCGACTTATGAAACAATGAAAGTTCCTATGAACTAACCTTATCTGGAGTTACTGTCAGGACGATGTTCCAATTATTGGTTTGCACACAGCCTCGACGTACTAGTAAACCTTAAGTTAGTGACTGTTAATTCGTTAAGCAAGGATTGACTGCGAACCGGAATGACCTGCGTCTTCTCCAGATCCCAGACCCCGTGAACCGCGTAGGCGTCTCTTTTGATCAAGTTCCAGACGGCATCGACGTTTTCAGCGACATATATGATCATGCTCCCTGTTTGTCGCGCAGCCTCTCCTTCAACTGGATGTTCTGCAAACGTTCCTCCTGCAATTCGAGTTAGAACACAGTCCAACGCTTGCAACACAGCGCCTATAAACAATGAACATCGCGGGCTTACCTCCTGCTACAATCGTTCCGGATGCTATAAGAGGCTTTATTTCTTCATGGTGCAGGCTATGTGATCGTGAGTCGTTTCAACTGGGATTCATTCCGCAAATAATTATTTTTTTTACTAGAAATTAGGCAAGAAAAGTTGTCCCACTTACGGGTTCGCTTTCTTTCGTTGCTCTAGCACATTTGGCTTGTCCGGAAGTATGCAAACAAATTGCTTCTTCGGAGTTGCTGCTGCGGACATTGCACGGATCAGGCCAAGGAAGTGCTTGTAAGTCGGACGATAGGCCTGGCGAGGACCAAAAGCTTTGGTCAGAACAACGGGTGTGCGAATCATTTTGAGATTGAACAAAAAGATGGAAAAATGGAACAGTTGGATTTTGTATCTTTTGAAGTGAGGGATCTACGCGTGGTGTTAGATCAGGTCATCGGCGAATTTGAATGGCAAAATCCCCGCATCGGAAGGGTATTCCGACATAGGATATGGGGCGTCCGACGCAACATCATACACATTAGAAGATAAGCAGCGGCTATCCCAACTCTGTGCTTTCAAGTTATCTAATACATAATAAGATCGTATTAGCCTCGCTAATAAAGTCATGCCTACAACAAGCACAAAGTCATTCAAAAAAAAAAAAAAAAAAAACGCGTCGACTAATTTATGCAAAGTGGCATAAAAGGAGCAGATTTTGCCCGCTATCTAGCTACCAGCCCACGGGTGCCGCGAAAGTGTTTTCCACTTCGAGCTGCGCCGCCAGATCCAACATTTCACCGGGAGATATACCGACCATGCCATTCATGAGAAACAAGTCCCAACCAGATTCGTTGACCGTCAAGGAAGGCGTTGCAGGCGTTGAATCTTGATGTTCCCGTAGATCGTAAGTGCTGAGAGAAGGTGTCAACAGGTCGTCACCGCCATGTGGACGTAGAGATCTCATGGCCTGCTCCAATTGGCCCAGCTCCAGCTTTCGTAGTGGCGCTACCACGCTTCCCTTGGATATCATATTATCCATGATAAATCGGACGTTTTCGGGCCAGTTGTCATCCCGGAGAAGAGATGGACTGATGGCACGGATAAGGTAAAGGATGAAGGCTGAGGAGAATGCATCTTCTAATTGAAACGGGAGAAAAGCTTCTGTAGCAGTCATCAGCACATATGCTGCGGCAATAAAAGAGCAAGCTCAAGTCACCAAGTAGATCTTCGTCACCCATGACCCGTAGCGTCCGCAAGATTGTGAGCGCAGAGTCGACACATGACTGCAGAAGCGACGCCACCAGCGGCGACAGTGATATAGGGCCTGATGTCCGAATCTCTGCGTGTTTGATATGCATATGAAGAGCGCACATTACCAATGGCCGGGTGGTCATAACGACACACAGATTAGAGTGAAGATCGAGAGTGAGGTGGGGCTCCTCACGTGATGATATGACAAGATCAGTCGTAAAGCCATCCTTGAGGCTTTGCTGATCGACCCTTGGAAGTGATTGTTCAGCAAGGTGTTAATATCCTTGGATAATTGTGCCAATTCCCTCAGAACTTCCTGTGTGTTGGCCACCAGAGACCCGTTATATTCTTCTCCAACTCCATAGACAGCTGTTAATATATTAGCCAATAGATGGTGAAACGCCAATGGGGCTTTCTCGCCTGTTAAAATTCTAGCCATCAGCCGTGATAGCCGCACGTGTAATGCCATATTTAACGCATCAGGAGACTCGTCCATCTCTGACGGAAGCTTCGCGGTGATATCCCCATCACAGATAGAGCACGGAGCACCGATGAGCGGTCCAAATTACCGCTCTAATCTGTACACAATCCAGAAAATGATGTTGCATCGACGGGAGTGCTCAAGGCCTACTATTTGTTCTGGCATATGGCGGTGCCACCCTTCGATTATGCAAATCCGCAGTGCGTGCCCGATCTGTCACAGTGAGCTGCATCAACAGCAGCCCCGACGAGATTGGAAGTTCACTTACTTACATGGTGTGAGGCACCTACCCTCATGTCCACAGACTGAAGATACACTGCGCCCAATGCGAGAGCTTGAACGGCCTGTATAGGATCTGCAGCTAACCCTGCAAGGTCCGGCATCAAGGCCATACCCCTAGCAGCATATTTATAGCCTGCGGGTTCATTTCGAGAGCTTTTATTTGAACTCAAAGCTTTCCCGAAGGCCATAATCAAGAGATATTGAGCATACCAGTGTCTTGATGAAAGAGCCTTCACTGCAGGATTATCGTAGAAGTCATGAGTCTGGCGCAGGAAATCTTGTTCGTCAATGATGTAAAATATGGGGCCGAGGTAGAACTTTGCCGTGTTGAACAGTAACAATGCATAATCCAAGGGTGGCACGTCTGCCACGTCCGGTACTTGGTCAGAACCCAAGGGTATCCAACACAAGCGGAAGACAGAACTGTTGAAATGGCCCGGATCAGGATTCCAGTTTGCTTCAGGGAATCGATAACCAAGAAGAGCCAAAACACGTCTGCAGAAAGACCATGATGAGCAAGGCCCCATGTACCCTGCAGAATCTGATCAGTCGGAAGTTCACTAATGGAAATGCCTGATTATCTCTCACAGAATCTTCCTCCAATTTTCGCGAATGTGTGATCATTATCAGCGAGTGGATTCTGCTGGAATGCATATCCGACAAAAGCCTCGTCTGTCTCTCCCACGCCCTGATGGGGCCGAGTATTACCAGTACTGGGGAGATGACAAGGTGATTGGTCTGAACTTGCTGTTAGATGTTAGTACCACGTGTGCTGTTTTTGGACACATAGTCATTAAGTATCTGTTCTCTCAAAAACTCACTAGCAACCGTTGCGTCGTCCTCTGGATTCGCATTCGGCGTAGCAGCTTCTGCTAGCGCATCCAAAGCTCTACTAGAGCCAATCGGGCTAAACACGTGCACACCTTCGCGGCCAGATTGGAGAAGACCTTCTGAGCTTGCACGTTGATCAGATGGCAAAATTTGGTTATTCCGGCGTTCCAGTTGCCGGAGATAACTATACAGAACGTTTTGTCAGGCCTACGGATATCATGGAGATGGATATCCTCGCCGCTCGGACCCTCACCTTTCGGAGACGGATATACGCTTGCTCCCGGCCGCAAAATTGCATCGTTCTTTCTTCCGGTCACATCTGGAGCATGGCTGTAAGCCGGAACATTTCACTTTCATCATCCGACATCTTTCGCAGCTACTTGATATCAGCAATTTTCGTCAGGGGTCCTGGCACTGCGATCCGACATACGCTTTCGAGACCTTTCTCCCCACCATGCATTGACGCTTGGCTGAGGCCGGCATGCTGGATTAGGATGAATCACTCCTTTCAAATGTCGGGGCACCTTTCCGACTTATAGGCGAGTTATTACCACGGCCCCAAAAGGACTTGGGAGAAGTCGATGATAGGCTCCGCGGTATCTCGCCAGGTTAGACGCTGCTGTCTCCACAAAACTTATCTCTGGCTTTGTCTACCCCGCATCTCTTAAATTTCGGTACTCACATCAGCATCAAGGGATGAAATCACTGGAATAATACATATATTCACTTAAAACCAAGCATTGGGGACGTAGGAGACTTATAAGATGTAGGCTTAATTGAAAGTAATTCTTCGAGCGTTGTTTTACCTAAGCTCTCATTACGTGCGGAAGCAGAACGCGATTCATGAGGAGGTAATCGAATTCTATGGCATCATTTTAGCCTGACGATAGAAACCCCGTCAACCCTAACGAAGTCCGACGCGCTTATCAACCTCGCGGCAATTAAATGTAGAGGTGATCCACTAGGTAGGCTGTTATCAAAGTACTTCTAAGCCAGCGGCCATGTGAACAGCCATGTGGACGACCGGATTGGACTTTCCGACATCGGTTTGTGTCGGCAAAAGCGAGGCGTAACACCACGCCCTTCCGATGTCGACGGAGCTAAAAGTCGGTTGAGGCTTCCGGCCCGGAATCGTTGAACGTCATTTGACACGACATCTTAAAGCGATTCGTAAACCCAAAGTCATATGGGCACTAATTAACAAGACCGGTTTTGCGGTATCTGCAAAATTTCTGCCCCTCGCTTGCCTACTCGATCATGGCGACAATATCAGTTATTCGCCGCTTTCGAACTTCCCAGAGGTAGGTCTGATTGCGCCATTTCTGCCTTTCCTCGCCAAACTAACACACGAGCACCACAGAAAATCAACCTTAACTATTCCACCAAATCAGAGATTATTCCCTTCACTCAGAATGAGTTCTTCTACCGCGACAGCCGCTAAGGCTGCCGAACCCGAATACAAAATTGTAGATAGAGTCCGACATTTCGATCAGACCCTTGCCAAGCGTCCCGATTTCAACCACTCCAACGCACCAATCGAAGTCACAAAACACCCTGACCCAAATTGGCAATATGGCGCAGGAGTTCGCGGCCACAATTGCCAAATCAAACACGTAGAAGTCGACCCTTACGCACCCAACCGGTCAACCGTTAACAACTACCGGCTCCTCATTTCGGGCATCGCCCCACGGCCCATCGGCTTCGTCAGCACCGTGTCCGGAGACGGGAAGACCAAGAACCTCTCCCCTTTTAGCTACTTTCAGGTTATTGATCATGACCCGCCAATGTTCATCGTCGGCTTCTCGTCGCGGCCAAACCGCGCCAAAGATACGTACCGCAACCTCAAAGAATCAGGCGAATGCGTTATCAACACCGTCTCGGAGAACATGATCGAGGCTGTCAACGCGACAGCTATCGATGCCCCTTACAGTGTGTCGGAGTGGGACATCTCCGGCCTGCACGAGGCGCCGACAAATACGGTCAAACCAGCGCGGGTGCAGGAGTCGGTGTTTTCGATCGAGGGCAAGGTCATCGATATCAAGGAGTTCAACGATCATCAACTAGATGGCATGAGCGTTGCAGGGTTGGTTTTGATCAAGGCCACTCGCTTTTGGGTGCGTGAAGATGCTGTGGATGCGGATGTTAGCCACATAGACCTGAATAAGCTTCGGCCGCTTGGTCAGCTCGGCGGCATAGCCTATGGCCGCATCACTTCGACATTTGAGTTGCCGAGGAAGCACTGGGATGAAGAGTGTTCTAAGAGCAAACTGTTGTCTGACTTGGATAAGGCAAGACAGGACGCATAAATAAAAGGGCTACTTTCGTTATTTTAGAACTATGCCTTGGCAATAGAAGCATCGAGAGCGTTGCATGAACTTATCTTACACTTTCGTTATGATCGATAGCTTCTGAAATGGGTACAATGAGAAAGAAGGATCCGTTGTGAAGTTATTATTCAGATCCACTAATAGTTATATTATATATCAAACGATGTCGATCCTACTAGGAGCTCGCAAGGTTTCCCAAAAGCAATGGATCACAATCAACTCACATGTTCCGTCCTAGATCACACTCACGCAGCAAATACCCTTCGTCTCAGCTCCTTCCCCAAAGCAACCGCCATATGCTTCGTCCTCTCCACTGCGCCCCTATTCTCAATCGCGCGCCGATGCAAATAACCCACGCAGTCCCCCACTGAGCCCCAAGTAAGACACTTGAACGCCTTCGGCACACCTGCCTTAACTCCATCCTTATCAGCCAGGCACTGCTCATACCTCTGCACCAGCTCGCATCCCAGCTCATCCGCCATCCCCACGATCTGCCCACACTCAAGCCTAATCACCGGCAACCCTCTCTGCACACGCTCCCTCTGCGCCTCACACGCCTTCCTCACACTCTCCCTATTATGCGTGGCCAAAAACAGCGCCACCAGCGGCTCCCGCACCCCCCTCCCCCCAGCCGCCTCCTGCACCGCCCCCTCAATCAACCCCGCCGCGATCCCATCGTACGCCGCGTCCGTCTCCCCCTTCGAGTCATGAATCAACCCCCGCACCTCGTGCTCGATGTACGCGCCCCGCACCAGCTTCACGCCCAGCGCCCAGCCCTCGCGCGCCGCCAGCGCCACCTGCCTCTCGACGCTCGCCCGCGCGCCCTTCAGGTACGCCTGGATCGTCGTGTAGACCCGCGCGCGGCCGTCCGCGTTCCAGCGCCGCATCAGGCCGAGCGCCCACGCGTCGACGCCGCGCTGCAGCGCCTGCTGCTCGCCGTCGAGCCACAGGCGGCAGCCGCGCGCGGTCGTCGCGGCGCAGATGGCGTGGAGGGCGGCAGCGACGGGGTGCGGCGGGATGGAGGATTGGGTGCGGAGGGCGTGGACGGCGAGGGGGCCGGCGCCGGTGAGCCTGTTTCGGAGAGCGTGAGATGAGTGAGATGAGCGAGTGGAGGTGGGAAAAACAAGGGAGGGGGGTGGCGCGGTTTTGAGGCGAGGGACGTACTTCAGGGCGAGGAAGTCGCCTGGCTCGAGCATTTGGAGTGTGGAGAGGGAATGCTGCTTCCACTTTTCGACGGCCTCGAGGTGCTGTGGAGGCACGCTTTCCGCGTTGGGTTGCGCTTCTTTGGCCTTTGGCTGCGGGATGCGAGGTTCGTCCAGAACGACTTCTTTGGCGTGCGTGAGGATGACGCCTTGGTAGCCCAGGCGCTTGAATTCGGCGACTGATTTGCGGACTTCTTGCGGATTGGTGCCCGCGCAGAAGTGGTTGTAGACCGTCCAGCGGAGGAGGCGGTTGAGAACGGGGTTTCTATCTGGATTGAAGATGGGTAACTTCGAATTCGCGATGAGGCCCAAGACGGTGACGGAGGGTCTCAAGAGCCATCGAGATGACATGAGGGATGTTAAGGCTAGCGAGCGAAGGAGGGTCTTCGTAGGTAGCCTGGACATTGCAGAATCCTGGGTTCTCGCCGGACGCTTGGTCTCTGCCACAGTCGCTGTAGTGCTGATGCTCTGTATGCCATGATAAGTCTTGGGCAAGAGGACCAGGTGGTATTTCGCTGTGAAATATCTCTTAGTTGCCAGTGATAGAATCATTTTGCTGGCCTGCGGTATGAAATTACACAAGTCTGGTTCCAGCAAGCGGTACACAAATTTAAAGCTCCCTATGGAATACCTGCCTCTGAAGAAGGATGTGGTATTTGGACGGAGCTTTCGGCGTGTCGGGGAAGCTTTCCGGTAGTGTCTTGCCCTTTCAATGACTAATTGTGGCTCTTACCAGAGGTATAGATACCACCTTAGTGATAGCAGTAGAAGATAACGGCGGGGTGCCGGGGAAGAGCGGGACGGAAGATAGGTATCACAAATATCATACCTTGGAACTGATAGCTTGTCTTAGCCGATAAGATACTATTATGATTGGTGGATCATGTAGAACCAACCCAGGAGGGAATGTGGAAGCGGATGCGGGGGTCGGACGTGTCCACCGGTTCCTTGTGCGCGCCGGAACATCACTCCGACTGATCAGACCCCTACAGAAGCTTAAGAAGGCGGGGTCGCAGATGCTAGACTCTGTACTAAACCTCATCATTCACTTTATAAGTCAAATCGGTTGCTTTGCAATCATGAGAGCATTCTTTTTGGCTCGTCAAGTTGGTGCGGCTGGTTCGCATGCCAAGTGCTCTAGAAACAACATCGCTGTGCCGCTTCGCCGGACTCTAACTCTGTGGCACCCTCCAAAATTTGAAAACGAAAAGACAGTCAGTATAAAATCAAATTTGAATTACGGTAGACCACTGACCGGATGAGCAGCTCGATTACAGCAGAGATTCACCCGAGAGATCCGAGCTTACCGCTGCCCTGAAGAAGCTAAAAGCCCAGCTGCCAGTCGAAATCCCGATTTCTATCAATGGCATAAATGTACGGACAGTCACTACGTGAGACGATCGTCCATGTACTGACAATGGCAAGGTCCAAACACAGAAGTCTTCCAGGCAGAATAACCCCTCAAAACACAGTGAAATTGTAGCAGAGTATGCATCAGCGACGCCGCAGCAAGTAAACGAAGCAGTGGACGCAGCATTGAAAGCCAAGCCCGCCTGGGAGGCCATGCCCTTCGAAGACCGCGCGTCAATTTTCCTACGTGCTTGCGAACTGATCACGGGTAAGTACCGTTCAGATCTCGTAGCAGCAACGATGCTCGGACAAGGCAAGAACATTTGGCAGGCCGAGATCGATGCCGCGGCAGAAACGGTGGATTTCTTCAGATACTACATTCAGGAATCCTGGTCGCTCTTTTCACAGCAACCCAAAGTCCACGCGGACGGGAACTGGAACAAGCTGGAATACCGTCCTCTCGAGGGGTTCGTCTACGCCATTGCTCCATTCAACTTCACTGCTCTCGGTGCCACCCTCATAGGGCCGGCTGCGTTGCTTGGAAACGTCGTGATCTGGAAGCCATCAGACTATGCGCTGCATGCCAGTTGGCTCCTCCATCAAATCCTCCTTGAAGCTGGACTCCCCAAAGACGTCATCCAATTTCTCCCCGGCGACGCTGAAGAGGTGACCGACACTATCCTCAAAAGGCCCGAATTCGGTGCTCTGAGCTTCATCGGATCAACCCGAGTCTTCAAAGGCCTGCAGAAGAAGATTGGCAGTGCAATCGGCGACGGCGTATACAACTCCTACCCACGCGTCGTCGGCGAGACGGGTGGCAAGAACTGG
Organism: Neoscytalidium dimidiatum; assembly: GCA_037367355.1. Taxonomy (NCBI): domain Eukaryota; kingdom Fungi; phylum Ascomycota; class Dothideomycetes; order Botryosphaeriales; family Botryosphaeriaceae; genus Neoscytalidium; species Neoscytalidium dimidiatum. The sequence goes on along the minus strand of CM074705.1, from coordinate 494,127 downwards.
GGCATCATCCACCCCTCAGCCGACGTCAAAAGTGCAGCGCTTAACACGATTCGGGCAGCCTTCGAGTACCAGGGGCAGAAGTGCTCGGCGAACTCCAGGCTCTACGTCGCCGAGTCCGTCTGGCCGGAGTTCAAGCGGCATCTGCAGGACGAGGTCACGCAACTGCGGGTCGGCAGCGTAGAGGACTACGGCAATTTCATTACGCCCGTCATACACGAACGGGCCTTTGATCGGTTGAGCAAAGTCATTGAGGACGCGGAAACTGACCCTGAGCTGGAGCTGGTTGTAGGCGGCAAGGCCTCGAAGGAGGAAGGCTATCTCGTACACCCCACCATCTATCGCACGAGTAACCCGCGCCACGACATCATGTCCCGGGAGCTTTTTGGTCCTATTCTGGCGGTATATGTATATCGGGATGCCGAGTGGAAGCAGACGTTGGAGACTCTGAACTCCACTTCCCGCTACGCCTTGACTGGCAGCATATTCGCCCGAGATCCGTACGCTTTGCGGGAAGCACAAACGGGGTTGAAGCATTCGGCCGGAATGTTGTACTTGAACACGAAATGTACTGGTTCTGTTGTGGCGCAGCAGCCTTTTGGTGGCAGCAGAGACTCTGGTACGAACGACAAGACGGGTACGATGGCCCATTTACTGCGCTTCACGAGCGTAAGGACGATCAAGGAGGAATATCGGCCGCTAGAGGTAGTCCAGTATCCTTCAAACGAAGTCTAAAATACACTAGACTATTTGTTTAGTAGTAGCAGCAGTACTCGTATTGCTTCCATTTGACACTGCCGAGGTGCACAACTTTTTCCGCTTCCCTCAGAGTGTGACGTTGCCCGAGTGATGCACAGAATATTCACTCTAGAACAGAAGAATTGTAAGGATGTTTAATCAAACCCCTACAATCGGCCACAGGGCGTCCTGGGATTCATCGTGCTGGGCTGACAAACCGCGCGGCGAATGCTTGCATAATCAAGCTGGTGGGCCGAGCCAAAAGCCAATGAAACATAGCCCCACCTAACTTTGATCCTCCAAACAGACTTCACAGAACCAGCAGTCAGGAGCTCTCTAATCAGATCGAACAAAGTGATAATACTTCCGCGGAACAATCTATCTCTTTGTGTCCTACGGACTTTCGTTGTCCCGCAAAAGAGATCGAAGTGCATGCATAGCATTGACAAATCCGCCGAGACTTCATCAAGAACATCGCCCCCAGCATTGATCGGATTTAAGCTACAACGTTCTTAGGCCATAAAGTTTGAATTGACAGGAGATACAACTACTTGATGCTATATAGTATGTATGCCCGGTTCTCATTAGAATCATCTCTAATAGCATGTCTTGGTCACTGTATGTGAAGCTCGAATCGTTCTCGAGGCGCTCGCAATTGTGGTCACTCGCAAAGCCTACAGCCAACGTCTCCGAGTAAGTTCTCACGCATTCAAGTTGCGGAGTTAGCTCTAAGACCGCTCGAGACACGTCGGCCGAGGCAGAACCTCGGTGAGGAGGAGGAGCGATGTATAAGGCACCTCGAACGTCATATCTCTTACTCCGTCCAACCCGACATCAGTACCACCTTTTTTTCTTTAACAAAAAAAAAACTTCACAAACTATTAAAACCCCTCTCTTCAACCATGTCTAACCCCAAGATGGTCATCGTCCGCAACACGCGGCCGGAGGGCATCAAAACCGTCAAGACGACCGACATCGGGCTGACGACCTTCACGGGCGACGTGCGCGTCAGCCTGACCCACAAGGACGACAACTTGAACATGGCCGAGGTGCACTTCTCGCCGTGCGCGCGCACGTACTGGCACTACCACGAGGGCGGCCAGCTGCTGCGCGTCAACGTCGGCTCCGGCTGGGTCTGCGACAAGGGCGGCGAGCCGCAGCGCATCCACGCCGGCGACGTCATCTGGTGCCCGCCTGGCACGACACACTGGCACGGTGCTGACGATGGCACCTACATGCAGCACCTGGCTTGCTCGTATGGCAAGGTCGAGTGGTACGATGCCGTCGACGATGCGCAGTACGCCGCGAAGAACAAGGCTTGAGTTGGTTGCGGAATGGCGGGAGTTAGAGGGAAGCGTAGTCGAATAGCCTTTATTTCGGAGTCCTTAGGTCTAGACGATCCTAATCTAGAAATCATGAATGAAACATCTCTTCAAAGGCTGCGAATTGTCAGATTAAATTTGCTGCAAGTAATCTAGCCTGTTCCTACCGTGAATAAACTTCAGTTTACAATGTTTCAAGCGAACTGGTTGTGCAAATGCATTGAAATGACGAAGTCTCCGAATACATCTAGTCTCATAGGCCACATTTAAGAAGAGCTGTCGCTGTTTCCGAAGTTCAACAAGAAGCACCAGTTGGTGATAGCTAAACAATAAACCAGTAGCGCAGAGCGCCAGATCAGACCCATTGGATAGACCATTGACTCTTCTTGAGAAGTGTGATATTCATCTTTAAAGATATTAGAGAAGTTTCATCACTTGTGCAATGAAGAAAAGAATGAAAACTTTGAAATAACAATCAGTGTGTACCGAACAACGATATGGCATGTAAAGAGCATTTGGATGCTATCCCGATTGGCTAGGAGTGCCATAGGTACTCCTTGATCTTTCTTTTTTTTTTTTTCAAAAGGAATAGACACAGAAGATAATGTTGGCCCAGGCAAGAAGTGAACGCTATATAGTGCTTCTAGACTTTACTTTCCCTTTTCCACGGACCGCAACACCAGCGGTTGAAGAATCCTTCACCGATGGTACGGAAGTGAGTTACGTAGAGTTACACGTAATTATCGAAGCCCGACAATTTTGTCGTCAATCTGCCGAAGACGACCAAATGAAGGGCCTTCAGGCCGGCCACAGGCACTTCCTCCGGAACTCCTTTAAGAGACATCACGCTCCGGCCTTGCCGTAGTTCAGCCCATGACCATCCCTCTTTCAAGAATCCCGGAAAAGATCTGTCAGTCGTCAATTGTGGGGTCATGCCAGTCTTCTTCGGATCCTCCGTAGCCTTAATCCAAATGCCACATCATTTCGTACCCAGCACCCCGAGGGCCTCTAAGGTCGTTCATAGAGACATATTTAATGAAAACATACAATCCGGCACATTATTACTTTGTCTTGTCCCATCCCCGAGACATCTCAATGGCCTATACCTACAAGCTTAATACGCGCGTGACCGCATCATAGCGTACACCTCCCGCATTCAGCCTCAGGCAAACCGCCGCGCCGCCCACTGCATCCGGGGCAGAGATCTACAACTGTAGGTCTCGTATGCCACCTGTCACCATTTCCCGTCCCTAGTCCCTGGTCCAGCAGCAGAGCCGCAACTATAAAGGCTGCTCGACAAACATGCTGTATCATCCAGCACCAACGCACACACCCTCCACATCCACACGGACAAGCAGCCTTCACTGCCCGTCGACCAATATCACAAGACCCACGCCTCCCAAAAATGCAGCTCCGCGCCCTCCCCGCCCCCGCTGTCGCAGCCATGCTCGCCCTAGCCGCCGCCATCCTCGCCTGCTGCACGGGGCACTCCGGGACGGACAGAGCCGTATACGACGACTGCTGCGCCGACTTGGCTAGCTACGGCTGCTGAATAAAATGAGGTAGCATTCTGCGTGATGGATAGTGGAATCGACCAAAGTGGGAGGGGGTTCGCTTCCGAGCATGAGGGATGTGCCGTTGAGGGATGTTTTTGGCGCGAGGTCCAGTCGTGAATGGAGGTCCATGATTCCGCGCCATTCTCATGTATCATATCCAGATCGACAACCTGCACATAACAAATTATCCAGCGAGGGTCTGTTCTCCTTGCATATACGTTTACCTTCGTTTCGATCTTCTGATCGGAAGTGCGCTCAACCTGTGCAGCATCAACTTAACCAGACACGCAATTCTCAAAAAGCACAAAACGGTAAAGTACCTTCTCATTCGTCATCATAAAAGAAGAAGCAATCTCCAAAACAAAAAGTGCCCAAATTGTCCACGATCCCCGCGGAGCCCAACTACTTATACAACTCGAACAATAAGATATGTCCGCCGAAGAAGGACAAAGAAGAAACCGAACCCCCGATACAGAGGCAGAGATGGAAGAACCAATATGCCAGCGAGGGAGACCAAAATCATCCCTCCTACAACTGCCCAATAAAAAAGGCGAAAAGACAGCGCCTCCAACACCTGTAAATGTGTGAAGTGTGAAGAGTCTGTGTGCGTGATATGATGATAAAGCTCCGCTTCCAATATGGAATAGAACAACCGGATGTAAATATCGCTCTTTTTGATGGATCCAAAGGTCTGTTCCCAAGAAAATAAATTCCACACATCCAAGTGCAAGCAAGATTTTTTTTTTCCAAGATCGCCTCTCCAAACCTCGCTCCCCACATTCACGAATCACCTAATAATCTCCTCTGCTTCCCAGAGATTTACTCAACTCGCTCTTTCAATAGTCGGCACCCCTACCGGAGCCGAATCCGGACGCGTGCGGCGGGACGTGCGGCGGCGGCGGGCTCCTCGAGATGCCGGCGCCAAGATCCGCCTCGTCCGGCGGCGTGGCGAAGCCCCTCGTCTGGGCGTGGTACGCGGTGTCGGCAGCGCCGAAGGTATCGTTGACCGGGTTGTAGGCGGCGGGGGCGGCGGTCTGGCCAGCGTGAGGGTTGGACAGGGTATACGTGCGCTGGAGCTCGAACTCGTCGGGCTCGTCCTCGGAGGACGACGAGCTATAGTTATCACCACGTCGGCGCCGGGCGGCGTAGGTTGGGGCGTAGGGGTTCGAGCTGGGGAGCTGGGAGTTGTAGGTGGTCGCGGTCGGGGTTCGGTTCAGATCTGCCGTGTAGGCTGAAGAGGGGGTCGGTCGCGCGTCTCCGTAGGCTTGGGCTGCGAGCTGTTGGCGATGGCGCTGGGAATTGGAGATCTGTTGTCTGAAAACGTTGGTGCCGGGGTCGCCCACGTCGTCGGCGGTGCTGGTCGCACCTGTTTCAGCTCCTCTCATTGGCTGTTCTTCGTCTATCGTCTTCAGAGAATTCTCCCGAAGCGGCTCCCTGCCCTCGTGGTTGATGGGGTAGGCCTCCGGGGGGATCTCGGGCTCCTTGCCCCAGCTACGGATGGGATAGGCGCGACCCTTGCGCCAAGTCTCGGTGACCGGAGGGAAGTATTGGCGATAGGATCCCCAGGCGGTGAGAATACCAAGCAGACTTCCGGACAGGACGTCGAACGGATGGTGGCGGGCGTCCATGATTCGGGAGGCGGCGACCAAGGCTGCGCCAAGCGTGGGGACCATAACTATGAAACTCTTCCAAACCTCTCCCTTGGAATCGAGGACGTGAAGCTTTCCGGCAAGGTAAATGGAGAGGTAGTACAAACCACCAAAAGCGGCTAAAGCACTGATCAGCGCATTCCAAGCGATTTCAGGATTAGGGAGACATACTGCTGCTGTGACCGGAAGGGAAGCTACGGAAGCCGTCCTTCAGGATGGCATTGTCGGTCTGGGTGCAGATGCTGTGGTTCGACAAGCCGAAAGGCTGGGGGTCTTCGAAGACGTTCGGCTTGCAGCGGTCAATCAAGTCGGGTCGGGGCTTGCCGACAGCATTCTTCAAGGAGCCTGTCTTTCGTTAGCCCGCAGCAAGCAAGGCAACAACGCGCACAGGGCGTACCTGTGATGGTGAAGGCGGCGCCGACAGACAGCATCAGGCCCAGGACACCGCAGTTCAGCTCCCAAAGCCTGTCCTTCATGCGGTACTTGCCCGTCAGCTTCCTCCTGCCCGAGCCCATCGGCTGAGACTTGTTGTGCGAGAAGATGCCGTCGATGACGAGGGTGTAGAAGGCGATGATGAGGGCGGGGGCCAGGACGGCGATGATGCAGAGGTCGAAGACGGGGATGCGCTCCTTGACGGCATATTTGTACTGCAGGGTGTAGTTGCGCAGAGAGAATTCCTGGTGGTGGGGTTCGACGGAGTCGAGCGCATAGAAGGCGATGATCAGGATGCTGGCGGGGAGTTAGCGGAGGAGCGGATTGGGAAGGAGGTCGTGTGCTGCGGCACGGGTGGCGGGCGAGGGTTGTTTCGAGGCGGCGCGGGACGTACATGATAATGAGATAGTCGAAGACGTAGCTGGAGGCGCGTGGAGTTAGCCCTAAGCTGCAGCGGGCGGGAGGGTGCGGGAGCGGGCTCACGAGACGATGACGGTCTTGGACAGGCGCTTCTTGGAGAAGGGCAGCTTCTGCTGCTTCCAGGAGTCCATGATGGCGACCCGTGGAGGAGGAGACAGCTGGGTTGCGGGCGGGAGAGAGGTGTAGTAGGCGGCTGAGGGTGGACTAGGGCGCGGTCGAGGGCTTGGGCTGTGCAGCGCTCATATCCCAGGGATGCGCCGAGGCGGTGATTGGGTTGCTTGGCGCAGGCTGGGCGCGCGCTGCTGAGGTGTCGGCAGGTGGCTTGGACAAGACGATCGCCGGCGGCCACGCCAGAGTGCGAGGGCGGCTGCGTCGTTTCTGCTTGGCCTGGCGCGCTCATCGCTGAAACGGCGTCACGGCGTCAAACTGTGGGAGCAAGCTAAACACGTCAGGTCCAGCCCAGCCTATTTTTATCCAATCCCATCCGCCAGCGCGCGCCGTCGCCCCGCTGAGTCGCGCCCTGCGCCGCGGCCCTGCCTCACCATCTCTCTCCGTTTCCGTGCGCGCGCGCGCGCGCTAATTACTGCAGCCTGGCCTTGGCCTGTAGCCACGGCTCCTGCGCCCACCCGCAGCGCCGCCCGCCGCCCGCCGCCCGCCCGGCCTCTGTGCCACTCCCGCCTGCCGCCGCTCTGCAATCTATTGTACGGACGCTTCCCATGAACGATACGGCCCAGCGAATCACATGTCGTCATAGTCTCCGTGCTGCCCATGGGGCTAGCAGATCGCGCGCACGGTACGTGTATTCCTGCCCCTATCTCCTGTCTCCCGCCTCTCGTCCGCCCTCCGAGCCGCGCATTCGGCTCCCAGGCCTCGCTCATTTGGACGCTGCGGAGTCTGCGGGAAACGTCGTGCATGCAACCCACCAGCTCTCTAAGCCGCCGGTTGCGCTGGCCAAGCTTTGTTGCCGCGAGCACTCACCATCCGAAACCCGCTGCTCAACTCCTCCACTGTCACAGCGCTTATAGGATGCTCGATAGCGTGCTATAGCAGCCATGCTATGCTACTCCCTACACCGTCTCGGCCCCATTGGCCAGGTTCTGCGCATGAATTGCGAGGTCTCAAAGCCGACAGCCAGCGGAGCTCTGCCCGAGTCAGTCAACTCAGTCGACCCCAGATCCGGCTCTGCCCATTCTCCGACGAGCTCGGCAGCCCGTGGGTTTCACATCCGGTGGTCTAAGCTGTCTCCAGATGCACCAGACCCTGCGTTCCACCACCCTCCGCAGCATTTGTGCTGGCAATCACGCAGACCCACGACAATCATCTCACTCCCAACCCGCCGCCTGGTGCTCCCTCTGCTCCACACGTCGGATCGGCCAAACACCATCCGGCTGACCTCAGGTGCACATGTAACCCCTCTGTGCCCTCACGCCTTGCTGCGGAACGACGTAGGAGGCTGTACCAATCTCAGACCGTCCCACTCGACTCATTTTTATTCATCCCTGCTGTACGACACTCCACATTTCATTCAGCCACAATCGTGATATCCCAGCCTCGGACCCGATGTGCCGATCTTCCCATGGTTCGCAAGGTCGTTACTTGATTCGGACTTTCTATTGCTGGTAAGCCCCAACGGTGCGCTAGCTTAGCCTTTTCTCTAAAACAGCTCGGGTGAAAATCTCCTTACCAGCATCCAAACATCGAAATTGGGGGCTGTGCCAACATCCAGCCCTCTCGCCTGACCCGAATAGAGATCCGGCCCCCGATCGCATCTGCTTTCACCGCTTCGATCTATCTGTCAGGGAATATTCAGACAACGTCTCGAGCTCAGAAAAATCGATTGGCTAACAATCCATGGAAGCCGCATTTTCAAGTCACTAACAAGTCCTAGGAAATCGTTCTCCAGCTTTCTGAGATCATATTTTTATCTGAACCCCATGTCTTCGAAGAACGCATCCTGATTCGGTTCGCGGCCAAGGAACTCCGTAATCAGCTTCATCGGCGCCACGCTACCCCCCTTCTCGAGCAGTGTATGCCTGTACCGTCGCCCCTCCTCTGGATTGAAGGGGTCTTTCTTGAAGACGGTGTAAAACATGTCCTGCGCATACACCTTAGAGCTGCAAACACGATGGCATTAGCAACCACATCCAACCAAGAAACGACCAGGCCAAACCAACTAACCTCAAGTAACCGTAGTACCCAGCGTCATATGCGCCCATCAAATGCCCAAAAGTTGTTTGTCCATGTCCCCATGCCCACTTCTTGCTCTCATCCTGAATCAACTCTTCCATGTAATTCATGAGGCTAACATTCTTCATGTTCTGATTCCAAAAGGTTGTGATGTCTAAATCCACGATCTCTTGATGCGTTGCAGGCGTATGCACCGTCATGTCGAAAGTTGCGAAAGCGATCTGACGCAGATTGCGCAGTCCGATGTTATAATTCTTGTTCAAGCTCAGGTTATTGATCATCTCATCAGGCATACGTTCCACGGGCTGCTGGGGGTCCGTCGCGTTGTTCTCTTTCAACCACGTCTGCTTGTACTCCTCAGACAGGTAAGAATAGTGCCGCGTGAGATTCTTCAGCACGGCCGGTGTCCACGCCCAATTTTCGAGCATCTGACTGGGCGTCTCCACGAAGTCCCAGACGATGTTGTTAGCGTGGAAATACGAATATGTTGTCCGAGTCACGAGCGCGTGGATGCCATGGCCCAGCTCGTGGAAGATGGTCACGACGTTACTGTGCGACATCAGGCTGGGCTTCTCAGCCGTCGGCTTCGGAAAGTTGCAGACGAGCGCGGTGGCGGGGTAATAGCGCTTGCGGTCGTTGTCGAGATCAAGAAAGCCCGGCTGGAGGTTGAAATTGGCCGCGTGTCCGTACTTACCGTCACGCGGGAAAAGGTCGAGGTACAAGTACCCGACGAACTCGCCGCCCTCGGCCTCGCTGTCCCACACGCTGAACAGCTGAACGTCAGGATGCCATACAATGTCTTCTCCTTTCCCGCTCGGCGACAGCGCATCCAGGTCTGCGTCTCTCACCTCCTCAAACTGCAGTCCAAACAGCTGCGAGTAGATCTGCAGCATCTCCTGAATAATAACCGTGCTCGGAAAATACTCCTTCACCTTCTCTGGATCGAGATCGAACCCCTCCGCCAGGAACCTCGTCTCATAATAGCTCTGATCCCATGCGAAGAACATATCATTCCCCTCATTCCGCTCGCCATCGCCCCTCTTCGCCTCCGTCAGATTCCGCATCTCCTCCAGTCCCCTCGGCACTAACCGCTCCCTCACCTCCTCCAGGAACCTCTCCACCTTCTCCGGCCCATCCAGCAGCCGCCGCTGCAGTCGGAACGCTGCATGGTTCGGAAACCCCAACAACCTCGCCCCCTCATCCCGCAGCTCGACCGCGCGCTCGAACAGCGGCACGTTCTCCGGCGTCGAGTTCTCGCGCGCCACCAAAATCCTCCTCCTGACCTCTCCGTCGCGCACCTGCTGCAGCGCGATCCGCTCCTCCGGATTGCGCAGCACCAGCCGGAACTTGCCCGCGTTCTCGCCCCCCGTCCCCTTCTCCCACCCGCCGTACAGGTCCGGCGGCGCACCGGCCAGCTCCTCGCGCGAGAGCCAGATCGAGCCGTTGTCCTCGTTCAGATTGCGCGCGAAGTCCGTCGCCAGCGCGTCCAGCGTCGCGGAGATGTTGCGGTAGCGGCGGCGCTCCGGGCCGCCCTCGCGCAGCCCGAGCCCGTTGTCGAGGTGGTCCTGGTACGTGCAGTCGAGCAGGCGCGCGGACTCGGCGTCCAGGAGCGAGCGGTCGGTGGCGTTGTTGCGGATCGCGGCGACCAGCGCGAAGTAGTCCTGCCGCATGGACGCCTCGACGGCGTACTCGTCGTAGGCGCGCGAGGCGGCGTCGGAGGCGTCGCGGACGGGCTTGCTGGCGGAGACGGCCGCGTAGAAGCCCAGGATCGGGCCGGTCCGCGAGAGGAGGTTGGCGTTCTGCGCGGAGGGGAGGAGCACGTTGGCGAAGGTCGCGTCCGAGGGGCCGATGCGCGCGACGAGGTCGTCCACGAAGCGCCTGTCGCTGTCGATGAGGGCCCGCATGTTGGCCCCGATCGACTCGGCGGTCCCGTTGAAGAGCGGCGGTGGTTGAGGCGGCTGCCGGACGCGCGATGCTGCTGCCGCCGCGCCGGGCGCGGGGCGTTCGGTCGAGGGCTGCGGTGCGTACAGGTGCGAAAAGACGTACGTCGCTTCGCCGTACAGGGCGACGACGAGCGCGGCGCCCCAGGCGAGGAAGGCGAGCTTGCTGGTGCGCCGGACGCGCTTGGGGATGAGCTGCTGTGGGACGGCCATGGGTGGCGTGCGGTTGCGGACGCGCTCACCGGCGAAGGCTGGGGGAAGAGCACCGAGGATGACTTCGGCTGTCGCTACACGGAGAGGGAGCACGATGGTTTGAGCTTATCCCCCCTGGATGCATTGGCTCTGCCAGGAGGCGATTGGACATCGCATACGGAGGAGGGAACGGGCACGCCTGCATTTTTGAAGGGTTCACTGCACAGCTTCTCCTCTGGATGAACACGTATATGATTCACAAACGCAGGTGTGATTCTGCAATGTTCGGCGCAATTGTCGTTGTCGACTTGGTGGCCGGGAAGTTTATTTTGCCAGGACCGATGCGTAAGGTTTTGCTTGGTTCGTGGCAGCATTGTGAGTTCTTTCTTCTTGTGCCTCGTCTCCTCGCATGGTTGTCCGTTCCGCCAAGATCAACTGCTATCTGCGGATGTAGAAGGCCAAGAAAGGGGATATTTGCCGTGATAGCTGGGCAGAGCGGAGTAAAGGTAAAAGGGATAAGGCCAGCTCAGCGAGGTGCTTGGCGCATCCCGTTGCAAGGTGTCAGCGGAGGTCCGTGGTCCTTTAAGCTATGCGGAAGATCTTGGCCGGCCCCTTGTCAGTTTACATCCGGAGCTGCCGCGATCGCTGTGAGAAGTGGGAAAAGATAGATTAGAATGGTATGAGGTAATGGTGATCACGACGAGTTTCACTCATTGATGTGATGGTCTAATTGAAGATTCTATAGCTTGTTCTTCAGTATGTGTGTTTTAAATAACACTATGCAAACGTCAAAGCCGCGTGTGATTAAATGGCATGCGCCTTTATGGGGGTCCAAGATTTCTGCGTGCTGCACATCAGCACGTCTATTTTGGTACGCCCTTCCTGTTCCTGCCAGAGTGCAGTTTCTGCTATAGACTGCTGTAGTAGAGTGAGTCTCACACCGTTGCTGCTGTCAGAAGGGACCAGGTGCACGAGGGCATGTTCAAAAGCGGTTCTGGAAGTGTAGAGACTGCATGAAGGTGTTCGGCGGCGACAATTGCACAATCTCTGAGTGCAAACGGTAAAGACCATATAAGATGGTTACAAAAAAGACCTACGGCGCGATATCCGCGGCGTGGGCAGAATGCATCTGTATCGGCCATGAGATGTACCTGGCTCTACTGCCCAAACTTGACAGAGAATCAATTGTCAATTTCGAGGGGTCACCTCAGGATTGCAGCGTCATTCTTCACAGGGGGACATGGCTCAACTGTCGTTACAATAACGTGTTCCACCGCGAAGAAGATGGCCTGAATGGTGTGGACGGCGATATCATAGAACAAGCCTCGCCATAGCTCGGACACTGCGTCCAGTTGTTCTACAACAGAGAGCACACCATTCGAGACTTATACATCCCCAACGTCTATACAAGCCTCAGAGCTATTGAGTGGTTTGTGCACACATTGAGTGCGAACGACATATAGGAAACAATGCCCTCTCAATAGGTCCTCATGGGCTACGCGTCTTAAGCTACGAGAGCAATTTCGAAGCGTTTACGTGGTCGCTTGCGCAAATGATATCAATTGAAAGCTCACACTCTGCTCTGGAAGAGCTAAGGAAATACCCATACCGTCAATTTCGGCTAGCATGCGTTTTAGCCCTTTCTCTTCTGCAGCTCTACATATCACCGTGGTTGGATGAGCAAGCGCGGTGGACAAGCGAGGATATCCGCCTCACGCCAAGCCTCCTACCAAATCGCTGGTATCAAAGTGTGTCCACAGCTACCAAATATTTGCATTGGGTGTAATTCTTCTTGCACTCGCAGTCGAAAAGCTGTTCATATCCAGCCCAATTAACATGGTCAAGTATGATCAGGAATTCGCCGAGTTGTAGAAGCACTAAGACCCACCGGCCAGAATGAGGCGGCGAAAGCCTTGGGTACTCACTATAGTATTGCGGTGTGAAGGTGCAATAAACTCGAGTCTGGCGTCAGCAACCAGGAACGCGACCTGAAGAGCACAGCCCTGCAGTTGGCATTCGATCAACACGTGATTTAGGAACTTGAAGCGTGCTTGGAAGACCTCGCCCGCGTAAACGGCATTCCCTGAATCCCCAGCTCTTACCTCCATCATGGCAGGACTTTCCCAATACATGTTATTACAAAAGCGTTATGGCATTATACCGACACATTAGGATGCGTCTGTTCACGTTGAAGCTTCAAAGCTGAGTAGTCGTATGGGCCTTCTTTCAGGAGCAATGGAGTGATACTTGTGATGGTCCAGTACCCTTGAAACATTGTTCATTGGACGAACCTGCTCCTGCAATAACTTCTTCTCTACGTCTCGATACAAAGCGGCTGACCGCGCGGGCTTTTGATCATAAAAGAGCTGACTATTAATAAATATTAGAAATTAAAAATAAATACCTGTCGATAAGCTTGCTTCAATGAAAGTGTAGCAGCCAGTCTGAATACGAATCTTTCACATTAGGTGGCTGGATGGAACGTCAAATCCATAAGACCAAAAACATCACTGATAATTCCCAGAAAGTCTATCGCGCTGGCTCATGCAGGACTCGTATCTGCATCACTGTGCGGAGGATCTGTCAGCGCCAGACAGCTGAAAGTCGCCGCGATAATAAGGCCATCCGCTCGGCTCGAAAGTGTCCGGATACGGATATGTCGAGCGAGCGCTTACATTAGGATTGCGAATACTTCAGACTAAATGAAACGTATATGAAATTGAAGCGAAACAAGCTTACTTCCCACTTGAAATCCGTGATTTGTGGCCAGGTTGCAAAAAAAAGCTCGTCAGGCGATAATCGCTTCCACAGATGCGGGGGCGCGCACGCTCTCAGGGAAATAATCCTACGAAACCATCACTCTCCGTCAGATTCGACGAGCAACGAATCCAACGCACCATCGGAAAGGAAAATTACCCAATTCAACTCCTCAAGCATCGCAGAAACAGGCGCGAGACAAGGTTGACGTAATTCCGGCGCGGAAAGGTAAACAAGGAGCTTGGGCCCGCCGTCGCGCCTGCTCGCGCGCCCCCCAATCCCAACACCTCTCTCTATCTCTTTCTCTCCCATCTCCTCACTCTCTCTCTCCCCCCTCAGCCACCGCCCGCCCATCAATTCCTCGCGACGCTCACATCCCTTTACGCAGTCGCACCCCACCCACCATGCCGCCCAAGAAACGCAAATCCGCGGCCTCCACCGCCGCCGCCGCTGCTCCAGACACCCCGCGCCGCACGCGCACGACGCGCGGCGCCGCTCCCGCCGCCGTCGACGAGACGCCGTCCGAGCTGCCGACGACGGCTCCGTCCGGCGCGCGCGGCAAGCGCAGCAGCGCCAAAGACGACGCGCCGGCGAAGCAGGGCGGCAAGAACGACGACGACGGCGGCGACGCTGCTGCCGCTGCATCCGCGCCGGCGAAGGGCCGTCGCGGCCGCCCGGCGAAGAAGGCGAAGCTGGATACTGCTGCTGCTGCCGCCGCTGACGAGGAAGATGCCGGTGCCGGTGCCGGTGCGCAGCTGAACGAGGAGCTGGGGAATGCTGCGGCGGAGGCGGTCGCGGAGAAGGAGCAGGAGGCTGTTGCTGCTGCGCCGGCGAAGAAGAGAGGGAGGCATGGGAAGAAGGGTGCTGCTGCTACACCTGCCGCGGAGCCAGAACCTGAGAAGGAGGTTGAGGAGGAGAAGGTGGAGGCGTCGAAGAAGGGACGTGGGACGGCGGCAAAGAAGGCTGAGGCGGCGGCAAAGAGGGCTGAGGAGTCGGCGAAGGAGGAGCCGCCAGTCGTTGCAGAGGAGCAACCGAAGAAACGTGGGAAGGGCGCAGCGAAGAAGACGGAGGAGAAGGAGGAGCCTGCTGCGCCGAAGGGGAAGAGGGGAAGAAAGACTGCCGTTCCTGTTGAAGAGCCCGCTGCTGCTGAGCCTGTGAAGAAGGGACGTGGCCGCGGTAAGGCCGCTACTAAAGAGACACAGTCAACCGTGGAAGAAAATCCTGCGGAGACACCGGCACCTAAGAAGCGTGGAAAGGCTGCTGCTACTGCTAAGGAAGTGCAACCAGAGACCAAGGAGCAACCTAAGGAAAAGACACCGGAGCCCAAGAAGCGTGGAAAGAAGGCAGCGGCTAAGCCTGCTGAAGAGAAGCCTGTCGAGGAGAAAGCTGCCGAAGAACCGAGGCACCCGAAGAAGCGTGGCAGGCCGGCTGCGAAGGCTAGTGAAGAAAAGCCTGCCGAAGAAGAGGCTGTAGAACCTCCGAAGAAGCGCGGAAGAGCGGCTGCAAAGGATAAGTCATCTGAAAGGTCACCTGAAGAGGCACTTGAAGCTCTCGAGCCTTCTAAGAAACGGGGAAAGTCTTCTAAGGCTCCCGAAGAGAAGAAGAATGAACCTGCGCCGGCTTCGAAGAAGCGTGGAAGGACTGCAAAGACGCATGAAGAAAGCGCTGCTGAGGAGGTTATTGAGCCGCCGAAGAAGAAGGGTAGGCAAGCTAAGGCGAAAGCCACGGAGGGTCCAACAAAGGCGGCCGCCGAGGAACCTGCGAAGGAGGAACTTGCCAAGGAAGCCATTGAGGAGCCAAAGAAGCGCGGACGGGCCCCATCAAAGAAGGCTATTGAAGAGAAGACAGAGGCACCCAAGGGTCGAGGCAAGGCAGCTAAGAAGGACGAAGCCGAGCCACCTTCCGAAGCTCCGGCTGCTAAGAAAGGCAAGGCTAAGGCTGCTACGAAGGAGACAGGAACTGGTCCTAAGCCCCGTGGACGCCCACCAAAGAGTGCAACACCTGCTGAGGTCCCGACACAAGCCAATGCTGAAGGACCTAAGAAAGGCACCAAGCGTGGTAGGCCAGCTAAGGACTCTGGAGAGCAGACCGAGGAGCCCACTGCTAAACGTCGCGGTCGTCCTTCTAAGAGCGAGGCCGAACCGGCTGCGAAAGAAGAGAAGCCAAGCCAATCCACAGCCAAATCGAAGGAAGCTCCACTCAAGGAGGATACTGCCGAGAGCAGTGCTCCAAGCAAGAAACAGACGAAGACAGCTGAACCCAAGAAAGCAGCCGCACCAAAGAAGCCCGCTAGCAGCGCTGCCATCGAGCGTGACTCCGCCAACGGATTGGCCTACTGGTTGATGAAGGCGGAACCCGAGTCTCGCATTGAGAACGGCAAGGATGTCAAGTTTTCCATTGACGACCTTGCTGCCGCTAGTGAGCCCGAACCCTGGGATGGCGTCCGCAACCACGTTGCTAAGAACCACATGCTGTCCATGAAGAAGGGAGATTTGGCTTTCTTTTACCATTCGAACTGCAAGACGCCAGGAATCGTTGGCATCATGGAAATTGTGGAAGAGGCTACTCCTGACGAAAGTGCTTTTGATTCTACCCACCCTTACTATGACGCCAAGTCTAAGCGCGAGAAGCCTTCCTGGTATTGCGTGAAGGTTGCCTTCCGCCGTAAATTTGCTCGTCCTGAGACCGTTACCCTGGATAAGCTAAGAGCCTTTGCAAAGGATGGCCAGCCCCTGGAAAATTTGCAACTCTTCAAGCAGAGCCGTCTCAGCGTTAGCAACGTGCGTCCAGCCGAATGGAATTACATTCTCAGTGTCGCTGGCGAGGTTGCGGATGTCGACCAGGCTGTCCCACAAAGGGCAACGGAACCCGTTCCTGACACCTCAGATAGTGCCGCAGCCCCCGCTAAGGAGACGGACACGGTACCCGCTACTCAAGACGATGCAGCCAGCGAGACCAGTGAGCCGGAGGAGCCCAAGCCCGACGACGACGCCCTCGGTCTCACGATTGGCACGCCCAAGGGCGCTGCCGCCCTGCTGGAAGCCGGCGACGACGTTGTCGGCGAGGACTCGACCGTCATTACGCGCGAGACCACGACTATCAAGAAACCCGACGGCCAGACCCTCACAACTGCCGTCGTCGAGACGGCCACCTCGGTCGAACCTGTGCCTAACGGCGGCCCTGCTGCCACCGCTCCGGCCGTCGAGACAACCATCGAGCCCGCCGCTGGCCTCGCGCCGCCGCAACCCTCATCCCGCCCCTCGACCCGCGGCGGCTCGCGCGCCAGCTCCCGCCAGCCGTCCGCCGGACCCGCATCCGCGAAGAGCCAGCGTCAGGGCTCGCGCGCCCCGTCCGTCCGCAGCCCCTCGGCGCCCGCGGCGTCGTTGCAGCCGACGGCGGAGGAAGTACCCGATCCGGAGAACGGTGGACATGGCGCTTCCGCTGCTACAGTCGCTGCTGTACTCGATACTACCGTCGAAGTCGAAGAAGGCGATAGCAAGATCGTTGAGAAAGCCGTCGAGACGACGAGCGTCCCGGCCGTGGCGGCTAAAGAAGTGTCTGCTCCCGCCGTGCAGCCGCCCGTCCTTGAGCCCCCGGTCTTGGAGCCTGCGGATGCGGTGCTGGCGGGCGTGGTGCAGCCGGCCATTGAGGCGCCGCCGCCCGTCGCTCCGGCTGTGCAGCCGCCTGTTGCTCCTGCTGCCACGGCCCCGACGGCTAACATGGGGGTGCCGATGGCGCCGATGTTTGGTGGGGACAACGAGGGACAGGGGAACGCCTGAGTGCGGTTTGGGTGCGCGAAGTGAAGGCTATTTTTCTGCGATGCGGATGGTGGCCAGTGGATGATCATTACTACCGACATAAGAGCAGGTCTCTTTACAGGGGACTAGTGTACGTATGGACTGGCTAAGGAGATGGTATTTTAGCTCATGGACAAGGGAGGGCTGAAGATGGATAAAAGCAAAGCGGAAACGGGTTATTATGAATCGGCTAGGCGTTCTGGTGTCTATTTCATGGGTAATGATCACTGGATATGATGGCTATGGGAGTTGTTCTTCTGGGGATGCGATTGGTGATTGCCAAGTCTGCCAGGACATTAAGTCTTACGATGTGCTTTGAAAGGGATCTGAAGACTTTCTACATATTCGATCCCCTGATAGTGTCGCCACCATTCTCGATATACGAACCGTCATTTCGTGGGCCGAACGACAATGTCGCTTCTGGTGAGGTTGCTCGAAGCGGAGACGCCGAGGCTACCCGGCGATCCGGGGCACAGTTGCATCATCGGGCCCAGCTGCGGCCCAGCGAGGCTCAAAATATTCCGAACAGCTTTCAACAACTTCGCGCGCCCCGACCGCATCCCCTCCTCGCGCCCCACCTCACCTTTTCCTCCCTTTAATTCCTCTCGAGCCCGGTTCGACGGCCTCTTCCCTATAATAATTATCCCTTTGGACCCTAGGCTCACCTTCGACACCCACAAAACAACCGCCCACCATGGAGGCCGCCCTCGTCCACGTCCGCACCGCGCTCCAGCCCATCACGCACAACCTGCCGGGCCCGATCCACGACGCGGGGCTCTCCCTCCTCGGCCCGAAATGCTACCAGAAGCTGATCAAGGACATCGACCCGATCAACTACCCGGACTGCGTCAAGCTGGCGGTCAGCAAAGGGCTGGGCATCGGCATCATCGGGGCGTCGTCGGTGGTCAAGATCCCGCAGCTGGTCAAGCTGCTGCGCTCGCAGAGCGCCGAGGGCATCTCCTTCCTGTCCTACCTGCTCGAGACGACGTCGTACCTGATCGGCCTCGCGTACAACGCCCGGAACGGCTTCCCGTTCAGCACGTACGGCGAGACGGCCCTGATCGCCGTGCAGAACGTGGCCATCGCGGCGCTGGTCCTGCATTTCAAGGGCAGGGACGCCGGCGCCGCGGCGTGGGTCGCCGGCCTGGCGGCGGCCGGGTACGCGCTGTTCGATCAGGGGATCGTCGACGCGAAGACGCTGGCCGCGCTGCAGGCGGCCGGCGGCGTGCTGAGCATCGCGAGCAAGGCGCCGCAGATCGTCGAGGTGTACAGGCAGGGCGGGACGGGGCAGCTGAGCGCTTTTGCGGTGAGTGCGGAGGGAAACGGTCCTGGGGACGTGTGTATTATGCTTTGTGCGGGGACTGACGTCTGAGCGTGTGTTCTGCAGGTCTTCAACTACCTCCTCGGCTCCCTCTCGCGCATCTTCACGACTTTGCAGGAGGTCGGCGACACGTTGATCTTGTTTGGGTTCGTTGCTGGGTTCTTGCTGAATGCGGTCCTGGCGGCTCAGATGGTGTACTATTGGAACGCACCTGCGAGCAAGAGCAAGGCGGCGAAGGGGAAGGGTAAGGGCAAAGGGAAGCAGACCGTTCAGGCGAAAGAGAAGGATAGCGGGAAGCCCCTCGCTACGTCGACAGCGACGCCTAACAAGGGCAAGAGCCCCAGCACTCGCAGGAGGGGTTAGAGTGTTGAAAGGTCTACGGGGACTTGGAGAGCGTTTTGCTTATCTTAAGGCTTAATAGATGTGGTTTGCCTCTCTGATATTTGTGCATGCACTGTAGGACTCTGGCCGGAGAAATGTCTGCTGTGAGTGCTCTCGGGACCCTGCCTTTGCTCTACAATGCGAGATAGTTGGTCGATCTGCACAGCATTGGAGATTTGAGCCACGACGGACTCAAAGTACGTACTCCCTCGACGAGCTCGGATTATGAAAGGCTAGTTCCAAACCGCCTATTGTGTGGTGTATATATGAATGTAAGTATACTACAATTCTGGCTCGATATTGCAGTATTTCTGATGGCGGGCCTCGACAAGTCTTAGCAATAAGTTGTATCACTGCCGAAGAATCAGCTGCATCATCATTGTCACTATACCTGCCGTCAACAAGCCTTGTGCTTCAGTCTGTACAAACAGGAGTAAACCAGTGACGGGAGTAGCTCAAAGCAGGCCGAAGTGATCAGCATTAATCTAATAGGCTCTTCTATCCTCAACTTCACTCCATCTGTTTGACGGTAGGCCAACAAGGCTGGAAGACATTTTCGAACAGCGTGTTTAATACTTAACACAGACTGCAAGAACAGAGCCACCGCCTGTGACGCGTGGACCCGTCACGAGTTGCAGCATTTCTCGCGCTCAGTGCTTTTTAGTGTACGACTATGCATCTCCATAGCTACCTTGAACAGATTCCGCGACTGGATATTTCAGTAAAGGGCTGGGCTTGAACTTGGTCTCCCAAGTAAAGTCCAAAGGGAGGATGATCGCTTGCGGCGAATGATAAACCTAGTAGTACTGTAATAAAATGTGCAGCGCTGACAGTTTCTACGTTCTCAGAGGTGGGTGAGTCACGCTGACCATTCCTTTCTTTTAGGAAACCAACACAATACTAGTTTTCATCATCAATGCACCTTGTTCACGGATATCAGGATTGCTCCATGTCGTATAACATTAGTGGAAGGTCGTTCAATTTTTTTTTTTTAGAGGATAAATCCTGTGGATGAAGAAGCGGCAAAAGATGTCGTTTTTGCCTGTTGGCATTCTGCTCGGAAAGAGGACATACAGGTTTTGTTTTCAGGGGTGTTCTTAGGCAGCGGGGCATATCGAGGATTTCGTGACGTTGAAGTAGAGAGTTCATGCAAGTGTACCTTTGACCAAGCAAGAGCTCACAAGCGTACAATCACGGAAAGTTTTCCGTGCCACACTTGCTCAAACTCTCGCGGTTATTCGTAGATCAATCGGTAAATTTTGGCTGCCGTCGGCCGAATATGCGGAGGTGCGGGGAGCGGAACCCTTCCGTCTGGGGTAGTTTATATACCCCATCCAATCATGTCGTGGCCGAGTCTTATGACCGCAGGTCTAAACTGATTGATCTAAGGCCCGAGAAACCTCTTCGCAAAATGATACTCGAAAGTGTAGGGACGCTGCTCAGGCAGTACATATGGCTTGTGGCTGTTCTTGCATTCCTCACCCACTTCCTACGCAACTATTTTACTCCAGGCATCCGCAGGATTCCAGGTCCTTTCTTGGCCAAGTTCACTAACCTTTGGAGATTCTACAATGTCTGGAAAGGCAGAAATGATATCACTTTGAATAAGCTCCATCAAAAGTATGGAGACAACGTTAGGCTGGGCCCAAATGTGGTTAGCATCAAGAACATGAACGACATCAAGACCGTATATGGCATCAATTCGGGATTCTACAAGGCAAGATGCAGCACTCGAAATACACATATCATTAGCATCTCTAACAACAGCCCAGAGTAACTTCTACTTTGTCCAACAGCAGATGGCCAATGGCAGACCGACTGTAACACTATTCACCTCACTCTCCGAGCAGTGGCATGCCGACATCAAACGTCCCGTCGCTAATGCATATTCGATGACGACCCTCACCGAGTTCGAGCCTTTCGTCGATAACATGATTAACCTGATGTTCTCCCAGCTGGACCGCCGCTTTGCAACTAATAACACATCAACACCCGGTTCCCCATACAGCAGTCCTCCCGCCTGTCCCCTCTTCGACTGGCTCCAATTCTACGCATTCGATGTCATCGGTGAGCTCACTTGCAGCAAAGACCTCGGATTCCTCTCTTCCGGCCGCGACATCGACAACATCATCCGAGATCTGAACAAAACCATGTACGTTGCCAATCCGGACGAGCACTCCTCCGTCCCCTTCAGCTCCCACACGAGCCACCCTGTCCCCTCCCACGCACGCTGACACCCGGGCTCCCAAAAGGGACTACAACGCCACCATCGGCCAGATCCCCTGGCTCGACCACCTCCTCATCAAAAACCCGCTGCGCCCCTACCTCGGCGCCGCGACCACCGGCCCGGTCGCGCGCTTCGCCCGCGCGCGCCTCGACGAGCGCCTGCGCGAGCGCGAACGGGGCGTCGAGAAGCCGCGGCGCGACTTCATGGCGCGCTTCTTCGAGGCCAAGGCGGCGCACCCGCGCGTCGTCGACGACAGGCAGGTCTTCTCGTACGTGGTGACCAACGTGTTCGCCGGCAGCGACACCACGGCGATCAGCCTGCGCGCCGTCATCTACCTCGTGCTCAAGCACCCGCGCGTGCACGCGAAGCTGGTGGCGGAGCTGGACGGCGCGCGGCGGGAGGGCCGGCTGGCCGACTGCGCGACGTGGCGGCAGAGCCAGGAGCTGGCGTACTTCGATGCCGTGGTCAAGGAGGCGTTGCGTCTGCATCCTGCGGTCGGGCTCATCCTGGAGCGCTGCGTGCCGGAGGGCGGGTTGAGGCTGGAGAGTGGCGACTTTTTGCGGCCCGGCACGATTGTGGGCGCGAGCGCCTGGGTCGTGCACAGAGACGAGAGCATCTTCGGGCAGGATGTCGATAGGTTCGTGCCGGAGCGGTGGCTGCAGGCGGAGGGGGAGAGCAAGGCGGCGTGGGAGGCCAGGTTGCAGTTGATGACGAGGGCGACTCTGACGTTCGGCATGGGGCCGCGGACATGCATCGGAAAGAACATTAGTTTACTGGAGATTTATAAGCTTGTACCCAGCTTGTTCTTGAGATACGAGGTGAGTATCTGCTGAGAAAGGCTAGGGAGAAGATGGTGCTAACTTGATGGGCAGATTCAGCTGGTAGATCCGAAGGCCGAGTGGAAGTTGACCAATTCATGGTTCGTGCGACAAGAGGGCGTTGAGTTCAATCTTACCAGGAGATCTGAGGCTTAAGTGGGCTCTGGAAAAGGTATCATAATTGCGAGGTCAAGTAGCACACCTTTGAAGTTTCACCAGGATTCAGATGAACTCAGGTTGTGGTCAAGTTTTGAGGACCGTGAAAGCGCGGAGACGAAGTCCAGTCGCGAGGAAGGATAGGATGGTGCGTAAGACTTCTGAACGAACCTTGCTCATTTGGGAAAGGGTTGTCGCAGGAGTTCCAGTATAATAATCAATATGATTACTGCAAGACACCGTTCGAAGGCTACACAGGAAATACAAACTTTGGTTTCACGTGTGCACTATTGTTACATGAAAGAACCCAATGAGGAAGAGAGGCCAGTTGCTGCTGTCTAATTGTTCCAAACTCAATATTCACCGTATCGCAAAATCCCGAAGTGGCTGGCCTAAACATGGCATATATGAATGAGGTGCAGAGACATGCCCCAACTGTGCCAGCTCGTCTCTAAGATGAGCCAATGCTTCACCGTTCATAAGGCCGAAGACGTAGCATTCTCCGATGAAAGTAAACTCACATCCTGAAGGGCGGAGGATGTACGGTGTTGGACCGCCGAGGAGGATGCAGAGGATGTCTCCCGGTTGAAGGCCTCGAGGCGCCAAACCCATGAAGCCTTGGGCAGTCAAGAAGTATTCGCGGTCAGGTGGATTTGACGGCTTTCTCTCCCTGTAGTAGCGAGACTCACCTTGGGAGGCCCACGTCTCGACAGTCCCAGCAGATGGGAATTGAGTGAGTATGTAGAGAAACTCTTCTACATGCTCTTTCAATCCTTGGCGATGCTCTTTGGATTCCATGCTTGATAAATACTTTGCAAAGCTTCCGGAGTTCGCTTCCAAATTGCTTTTAAGAAAGGGCTCCCACTCTGCACTCAGATCCGCCAGCGTTACATTATCCAGGGACGTGCTAAAGTGCAGCGTACCAGCACAATCATCGCCGCCCACTGTCTTTGACATTCGCTGAAGTATGTCAACATACACCCCGCGAGCGTAGAGACAGTCATCACACACAGTGGCAGAAAACGGTCGGCCTCCTGCATCAAAGGGTTCATTAAGAGGATCCAGCCCGATGGTGTCATAGAGCGGCTGCGTCCAATCTGGCACCCACGATTGTTTGGAATCGGGAGAATGAGTTTGGATAAAAGAAAGTAAGCGAAGAGACTCTTCTGCTTGCATGATGCTTACAGCAGTCCCATAATTCACTTCCTCGAGCGTCAACGAATAGTCAATGATAGAATCGTAATGACGAAGTTCGTCTTCACCGAGAAGCCCGAGGACAGCGAAAATTTTGTCTCGCGGGTCTGTGGCTTCACAATGCCTTGTCTGCAACAGCTGCCGAAGGAATGACCGTAACGGCGCAGAGCCGGCAGCATAGGAGAATATATCGGGTCGAGTATCAGCGATTGTCTCGGAGAGGACCGATCCTGTACCTCCCGTAACCAGGGACTCATCCGACTCCATGTCTACAATGGATTGCCATGGGGCCGTGGCTACGCCAAATACGACAACAGCAGCTCGCGAGACCGCTAATTCTTGTACAGCCCATATGCGGCGGAACCAGGGCTTCCGTTTCAAGCTCGAAAACGCTTCAATGTCAGAATCCGGCTCTCCAAGGTATATCAGCACTCGGCTTGCGTTTCGGTAAATGCTCCTCATCAACCGCACTTGCGCGCTCTTTTCTTGGTTGTCATCCTGGTTGATGCACACCTGATCGATCCAGACGGTTCTTTCATATAAAAACACGATCAGCTCCATGAATATGAAGTGTAACCGGCGACATACACTCACCTTTGGCGATCACGGTATCTGAATCTTCGAATGGCATCTCTACAAGTGCTGGTAATTTTCATCAGCCCGCACGGCAGGCGGAGCTCATGTTCGCGGTTCGGGATTTCCCAACAGTAAGACACAGCTTCGTAGTAGATGCCCTTTCCTTCCAGTGGTACAGTAATCAAGCGACCACAGAGATCATCTTCCCATTCACCAGGTAATATGTGCAACAGGCGCATGTGAAATTCGGGCAAAGCTGTGTATACGGTATTGCTATCCTGCCCGTCTTCTCCAGAACCTTGGTTTTCCGCAGCAACACAATCACTTATGGAACACTCCATATGTGCTGACGGCGGTCGTGAAGAACACATCCTTTGATGTCTTTCGGTAGGTGGACGCGAGAGGCTGCGAGACAAGACTGAAGCGAAATGGCGGACAGACTGCTTCACGAAGTTTTGCGGTCACGATGCAGATCATAGCCCAATCACAAGCAGTCCAACTGGCATCGACCCACCGAAGGCCCACAGCCCGCACAGGCTTCAAAATTTATGAAGTTCAGCCAGTAAAGTCCTAGGCGAAAGTCAGCTTAATCCAGACGCGCCTACTTGCTCAAGAGCAGCCAGACTCACCACCATGTCCTAATGGCGCATCACGCTCCACAAGGGGGGGTGTGCTTGTTCGTGCCTCAAATATGCCGCATTCGCCGCGCGGAGTTGCGGGAACGAACGAACTCATAGATCCATCATCCGACACCATTCAAGTGCCGGTATCTTGAGTCCTCGGTTTGTCGCCCCTCAGCACCGTCATGACGTTGTACGACACGTACAGGATCAGGGCGACGGCCAGAACCAGCATGCTACCCCAGGCAGCAACGAGGGCGAACACGCGGCAGAAGCGGTGGATCGAGCCGCTGCGGCGGAGCGGCACGGCCGGACGCTCCTCGCCGCCGCCGAAAGGCTCGAGCTCGACGTCGGTGTTGGCACGGTTGGGCGAGCGGAAAGCCGGGGAGCGGGTGCGAGGGGAGGAGATCGGGGAGAGGAGAGGGAAGTATTTCGCGTTCGACGTCATTTTTGGGAGATCTCGGTAGGGGAGGTCCGAATTGAAAAAGCTTGGCGATGGGAGAATCCGGGGTGGGTGTGGAGGTGTTCTTGTAGTGTCCGGGCAGGGGCTGCTTCAGCTGCTGCATGCGCTTGTCAGCAGGTGCCGCACACCGCAGACCGCCGGCTGAGAGGGCGCGGAGAGACAGACGCAAACGCAATAAGGCTTCCCGCGCTTGCGATTCAGAAGAAGATTTGGCGGGTTCCAATGAGGCAGCAGAGGGCCAGGGCAAGGCGAGGAAGTGCTTGCGCAAGCTCTCGGATGCTTCGGTCGTCCCAAAACACAGATCTTTATCGGGGCACCCCGAAAGGCTTCAGCTCGGGAGCGATCTTCACTTCACGGCGGAACCCGCGGAGGGCGCAGCGACCGGCCTGAAATAGGCTCAGTCGAGACTATTGAGCCCGAGATTCTGTGCAGGGAAAGGATTGGACGACGTATGCCGAGAAATTCGCGCAAAACACGAGGTGGTGGTGCAAGATGTGGGGTGCAAAGGTGTGGGGACAGCGGGAAGGGAGATAAATACAGCAGCACGATCAACGCCAGAAGCATGGATTGGTGTTTCCTGGCCAGCATCTGCGACTTTTTGAGGCTGTGCCACTTAACGCCGGCGCCAGCACACCAAAAAATCGGCCGTTTCAAATAGCTCAGCCAATCTCTTCCCGGCTCGCCCAATGACGCAACAGGGGGAAACAGCAAATAACTGCTCATGTTCTTCTTTTTGGTCCTAAGCCAACACAGCTACGACGCCGATGACTATGTGCCGCATCGTCAGATACAGTTTTTTTTTTCAGACTGCCTGCGTACCCGTTTGCTGCGCATCCCGCTTCCGCGCGAGGGGCTAACTAACGTCCCTTGGTATGCCGCATCCTCGCTACCATGACGCACCCCATGTCCTGTGTGGAACGCAAAGGGGTCGTTAAGAGGGCAAGCTTGTCTCTTTTCATCTATTAACACTCATTCTACAATGAACCATAGCTTTCCATACTCGGTGATCGGCTGAACCTTTCCTTTGCACACTCCCGCTGCGCCAACCCCACCTCCTGCTCAACGACCCACCGTTCTCCTTCAACTCACACAGTCGGCTAGTATTGCTTGCTCAATGCCTTCTCAATAGATTCCTCATTCTAGTACATGGTCGCTTCCGGAGGTAATCCAATGACCAGGCAAGCCTGTGGACGGCTGAAGCAGTCATCAGACACACATGTTTAGACAGTAAAACCTCTCACACGTAAACGTCCGCTTCGATTCGATATGCACCTTTGTCGACCATTGCAATACCTTGGACTTGCTTTGCAGCAAACATCGAGACCTGCCTCTGGCTAGCTACAGCACCGTTGCGCGATAAACTCGGTGGTTGCGTCGCATGTAAAAACGCACGAGCGTGAAAGCGGCCACCGATACGCCCAGTGCAAGGGCCGTTGCAGTGCTATCAAAGATAAGAGATCGTGAAACTCATGCTAGGTGGCGGCTAGAATTACCAGCGGGCACCGAGGGTTTTGCAAAGGTGGGGATACAGGCGCATGTTACTGGTCAAATGCAGCACAGTGCGGCACCGCCGTAGAGGCGCAGCAGGTTTGCGTGTTTGTGTGGCCGAAGAGCTTGGAAAATCAACCGTTTCACCAGGAAGCAGCATTGACTGCCTTGATGTCTGTCGTCACAGCTCATTAAACGCCAAAAGCTCCACATCATGTTGGCAATGAAACACATTGGGGTAGGATTTCCCAGACTGTACACCGCTCAATGGCACAGGTATCGCGCTGAAATTCCCCCCCTTTTCCGTACAGGTATAGGAGAGCGATTTGGAGACCTGTGTTCAGGATGATGAAAGCTTTGAATCTTCCCGGCACTGTTATCCTACGCTGACGACAAGCAAAGATGACGAGATTTTTTCTACAGAAACTTGTTGTACCAAAATATTTATACAAACTTGAAATATGTCCATTCTAAATCGTTTCTAGAATTTCTCCTCTCAAGTCACATCGTAAGCCTGCACTCCTAACGATAAGCTCAGAAGCCCTGCAGGAATGAGAACTAACACTGATGAAAGATTCAGCAACAAGCTCATACTGTGGTGTGCACTCTTGGTGCTTCATTCAAATGCCGTCGACTGAAACCGGTTCTCAACCCAAACTTGATCTGTTCAGTTGAAGAATCTTTCCATAAAAGTCTTTAAACAATCCATTAAGAAGTATGCGACAAAAGCTAGTAGCCTAACTGTTATCGCCGCTTTGAAGAAGAACTGCCAGACCTATGCTATAAATTATAGAGACAGCTAGCGACCGAGAGAGTACTGTATGAACCTATGTAGCCTTTTACTGTGTTTGCAGAGCGTCACAAAGCTTTTCGCCGCTTATCTTTCTATATGTACCCTTCCCGTGCTAGGCGGTACTCCTAGGCGTCAATTCGCAGCTCTGGATATCTTTCAATATTTCGTTGGGGTTAGTCCCTGAATTATGGACCACGTCTCATTAAGGATTTCAGTGCCTACGCGGAGATTTTGTGATAGCAAACAATGGTGGTTAATAATTTGGGTCAGGTCTGTTGAAAACTGAATAAGAATTTGTTATAAAAAAAAAAAGCAATTCTAGAACGTCTATTGATGACAGATATTCAGTGAAGTGCGGTAAGAGTGTGACCTGAGCCTTTTATCAGATTTCAGATGCGGGTTCATGAAATGTAAATAAGTCACCTCTATTATCTTGCTTAAACTGTTCCAAGAATGGCCGGTCCTCCAAGAACTGGGAAGGACCGCCTTCTGATGCTATGTAATAGTATTCTTTATTTTTCAACATCGGCCATTCGCAGACGGAAACCACAAATCGGACTTCACTCTGTGTCTAAATCGTGGATCGCTCATTCTTATATCAACAAGCATAAAGGTCACAATTTGGCATACGTATAAAACCTTGGTGCATATGAGACAAGCTGAAAGTAGTTCTGCCAGTGGTAATTAGACTCACAGTGCTGATGAAATCTCGCCCTGTGAAGCTATACACTCTTCTTTCCCTCCTTACCTTTTTTTTTTCTCAAAGTACCACACAAAATTATCAATGCCGTGTCCACAATGACTGAATACGATGAAGAGATTCGCCAAAGGCTGTCTCTCAAAGAGGTGACATCATGTCTCCTATCTCTCAAGTCTCAAACACGTATAACTTATGCATAACCGCAGTCCAAGAGAATGGTTCATGGACACAAATCTAAGGACTGGCAACAGATGTGCCCAATAGAGCAATTTGAACCCATAAACGCCAACATCCGCCGAACACTTGGAGAGAAAGCAACAAGAAGATATCGGCCTTCGCGCAGGACCTGCCATCTCCACTCGTTCATCTCAGCCAACACCACAGCACCACGCCCACCACCGCAAGCCCGACGAAGAACCGGGCCAACGAGGCATCGCAGCTGCTCACCAACCACCTCCTGAGCGGCACCCACCGCCCCCGCCTCTCCGGCCCCCGCTCAAGGTCCTCCGGATGCATCACGTAGCCCGCGTCCTCACCTTCCCCTCCGGCCTCCTCTTCGACATCCCTGTACGGCGGGAGCGGCGCCTCATCTCCGAGCTGATCCGAATGCCGGGGCTCGCCTTCGTTCGGGCCGGAAGCCACGACGTCGCTGTACGGCGGCGGATGGCCGACCTTGAAGTGCTGCTGCATGCAGGGGCAAGGAGGAAAAGAGTAGAGCGCGCACGTCAGTCTACCAGGCGCGCATGGTATTTTGCTGATCTCGAGATCGGCGGGAGACGTAAGCGACCGCCCCGGCGGAGGGCTAGGCCACGAAGGGCAAGAGGTGGGCGAGAGAAAAAGAGGTAGGTGTCGAGGATGTGGGATGCAAGGAGGAATGGCAATGGTCGAAGGATGATTATCTGGGGCGTTGTGGCTGGCTGGCGGGCGGAGGCGCCACGAGGTTGTACATATGGCGCGCGGCTGGGCGGGCCGGATACGTTGTGGCCAAGGACGGGACGAAAAGGGGAGGTTTGGGCAGCTGGAAGTAGAGAGACGGTTGATTGGAGGGAAACGCTGATGAGAAAAAGCTTACCCTGGGCATCTCTGGAATAAGAAGTTTTGATAGTATGGGATGGAGTACTTCAAAATCTCCGGTGGGCAGACGAAGTGGCTCGACGGGCGTAGATGGTCGTGGCGCTCTAGCGGGCACGTGTGGCGGATATGCGGGAGAGATAAGAAAGAGCTTGGTGGTTACGAGAGCAGTGATGATGCCTGCGAATAGTGACGCCCCTAATAACGGATGTCTCGCGGATAGCGGACGGGAAGAGTAAGGCAAGCTCTTAGGCAGAGCGGATGAGCGAGTACATATCCAGATGACTGGCTGGCGAGCAGGTAAGTTTTGACGGGAGATAAAGCTTAAGGCGTGCTGCTGCTACACAAGCACCACTCTTGCCTACGCGCGCTGTGGCACAGCAGAGCCGGGATGCCTTGGCCAGGGCCGCGTAGGCAGCAGCAAGGCTGAGCTTTTTCCCGACGCAGAAGAGAGGCACAGTGAGCGAGAACGGAAAAGCATGATAAAATAAGCCCGCAGGAAGCACAGATAGACAAGCAAGCCGGGGGGAGTTAAACCCAAAGCCAGCCCTGCGCCGCACGCTGACTCTCTCCACTGGTGCGACCTATCCAACCACAGCCCGCACACATGCCCAACCAACGCTCCCGCTGTCCGAACACCGAGTGAACCACGAATCCCAGCCAGCCCAGCTAACGCGTCCCCTGGCGCGCAGCTCGACCCTGCCGTTTCCCGCCCGCGCCGTACGACCCCCTCGCGCCTCTTACCACGGCCAACGCACACTCGTCAGCAGGGTAAACGCCCTCAATCCGCCTCTGGCATCTCTCCTCCGCGACCGGCCGGAGCCTTCTCAAACAATCCCATCCACCCCTCCATTAAATCCCACGAAACAAGTTTCGGTAGCTGCAGATAAGCCTCGACCCCTCTCAAACATCCTCACTCAGCAAGCCCAAATCCCTAAAGCAAGCGCGTCACGCGTAGACGCGTTTGTTCTCCATTTACGCATGCATATGGCCCCCATGTACCGCGTCGATCCAAGCCCTAAGAGAAAAAAAATAAAGAGCCACGCCCCGACACTCCGTGGCAGCAGTCATGATCCCTGCTTGACAGCTGAAGCCCGCACCCTCACCCATAGCCAGCGGATCCCAGCCTTAAGTCCCCTTGTCTCCTCAGTCCATTGACGCCCCATTCCGCACATCTCCATACGTGTACATCCGCCCATAGGTAATTGTTCCGCGCACGTACATTCCTCCGCATAACTCTCAATCTCCCCCGTATCCAAAGTGTTTGATGAGTGAAAAGCATCACCCACGTGCTCTCACGCAAAAAAACAGGGAAAATGGTAATCTATCCAGAATCCCATATCTAAGATTCGATTCGCCGCTGTGCTATCTTTAGGCAGGCGTTCCACCACGTCCACTTAAGCCAAAAAAAAAAAAAGAATTCCGTAGCAAAGTGGCAAAAGGGACGGATGGCCATCCCAATCTTCCCCACATGCATATACGTACGTGTAAAAAATACCGAGACTTCCGAAACACGGGCGCTTGGTGTGATAACGACGATCAAACACGAAGCAGCGACTCTTTTGCCTCTCTCTCTCCCCCTCTGTCCACTCCCGTCTTTATGCCTGCTCGCCTCCCGGGCTTGTAAAGCAAAGCGCCTCCCCTGAAACTTCGCCTGCAGGTTTTAAGCGCGCACAACCTTGCCACATCCTCTCCGCCAGCCGCAATGCCGCTGACCCGAAACGAAACGCGTGTATGCGGTGCCGTTGATGACAGGCCTGCAAGCCAGCAGCAGGTAGGCGAGATGCGTTTAGGAATGATTGTATCTATGGAGAATATGGGAACACAAAGGAAAAAAAAAAAGAGTGAACCCATGTCCGATACTGCAAGGGACGAACAGGGAGAAGGCGTGCGATGGAAAAGCAAAAACCCTTCTTGCAGAAAAGCGCTCACCGCAAAGGAAAAAAAAATAAGGCTGCCCAACAGATGGTCTGAGCAACGGGAGAGATAGGGAGAAGTGATATCAACTCTCTCTTGTGGACTAGGGAGAGCTGTTGTATGGAACAAAGGAGCGCCCCTTGCCAGCAGCTGAACATCGTTCTATCTCTAATGTCCATGAAGAGAAGAAACACGGTGGAGCGAAAATGATAGCATTATATTTTTCTAGGGGTTTTCTGCGTTTTTTGTAGTTTCTGTTTCAGCCAGCCGGCGAAAGATGAGAGAAAAACAGTGATGCTCAGTCTCGGACCTCAAGCTCTGCTTGCCAATCTGATGCGTGAGCTTCCCCCTAAACCTCCCAGCAGCTAACTGCGAACAAAACAGCACACACAACTCAAGTATCTCTCTGCTTTTTATGCGTGCAGCAATGACCGACTTTCCCATCGCACAAAAAAAAATTGAAAAAAAAAAACTTCGAGAAAAGTGGATAAAAAGGATGTAAAACAAGAAGGGTATCTCTACGCCCACCGAAATGGGGAGGAGTTTTTGTGTGCGCATATAGTCTGGACTCGCCCACAAAATCGCAATTTCAGTCCTCCACTGAAAAAAAGGTCTCATCTCACACACAATGCCGGCAAGGATCCCGAGATTAAACCCAACCCTTTTGAATTTCTGATCCAAAAGGGGTGGACTGAGTCTAGGAAACCGCCGACCATATCCATCCCCAAAACTATCATCTCCTATGCTTTTACTACTTCCACCACCCTGCATCCCCGTTGGTTGACCCGTCATTGTAGTCCTATGAACAAAGGAAATGCTGAAGTTCAAAATCAAACTAATAGAACGAAGAAGGCAGATGACGCTTGCAATGCAATAGTTTAAAAAAAGAGCTGGAGGAAAAGGCAACGCTATGACGCTCATACATAGGTCTTTGGTACAAGAAAGGAGGAGATGCGACAGGTCCGGACGGAAATGGATCTATGTTGCCACACGTCCTTCATCGATCCTGCCAAAACCATCAGTCAGTCTACTGAGCTAACCGCGGTTGAAGGAACTGCTGGTAGCTGTACTGAGGTTGGTTCTGCTGCTGAGGAGCTTCCTGCGGCGCTGACGTCGGAGTCACTGGGTACAGTCTTGGAAGCACGTTCTTGGCGTAATTACCGGTGCCGAACTCGTTATCGGGCGTGATCGGCGGCGTGAGACAACCGTGCTGCATGACAGCGTCGTAGTGGCTCTTCTGCGGTGTCGATGGGGTGAGGTAGCTATCAGCATCTGGCTTCTGGTTCTCAAGCGCCGGCGGCGTAGGGGGCGTGATGTTGCGGCGGGCGATCTGTGCTTGACGTTGAAGGAATTCCTCGACAGTAGTAGACACGGCCGACAAGTGCATCGACGCATACTTCCTTGAAAGAACCTGCGAAGGTTGGTAGAGATGGTTGGAGAGGTTGAGGACAACAACAGGGTCGTATGTGCCAGCCCACTCGGATTGGCGAGCTTGCGAGCGGCTGAGCACGCATCTGGCGAGAGCAAGAGCAGAACGGGCGAGGACAGAGGGGCGAACCGATACAAACTCCTTGTGGAAGAGAGCGATCTCACTGATGTACCAGGCCATGTGTTCAACTTCGGCATCATAGGTGACCTCGGACAGGGCGATCTGCAGGAACGAATCCACGGTGGGGTGACCAATGACCCAGTTGAGGGTCTGAAGGACGTGCCACTCCATTTGGGTGAACATCTCATCATCGTAGAGCGAGCAGCACATGGACTTCAACTCCCGGACTGTGGGCACACGTTCCTTGCGGTCACCGTACTTGGCAGCGATCAGGAGAGCGGCGCAACCGACGAGCTGGTAGTGACGCTTATAGACGACACGGCGGGAGCAGTAGCGGTCGAGCAGATTGACAGCGAGGAACAAGGTCTCAGGAAGAAGCTGGAAGGCGGCATGAGCCTCCACAAGGAAGTCGAGGAGGTAGGGCCTCATGAACCACTGGATCTCGGTCTGTATGTCAATGGAGTTGACGTCTGGCATCGTCTCGGCCTAAGTGAGGTCAGCAGCAACTCCAGCGGCGGCGGGGTGACGGCGCCTCACCTCCATGTGCTCCATGTGGTCCAGAATATCTTCCTGGTACTCCTCCGCAGTCATCCTCGAGAGTTCATCCGCCAACGCACGCTGCTGCATCCTAGCAACCGCCCGAGCACGTTCCCTTGCCTCGGCACGCATAGCGTAGAGTCCGTCATCTTCCTCGACGAAGTAGCTATCGCAGTTGCCGTAGCGGTGAGACGATTGTTGGTAGGCCATGTTGAGCTGAGGTTGTGGTGTTGTGCAAAGAGTGGACGTCTGTTCTCCTGGATAGACTGAAGACCGTGCACACGAAACTGGCGGTGACGCGGTAGAGAGGGTGTTATCCGGGGAGAGACTGATTAGAGAGTGGCTGCCTTGGCGAAGGCGTGAAAGTGAATGAAATTAGTTGGTGTAGGGCGGGTGAAGGAGTCCAGGTTTCCGGTCGGAGGTCTGTGAAGAGACCTGAGAGCGGATATAGGAGGGGGGGTTCCTTCAAATGACGCCTGGAACGTGCGGGGCGATCGGTTAGCGATGCGACAGGTTATGTAAGGCCGAGATTGTTCATACCTTGCGGATTAGATTATTAGTTTAAGGAGTGAAGTGTAGTTACTAGAAGAAATGAAGACGCGATGGTTAAAAGACCAGCAACGATCGTGTCCCTTGCAAGTGGCATCCAGTGTCGGAATGAGAAGGCGATCGATCTTTGTCTTTGGAAGGGCCAAGCTCGCCACAGGGGTATT
The DNA here is from genome assembly GCA_037367355.1 of Neoscytalidium dimidiatum. Lineage (NCBI taxonomy): Eukaryota > Fungi > Ascomycota > Dothideomycetes > Botryosphaeriales > Botryosphaeriaceae > Neoscytalidium > Neoscytalidium dimidiatum. The sequence continues at coordinate 460,616 of CM074705.1, read as the reverse complement.
CTCAGGAGGCAGAGCACGAATTAACGAGTCCGCCGAAGGGTGGGGATCTGGCACGCTCGTCAAGGAGTCTGGGGAATGTGGAAAATTCCCGTCGGACAGCCCACGAGTCTAGGTTGAGGAACACCAATCAGCGGCGGGGGTTTTTCGCCAATAATTGGCGGGAGGTTCCGCTGGAGCTCACCGTTCAACGCTTCGACCTGGGTAGCAGTCGATGCTGGAGGGTCGAGAGCCTGCCTTGCTGGGCTTGAAGCCTAGGCAAAGGACAGATCACGGGAGGAGGGTACGACGAGGTTCTGGCAAATGAAACTGTCAGCAGGGGTCTCGCTCGTGTGCCAGCGAGTGTGCATAATGTGGATGGATGACGCGTGTAGCAGGCGCGGTGGTTGAAGCAGCCGTTCCTCCGCGGGCGATCCTCAGCGTGGGAAAGCTTAGCACTTCAGGGCAGTGCAATCCAGCTGCACCTGGTTCTTGGACCAAGGGTTACGCAGGAATGACCGAGACAAACGAGACCACTCCCAAGACGAGTCAAGCCAGGGAAACAGATAAGAGGCCGCCACGGCGCTGTCAAGAAATTCTTGAACACAGGGTCGTGAGATTCCTGAACGCTCCGGCAGGGGTCGCGGCCTTCGGACGAACAGACAAAACCTGTGCCAATGCTGAGACACAAACGACGCCCAGCCTTGGGTGGATTCCAGGTGTTCATCTAATATGACCCTTTGACGCTGAACCAGCTCCACATCCGATATCCGACCGGCCGCTATCGTTCAGGCGAGCCGGGACCGACTCTTTGCAGATTTGCACATCCTCTCCACGTGCAGTCCTCCCACTCCACGGGCTGTCTCAATCCGTCTTAGGCGTGTGGGTACGGCGGGCATTGAGGCGGGGTAGCGTCCAGCCGTCGACGTCTCGTGAGGGCGCAGCAGTAGCAGCGGTGGTGGTCGACTCCGGCAGCGGGCGGTAGGGTCCTTCGCAGGTGGGGGTCCGGGGCGGGCAGGGCAAAGGAGGGAAGGGAATTGCAGCAGACAGGACTCACCAATGCACACACAGTCGAGAGTATGCACAGCCGACGGAGGTCCAGTGAAGAGGGCGGGTGCTGGCTTCAATCGTGACGATTGAGGATGTCCGGCTCTGCACTCACGGCGGTTAGGGCTGCGAGTCGATGATGGAGGCAGCGACGGCGAGCTTGTGTGCAGACGGATCGGGTGAGGTGATGATGGAGTGAGGAGAGAGGCACGGCGAGGGCGGTAGAGTAGGGGAGCGAGGCAGTTGGAGGGCCGGCTGCGCAGAGGCCCAGTAGGAGCCGAGCCGGTGAGGTCTTATGGGAGGGCGATGTGCAAGCAGGGAAGAGAATTGTGCACGTACGTACCCCGTTCACTAAGACTTTGGCCGCTGAAGAGCCGACGGATGAATGACGGCGGAGGGGGGAAGGGAAAGGAGAGGTGAGGTGGAGGAGGAGGAGAGGCTGAGGGCGCTCGCGTCGCCTGGCGGAGGGCCAAGGTTAGAGATCGGTACGGCGAGCTTACTTGCACTCGTGTATGGGGCTCGCCTTTGCGCTCGGTGCAAGCTAAACTGCAAAGACGCGGCTGTTCCTTGCTCTCCACCAGCATCGCCCGACAGCCAATCCCCGCACGCTGCCAGCGATGCACAAAACGCCCCATTGCTTTTCGCCAGCCTGTGGGCCCGCGGCTGGCATCCGTCTGCTTCGGGCGGCGCACGCCAGACGAGCCAGTGCAGCGACGCGTCCCAGCGTGCCACCGCGCAGCGCCCGCCAGCAGCCAGCAGCCGGCAGCGCGCGCATCAGCGACACCATCTCCGGGCGCGACGGCCTGCGGTTTGCGGGCTGCCGGGCGTCTGCTTGCACAACGCATCCAGCGCGCATAGGGGCGGCGTGCACCTCATCTCCGCCGCCGCTCACGGTCCAGCAGCAGGCTGCGGCCGGCGCCCACAGACCATCCCATCGCGGCCAGTGCCTGCTCTGCCCTGCCCTGCCCTGCCCTGCCAGTGCCAGTGCCAGTGCGAGTGCCAGAGCCAGAGCCGGTGCCAGAGCGCTCGCTCAACGCGTTCCTCTCCGCCGCCCCCCGGCCCGGCAATGACACGACAGCTCTGAAGCGTGTCGCCAGCGCCATGGGGCTACAGTCAATCAGCGCGCGCCGCCCGCCCAGCGCGACGCTGCACGCTTCCTCTCACGTCCGCAAACCCCAGATCTAACGTAGCGCGTCTGCCCAATCTCCAAGCCGGACCGCCCTGAGAGTAGCCCTGTCCGCGGCACGCCAGCGCCGCGAGCGGTAAGGCTCCTCAGCCCAGCAGCACCACCGCCACGCCTTCCCTGCACCTCCCCTGCGCGCCTCTGCCCAGGTTTCCACCGTCACCGTTCGCGGAGCAGCGTACATAGCGTGCAGCAGCGCTGGCACAACTGCCCGTCCAGTCTTGGCGCCCCCCGTGTGCCTGTCGCCCGCAGCCCAATCGATTGCTGGTGGCCGTCTGCCTTTCGCACGCCCGCCGGCACCAGCAGTGGCGGCGGCGGCGGCGGCGACAGCGCCCTCAGCATCAGCAGCCCGGCACCAGCAGCGCGCGCCCCGTCACATCGGGCTCGACAAGGCCGCACGACGAGTTTCAGCGCGCCTCCCGCAACGCTTGCGAGACCCCCCCAAATCCGGCGCAGTTTGATTCACGCGACAGGGTTGCTGCGTTGATGGAAACGTGTGCTTGCAGATCGATGCGGTGAAAGCATCACCAGGCCCGCCGGTGCACCATTCAGTTTCCATTTGAACGGCTTCGGTTCCGCCCTTGCTTGACCCTCTCTCTTCACGCTGACTTCTGATGTCACATCCGCGTCGCCGTCCCCTGAGCACGACGTCGGCCGCGGCTAATCCATTAGACGCGTTCCTTCATTTCGAGCGTGACTCCGCGTCGCCGCGGCAAACCCTGGACTTGTCGCGGCAGATGTGCAACTGAACAGCCCGTATCGTGCATTTGTCGCGCGCTGCATAATCGCGCCAGGCGGTGACGGCCGGTGGGCCTTCCAAGGCGAGGATCCGCAATGTTGGTGGATAAGAATCACCTGCTCCGCTCCGCCGCCGCCGTCCGCCTGCAGAGAATTTTCGCTCAACGTCTTTTGGCATTTTTTACGTGACCGCCTCTTGCGACGCGCTGGCTGTTCTCGTGGTTTCTCTGGCAGCGGACGCCCCACTCCTGCCGTGAGAATTTGCACGCGGCGGGAAGCTACGGCATCACCGTCCGTCCCCTCTCCATTTCCTCGCGTAATCCTTACGAGTGAATGTCCGAGAGCAGCAGGCCGCGGGCGATCCAGGTTAAGCGCGAAGCCCGGTGGAAGCATGTCAGAGTAGTGGTGGCTCGTGCCAAGCAGGCGCGTTCAGACAAAACGCATCATTTCCGTGCCATGAAACATCCGCATTCTAGCTGGAGCAGCCGAGCTCTCGAAACGCTGTGCATCTCCCGCAGCCTCGCGACGGTGCCTCCGCATAAAACGCGAGACTCCAGAGACGAGATGAGCAAGATCGGTGACGCAGTCGATATGGCGACCAGCCGGCCCGCCGGCGCTGGGATAACGACACAAAGGGCGATGTGCTCAGGACGGAAGGTGGTCGATTGGGTCCGTGGCTGAAATGGCGCCGAACGCGCGACCACCAACGCGTGAGCAGCAATTCTAAGCCGGCACATGCAATGCACAGCTCAGGGTTTTCATCCAAACTGGCATCGCCGAGCCGCCACTGGCCCAGGTCTCGGATAGACGGAGGCACATGGCTTTTCGCAGGCGTCACTCTGACTCCGCTGTGCATATTGACTGCGCTGCCTTCTGCACATCAAACAGAAAATTCTTGCTCGCCAATCCCGTCGCGGCCGGCCGATGCGTCAACGGCCATGCCGTCGAAACGCGAATAGCACGCCATATTATCGCGCCAATCGCTGCACCTAAGCTGGTCATGACTCTTCGTTTCCAGAAGTGCCAGTCCTCCGCAGATCCGCCTCGACCACCGAGAGCGATGATCATCCCTCCACACCAACCACGGCGATCCTGTCATCACGCAAACACTGCCAAAGTTACGGTGCTGGGCGCCTCACTGGGGCCAACACCCACTGTCCCGCTGCATCCACCGAGATCTCAACATACTATCTACCCGCCTACTCAGCCGCAGTAGCCAAGGGTCCAGCCCGAGATGTGGTGAGACATGAGACGCGTGTTGAAGCGGGCCCTGTTGACTTCACTCATGGCCAGACGCAGACTGTTGCTCCCCCTTGCGCATCCGCTTCATCCGCTGCACGGCTAGAATGCAGGCACGACTAGCATATTTGTGCATCAGCAATGCGAAAATCGAAAAAATTTTTGTTCCCAGGGTCCAGCAGATGCCAGAGTTCAAATTCGCTAATCGGCCAGCATGATCCACGATCTCCACGATAAAGACACCGTTTCTCCACGGTTATGTAGGGAACAACACCATATGCAGATTGCAGAGTATGGAGCACAATGAAGCAACACGGCAGGGAATAGATACGTGGAGCCTATACAAGGTTGAGTGGGGTGTTTGCGGCGGCACGGATGACGGCAAGTTGTCAGGGTTCCCTGTCCCTAGGATGACTCTGACGGTGCTTGAGCCTATCCCGCTGAACCCTTGGACATCTGCCGTCTATAAAGCTAAACCCGCCCATATCGAATTATGTTCGGACTACGGAGGTTTCGGTTGCAGGCGGATGGCTGCGAGGACGAGTCGTGGTTTGCACGCTGGCCTGCGTCGGGCTAAGTGGGCGGTGGAGGGAAGATTTTATCGCCGACGAAGCGGCCGTCAGACTCAATAGCGATTCATCCTGCGGGGGACAGAAGCTTCTGTGGAGAGCTGAATAGAGTGCAACGCCATCAGGCTGATTCTGTGATGATGTCGTGCTGCATGGACGGGCGATAGTGCGGAGGAGTGGAAGGGTTGACGTCGCATTAAAAACGCGGCTCGCTTATTAGCGCGCGTCAATAACCGCCTTGATCGGAGGAAAAGTCACCGACGGTCCAGGGAAATTTTTGGAGCGTCGTCCATCGCGCTCGCCTTCGTGAAGTCTGCGCGCCGCGGCCGTTGATACGCCGGGTCTCTGCATCTTCCGCACGCGCAACATATTTCGCGCACACGGCGGACTCGCGAGACTGACTGCAACCCTTCTTTGAACCCTTCCCGCGCCTCTGCGCACCTTCACCACCATGGACATTCATCGTTCGCGCTTCGTCCCGTTCCCAGCGTCCGCAATTAACGCTCTCGCTTTCTCCCACACTGATTCGAAAGAGACCGGCAAAGGCGCAGGTAATGTCAGGCTCGCGATCGGCCGCGCGAATGGCAACATCGAGATCTGGAATCCAGGCAAGGACGGAGAATGGATACACGAAATGACGCTGTTCGGCGGCAAGGACCGCAGTGTGGAAGGGCTTGCGTGGATACAAGAGCCGGACGAGGAGGATGAGAATGGTTTCACCTCGGTAGGCCGGTTGAGGTTGTTCAGCATTGGCTACTCAAGCACCGTGACGGAATGGGATTTGGTGACCGGCCTCCCTCTGCGGCACTCGAGCGGCAACCACAGCGAAGTGTGGTGCCTTGCCGCGCAGCCTCGCCGGAAACCGGGACAGAAGCCATCAAGTGAGGGCGAGTTCAAGGGACAGAACCTTGTCGCCGGGTGCGCCGACGGCACTCTCGCCGTACTATCCACCGCCGACAACGATTTGAGATTTTCTCGATTCCTGTCCCGGCCGACGGCGAAGAAGGCGCGTGTGCTCAGCGTCGCCTACCAAAACAGGGACATCGTCGTCGCCGGTTTCGCAGACAGTGCGATCAGGGTGTTCGACTCGCGGAACGGTCAACTTCTCCGGAATATCACCCTTGGTGCACCCTCAATTGCAGGTCCCAAAGAAACTCTGGTCTGGGCTGTCAAGTGTCTGCCTAATGGCGATATCGTCTCCGGAGACTCTGCCGGCGAAGTTCGATTTTACGACGGAAAGAACTTTTCGCTGTTGCAGAGAATCTCTTCCCATCAGGCCGATGTCCTCGACCTTGCAGTCAGTAGGGATGGCAAAACTGTGTTCAGCGGAGGCATGGATCAGCGAACCACCGTCTATACGCTATCTGGAAGCGGCCCGGAGAAGAGATGGGTCGAGAGCAGTCACCGGAGATTTCATGAGCACGACGTAAAGACCATGACAACCTATGAGAGCAAAGGATTAAGCATATTGGTTTCAGGAGGTAAGTGTCACGGTATCTACATATCAATCCCTTGACTCAACGAGTATCAGGTCTCGACACACATCCAGTCCTTGTTCCGATCCGTGCCTTCAGCACCGAACATTCCCGCAAGCTACCCGCCCTACCTCAAAACCCTCCCGTCGCGAGCGCCCCCCGTGCCCGACTCCTTGTCAGTTGGTGGGATCGCGAGGTCCGCATCTGGCGCGTCAGAAAGCGTAACACGAGCGGCGAGCTGCCCAAATTGGTCGCACGTTTGGCTCTCAAGGGTGATGAGAACATTTCATCTGCATCTATATCGGAAGATGGGAGCATCCTGGCTATTTCCACGGCTGCAGAAGTCAAGGTTTTCCAACTGTCTCCACGCAAGGGTGAAAGCGAAAGGGGTTTGCGCGTGAGGAAGCTGGATAGCCCACCTCTGCCGCATGATGGTGGTGCGCGGTTGGTGCAACTGAGCCCTAACGGCAAGTGGTTGGCAATCATCACGCACGAAAACGAGATCTTCCTGGCGCGCCTGACGAACGACGGGGATGAACCTAGCAGATGGAGAATCGTCCCTCGCGTCGTCGAGCTTCCCCGGTTACACAGGAAACTTGAGTACCAGAACTCACTCAATGGTTACTGGGGAAGCTATGATCGACTCATCTCGCGGGTTGCCCTGTCAAACAACGTTCTCGTTGTTAGTGACATAGGTGGTTACCTGGACAGCTGGGTAGTCGAAGGCAACGAGGATATTACAGCACCAGAGGTGGAGTCGCCGGAAAAGGAAAAGGCCGCGAAAAATGCGTCGTCCGACGATGACGAGGACGAGGACGAAGAAGACGAAAGCAGCCCAGTGATTTTCTTCGGACAGCACTGGATACGCAATCCTGCCGGTCACCTCGTACCGAAGCTCGATTCCTCAGCGCTAGTGCTATCGTTCCGACCAACGAAGGATGCTGAGCCCCAACCCAACGGCAACCCCGCGGTTCATCCGACGAGACACAATCCGCACCCTCACTCGCATGTGCTGCCTAGCGGCGAGCATCGGCTGCTTGTGGTCACGGCTTACCACCAGGTCTACGAGTTTGACATACTGGACGGCAGGTTGACGGAATGGTCGAGACGGAATCCCACGTCCGAATTCCCTGCAGAATTCAGGGCCCAACGAGACCGTGCGATGGGTTGCCTGTGGGACGTTGATGACACGCGACAACGGTTGTGGTTGTACGGCAGCAACTGGTTGTTCATGTTCGACCTTGCAACCGATTTCTCGGACGGATCATCAGGCTCCAACGGTGCCACAAACGGCGCGGAGAGCCCTTTGAAGAAACGCAAGCGAGGCCCGGAGGACGATCCGCTCAGGAAGCACACCAGCGGCGCGGGCAGCAAGGCGCCGGCGCGGGAGTTGGAGGGAGTGGGGAGAAAGTACCGCAAGATTACGGGGGCGGACGCGTCGTCCTGGGTCGAGGTGCAGCAAGGGCAGGAAGCGTCAGAGGATGAAGCTGACGCCGGCGAGGCTCAATACGAGGGCTCAAACGCTCTTGCGCACCTGCGGCGAGGTGTATCTGATGGCGGTGACCAAACCAATGACGAGGCGGACGAGGACAAGTCGGCCTTGCCGCGGAAGAACCACTGGCACACGTTCAAGTATCGGCCCATCCTGGGCGTCGTCCCCATCAGCCACGCCGGCGGTGAGAACAACGCGGCAGCCAAGAGCGGAAAGGCGAAAGCCGGCACGGCTGCTCCGCTGGAGGTGGTGCTGGTGGAGAGGCCAACATGGGATCTGGACCTGCCGCCGAAGTTTGTCTCAGCGCACGAGAGATAGCCGCGTTCTGGCTGCGGGAACGGAGCAAGGCCGGCCGGCAGCAGAACAGGTCAGTGCAAAAAGGTGGGATGGGGTAGTGCAGGGAAGGATGAGGTCATTGGCTGGGTTGGTGAGGGCGAGAGATGTATCAAGATGCGGTCACTGCAGATCTTGTCATGGGTCAGAGTGCCTCAGGTGGACGACGGAGGTGTTTTGGATAAGATAAGCATTTAGATTAGGCGCTAGGGGACCTGAAAAAATATGGGATTTAGAGTTCGGTCGACCTTGAGGCTGGCTAGCGCAGGTGGCGAGGACGTTCGACGCCATGTTCTGGAAACTCTGAAAACGCTTTCGTTTCTCGTGTTCGCTGGTGAAGCAGCGCTAGGATGCGCGACATCGAAGAGGCCAGGCAGCCTGAAGATGCGAGATGGGGCGGGACCTGCCGCGCACGCGAGGCGCTGAGGGACGGCAATTCCACTTACACGAAGCTTGAAAGCTACGGCTGGGAACGTGTGCCGGTGGAGTTGTCAGGCCAGCTGCCTGGTCACGCAGTTCGTTCGTTGGTCCGCAGGGCGGGAGCCGGCCGCGTCAGCTATGCGGGGGGCGGAAGAGGCTCTGAGGACATCCCTGTGCGCTACGAAAAAAAAAAAAAAAGATTGGGGGAGATCTTCCGCCGGGATATGGTGAACACGTCCGCTGGAGCACGGGCGGGAGCGAATGTACCTGCCTCGAAGCCAAGAGGCACGACCAAAGCCTATGATATTTCGTGCAGCGGCTGGGCCTGGGAGAGCCCGCCAGGCGCGCGGTGGGCAGATGAGGATGCGCGCTTGGCGTTGGCGGGCGGACAGGGAGGCTCCGGAGCACGGCGCAGGCGCAGCGAGCGCAAGTCTGGAGATCGTGGTGGCTGACGTGCTTCGCCAGAGGGCAGAGCGGGCGGCGCTGCTGAGAGCCAAAGTGGAACGCTGAGCGCCAAGCCCCTGCTGCGCAATCGTAGTCTGCAGCCAGAAGAGAGGGCCGCCCCGCCAAGCAGACCACATCGCAACAACTCGCAATCGCGCGCTCAACACCATCGGCACCGTCGATTTGCGCTCGTCAGCAGCTCTGTCCGCGGGCGAAGAGCTAAGCTGGGGCGTCGCGGGCGGTCGCAATCGTGATTGCCCGCACGCGTAAGAGCCGGCGTCAGTGGGCGTGCGAGTCGCGCGGTATTCATATTCGACGTCTTCCACGCGTGCCCGAGTCAGGCGGGCTGGGTTTGGGACGTGACGCGTCCGGCCGGGCTGGTGGCTTGCGCATTGCGTGGTCCTTCGCCCTCGCCGGGCCTCCGCCCCAGTGGCAGCGAAGGCCGGGCCCCACGAATAGCCGCGGCAGCATTAGCGATGAAAAACTCCGCCGCGCTCGTGGCCGGCCCTGTCAGCGCCGGGTGCGGGCGTTGGATGGACGCGCAGCAGGTAGCAGCAGCACGCAGCGTGAGAGCAGAGTCGCATCGTCATCCTCTGCTGCTGCTGCTGCTGCTCCGCTGCTGCTCCGCTGCGCATCGGGTACGCGGCCGCAACCCTGCTCTTATCCGCCCACCGTTGCCGGGCCAGGCACAGTTTCCAGGCCATCGCAGCGTCCGGCGGGCGGCTACCAGGTCGCTTCCCAGGCTTGGCGAGGTGTCTGTAATTAAGGAGTCCGCACGACGCTGGGCTGGCAGAAAAGCCGTCGGATTCAGAAGGGCCCTAACTAACATTCATCATCCCCCGGCTGACGCGCGAGGGCAGCAGCTCCCGTTGCGCACTAGCCTCAAGCGGCCGCCGCTGATTGGCTGCACAGCCCAAGCGTCCTTCTGAGGATTACGACGCTCCAGAGCCCTACGGGCGAGGGACGCGCAGCCCGCCCTTGAACACCTCATCGCCGCCCGCACTGCTCCATCCGCTCCTCCTCCAGGACCTATACTTTGCTCCCCCGTGCCCCCAAACCTGCGCACTCCCTTCCGACCTCTCTGTCGCCCGTCCCGCCTGGATCTGGATGCCGAAGGCCCTGCTGCCATCCGCACTCACCACCATACCTGCCCCCGCGCACTGACCCTGTGGCGGCTCCATCCTCGCCGAGGGCTGTGCAGCTGCTGCGGTCGCAACCTGCCGCACGCCCATTCATACCCGCCAACGCCCCGACTTCACACTCCGACTCTTTCTCCAACACCACCGGACGGCCACTACCCCTCCTCCACCGCTGCCCTCACAATGGCCGACGCACACCACCCTCGCCGGGGGGCCGCCGTCATGGACGACAAGAAGGCCAAGGAGTTGACGGAGCGCTTCCGCCAGGTCCTCAGCACGAAGCGCATGAACGACCTGAGCGGCCGCTCGCGCTCTGCCTCGCCCGCGCCCTTCAACGCTGCCATGCCGCCCGTTACCGCACCGCCGCCCTCCTACAGCTCCTGCATAAAGAACATCCCGCTGCTGCCTCGCGCACCGACCGACGCCCGCTCGTTGCGCTTTAAGAATATGCTCCACTCGCTGTCCAACATGCCCGTCAAGTGGGAGAACCCGGGGTTGCTCGACGAGGCGTTGCGGTCGATTCCGCTGGACCAGATCTACGGCGAGGCCGAGGAGGAGAGCCAGATCTTCCTGGCCGAAGCCCAGAGCCTTGGCGCTGGCAAGAAGCCCGCATGGGGCTACCAAGACTGTGTCATCCGCGCGTTGCTCCGCTGGTTCAAGCGCTCCTTCTTCTCCTGGGTAAACAACCCGATCTGCACCCGCTGCGGCTCTCCCTCCATTGCCGTCGGAATGGCGGCACCGCTCCCGGACGAACAGGCACGGGGTGCCAACCAGGTGGAACTGTACCGCTGCTCGCTGGACCAGTGTGGCTCGTACGAGAGATTCCCCCGCTACAACGACGCTTTCGTCCTCCTCGAGACCCGGAAAGGAAGGTGCGGAGAGTGGGCAAACTGCTTTAGCATGCTTTGCAGGGCTGTTGGATCTCGCGTGCGCTGGGTATGGAACTCGGAGGACCACGTCTGGACAGAGGTGTACTCGGTGCACCGTAAGAGATGGGTTCACGTTGATGCCTGCGAAGAGGCATGGGACAAACCCCGGCTCTACACGGAAGGTATGTGCATGATGAGTTATCGTTCCCGCGCTCGGTTGCTGATTTTTTTTTTTTTTTTGGTAAAGGCTGGGGTAAGAAGCTCGCGTACTGCATTGCCTTTTCCGCCGACGGCGCCATGGACGTTACCAGGAGATATGTCCGCTCCGGCCGCTACGCTCTGGAGCGTAAGCGGGCATCCGAGGCCGAGCTGCTCTACATCATGAACGAGATCCGAGCTATGAGGAGAGCCAACATGAGCAAGCAGGACAAGTTCCGTCTGGAGGGTGAAGATATGGCCGAGGACCGCGAGCTGCGGCGCTACGTAGCTCAGCAGATTGCCCATGAGATTTGCAAGATCAACCCTGAGGACATTCTCCGCGGAGGCCAGAGCGTACCATCGAGGCCTGATCCTGATGCACAGAAGGCCGCTGAGGGCCGGACGAGCGGCTCCACCGAATGGATCCGCGCAAGGGGCGAAGGTGGTGCCCACAACCCTCAGAACCAACCTCCCAGGAGATGAACGAGTCGACCTCGGACATTCATCATACCACTCACCCCTCCACTGTCATTCCTCCGATGACACGCGCACCGCACCCAGCATCTCAATGCATAGAGTTTGAACGGTTACAGTACGCCGATCGCGACTGATCGGCGCCGCTGTCCGCAGCACATAATGTCGACCGCTTCCCGGATTGGACGCCGTCAGCACTTTACCACAGCGTGTTTATTTGCATATCGGCTTCGCAGTCGACAGGCGAAATGGAGTCATCCGGGACTGGGCCATTCAGCATCATCAACATCATCTATCCTAATCACCAACTGCGATCCTTTTCGCCATTCTCCTTTATTTTTTTAACAGCCCCGGTCCGGCGATGCGGCACTTCAACGATACCATTATTCCCGTGCGCTCGACCGGGCGGGGATTCGTTTCACGACTGTCATTTGACGGTCTTGTTCTCTTTCCAAACTTGGATCTGTATCCGCACACACAGACGACCAAGCTCGTCGCTAGGGTTTCATTTGTGTTTGGCGTTCTGAGCGAAAGTGTGGGATTCTCTGCAGCAGCGCGGACGGAGTTCACGGCGAAAAGGAAACGGCTGCATATACTAAGGCAAAGGGGATTGCAATATCAAAGGGATCTCTCGTGTTTTAATTGGGGCTTGTTTCTGTTACATTTCCTGTTTGCGCGCGCTTCTCCATTATTCCCCGTTTTCACGCGCTCGGACTTTTTTTTTTTACCTCTCACGTCTCTTTGGAAAATTTCACGGGAACGACGGCATGTGGTCTCGACAGCGTGTCTGTTCTTGTGTTTCTACATTATTGGAGGAGGACTTGGCTTGTGGGGAAGCTTAGAGATTTGCAAGGGCCGAGCACCTGGGCAAAGAGGGGAGTTCCTTTAGTCTTTTGTCTTGCTCCCCACGCCGATTGGGCGGGGGCTGGTTTAGCGGCAGAGAAGATGAGCAGTAGAGAAAGGACGAAGCAGAGATGAAGAATCAAAAGACGATGAAGCAAAACTTGAAACACATCTTTGGCGATGATACGTGCAGCCGGCACTGCTTCAGCACGCAATTTTCTGCTGGGTGCCTCAGCAAGTGCCGGAAGAGGCAAGACACTCCGGCAGGGACCCCTGCAGCGGGAGGCGGACCCAAGAGACAGTGGTGCGTAATCGATGGCTTACCGCCTCCCGGGTGGGGATAGTGCTATTCTAATAATAAAGTGACAAGCCGAGATGACGAGTCGCTGTTTCTTGGCACTTCCCACGTCTGACTTGGCTTTTGCCCGCGCTGCGATTGTGCCGCCCCGTTGCCGGACGCCGCTGTCTGTCGCTGGCGTCTGGTAGGTTTTTGTGGTGCGGAGAGCTGGGCCAACACCATTCCATCGGCTTTGCTGACAATTCCTCATTCATGGTGACGGGCGCGGTCCTCCACATCGTCAATGCCGCCCGATGGACTGAAACGCCCGCCATGCCATGCTTCGCAATCCAGCCACACCCACCGGCTCATGACTCCTTTCGCGAACCCTCCCCGCGTTTTCTGGTCGGACAGCCAGCACGCAAAGGCCGTTATCGTCGTTCTGATCGCTCAGCTGCTCATCGCAATGGGCTTGATTGCTGATGATTACGCTGATCGCGTGCCGCGTCGTCATCACCATCAGCAATAGGCGGACCCTCCCATCTCGCTCTCGCGTAAAACCCGCTGGCCGCCTCCCCTTCCTTACTCCCCCTTCCCCCCTCTCTTCGCGTGACGAGGCTGCAGCCGGAGCTTTTGCGGCGAATGCTGACTTGCCTTGATTGAAGTGGGTTAATGCTGCAGCAAAGATGCCCTTCGGCCGCGAGGCTTTGCAGGAATCACTTTACGCGTATAGCGAAATAAATGAGTCGCTTTTATTAGCCGGACGCTTGTTTGTCGCTATAGATCTTGGTATCCGTGTCTTCTCGCCGTGCATTTACGTACGCATCCTCTGCTTTTGGCTGGCTTTTGCTTGCCCTGCGCCCCGAGCACATTGGTTTTCCGGCCGGAGCAGACAACGCATGTTGGCCACCCCCGGAATGATCGACAGAATGGCCGCCGGAGCCAAACGCGGCGCGGACGAGAGCAGCGGTGGCCGTTTTACGATTGGCGACAAGGAAAAAGGAAAAAGGCGGCTGCGTGATGATGGCGACGGCTGTTGTAGTAGTAAGTGTGCAGTTGGTACTTGCTGACAAGGATGCCCAGAAGAAGTTAAGCGTCCGCCGCGTGTACGCGGATAGTCAGTTGAAGGAAGAAGCGGGCTGTTGGGTGGGCGGATGGGTGGACGGGGTGCATTGGCGAGGCGTCAGCAGCGGGGTCGCGCATGGCGGCAGTCTTGTCTTGGGGGCCGCTTGCTGGCGAAACCCGAGCGGGAAATCGTCATATGCCGGGGGGCGCAGCAGGCAGGACAAAGGGAGAAGGAAGGAAAACGACGCAGCGATGGGCAGTTGGGTTGCCGGCTTTGCAGAGGGGGTGCGCGTGCGCGGCGAGCGAGCGTGCGTGAGTGCTCAGCCTTGTGGCTGCCCTGCCACAGCTAGATTGAATGGGGCAAATCCAGAGCACTGAGGTCACCAGCCAGCCTCCCGGTCTCTCCCGCCGTGCGGTTTTGGTCGCCCAGCCAGCATCGACGTACTAGTTGCACAGCCTGCACCGCCCCCCGTTAAGACCCTACTCAGCTGCGTGCGTACTCACCGCACTGCCAGCTACCATAGCACAATATAAGGCCCTTTGCTTCCCGCTAGTGTGGAAAACATTTCAACGTATTCCACTCGCCTTCTCCGTCCACGGTCGCTATTCCCTCTGCCAACTCGCTGGTGACGTGCCCGCCAGTCTCCCTCGCTTCTCAACCACAACCCTCGCCGCTGCTCAAGCTCCGATTGCCAGCTTGAGCTCTCCGCCTCCATCACACCACAACTGCTTTCTAGAAGGATTCGGAGAAAAATCAAAACACAGCAATCATGGGCAAGGTCGGCCGTTTCGCGTGTATTTTCACGCCTATGGCGTTGTCACTGGCGGCCTTCATCTGCCTGGTGCTCGTGTTCCTAGGCAACTGGAACAAGAACGACGACAACCTTACCTCCATTTACTTCATGAAGCTGAGTTTATCCTCCGGCTTCGTCTCGCCGTCAAATTCTAATTTTACCTCCAGGCCGACCTATCGGAATTTAGAAGTAACATATCCTCGCTATCGTCGATAGACGTCCCCGGCACCGACATTGACGACGACCTGCTCTCCGCTCTGACCACCAGCGCCAACAACAACCTGAGCGATACCTACACGGTCGGCATCTGGAACTACTGCTCCGGCAATGACAACTCCACTGGCGGCGACCAGATCACCTACTGCTCGGGCCGCAAGGCGTCGTTCTGGTTCAACCCCGTCGAGGTTTGGGGCCTGAACAACACCGCCGCTGAAGACTTGATTCCGGATAAGTTGGAGGATGGCCTCAAGATCTACAAGAAGGTTGCCAACTGGATGTTTGCCGCTTACGCCGTCGCCTTCTTCGCCACGCTCGCCGAGCTCCTCGTCGGCATTCTCGCCATCTTCTCGCGCTGGGGCAGCTTCGTCACTTCGATCGTTGCTTCCGTAAGTTTAGGCCCTCCACCTCGTATTCTTAAATCCACACTAACAGCATTTCCCGTCAGGTCGCCACGATATTCACCATCGCCGCCTCCGTCACCGCCACCGCGCTGTACGGTACTCTCGTGGGAACCTTCAACTCTGTCTTCAAGGCGTACAACATCAAGGCTAGCTTGGGCGGCAAGATGATGGCCATCACCTGGTTGGCTGCCGCCTTCTCCATCGCCGCCGGTCTCTTCTGGGTCCTGTCGACGTGCTGCTGCTCCGGAAAGAGCGACCGCCGCTCTGGCCGCAAGATGACGGTCGAGAAGACGCCCTACACCTACGAGCGCGTGCACTCGCCTTTCGGTGGTGCACACCAGCAGCAGACTTCCGGTACCGTGCCCCTGAGCGACATGCATGGTAACAAGGCCCAGACCGCGTATGAGCCGTTCAGGCATGACAACCGCGTTTAACGGTGCTGGTGGCGGATATTCCGGCTTGTGCAGCGCTGCTGCTCTGAGCGGATGATGCATGATATTTTTTTTTCCTTATTGGGCTTTTTCTTTGTACAGAATTACTGATCCGGATGGCTTTTTCTCTCCCCGATATGACGACGAGCATTGGCGTTTTTTCTATGGGATGGGACATAATCGGGAATCGTTCGAGTTACAACAAAAAAGGGATTCGCAAATTATGGGAACTGTTCGGAATGCAGGTTATAGATACCCAGCGCGATACCTTACTTCAATGGATATGACCATGGACTTTTCAGACGATCCTATCAGCGTTGTCATTCGTGAGATACAACTTGCTTCGCTTAACGTACCTGCAGACAATGACGGCATGTTAAAGTAGGAATCTAGGCCAGCAAGGTTCTGTTACCGACCCGAGGGCGGATCAACTTACCCATCTAGCTGAAGCAAGCCACAATTTGGAGTAAAACGTCCCTGATCTTCTTGTTCCCGTGTGCGGCTGCTGCTACTGCCCAGTCGGCCGGTTTGCCTGTCGAGCCCGTCATTCCCTGCCTCGCTCCGTCGAGATCCGGAAGCTCGAGAGTCTAAATCGTAGACCTGCATAGACCCCTCTGGTTGCCTCACCAAGATGGCGAGTAAATCGAGATGCTGGGTTCTATGCTTGCGAGATTCCAGATTCGCCTGTTGGAGGCAGGCACCCCGTCGTCCTCGGTAGTTCAAGGCGTAGCGCTCTCGGTTCGTAGGGGTTGCTTGCCGAGCCCTGTCCAAGCCGCGGCTCTTGTCGTCTTCGCAGCGCGCGGGTCGACCGGTCGACGTTGATGTCGTTGCTCCGAGGAACAGAGGGCTGATGTGCCATTATCAGCTTCCTGTTTGGGTATAGCGCGCTTCGCCCGTCTGTCTCTTCGTCTCCATGCTTTCCCGCATCCTTGTTGACCGGATTTAATGCACCTTGGTTATTTGTTTACGGAATTTGCAATATTCCTCGTTTTTCGCATAACAGTAGACATGCGAGTGCACAATTATGGAAGTTGCGGAAGTCTAAATGCTTATCGATTATCAGCCGGTGGGGGGGAGACAAGCCAAGGCCAGGAACGGGTGGTGATGACGCCGTCTATCTCTCTCTGCTTTCCCCTCTCCCTGTCTCTGCCGTTGCTGTCGCTGCGGGTGCGGCTGGGCCACTGAGGCGCTGCGTTTCGTTTTATCTCCGGGAAGAGCCATCAGTAAGAGCTGTGATTCACACAACGCGGGCCCCCGCTGTCAGCGAAACAAAGCGGCTCAATTGTTGGCTCGTGGACGGGTTGATGATCGCCCGTTGACAGGTAGTATACGGTAGTAGATGACGGCAGAGGACCATGTTGTTCACGACGACGGCTCGCCTGAAGCATCCCGCTGCGTGGCTTGCTCTCCTGCCGCTGCTGCTTTCCGTTGCGATAAGGTACAGGTCGTGGTGGTGTAAGTGGTTTTATTGTTGATCTTCTGCTGTCTTCGTTCCGTCCCCGCTCTCCCGCCGCATCCCTGTTATATATATGGTTTTTCCTCTCCCGCCGTTTCTTGCTCCTGGAATCTCTCTCTCGTGGAGCCTCATTCTCTCCGGTGATAGATGAGTGTTCCGTGCATCCCAGCCACTGTCTCTTGCTCGAGTCAGCCTCTTGTCAGTGCTTCTGCTGCTTCAGGTGTTCAATTGGGAAGTGGTTCAGCCTTGCTGCCGAAAGTCCCGCCAGCCCCCTTGTCTTGACGGGCAGGGAACAGCTATTAAACCGGCTTGAGTTGTCTTCGTCGAGTAACCATACCAACTCGTCTCTCTTTTGCTACCTGCTCTTCTTTTGCCGGAATGGCTTTAATTCGCATTCTTTTCGTCGCTCTTTTCAGTCTGCTGTTGTCTCACAGCTATAGCAAAGAAACAAGTACGCCCCGGATAGATCTTGCCAACTGCTTAGAATCTCGCTAACATATGGGTCAGTCAAAGTGGTACCTATTCCCAGCCTCATCGATGCCACGATCGAGGACCTGCAAACTGGGTTGGATGCCGGCCTTTTTACGAGTGTAGATTTGGTGAATGTATGTATCAGACCTGTAGATCCAGATGTCAGACTACCAACACCTACAAAGGCATACATCGCCCGTATCGCAGAAGTCAATGAAACCGTGCACGCGGTCACGGAACTCAACCCGGATGCCATCCAGATCGCACGCCAGCTCGATGCAGAGAGAGGCAATGGCACCAGTCGCGGGTGAGTCCAAGTCGCTGTTCAATCTGCATATTCAAATCCTCGTTGACTTTCTGTTCAGTCCTCTGCACGGAATCCCTATCCTTATCAAGAACAACATCGCCACTAAGGACAAGATGAACAACACCGGTATGTCATCTGCGTCCTTCACTGAAAAAGCAACGTTTTGCTAATTTTGATTTTCAGCTGGCTCATATGCTCTCCTCGGAGCAAAGGTCCCTCGTGATGCTGCAGTAGCTCGCAAGCTCCGTGAAGCTGGCGCCGTCATCTTAGGGAAAACCGGTCTTAGCCAATGGGCCAACTTTCGCTCCAACAATTCGACTAATGGATGGTCCGCATACGGTGGTCAAGTCACTGCCGCGTACTACCCGAATCAGGACCCAAGCGGAAGCTCGAGCGGGAGTGGTGTTGCATCTGACCTTGGACTTGCTCTAGCTTCTCTGGGAACTGAGGTATGCTACCTGCCTCCTTTTTACGAGCTGATAAAGCCAAACCTTTGTTGAAGCTTCAACTATTCGGTCTCATGGACATACTGACAGGAATTTCCCATCATCTAGACCGATGGCTCCATCCTTTCCCCCTCCAATAAGAATAACCTTGCGGGCATCAAGCCCACCGTCGGCCTCACCTCTCGCAACCTCGTCATCCCCATCTCCGAGCACCAAGACACCGTCGGCCCCATGGCGCGCACCGTCAAAGACGCCGCCTACATCCTCTCCGCCATCGCCGGCCCGGACCCGTACGACAACTACACGCTCGCGTCCCCCTTCCTCAACACCTCCCTCCCCGACTACGTCGCCGCGTGCGACGCCTCCGCCCTGCGCGGCGCCCGCATCGGCGTCCCAACCAACGTGCTCGAAACCTACTCCTCCCTCCTCGCGCCCGCCGAGCTCCGCGCCTTCGAGGCCGCGCTCCCCGTGCTCGCCGCCGGCGGCGCGACCATCGTGCCGGACGCCAACTTCACCGCCTTCGACCAGTACGTCGCGTCGAGCAACGAGACGCTCGTCCTCAACGCCGACTTCCTGGCCAACCTGAAGGCCTACCTGGCCGCGCTCGCCCTCAACCCGGCCAACGTGTCCGACCTGCGCGCCGTCCGCGCCTTCACCCGCGCCTCCCCGCCCGAGGACTACCCCGACCGCGACACCGGCGTCTGGGACGACGCGCTCGACGCCCAGGGCTGGGACAACACCGACCCCCGCTTCTGGGACGCCTACGCCGCGGACCTGTTCCTCGGCGGCGAGGGCGGCGTGCTCGGCGCGCTGGCCCGCGGGAGCCTCGACGCCGTCGTGCTGCCGACCAGCGTCAGCCCCGGCGTGCCCGCCATCGTGGGCGCGCCGGTCGTGACGGTGCCGTTGGGCTTTTACCCGGCGAACCAGACGGTCGTGGAGAGCGGCAGGGGCTTGATAGACGAGGCGCCGGGGATTCCGTTCGGGTTGAGCTTCTTGGGGGAGAGGTGGAGTGAGGAGAAACTGGTGGGGCTGGCGTATGCGTTTGAGCAGCGGGCTGGGGCAAGGGAGAAGGGCGTTAGGTACCTGGAGCCAACGACGGAGATTGGGGATGTGTTGGGGTTGTGAGTGAGGTGCTTTTGATGGTGTCTTTTGGGGTCTGGAAGCTTGTGGAGATGGTGGTGGAGGTTTGTTTGCTTCTCGAGATAATTGGTATAGATACTTTTTTGAGTGCTTCGCATACGTATTTTTCCTTTCTATGTTTTTCCCTTAGTCCTCCTGACTCAACGAGATGAAGCTATAGCTTGTTACACCGTAGGTATCGTTCGTGAGCTCGTTTGATACTTAAATCCGTCATATTGGGAGCCGTGGGCTTGAAAGCTGCTCCTTCATTCATAGTCATTGTAGTGAAACTTACTCATATAAAAGTTATTTGAACGTGTCCACCGTAATGCTTGAGTGGAATCAGAGAAAGGCAGACCATTTTGGCAAACGCGTCTTCGGTTGCGTGATCACCAAATCGGGCAGACTAGGCCCGCTACGTAAGCACAACGTGTCGCCAGGGATTGAGTCAAAAAAAAAAAAAAGTCCGGTTCCTCAATGCAGTGGTGTGCTCGATCGCGGGACCCAGGGTTGAATTAAAAGCCCATGCGCAAGCACGCGTCTGAGACCACGTTTTTTCCAAGCTCGAGAAGGTCCCGCGTACTGAAGTTATTGTCTTAGGCGTGTCAATGTGTGCCCTGTTATCCAAAATGGAACTAGACTCCGCTGATCATCATAACGGGCGTTTTCACATTCCAGTACTAGAAACACAAATTGAGACAAGGGAAAAACACAAGGTGGAAAAATGGAAAATCGTGAGCAATTGAGAAACAAGACCATCTGCGCCGCCCATCTCGGAAGGACTCCTTGCTAGGACGAGATCTACCAAACTATACAGGGACTCAGGAAAAAACACTCAAGCAAGTCTTCTGGGGCCCAAAGGGTCAGCTCAGCAGCTTCATCCATTGTACCTGGTCTAACTGTAAATAACAACATGCTTGAGTGCTACTCCTCGTGACATAAACGACCGTCAAGAAAATGTGAAAATCATTAGTGTATTGACTGTGATAAGAAACGACAACGTACGCAGACGCAAACCACCACGCCCGAACCCCAACTACCAAGAGTGACTGATGACAAGGGTAAAGCCATCAACCACCAGCACACTTCCGGCTCGAGTCATGATCTGTCCATAGCAAATGGGGGAATAGCGAAGATGAGGGACGAAGAGGGAAATAGGCTAGCAGTTGCAGCCGGCAGCGCCCTGGCCGCTGGTTGCCTCGGGCCGCAGATCGACGCCAGGACGCGGGCCGGACCTGATGCTGCGGGGGCCGGCCTGATCGAGCGGCAGCTTCTTCGCGATGGCGGTGAACAGTTCCCGCACGTTCTCGGCGGTCTTGGCCGAGGTTTCGAAGAACAGCAGGCCGGCCTCCCTGGCGTACTGCTCGGCGTCGGCAGCGGGTATTGCGCGCTTGTCGGGGTTCTCGGTGACCAAGTCGAGCTTGTTGCCGGCAAGGGCGATGACGATGTTCTCGTTGGCCTGGCGCTGGAGTTCCTTGACCCAAGCTTTCGCTTTGTCTAGCGACGACTGCGGCAAAGAGCGGTCACTACCAGGCACCGACGGAAGGGGGCGCGGGGATACTCACGGCCTGGGTGATGTCGTAAACGACGACGGCGCAGTTGGCGTTACGGTAGTACATGGGAGCCAGCGACTTGTAGCGCTCCTGGCCTGCGGTATCCCATATCTCGAACTTGACGGTGGTGTTGTCGTCGAGGGCGATGGTCTGGGTCAGGAAGGCAGCGCCGATGGTCGACTCGCGGTAGTCGTCAAACTGGTCCTGCGGCGGGAGTCAGCACCGAGCGGGCGGGCACTGGGGAGGGCGAGCGGCGCACCTTGACGAAGCGCAGGACGAGCGAACTCTGCGCGGCGTATCAGTATGGCGGGCGTGACCGCTAGTCGAGGGGCGGGGCAAACCTTTCCAACGGCGGACTCTCCTACGCACAGTCAGCACTCGGGCTCTCTTTAGAGCGCCTCGCAGCGTAGACGGAACACTTACCCAGCAGCACCAGCTTGAACTGTGCGAACCTGGAGCCGCCTGGACGGCCGCCTGGCTGGACTCGTGCGGACATGGCGGTGGCGCGGGGAGCGGAGGAGGACAGGGAGCAACAGCGGTAGCGGGTGGGAGCAGGTGCGGCGGTGGTTGGATGCTCGGGATGGGATAGGGCGTTGAGGCGGGCGGGTGGTGGTGTAGATCTGAGGTGTGGACGTTGGGTGCTGGTGGAGCTTGTCCGGGCAGCGTACGAATGGCTTGGCAAGGGTGTGGCTTGCGCTGCGCTGCGCTGCGCTGCTGGTCGGCGCCGGCATCGTCATGGCCTGCGCCCCCGTGCCTGCCGCCGCGCAACTGCCACATGTGCATCAAACACCAGCAATTCCAATCTCCCCCTCCTAACCCCCGCGCCCCTCCGCACCTCCCGACCTCCTCCCTGCTATAGTCGCCCACCTATCGCTCTCCATCTCACCCCGCCGTCCGCGCCCCGGAGCTCGCAGCTCCCCGCCAGCCACCCATGGCCGCAATCCTTCCCTTCCGGGACATAAATGTCCACGCCTCGCCTTCGTTCTACGCCTTTTCCTCGCCCTCGTCGCCCTCGGCACCCACCCTTGTCGTCGACCGGCCCTCCGGAGACATTCGCCTCAACGATGGCAAGCTCCTTGGCGGCCAGCGCGTCTCCAGCATCGCTGGTGTGCTGGGAATGATCAAGCTGCGCCTAGGTACGTGGTTGCGTCGCACAATATTGCAACAGCACGGCAAATCCTTAGGGCATCGGGGTGCATTCTAGAGGAGCAGCGTGGGGGGGTTCATTGCTCTACTGTGTTTGCACCGTCACTTGGACCCGTCGGGATAGGGTAGCCTGCTGTTGCAATGCCTTGCGGAAGGAAGCGCGCTGCAATTCGCTGGCTGCCCTTCGAACCTCGTTTGATGCACTCGCTCACCTACATCTTGTGTGCAGACAAGTATATCATCGTCATAACCAAAGCCCAACCCGTTGGCAGGCTCAAGGGCCACATGGTCTACAAGGTCGCCGCGACCGAATTCCTCCCTCTCCGCGAGCGCCCCCTGCACGATCATGACGAAGACACGTACCTCTTCTACCTCAAGACTCTCCTCAAGCAGGGCCCTATGTACTTCTCCTACTCCATCGACATCACCAATAGCTTCCAGCGCCAAGCTCAGAGCGATTACACCCAGCCCTTGTGGAAGCGTGCGGACGACCGCTTTTTCTGGAACCGCTTCATTCAGTCCGATCTGATTGACTTCCGGAATGGCGGCGCTAACTCAAGTGGCTTCCGCACTGCAAGCGGTCCGCAGAGAGATGTCGACCCCTATATCTTGCCTGTGATGTTCGGCATGCTGGAGATCAAGAACACTTCGATCAAGGGCAATCCTCTGACCTTCGTCCTCATCACCCGCCGATCGAGGCATAGAGCCGGAACTCGCTATTTCTCCCGTGGCGTCGACGAGAATGGAAACGTGTCGAACTTCAATGAGACTGAGCAAGTGATTATATTGAATGACAATGCGTCAAATGGTCCTGGGGGGTTTGCTGCAGGCTCCGGTTTCCAATCCGGTGGGAAAGCAGGCCAGGAGACTCAAGTCTTGTCCTATGTGCAGACACGAGGAAGCGTGCCTGTGTATTGGGCCGAAATTAACGAGCTCAAGTATACCCCTAAGCTACAGATCCGCGGTGTCGAGAGCGCCGTAGGGGCAGCCAAGCGTCACTTCAATGAGCAGATTCGCCTGTATGGTGACAATTATCTTGTCAACTTGGTGAATCAGAAGGGCCGCGAAAAGGCTGTCAAAGACGCCTACGAGAAAATGGTCGGGCTCTTGGTCTCTTCGCCTACCGAAGGCACCGAGTCGGACCGGGTCACCAGCGAGAAGTTCACCGTCATTGAGCCCGAGAGCGAGACGCAGCGCTATGACCGTATCCACTACATCTACTTCGATTTCCACAATGAGACGAAGGGACTTCGCTGGCATCGTGCCGCATTGCTACTTCAGCAGCTGGAGGGACCGATTAGAGAAAACGGCTACTTCAGAGGTGTTGACATGCCGGGGGACCCTAACGGAAAGCTTGAGATTCGAAGCCAACAGACTTGTGTAGTACGCACCAACTGCATGGACTGTTTGGATCGCACCAACGTTGTCCAGAGTATGCTTGGCCGCTTCATCCTCAGCCGCATGCTGATCGACCTGGGTATCCTTCGCGAAGGCGAGAACGCCCAAGACGATGCTGCTTTCGAGGATCTCTTCCGCAACGTCTGGGCCGACAACGCTGATGTTGTTTCCAAATCCTACTCGGGCACTGGTGCGCTCAAGACAGACTTCACCCGCACGGGCGAGCGAACGAAGGCGGGAATGCTGCAGGATCTCAACAATTCTATCACACGCTACGTGAAGAACAACTTCCTGGATGGCCCACGCCAGGATGCGTTTGATCTGTTTTTGGGCACTTACCTCCCTTCTACCTCGAACATTGGCAACAACCTTCTTTTTGTTGACCGCAGGCCTCTTGCCATTCAGTCTGTCCCATACATCCTAGCTGGATGCATTTTCTTTATTTTCATCTCTGCCTTTACTAGACGCTCGCCTGACGCCTACGTCTGGCCTTTACGCATTCTCGTGCTCCTTTCTTTCGCTGTGAGCCTGGTTTGCTTCCGCTTCATCCAGACTCACGGTACACTTTACGTAAGTGCTACCCGATCTCTGCAAAAGTATCATAGTACTGACTGGAAATAGGTCAACTGGCCGAAGCTTAATACACCTCCGTGGGCGGTCGAAGGTTACCAGGACGCGATGACGCATGTCCAGAAGGACCCGCTCCTGGGACCGTTGGTTGCTAGACACGAAAGGGGCAAGAGCGATGCCAGGCTTCTCTACTTGGAAGAGGGCAAGAAGAGGATAGAATAGTTGATTTCACCATCCTATCTGCAAGTTTACACTGGCGTTATATGGCAACGCGACCCTGGGGACAAGGGTCTGAGGCATCTTCGATTGCTAGAAAGCCGACAGCTTCGTTTGGGATACCACACATTATATAGGGCATTTCTTTTGTTGTATTATAGTCAAATTTTCTTAGGAAAACAAATTAATCATTTCGGTGGGCAAGTCGTTGAAGTCTTTGAATGTGCGTGCATAGCGCAACCGCCCTTTCGGTGCCTGAGGCAGGATGACGTTCTGCTGGGGGAGCGGGCTTGGCCGCGTCGCCGGCGGAAGCTCGCCGCCGAAAATCGACTTCATCCGCAGCTCCAGACCAACACCCACGCGCTCTCCATCCGCCGCTTCCCCTCCGCCCAAGCAGCCCGCCATGCTGCGCATCTCCGTCGCAAGAACGAGGCACCTCGCTGTCAATGCTGTCGTGCCGAGGGCCGGTTCCCAATGGCTCCACGCGCGCCGGCCCGCCCAGATGGCCTTTGGCCAGGTACGTCCGCGCATCCACACCTCCATTAGCCCGTCAATGGCTGCTAATCATCCAATGCATTGATAGCGGTACTTTGCCGATGCTAAGAAGACCGACGAGACTATACTTCCTGGCACACAAAGCGCGAAGGCTGCTGACAACGTGCCTCCTCCGCCCACTGCCTCTCCCGCCAACCCTACGCCCTCCGGTACCATCCCTCCGTCGGAAGTCCCTTTGACGCCTCCAACACCTGCCCAAGTCAATGCTGAGTCGCCGCCTTCAGGATCTGCTCCCGGTGCTGGTACAGGTGTGCCCACCGGCACTGGCACTGCTTCCGTCGCTCCTCCCGCAGGCTCTCCCGTCCCGCCGCCGCCGAAGAAGAAGAAGGGCAGCTTCCGTCGCTTCCTGCTTACTCTCTTGACGCTTACCACTCTGGGATATGCTGGTGGTGTCTACTACTCGCTCGTCTCCGATAACTTCCACGATTTCTTCACTGAGTACGTACCCTTCGGTGAGGATGCGGTCGGCTACTTCGAAGAGCGCGAGTTTCGCAAGCGCTTCCCGGGTGGTGCTGGCCAGAACAGGTTGCACCAGCAGATTCGCGGCGAGAACAAGGTCACCATCCCCAGCAAGAGTGGCCTGTCCTGGAGGATTACCGATGAGAAGGAAGATAGCAAGTCCGGTGTCGACCTCTCCAAATCCGGTAGACATACCAGTGCTGTTGATGATAATAAGAGAGTCGCGGAGGAGAAGAAGCCTGCCCCCGCTCCTACTCAGCCGAAGGAAAGCAAGGCAGAGTCACAGTCGAACCCCGCAACTGTTATTGCCCCGATTGACAGAATCAACCTTGATGGCGCAACAGAGCCTGTTGTCCAGGATGTTGTCAAGATTATTAACGATATCATCACCGTGATCAACGCTGATAACGCAGGCTCGAAGTATGATGCTGCCATGTCTAAGGCCAAGGGTGAACTAAGCAAGGTCATCAACGACATTCAGACCATGAAGGCTGTCGCTGAGAAGCAGACCGAGGACAAGATTAAGAACCTGCACCTTGAGTTTGACAACGGTGCCAAAGAGCTAGTCAAGCGCATTGAGGCTGAGATGCAGGATCAGGAGGCCCGCTGGAAGGATGAGTTTGAGACCGAGCGCGAGAAGCTCTCTCAGACCTACCAGTCCAAGCTGAGAGCTGAGCTGGAGGCTACCCAGAAGGTCTACGAGCAGAAGCTGAAGAATGAGCTCCTCGAGCAGGCCATCGCGCTCAACCGCCAGTTCGCCAACTCTGTCCACGAACGCGTCGAGCAGGAGCGCCAGGGCCGCCTCGCCAAGCTTACCGAGCTGTCTAATGCCGTCGCCGAGCTGGAGAGGCTGACGGCTGAATGGAATTCTGTTATTGACTCCAACCTACGCACCCAGCACATGCTCGTCGCTGTCGAGGCTGCCCGCAACGCCGTTGAGAAGGCTGACCAGCCTCGTCCCTTCGTTGAGGAGCTTGCCGCTCTCAAAGAGATTGCTGCCGATGACCCTGTCGTCAACGCCGCCATCGCCTCCATCAACCCCGCCGCCTACCAGAAGGGTGTCCCGACTCCGTCGCAGCTCATCGACCGCTTCCGCCGCGTCGCTGCCGAGGTCCGCAAGGCCGCACTTCTGCCCGAGGATGCAGGTGTCGCCTCTCACGCTGCCTCCCTGGTCCTGAGCAAGGTCATGTTCAAGAAGGGTGGCGATGGCCAGGGTCTGCCAGTCGGCGACGATGTCGAGTCTGTGCTGACGCGCACTGAGATGCTGCTCGAGGAGGGCAACATCGATGCCGCGGCCCGCGAAATGAACGGCCTGTCCGGCTGGGCCAAGGTTTTGGCAAGGGACTGGTTGAGCGATGCTAGGCGGGTGTTGGAGGTGAGGCAGGCGCTTGATGTAAGTCAACCCCCTTTAAACGTCCTACGAATCTCCATGAACTGACATTTGATTCAGGTCCTGTCGACGGAAGCCAGGCTACAGAGCCTGCTTGTAGATTAAAGCGAAGGCGGAACAAAAAAGTATTAGAGCGCAATGGTGCTGTCTGTATTAGTTCTCTCTTTCCGCTAGGGATCAGAGCGTTCCTGGGGGCGATGGGAAAGCGCGGCAATAAAGAATCGTTTTCTTTTTTGACAACTCCTACGATTGGTGTTTGATCGACGCCAGTCCATCCATGTCTTTATATGCATTCCATCTCTCTCTTTTTTTTTTTTTTTTCGTCTATTGGCTGTTGTGAGTGAGTAATTCGGAGGGGCTGCCTGTGTGAAAGAGCTATATCTAGAGCGCTGTCACTGGTCTTGATAGAGAAATGAGAGCTTGGGTGTTGTGGAATGCCCGGTGGTCTCTGTTAGTACGAGTGCAGAAATTCCCGGACCTTCGACGAAATAGTGTGCGGCTGGTGGATGCATTAGGATTTGCATACTGGGTCCAACACCAGAAGAACCACAGGGATGCTTTATGCTAGCGCTCGTTTTGCAGCGGCTCAAGGACGCCAAAAGCTGGCCAGGTGGTGGTGACATCTTGGTTAGTATACGCGAGCTCGATCGTGCGCATAGCAGAAAAGCAAAGTAAACTGGGCGGCTGTCCATGCCGGTAGTCTCTGTCCTGATCTATTAAGACTGCCGATGCTTTTTAGCTATTTTGCTGTGTTACCTGGGTGTCCACTTTCGCGCCCATTGTTGTGTTGTTCCGGCACGTGTTGTCGTATTGGGAAAGAGCAAGACTGCGACCATGGCTGAGGCAAGTTAAGGCAACAGCGAGCTCGCCAGCAAGGACCCGACACGATTCTGCTCCTGCCACGGGTTGTGCTAGTGTGTCGCGGCTTCACTGATCAAATCCTGCTTCAGCTCATTCCTCCGTGGCGGTTATATTCTTCGCTTTGACTTTTCGCAAGCTTGCTATTGCTCTTGCAGCGGCACTACGCCTTCTTGCCCATCCTTACAGCTTGACATTGATACGGTCTTCATCGCTTCATCGGAACTCCGCTCAGTCACAGAGCCGCTCACTCTCGCTCTTTGAAGCTGGGGCGAGACCGCACATCGCCGACGAGCGTCGTCCTTCACCAAACATCACCAACAAACACTGAGGGCCAGAACAGCCATGGATCCCCAACCGCCACAAGAGAATGGTAAACCACCATTTCGGTCTCCGCAATGGTCAGTGTCAGAGAACACGAACGGTACCTCAAAACATCCACATGCCACGACCGAGAACTTCAACCTGTTCGATCGCAGCAACCTCCAAGAGTCGACGCCATTAACTCCTGCAGACGCTCAAGTGGGATCAATCGCAGAGAGATTGATGCCGCCATCGATGTTATCTTCGTCGCTGCCGGCTCCGTCTGGCTCAATGCTTTCATTCGCGACAAATTCTTCACTTAATGCAGCGGCGCCAGCTTTCGAACCTCACTCACTATTGCCGCTTCCAACACCCGTGGGCCAACATCGCCAAAGTCAGGAGCATAGGAGCCAACAACCCCAGGGTCAGCAATACCAGAGCCAGCCGTATCAGAGCCAGCCACATCAGAGCGACCAGCACTCACTCAAAACGCTCCGCCTTACTCCAGCTGATCAAGCCGCGCCCTCTGTTTACATCCGCCTCCTCTACATCTTCCCATTCCCTGATGCGCTCGAGCGGCCTACTACAGAGAAATACCTTCATTCGCGCCTGCAGGCCGTCGTCAACCGCTGGCCCTTCCTGGCTGGCCGCGTGCGCTCTTCTGAGCGCCCCGGTGACCTCCTCGAGCTCCAGTATCAGGACCCTCCGGCCACAGTACTTCTCCCGTATGAGCGGACCGACATAGGTTTCACTACATTCAGGATGTTCCAGGTGCGCATTTTGGGCCCGCAAGACAACTGGCACCTCGATTACGATCAGTGTGCGGCACAGCGCTTCAAGCCAGAGATCTTGACTACACAAACCTTCTCCTCCCTACCGAGGCACCCCGCACCCGGTTTAGCGTCCCCGGCGTTCGGTATGCAAGTGAATTGGCTTGTTGGCGGGCTTGTCCTGTGCTTTGCATTCAATCATGCGGTTGTGGACGGGCATGGAATACAGAAAGTGTTGGAGCACTTTGCCGGAAAAGCTCAAGGATTTGTCGACCCCCGGTGCCCCGTTGCGGATTCGGGGATGAAGGAGGACCGGGAAGACTGGATGATGGTGTTCCGGCCGCCGCGATGGGTGTTGGAGGGAGAAATACCGCCGCCGGAGGAATACAACTTTAACGCAGAGAGTGTGTCGATTCCGTTGCCATATCAGAGCAAGCAGAAGGTCGTGGCCCGCATTCTCAGGTTCAACGATGATATGTTAAGGGAGTTGAAGAAAAAGGCTGAGGTCCGTGTGAGGGTAGACGAGAAAAAGCGGACTGGGGCGTATACATTGGGACCCTGGCTCTCGACTACGGACGTACTTTGTGCGATTATCTGGATCAGTGTCATGAGGGAGAGATATCTGAGGGGCAGAGGATATACACACTTCGGTTATGAGCAAGCCGGCAAATTGAATATTGGCGAGGTGGCGAAATTCAACATCGCAGTCAATGCACGGACGAAAATGGATCCTCCCATTCCGGATGAGTATATCGGGAATACTTTCGTAACCGCTACTGTGGAGATCAAGATGGATGAGATCTTGGGCTTCACAAACGCATTGTAAGTGTCTTCTGGCTTTCTTCGAATCTTGGGCAGGTTAACACTTAACGACAGTTTGGAAAACGCGGTAAGAGCACGGATGCTACTACAGATGCCGACACCAGCCACAAAAACGCTTCTAGAAAAACCGATTACTGAAGGATTATGGTTCTCAGGAGTGAATCCAGCATCAGGATCAGTTCCGGCTGTGGGTGTAACGCCGCCAGCGACAGCCGGACCATCGTCAGATGCGTCCGCCAAGAATTACTCTTACCCTATGAAGCCATATCAAGAACCTTTCCCTCGTGAAAATCCTTCATCTGAGACAACGAAGGACACGAGGAAAGATTCCAAGACCACGCCGCCTCCAAGCCCAGGGCCGCTGCCTGACCTCAACGCCGACACCATTGCATACGTCGCAAAGCGTATTCGAGACGCTATCGATGCTGTCGACGACACTTATGCCCGCAGGCGTTTTAACTATGCGGCCTACCTCTGCCGCGGCCCCGATGACGAAGATGAGGGCAATGATGCCAGCACTGCCGCCAACGGTTCCGAATTCCCCGCAACCACAGAGCAGTCAACCGCGCCCTCCCCAGCCGCCTGCACAGACGCTCTTCACCGTGCCCTTGACCGCAATCGCACTGGCCTGGACTTCAGCTCTTGGGTCGGCTTCCCCGCCGACATTGACTTTGGCATCCCAGGAGTATCGTCGGAGGGTGGCCGTCCCGAGTTCGTGCGCAAGACTTGGTCAGCCAATCCGGGCACCATGAACATCTTGCCTCGGAGAAGCAACGAGTCAATGGAGTCGGGTGCGGACTGGGAGGTCCTGCTGGCCCTGGCGGAATGCGAGATGAACGGCGTGTTGAGCCAGATTGCGACGGCGCGGGGCTTGAATTTGTGGGGCGCGTCGACGTAGGTTGGTGAGTTATGGGAGAGGTGCCTTCTTCGCTCATTCTGGAGACCTTTTAATACTCTGTGTTTGAATGTTGTGTCAAGTCTTCCAGAAGGCGGGCACTTTGTGGCATTGTAGCACATCCTTGGGTTTTCAAGGTAAGAGGCTTTCTTTGAAGTTTGATTACGCGTCATAGTCTTCTCACCCCTGATTGGAGGGACGGATGGATTAGGAGGGTTTGCTCAGACCAGTCCAATTGGAGAGAGTCTTTTTTCTGCTTCTGCGTGTGAAGTCGGAAACTTGGGTCTTTTCGCTTCGAGGCGTGACTTGGATATTTCGACGTGTTAGGTAGAGCAAAGATCACAGGAACCAAAACCTTTTCTTCCATTCGAAAGCCTTGCTCTGTGTTAAGATATTTTCGGGCGGCTTTTTTCAACATTACCTTAATCAATGGTGTTGTTTGACTGGTGTATAACCGCAGAACAGAGCTTACTAGCCTGCTTATCCTCCGAAGGCTGTATCTGATCCCTATCAATCAAGACCTGCAGCATACGGCAAGGCAGTGTGCGAGGCTGACAAGGATACAGCCGCCTCCCCGAGGACCTTCTCAAAAATCGCCGCGAAGCATTTAGTCCGCTCTGGGCCTACGGTTCCGTTTCATTTGCTTTCTTAGGACATGACTTCTTCACGATACTTATGCCTTTATGCCTTCCTATTACATTCTTGTGTGGTATGTGAGTTTTCACGACTACCCGCTGATAGAGTCGTATATTCCGATAGTGACTTCCCTGCTCTGCTTTGCCCTTACAACCGCAAACGATCTGTCTTTTTTTCTAGGAGGAATACGGCGAATAAAGAGAGACATGGGCAACAGCGGGACAGACGGCGAACAAGGAGCTTATATCGCACTGGGTCTTCGTGCCGAAGGTGTCTTATGATGAACAGAGTCGATTGAGGGATTTCATCGCTACGAGGAATGCTGGTTATCTTCCTAGTCACACTATATACGAGTGTTCTGTGGTACATCTATGAATACGAGCCCGAGAGCACCTACTAGCGGAGCTGGGCGAAGGCTTTGAGCAATTAGATTCTTGAACGAGCTGGTTCAGGCGTTTCAAGTAGCAGAACAAGGGCGTGAAGAGCACACTGAAAATGGAATCCATTCCACATACAAACAAATTGGCATCACTGATATTTAGAAAGAAAAAAAGAAAAAGGAAGTAGAGGCTCGGTGCGTGAATAGGGGAGACAGGCAGAGAAACCTCCGACTTCACGATCTTTTCTCTTCCATCCCTATGCGCTTTTGTTCTCGGCTTCATCTCGCCCCGCCAGGTCTCGAACTGGGCTACCACGGAGGGACGGTGGTGGCAAGTGTACAGCGTTAGTACCACTGGATGCTCAAACCTCCGCACTTGCCGCAACTTGTCCCAGAGCCCGCTGTGGCGACGATTCCGTCAAGTCCTCGTCATCAATGAAGCTGCGAAACTAGCGGAACGACGAAGACGGAGAGGTCCTGCAAACCTAACCCCGCTTCATCGCCAATCCAATAGCCAGCCAGACGCCCAAACGATCCCAACGCACGACGGACCGCGGCATCCGCCATCCGCTCGCGCAGCAATGCATGACGTGCGCACCTGCATTGTGCGCGGCACAGCTCAGCTCCGGGGGGAGCGCGGTCCGAGCGTGTGTGTGCGTGTGTGTGTGATCCGCAGCGTCCGCATCCGAGTCCCGCGGGGACGGATGACTAAATCAGCGCTTACGGGCTCTACCACAAAAAGACCGAACGGGTCGGGAGGGGGCTGTCTGCAGGTAGCTCGCAATGACGTTGGACGAGGTGAGAAAAACTACTCCTTTCCCCCGACATCGGATGTACCGGTGATAAGTAATATGAGACGGAAAGGGAAGTTCGCAGTCATAATCCGGCAAATTCGGGAGACCCGAATAGTAATCCCAAACATATCACAAACAAGTCTCTCTCGCACTTTATCGAATGTTTGTAATCATACTCAATGCATGAGAATTTGCATTGCACGTCTCTCTTTTTTACTTCAAAGGTGAAGAGGAACCTACGCTACAGCCCCATAGGTCCTATTCCCCCTCAAAGTGAAACCCGCGTGACTTGTGTGCGGGTCATGCATCCGGAAAACCCCGTGTTCACAAACCCAGCCAGAAACCCTTGTAGTAGCGTGAAGAAACTCCCGTCATCACAGCTGCTCCTCCCTTGCCCACTCAACGACACCCATGTGCGCTTAGTACTTCTTGCCCTCACGGAGGACGTCGCTAAACTCCTCCAGCGGGCTCCTGATGAGCTTGGTCTCCTTCCAGAGGTTGGGAGTAAGGAAGCCGTAGGAGTTGGTGACGGCAGTGAAAGTGGCCTTGAGGGTGTTCTCGAGGGTCTTGGTGGAGCCGGCGGAAGCAGTGTAGGCGTCCTGGACACCAGCGAGCTGCAACAGACGCTTGACAGCGGGCGAGGCGACGAGGCCAGTACCGCGGGGAGCGGGAATGAGCTATCGGGCGTCAGTCGCGTGCTCGTCACGGATTGCCCATTCAAACATGGAATTTGGGAATTACTTACACGGACGGTGACGGAACCGCACTTGCCAGAGGTCTTGGTGGGCAGAGAGTGGGGCTCACCGAGGTTGGAACCCCAGTAACCTCTCCTGATGGGGACGACGCTGAGCTTCGCGATGATGATGGCGGCACGAATGGCAGTCGCGACTTCCTTGGAGGTCTTGATGCCGAGACCGATGTGGCCCTCGGAGTCACCGATGACAACGATGGCCTTGAAGCGGGTGCGCTGACCGGCACGGGTCTGCTTCTGGACGGGCTTGATCTGTAGTTCCGAGGTGCGTGCATTAGTGACCGTTTTCCAACTTCATCCCAAATCGAGCCCAAGAAAATCCAACAATCCCGATTCCCGTCCAAGGTATATCCTCGCCGAAAGTAGTCCCATAGTCCCAATCCTAGCCCTCCCAGCGAAAAGAAAGTGTCGTAACGGGCTCACCTTCATGACCTCATCCTTGAGCTTGGGCAGGAAGAAGTCGATGATCTGGTACTCCTTGACGGGCAAGCTGTGCAGGTAGATCTCCTCCATGGACTTGATCTTGCCGGCCTTCACGAGACGGCCGAGCTTGGTGACGGGCTGCCACTCCTTCTCCTCGTTCTGCCTGCCACCGCGGCGGCCACGGCCACGGCCACGTCCACGGCCGCGGTCACCACCACGGCTACCAAAGCCACCACGTGCGGGAGCGGCGGCGGGGGCGGGAGCAGCGTCGGCCATTGTGTTTGCGATTGCTCTTCGGAGGGGGATTTGCGGAATGGATCTGGGAGGTTCCCGCGTCTGCTTGGAAGGAAGAGCAAATTGAAATTAGCCGGAGTCCTGATTTTGCGCAGCGCCGTGCATGTTGTCTTGGATGCAGAGGGCGGCTGCACGGCGAGGAGGAATCGGTTACATACTGGGTGTTGGTGCTGGCGTCGGCTCGTCGTCGTCGGAGGCAGAAAGTGAAGAGTCGCTCAAATCGAAAAGCTGTGTGGGCGCGGTCGGCGCGCTCGGGCCATCGCAGCCGAGTGCCCTGCCGCTAACCCGCACTGGGCTATCTAAGCGGAGCGGGCCCGGCGCCTGATTGGCCGGGCGCCGTCAAGCCACTACCTCCTCCAACCTTCGCACCAACAAAGGCATCTCACACAACTGCGCGACCTCGTCCAGCTTGCCCCGCACCACCAGACAATCCTTTCTCTAGCTCCGCCTTGGCAATACTCCCGTGCGAGACACTCCAGTCACGCGGCCACGAACACTAGTATTCGACATTACACAGCCAGTATTGTACAAAGCCGAACCTCAAGACAACACCCTGCATCCGGCACACAGCAAAACAGAAGTCGCAAGCGCTCTTCTTTCTTTCTTGACACTAGAGCCTCGGCGAGCCTCGTCGAGCCCCTGGGAAGGAAATAGGTGCTAGCCCAAACCAAAATGATCAACTCGATGAGATTGTTGAGACCGTTGTCATGCGAGCCTATCAGTAGTAGAGGGAGGAAATTACGAAACCAAATCGTGCTCCAGCTAACTCCGCCGCGCCAAGAGTCGTCTCCGAAGTACCACCAAAATTCAATGCAGAGAGTGCATACACCGAAGGGTAGGATCTTGGAGCTGCGCCTCTCTACCTCCGTTCGCCTTCAATCCGTCTCCTATCCGCCATCTACTCGTTCGTGAAGTGCTGGAAATCGTGGACGGCCCACGATATGAAACCGTATGTTGATACGTCTACCGAGGCAGAATCCTCCATCGTGTTGATCAGGCGTCTCTCCGTAAAGCCATCACATGTCATCGACCAATCTTTGTACACTTTGGTGTTATCGACGCGGCGCGTGGGCTCCGCTTGCGTGTGGGGTCGCGTACATCTCTTAGTAAGATTGCGGGTACTGGTTTGCCGGCTGCATAACGTATTACTATTAACCGATCAAAGCTGAACGTGCAGGGAACACGTACCGGACTGTTAAGCATGCTCTGTCTCTTGTTTCTGCCCTTCTTGATGTGACTCTTCAGAGCGCTGGAGTCAAGGGGCTTGAGTAGCTCGAAACTACAGAGTAGTTCTGCAGACACAGACATAACGGCTCCCCAATTGTCAAACTCACCGCAATACTGCCTCACTCGTTAGCGGGAGATACGAAACTGCAGACTGCTCTGGACTCACGTTAGGTGCCGAGAAGACTGTCACCAGAATTCGATCGTTGAAGAACTCGTATCCATCCTCGACAACCATGTGTGCACGGCATACAAGGTCAAAGTCATGTCGTTGCAAGAATTCCATAATGACTTTCTTGCCGAAACAGTAGCTGACTCCTCTCTCATTTGCTTCCCAATCATTATCCATGTCTGCGGGATCACTCCACAGTAGATCATTCAAAAGACCGTAATCGGGAACATCAGTGGGCCTAGCAATCTGGCGAATATCGTCCATATGAGACAGGCTGGGCGAAAGGCCGCCGTGGACACAGAAGATTTTCCCTGCAACAATGGCAGCAATCGGGAGCGTGTTGAATGTGTCCACGAATGCTTTCCAGACCTTGACATTGCACCTGCGCTTGCACTCATCGTAGAAGCCATAGACACGCGTAACGTTGGCACATTCGTGGTTGCCGCGGAGGAGGAAGAAGTTCTCGGGAAATTTGAGCTTGTAGCACAACAGCAGAAGAATCGTCTCCAGGCTTTGCTTGCCCCGGTCCACGTAGTCACCCAAAAACAGGTAGTTGGAACTGGGAGGGAAACCACACATCTCGAACATTCTGATGAGGTCCGTGTATTGCCCGTGCACATCACCAACAATCTTGACTGGCGGTGAAAGTTCAAGGAGCGCAGGTTGCGACAGGAATAGCTCGCGAGCGGCCTGGCAGATGGCAAAAATCTCAGCGTTCTTCAGGCACACGGTCTTTGTGACCTTTGCCGAATATCCAGCATCCAGCAACCTGGAGATCATGTCGTCAATATCAATCGACTTGGGGGCACCCAGCTCCATGCTTGGCGACCCATTCTCAGGCTGGGCCTCGGTCGCTCTGGGGATTGGCTGGTCCTTCTTCAGCAGAATGGACTCTTTGGGCTTCTGGAGTGCGGAAGGTGGCGGGAGGCCGACGGGTGGCGTATCGGAAACATGGTCAACCTCACCCGTCCGCTGGGCCTGATCCACGGACTCATGTCCATGGCCTACTGTTGCTGACTGTGTGGGGGAAGGCGGCGGCTGGTCGCTGTCTGACACCGCGTCCTCTCGCGACGGGGCGGATTCGAGATTGGGCGGCGGCGCCGACGCGCTGGAGCCTGAGCGTTTATGGGCATTGTTGGCACTGTTGGCGGCAGACTTGGCCGAGGGCGAGTCCGTCTTGTCCAAGTTGTTTAAGCTGGTAGAGCTGTCGGCACTGAGGCCTTGAATGGAATTCCGCGGACTGTCGGTCTTCGCGCTCGTGCCCGGGATCTTGTTCCGAATCGAGTTCCTTATCGAGCGCGTCGACTCCTTCGTGTCAGAGCGCGAGAAGGAAGCGTAGCCATCGCGGTCCAGTGAAGGGCCGTTCCCGTCGCCCTTCTTCGACGGGGTGTTGCCCATGGTGCTCTGGGTGCGGAGCTGCTTGGGCTGGGGGTTCCGTGGTGGGCGAGGCTGGGAGGCACGGAGCGGAGGGACGAGGCGGGTTCTATGGAGGCCTGTAGAGGCGCGCGAGGAATGCGAGGAAGCAGCCTTCGACCGACGCCGTGCAGATCGTGTGCACAGGGCAGGGCCGGGCGGCGAGGGTGTGAGGTAGGAGCGTGTGGAGCGAGGAGGGACGTGGAAGCCGGCGTCGAGCCAGGGTCGGTGCGGGCAGCTAGGTGCTGGAGAGCTGGGTGGAGGAGAGCATGTGAGAGGTGAATGGTGGAGCGGTGGCCCGGTGGGTGCTGCGCAGCTGGTGCTGGGTGCGTGCTCGGGCGCTTGGTGACGGCGAACGGGCAGTGCAGCGTTCAAGGTAGTTTGTGGAGTTGGGCGCCTCGTTAACTTCTGCCGAGCCCGGGACGGAGGCGGGAAACGCGTGCCGGCGCAGTGCAGCTGGGCGTGCAGCGGCAGCGAGAGCAGGGCCGGTGCGGGCTGAGTTCGAAAGCGCGCGACGCTGGGCTTTTCAGACTGGACTGCGGCGGGCTGGCTGCGCCTGGAGGGATGACGATGGAGCTCCACGGGCCAGGCCAGGACGTGCAACGCGGGCGGGTCTGCCATCAGCGGCAGCGGCACCTTTGTCAACTTCCACCGCGCACGGGCCCTTCGGTGCTTCCTATCGCCGCGCGCCCATTCCTCCCGCAGCCTCTAGACACCACGCGCGCGCACCCGCGGACTTTGCGGCGCCGTGCCTGCGCGCCCTCCGCCGCCTGTGCCGCTGCCTGGAGCCCGAACGACATACCGTATGGATATTCGCCCCGCCGAGGCCGGCCACGCTGCCTCACCGGCGCTCCGTTGGCGCCGTACTGCACCGACTGCTGCCGCAGCACTCCCGCCCAGACCCAGCGCAGCCTAGAGTCATCATGCACTCTGACACGCCCTCGCAAGGCACACTTGCTCCTGTTGCTGCCGCCGCCGACCAGCGCAGCGCACCGCACACCGTCATCTCCAAACGGCAGCTCGTTTCGCGCCAGCCTGTGACGTCTGCGACCTGCGCCCGCTCTGGTCTGGTCACGTCCAATCGCCGCCGCCAATCCGTGACGCGCATGGTGAAAGCCTAGCTGGCGTGAAACGCCCGGCATCGTGGCCCAATGGGTTTCCCCGCTGCCTACAAATCTTGCCATTCCTTAAGGCTGCGGCTCATATATCCCTTATGCAAAACATCAAATACCGCCCGCTAGAGCAAACGACTCGTAAATCCCGCAAAGCCCAATCTCCTAAAAATCCCTCCTACCCCCCTTTTCTTCATATCCACGAGCCCAAGTTGACGTGTACCGCCTTCTTGTTCGTGTATGCTTCCAACCCGGCCTCGCCCAGCTCGCGCCCAATACCGCTCTGCTTCACACCGCCGAACGGAATTGCGTAGTGGCTGTCGTTGCTGCTGTTTATCCAGACCATGCCGGCTTCAATCTTCCGCGCCACTCTATGCGCTTTAACGATGTCCGTAGTGAAGACAGCACTGCCCAAACCATAGGTGGTGTCGTTGGCACGCTCGATGGCCTCTTCCTCCGTCTTGAAAGAGGTAATGACGACGAAGGGCCCGAAAACCTCCTCGCGGAAAATCTTCATGTCCGGCTTGACGTCTGAGAAGACCGTGGGGGCGATGAAGAAGCCCTTGCCGTTGACATCCTTGTAAGGTTCGCCGCCGGTGACGAGAGTTGCTCCCTCCGACTTTCCGTGCTCGATGTACGACAGAACCCGCTCGTACTGCGCCTTGGTGACCTGCGGGCCCTGGAACGTGGAGTCCTTGAAGGGATCGCCGACCGTGCTCGTCGTCTTGACGTGCTCCTTGAAAGCGGCAATGAACTCATCGTAAATTCCGTCCTGGACAAGGATTCGAGAGGTCGCCGTACAGATCTGGCCCTGGTTGGACATGATGCCGATATGTGCCCACTTGACGGCCTGGTCCAGGTCGGCATCATTGAAGACGAGAAGCGGAGACTTGCCGCCCGTCTCGAGAGTGATGTTCTTCATGTTGGTGGCAGCCATCTTCATGATCTCACGGCCAGTTGCGGTGCTTCCGGTAAAGGCGATTTTGTCAACATCTGGGTGCGAAGCCAGGGCCGCGCCAGCCTTACGACCGTAACCGTTGATGATATTGACGACACCTAGGACGTGTCAGCAGTTGTAAAAGAAAAGAAATAAAAAATGGGAATTCCGAGCTCACCAGCAGGGAATCCTGCCTCCTTGATGAGATTGGCAAAGTAAAGGATAGAAAGAGGCGTCTGCTCGGCGGCCTTCAAGACAACAGTATTACCACAGGCCAACGCCGGCCCCAGTTTCCACGCAGCCATTGCCAAGGGGTAGTTCCAGCTGGGTTGGATTAGTGATTGGTTTCCAAGAAGAGTATCCTGAGACTTACGGGATAATTTGACCGCAGACACCAATAGGCTCACGAATGGTGTAAGCAAGCTTATCGGGCGTGGTATCAATAACTTGACCGTGGATCTTATCTGCATAACCAGCGTAGTACTTGAGGGTACCGGCAACTTCGCCGAGATCCTCGTTCAGGGCAACGGAGTAGGGCTTGCCTGGCTCACAATTAGTATGACGCTGCTCATCTCGGTCCCATCAGGGTGAGTGGGGGATGTCAAATCACCATTATCCCAGGTCTCGATGGTGGCCAGGACTTCCTTATTCTTCTCGATTAAAGCAACAAGCTTGAACATAAGCTCAGCACGCTCAACGCTTGGCAGGTCCCGCCATGCAGGGTTTTTGAATGCCTTGCGTGCTGCCTCAACCGCGAGATCGACATCTTCCGGGTCGGCCGCGTACACAGACGCGATCTCACTCTCATCTCTTCACAGTCCGGTTAGAGGCATACAATTGAGCCCAAACACGTCTTTGACTCACGTGGGGTTTATGCTGGTGATCTTCTCGCCGTGAGTAGACTTGACCCATTCATTGTTGATGAACAGGCCGGTCGGCTGTGTGTACTTGACGCCATTGGGGGCGGTCAACTCAACGCTGAGGTCGGACATGGCGGTGCGGAAAGTTCGTCGCGGCCCAAAAAGGAAGGAACGGAGGATGAATTGGCAGCGCAGAGGCCGAGGAGGGTGATGCAGATGACGAGTGGAGAGGCTGAGCATGGGGAAGGGAAAGAAAGCGGACAGCTGCGGAGAACGATGATGATTATGTACTACTTTCCAGGGCAGCTCCCCACTCTGGTGCACCCCGCCGTTGGCGACACTCGAGATGGCTTGGCGGGCGGACAGGCATTCGAGCAGAAGTCTGTTTTTCGCGATGCGGGGCCCAGCGATTGGTATCCGGAGCGATGACTAATAGCCCAAGCGGATGCTTTGTCTGCATCCAGCGCAGGCTTGTCCAGTCCAGGCCGTCGGCGGCGGTAATGACGAGAATGCCTATCTAATAACCTAATCCGGGAACCATCTTACCCCCCGATGCCGTCACGAGCCCACCGGCGATAAGGCGCAGCATCGACACGTGCACGCGTATACCTTCCCTTCCGGGTAAGGCGGCAGTGCCCCGCCGCCCAAGCTCTTTGAGCTCGCGTCAAAATCAACCCTCACACACGTCTGTCTTGCAAATTACAAATTCAAGCCATCCTCCCCACCACTGTCCACGCGCTCCGTTCCTCGCCCGAGAGGTGGCAGATCAGCCATGTCCGAGGCTTCTGCCAGCGCGCCCGATGCCTCCATCAACCACGCTGCATCAATCGATTACTGGAACTCGGTTGAGTCAACTGTCAATGGCATGCTCGGCGGCTTTCCTCAGGTCTCGCGCATAGACCTCCAAGGCTCCTCTAACTTCTATAACAAGCTCCGCCGCATCTCCGGCAGAAGGGCTGGCGAGCTGATCCCGCACGCGGTGGACTGTGGCGCGGGCATTGGACGCATCACTCTCGGCTTCCTGCTGAACATTGCCGAGACTGTTGACGTCGTCGAACCCGTGCAGAAATTCACGGAGCAGCTTAAGCAGACAGAAGGCTGCCAGGAGCTCATTGACGCCGGCCGCATCGGCAAAATCACCAATGTTGGCCTGGAGAACTGGACTCTGGAAGTTCCCTACAAATACGACCTCATCTGGAATCAGTGGTGCGTGGGCCACCTCACCGACGCCCAGCTGGTGGAATATTTCAAGCGTTGCCAAGATCACCTGGCCGAAGGAGGCTTTATCGTTGTCAAGGAGAATATGAGCACCGACCTCAACGGGGAAGACGTCTATGATGAAGAGGACAGCAGTGTCACTAGGACGGATGAGAAATTCCGGCAGCTTTTCGAATTGGCTGGTTTAGGCATCGTGCTTACTGAAATCCAACGCGGCTTTCCAAAGGTCTTGTATCCCGTCAGGATCTATGCTCTTCGTCCTAAGAAACAAAACACGGCGTCTCAGGGCTGATTCCTTGGACTTTACAACATTGGACAATATCTTCTAAGGCCAGCGCTCCATTGGACTCCGCTATTACGACTCCTTAAGAAAGCATATTCCAACAGTTTGGATCATTATGACGTATGATCTAGCGCCAGGCGCATGCACAAAAATTTTCGAACTCTTTCGAGCAGAAGTAGCTATTTCCGCTCTCCAATACCCACCGCCAGCGAGAAAATCTGCCTTCTGCCATGCGTTTGTCATCAGTCCTAGAAGGAAGGATACCCGTCCACATGCTTTGCAAGCAGCTCATTGTCGGTTCCGATCCGCTCTTCGCCCAAATGATGCGTTCTTTTGAGGAAAATACATATT
The DNA here is from genome assembly GCA_037367355.1 of Neoscytalidium dimidiatum. Taxonomy (NCBI): domain Eukaryota; kingdom Fungi; phylum Ascomycota; class Dothideomycetes; order Botryosphaeriales; family Botryosphaeriaceae; genus Neoscytalidium; species Neoscytalidium dimidiatum. The sequence goes on along the minus strand of CM074705.1, from coordinate 419,409 downwards.
CAAAGTTTGTCTAAACAAAACTATGCTTGAGAGATCTGGTTCTGACACGAAAATTCTTTGTGCAATTGCACAGCGAAACCAAGTCTCATTTGATCATGGGATTCGCTAATGACATATTGCTCCCACGTAGGAATATAAAGGCTGTAATCGCAACGATGAAGTTCCCGCTCAGAGACTACGCTTTCAGCAAATATACAAGATCCTCGTTACAGAGCTCGCTTGATACGCGAATAGGACGAAATTCGGCTTATGGTAGCTGTGGTATATCGTTACCCGCGCCTGACACTCCCGAGACATCTCCTATATTCGAGATCGAATCATGGCTATGGCCTTACGCAGTTGACTTACCTGAAATTTGCTACTAAGGCTTTGTGTGTACGACTCTACTAATCCAGCATACGTTGCATTCTCAACACGGCATTTTTATCAGACGACTCGGCGGACGAAATACGCCAGGATGACAAGTCTTATGTCAATGCAGGAGTCCGTGCTTGTGAAAAAATCGAAATAGGCACCTTGTTGCACTTTATCAACAAGATAGATGTTTTTCTCATTGATCACCAATAGATTTTTGCCTTGTTCAAGGGTGGACTCGGGGATTGCGGCACCCTTCAAGACTGTTAATCCATACAGTAACTCCGCGACCGTGGAATAACAAGCTTGCAATTGGCGGGCGCGGTTGATAAGAATAGAATGACCCCGAATGAAAGGAAAAAGCCGTGAATGCATGAAGCAGTCTTTCAAAAACGAATCATTGCATGGCCACATTGTTGAAATCCCATCTGCATCGCGAATACAAAGGCTCATCCCAGCGAAAGACCAATTCAGCGCTTCCAGAAAGTCATCTTAGACTATGATATTCAGGGCCTCGAATACCTTGGAGGGTCATGCTTCAAGTCATCCTTTGTGTGATGGCTCAGTGTTAGTGGACTTCTGAGCATATGCCATTCGCTCCGCAGAGAACGTCGGCCGGATGGTGACCTTATTGACTACGTGTGGAACCGATTGATACACCATTCGGTGAGCACATGCCATGTTCAACAGCAGACGCAATAGCGCATGTCATGGTATATTCAATAGACCCTGAAATTAGTGTACCAATCATTCCTTAGCGTGTATTTCATACGTGTAATTGAGGGTTTATGGTGGCCTTCATCATCATGCTAAATCACTCCCTTTACTTCTCATCAATACTCAATTCAGTTCAACACCATAACTGTCCAATACTATGTGAATGCGGGATATTCAGAAGAACGCCATCTGCCACCCGATCTGATAGTTTTTCTAAGAATATCTTGCAAATTGCGTAACAAGAACAATCTGAATCTACAATATGCGAGTTCAGGGGGCGTGTGTGTGGTTCATGGATTGCTGATCGGTGAAGAATGCTTAGGACAAGCAAGCTGTACTGCCGCTACGCGTGTAGACAAAGTGTGATTATGGTGATGGGCCGTATGGCCTCGCCTTTTCTCGCTGTGGTGCCATCGTTTCTCGTTGCGTACGTATTGTTCAACTTAATCTTGGAAGACATAGGTTTTACATTCATATATCACGTACGGGTATGAGTGAGCTCACGATATGGATACATATATTCGAGCGAGAAGCGTGGAAAGGCGCGGGGTGTGGTCTGCAGGGCGGCGGCGTTGGGTCTAGTGGCTGATACGAGGACTGTATATCTGGTGATGGCGGTCTTGCCGTCGGCGAAGTGCGAAGGGTGGCTGTAGTGGCTGTTGGTGTTGGGGTGGGAGAAGAATTAGAAGGTGGTGGTGTAGCGGGGTCAGGGAGGAGAATGCCAGACTCATTGGGGTTTTGCGATGACGTTAGAGTTCCATGAGGACCTTTTAACGTATTTAATTCTTTAATGGTTCTATAAGCGCTATGGAAGCAGTCCGTGGCACTGCTGGATGGTTTGTTCCCACTTCTGTCACGTACTGCCTGGCCTTTCCTCATCTCCATGTATTGTTCTTGAGTGTAGAGGAATGCTCGAGTATCTTAAATCACTTGTTAGTAAAACGATAGGATATCAACTTAGCTCGTCAGAAGACAGATGATATATCAAGGAATGCATTCACGGTTGAAGGAACGTTGTATATCGGTAAATTTTTCAATATTCCAGGAAGTTTTACCTAGGCCATGGTAGATTAAGAAACACAGAGAAACTTATGCAGCATAGGTGTGTGTGAATGCTGGCAATGTAACTTGAATCAGCGGCCATTTCGGCGAGGGAAACCATACTCACTTTGGCGCCGCCCATCAACTTCACGGGAAAAGATTTCTTCTCAACCTGCGCGGAAGCGCAGCTAGTCTTGCTAATGATCACGCAGGGAAGAAGTGACTTCAAGTTCAAGTATTCATGTATATAACATCTATTAATGGAGTATGTTTCTGTCGAGGTTCAGTGACGGTGCAGAAGTAGATTGATATTTTGGACATTCTTGAGTAGGGATACCATAGGTGCCCCTCCTCATACTCCAGTTCGGCTGATACGCAGCTGACACTATACAGCGACTAAATACGCGTGATTCTCTAACAGTCACTCAACGTCAGATTGATTCACTGCGGATGGCGCTGGGTTGAGGCAGCCTCCGTACGAAGTGAATGAAGATCAATCCAAACCATTCTTCATAAATTCACATTGGGATATTATCCTGGTGTCCGACAGTAGGTAATTTATATTGCCATCAGCTTAATAGCTAACTCATTTAAAAGCAGCTAAGCTTACAACTCTCCTATTGATTCAGTTCTTCTTATTCGCCTCTATCTGAAGAAATAAATAATCATTTTACATAAGAGAGCAGATATACTACTGTTTGAAGTCGGTCTACAAAAGCACACTGCAATCAGAAGACACCTTAGTGAATACACTATGCACATGCCTCCCATCACTAAACCAGTCCGTTAAAAATGCAAAGAACATCACTCCAACAATAACATATATCGTCTTGCTCCCACCATAATAATTGTCCAATATGATTAAATAAACCCTACACCTTCGTGCATGACCAAAATGCCAAACCCGTGATCAAGCAATCCTTTCTCTCCAACAACCTTCCTTCAACCCCTACTTCTTTTCACAAAGGTATAGGGCTTTTGCTAGCCGGCGGCACTTCAACAATCACAGGTCTTGTGGTCTAGTGGTATGGTAAGTTGAACTTGAACACATAATAGCATCCTGATGAACAACATCGCTAACAACAGTTTCATAGATTCTCGCTTAGGGCTTACCCTGAGTAGCTTGCGAGAGGCCCCGCGTTCGATCCGCGGCAAGACCCGTTCTTTTTGCTCTTCTGTGGGGGTGTTGGTGTAGAAGTGATGGTGGTGAGGAGGGGGGAAGATTTTTTTTCTCGGTGGGGACGGGAACGCTCGGGCCGGCGCTCGGTCCCGACAGCGCAGGGTGACTGACGACGCGTAATGCTTTTCGATCGCGGGATATTTGCTGCAGCTGTGGATGAGTATTTGCGAGTGATGTGGTGTAGAAGCAGTATGGGGTGATGTAAGGGGGTGAGCCGCGGTTAAAAATATCGAAGAAGGCAGGACGGGGAGAAGCGCGCCGAAACCTCGCTGAGACAGGTATGCATTCGACTCTCGCACCAAAAGTACTTCTGACTTTTGAAGAAACAGTAAGGTGGGCAGTGCCAAAACTCTGCATGAAGTTCCGGATGGAGTTACGGCATGCTAGTGTTTGATAACATGTGTGCAAAGGAGGTGTCGCATGTTGCGCAGATATGTGGTTGGTACTGCACGTTTACCCAGGCAAGTTTTTTTAATAGCACAATAGGTGAAAAAGATCCCTACTTTGGAAAGAAAATCCTTCGATGAGGTCGAAGCACTCACCAGAATCTTTGCTCTGACCTTGGTGTTGTCGTGATCCACTAAAACCAACTATGCCCTCTGACCACCGAAAGCTTTAGTTGTCGAATAGCCAGGTGTCCTTGGAAATTCACAATTTAGAAAAAGATCGGGACCTCTTTCTATTCATTTTGACGTTATTTTGTATTCATCCTGGCCGATACCATAATGGTGGACAGTAACTCGACGCAGGCGACTTCTTGACATTCCCATGAGACTGCTGTTGTCCATTTCAATAACTCATTTCTTTCCTCTGCCATCAATATACTTTAACGGTCTTGTAGATATGGTTCCCAAATGTCCTGCGTAGTACGAGGCGCCGATCTGACGGAAAACGTTGGATCAAAAGCTGCCTCGATGGTAAGCTACTTGTTCACAGAGCTTGTTAAAATCGTTATGATTTAAGGTCACCCACGTAGAACCAAGATCTCCGTCCTGAATTTTGTCCTTAGCGATTTTCTTAGCACCAAGGACATTCTTAATGATTCAGAAGATCCGCACTAGAATACTTGGAGTGGCCATTCGAATGTAACCTGAACGTGTAGAACCTTTCCACATTCTGTTGCGTGGAATGCGTTATACTTATTGTGACGTAGGTAGGTGGTCGATTTAGATAGAACACAGTGGCGCGACCCGTTCTCTTTTAAACAGTCAACGACATTTGAGGGTGAAGTTTAGGCAATAAATCTGGTGTCGTTTTACGGTTTGACCTTTGGCACTCAATGCCGGATGAAAATATTAAGATGGATAGTCATAGCTAATCTTAGTAAGAAGAGAGTAGAGAGTATAGCTTCGTCTTGGCGCAATTCTTGGATAAGGCATAAGTAGTAAAGCATGCACTGTTTGCATTAAGACACGATGAACCCGTAGAGTTAATCAAGGTTACACTGGCCTTCCCAAAAGCAATCGAATTATGATACAAGGTGGAGCTGTACTGAGCAAAATTATAAGACCATTGAACGAGTAGGACTAGTAAGCAGCTTCGGCTCTGTGCAAGCTTCCGTTGAATGGCAACAATCTATTAAAGAGTGAAGTTAGTGGGTGTCCAACTGAATACTAGCTCATCCTGTGAGCGAAACTGGAGAATGTAATTAAGCTGTACATCGTCACGCCAGCTATTATTATTATAGGATTATACCAAGGCCACTAGCTAGCACTATCACAAGTGCGGTGTTGTACTTTTTCAGTTCGACACTTCTCTGCCAGACCCTACCACACTAAGGAACCGTATGATAGTCCAAATCCAGTACCACTTAGACCCTCCTATTCAAATATCGTAGCACGGAACGGACGTTCGTTGGCGTTAGTTCGTGGTTCCGAAGATATTCCCTTACGCGATTTAAGCGCCTGAGATGCCCTTGACCAGATTCGATGTTTAGAGAGAATAATACAGGCCTGAACTGCGCCTATCCTTGTGACTTCAGGGTGGTATCCGTGTATTTCAAAGCAAAGTCCTTCCAGGCAGTGCGGGCAGTAGCCGTTGGGAAGCGGGCCGGAAGATCGGCTCCGAGCTGTCGCAATCCTTGCGATGCCCGAGCCCAGAGACCTGGCGATGAACTAGAACTACGCCCTCTGGCAACACGCTCATCCTTCCCAGTCAGTTCTATTGGTAGCCTAGCGGGTGGACCGTGTACCCGGCTGCCTACGTGGCCGTGCATTCAGCCTCGCCGTCAGCCTGAAGAAAGGAAAAAAAAGGGAGGTCAGCACCAGTGCGCTTCGAGCGAGCAGAGCCACGCAGGCAGTCGAAGACCTGTTCAATCGCAAATGTGATACTGACTGCGGCAAAGAAGCAAACAGGAAGAAAACCACGATTTCCAATTACAATATCACTCCAGGCTTGATATGGCCCTTCCGGGAGTTGCATATCTTGGTTTATTTTATCCAGCCAGACCTATCCCAACCAAGAGAAGCCCAAACTGATCGAGCACACTCTGGAGAAGCATTGGTAGGACGGAGACTTGTTTGGTGCGCCACGACCAACGCATGGAAGCGGCACAGCATCAGCGCAAATACCAAGAGCCATCAAAACGAGGCCTCGATTACCACCCGCACACCAGGTGACCGTGCCTCACGAGGACCACGGGCAGCAAAAAACATGAAAGCGAGCAATCCCACGCTCCTTCCTACAGCCACGCGAAGCCGAACGAGCTACGCGAATCCCCCGCATCAGCGTCGTGTTCCCCGGGAAAAGGATTTTTTCTCCTGCTCACGTCAGACCAACGCACAACACCGCGTGGTGCAGCTGAGTCAGTGGAACACACGGGAAAGGGAAGCGAGAAGAAGTAAAGAACGAATAAAAAAAGAAAATAAAATGCATTGATCTACTGTTTCAGAGGTTCCGAAGGGGTGGGACGAACGTGATGCGCTGCACGTCGGGGAAAACATGAGTTGAGTTATTGAAGGCAGGGGTAGGGGGAAAGCAATGCTGACCCTACAGAGAGAATGATGGAGGGGCGTTGCGGTTGGGAGCAAGGAGGTGGGGGGGACAATGGCTTTGACGATCCCATGCGTGGCACGACAGTGCCGGATACTATTGCTCTGTGGCTGTTGTTGTGGCTACAAAGGCTTTTATGGCGCTGAAGGATGCCGGTGTCCGCTAAAGAGCAATATTCGATCCTGTGGATAATGCGAAGAAGAGCGTGGCTATAGAACACGCCATACATGGCTTTAAAAGGCAAGCTTGGGATGCGTCTGCGTATTCCACTTGGGATCCATTGTTACCAATAAGGAGCTCTCAGTGACCATCAGAGAATGCTTACAGAAATACAGCTTGATACAGTCTAGAAATCTTTGCCTAAGACGTGGGTACATCTCAGGGACTACTCCTTTGACTTGGTATCGAATGTGACCTACTGTGCGATATCGTAGGTTCCAAAAGGCAATGAATCTCATTCGTCGCTTTAGGAAGAGCCCGGACTTTGACCGAAGCACTTCGATCTCTTACGCGTCTGAACAACATACGAAAGTCGTCTCTCCATATCAGTCCCATTGACTGTCAACAAATGTATCAAAGAGTCTACCTACGGCCTAACTCTCAAAGTGTCGCCGACACGCCGATATGGATGATAGTCCGCACGACGCACAGACCACCATATCAAAAAAAAAATCCTCCACTTCAAAAGAAGTGCATTTTGCCTTGATAAGAACAAAACATACACTCCCATAGAGGCGCAAAAGAATGAATTCCGTCGCCGGGAATCGAACCCGGGCCTTGCCGGCACTTGTAGAAGAAGTGGGAAGACTCTCCAAAGCTGAGAGCGGCAAATCCTAGCCCCTAGACCACAACGGATGCTGCTGATCTACCTCAATTCCTCGAGGTGTCTCTCTCAGATAGTTGGAGTTCAGATTGGAGGATTTTGCTTTTGAATAAAAGGAAAGGGGAAAGCTCCTCGGACAGTTGAAAGCCAATGGCCATGGCTAGTGATGGGAATATCGAGAACTACGATGATATAATGACCAAGAGAGTTGTAAAAGAAAAATTTTTTTTTTTCAAGAATATCAACAAGTTACAGGATGAATAATAGATGTAAAAATGATCTGACAAGTATGTTGATCTTGTAGAAATGTGGTAATGACAAGGTGATTCGCAGAGAGAGAGAGAGAGAGAGAGAGAGAGAGAGAGAAAAAGGGCCAAGGCAAAAGAATTGTGATGCATTACACTCACCTATCCAATTTACAGACAGGGCCCCTTGGTCCCTCGAGGTAGCAGAAGGGCGAAAGGGATCACGGAGTTGAGCATGTCTGCCGGATGTAAATGCGATATTTTCTCGCAAGCACCCACGTCCGGACAGGAGGCACAGGTCCCCACCATAGGATGATTATGTTGAGATCCCATATGAACCAAGACGGAAGAACAACCGATCTGATACATAAAGCTTGAAACGCCAAGCTCCTCAACTCAACAGTGGAATGTGACATGTCATAATCAGATGAAAAGATAAGGATCATCGTGCATCGGACCCAGAATCACGGCCAGCAGTCAGATATATGCAGGGTTCTCAGATATTTGCCGTGCCCCTGTGGGTTCGATTATTGTCAGATGTTCTCTGCGCTGGCAGTAAGAGGCGAACATGCAGAGGCCCCGGTATATAGGAGACGTATGAGGCCAAAAGGGGAAGAAGACTACCATTCATGTGAAAATAGAAAAGAAATGAAATTTGCAAGAGACAAATCATACGGATATTGAGGGTTGTGTAACTGAGAAAAAATAGCAGTCAGCGTGACGGTGTGACAGCCGCGCGGCGTGAATTGGGATCAGTGCTTCTGATCTGAGGGGCTGCATCCCCGGCGGGTGGTAAGATGCAGCAATCAAAACCTGTTTGACCACGGCGACGGAACCATTAGCTGATGTCGGGCTGTAAGGCTGGCAACGGGCAAAGGGCTGTGCCAAATTAGCAGGCGGATGATTGGTCCTGAAGGGAAACCGGCGGATACGGGATGCAATGTGACGGGGCGTGACTGCGGCAGCGGCCGGTGAATCACAACGGATATGCACGACTTGGAGCGGAGGTGAGTGGCGTGTCCGAGACGGGGGGGATCATCAGGCCAGCTGCCGGATGGAAAGGTCGCGGGCGTCGCGGGCGTCGTGGGTGACGTCGTGCTTGTCGGCAAGGCCGTTGGGGATGGACGGGGGCGCAACGAGGCGCAACGAAAACGGGTCGGGAGTTGCTTTTCTCGCGTGGTTTCATGCATCGCACGGCGGGCTGCAGGCGCGGTCCGGGGGGCAAATGGGGTTGAGCAGGACGAAAACGCAGGCTCGAGTTCGCGGACGGGGGGCACTGGGGTTGCAATAAGCTGCGTCCCGAGGGGCCAGTTGGTGAGGCGCAGGCCGGTTACACAGCGTGTCGGCGAAGCGCCCAGCTGCACGGCTGGCAGAAGGAGGCTATGGGCCGCTGCATGTCATGGGCGACCAGCTGCTGGCCACGGGCTGCAAGGTACCCGGCACCGGCACCGGCACCGGCACCGGCACCGTCGGGCGGGCGCTGCTTCAGGTGGGCGGCATGGCATTTGCAGGCTGCATGGCCCAACACCCGCCGAGACGACAGGTCGCACAGATGCCATGTGAAAGCAGCGCCCGAGTGCCCATGCACGCAATCCGCGCCCACGCTGCCCGTCAGAGTGCAGCATGCAGCAGAAGCAATTGCAGGCGCAGCGGATCTCGAGCACCTGACTTGCTTGCTTGTTCGCTTTCATCCCGACGTGGGGGCGCTGGTGCTGCGTCGTCGGCATCGTCGTCGTCGTCGTCGTCGTCCTGATCATCGCCGTCGCTGAGAGCTCACCCTGGTGTCGTCTCGCACGACGTCGCAACACCGGCCAGCCGCAAGCGCAGGATCGCAAGACATGCCCCCACGAGCGCACAATATGGCAGGAATGCGTGACCCTGCGGTTCAGTCATCTCGTTCCCCCGGCCAAGGACACCTTACTGATGTAATCTGTACGTGTATACCTCCCAGGACAGCCCTACGGCTGCGGCGGTACTGTTCCATCGACGTGTCGCCTGGTCGCTTGGCCCGCGGACCGCGATGCCGGGAGGGCCAAATTATCCGGCGGAAAAGTGCGATGTGAGATAGATGCGAGCCGGGGGGGCGCAGTGGTTCCGCAATTGATGGCAGGCGATGGTTGTTCGGTGGGCGGCGCAGGCCCCGGGAGAATGCAGCAGGAGCGTCTGGCCTCAGAATGATATCACCGCTTCCCGCCGCGCGAGTCAGCCAGCTCCCCATCCCACCTTGAGCCGCAGCCCCTCATTCATATCCGCCAGCCCTTGTCCAATTGTCCTGTCAATTGCCCTCCACCTCCTCCAAGATGAGCGACATCAAGATCTACACAATTGACAAGGTGCGCCCCGTCCCCTGGCCCCCAAGACCTACCCGGAGAAAGACTCCGCGGCTGACCAACATGCCCCCCCTCCCCGCAGCCCTATCTCAAGATCGACTGCGGTCTTGGTGAAGGCCCCTTCTGGGAAGAAGCCACCAATACCCTGCGCTTCGTCGACATCATCAAGCAAAAAGTCCACGCCATCGACCTGAGCAAGGGCCCCGCGTCGCACAAGGTCCTCTTCGACCTCGACATCTCCATCGGGTAACCGCGCCCACACACGACGCCTGCTGCGCGGGGCTGATACTGGAGGCAGTGTGACCGCCGACATCGAGGGCGATAACGAGCATATCTTCTTCGGCGGCAAGCATGGCTACGGCATTATCAATCGCAACACCGGCAAGTACAAGTACATCAAGAAGTACTGGTCCGATAAGGAAATCGCCGACGGCAAGGAGAAGTTGTGGGTGGCCAAGAAGCGTTAGAGAGCTGGGATGCAGCTGACCAGCTCCGACCAGCTTCCGCGGCAACGATGGCGCAGTCGATAGCAAGGGCAGGTTTTTCGTGGGCGTCATGAACGATCCGCTGGTGAAGTCGCCAGGTCCCGAAGGTCAGTTAGCGCCAGTCAGGACCCTGAGCCCAGGGCGGGAGGGCTAGTAGGGGACAAGGAGCCGCTCACACGACTGCCAGGCACGCTCTTCCGGCTGGACCCTGACCTGAAGCTGCATCGCGTCCTCGAAGGCGTGTCCATCCCGAATGGTATGAGCTGGACTCCTGACGACAAGACCATGTACTACACCGACAGCCCCACCAAGGAAGTCCTCGCCTTCGACTACGACCCCGACACCGGCGCCCTGTCCAATAAGCGCGTCTTCTACCGCGTCGAGGAGGGCGAATACGGCGTGCCCGACGGCCACGCCCTCGATGCCGAGGGACACATGTGGATCGCCATCCACGGCGCTGGCAAAGTGCTGCGCGTGTCGCCCGAGGGCAAAAAGGTCGCCGAGATCCACGTGCCCACCCGCTGCCCGACCTGCCCTGAATTCGCTGGCGAGGACTTGTACATCACGAGCGCTGCCGAGGAGTTGCCCGACAAGTTCCCTGACAGCACCAAGCTCCACGGCAGCCTGTTCAAGGTCCACGTAGGAGTCGGGGGGGCGCCGTCGTACCGGTTTAGGTATGATGGTGAGAAGCCGTGAAGAAACAGCTCGTGGGGCCGAAGTGGGGTGCACTCTGTTACGCTATACGACGGAAAAAGAAACCTCAAAAAGTGAGGCGACACGCTGCAGAGTGAACCGGGTCAAACAGCTCTAGCTAGTGGCTAAGCAGAAAGAAGCGTCCGGTAGGCAGACACACTATGTGGATCAGCACAGCAGGAGGGAAAAAAAAATAAAAAGAACACTATTGCACGGCCATCACACTACTTCCCGGTTTCTGTCGGCTTTTCCTGTTGGCCTTGCAGAAGAAGCAGCAGCTAGACCGTCGCGCAAAAGTTCGCTAGACGGAAAGGGGGGGCATATGCATGTTCTTTCTTTGCTGCTGCGCGGTCCGAAGAGGTCACATTCGCCGCACGAACGCGTTACCGGCCTTACGGGCTAGAAGGATTGCATGTATAGTCTGCCATGCATGCATGACGACTCAACCTGCATATTTGCCCCCCCGCCCCCCCCTACCCCTCCCTCCACCACCCTTCTCCAAATAGGCATGAAGACCAGTTTCGATTATTTTTGCGTCCATGCTTGTCGCGCGGCTGCCGCCGCAAAAAGCAAATCTTACCCACACTCTCACTTTCCCTCCACCAAGCATGAATAAGATGCATGTCGTGCTTGCAGCAAGACTGCCTTTTCTGATGTTTCATTGACCCTGCAGGGATTGCCAGGCAGAAAGGACATAGTTTTGCTGACACCGTCTTTGGTGCGTGCACTGCCTCCACCACCCACCTTTCTGCCTGTCCTCGGTCCGGCATGCCTGCCTGCCTGCCTTCCTGCCTGCCATGCAGCTCATCGAACCAGTCGTGTCTGCCTTCCTGCCGCCCAGGGGCCGCTGCAAGGGAAACAAAAACCCCGGTAATGAAAAAAAAAAAAACCGCAACCCCCCCCCCTCTCTGCGGGGGCTACACACGTTTGAACGCCAGTAAGCAGAGCAAATTGGGCAGAACCAATAAACCACCCACTTCTTCAATCCCCTCCCACCACTCGCCGTATTTTCCTTTCGCCCTGCAACCTTCCAATAGTAGTGCTCACTAAAGAAAAAAAAAACAACGTGTCATCCACGTATCAAAGCATAGGGACAAAAATGGCCGAAATGAACAGCAGTCAGGCTGTGTTTTTATTTTTTTTTTGTTTACCCTCTTGGCTGCGAAAGCAGACCCGGATTTAAGAGTGCGCGCGCGCGCCGTCGCCGTCCCAAGGTCGCTCCGTCGCCGGCGCTAATCGGCACTATAGGTGTCTATCACGCACGGGTATCACGCACTCTGAGACATTCAGATCCTTCCCCCGCTATAAGTCCCTTTCCACTGCAGCTTGGCTTAAAGGGGCGATATGTGTGTGTGTGCGAACGTGCGCGTGCATTTCGGAGTTATTTCGTTGGCGCGGAGGTGGCCGTTGTTGCGTATTGGCAATGGCCCCTCTCCTCCCCTTCCTATGGATAGCAGCAAAAGAAGAAAAGGAAAAAAGAAAAAGAAAAACCCACACCACCCCCGCATTATCGCTGTTTTATGCATTGACGTGGATAATCTGCAGGGGTGGGGGGTTTGTCCTCTGCATGGTCGACGACTCCTTTGCTGCGTTGTTATGTGTGGACCTGCTTTCTCACCACCTAGAAAGCCGCCGATAATGCTACATACACATCCCACTTACCTTCTTTCCTTCCCCCCACCCCACCCCCTTGCTCTGTTGGCAGGGCAAGGCGTGTGTTTGTTTATGTGTGTATGTGGAGGCTGCAGCGGACTTAGCGCGCAGGGCGCGCGACAACAAGCATTTGCGTGGCGGATCTTACCTGCCCATCAGTCAGCCTCCCGGAAAGCATGAATGAGGGCGAGCAGGGAGTGCAGTCGCCTGGGGCGAGATCATGCAGAGCCGCGACGGATAGACCAGCGGCGAGAGGATTGCGTCGTCTGCGCGCGCGCGCGCGTGTGTGTACGTGTGTCTGCTGCGAGACAGGCAGTAGCACGGAAAGCCACTCAAGCCCACAAACCCGAATCGGGCCTCACTTCTTCTTTCTCAGCGCCCCCGCCCCCTCCTCCTCTCACCCCACGGCAGGGAAACCAATGCTAGAGAGCGCATCTTCCAGATGCCCGACCAAACGGGTACCGAAAGAAAGGAAAAATAAAATAAAACAAAAGCAATCACACTCTGCTTTATCTCTCGAAGCAAGAACGAACGAAAGGAAAGAAGGGGGAGGGGAAAAAAAAAAAATTCTCCGAGCCTCTCGGCTGCCTGTCCGAGAAGCCAGAAACGATCTACCAATCCGAGACAAGAGCAAGTGCGGGTCGGTGTGCTGGACGTCATGTAGGTATGTGCTGTACGTACATACAAGACCCTCCCATCCCCATTCCGTCCCCGTTCCCTCAGCGTTCTGGAACGAAAGACGAGGTCCACATACGAAGGACTAGAACGAGCGAGAGAGAGAGCTTGCGCGCGCCGCGCGCGGCTGGGCGTAAAATGGGCTGCAGCGGGTTCATCGGCCCACTCGAGGGGGGGTGGAAAAAAAAAAGGACGGGCGTGCGGCGTGCAATTGGCTACGCCACCTACATTGTTTTGATGCGGTGAAGGGAGCGAGGGGATGGAGACGGTGCAGCGACTGGTGGCGGGGCGGGTCGGCGGATTAGGTACCTAGGGTACCGAGCTTGCCGGCGTCTAAAATACGTTTCCCTTCCTTCTCCCACGCGGCAAAGACGACTGACTGGCTGGGTGTGTGATGGAACTAGGCAGGTACATGGCACCGTCAGTGGCCAGGAAAGAAGAAAAGAGGTGTGCGGGAGAAAAAAAAAAGACGCAACCAGCGGCGTCGTAGCGTGGGTACCGTGCGTTGGCGTCTTTCCTCTTTCCTACAACCGGTGAGTGCTGTGCATGCAAGGTGGAAGCTGAAGAGTGAAGAACGGAAAAAAGAGTTTGCGATGATGACGATGGATCGCAGGTCCCGCGCGCCAGTGGCGGTGTACTCTATTCCTGAGGCAGCCTGGTGCGGCCGGGGGAGCGGGTATTGCGTGCGAAGTCACGCATGAGCCCTTGGCGTCATGTTTTTTTTTTTTTCTTAAAATTTTCCTATTCCGTGGCCTCTGCTTTCGAACTACAACCTCCTCGGGCACTCAAAACCATAACGACAATCAACCTTACCTCGGTACGAATGCGATGCAAGAAGAGCGATCTGGGCCCTGAGGAGGTTTGTGCGCTTCTTTTCCCTTTTGCCATTGTGGATGCGCATTTCACTTTCAACACCAGCCCATCCCGCCGGGACCATCACAGTAGAGATGTGGTCCACCAAGGGACCGGTCTGCGATGGGCGCTGGCCGTGTGACTATTAGATGATACGATGCCAGCTGCACGCCGACTCGTGGCCCCCTTAGTAAGATGCCCCGCGGCTCCAACTGAATCGCGAGCCGAGGCGGCCGGATCTGCAGGTGTTGCTTCCGCGAGACAAAGAAGATTTTTTGACTTTCTCGCTCCCGTCCGTGGAAAAAAAAAAATAAACAAAAATTGCGGGAGGGCCTCCCGCGAAGAAAGCAGCAAACGGCCGGTGTTTTGGTTGACGACGATGACGAGGGTGGGCGGAAGCGCGCCAGCCCCCCTCCCCCCCAAGGAGTCAAGGAAACACTAAACAACAACGGTCGCGCCAGAGTCAGTTTGCTTCTGGACCAGGCTTGCCACGACGCGCTTGCCGTGCGTTCCCCTCCTCGTTCCTCCTCGCTTTTTTCCCCCTTTGGGTGCGGCGCAAGAGATGGATGCAACGGCGGTTTCCCGTTCGCATCTCGTTTACGCTTTTACCGGTCAGCCGTCTCCAGCGCCACGACTCGCCCCCCGAATCCCCTCGGTTTCGAGTCACGACGATGATGTGTAATGATGGCATCGCAACACAGGGCGTCGGAGCGGCTGCAGCCGCCTCACCAGCGACGATAGCGGCCGTGTGCTACGCGCACGCGCACGACACGGGGAAGGGCCATCGAGCCGATCTCTCTGCTCTGCGATTCAGTTTCAGCTGCGGCCTTGCGCGACCCGGACGCGAGCCGCGCACCCGCGTGCGACTCGTTGCGAAACGAGCGAGGCCTAGGATGCGCCCTCCGTCAATGATTCAGCGCTCGCAATTGTGTGATGGCGAGGAGGGTTGTGCGCGCCAGTGGCAGAAAAACCATAGGCGGTGATGAGCCGAAAGGGGGCAAGAGGCAACTAATAAGTGGGAACACAGCTTGCTGCAGGGCGCATGCAGGACAGAGAGGGGAGTGAGAGAGGGAGAGAGGGAAAAAAGAAAGAAAGAAAATATGCCGGAAGCGAATTGCTCAGCTCAGCAAGAAATCGGCAGGGATGCGCGGCAGGGATGATAGTGTTGCGATCAAGGTGTCGTCATTCTGTGGGCGATTGCTTTCTGGTGATGAGACTTCCACAACGTGGTGATGGGCGCTCCTTATTTCGCTTGCGGCCGGCCGGCCGGGGATGCAGGGCGGCAGCGCGGCGGGTGCGTCTGTGAGCTTAAGCAGGGGCGCGAGAATCGTTCGCGAAGTCTTCGCGAAGGCGGCAGGAACGAGGCCAATGGAAGGGGGTCGTGTGGGAAAAAAAGGGTCGTCGTCCCGCCCACGGACGCCGTGTCTCACCGCAATGGCCAGCTGCCCCAGGCGCAGCGCGACGGGGATGACGGGGACGGGGCATGAGACCGTTGCGGAAAGTTGGAAGCCAGGACTTGTTTGAGCGAAGACGTGCACGCACAACTCAATAATATTGGACGATGGAACGATGGGACCATGGGGACAGGGGAGCTGTGTCGCTGCTGCTCCGCCGTAAGGTTTGGGCGGGCGGGCGACATGGGCCTGCGAGCCGTCGCGTCTGTGCAGGGCATGAAGGGATTGCTGCAGATCGGGATGACTTGCACGAGGCTGGCAGACGTGTCGGCGGCTGCGTGCAACCCACGATGGGGCCGGGCGAAGCCAACAAGGCACGGGACCATGTCGGGCACGTTTTTGACAAGATGGGGAATGCTGGCGCAAATGAGTCGTCGCGGAGGGTTCGCGAAGGGTCAAGCACCATTGCCAGTCAATAGTGCGAACACGACGGCGGCCGTTGGCGTCGAGCTAGCCGGTTCGCGCGCGCAGTATTGGCCACTGGGCCACTGGTTCCTGCCTAAAAACAGTGTACCACGAGGCGCAAGCTCCCGCAGAAGCAAAAGTTGGATGTAACAGGGCTGCCATGTGGGCTCCGAGGGCGTGTGGCACCAGAAGAGCAGTCCGACCGTTTCTCTAGCCCACTTTCTGGTAGGGCTGCCGGCGCCGACCTGACGCAAGCCCGCCAGCACAATCAAAACGGCAGCGCAGTGCGTGGTGATGCGCGTCAATTTCGGAACTTACCTCGCCGCGTCTGATCGGCAAATGTCCAGCTCAGCCGTCCGCGGGGACGAGCGGTGGTCAGGCGGAGCGGCTGCGGTGGTAGCGGTGTTCTCGAACGCGGTTCCTGAGACGATCTGGCGCTGGACGAGGCGGCGGTGGGCGCCGTGGAGCGGGAGGTACAGCATGTGGTCCACCCCGGCTTCTTCGCATGGCAGCTCGTGGGCCCCTCGCGCCAATAATGGGGTAATCAAAGGGCTCCAGGCATGCTCCAGGCATGTTCCTTGGGATGTGGCGTTGGTTGCACGTTAGTCCGTCATCCTGCCGCCGGCCCGCGGTCACGGCGCTGGTGTTTGATCAGCCCACGGGCGGTGCCAGGCGAGGAGGCGAGGTGCGTGTGCGCGGAGCGAGGTGTGCCAGCGCGGGCATGCTTCGGAGGTTTCATCGCTCGGGGAGTGGGACGCGGAGAGACGATGACGAAAAGGAAAACGACCGGGGGACGAAGATGACGGGCAGACGGCAGACGGGCGGGCAGAGTTGTGGCACTGGCAGCAGAAGGCCTGGAGAGCAACGGGCGGAGAGCGGAGTGTTCAGTGTTGCCCTGCTCCCTGGGTGCCAGGATCCCAGCGGAAAGGTCGCTAGCTGCTAGCTCGCAAGTGGCCCATGGCTCCGGGCGCAACGCCCCATTCCGACGCCGCCTCGCGTGCCCTTCCGCAGGGCAACCACCACCACCACTATTATTATTATTACCACCCCGTCGAGGTCGCTTCCCGAAAGCGTGTGCAGCATCGCAGTAGGAAGCGCAGATGCGTATTTAGAGTTGAATCAGCTTTGCGGACGTAAATCTTGTACTCCACTTCTCAGCGCTCCCATGAACCTCGATTCACAGCTGTGGCAGGCTGCCTTGCCTCGCTGCTGCCGTGCTTCTAGGCTTCTAGAGAGAAGCAGCGACGCTCGACGTCGACGTTCGCACGTCGCGTCCTGGTAGCGGTGGGCGCAGCGTGCATCAGCGCCGTGACAGCGCCGGTGCGGGCTCCCAAAGCGGCGCGATGCAGCAGGTCTCAGCAGGCGCAGTGACTCGCAGCGCTCTCTTTGGAGAAACGGTGTGCGGTGCTGTGGTGCGCGCATCAGCCACAAGCACACCGAATAAAAAAAAACATCGTGGGCGTCGTCGGCATATAGGGTATCAAATTGGCCAGGGGCTTGAGCGCGGGTGCTGGCAGGGAGCGCCCTGTTGGCTGGTGACCAACAGGACGCGGCGGACACGACTGTGCGGTGGCTTGCAGTCTTCGCTGCAGCTGCAGCAGTGCAGAGATCAGAGCCGTCGGGGCCCGTGGCCAGGCCCAATCAGAAAAAAAAGCGCGCTCAACTGGAGGCGGGTTTCGTAGGAGACGGTTAGCGCCGACAACCATCGTAGTACTGCAATTGCGCGAGACGCTGGAGAGCACCAGTCCAAGGTGTTGATAAATTTCGATTGTCCGGATCCGCGACAGAGGCAGCCAGACAGCCAGACGAATCTTCCGACTCCCAAACACCATGGCGCCGTCCATCCTGGCCGTGGAGCCGGCGTCGTTGGCGCTAGCAGCCGGCTGCATGTCGACCTGTACTCGCACGCTGCGCACGCTGCACGCACCGCTGGGCTGGGAAAGCAGGTGCAGAGAGCGAACGGCACATGACCGGCGACGCAATGCGGCCGGGATTACGGGGAAGAGGACGGGGTCGCCCAATGACCCATGGCGATGCGTGGCGATGCTAAATGTAACGACTCTTCGACCAACACGTCGCGGGTCCGCTGCACACGCGCAGCCCGCGGGCCAAGTCCGCCAGTCGCATGCGCATCATTCGCAGCGATCAGCACGCACGTCCGCCCCCACGGGACCGCTGGGCGACGCGCTGCTGAGCTGGCTCGTCCGATCAGACTCCTCGACTCCTCCGTAATAATGTCCGTCGGCCCGGCTAATTGCACACGATCGCCTTTGCGCCATCGAGGAAATATTGCCAGCCCTTTTGATATAAAAAAAAGGGCACCTGCCCTTCACCGCTCGCTCGGCGATCCGAGAGCAGGCGAGTAATGGTCCCCTGCCGGATCCTGGCCGCCGTCCTTTGGGCTGGCTCAGTTGGCGGATAGTGCAACGGCTGCGACCGCGAGCTCCTGATGCCCGACCTGCCATGCCGTCATTCGCGAATCGCGCCATTTTATAGATCTGACAACTACTCTGACACGCTGCCAGCTGCACGCGATGCGCCCCGGGCCTCGGCGGCGGCGGCGGAGGCGGCGGCGGCGGCGTCGTGCCTGGGTGCGCGCGGTGGTAGATGCGGACGGCGGGCTGGGCTGCGGGCTGGCGGTGCTAGAGGGCGCGGCGGCAGGGAGGCTCTCGGCGGCGAAGGAGGAGGAGGAGGAGGAGGAGCGGTGCTGTGCGCTGGCGGAGTCGGAGTGCTGGGCGCGCTCACGGCGGCTGCAAAAGGGCTGCGAGATTCTGGATTCTGGCCGTGTTATCGCAGCGCGGGAGGGCGGCTAGCGCAGGTGATGAGAGATTAGGGACGGCACGACGTTGGAGGAGGAGCGGTGGCAGCGAAACACGCGGTAGGCGGGAGGGGCAGCGCGGGCAGCGAGGGCGCGGCGGGCATCGAGGGCAGGCGGTGGGCATAAGGCTCAGGATCCCGAGCCAAAGGTAGCTTTTGGCGCACGCACGCTGGTAGCAGGGGGAGCCCGGGCGGCGGATGGGCGCTGATCGATGCCGTCTGGGAGCAGCGCAGATTTGCATCGGTGCTGCTGAGAACTGAGTCGAGGCGGCAGTTATTGCTTGACAGCCGGGGCGGCCACGACAGCTGCAAGAGTCGCACCATGCAGCCTATGGCCATGCCGCTGCCAGGGAACGGCTCCCGCTCTCCGCGCACGCCCGCCAATCCTCCATTATCGACAAGGTCAGCCATCGTGTACCTTGAGGCCTTTCCCGACCCGGCGTAGCCAGCCCGCAGGGATGAGCTTGAGCTTCGCCCACTGGTTGGTGTGATTCAATTTCAGCACAACTCACCGCAACTCGTTATATCTCTGAACCATCGCCCAGTCACGAGCGGCCGAAGCCCCTCTGCCCTCCGCTCCCGTTCTGCCTCCACCCTGCCGAAAACTGCCTTCTGCCTGCCCTGCCCTGCCATGCCCACGCCCTGACCTCGACCGCCACCACTACCACCACCACAACCACAATCACAACCACCTCTGCCACCACCCGCCCTCCCGTTTTTGGTCACTGCTCCCACCGCGAGGCCCGATCCTCGCCGCGCCGTCATCCTGGCTGCCCCAGATCTCGCTGTTCACTACGCCCACCACACTCCTTACCAGCGCCCGTTCGCCCAAAGTCCGCCCGTCTCGCAGCTGGACCTTAGGTTGCGCCTCCAGGACCCCGTCGACCTCCGCCAGCTGGAAGACCGGGGAAGGGACGCCTCATGGGCGGGATATCGAGGCGTAAAGCATCCCGAGGACAAGGACCTGATGTCACAGCAGCATGGCAGCGGGTCAGGTCCTTCGTCCACCTTCCTCCACGATGTCTCCAGCCGTCCCACCACCGCGCGATCCCACACCAGCCCGGCCGGTCCGCCCTCCGCAATGCAGAGCTTGTCTGGTGGCGTCAGGTATGAGCCGTCGCAGAGCCGCGGCCCTGCCCTGCCACCCATCCATCCACCAACCTCGGAGCCCACGCCCCCGCGTTCTGAGGGCCGCACGCCGCGAACCCTCGGCGTGCACTCGATTTTGAACCCACCAGGCGAGGGCGGCGGCTCTGCTGAGGCCAAGGGCCAGCGTCGCACTGCCTCGCAGATGGAGTCTCCTTCCCCAATCGACCGCCTTTCGGGCCCCTCTCCTCACTTTGGCCAGCCCGCCCACGAGGAGGCCAGGCGCCAGCAGGCTCTAGCCTCTGGCGGTGGCAGCCAGCGACGCATCTTGAGCCCTCGGTCGCCCATTTACCGATCCCAGAGCATGGGCATAATCAGACCTCCCACGGGCACCATAAATGCCCAGGAGACCCCCTTCCTCTCCCCCAGCTCCCAAGATTACAGACACGAGCCAGGATCTGCTCCCAATCCTCCGCTGCCTACTCCCCCGGCAGTCCAGCGATCGAGTTACAACTTTCCTCCGCCTCCTCCGTCAATCCCAACGCCTCCAATCCAGCAGAGCCATTCCCGACGCACTAGTGCCGGCGTGTCTCAGCCCCCTCAGCCGCAGTCTGCGAGTGCAAGCCCGCGAGGCATGTATTCGTACGGTCCGGCTGGACAGCACTCACCAGCTGGGTCTTTAGGAGAAATTGGCCGTCCGTCGCCTGTTCCCTTTCAACCTACTCCCTCCAGCGCGCCCGCCCCTCCGCAGTTTTCGTCGCAAGAGCCCGACCGCTCCTATGGAATTCCTGTCGCCTCGACTGGGCAGAGCAATTATCAGCTTCTCACTCTCGAGACGAACCAAGGTCATGTACAGATTCCAGTGGACGTGCAGGCTGCGTCAAAAATGGCTGATGAGAAGCGAAAGCGCAACGCCGGAGCCTCGGCTCGATTCCGGGCACGGAGGAAAGAGAAGGAGAGAGAAGCATCTTCGACAATTGCCCGCCTCGAACAACAAGTCCGAGAAGCCAACGAGGACATTGAGTACTACAAGCGAGAGCGCGATTATTTCGCTCAGCTCGTCTACCAGTCTCCTGGAGGCGACCGACACTTTCCCCGCCAACCCTCGCCGCGATCGCGCCGATTGTCGATGCAAGCCCAGGGCAGTACAGGAGCTTCGTCTGGACAAGGGAGCGCATCTGCCAGCAGCACCCCTGGCGCTGGGTTTGCGAGCTATCCTCCCGAGCAGCGAAGTGACCAAAGACCGCCAGAATCGGATCGCAACGTCCGTAGACGCACGAGTTCATACCTCCCTCCCCCAGGCGCAGCGCCGGGACAACAAGCCCAGCCACAGGTAGGATATCCTCCTACTTCGTATCCGCCACTTGCTGCTGCTGCGTCGCCTGCGCCAGGATCTCGCACGCCATCGGGCTCAATGCAGCATATTCCGCCTCAACAGCAACAGCAACAGCCGCCGCCACAGCCGGGTTATCCTACTCCGTATGCGCCTGAACGGACCGACAGGAGCTGGCCTCCTCAGCCGCCCGCTGGGCGCGGTCCTCCACTGCCGCCTCCCGGGCAGCATTAACTCATTTAATCATGGATTCTGAATTGTACATACGGTACATAATCCTCGACATACATACGAAATCATTCAAACACGAAGCGTGTAGGCGACGACGATCGACGGCCTTGGCATGGATGGGGTATTGGCAAGGAAATACGGGCAAGTCTGGCTGTTTTCAACATCAAATCCGCGGTCTCTGTGAACGCGGCGGGATGATTGGGCAAAACAACCGGAAGCTGGACGCTGAGCAGGTGTTCTGCGACTATTCGTCACAGGGAAGGCCATTTTCTGCTTGGAGTTCTCGTTCTGCTTCTGCTGTTCCCGAACTTTGCCACGCATCGGTATATACGGTTTACGTCCATGCTTGAAGCTGGCAGCGGTTCGAAGAAGCGGCTCTTGAAAAGATTGGTCTCTCACGATTTCCTTGGCAAATTTTTTTCTGCTTTCGCATCGCCTATTCTAGTTCGTTTCTTTTGATACCCTACTTCTACTGCCCTTGGGTTCTCGGGTGGTCATCTGAGATTCACTATTTATGCCAACCATCTTCATCTTGTGCAAATGCATGCAGCCAAGATAGAAGCTTGGCACCTTCGTTTCGTCGCGTTCATTTTGTTGCACTATACCCAAAGTCAGCCGATTGAATTTTTGATGGCTGTTTACTTCTTCATTGCCTTTAGCCACGCACGCGGCCTGTCCTTCAACAGTGAGTCCACAATTAGACAGCATTGATCTCGCGATCAGTAAAAGCCTGCCATGGTCTACACAGCTAGCGCGCAGACCGTTGCGATCAGAACCTTCACGAAACCTTGTATTTGTATCTAAGCACGGTTTAGCTAGCTAGGCACTTCGCAGGCGCCGATAAAGACTGTAGAAATATCTTTTACCCAACAAAGGCTCGATTTCGGGAATCAGTGGTGTGCTAGCCCTGCTTCAGGCCGAGATTTTCGATTACTGCCAACGTAACCCTTGCTTCTATGTCCCTAGTTCCCCTTCGATGTTGGATAGGCCGCACTATTCGCCTTACCAACATC
Source organism: Neoscytalidium dimidiatum (assembly GCA_037367355.1). Lineage (NCBI taxonomy): Eukaryota > Fungi > Ascomycota > Dothideomycetes > Botryosphaeriales > Botryosphaeriaceae > Neoscytalidium > Neoscytalidium dimidiatum. Next base: position 397,031 of record CM074705.1, on the reverse strand, counting down.
GTGCGTTTGCTAGGTCACACGGACCTGATGGTAATCCATACGCTGCAGTGGTGTATTGGGGCAGGGTTGCTCTTGGTACCGCACAACTCTAACGTGCTTCTCTTGCAGATTTATTCGGGACCGGCAGGGAAGATGCACAAAATTATCTGGCTCGCTCTATTTGGGCGCCGAGCTGTTGCTAACGCGGAATTGGCCACTGAACTGCTAGCCGGCATCAGCGGACTGATACGAGGTCACGAATATTACAAGTGTCGGCTCATCACATAGGCAATTGAAGCAGTTGTCTGGACGTAAATGTCCAAGCATCTGAGTAACACATACATGGACGACTGCTCCTACTCAGTATGCCCACCTTTGCTTTGTTTCGTGATATTTTGGATTCTAACCTCGTACAAGTCGACAGACGTGCCCAAACAGAGGGGTTAAGTAAAGTAGTTGAACAAGGTCATCGCCATTTTACTTTGCTACCAGCTTTCTACCACTAATTTCCGAGCTTCTTCCAGCAGTCACTAACTTCTATCTGATGCCCATTTCATCTTCCCTCGCAATCATAACATGCATGATTGAGGACCATGCTCCGGAAGCGGCAGAGTAGCTGACCCACCGCGCGACTTGGAAAAAGCAAAAGCTCGGGAGGGTATGCGGTACCATGTCAACTAGCGTCAGGTCCTCCGAGCCTAGAAGGCCTTCAAGGGATGGATGAACTACGGCATTCGAATCAAGGCAGTTGCCCTCACGAAGCACTCTGCCGTCCAATCCCAGATAGTCGGGATTGATAGCACCGAAAACTCGTTAGCTATCCTGATAAAGGAAGTGATGATTGGCTGAAGGCGTGCAAATGCTCTCCAACGCCCATTTCTAAGAATCAGGTCACCCATCTTCTATTTCTCTTCCACGGATCTGCGTGAATGATGCCCATTAACCCTTAAGCTTGCCAACACCGTAGCGTACATTGGCGGACTAGTCAGGCACCAAAGGGAATGTGATAGCGTGCGAAGCGGAACATAGGCTTCCGCCTCTACCCTTATATGGACTTACACGCAAGCATTCCCGGGAACCAGAAGCTTGAACAACATCGAAAGCGCGTGCCCTCTTACCATGTGGTCTTTTCTTTCGTCAGCCCCACGTTCACTCAGCGGATTGGAAACGGCGCCGAGCCCAACCTTTGCTGACCCCTCGCACGGCATCCCTCTTGCCTGCCAGCTCAAATGAAAGAGCCGATAATCCTTGAACAGACACAGTTTGACGCAACGGCCAGCCACGTCTGCTGACCAAAACCCGGGGTGTCAAGAAACTCTCTGTCAGCCATCCAGGCTTCGAGGACCGACATCCCGGTTCTAGGATCCCTTTACCTGCATTCACAGGTACTAGTTGGGAGGAGTCTCCCGCTGATCTACACTTTGCGTTGATCCACGGTACAATCTTACACTGGAGCTTCCAGGATGGGAGCAAATGGCGTTCGCTCAGGTGTTGGGTCAGCGCAAGTAGGCGAGCCCAATTAGGCACTGAGTTTCCCGTTTGATCGCCAAAGAGGGGCGATTGGCGGTCAACCAGTAAGCCAATGGAAAATGGAGCAGTGCGACGATCTGTTCAAGTCATCCTTAGGCCATACGTGTTCTCAGAGGCACAGTTGCCTGAGCGAGTGATCACCAAAACTGCAGACAGTGTGTGTAGCTGATCGCCTGCAGGAATCTCAAATCAACCTCCTTACGCCAGAAAAAACAAAACCTTCCCCTATTGCTGCGCGCGCTGGACCCGAGCGAGCGAGCGCTGGGCCGTAGGGCCGCCGCGTATGCCCGTAGTCCTTTTCTCCAGCCGCATCTAGGCTCCAGCGATCACCTCCATCTCAACACTTGTCCATGACTCGATGCATCCCGCCAACTTTCATTCCTGTCCCATAGCCTTGCGCTTTTCGCTCCCTGCAAGCTCGAACCTACGAAGCCATGCGCCATGAGTTGTTCGAAATTCTCGTGCCCTTCCACTACGCATTTGTCTCCGTTGCCCACTAACCAACAGGACGTGGAAAAGCGTCTTCACCAGACGCCACCAGTCATAGCGCCGGGTACAGAAGATTGAACAAGCGTAAGCACAAAGCCTTGCCACCTTTGCCTTCCCACGACGGATGTGCTGGGCGCCAGTCGTCCATGATGCTCGCCACCTATCTCGCACGCTAGGCTACGCCCCAAACCGCCCAGACGCATCCCTTCACAACGCCTCGCAGCGGTGCCTGACGGACTAACATTCAAGGCAATCAGCAGTCAGCCAGTCCGCCCTCCCTTCTCGATCCGCCATCGAGCCGGAGAGCGGCATCAGCCCCGCACGTACCGTGCAACGGACAGCGAGCCAGCCAGCTTGCGGCTGAGCAAGGCAACGGCTGAGACGAAGAGGGCAGCATCAAGTCCGAGCACCGCCATCGCGTCTCACTCTTCTTGCCCATAGGACACTGACGACAGCTGGACCGCAACGGTGTGCGCCGGCGTGGCCTGGTGACATTAACTTTCGGCAGTCGAGAGGTGCCGCAGAACGCTCCCTCCACATGGCCGTCGATCGCGCGACCCAACGCCATCTCTCGGGCACAACGTGCATCGCGTTTGCGTACGCGTGAACTTCATCGCGCTTCGACACCTCCTTCCGGCGCCCTCTCGCCTCGAGGCTCGCGGGTTGACAGGGAAGGTAGCAACGCACGGCGAGCCTACTGACGACCGGTGTCAGCTCCCTCATCGTGCTCGCTTGCTATTCCTACGAATATAGCTAAAGGTCTCACTATTCATCTACGACGCTCCTTCACTCTTCTCGATGGGCGCTGCGGATCTTTGGCATCATCGGCAGTACCGATCCGAAGTGTCAGTAGCATTGCTGGCCCAACGGACGGCAGCAGCGTCTCAAGGCCTCTCTAAAATGGAGCGGATATGACCGTGAGACGGCGTTTGCGGAACCGTCACCTGGTCTGTCCTCAGAACAAAACGTCCTGCCATCCGAGCCCTGAATCATACCCAACGCTACTGAGCGTCCGCCTGCGCATGAATCGGCAAAGACCAAGACCCCCCCCAACAACAACAATGCGGGAAAGTGGCCTTCACCGGTCAGCAGCAGTGACAACGGCAAGCATACCAAAAGGGCTGCATTGACATTCACGGGAGGCTCGACGTTGCCAATAGCGCCACGCTTGACTTCGAGCTAGAACGACATAGTGTCTCCTTAGTCGCGTCTTTGCTCAAAGCACGTCGTTCGCGTATCTCATCGCCGGGGACGCCAGCCCCGTCTCCATCGCCCGACAAAGCGACTGGGAACCCGGGAACCCGGGGGCCCGAGTGCCCGAGCACCGGTGTGCCTGAGAAATCGCATTTGTTCCTGGCTTATGTTTTGACTTTCGACCGCTTCTGAGTTGCGGGAAATAACGTGGCTCGTTCATTCCCAACCCCATCCCCTTCTCTTTCTTCCTCTCTCTCATGAGTAAGGAGGGAAGGGCAGGAAGAAGGGCGTGGCGCCGTCAGTGCACTGAGCCCCAGCAATCTCCCCGCGCCATCTTTTATCGTCAGTGCTTTGATAGAGAATCAGCGCTATACGAAGGGAAGCGAGGCTGATCTCCGAAATAATCTCATGTTTAGTCCTCCCGCAGAGACAGTAACGCAGGAACGGACACATCTGCTATGTGATCAATCCGGTGCAGATGGGCCCAAGATCGTATACAGATGCGCATCGCAAAAGGCAACCGGAAAGAACACCCCCTGTCGTACGTCCTACGCCATTTAAGCTCCGGCGCGCAAAAGCCAAACGGGCACAGGGCGCTCGCTCTTGCACGAGCGATGACGATGCCCGGCCGGGACGGCGTCCGCACCCGTAAACGGACAATGGGAGTGTGCCCCAATTTTTTTTTTTTTCCCCCACCCCCATATCGCTCTTCCTGCATGCTCGCTCGCTTGCTCTCGCGATACCAGACAAGTCGAGCAGGGGGGCGGTCCTGCCGTTAACGGCAATAAGTGGCTGGTGTCTCGCATCGCTGTCCCGCCGCTCCAGCCTCTCTCTGTCCCCCCTTCCCCGCGTGCGTATCGGGCGGCTCATGTACGACCCCAAATAGCGAACCGTAGGCGACGGGGCTCGTGTCAGGAAGGGGAAGGGAAAGGATAGAGGGGGGAAAAAAAACAAGAGGGCTGGCCATTGCCTCAGCTCTCCTCCACAAGACCGATAACGAGTGACAGACAGCGGTTAGCATTCCTTAAATCTTTCCCTTTTCTTCTTTTTCTGGAAAGTATTCGAGAAGAAGGCCAAGAGATTGCGTAAGACAAGCGTACACCCGACGAACGACTGGAAAACTCGTCATCCGCGATTTCCCCTTTTTCTCTGTCCGCTTGGCCCCTTCCCACCCTCTCCTCTGTGACCGTCACGCGTATGGCGATGTCTCAAATCTCCCAACTCCTTTCCCTTCCTCCCGCTGACCTAGCACGTCATGCCGTTCCTCCCACTGGGGCCCCCCACTTGCCCTCAAGGCGCTATCGTACGGCTTGTACCTTTTTCTTCCCTCCCCCCCCCCCTCCCCCTTTGCCCATCCCGCCAGGCACCGGCGCCAGCGCCGCCCAATGCGCGTAGTCCGTGAAAGAGACGGAGGATACCGCCGTACCGAAAGCGTAACCCTCCCACCACACCTCTCGAAGAGGTGTCGCTGTGGAGCACAGTCCCCTCCGTGCGTTCGAAGAGTGACCGAAAGCATTCAAGCAGGACAAGCCGGCGGCCAGCCCGACAAGGACCTCAGGTGACTGACCAATGTCCGGTGGGCTGGCTGGCTGGCCGGACGCCGCGACGGCAGCGGGCGGAGGGCGATCAGGCACTATAGGCGACCACAAAAAAAAAAAAAAAAGAGGGGGAAAAAAAAAACACAAAGCCAAGAGAACATTGCGATGCATGCCAGGATTAATACATGTCCTTTCGCCTTTGCGTTTGCGCAGCCGACGGGCACACCACCGCCGGCGCGACCGGCAATTGCCCCAATATCATATCCGCAAGGCTGAATAGCAAAACGGTCCCGAGCCTTTCTTCCCCGCCCCTCTCTTGTTAATGAATAAGCGGCATTGCCAACCGGTCTTTTTATTATTAACCAACGGGATTTGGATTAAAAATGCGGTACGCCTTACGAGCAAGGAAAATCCAGGCACAACCCCTGCACGTCAGAAGAAGGGAAGGGATGTCTTTGGTGGGGTGGGGGAGAGAAAAGGGACGGCTGTCACACGACGGCGCTACTTTAGTTTCACCCCCTCCCGCTTCTCCTAGTGGTAGTTGTCGCAATAATGCTGAGCGGGACATTCTGGATTTGGTTCGGCTATGTTGAAGATTAGACCCCTCCAGTTTTCTGAGCGTGGTAAATGCGCCGAGCATACAAGGGGCGCGTACCTGTTTTCTGTTCCTTCCATCTTTTTTTTTTTCTTTTACCGAAGGCGTGATAGAGTGAAGGTTAAAGATTAGAGACAATGCTTCTGTACGGAGGCTAGAAGGGCCGTTCGCAGGGAGATTGACAGGGAAAAAAAAAAAAACAAGGAGGCGTGAAGGAACAGTGCCGTGGTCAGGCTGTCATTGCCACGCAAGCAGAGACATTGTGGTGCTCTTTGCGGCCCTGCGCATATGCATGGTGATATCAATGCTCTCAGACAGGGAGAGAGGCAAAGAGGAAAAATGCAGGGACATGGACAGGCGGGAAAAGATAGAGCATACCGCCGTTTATGTCCGCCCTCGAACACGTGCGTATTTCCGGCGCGGGCATTGAAGTCGCTTTGAGCTGAAAATTGGAATGAGTGTCCACGACCAAGACAAGCACTTCAGGGAGGGTAGCCATGATTCAGCGTTGCGGCGATTAGGCTGGCCAGGGCCGGGGTCTAACGCGACACCGTTTCTGACAGAAGGCGGTGCCCGAAAAAAAAATATGTCAGCGGGGTGGCTTGATTGGTAACGAACAGCTGGGTTTCTTCAAGGCAAGAGTGCCAAAGCTGGGAGCGGTTGGTGGACAGTTGCTCCCAGGTTGCTGGCGGGCTAAACTATGGAGCCGTGAAGAGGGCCTAGCTTCCCACTGGATTTTCTCTTTCCATATGCAGCGTGGCAGCCCGTTGCTTGCTGCAAGAGAACGTGCGGCGTACTCGCAGTAGCGCCTCCCAGGCTCCTCCGGTCAGTTATTCCCTGCTCGAACTGGAGATACCCCGAGGCCTAACTGAGCAAGGAGAGAGTGCCGCGCAGGGATGCAAAGTAACGTAAGAATTCCCTTGCATGAAGTTGGTCGAACAAGGACAGCTGTGCTATGATCGAGAACAGTTTTGGGCGCACTATGGGCACGCGAAATCCAGATCTGGCACCGTGGGCAGGGATGCAGCCGTCACTGAACTTCCTCTTTCTACTCCCGATCTCCCAGGAGCGTAAGCACGTGGACTGGAAGAGGACGTCGTGGCAGTTGAGATCGGAGCAACAGGACGTCAGCCGGACAGGTGCGGCGGTCGGGTCGGATATTGCAGATCTGAGAGGGGCAAGCCGACTGGGATGGTGGGAATCCAACAAGCACGCAACTAGCCTCAGCGATAGATACGATATGCGAGCCACCGCCTCTTCGCCTTACTCACCAAAGTTACCTAAATCCTCCAGGCGGCGGCGGGGTCGGCGGGTCGTCATGCGGGGGATCGCGGGCTGCATGCTTGCTCCTTCTGAAATGCAGGCCATCAAGCGCCGGTGTTGAGCGGTCAGAGTCGTCCCGCCCTTCCCCAAATTAAACGTGGGAAAAGGCAGGGAAGAGCACGTGCGGCGGCGTGCTCATCTCACGCGTCATCCCCACGTTTAAGGTGCGCGATGGTGGCTTGTTGCGCCGCGACGGGCCATTCCAATGACGAGCAGGCGAGGGCTGGGACGGTGGCTCTGAGCAGGCGGTAGCCCAGGCAGGGCCGTGGGGACGGGCATGCAGTCTCGCTCCAGGGGGCGGGCGAGCTGAAGGCGAAGGCGTCGCGAATTTCATTTTTGACAGGACAGGAATAAATCACCGGCGGCTCGTCCAACGTCGCGCGGCCAGGAAAGTTTAAATGAACCCATATCGTACCACGCGCCGTCCGAAGCGTTAAAGCTTGCTTTAGTCCGGGTGACCCTGGCCTGGGCTCCCCGCCGTGTCCGTCGATGGGCGCTAGAGCGCGGGAAGACGAACAGCAGGGCGGAGACGCAGCGAGCTAACAGGGGCCGGGCATGCAATCAGAGCGGGAGAGCGTTTAGCCCCTACGTCAGCCATTTTAGCAGCCTGCACGGTGTCGATGACTGCAGGACAAGCTGCCGGCGAACGCCCGACTGCCTCGGGATGCCAAAGGCTCTGCACAGACACTTCTCAGCCCAGGCCCACTAGAAACAGCCTTCCGCGCCGGGGAGCAAACAGTGGCGCAAGCCTGAGGCTCCGTGCCAGCGCACCAGCTCCTTCATTGGCGGAATTGGCTTCTTGAAGATGGAAGCGGGCGCTGCGGGCGCTGCGGGTGTTCTGGCTGAGACAGGCGCTTCGTCTTAGAGGCCGTATGGATTCGGTCAGGGCTCACGAGAGGCTTTTGTCAGTATCCCGGGGCACCTCCACTTAAGTGGCTTTGCTATAGCGGCCAGGTGCCTCTTCCCAGGTCGGGGACCTCTTACGTGCAGAGGAGGGCGGCTTCCGCTACCTCGAGGGACGGGCCTGAGTAGCTTGGCATCGATCCGCCACACCCCTGCCGCCCTCCACTACCGCTACGAGGCTTAGCTGCGGATGCACGACAGGGGTATGGGCTGGCTGGCTCCGCTGCCACTGTTGATCAATATCAGCGAGAGACGGTGCAGTAGTCCGCCTCACCTCTCGTGTTTGTCGCCAGCGGCGGCTGTGGACGAGGCGGCTGCCGCACCACGGCCGACCAGAGAGCGTATGGCTTGAACGTGGCGGTCGCGGATCCATCGGCGTGCGTTGAGCCCGACGCAGTGGGAGGGGGCGCGCGGAATGGAATCCTACGCTGTCCTGGCGTTTCAGATGCCGGTGGACTTGGAGGCGCTCTACTCCGCAGAGGGGCATCCAGGCAATGAGGAGCGTCGTACGCGTCCGATGTGTGACACAACGGTCGGCTCGGAGCGCTGCTGCATGGCACTCGCAGCTGGTACCGGTCTCGTGATCGGCACGGCACGACTTCGTCCCTCTTCCACGCTGGGATCCGGGGTCCTCGTGCCAGCATGAAAGGCCCCATCCCGCCGCCTTGCAGCTCGTTCGGACGCAGGGCTCATGCTTGCGACGAGAGGTTGCCTGCTTGCCTGCCGCTGCATCGCATGTCCCATGCATGGTGTCGTTGCCTTGCAGCGAATGCACCTCCGTGCAGCCTGTTTCGCCAGGTCTGACTGCTCCGCTTTCGATCAGACCACAAGGACCATCCTGCCGTCTGCCATTGCGCGATGTAAAGGTGCCTGTGCTGTGTAAGCTTAGCCGCGTCCGTCTGGAATGTGCCTCAGGAAGGAACCGCCGCTGGGGGTGTGGCTGATTGCGCCCAGCCACATCTGATAACACAACGGTAGTCGTACTGTTATTGATTAATTTGCAGCAGAGTTGCCTGCTTCATTCCCTGCTTTCTAATGCTTCGTAATCTGCCCAAACTTCCGCTGTGACGCTGCACAGACGGTGTGCGCTGCTCCGCGTCGTTCGGCACTACTGAGTCCGTCTGCAGCTTGATCCCCGCCCAACTCCCCGATGACCTGATGCTGCTGCTTCCCGAGCATATCAGCCCTGCTATAAACCTGTGGCGCCTATCACGGCAGAAGTCTGTTTGGCCGGACACCAATGGCGGAGAATGCATCTGCACCCGTGATCAAGGTCAAGCCCTCGCTTCCACCACTGCCGTGCTGCAGGATCTGAAACAAGTCTCCTGTGTTTGCCAGGCTCCTGCGCGACCACGTCCATTGATGCCTGAGTCCAGAGACGACCGTGCTCTGAATTCCGTCAAAGTAACCTGCGCCCGCTCCTCATCCACCACCAAATCTTGTGGCAAGCGTAAGTCTCCGCCTGGCCAAAGCTGCCGCAAGCTGCCTTCGTCGATCCCGGTTGCTCAAAATGGCGCTTCCCGCGGCCTCCGTGTTGGTTGAGTTGAATGCAACCTCAACCTGCTCACGGACCGTGTCTAGGATAAACAGCTCTGCAATAACAGCCTGGCCAGAGTTCAATGCGTCCAAAGTCGATTGCGGGCTGGACTCGGGCGATTCGTTGTCGCTAAGGAGCTCATCCCTCTCGTCCGGAGCTCGATCCTGGAGTGTTGATAGCGTTGAGGACCGTCGGAGAATCCCCCGCTCTTCGGAGTCAACATCTTGCCGGGGTGTTGACCGGGTGCGTGAATCTTCCGCATCTTCTGCAGATGCGGAGTTGTTATTTGACGCACCCAACTCCTTCCTTTTCTTCACTTTCTGGAGCTTCAGGGTGGCCGAGAGCATGACAACCTGCAGCACAAATATGAAAATGTCCAAAAGGAATAACCTGAACTTGGAGATCGGTCCTTGCTGACCAATCCAATCGATCAAAAGACCTCCGTGCAAATAGCCTCTTGTAGCTTCGCCTGCCGACGGAGGCGGGAACCACAGATGACAGAACAGGCATATCAGATTCGAACCGCAGATGGGGTATAGGTACGGGCGGTTGGCGGGGAGTTCTGGAAGGATGTCGGGTTTGGGTGTGAGCCAGATCAGCTGGACGAACGCGCGGAGGATGAAGCGCAAAAAGGAGCAGCTGTGTTTGGTGACCGTCAGACACTGCAGCTAACATGGGTGTGAAGGCGGAGCTTACTCGAGATAGTAGACTGCCGATATCTCGGCGTAGATCAGGATATCCAGATTGCGGAGAAGGTCGTCCAGGTAGCCTATGCGCTTCGAACGGATCTTTTTCGTCTGCTCGGCGAAGACGGCAGCCTCATCGGGAGGTTCAAAGATGTCACCTGCGTCTCTTTCTGGATCGGCATCGTGATGGTCGTGTTCGGAGCCCGGACGGCGTGGCCAGTCTGCGGTCGATGGAGACGCAACATCGCTCATATCGCGAACGGGATGTGATTTGCAGCGGCGGTCATAGTACCAGGCCTCGGTGGAGTGTGGGAGTGAGCCGGGGCTTCACATGGGCCGGGCGAGACAGCTTTGGGGTGAGGTCGACGTCAGACGTGGTTTGGTGTCAGCAGCAGCAGTAGCACCAGCTTGCTTGCGGAGCGGCAACCGCCCGCGGACCGCCGGAGCAGAGCGCCCCGACTGCCGACGATGGCCCGCCCAGATAGTGACGCCGTTCATCTCACGCGAGGTCGCCGACAAAACTGCGCAGCTGTCTCAGCCCCGCAGCGCCAGCATACTGCGCAAACACCCTCATTGGACCTCTTTCATCCTCAATTGCCTCCGGCCAAGCTCTGGGAGCAACTGCGCATCCGCAGCCTCAATAAAGTGACTGGCCTTCGACGGTTTCGCCACCCATCACAGCTCCGCGCAGCCGCCCAACATGTCTGACGCGCCTCTCCCTTCGTCCTTCGACGGCAATGAGTACGTCGTTTTTACCAGCTCTGCTCTCCCCAGCTTCTACCCCACCCGCACCGCTAGATCAGTTGACTGATTGCCCGCCACCAGGGACTTCTACTCTGAGAATCGCTGGCAAAAGCTGACGCGGCGCCTGCGCGAGGAGCCGCTCATTCCGCTGGGCTGCTTGTTGACTTGCTGGGCGCTACTGGGTGCCAGCCGTGCTATGAGGGCCGGCGATCACCAGACCACGAACCGCATGTTCCGCCGCCGCATTTACGCCCAAGGTTTCACAATCGTCGCTATGGCTGCTGGTAGCATGTACTGGTCGGAGGACCGTGAGAAGCGCAAGGAATTCGAGTCCCTGCAGCAGCAGAAGAAGGCACAGGAGAAGCGCGATGCTTGGCTGCGCGAGCTGGAGGCAAGAGACGAGGAGGAGAAGGCTATGAAGGCGAGGATCGAGAAGAGGAGGCAGCTGGCGGCTGAGAGGGCGGCGAAGGGGAAGGAAGGTGTTGCCGTGACGGAGACGAAGAGTGTGGTCGAAGCGAGTGAGGAAAGGAGGCTTGGAGTGATTGACGCGGTGAAAGATTTGATTGCGAGTAGGCGATGAGGGAAAGCTGTGAAATTTGAGCGGGATGGTCAAAAATTATTGCTTCGGGTGTAAATTTGGCAGTTTGTTTGGTTGGACTTTGCCTCTGGAGCTTTTGGCGTATGGATACGGGATGGAGGTCTACTACACTCGGTCATTACGGATCAAAAGCTAGTTCGGATATCTAGTAAGGCTTTGGCAGCGGGAAACATTTGCTGTGAAAATAAGTTTGGAGAGGGGCTGTTCTACAAAACAGATAATATATTTTTCATCATTACTAGTCCACTTTCGAAAGTGCGCAGATCATTCAGAAGCTCATAGATTTCCTCTGTAAGTACATCTCAATCTCCTATCAGATGTATGGAGCAACCTCAAACTCAGTAACAGCTATCACTTGCGATTCTATTTTGATCTGGACTTTGCTTACTTGTTGTTACGCGATTGGAACCCATAATAGCCTTATCTCCCCCATCTCACCCCAACATCGCAGAGCGCTCCCGATGTTACCGAATTAGAGAAGCCGGTCCTCATCGACTAACTATATTTGTATTCCCAAATATAACAGTTTCAAAGCATCAGTAATCACTAATTTACTTAAGAACCTCCAGCAACGGCACCTGAGTATCAAGCGCTTATACCAGTCAACTCTTTCGTTTCTGCACTCGCTTCTTCAAAATAGGCAAATAGAAAATAGAAGCCTGCCTCTTCACTAACATATCTCACAACCTATCATCACAACCTCCCGGCGTCTCCAAACCCAACTCCAAAAAAAGCCCCCCCCCCCCAAACCGACCCCAAGAATCATCCACTCCAATGGCAACCTACACCTACACCTACAACAACCTCAACCCCAACCCCGCCACCCTCTCCACCCTCACCCAAAACTACAAACTCCTCCGCCTCTCTGCCCTCACCCAATCCCCCTCCTCCTTCTCCTCCACCCTCGCCATCGAATCAGCCTTCCCAGACTCCTTCCGGCAAGCGCGCCTCGGCAACGACCCGCGCCGCCACTACTTCGTCGCCACCGCCCCCGGACGACAGCGGGACCTGGGGCGCGCAAGCCATGCTGCGCGGCCCGATCCCACCGGCCGAGTACGTCCTGCCCGACGAGGCGAGTCAGCCGCTCGTACTCCCTCGGTTATTTAGTTATCACTTATATGTATAAGCAAGCCTACCTCTCTCTCTCTCAGGAGATAGGCAGAAAGTACTCTCTTTGCTAACCTCACGACTCTTCACCACCAAAATTCAACATATTAGCTTATTCATTCATTCTGAGACGCCTAAGGGATTAATACCACGAGCGCCTCAGCAACCAAGCAATCAAGTCATTCGTTCATCGGTTTAGACTGACCAAGCGCGAATTCCATCAATCATCAATAATTATTGAAATAAAGCCTTTTACGATCGAGTATAGAGTAGAAGAACTAACCATCCATTGACTTACTTAAGTCATCATCCCACCTCTTGCGCCATCACCTTTTCCTTTTTCTATCTCTTCCTAGCACTGGCTTATCCTGCCCTTGTGCCATCTCTTCTCGATCTTCCTCTTGCTTTCTTTGCAGCCTTATCTTCTCCCTTTCTCGCTCAATCTCCTCCACCCGCCGCTCTATCTCTCGCTCCATCTCTCTTTTCATCTCTCTCCTCATCTCCTCTGTCTGTCGCTCCTTCTCCTCAATGTTTCTCTTCATCTCCTCCACTTGCAGCCTCATCTCCTCGATTTCCGCCGTCGTCCCTTCCCTCCTCTGTGTTGGTTCATGCAATAGAACACCACCATTTGTGGTATTAGGAATAGGATCGTTGAAGCCGTAGAAGTCTGTATTGACTCTTTGTCTCCCTTCACTCAATGACCAAGCCTTATACAACTGCATGTCGTATGTATAGATTTCTGCAGTGAGCTCCTCGGGCTCTATAACGACATGAAAGAGATGTGATTTGATTTCCTCATCTAGTAATTAGTGAAATAAGTCAGTATTGTGTATAAATCCTTGTAATAGAAAATAGATAGTAAGAGAGCCTACCTTGAATCTTAACTTCTCGAAGCGCAGCTCTAGGACAGAAGTTAAGAATAATATAGTCGTCCATGATCTCCCATCTTTGATACTTACCACTACTAGCAAATCGAGTAATATGCTTAGCGATTTCAGTATTACTTCCACACTGCAGTACTTCAACCCCCCACTTTTGATCAGAGATATAGAAATCTATTCGGCCCTCTTCGGAGTGAGAATACTCGGATAAAATAGGGAGATAATAGAGCTCACGGTTTAGACAGCAATAGAGCTCATCTTGAAAGGCAGCTTCCGGAATGCCCCAACTCCTACTAGACCGGGAATATCGGCGTTTCTGCAAGGTACTTGGGCTAAATCGAGCAATTGCATTGCTGCAAATCTGCTGGAGACTTAGATCCTTCAACACAGCATCTGGTTCTCGACCTGGGAAAAGGCGGCGATAGGCGACTCGTCGATGTAGTGGAGATGGAAAAGTAAACTTCGTATCTTTGGTCCCAGTTATTGGCTTTTCGGTATGTAGTAAGCCCGCTTTATGACATATCGCAAATGCGTCAAAGTCTTCTTGTTGGCGGGTCAGCCCATCTGGTTGCTTAGCGACTTCGCGTAGCGCCTTTTTTATATCCAGAATTCGAATACCGCTGAACTCAGGGTTGCGGAGACATTTTTCTATATGACCCTCGCACCGAGGCGACCAGACACCTCTACCCCAACGGCTAAGCCATTCCACGAAGCTGTCTTCATGCTGAACGATCAATTCGTGAAGAAACTCTGGCGACAACGTCTGAGGTATAGGGACACCAGTCTTTCAAACTTTTAGTAAAGCCCAAACTCTTTTTACATATATTTACGACTTACCTCTCTACAAAAAGTTTGTACGTGCGACAAGAGCACCCCAAGCATACCTGGATGACCATCTGTAGCGCGATGAAGATATTCAACAACTCCATCCTTGAGCTGGCATCTGTGGTATAAGGCGAACTTCCTAAGCATAGCGTCCGTATCGTCTTGCTTGAATAGCATATATGGACTTCCAGGCATCGAAGGACGTAGCTCGATACGTTGCATGTCATGGATTAGTCGCGCCTGGGATTCAACGAGGCTTTCCCGTTGTGCGGAGATCCCGGCAGCACCATAGACACAGACAAGGATATACAAAGACCCATCCCTCATATTATGGTAGTTCTTCAACGTCGACCACAGAGTTTTTTCTTCATATGACCTTTGAGCTTCGTCAATAAGGTATATTGTCCGAGCTTTAGGATTACAGGGACGGGACTCCGCATTCCTTTCTCGCCATCTTGTTTTCTCCTGTGCAAGGTATTCCTTATATGGGAGATCATTGCGGTCCTGCCTCGATTCCCACTCAATGTACACTGGCTCGAGGTCCAACTCTTGATAAGTAATGCGATGGCCAAGCAGTTTGAGCAGTGTTGTTTTCCCAACCATTGGTGTTGCGCGAATGACTATAACCGCGCAGTCACGCGCGCGTTGTAGGACGGAGGTAACTAGCTCGTCTCGCTCGGAGGGATAGTCGCAACAATGGTACCAAGGGTGTTCGGGATGTGGCTCATGGTCGAACATAGAGTGCCCGCACATGAGACAGTTGTCGACTAAATCTTTGAAGGTTCCGTCGCGACAAGGGCACTCTCGGCAAGGCCAAAAAGCTTTCGTGATATTGCTGGGGACAGGACTTTCCAAATGAGACTTGGTGATTGTTTGAGCCGATTCCTTCTTGCTAGAGCTTTGAGGCGAGGTTTGGTCGCTAGGGTCTTGAGAGGGGGCTTTATCGCTGGGATCTTGAGCTGTGGGAGGCTCCTTTGGTGTCCTCTGTGTAGAAGATTGAGCTCCATCAAGTTGGTAGAGCTGCTTCGAAGTGGCGGGGTCTGGAGATTTAAAGGGTTGTTTGACTGCCTCAGGCGGTTTGAAAGGAAGCTGTAACCCTTTAGCCTGTGCCGTAGATAGAAGACGGCTCTGAGATCTAGTCGTTACGGGCATTTTCTAGGTTAGGAGAAACTGTTGCAGTCATTTCAGTAGAGAAATTAGAGGACGGTCTTATTCTTAAAAAAAAATTGTAGCGTTTCTTTATCATGCCTACGTTAATAACTTACGAATAAAGAAACGAAGTGTCTGGAAATCCCTAGTGCTGCAAGCAGTAATAGATCTATGAAAGAAAAGTTCTATTATTACCTAAGATAAAGGAATTTGATGACTTCTAGTAAAAGGTATAGATAAAGAATGTATTGTTTACTTTAAGGCGTGGATAATTGTGAGGTACTTTGATTCACACACTGGCCGGCCTTGGCGAACTATAGGGATAAAGAACACCCTTTCATCACTTATCTGAGCTAGAGACCATCCTGGAAACAGTTAGCTATGCGCGGTCGGTCTTGAAGACACTTTTCGCACAACTCTCTTTTTAGGCAACTATAGGAAGAAGAGAATCGAATAGGTAGGAATGGAAAAACATTATGTCCCTCACCGAGACAGTCCTTTCTCCACCAGGCCTACAACCCATCGCTTAGCAGCAGCTGCACCTATCGGCTACGCCCAACATCGCTACAGATAATATCTCTAATACGGCCCACACGGTGTGGTGGGCCACGCCCGCCCTATGCATTGAAGGTCGCGATGTCGGTTCGCTGGCTGAGATGGCGGCAGAGGCCGGAGCTAATCGTTTAACGTGATCTTCCGCTTGCCTTATTGGGAGAAATGGCTGAAGAAAAGATGTTAGCGCAAGTTCGCGACGTGAATTCAAGATACAGCGATAGACGAACACCCGATAAGCGGAGGTTGTGGAGATAAGGTATGTAGTCTGTATAATGTCCGGCGTTAGGCTTTGTTAAGCAAGTGGGTTTTTTGTATAGGGAATGAAGTTCATTGTAGATTGGCATGAGGAGGAGGATCGGTGACTCGGTGCCCTCTCATATAATAGCTATATAACAAATCTTCAGTATTGACCCTTGGTTCGATCAGAACCTGTTCCTCCCGACAGGATTGAAATTATTTTCGAGCGGGGTCCAACGGTCGGGATATTCAAGCCGGCTACGATATCCACGGAAAACGGTAGCCTCTCGTTCTGTGTAAAATTTCCGACTTCTGTAGCCCGTCTTCGGCGAACGGATCAATTGCGGAAATGAATAAGCTATGTATTAAGGAATATGTATGAGTAACGAGATCTTGCTGACATGATTTTCATGGTATTTCTCATTCTTAGCATCCTACAGAGACCTGCTATAATGTTGAAATATAGCTATAAATAAACGCACAGAAATCCTGGAGTAGTTAACCTTAGTTTCTGAGGGTAAGATCCGGCTCCTGAGCCTCTCTCTCTCTCTCAATTCATACCACTTATCATCTGGTGATAGCGAAACCATACAATCCAACGGTCACACACAACAATAAACTTCAAACATGCATCATGCTATCAACAGCTGATTAGGGAGCAATTGTATATATGTAGGCCTTCCTTTCACCTTCTTCAAATAGTCAGCAGTCTCTCAATCAATTACTATTCACCCTAAGATCCAACAGGCGGAGAAGGACTTCGGAAGAGCCTAGGTTGTTGTGTGGCTAGTACCGGGTAGCCGTGGCAAGGTTCTGTGTCCTCGAGCCGGAGCCCGATTGGGGAGGTGCGAGAAACGGAAGAAAAAGCGACGAGTAAGAGAGTCCGCATTCGAGAATGATGGTGGCTGTATTTGAACTCGCACCAGGCTGTAGACCCCGCGCAGACATGTGAGAGCCGACTCAAGCCTTGATCATCAAACGGCTATATATGGTAATATAAGAAATTTTATGGCAAAACTAACGAGTGAGTGTTAAAATCGCGGCGCAGTGGATAAAAGGGACCAAAAAATGACACAAATGGGCTATGCACAAAGGCCATCAACTACTACTATACCACCTCCCCGGTTGAGAATTCAGAGTGGCTGGCTGGAATTATATACCTTAGAAAAACAAGATTCTTTTGGTCACCTTCTGTCAACCAGAATCCCCTATCGAATGGTTATCAGCCGTTACTGCCTCAGGAATTACACTCATCTCGAATCTTCTATCAACTAACCGGTAAATAGAAACTCCTCTCATTGATACCCACCCCCCTCATCGGCACTTAGCATCGGAATATCAATACTCTTAGTTATGATTTCAATTTCGAAGGCATCGACGATAGCGATGCTCTGAGAGATCTCCTATGCAAGAGTGGCTGCGTAGGTGTTATGGCAGGTACGCTTAGCGCGGCGCTAGCGCCGCTGGGTAGTTTAGCTCCTCCGCTCTTTCAGAGAAAACAACAGCGAATACAAGTACTTATAACGAGGCTTTGATCCAACATTAGGCGCCCCAATGAGCTTCCCGAAGGCCCCCTCTCACATGAATGCGTGCTTTGAAGTAGGTGAGGCTCCCTTGCTCATCTAACTTGTACCTGAACACCCCATGTGAGAGGAATGACTTGGTAGTTGCCTTGAAAGGATTCGAGAGTGTGGCAAGCAGGAAATGTAAAGTTTGTGTTGAGTTTTGAGGTAACTCATCCTGGTGCGCAGCATATCCTTGCAAACATAGGGAGAGGTCTTAAAATGGAGGAATCTCTGATTCTGCGAATGAAGCTATCTACTGTTGAATATATACACGAGTTTTCGGAGAATTGGAAATGAAGGTGGGGCTGCTCATAAAAGCGAAATATTAGAGATTCCGAATCGGGACGACAATGAAGAAGTAACGCGTCAGTATACTTACAGTTTGACCGCATATATTGATTATGAGTAAGATACTGGGGATGACCATGCGCTCGCTGAAGGCGAATCGGATCAAAAGAGATACGAGAAGGGGGAGTCTTTTCTCTCCTCCTTCTCGTAGGAAGATGTGGAGATGATTTGATGCGCCTTGGTGCTTGAATACAGCATTAGAGTGCTCCCGAAGATATTGGAGCGCATCGGTGAATTTGGCTCCTTACGCAGCCCGCGGTAGCGCCCGACTTGCCCCAGACCCTGTATGTCCGAGGATTGAAAAGGAAAGCCGTTGGGCTCCGGGTAGCTCTTTGGTAGTGGCAGCTGAGGTGATTGGGGCTAATTTTGCTTCTCCGGTTGGGTTTCGCAAAGAAGCGACCGTTCTGGGGAATGAAATCATGAACCGTATTGTCTCCCCTAGTGCAGGCGCATCTTCTCGGAGTCAGAGTGGAGACCATCGGATCCAAGCTTCTCCAGGGACACGAGGTTGGCCGCAGAATGAGGGATGTATATAGGCCACATTCATCAACGTGATCTCGGCTTGCCCACGGGGTGTCTGAACGGAGACATTGACTGCTCCGAATGACTGGTCCAAAAGACTGGACTGGGACCTGGGAATTCCCATATGTGACCAAATCAGCCGGATCGGCATCCCGAGGCCATGTGAAGCGATGCTTCGTTCGCTCATTATAGATATGGCTCGTGGTGCTCGGGCCCATGATCGATCAATGTCAAAGAGCTGTAGGCTGGCTCTCCTTAGCTGCGAAGTAACGTAGGACAACCTCAAAGAACCCAAGGTTCTGAGTCGTCGGAGGGTTGGATTGGGTGATCTGTGGTTGGTTTGGCTGCCTTGATCAGCTCAGCTGGTTGTTTCAGGTTTGATTCTTGCGGTCCGCTTCCCATCTACGTGATTTTGATAGGACTGCGGCCACACGTGTCCGCGATCCTGAACATTGTGTTATCGCCTGCTCGCTTGGAACTACCCTGGGAATGACGGCTTCCAACCATTATCCCGGCAAGTAAGTATCTCGTACAACGGCTTAAGCCACAACCTGGTTCCAGCGAAGACGAAGTGGGGAGGGGTGCTTTCTCGCTAAGTGACCTACTACCCTGGTGGCCGGGGTGATTAGCTATATACCGGCTGGTGTGAATGGAAGGGAGAAGAGGAGAAATTTTAGGCGGAGGCCCGTATAGAAGCCGCCATCGTGAGAGGAACAAAGTGAGGGTACCACCGTGTATAGATAAGAAAATGGAGGGTGGAAGGAACGAAAAAGGCGTAGTCTGCCAGGCTCTTTCCCTCTCTCTCTTTCTCTCTCTCTTTAATGATTTTAATTCTGTTAGGTGACTTTATAGTCTAGCAGTAGAGGCCTATTATCATACTATCTATGTAAATAATCTTCTACAAACATATAAAGTTAGGCTTAGATATACTTAGACGCTTCGCTGGCTAGCTATAAAATAAATTACCACTAAAAGGCTTAACTTAATATTATCAGTATAATATCGTTAGTAATCGGCCCGCTAGCGAAGGGTCTAACTTATGAGATAAGCCGGGTCTATGCTTCAACTCCACGCGGAAAGGATTTCTCGTTACGGTGCGATTTGGTAACTTGCGGCGAATACCAAGCTCCGCTCTCCGAACTCTTTTAACGTCAACCGAGAAGATCTCAGCGTGTTGCTATGGCCTTGCATGGCTGGACAGTAAACTTATTCATCTTTGAACGCCCGCATTGGTGAGTATTTTCTTCAAAGATGTATACATCCTTGTCCGCGTCTCATCCTAGCGGGCAGCTTGTTCTAGGGCTGAAATGCCCCTCTTCTAAATGTATGTTCAAGCCAGAAGATATAATCTTCGGAGCGTCTCTTTGGTCTTTATTAATGCAATCATTCATGCAGAAAGGTAGAGGAGTATATCGGACATTAGCTCTTGTTCAAAGCATCCATT
The DNA here is from genome assembly GCA_037367355.1 of Neoscytalidium dimidiatum. NCBI lineage: Eukaryota > Fungi > Ascomycota > Dothideomycetes > Botryosphaeriales > Botryosphaeriaceae > Neoscytalidium > Neoscytalidium dimidiatum. The sequence continues at coordinate 377,282 of CM074705.1, read as the reverse complement.
ACCAGCAAGCTTTATGCTGTGATTATTCTTCTACCCACGCTGCTATATTTACAGGCCAGTTCTGTATTAAGATTGCTCTGCGCATGCATCATCTCCATTTACTCCATCATTCAAGCAACGGCCTGGGTAACCTCGACGGTGGCAGAGCCTGTGCAAAGACGACCAGTGGCTCCGCCGCATTTGCTCTCAAGCGGCGCGCTTCCGCTGATAGTAACATTGGTGTTGTCGATGACGACGGTCTGCGAGAGCGAGACAACTGACATCCAGAGGTATGAGCAAAAGAATCTTCTCTCAACGCCGTCGAATCCCGGGGAAATTCAAACTTACCACCGCCGGAGTAGCTGGCGTGGAAGGACTCGGGATCGGAAACGGTGGTCTCGCCCTGCGGGGGGAGGAGGGTCCAGGTCTGCGTGGCGGAGCTGCCGTCGAGCGAGTAGACGGCCTCGAACTTCTCCTGCTTCCAGCCGTTGGCGGCCGAGTTCCAGGTGTAGTTGAGCGCCCAGCTGCCGTACTGGCTGTCGGTGGCGGCCTGCGGCGCGGGAGCGGCGGCGGCAGTGGCGGCGACGGCGGCGAGGGATCCGAGGGCGAGGGTGAAACGCATTTTGGATGGCGATTAGAGTTACTGATTAAGCTCGGGAAGCCGGAGAATGCAATTGACCGAGAGAGTGAGTGATTGTCGACAGGTGAACGAAAGACCGGTGATGGACGGAAACACAGACTGGCGATCCGCACGCCCCGACTATTTAAGCTGCTGAACAGCGCAAGCGAGGGGCATGGGGAAAAGCGGCAATCGCAGGAGTCTTGCTATTCTTATCCGACTGCGTAGTATAGCGTCGTTCCAGTAGCCGCAATTACGAGCGGCGGAGATGTATAGTGCTGGGATCCCACTGGACGCTCGAGCGTTTTGGTGTCCCCGCCGGCTTGTTTGCACCCTGGAGTAGCTCCGCCTAGCCGCCGAAGGGGCTCGTAAAACGTAAGGGGCACCCGGCCTCGTTCATGCGGTAGAGACGGCGAACACCACTAAAGCGGTAGCAATAGAAACGCCAAGATGCGGAGTAGAGCCGCACTAGGACCAAAACCTTGAGATTATCACTGGCGTAAAGGCAGCTATCGGATGTTCTTGCTAATCGCTTTCGTAATCGCTCTCTCCGGCTTGATTTCTCATGCTTCCGATAGTTGGCTCAGGAGAGCATCACGACAGACACAGAAGCAAACTCTCACTAGCTTCTCTGGAGTCTCGGCGGACATGGTACACTTCCTCATTGGACTATAATTACTATGCCATAAATGTCTTCTCAAGAGCGCATTATCATCAGCAGATATCGAAAAAGGTCGCGACGCAGATGTAGTATACATAGCATTGCAACGTCACGTACTTTGAAACCCATCCTGTCTTTCCTTTTCAGAAGCATTGCTGGTAACAGCGTCCAAAAGCCGACATTCATAATCAAGTTGCACGTGAGCGGGGACTTGTTGAGCTTCCCTGCAAGCGAATCACGGATACTCGTGTTTTCGCTTCGAAAAGCAGGCAGAGGCTATCAATGTGCTTTTAATTTCATGTTCAAGCAAACTACATGACACTGCTGAAAGCCTCGGACTTCAGGTTTCGGTCTCTGCATCCACGTCAGACCATAAAATGTCCATTATACATGTTTGCTTGAACTGTTCAAAGACTTTGATTAGGGGGCATTTAACAAGAGAATTTATGTCTTCCTGTAGATCATTCTCCTGGTAGCGGATTGTGCGAGAAGGTTACACAGCTGTCATCGGAGTTTATTTCGGCCTAGCTGTCGGAGATCGGGGCTCCGCTGACCGGAGCGCTCACTCTTCGGCCTACTACGTAGAGCTTTCCGAGAGCTTTCGCTTATCCCTGTCTATTGAAAAATCTCTCTACAGGAAGGTTGCATCTGTCTTAGGTTTAAGTCGGTGGTCATATAATCATTCGTCTTTCTTTCTTTTAATTGTCGTAGTCATGAGAATTCGCTTCTTCATTATAGCCTGTGAACTCGGCCATGTGAAGGTAGTGTAGTCACGGGAAGTTCTCTAATCTCGACCTTGTTTGAATGCGAGGGAAAGAAATGAATATGAAACTAGAACAAAACAGGTATTATGCAAGTCTACCCGCACGTATACTTGAATCTTACAAATGACATCCGCTGTATTCTATGTTGCAACTGCAGATTTGCCTGCGTAGGTCTTGGGTATTTCCTGGATCCGTTTGGCGTACCATATCTATACAGTATTAGAAAAACATTCGTATGGGTAACTGTTTTAGTAGAAAAAAAAAAAGGGAAAAACTTACAGTCGTTGCACCTGCTCCAAGTCCCTTCAAGCCGGCCAATTTGGCTATATATGGCGTCTCCACCTTCTTCTCCGGCAGCCGCGCATCGGCATCCGCTACGTTGGGATTGAGAAGGATCTCCTTGGGTAGCGCGGGCTTGATCGCAGCCGGACGAGCAATGCCGATGATGTCGCAAGCCGATTCAGCCAGCGCTGCTTCCATGCCGAGCCGGGTTCGGAAACCGCCTGTGACCATGAGGGGGAGCGAAGGGAAGTGGCTTCGAATGGCCTTTGCGAAGTCAAGGAAGAAGGCTTCGCGAGCGACGGTGCTGCTGGCCCTCGGGGCGGCATCGATAGGACCGACCATCTGCGAAGATGAAATGTGGTTAGACTGATTGTTCTGGATATGAGACGGCGCGGACGATGATTGTCCCAACATACTTTCGGGTCCTCGTAGGAGCCACCACTGATCTCGAGGAAATCGATCCCGGCCTTCTCGAGCTCCTTGATCTGCTGAATGGCATCTTGGAGGGCTTCGGGGGACTGATGGTCGGCCGAGTTGAACTTCACTCCGACGGCGAAATTCTTCGGCACGGATTTTCTGACAGCTTCGATGATCTCGACGACTATTCTTGCCCGGTTCTGAGGCGATCCGCCGTATTCATCCGTTCTGTTGTTGGACTGCATCCACCTGTCAGTATCTCCACTTGCTTGGGGAGGGGTAAGGCGTACCTCTGCTGTCAAAAATGTCGCTGAGGGGAGGTTAGCAAATCTCAGTGATACGTCGAATCCTTGTCTTGGTCTGCTTACAAAGGAGATATCCATGCGCAGCGTGCAACTCAACGCCCGAAAACCCGCTCTCGGCAGCCAACCGCGCCGTGACAGCAAACCGGTCCACGACCAGCTTGATATCCTCCTTCGTCATCTCCTTCGGAGTGCCGAACAAGATGCGCACGAGACTCCTCGCAATGAACCCATCCCCCATATTTAGCGGGATTGGGCTCGGGGCGAGGTTCTTCGCGAGCAAGGACTTCTTGCCCGCTCCGAGCGGCGACTGGCGGCCGGGATGGCTGATCTGCATGATGGCCGGCGTGTTTCCGGCAGTGCAGGCTTTCGCCCATCTCTTCCAGCTCGACAGGATCTTGGCCTCGTCGGACGGGTCGACGGCAACGTCGACGGGCTGGCCGAGATACGTGCCGTCGACTTGGACGTTGCCTGCTCAACGGTCAGATTGGCAGGTGAAGAATGCGTCGTGCTGTACGAACCCGTGATTACCATGCCCCAACCGCCGTTGGCCCATGCTCCGTATACGTCGTCCATCGTTGTAGGGGGCAGGTTTTGCTTGTCTGCCATTCCTTCCGCCATAGCTGCCTGTGAATATTGATGAGTACGGGCCGAGGAAGGCGTTGAGAGCGTGGGAAATAACAAACCTTGGAAAGGCGGTTGGGCAGCTCCAGTCCGCACTTCAAGGTCAGCGGTTTCGCGATTTTGAGATCCATGGTTTGCGAAGGAATATTGAGCCAAATTTGCAGATAGATTTGTGATTTTGCAATTTTTCAACTTGTAGTATGGGACAACGTATGTTTTTGTATACTTGACAAGCGTCCAGTAGTTTCAGGCGTGAAACATGTACGTACGGGAGACAACCGAGGCAGTCTCCTGACGTTTGTAAGCAGATCTCAACCCGGCCGGAAACCACGAGAGACACATCCGGCCCGGTACACTCAATTTTCCCGATAAGGTAAAATACAACAGCTAATATGGCCAAGCTAGAACCCCTTGGTGCGTTCAGAATATTGCGGAACCTTCCTGAGCTCGGAGGGATTGTTGTGCCGTCTCGGATCAGGAGCTTCCTCGGCCCGAACCGACGCTGCCAGGCGATACTTGTGCTCTCTGGTTGTACTGTACATAGTAGATTGCGCCGGAAATCCCCTACCGTTGATTTCAAAGACACCATCTCTTGACCACTAATGCAAAATTTTCGGATGGAATCTCAAGCTTGAAGCTCAATGAACGCCGCAGCCGCCGACCAGCTCCAATCCGTCGCAATGCCTCGCCTAAGACATGAACCCGGTATTACCTAAGTAAAGAAGGGAAAATCCAAGCAACAAATCATCAAGGACAGATTGAAGAAAAATAAAGGCATCCGTGCCTCATAGCAATCGTTAGACATTAAAAAGAAACAAGAAAGAGAAAAACAAGCATACCGTAAAACCCGCACCCACTCCACTCTGCAAAACACCATCAAACCAACGCAACCAAGACGCCCACAACGGCACCAACCAAGCCCCCACCCGCTCGTCCCCTCGCCCACGCCACCGCCGCAGCGCCCGTCGACGACGCCGACGCCGACGCACTCGCACTCGCACTCGCACTCGCCTCCCTAACCGTCTGCGTCGCGGTAGTCGACCCGCTCCCGCTCCCGCTCCCGCCCAACCCGGAATTGATCAGCCCGCCCAACCCGGACGTCCTCGTCGCCGACGCGCTCGCGCTGCCTACAGCGTCCTGCACCACGACCGTCTGGCCGGCCGCGTTCGTCGTCAGCCGCAGCATCGTCGAGCCGCCGACCGTGACCGCGGCGCCGCCGAGGCTCAGCGTCTGGCCGTCGTAGACGTACGCGGTCTCGCCGTGCGCGACGAGCGGCGTGACGGTGGTGCCGTAGATGACGAGGTTGGGGGCAGGCGTGGTCGCGGCTGCTGCGGCGGCGGGAAGGGTCTGCGCGGGTGCACCGTCGGAGAGGAGGACGGTGGCGCCGGTGGCGGGGTCGGTGGTGAGCGCGAGGGTGGTGGGGCGGCCGTCAGAGCCCGCGATGGTGATGGCGGGGCCGCCGGGCAGGAGGGTTTGGCCGGAGATGATGTAGGCGGTGCCGGATGGTTGGATGGTTTGGCCGTTGAGCGTGAGGGTGGGAGGGGCTGGTGAAGGTGCCGGAGCGGCCGTGGGGAGGAGGATGGTACTGCTGTCGCCGATGATGACTGCGGGGGCTTGAGGTTGGGGTTGGATCTGGTTGTTTCCTGGACCGTTCTGCGGGGCGGGAGGGTTGGCGGTAGGGACGGAGATGGGGGTGTTGTCCACCACGATGGTTTGGCCGGCCGTTATAGTGTTCGATCCCACCACGACAGCAGGGATATTGGTGCTTGTACCAGCGATCACGGTGGGGATGGAGGTTGGCACAACAGCAACAGAGGTGGATCCTACTGGGATGTTTGTAACAGGAGGTGCTTGGGTGCCGGCCGGGGGGATGTTTTCAGCTCCTTGTTGAGGTCGAGGAGGGGCGTTCGTCGGCAGTGCGCCGCCACCGGAGATATAGCTCTCGACAAGAGAGCCAATGACCCCACCAACGCCACCTCCATTGGCAGTGGTGCCGGGGGCAGGTTGTACGACGGTTCCAATCTCTGTCGGTGGCGCATCAGTGACCTTTGGTGGTTTAGGCTCGTCCACTGACTGAGGTAACTCTGTGTGCGCTGTGAAAGCCTGAGTCTCAGAGGGAGCAGGTTGTTCAGGTTCCCCGGGGTGTTCCGTGTGGGCAAAGCCCGGGGCAGATGTTTCCCAATCTGGAGGCACTGGGTCTGTCGACTGCTCGACATGTGCAGTTGAGGTACCGTCCGGTGGCTTTACTGTGCCAGGCTCCTCGGTATGGGCGGAAGGAGCAACTGGAAGGGTGGTCGTTGGCGGATCTACAACTGTCCCGACCTCAGTGGGAAAGGATGAGACTACAGGAGGGGTCAAGGTGGCTGGTTTCTCAGTATGTGCCGATGGAACTGGGATTGTGACAGTAGTCGAGATCTCGGTGTGAGCTGTGGAGGTAACATCGTCGTCAGTTGTGGGTGGCGTGGGTGCCTTGATGGTGGTTGGAATTTCGGTGTGGGCAGAAGAAGTAGCATCGTCATCGGTAGTGATTGGTGTCGGTGCATCTACTGGCACGGAAGTTTCTACATGTGCAGTGGCAGGGATACGTGTAGTGTTGTCCTCGCCCCCAGGCGTGATTGTGATGACGGAAATGTTATTTGGTGGAGCAGCTGTGTCGGAGAGTCAGTGTATGGGGGCGGCCAGAATGCAGGGAGGCTCGGCCTCACTATACTGGGGAAATGCGTGGACAACAGCACATGCAGCAAGAGCGGTCAATGCTCCCGTAGCCGCGCGCATATTGAATGATCGACGCGCAAAGGTTAGAACGCGGCCAAGAAGGAGGAAACGAGAGACGCGCGAGCTTTGCGGCCAGAAAAGCGAGAGATGGCGGAAAACAGGAGAGAAAGAGAGAACTGGGCGGGCTCACAGCTCACGGCTCACGGGCTGAAGAACACGAGGGCTTGGGACGGTTGTGGTTAGCTTCAGCGTTGTTCCTGGGCGTCAGCAGCCACATGGCGACACAGCCCAGACCCAGACGGGTCGGCCGTCCGGTGGCAGCAGTATTTGCACCGTCATTAATGCACGTTGAGCGGTTGAAGTGGCATTCATTACTGCGCGCTGTGCAGCAGCCTCGTCAATAGCCAGTTGACAGCCGATGCGCTGGGGATTTTGCCGACTCAGGGCTCAAGGCACAGATGGGGGCTAAAAGGGAGGGAAAAAAAAAAAAAAACTAAGGGTCATCTGGCTGGGCGGTGTCTGCCTGGCCACGGGCACGGCTGGAGCGTCTCATGGGAATGAATCCTTCGGGCAAATGCTGAACAACGCTGTTTCGTCGAGACGCCGTGGCCAAGGATTTCAGTCATGGATGAGGCTGTGGAGAACAATGGGGGCCGTTTTCTGGGAGCGGGAGGATCTCTCTCGGAACGCCATTGCACCATGGCGATGGGCGAGGCTGATGGCACGCGCTCGGGGCGGCGCAAGGGTCGCGGTTCTCTTAACGATGGGATTTGGGACGCCAGGCAGGCAAGGGAGGATGAGGACAGCGCTCGGTGTCGCCCGGCAGCGAGAGCAGTGGCTGTCAGATGCTGTGGTGAGACGGAGAGCCAATGGGCTGGAGCGTAGGAATCTGGTGCCTTTTTCCTGCAGGCAGGGCAGGTGAGAGGCCACAGCGCCCCAAAATAGGCAGTCCTGCCGCGCCCCTCTCGGCCCGCCCGCCAACCCAATCAGCGCCCGCCTGGCCGCGGCGTTTGGCGCCCGCTCGCCCGCTCGCCCACTCGCCCAGGCAGCCCCAGTAGATGCAACGCCAAAGCGGTTGCACCACTCCGCCAGCGCTAACAATGTCAGCGTCGAGCCTCCCGCCCATGATGGCTGATCTGCACGTCAAGTACGCGAGCAGAGCCACCTCGCCGCCTGGCTCGACCTCCCCCCTCTCTCTCTCGGTGCGCACCCATGTCACCAACGCTCGTTTCTGCCGGCAGACCTCGTGTTTGGTGATCTTCCACCCTCCCGTTCGCTACCGTGCGCGAACGCCTTCGACCTCCTCACTGCATCATGAGCACGCTCCTCCAGCGCCTGCTGCTCTCCGCTGCTCTGTTGGCGTTTGCTTCTCTGGGTCACGCAGCAGATGCCACGAGCGCGCCCGCGCCATTAGCGCTCCAGCCCACCCAGTTCTGGTATGTTTCTGTTTCAACCACCTCGTATCCCGTAGATCCGCCTCTTAACCACCTCAATCCACCAGGGACGGCAACGACGGCCCTTGGTCGACCTTTGGCTTTACCATCGGCACCCCTGCACAGAGCTTGCGCCTCCTGCCCGCTACCGGCCAATCCGCCGTATGGCCCATCCTGCCTGAGGGATGCTGGAACGACGATAGGGCAACAACCGTCTGCCAGGACTCCCGCGGGAAGGTCTTCCTCACGAACCAGTCCTCCACTTGGGTCGAGCAGGGAATCTACGAGCTTTCGACTCTCTTCGTCGAGCACCAGCTCGGCGTAGGTTCAGACGCCAGGGGCCACTATGGCTTTGACACCGTGGGCTTGGGCTGGCAGACTTTCGGTTTGCCCTCATTGGATGGCCAGGTCGTGGGAGGAATCGCCGACAAGTCCATCTACGAAGGCGTGTTCCCCTTGAGTCCGCGGCCCGTCAACTTCACCGACCTGAACAATCCCCACGCTTCCGTCTTGCAGACCTTGGTCAACCAGTCCATGATTCCAAGCACATCGTGGTCTTACACTGCCGGTTCATACAATCACGTCCCCAAAGTCTTCGGCAGCTTGACCTTGGGAGGAAAGGATACCAGCCGCTATGTGGACAACAACGTCTCCATTCCCTTTGGCCCCGATATCTCTAGGGATCTGCTCTGCGCCGTCCAGTCGGTCACCACTAACATCAGCTCGACCCCGCTTCTGCCTACGCCAAATTTCTGGTTCATTGACTCTCTTGTCGCGTCCATGTGGTTTCCGGAAGATGCCTGTACCGCTTTTGAGGAGGCCTTTGGAATCCAGTGGGACGATGAGTATTCCATATATCTCATCAACGATACGCAGCACCAAACCCTTGTGGAGCAGAATGCTGCCATAACAATGCGCATCGGAGCGACTACCACCGCAAATGAGACGGTTGACATCCTATTGCCTTACGAGAGTCTGGCTCTGAATGCCTCATGGCCGGTTTACCCGAACGCAACTCGTTATTTCCCGCTGAAACGTGCTGTCAATGATACGCAGTACACTCTTGGTCGCGCGTTCCTGCAAAACGCCTACGTCATTGCCAATTACGACCATCAGAATTTCTCGGTCCACCAGGCGTTATTCCCCGAGTCGTCAAGTTCCCAGAATATCGTTCCTATCCAGGACGTGACCGTTACGCAACAGAGCAGTGGCCTTAGTTCTGGTGCAATCGCTGGTATAGCCGTTGGTGCTGCGGCCGTTGTTGCTGCCTTGGCGCTGATCTTCTGGCTCGCATACCGCCGCAAGAAGCAGCGTCAAGAAAAGGCAGCTGCCGCGGAGGCCGCAGACGCCGCAGAAGCCGAAGCAGCGCAGAAGGCGCAGGCCGAGATGGACGCAGGGAGAGACGGCCGACCTGGCGACGCGAGTGTTGGAAACAAGACGGAGCTGGAGGCCGACAACTCGAGGCACGAGATGCAGGGGTCGGAGACGGTCAAGGCGGAGCTCTACGGTGCCGAGGCACGCAAGTATGCGGAGATGGAAGCACAGGTTACGCCAGTTTACGAAATGCCAGCAAACGAGGACGTCACGCTGCCGGAGCTGGAGACGCCGGATAATGGGAACACGCTGGCGCCGAATTCACCGCGGTCAGGCGCGCAGTCGCCACGTGCGGAATTGGAGGCGCCGCAGGAGTCAAGAATAGCAGCGATGAGGGAGGTGGAGCAGCAGAGAGAAGCTGAAAAGAGATGATCGTAATCGCAGGAATGGCGTTTTGTTGGTTTTTTATTTTTTTTTTTTCATGCTGGCGTGATATATGCCATATACCTATATAGCATCTTGTAGTTCCAGAGATATCCCTTTTTTTCCCTCAGAAACTCGAAAGTTCACGTATTCTTTCTTCACAGTCTTCAATTTCGGATCCCCCATGAAGCCTCCTGTAAGTTCTCTCGGCTCTCTCCTCAAGGCCAAGCAATCCATTCCTGCCAAGCCTGTTTGCCACGAACGTCAACAGCAGCTGGATCGGGTGGACAACACTTCTCATTCATTATCTTCCGCGAGCAGCAGCACGCTCGAGCGCAGTTCGTAGAAGCGGGACAGGCATACGTCCACCACCACTCTTTCTCTGCCGCCATCCAGTCGAATAGAGAAAAAAAAAAAAAAACAGACAAAAACGCAACCTCCCGCAAGCGGCCCGCCGCATATCACACAGCCAAGCAATGCAGCCTTTGTCACCACTTCACGAGCCCGCTTCTTTCTCTCCAGCCTCCTTGACGCCCCCGTGCGTCCCCTCCTTACCGCGTCCAGATGCTGGAAGATCCCCGATCACCTGTTGCCACGCCTCTAAAACCCAGTGTCTCTTCCCTGAAGGGGAAACTCCCATCGCTCGCGGAGGGTCCCGTGTCTCGAGCGGACAAGCTCTCGATAGTCCGATCACAGCATCCCTGACGCCATTCTCCCTTCGCTCCGGGCTGCCCGGCCGCTTCTTTCTCTTCCTCCCTGGATGCGAGGCGCGTTCTGAACCAGCTCGACGCCGCACACACGCTCACGCACGAAATACCCCGTCATCCCGATCAGCCCTTTCGTCACAAGACTCAGCCCGAGCCGCATAAAACTCTCCACCGCTTCGCGCGCGTGTCGAAGCCGCCGCCATCATGTCCGCAGCAGGTCTCGTCGCCATGGCTATGCCGTAAGTGGACCCTGCCTCCAAGCACGCACATACACGCAGAGAGCCACAGCACTTCAACATGAAAATGGGAAAAGAGCTGACAAGAAGCACCGCTTTCCCCTACCGCAGTCCGCAACGCGACCTCTTGAAGACGAGAGGCATCACCGGGGCGTCCTACACCCCCGCGCCACCCCGCTCCATCCACACGCCCAGCACGAGCGCTCCTCCTCCTCCTCCTCCTCCGACCACCTCTCCACGCAGCGCCGCCGCAACCAGCCGCTACTCGGACGCCAGCCCGATCCCGAGCCCCGGCCAACTCATCAGCCTCACCCCAACCCCAACCCCAACCCCCAGCCCCAGCCCGACGACCGAAGCGCTGCTGCCGCTCATCCCGGTCTCGCCGCCGCCCTGCTCTCCTCCCCCACCGCCACACTTGCCGGCGCCGCTGTCGCCGGAGAAGACGACGCAGCAGCAGCAGCGATGCCGCCGCGCGCGCCCGGCATCCGCGCCGTCGACGCCGCGGCTGCTGCTTGCGGAGAGGGAGCTGGACGATTTCTTCGCCAGGTACGATCTCCTGAGCATGGCGAAGGGGAGCGGGTCGCCTGGAGCGCGGCCGTCGTCGTCGTCGTCGTTGCGGGTGGGAGGAGGAGATGGGAGAGGGGAGTATTTCGCGCTGGGGGTGGCGGAGGGGAATGGTGCTGCTGGGGAAAGTGGCGCGGGGGTGGAATGGGCGGGTGAGGTGGGCGATGCTGGTGGTCGTGGTAGTAGGCAGTCGGCGGGTGCGAAGAGTGGGGGGAGGGACGGTGGTGGTGCAGGTGCAGGTGCAGGTGCAGCTCGGCGTGGGGGCAGAGGAGCGGCGGGGCGGAAGAATGGCGGTGGTGGTGGTAGCGGCGGTGCTGGCCGTGGCGACGGCGAAGATGGTGATGGCGACAGGAACGGGCATGCGAGGGACAGGCCGGAGGTGATCTCCAGCGGTGAGGAAGAGTCTGACTCTGACGAAGAAGGCGAGGAGGAGTCCGACGACCCGTTTGCCGCTGCGCCTTCGAAGACGCAGTCTTCGCAGAAGGGTAAAGGCAAGGTCGTCACTTTCTCGATGCCTGCCCATCGTCGTCCTCCTCCTTCCAAGGGGAAGGCCCGGGCCAAGGACGATTTCGACCCTGAGGCTGAACGATACTTTGGCAACAGCGCGACTAAGAAGGCCCGGAAGAGAGGCTTCCCGCCGCCATCGCGTCATCCCGGCGCACCCGAGCCCGTGCCGGCCGAGGAGCGCGTCGCGCCGTGGGGCGAGGTGTGGTGGGCGGACCGCGCGGCCGGGTTCGACATTGGCGAGACCATCTTCGCGCAGGCGTATCAGAGCGTGCAGATCACGGCTGATCTGCTGAGGAGTAAGTATCCCTGAATCTCAGACCCCGGTTGTGATTCTATTGGTTATTTCTGGTCAGGGCTGACGAGATATCTGTATTGTGTGCAGATGAGGAGGGTAAGAGGCCGAAGATGCAGCACCCGGAGACTTTCCCCTGGCTCAGTCGCTTCGAACTACCGCATCCGAAAGACATACCGGCCATGGCGACGCGTGCAAAGGAGTTTGATAGGGAGAATGTGTGGGATCTGAAGAAGGCGCTGCCGATTCTATTCGATGAGGACGGAGCGCCGAAGACTGTTGAGGAGGTGTTCCCGACGTTTGCGGATTGCAATGCGCCTGGAAGTGGGGGAAAGAGTAGGGTGCGTGGGCAGAAGAGTAGGTGAAGTAGTCTGATTAAGCAACAAAGGACGGTTGTGGAGTTGATGATGTTCGGATGTTTCTGGCCTTCTTTCATTACTTGTTTCTGGGTATGAGGCTGAAAAGGACACAAGAAAGTGGTAATGCTATAATAGGAGGAATGGGATTCATTCATTGGCCGGCGTCAGCAACAAGAGACGTATAGGCCCGTTGGGCGGATTTGACAGGTTATCTGCTTTCTGTTAGCAATATCATTTACTGCAACTTGTCTTGGAATTGGAGTCGCGTGGAGATTGATCCGAGCGTCATGCGCGTATCTCTGCCCCGCAACGCGTCGCGCCGCGAAAGCTCCACACGGCGCGCTGCGGCCGCGCGTTGGCAGGCCAGGAAATACGAAGGGTCTCCAAGAAAATTGGAGACCCCAAGTCTGCGGCATTAGTTTTAGCCCCGGATTGGAGCGCATTCCTCAGGTAAAGCTGCGCTGTCAACAACACCGCTGCGCAGATGCGATCTCGGCCTGGCCGGCATCACCGTAAACAAGCCGAACGCCTGACTCTCTCGGCCGCTGCAAACCGACGACCCCGACATGTCTTGAAAAGAGCGGCGTCGCGCGGGCGCTTCGTGCTGGCTGCGTAGTTATCGCCCGTTTTCAATTCCTCTCCCGCCTTGCCTTCGAGATACCCCCTCCCCGTCAACGAATCCTCCGCCGGCGCCATGAAGCTCGACAAGTTCCCCAAGCACCAGCTCACCTTCCAGGGCCCGACGCCGATCCAGCACCTCAAGCGGCTGTCGGAGCACCTGGGCGGCAAGGTGCAGCTGTACGCCAAGCGCGAGGACTGCAACTCCGGGCTGGCCTTTGGCGGCAACAAGACGCGCAAGCTCGAGTACATCATCCCGGAGGCCATCGAGGGCGGCTACGACACGCTGGTGTCCATCGGCGGCATCCAGTCGAACCAGACGCGGCAGGTGGCGGCAGTGGCGGCGCACCTGGGCATGAAGTGCGTGCTGGTGCAGGAGAACTGGGTCAACTACCACGACGCCGTCTACGACCGCGTCGGTAACATCGAGCTGTCGCGCATCCTGGGCGCGGACACGCGCCTCGACAAGGCTGGGTTCGATATCGGCATCCGGCCCAGCTGGGAGCAGGCGCTCGAGGACGTCAAGAAGAGCGGCGGCAAGCCCTACCCCATCCCGGCCGGCTGCTCCGAGCACCCCAAGGGCGGACTGGGGTTCGTCGGGTTCGCCGAGGAGGTGCGCAAGCAGGAGGAGGAGCTGGGCTTCAAGTTCGACTACATCGTCGTGTGCGCGGTGACGGGCAGCACGCAGGCGGGCATGATTGTTGGCTTCGCGGCGGACGGACGCGCCAACAAGGTCATCGGCATCGACGCGTCGGCGAAGCCAGAGAAGACCAAGGAGCAGGTGCTCCGCATCGCGAAGAACACGGCCAAGCTGGTTGAGCTGGGCCGCGACATCAGCGAGGAGGACGTGGTGCTGGACACGCGCTTCGGGGGGCCCGAGTACGGTCTGCCGAACGAGGGCACGCTGGAGGCGATCAGGCTGTGTGCAAGGACGGAGGGCATGCTGACGGATCCGGTGTACGAGGGCAAGTCGATGGACGGCATGATCCAGATGGTGAAGAACGGCGAGTTCCCCGAGGGCTCTCGAGTGCTGTATGCGCACCTGGGAGGGGCGCCGGCGCTCAGTGCGTACAGCTACCTGTTCAAGGAGGGCTGAAATGTATGAACAGACAGCAGACGAATCAAAATGACATGAATGGCAATAACGGATCGGGATCAATTGGTCGGCATCCGACGCGGAGTGTCGGGCTGACTGTGAGTTTGTGTGTGGCTGGCTCGCGGAGTGCCGGAGATGGGTGACGGGGTCGCAGGCGGCAATCAGAGCCCGAAGCGGGCGGTTGAGCCCACGACCGGAGCTTTGCCGTGCTTGAACCGGCAATGGCGCGGCGTCAAGGCAGCTTCCTGGGGCGGCAACAGCTTTTCTTGCGGCTTCCATGCCCCACTTGCATCATAGACGGTCACAGCTCCCGATAGCGGGGTAGCACTTGTAAGGGGACATGATAGCCGCCACTCCTGCTCGATTCTTGCCCATTTCTCAACCTGTCTCTTTCCACAGCCACACTCCCTAAGCCCTACATATACCCATCCGAGCTCTACCTGGACTGCGCTCCACCCTTCAATTCCGAACCATCCCTCAATCGCACGCAATGGCTGCTCCGAAGGAAGTCCGCTGGGGCATCCTCGCGACCGGCGGTATCGCCAAGACCTTTACTACCGACTTGCTCGTCGACCCCAAGACCCGCGGTGTCACTCATATCAAGCACACCGTTGTTGCTGCCGCGAGCTCCTCCAGTGCCGACCGCGCTGCCAAATTCCTCAAGGATGTCGGCGCTCCCTCTACCGCCAAGGCCTACGGCTCCTACGAGGAATTCGTCAAGGACCCCAACATCGACATCGTCTATGTTGCCACTCCCCATTCCCACCACTACCAGAATGCCATGCTCTGCCTCGAGGCTGGCAAGAACGTGTTGTGCGAGAAGGCTTTCACCGTCAATGCTGCTCAGACAAAGAAGCTGGTTGAGAAGGCGAGAGAAAAGGTACGCACTCCCACATCCACTTGACACGACATCTCCGAAGTCCCTTTTAATCTCCATCAACCTGGAAATTCCCATGTCTCTGGGTCGATTGTCGGCACCCCTTACCGCAAGATCCCTGCTGAGGCCCTGCTCTAACATCCTCCGCTTCATATAGAATCTCTTCCTCATGGAGGCCGTCTGGACGCGCTATTTCCCGCTCTCCATCTACGTCCGCGACACCATCAGCTCCGGCAAGATCGGCGCCATCCAGCGTGTCAGCGCCGACAACAGCCACGCGCTCGACCCGGAGACCTCGTTCCCGGACGGCAAGCACCGGATGGTGAACCCGGACCTGGCGGGCGGCGCCCTG
Source organism: Neoscytalidium dimidiatum (assembly GCA_037367355.1). NCBI lineage: Eukaryota > Fungi > Ascomycota > Dothideomycetes > Botryosphaeriales > Botryosphaeriaceae > Neoscytalidium > Neoscytalidium dimidiatum. The sequence goes on along the minus strand of CM074705.1, from coordinate 362,141 downwards.
CTCGACCTGGGCATCTACTCGCTGACCTGGGTCTTCCAAACCGTCTACACGACCCTGCCGCCCGCCGAGCGCAAGCCCCCGTCCGTGCTCTCCTCCACCAAGATCTACGACGGCACCGGCGCCGCCGACGAGCTGACCACCGTGCTGCTGACCTTCCCCCGCGGCAAGGGCGAGGTGCATGCCGTCGCGACGACGGGCCTGCGCTACGCGACGGATGTCGAGGTCCACGGCGACGCTGCCGGCCCCGCTTGCCGCGTCCAGGGCGACAAGGGCGAGATCCAGATCTTCCCCCCGCTGTACCGCCCCACCAAGACGAAGCTCCTCCTCCGCGACGGAACCGTCGAAGAGAAGGAGTGGCCGCAGCCGGGCCCGGGCAAGGGTTCCGGCTGGTTCAACGGCTTCGGTGGCGGCAGGAACGCCGAGGGCGAGGGCCACGGCATGTTCTGGGAGGCGGATGAGGCGGCGAGCGCCTTCGTGGAGGGCCGGAAGGAGGGCAAGTACGAGAGCTTGGACGAGAGCATCGTGATCATGGAGGTCATGGACGAGGTGAGGAAGCAGGCGGGTCTGAAGTACCCGAATAAGATAGAGACGACGGATTTCCCGGTCCAGCTGTAGATGGAAGGAGAGATTAGTGCAAGGTGACTTGAAAAATCCCTACGAATTGAACGCCTCTTATGTATGGTTTCGTGCTTGTTCCGTTGTGCTAGAGTTTGTCATGTAAAGGTTGTGGATTCAGGCGTGGAAGGCCGCTCCGATCAAGCACTGCATATGGTCAGGCTTGTAAATTTGCAGAAAGTCAATGTTCGCATGGGAGTTGAAGTTGTCGAGAAGCGCATGTTACTCAATCTTGAACATCTGCGTTCAGACAGCTGCTTCAACTCCTCATGCAGCGCGTTGCTTAGGCACGGGGAACACTTCCGGAACCGATCCCCGCATTATAATGGCTATTTTAGCAGAGAGACCCTGATCAAGTCCCCCCATCTTGGCGCCGGGCCAGACCTTCCCTAAATCCCGAGTACCACCGCAGGAAGAAACAACAAAAAAACCCTCCCCCCACTATAGCCGTGGATTCGTTCCCCTCTCTTCGAAGATCACTCCTCTCCTCTCCTCTCCTCTCCTCTCCTCTCCACTCCACTCCGCCCCGCCCGGCCCAACCCCAATCCCGCCAACCCCTCTCCGACCCTCAAAACCCCACCCCAGCCAGAAACGCCACCCTCATCCCGGCGCCAAACCACAGCATCCCCAGGTTGCCCCAGTCCTCCCACCGCGTCCACGCGCCGGGCCACCACCACCACGCCGGCGTGCCCGCCCGCCGCGCGAGGACGCGCAGGCCCCAGAGGTGGCCCCAGTCGCTGCCGAGCAGGATGCTCGCCTGCACGACGCGCCACGCGTCGGGCCGATCGGCGCCGGCGTGGCGGAGGATGACGAACTCGAGGGCGAAGAAGAGGATGTACCTTCATTTTGGGGGGAGGGGAAAGGATTTAGTATTATTTTTTTTTTTCATTTTACTTTTCTTTATTGGGTGGGAAAGAGAGGGGCCTAGGCGTACAGCGATCCTACTTGCCAGAGGAGCATGGTTTCGATGGGGGTTTGGGTCGCGGTTTGCGCGTGGAGCGGGACCGGCGTGATGGACCGGAGGGTGTTGGCGCCGTCGAAGAAGTAGAGCTGGGTGGGTTTTGGTGTGTGTGTTAGTGGGTGGTTTGTTTCTTTAATTTTTTTTCTCTTCATTTTACTATCATTTTCCCTGCTCTGTTTTTCTTCGGTTTATGCTTTGGGAGGGATTGGGGGTGGCTTACGAAGGCGCCGAGGAGGGCAAGGAGCGGCTCGATCCAGGTGAAGAAAATTCGGTAGAAGAGGGGGATTCGGGAAGGTGTTTTGGCGGAGGAGGGCGCGGATGACCTTGATTTTGGCGCCATTTTCGATGCGGATTGTTTTTTTTTTTTATCGTGGTGTCCGGTTTTAGATGTTCCCTCTCTTTTGCTTACTCTTATTATTTGTCCTTTCTACCGTCTCAATTTGTTTACACTCTTCGCAGCCTTTGAGTCGGGAAATTGACGTGCGGTTGTGAAAAGGATTGAAAGAAAAGCAAAACGCGAGAAGTTTAGCGGTGGTTATGCGAGCATTTATATCATTAACTATAGAATTTAAACTTTGCGCGACACGGAACGCCACGGATGACCGGCCTTCCCGATGCAATGTGCATGACTCCGGTTGTTTGACAAATATAGAAGAGGAAATAAGCGAAGTCCGCTGCGCCAAATATTTGACAGAAGATAAGAAAGACATCAATCCTTCGCACGCATGTTAGGATATGCAAGCGCGTCGAAAAACAAACTCGCAAAGTCAACCGAGACATCGGCTCGAGAAGTGGAAAGGGATATTCCTTGAAATCCTTCGAATTAACGCCAACTTGTGAGTTCGCATGCAGCTTCTTTGGTGGTGTGACAGCGATCACCGAGAAAGGCCGGGCGAGTACGACTTCCAGCTCTGCCCCGTGTGCGGCGTCGACTGGGACGACGGTATCCGGTCGTAAAACGTCGAGCCCCTCGACAAGAGCGACAGATCGCTCCACGATTCGCGCTTCGCGGCCGCGCGCCGGAAGCGCAGCTCCTGGCGGCTGCCGCTATCCCTCTTCCGCTTCAGCACGCGGTAGCGGCTCGACAGGTCGCTGGAGCCCTCCTCGCGCAGGACGAGCTTGCCGATGCGCGCGCTCTGCTGCGACGTAATGTAGGCGGTCGTGCGCACGTCGGCGCCGTCGTTGCTGCGGATGATGGACGCCGCATCGGTCAGGAGGCAGGCGGACGTGTAGTCGACGACGGCTGGCTGGTAGCACTGCCACTGGAGGACGGCGAGGATCAGGCCGGACAGGACGACGAGGAGATGGAAGATCATCCAGAGCTTGATGCGCTGCGCGTTGACGTCGGCGCGGGTGGGGTAGCTGGGGAGGCTGATGTTGGTGCTTGTTGTCGCTCCGAGGAACCGGTCGGTGAGGTCGTTCCATGACGCTTGGTACGCTGCTGAGAAGGCGCCTGCTACGAAGCCCTCGAGATTGTCGAAGGTCGGTGCGTAGGTGGCATTTCCGGTAACGATCGCTAGCATTGTCTCTGGGAGCATGCCCAGTACGATATCAACGAGGGTGTCCGGCGCTACAGCGAAGTCGAATGTGGCGTTTCCCGGCCTTTCCAAGACGCCAGGAGATATGATGAAGCAGTCGTAGCATTGCGTGGATCCTGCTACTACCGAAACTTCGGCGAAGTGGTAGCAGTTTCCATTGAGGCTATATTGCCTGTTGTCCGGGAGGGAGCCGAATTTGGCGCTGAAACCTGTGCAGGTCTCTGTCAAATTGTCATCGCCCAGCTGTTCCGTGAGGACGGCTACTTTGTAAGTCGTGTTCAGGAGGGAGGCATCCGGCCAACCTGAAATCCACGAGTCCAACGGCGAGTCGCGTAAAAGGACAGCGTTGCCGATAAGAGAAGTCCTGATAGGGTTGGTATCGTCAGTCACGTTGAACAGGCCGTTATTGTCGTCCAGATAGTGCTGCAAGCTGTCATCATAGTCGATCCAGCTGAAGTTGCTCATGCGGAAAAATGGAAGGGTGGTGTTATACACGGTAGTATTGTCGGGGAGTGCCTGGTATCCTTTGGTGTGGTTTGATGGCTCATGCTCGCGAAAGGCTGGAGCCCAGCGCCTACTTGGGACCTTTTTCTCAGCATCCGTTACGGAGTAGAAGTCAGGGCCAAAGCGGTGAATTACAGCCAGGCCAGAAGCTCTCCGGATGGAGAACTCTCGGTTGTCTGGAAGTTGCTGAAACCGAGTAAAATCCGGCCCGTTGGTGGCGACATTGAGAGAAACGTTGTAATCTGCTGGCCTCAGGAAAAGATCCGGGTTCCAGGTAATGGCACCTTGGGCAAGGGGGGCGCTGAGCTGTGCGGGGATGAGAAGAACGAGGAGAGTGGTAACTCCAAGTTTGAATGCGTTAAGCCCAAGGGGTCCTTGCTCGTAGCAGAAAATGCGTTCAATCTCGCGCAACGTGATACCGCATTTCTCCAGGAGGATGAAGATAGACCGTTGAGCAGCGGTGCCAGAACAGACGTTCAGAGTGAGGCGGATGAGTACAAGCGCAGCTGAAATCAAGGTTGTCACATCGGCCTGTCGAAGTTTTCCGCGGAAGATGTGGGAGATGGTGGATCCAAGGGGCGCGTCTGCTGAACTCGGGAACGTCTTGCCGTCAAGGACGAGGATGCCAATGAGGCCGAAAGCTATGACGAGAACAACATGTAGAAGAAAAAAGTACCATGCCTGGACGGTGCGGAAAAAACCGGTGCGGCGCCGGTGCTCCCCATAACGAACCGGCTCAGGGTCTTGATGAAACTCTTGCTGCATTGCGGGTATGAAGAGCAGCACGATCTGCTGGCGAGCAAGGCGGGCTGGCGGCGGCCTGGGGCGACCGGGTTGTCATATGCACCATTGCTCGCAGCGGCTCACGGCGTTCCTTGGCTGCCGGTCAGCTTGATGTTCGGGCGCCACGCTTCCAGCGAGGCGATGATGACAGCGATGCTTCGCGTCTGCTCTTACCTGCATTGAGCACAGCGTCGCCGCCACGGCTGCTGAGCACGAAAATCATCCCACGGCTCGGCGTCTTGATTCGTCGAGTAGACCACTCAGCCCGCAATGCAGCCTTCAGCCTTGTGGTTGATGCGACTTTGTGCGTGGCCACGGCGAGCCCGGACGACTCAGCCAACGACGGAGGAGGTGAGTTATCGCTAATCACTGACGGCCGTGTTCGTCATCAGCTGTGGGGGCCACTGAATGGGAGGAGATGAAGTTCGGGGACGAAGCGGGGAGGAATTGTGGGAGGCTGGGAGCGTGCCGCTGCGCCCTGCGGAGTGGCCGCCGGACACTAGCCCACATCGAGAGCTTGCCGAGAAAAGGGATTCACCAGTCAGCTTGCCCGCTTTTCGAGTGGTTCCCGTCAGATAAGAGGACTTTGCTCCCTTGCACAGGCTGTCCAGGAATCTACGCGTACTGTAGGTTGATGATTCTATTTTCAACCTTCTGCTGTACACGTACTGCAAATGCGAATCTCCACATTAGCACGTGTTTCACGGTCACCATCTGTGTTTCATATTCCACATACATGATTGAGAATATCCGAAGATGCAACATGTGTGGACATGCTCTTTTATGGGTCGAGCGGCGTGTTCTGGTGAAATACCGTAGATATCCTTCGTAGACGTTTGCACTGGGAGTCACCAAGATAGGGGGGATTTTCCTTTGATGCTTCAGCTTGTCAAGTATACGAACTTTATTATCGGGGAAACAATCTTACACCAAAGGACAGTATAATCGCAGTTCAGACTAACACAGAGAGAGAGGGAGAGTAGAGTAAAGCTTGAAGCATGAGCGTCCCGCCAACCTCCCAGATCACATTGCTTTCTGGCGAGTGGATATGATTCACTACCGCATTCTATTTTTGGGAAACCCATGGACTGATCGACACGGCTCAGGACAAAGTTTGGCCCTTGCGTTCTGAAACCCTGCGATTCCATTCGAATTAACCGTTCTGAAACGAGAAAAATGCCTTCTGGTCGGCCCACTCTCCCAGCAATCCGAACACGAGCGGATACGCAACTGCGCAATGGTCAATGCTTAGCCGCAACGAGATAAGAATGGGTTGAAGACGCGTGCGCTCGATTCGCTAGCGCACAGAGGGGGAAGATGAGTTTATATATCAAGTTCCTTGGATCCTTCCTTTCAAGCTGACCTGAGAAAAATGTACAATGGCAGACGATGAACAAGGTCCTCGTCTATACGAATACGCCCCGACCTTGGCTGGGGCTAGCGTATTCTGTTCTCTATTCGCTCTTACCTCAGCTCTCCATGCATTCCAACTTGTGCAGAACCGAACCTGGTACATGATTGGCTTCCTCATTGCTGGTCTCCGTCAGTCAAACAAAGTCCGAATCGTTTGACGTCAATAGTCCCCTAATGTCTCACTAGTCGAACTCGTTGGATACGCCGCTCGCACCACATCAGCCACCGAGGAAAGAAACAAGTGGTCCACCGCCCCGTTTATCGTCCAAAGCATGAGCCTTCTCATTGCACCCACTTTTGCTGCCGCCTCAACGTATTCTATTCTCGGCCGCATCATAGCCTGCACCAATGCTGAGGCTTACTCTATCATCAAGAGGAGATGGATCACAGTATTTTTTGTGTTCTCTGATGTGTTTGCCTTTTTAATGATATCTGTTGGTAAGTATCCTTTGAGTTTATTTGGGAATCTGAATTCTTTACTGAATCGTCCGCAGGCGGCGGCCTCACAGCCTCAAGCATCGAGGATGCGTCCCAGATAGGAAAGAACACCATTGTCGGCGGTCTTATCCTGCAACTCTCAAACTATTCCTTTTTCTTCATCGTTGCAGCAAGTTTCTATCAACGAATGGATGCCTTGCCACCAGTCAAAAAGCAGAGACATTCACAGATCAATTGGCAACACCACCTAAAAACGTTGTTCATTGTCAGCGCCTTCTTCGTCATTCGATATATTTTTCGAATCATTGAAGTTGCACAAGGCACCAGAGGGTATCTGTACAAGCACGAGGTGTTCATCTACCTATTTGATGCTACGCCTGTAGCCCTCATAATGCTGTATATGAACTGGCAATATCCTTTGTTGAACGATAGCAGGGTGGCCGGAGGTTTACGAATTCCTTGGATCCGGATGCGAACAAGAGAGAGAGCGCCCGTAACGGCCGCAACACCGTTAAATGACGTTTCATAATTGTCCACGCGGTCGACTTCCTCTAGTAGCACCATTACACTAAAAATGGTTGAACTGGTCCAGACAGAAAAGCATGGAGACCCGGTGGAAGCTAGTCGTTCGCCTTTTACCGGTTGAAGCTATCGGTGTACGACATTTTATGACTTCTGTAGAGTTGATGGCAGGAGCCAGATCCGTTTGTTTACACTACCACTTCTTGGTGATTGCGTTGAAATGGAACATGAACTGTTTCACATGCCAGCCAAAGCTGGTAGATATACTGACACAGGGGAATCATTAACTTCGCCACTCTGAATTACGGACGCTTTCCCACTCTTCACATAATACGGCCATGAATTACTCAGCGTTTTCGCGCTTTCTCCAAACAGTGTCCATCAATATCCTCTGCCACTACTCTCTTCTCCAGTGGATCCCACAGATTGAAGGTGTTCTCCGCGCTACCCAGCTTGCACACCCTGTAGACCGGGATGGAAGATCGTTCAATATCGAGGTCATCGGAATCTTCACGGAAGATGACTTTATCGTTGACGACGAAGTCGTAATGTTTCGGCGCTTCGATGTCTTTAGCGGCCTTGTCTGTAGATGCACAAGTGAAGCACTGCTTTACCTATTTTATCGAGGATACAGTCTACCAAAGTTGTTATCGACGCAACAACGCCGATGATGCTTGGTATATTCTTCGCGCCTTTCCTGGCCTTGCTATATTTCGAAGATTTCGGCTTGGGCGGCTTCCTAGCGGGCGGTGGCTGGCCCCGTCCTGGAGGTCGGTCTCGATACGCGGGACGGTCGTATTGACGGCTGCAGTATGGCTGCCCTCTGAGACGGGCTCCTCGGTTCATGGCGATTGTTTGGACTTGCCAAAGATTAGAGAGGAACGCAAAAACTGAGGAATATTGTCGATATGGGATGTTCGCGACGTGGAAGGGAGGGGTTCCCAGATTTAACTGTCGCCTAGGCAGTGGTGTATGACATCGTCAGCTTACAGCAGGCTGCAAGTATTAGCAACGAATAGCGTTTCGGGGCGATCACCTGTTGTACCTCCTTTGTACCTTCACAAGATGGCCTCGAAAGGGTCACCATGCCTGCACGTCTGAGACGCCACGGGCCGCTCTTGGCACGCATAAGCAGCGGGTAAACGCGAGATAAGCGCATCCTAAAAGCGTTTGCGATCTCGGGAACCCTAAACAGGGTCTCGCAATCTCCATGACGTATTTCAATGCGAAATAATGAACACCTTGAGAGAAAAGGCTAGATACAACTGTGGGAAGCGTATGATAAGAACAAGCTGAAAATTTATATAATTCTCACAATTTGCACGCCTGGATATTGGTGCCGCTTTCATTTTTGGGGGCGAAGAAGTTTGAAGGGTGGCGGCTGACAGTTCGCATGGCCTGCCGCTGAATGACGTAGTCCTCATGACGCGGATCATCCGTCTGATATTTTCTTTTTCCCTGCAACACCAATCTCTGTCCAGTTGGTACTGACACTTATACCGGCAATCCTTGCAAATTCCTCTCAAAAAGCCATAGTCTCTGCGGAAAGGAAGTCACTGCGCCAAGACTGATTCGCCGCTATCTGTGTGCAAACACTTTGATTCGCTGGCCGGTAGAGAGTAAAAGAACGGGATTCGCCCTTCTATGAACACCTACGTTTGACCTGCATTCTTTCTCAGAGGGGCGCAGTATATGTTGGTGAGTATCACCAAATAGCAACCAATACAGGTCTGTACAGAAACAAACACTATCCAGCTTCATTAGTAGATAGGTATCTGATCCTGGTTATGAATTTCTCCGTCGACTTATCCACTTTAATACTAGATATATTTTAAGTTCTTCACTAATCCTATAGCCCTTATCTTGTGTAATACAACATGTCAATACCCCTCGCCGAACGAGAGAAAGGATGTCTGGAACTCCACGCCTTACTAAAATCAGACTACAAGACAGGGACAAAATACTCGCATGATTCGCAAATGCAGTGTAAACTGAGGGGAGCTTCTGAGGCAACTCCAAAACCGGCGCCGTCCCCATTCCCATCAGCTTAACCCTTCCTTGCCTTACCACCAAGTCAAAAAGGACGGCGGCAGGCCCGGACCCGCTCACCAATTTCCTCCTTCGCCTCCGTAATTCAATACGCCGCCAAACCAAGCGCGCTCACCACACTCAACCCGACAACGAACCACCCACTCCGCCTGACCGCCCTGTTCTTAATCCCCCTACCAAAGTCCCAAACCAAGTGTCGGATGCCATTGGCACAGTGATACGAAAACGCAAATCCGAGCAATCCCTTCGCACCAATCACCAACGCCGCCGGCGCCCCGGCCACGGCGGCGGCGACGTTCTCGGAGCTCAGGTCCCAGCCGAAGAGCGGCGCGCTTGCGTACGCGGCGAAGAAGAGGTACAGCGTGCCCGACACGACGGATCCTGTGATGCGCCCGGTGACGGAACCGAGCCATGCTATCTGCGGGCGGATGATGGAGAGGTGCGGGGAGCTGGGACGGTTGAGGCGCTGTTTTTCGAGGATGGTGGATGAGTCTTTTGCTGGTGTGGGCTTGATGGTGATTCTCCTGGAGGGTATTCCGGTCAGTTTTTGGGGTAGGTGGGAGATCACCCGACCTTGCCTTGAGGGTGAAGAAATGAGAGTTGTTGGACGAGCGTGGGGCCTGAGAGCCAGAGTGTGGCGCCCAATAGACCTGAAGGTACTTCGTTGCAGCATCGTGTAGTTTGCTGTATACCGAGGGATTATCAAGGTGCTTCAAGTGAACTGTTTGGGTCAAAGACTGGAATATTTTGGGAGTCACAAGGAAGGTCGGACATTGCGTCGCGTACCTTCGGGTTTCATGGTTGACACTGGGGAATACTATCCAATAGATCACCTGCCTTTACACAGCCGAGGGACAAATGTCAGCCTCGAACGCAGCATGTCTGCAATTGTTGCAAGGTAGCGTTAGCTGCTGTGGGAAGTGTTGGCATCCTTCCCGAAGTTACCCGAGCCTCTCTTGCCGAGCCCCGAAAGTGTGCGAAAGTTAGCACGGGAAAGATGTCGCTTTACGCTCGCGACGCCATTCTCTTAAAAAACGTAGGAACGCGTTTCCAAAGTCTCGTAATTATTAGGAGCAATGTCTTATTCAAGGTTGCAAGCTCTCACACGGTGCACGGTACATGTGTCTGCCCCTCAGTGGAACCAACAATGCCAATGACGAGAAGATATTGTAGCCACGTGGCCGTCATGAAATCGTTCCTAATGCATGGTCTACTAATGCGTAACATGAAGCGAGCCGCTGTAGATGTAGAAGCTGAATCAATCGCAGAACCACGGGCTGGCTATCGCTTACTTCCGTTTGCCTCTGCCGGCTCTATAAAAGTTCGCAGGCTATAACAGAATTTTGAATTATCATGAAGGAGTTTAGAATAGCTTCAATACCTAAATAGTCCTGGAAAGAGAACTCTCTGCACGACCATGGCATACTACGCAGAGTATTACCAAGGAGCCATCGATACTGAGCCACAATCAAATATAGCCCCTGCGACAAGAAGCCCAGGCATGTCTCGTATTTCAGAAGCTTCGAAGGCTTCACCTGTTGGACGAGCAGAAGACCACCCCGAAACAGAATGCCCGCATTTTACACAACTTGATGGCAGAAATAAGAGGGGCCAGAAGGGCACTGAGTAATCGGTTGGTCAGGGTTATGTGAGCAAATGTTTTTTCTGTCAAAACAGGTTTGTAGAGATAGCTTTGCTGCTGTCACTTCGTTAGCCTATTCGTGCTATCAGGAGGGTATTCTGGATGCATCATGAAGAATAGAACAGAACCTGAAGGTAGCTGTCAAATCCGTATGGTGCTTACATGAAGTATTTATCAGATTGTAGAGTTCAATCGTATAAATTATCACTATCATAGAAAACATCAGTGCATAGTACGTTGTTAGAAAAGAGTGAGGCTCGGAAGCGTATATACGTAAGTTAAATAATGAGTAGAAGGCGACCTTTAGCCAAAGAATGTGAGTGAAATGAGCACCGAAATCCAAACAAGGTATTGCTACCACGCCAAAGTATACTTGCAGCGAACACAAGATGTCAAGTCGAGGCCGTGTAGAGACACTCGCTATAAAATGTAGGAATGCTGCTAAGGACGATCTCATGAAACGCATGCTCCGAGCACTAGAAACAACCTACAGTCTCTGAATAAGGCTGTCACACATCCGGCTAGAATAACCCACTTGGAAATAGATGCAGCGCAGGCATTTCCCCGTTTAGTAATGCCGAGCGGCTCCTCCACTGCCCCCACTCCAAGATCAGCTAAACGGTACCAGGTGCTATAACTGCTGACCACAATTACACCTTTGAGTGCAAATTTTGAAGAGTTGACCTTTGCTAGTCAATTGGGAGAGATACAAGGCTGTTTTCGCGGTAGTTCTGCTACAAAGCCAGGCGCCTAACCCTCACCATTCGATAATCAGCAACCTGGTCAGGTCGCTAACCTTGCCGAGCGTTTCAGCTAAGATGCATACAACCGACACGGTAGTGCTGTCCTGGTCCGCAGACAAGATGGCAGTCTCCTCCTTTCCTGTACTCCTCATTCCTCGCCTGTCCCCTTAATTTTTCTGCTCCTCCAGATCTGATATTCCTGCAGGATTCTTGTTTTGACAGGGATCTCAGTCTCTATTATGTTTTTTAAGCAAGTTTCCTGTACAAAATCTTGGCTGCCGGTTGAATAAGCTCGTGTTTCCATGTACCTGGTCTCTCGGTGCGAAAAATCTGACCGTGGGGCTCTGCTGACACGCCGCTCCGCCACCCGTAAGGATCTTGACCCCTGCGACGCTTCGTCGCGATCGGCATTTTTGACGCAGGAATATGAGGCCCTTCTGCCTTAAATCCGTAATTCGTAGGCAGACATTGCAGCTGACGTCCTGTGTGAAGCTATTCTGCTGGGTTACAGTGCTTTTTTTGACCTGTTGCGTCAAGACAATACTGCCAAGCTCGTTTAACAGGATTAGTGATCCTCGAGCTGGTGCTCAGCTGCTGTAGCTTCCTGTTCAGGATCCAGCATCATCTCTTTAGGGCTGAGGAGGATCTGTGAGTGTCCACAAAAGGTTTTTGAAGATCACCTTTTCAACATAGCCGCCGCACGCGCTGAACGCAACGGTCCTTCCGGGACTAATTTAGCTACACAGTCATCCACTATCCTCTCCAGGCGATGTATTCCTCGTAAAATCTTCCTCTGATTCGAGAGAAGAGCCATAAGGCGGCCAGTCAAGTGGCGTGAAGGTGGATCAATGACAAGTTGGCATCGTTGGACTCTTTGGAGCCGCGAGTTGAAGAGGTGCACAGAAGCTGTGAAAAGCATATAAAAGGAGGTGTAGAACTCTCTTCTGCTTCTGGAGCCTGCATCATACTAGACAAACACCACTGGTTATAAACCAAGAATCACAAGTCCTCAAGACTGCCGAACACACCAAGACCATCCGCGCTTCTATCTACAACTCAAGCCCTCGGTAAGAACATTCCATGCTCATCGTCAACCCCTCCTCGGGTAATGCAATCTATACAGCAAGTTTTGACTTACCACTTTCCATAGGACCCATCAATATGCAAACTACCACCGTCTCCCTGATCCTGAGCCTCATAGGCGCCGGAGCCAGCGCCTGTAACTGTGCACACAACGAAGATGCCGGCCGCTGGAAGGATGACGACAGATCGCCGGCATCCAGGGCCATCACCCTCATCAACGCAGGCGGCGGATGCTACAAGGCTTCGGAGCAGGGCAACATGTGCGTCAGCCTTACCGAGGCCAATCAGGCTGTCAAAGACTGCCTGTCGACGGAGGCGGCAAACGAGCAGAGCAAGCATGGCGATTGGTTCCTCTGGACGGCCATCACGTGCAACGATGGTGATGCGCGCGCGCAACTCAGCATCACTCTTTGAGGGGTATATTTGCGAGTACGGAGCTAGACGAGCTTTTATCTGAGGAGGAAGTTTGTTGTCGTCATGATGAGAAATCAAGGTAGGGAGAGTTAATTAAACAGGGTATAGATTGCCTAGACACCCTAAATTATTATCCTCCCACCAACAAGAAAAACCCAGTACATGTACACAGTAATTAAGCAATTTGTCTTTGTAGAATGGTGACTCTGTCAGCTATATTATTGACAGCGAGTACATAAACGATGGAAACTCAAGTGAGTAGGTTCCACACCTGTTAAATCAACTACGTCAGGATGTTACCCCCAGTGATCCGCAGCACTACTCTAAATGAATTTTAATAGGTGCTTAAGCCAAGTTTCTTCCTGAAATATGCGCGGTATCCAGTGTTTAGATACCAACCGGTCAAGCCTCTCTCCAGAGACTTTTGCGCATGTTCTTTGTAATTGAAGCTGTCCTGTGCGAACGGCGGCATTATCGTCGTGCAGCACCCTCTACTGCAGCCTGTCAGACTTTCTCGAGTTTGAGATAGCAGTATCTAGTGATGGCGATGATGTAGTCTGCGCGGCGAGAAGCCGAATGATTGCATATAATTCGATTCAGGAGATTGGCTGCGTAATTTGAAAAGCCTCATTGCTGACGCACCAACCGTTCTCGAATCCACCGTATGTATGATAAATGTACTGTGGATTATGTCTCAGCTTTTTCCACCTATCAGGATAACTGCAAATGAAGTTGCTCGGGTGGATGACCCGGTGGTAAATTAGCAAGGAAGATTGCTGGGAACATCAAGACCTGAGTGTATGACGATAGCCGTACTGGGCGCTGGACACTGGCGCCTGAAAGTGTTCAGAATGTCCTATTAGTCGCTGGCTTGATCAATTAGACCTACCATTGGCTACGACCCACTCATTTTATGCCAAGATATGACAAGGCTGGCAGGCAACAGGGCAGATTGGATTATAACGTCAGACTGAAGATTTCTAGGCGGCGAGTGAGGTGATATAGAGCAGATTTATCATTGCCCTGTTTTCATATCGCCTGTAAGATAAGCTAGAACCACGCGTTTCTGGCTACAGAAGTCGCATCATCACATTCGGCCTTGATCTGAGTTCCCTTCGCAACACACAAACGTATACTCTCTCGCTGTTTTCCTCCTTCCACGCACTCGCCAGCATGAGTTCGTTCAAACAAACTACCGGCTGGGCGGATAGTAACGTCTACATCGGGCCATGGATTGACTGGTCCCGCGGCCGCGTTCTCGGAGCAACTGTCACCGTGGAGAGTCGATATGGCGGGTTTCTAATTGCTCTTTTGGCTCTCTTCGTCAGCTTCAGTGGGAGTAGTCTCTGGAGGATAGTATGCTTTGCTTTTCATTCCATCTACTCCACCAAGGCAGCTGGAGACGCACTCTACCACCAACGCCAGACTATCCTACGCAATTCAGCCAACGCAACATACGGCCTGGGAAGTCTTTTTCAAGCACTTTGGGCCTGGCGCCAGGCTCATAACGTGCGTCATCCGTATCGACGCATTCTACCGCTATCACTATGCACTGTGCTAATGATCGGTGTATGTGCGACCGCGAGCACGTTCTCGTCGAAGATCACTACTGCTATTGGCCATGAGGTTCTTATCTCCGCTTCCAATTGCGGTATCCCGTTGCCCGGAGAAAACGCAACCATGCAAGCACTTATGGAGTCTTACTGGCCGTACATGAGCAGCCAAGTCATATTGTCCTCAAATTATGCTCTAAGATGTTACTGGAGCCGGATGAACATCGAGAATTGCCGACAGTATATCAAACCACAGCTACCAACTAGCATAAGGCGAGACGCTCCATGCCCATTCCAAGAGCACATATGTCGATTACGAAATGGGAATATCGTCTTCGACATTGGATATTTGGACAGTCATTTAGACTTGGGTATCAACGCTCCACCTGAAGACCGAGTCATTATCCGAAGGGTAACTAGTTGTGCTCCATTGGTTACTGAAGGATACAAGCGCGTAGTACAATATGGTGGAGCAGTCACTAAATACATACAGTATCTCTATGGTCCCAGTGTGCTCAATTGGGGTTCTGGAAACGAAATAACCTACGAGTATCCATATACTGAGTATCCTGAGAAGGGATTCCCATATCTGGGTAGTGTGCCTGTAGAAAAATCTCAATATATCGTAGGGTAGGTGTTAATGTTTAGCATGTACAGGTTCCTGTTAACACGTTCTTAGAACTCTTGACTATAGAGTTTCCAATGGGAGCTTTGATGAGACAAATTCAACATGGAAACCTATCCCGACACTCGCAAGCCATGACTCCGACACGGTCATTCTTTTTCTATCTGCAAATTGGGTTCTCTTCTCTTCAGAAGTCGATGACCCATGGTACTCAGCTCATCGTCATATGGGCCAAGCGCCTGTACTCAGCGGGACCGGCGTAGGAAACAATTTCTCCTTCATAATTGCAGATGAGGCCGCATCTCCACTGGCCTGTAAGATCCAACAGCAGTTCTGTAATCCCAGTCTCTCCAATGAGTCTCGGTGCTCACGGCTCTCCGGGTCACGAGAGGCCGTTTCATCTGCGCAACAGTTGTGGCAGAGCGAAGAACAAAAAACTATCTTCGATTGGATCAGTAGATTTGACTTCCCTGACATGTCGGACACCGCTCTTGCACTCACGAATTCCGGCCTAGCATCTAGGTTTGCTTTAGCGGGAGGTGTTCAAGGACCGCTTCCGCATAACCAATGGCAGGTTGATGCTGAGTCTCTGCACAATACATCACTGGCGGCGCTTCAATCTATAGCAGTATCAATTGCTAAAGGTCCGTCGAAGCCAAACGTCCTCAAATGGCTTTTCCGACCCCAAACCCCCGGGCAACAGAAGCTCTGCAAAAGTCAGGTAAGTTTCTTAGCGTCCGGTAGTCTCTGGTACCTTAATTCCACTAAAGCCTTGCCATTGTGCCTACAGAAAGTATATTCCAACGCCCATTTCAACTTCTCAGTCTTCTTCCTTGCCCTCACCATCTCTCTTGGCACTGTAATCATAACCGTCTCGTACACTCTCGAATCACTAATCTCCTGGATCCAACGCCGTTACAGCCTTAATTCGTTCGCGCGTCTCGAGTGGGCTACCAACGAAACCCTCCAACTGCAGCGCCTGGCACACGAACAACTCGGCGTCGGCGAGTGGAATCGGTGTCTTGATGCCGTGCCTATTACCGTGGACGGACGAGAGCGGCTGGCTGTGCTTGATGTTGAAGACCCAGAGCATCCGCGCTTAAAGCAACCTCCGTCCGGGTTTGAGGGATTGCCAGATGAGGAGGCGGGGCCGAGCTCGGCCGGTGAACGTGATGGAGGAATAGGAAGAGGTGGGGAAACATGTCAGAAACCAGGATGCTCGGAAATAGCAGTGAGAAACTCAGAGAATGGCTTTGCAGAGCAGTCTGTACTTTCGGAGCAGCGGACTGTCGGTGGTCAAGATGTGCTGGACATGGAGGCTGAAGATACTGCAGCCTGATTTTAGAGACGGCACTGTGCGATGGAATTCGTTGAGCAAGGGTGATTTTCCTCATGTGTGCTAGTTCCGTAATTTCTCTTTTTTTTTTTCCCTCCTTAATCAGTAATTGACTTTTCTGTAAGCCGTACACAAGAAAAACTGAAATGTTGAGATGTGGGTACCGTCCGCTGCGTGAAGGCATGCAGGCATCGAAGAAACTAAAACTTCTGTGGCAAGCTTGAGGGGGCATTCTAAATCTAAAGAGAATTTGCCGCTGGTGACTTGCATTCTCGTTGGAGATTTGTAGAAATTGAGTTAACTTAGTGCAAGTAGTAGTAACTAAAATATCGGCAAGCTCACTTAAAGTGGCCTCAAATTTAGGGAAAAAATAATGACGGGCGAGCGGGATTGGCTGCCCACATGTCGTCATAACTCGAATGATGCTTCGTCCGCGGGGATGCCGGCTCAGAGCTACCCCAAATGATGACATACCCCGCACACGTGAAGCCGACTCCCGCATTCCCGGATAAATATTGTATGAGAATATAAGTTGCATGACTCCTCATTCTGACAGTTCAAAAAACATCTCTACTTAGAGCCCGAAAGAATCGCCCCACTCAACAAGGTGCTAATCAATCCTATCAGCAAGACTGCGATATTTCTCAGTGGAATACCCACACTATGCCTGAGCTTACGGGAGATCCGAATCAGCACCCCATCTCAGAATTTTCAGAACAGATTACAGGCCATTGCCTCTGCGGCAGCGTGCACGTAACGATCCGCGACAAAGAACTCTTCACCAAGCGCCGCGGGCACCTGTGTCACTGTGCAAACTGCCGCAAAGTTGCCGGAAGCTATGTCGCAAGCAATCTGACGATTGAGGAGGACAAAGTGACAATTGAGGACAGAGATGGCACGCTTAAAGAGTTCAAGGACACCCAGACTATGAGCGGACAACCGCTTGGCCGATGGTTTTGCAGCAGGTGTGGAAAGTAGGTGTTTGCCCCACAGCATCCCCAGGCCATGATCATTGATAAGTCCCAACAGCCCCATCAAGTCCGTTAACCCGGCTCGTAAAGGGATGGTTGTGATCAAGATGGGCATATTCCCACGTATCCCGGCGCCTGAGGCAGAGACCTTTGCTCTTCACCGCCACGACTGGCAAGGAGTGCATCAGGGTGTAGATCAGTACAAAATCAAGATTTTCGAGGAGAAGCTGGAACCAATGAATGTAGCTTAAGAGTTAACAGGGGGTAGCGGCAAGGTTGGGGCATCCGGCGTCATTTACTCAGTAAGGGAAAAGTCGCTCTACAGTACTTTGACCACCTGTTGCCCTTTTCAAAGAAGACTTGGGTCACCTGCTTCTTTGGCAAGAACCATATTTGCCAGGTCGCCGATCAACTTATTTGAGATGATTTGGTGTGCCGCGGGTTGTTGTGCGGCCCCGTATCGAGCTTCGTATCGACGGTTCGATCGAAGCTACTACTGGGGACACATAGTCGATGAACTACCTAAAGGATAGCTGCGTGCCATCAAAAGATTCGAATTGCTCACGATCTAGGCAGATGTCAGCATGCCTCCAGTGAAAAAATGCGGATCTGCCTAAAGTCTACCCGCAGGATAGCAAGGTCCGATAGCTCGATGCATCAGGGCCTTGTCGAAGCTTCCACTTCGAAACCCAATCCTTATCATAAACCTACTTTCTCGTATGTTTTTGAAATAATAAGGTTTGCGGCTGACTTGCACCTTGCCCCCTTGGCCCCTGTATTCGCACCCCAGCAGTGACGGATACACTTCCGAACGGACCAGACTCAACGCTACGGACCGCGGAGACTGTCTTTGATGCGGGACCAGGGTACAAGGCCCGAACCGCGGCCCTACGACGCCCAAAAATTCTGGGCAAATGGCAGACTGTGGTGTCAGAACCGAGGTGAGTCCGGACATTTATTCGGAAATGTGTCCTCCCCTGGAAAGGAATCTTCTTCCCCAGCTGGATGCAAAATCTGTATCGAGCAGCAGCTTCTACATCCGAGATACCCCAGCACTCACCATGCCAGAGGAATTGCCACACACGATTGACGAACTGCTTCGCCTCCGGGCGGAGACCCATGCCTCCAGTCCCATCCTATGTTACCCAAGCATCGGCAACAAGTACACCGAATACACCGCAGCAGATCTGGACCGGATGACCACCCTCGCGGCCGCGCTCTACGCCAAAACACTTCCAGACGATGCGCTAGCACCAGGTACCGTGATCGGTATCCTCGGTGTCGGCAACATCGAATACATCGTTACCTACCTCGCGCTCCAACGCCTCGGCCTAACCACCCTTTTCATCTCCCCGCGCCTCTCCCCCGCCGGCCTCACGCACATCCTCCGCGCGACCTCCTGCCGCGCCCTCCTCTCCCAATACCGCTTCCAACAAGCCATCGACGCCGTCCGCGCCGCCCTCCCCCGCCCCTTCACCCCCGTCCCCATGCTCGAGGGCGCCTACATCCTCACGCCCATCGTCATGGACGCCCTCCGCCCCATCACCCAGCACCACCACCACCACCACCACCACCACCATCACCGCGGCCCCGCCCACCCCTCCTGGATCATCCACTCCTCGGGCACGGCGACCGGCCTCCCCACGCCCGTCCCGATCCACGCGGCGCGCGCGATCCGGTCCCTCCACGCGCAGGCCGCGCCGCTGCCGCCCCCAACCCTCTCGACCCTGCCCCTCTTCCACAGCTTCGGCCTCTCGGCCCTCATCGCCGCCCTCGTGCACGGCGCGCCGCTGGCGCTGCTGGCGCCCGACGCGCCGGTCACGGGCCGCGGCGTGCTGGCGGCGCTGCGGGCGACGCGGGCGCGGCGGCTGGTCACGGTGCCGTACGTGTTGGCGCTGGTGGTCGGGACGGGCGGGTGGGAGGGGGTGTTGCGCGGGCTGGACGGCGGGGTGACGGTGGGAGGGGCGCCGGTGCCGGCGGCGCTGGGGGCGGAGGTGGTTGCGGCTGGTGTGAGGCTGGTGAATCATTATGGGTTGAGCGAGTGTGGGGGGAGGATGATGAGGCAGGCGGGGTTTGAGGGGGAGGCGTGGAGGTGGTTGGTTTTGATGGAGCATGCGGTTGGGCATGTGAGGTTTGAGGAGGAGGGGGGTATGGTAGAGGAGGGCGTGTGTAGGTTGGTTGTGGGTCCGGGGTTGCCGACGAGAGGGTGGGAGGAGGAGAGGGCGAGGGAGGATGGTTGGTTTGATACGAAGGATTTGTTTGTGAAACACCCTGAGAGGGAAGGGTGGTGGCGGTATATCGGGAGGAGAGATGATACGGTTGTGCTGGTGAATGGAGAAAAGGCGAATGCGGTGCCGTTTGAATTGGCGGCGCAGAGGGTGGGGGTCGTGAGGGCGGCGGTGGTATTCGGGGAGCAGAGAGACTCGATGGGGATGGTTGTTATCCCAGAGGCGACGGGGTTGTCGAGAGAGGAAGTGTTGGAGAGTGTGTGGAAGGAAGTCAAGGCTGTGAATGAGCAAGTGCCGAAGTATGCAAGGATTTCGAGGGATGCTATTATGGTCAAAGATCCGGGCACGCCGTTCCCGAGCACCGACAAAGGGACCATCATTCGAAGTGCCTTCTACAAGCAGTTCGAAGGGGATATCGAGAGCCACTACAGCCGAATGCGGTTACCTAACGGAAATAAGCAGAACGGAGTCAACCAAAATGGGATCGAACCAGACAACACTGAGCATGAACTTAGAGACAAAGTTCGCAAGACCGTCCAAGAATCATTACATCTCACAGAATTTGCCGATGATGCAGACTTCTTTGCCTTGGGAATGGACTCGTTACAGGCGACAAGGATACAGGCAATCCTGGCGAAGCAAGTTAGCTCAGTCATCCCGTTGAACGCTGTCTTCGAAAATCCCAGCGTGGATCTTCTTTCCAAGTATCTGACGAATCAAGGCAAACACAAAGCCCCCTCGGCAGAGGAGATAGCCAAGGAGCTAGTGGAGAAATATTCAAATTTTGACACTCCTCAGGGCACAAAAACTCCAAGAAGCTCTGAGAACGAGGTCGTCGTAAGCTGATCCAACCTACCTCAACCACCAACCTACTGACACCCACAGCTTCTCACCGGCGCAACCGGCTCCCTCGGCCGCTACATCCTCTCCTCACTCCTCCAGCGGCCCACCGTCACGAAGATCTACTGCCTCGTCCGCGCCCAAGACGTCCACACCGCATACACGCGCCTCCTCCGCAGCCTCTCGGCCGCGCACCTCCTCGACACGCACATCCCCCACCTCCCCAAGCTCGTCGCCCTCCCCAGCGACCTCGGCGCGCCCCGCCTCGGCCTCTCCGCGCCCCAGCACTCCGAAATCGCATCCGCGGTCACGCACGTCATCCACAGCGCCTGGGCCGTCAACTTCACCATGCCCCTCGCGAGCTTCGCCGCCGCCTGCCTCGCGCCGACGCAGCGCCTGCTCAGCCTCTGCGCCGGCGCCTCCCCCGCTCCCCCTGCTTTCACGTTCGTCTCCAGCGTCGCCGCGGCGGCGAACGCGCCGTCCCCCGTCGCCGAGGCATTCGTGCCTTTCGAGCACGCCGGCGCAACGGGCTACGCGCGGAGCAAGTGGGTGGGCGAGCGGATCTGTGCGGCGGCGTCGGCGACGGCGGGCGTGCCGGTGCGCGTGCTGCGGCTGGGCCAGGTGGCGGGCGACAGCGTGCGCGGGGCGTGGAAGGCGGAGGAGGCGGTGCCGCTGACGGTGCGGGCGGTGCGGGCGACGGGGGCGATGCCGGCGCGCGCGGAGGGGGAGGGGCTGGCGTGGTTGGCGGTGGACGAGTGCGCGAGCGCGGTCGTGGAGGCGGCGATGGGGGTGGGTGACCGGCCCGGGTGCGAGGTGCTGCACGTGTGCAATTTAAGGACGTTCTCGTGGAACCGGGAGTTCTTGCCGGCGTTGAGGAGGGCTGGCTTGGTGTTTGAGAGCGTGGAGGGGCCGGAGTGGGTGAGGAGGGTGGAGACGGGGGAGAGGGATCCGGAAAAGAACCCTGCGTTGAAGCTGCTTGGTTGGTTTCGAAGTGTATACGGTAAGGAGGAGGATGGACAGAGGCATGTGGCGCCGCTTTTTGAGACGGTCAAGGGTAGTAAGGCGGCGCCCAGTCTCATGAAGGCTACGCCAATGGGCGATGAGATGTTTGGGAAGTTTCTGAAGTATTGGAAGGATAATAACTGGCTGTAAGAGAACTGGGATCGGTGGCATGGCTAGTGAAGGCCATTATCCTGTCAAGTTCGTCAGGCTTCTTCACAAGTGGAATCAAGACACTTGTCCGGCGGTGAAATGGTCAGCGTCATTCCCAACACTTGTATGGATAACAGTTCCTGGAGTGCTTGTCCCAAGGGGGGGCCTTGGTGGCTTTGGTTTTGACTGGGGCGGTTTAACTGGACCTTTCTTCCCTGGTACGGCCTTCTCAGTCTTGGCCTTGTTCTGGTGTGCCCTACAGATATGCTCATCTATCTTCCCCCCCCTTGGGGCAACCAAGTCTGACCCCAATTCTTACTTCTAGGCTCGTTGCTTTGCGAGATATCAAAGGGTTGCTTCCGCTTCTGGATCTCGTGTTAAAATTCTGTCACCATGGCTCGGGAATTCTGGTCCTGTGCGGTTGCAAAATTACTGGATCTGATCACTGGCGGCGGAATACTCCTTAGCAGAACGAAGAATGCTGTCGAATTCGAGTCGCTGAGCTCTTCCTCCATTGAGTCAAGACGGCTTCTCGGTGGTCGATCACAAGTCACCTGAGTCAACTCCCGCCACATAGGCGAACAACCCTTTTTCATGGTCTCCGCCTCTGTCATTCTCCGGGTAGTTGTTGCGGTTCGTGGCAGAGTTCAGCGTTCCCTCTCGTGATCTCGGTAGAAATCATAGACCGCGATCCGAGGACTGGCTGTTCACGGGAACGGATGATTATCCGGTGAGCGAGACAATCTGATTTGTGTCAGCATAGTAAGATACATGAGCAGAGGGAAGACAAGTCTCTATGAGACGAAAAATCAGAAGTATCGGTTCATGCATTGCCTATAATTCCACGTAGAGCTGCTGAGAGGTATCGTCGCCCAGAAACGCCCCTATTCCAATCCACACCCATTCCCGTAAAGAGTAGTGTATCCATCGTGTCCTGCTCGGCCCGCCGCGCGGAGCGTACGGCTCGCCTATCGTTCTAAGGAGCATCTGTAACCTAGAATATCACAAGGCTCATCTCATCGTCCCAACCCCTGGAATATTCACACGTATACGATATTGCGAAGCACGTTTGGGTGCGGCGGAGAGCGATTTACCGTCTGCGCTCAAAGTAGCCGGACGAGCTCATGAGAGCGACGCTCTGGTCCATGACGACCTCGCCAACCCACAGGTAGTTGTCGAGCCACTTCTTGACGTTCTCCGACTCGGTGATGGTCTCGGATTTGACACTGGGTCTGAGAATCCCGGGAAGAAGCGGGCAAACGTTAGTCACTTTCTGATGCATACCAGCCCGCGGCCATCCAATCTGTGATGCTTCTGGTTTTGCGCAAGAAGAAAAGGGAGGAGGTGTGGCATGACAGGCGGGCTCGGGGGGTTCAGTGCGTGGTGCGGAAGGGGTGGAAAGCATACGTGAGGCCGGTGGAGCGCTTGACGCCAGCGAGGAAGGCAGAGACTGCGAGGGGGGGCCGGTCAGAGAATTATGAAAGGGCCGGTTTTAGGAGGGCAGGGAATGCGCACAGAGAACGGCGTCGAAGGCGTAGTGGGTCAGTCGTCCGAACTGTCGTGATGGTGGTGAGCACGGCGGAGCGTCATATCAGCTGGTGGAGTGACGGGAGTTGAGCGACTTACGACCATGGTGGCGACGGGAAGCGCAGTGCGTGGGCCTGAGGGTTATTACTCGGAGGTGAGGCGGACAACGGACAGCGGTATGTAACGCAAGGGGAATCGCAGCGATCGAGAGAGCAGCTGTGCTGGTGTTTGGCTGCGTCGGCGGCGGCGGCGGCGGCGGCGGCGGCTGATCAGCGAGGCGTGATGTGCAGGCGACTCGTGGGCGTGGGCTGGGGCCTGACAGGCAGAGAGGCAGGGTGCACGTGCGCGGCGGAGATCAAAGAGCAGTGGGCAGTGGAGAGCAGGACAGCGCTGAGCTGAGCGGCTGGAGGGGCGGCGAGACGAGACGAGACGAGGCGAGGAGAGGAAACGGACCCTGGCAGCGGGCCCGGGCGGAGAGGCCCAGAGGCGCGTCGCGGACAGCGCCGCTGCGACAGGCCAAGACCGCTGGAGCTCGCCCGCACGCGCTGCAGCAGCTCCAGCGACTCGCAGTCAGCGACGCAGAGGCGTGCACGCAGGGCGATGCCACAATGCCGCGCAGCCGACGTCAGGCTAGCTATTGGCCGCAAGAAGGGCCGGCTTATCGGTTTCGGTGTGTAACGCCAGGACGCAGCGGGATGGAGCTCTGCCCACTTACTCAACCAGTGGACGTAGCGGGATGGTGGGGTTCCTGGGAGCTCTCAATCATACGGCCAACGAGCGTCCGGCCAAAGGCGTCAACAAAAAAAATAAATTGCCAGCCCGCCAGCCTGCGCGGCCCCCAGCACTGCCTCGCCCGCGCCCTCGTGCAGCTCGCTACTGCTTAGCCTCGTCTTGTCGCCGTCTCCGAGTCTCCTGGCCGAGCTTTTGCGCAAAAACCGCTTCTTCCGGTGAGTTGTTGGTGCGCCCGCCGCTGCGACGCCCACCTCCGACGCGGAGCTGCCCCCAGCATATTTCTTCTGCGCCGACGCCGCACTCCCGCCCTAACACCACCCTTCCTCAACACCAGGCTTTTCCACCCCTTCGTACCCTACACGCCCTCGCGCCCCTCAGCAACCATGGCCAACGCCCTCGACCACCTGGCCTCTGGCCGCACGCGCATTGAGTGGTTGTCGCAGCTCAACACCGAGTACCGCCCGGCCAAGAACTACCGCCGCACCGCCATCATCGGCACCATTGGTGAGTCCTCTTTGCTCCCGACGCCCTCTGCGCGATTCGCCGTGCTGACTTTACTGGAAAACAGGCCCCAAGACCAACTCCGCCGAGAAGATCAACCTCCTCCGCAAGTGTGCGTTGGCAGCTACCCCGCCGGCCTCCGGTGCTCTGCTGACAGCTCCCAGCCGGCCTGAACATTGTTCGCATGAACTTCTCCCACGGCTCGTATGAGGTGTGCATGCCTTGGAACCCGCTTTCCACGAATTCCGGCTGACGCCTGCAACAGTACCACCAGTCTGTCATTGACAACGCCCGCGAGGCTGAGCGTACCCAAGCCGGCCGCCCTCTTGCCATTGCTCTTGACACCGTATGTTCCCTGCGCTACGCCTCGTGTTAGGCCCCGCTCACCTTGCCGTGAACCACAGAAAGGACCTGAAATCCGTACTGGCAACACTGTTGGCGACCAGGACCTGCCCATCAGCGCCGGCGACGAGATTATCGTCACCACCGAGGACGAATATGCCACCAAGTCAGACAACAAGAAGATGTAAGGACTTCGCACATAACTCAGCGAAGACAACCCTAACTTACGTGCTACAGGTACGTCGACTACAAGAACATCACGAAGGTGATCGAGCCTGGCCGCATCATCTACGTCGACGACGGTATCCTCTCGTTCACTGTCCTCGAGATCCTGGACGACAAGAACCTGAAGTGCAAGTGCCTGAACAACGGCAAGATCTCCTCCAAGAAGGGTGTCAACCTCCCCAAGACCGACATCGATCTTCCCGCCCTGTCCGAGAAGGACAAGGCCGATCTCAGGTTCGGTGTTAAGAACAAGGTCGACATGGTTTTCGCCTCGTTCATCCGCCGCGGCAGCGATATCAGGGCTATCCGTGAAGTCCTGGGCGAGGATGGCAAGGAGATCCAGATCATTGCCAAGATCGAGAACCAGCAGGGTGTCAACAACTTCGACGAGATCCTGAAGGAGACCGACGGTGTCATGGTCGCCCGTGGTGACTTGGGTATCGAGATTCCTCCCGCCCAGGTCTTCATTGCCCAAAAGATGATGATCACCAAGTGCAACATTGCCGGCAAGCCTGTCATCTGCGCTACCCAGATGCTCGAGTCCATGACCTATAACCCTCGCCCGACCCGCGCCGAGGTCAGCGACGTTGGCAACGCCGTCCTGGACGGTGCCGACTGTGTCATGCTGTCTGGTGAGACCGCCAAGGGCAACTACCCCGAGGAGGCCGTCAAGATGATGCACGAGACCTGTCTGTTGGCCGAAGTTGCCATTCCCTACGTGAGCGCCTTCGACGAGCTGAGGAAGCTCGCTCCCGTCCCTGTTCCCACCACCGAGACCTGCGCCATGGCTGCTGTCAGCGCCTCCCTCGAGCAGAACGCCGGTGCTATCCTTGTCCTGACCACCAGGTAATTGGCCCCGCTCACCTTCTGCACGCATGTCTAACAACGCTTCACAGTGGTAACACCGCCCGCCTGGTCGCCAAGTACCGCCCTGTCTGCCCCATCATCATGGTTACTCGCAATGCCTCTGCCTCGAGGGTAAGTTTTTTTTTTTTTTTTTTCTCTCTGTTACTGCTGTGGAACTCCACATTCTAATCGAGCTTCTAGTATTCTCACCTGTACCGTGGTGTGTACCCCTTCTACTTCAACGAGGAGAAGCCCGACTTCAAGACCCAGCCCTGGCAGGAGGATGTCGACCGCCGCCTCAAGTGGGGTATCATGAACGCCATCAAGCTCGGTGTTCTGAACCGTGGCGACGCCGTCGTCTGCGTGCAGGGCTGGCGCGGAGGCATGGGCCACACCAACACTCTCCGCATCGTCCCGGCCGAGGAGGACCTTGGCCTTGACCAGGACGCGTAAGTGATGAGCAGACTTGATATCCGATCAATTTGACTACGGCGTAGGGGTTGGTCATTCCTGAGGGGCTTCCCATGCGAATATTAAGAGACGATTGAAAAAACTTGTGACGGCATATGGCGATGCTACGGCTTTTCAGCAAAACGATAGACGGAACGGTTTCTTTTCTGGTTTACCAGGGGTGTGGACATGGCCCCTATTTTCTTATGTCTTCATGACAATGAGATAAATTCATGATGTTGAACATGGAGGAGTGCTGTGAGTGTCGTGATGACGGATTTCATCTATGCCCACCTGTCTTAACTTAACCTCGATTAAACCCAACACCTGCCCCTATTAAACGCATGGTATCCCAAATCATACCGGCCGAAACCATGCATAGTCTTTCATAGCATTTCTCGAACTCTACAATTGCAAGAAGCTTGCGTGGGGAGTTGAGGCAATCGTCCAGCGCGTCTATGTACAGGGAGCGGCACGTCAGGACGATTGCTTCAACTCCCCACGCGCACCCCTCCTCCTCCTCCTCCTCCTCCTCCTCCTCTTCCGCTCTCAGAGCTTCACCCCGCCGCCCAGCAGCCTCTCGTACTCCCTCCTCCGAAACCTCTCGTACCTCCCGTCCCTCAGCCAGTACAGCCGATCGCCCTTCGCCTCCTCCTCCACCACCGCCGGGTCGATGCCGTCCCGCTGCAGCAGGTGCTTCTGCGGCTTGTTCGTCCCCGTCACGACCAGCGCGGGCGTCACGCGCACGAACAGCGGGACGGCGTAGCGCGGCAGCGCGCCGCGGGCGGCGGCCGCCAGCCGCGCCAGCTGCTCGGCCTCCCGTCCCCTTTCTCGGGCCGTATCCGCACCAGCACCAGCACCAGCACCAGCACCGCCATCCCTCAACACCACGGCCGCGCAGCCGGCCCGGCCCTCGTGCCCGGGCACCTCGACGCCGTACACGACGACGTCGGCCAGGACGTCGGGGGCGGCGGCGGCGAGCAGGGTGGCGGCCTCGGCGGTGCTGACGTTCTCGCC
Organism: Neoscytalidium dimidiatum; assembly: GCA_037367355.1. NCBI lineage: Eukaryota > Fungi > Ascomycota > Dothideomycetes > Botryosphaeriales > Botryosphaeriaceae > Neoscytalidium > Neoscytalidium dimidiatum. The sequence goes on along the minus strand of CM074705.1, from coordinate 335,091 downwards.
CTTCCAGCGGAAGGTGTCGCCGAGGCGGTCGACGAAGCGCCAGCGGCCGGCGGCGTCGCGGCGCAGGACGTCGCCGGTGGCGAACCAGGCGTCGCCGGGGGCGAAGACGTCGCGCAGCACCTTCTCGCCCGTGGCCTCGTCGTCGTTGAAGTAGCCCTGGAAGCGGCGGCAGATGTCGGCCGGGTCGAGCTTGTACAGCAGCTCGCCGGCCTCGCCCGCGGCGCAGCGCACGCACCGGCCCGTGCGCGGGTCGCGGTACGCCGCGCCCGTGGCCGCGTCGACGCGCACCGCGGCCTGCGCGCGGCCCCAGATCAGCGTCTGCGAGAGCCAGCCGTTGAAGCTGACGGCGCCCGCGGTGAAGGCGTTGGACGAGCGGTTCCACATGCCGCCGGGGCCCTCGGTCGCGGCGTAGAACTCGGCCACGGTGCGGATGCCGAAGCGGGCGACGGTGCGCCGCCAGATGTCGGGCCGCAGGCCGTTGCCGTAGATGGTGGTGACGGCGTGGGTGGTGTCGAGCGGGGAGGCGGGGGTGGAGAGGAGGTAGCGGAGGGTTTCGCCGACGTATTGGAGGTGCGTGGCCCGGGTGGCGTGGAGGTCGTGGAGGAGCGTGGAGGCGGAGAAGCGTGCGGCGAGGGCGAGGGTGGTGTGTGGCGCGGAGAGGGTGGCGAGGAGGGCGAGGAGGGAGGCTGAGGTGTGGTAGAGCGGCATGGAGGTGTAGACGGTGGAGCGGGGAGAGAGGGGGAGCCAGTGTGCGACGAAGGTGGCGGCCGCGCGCGCTTTGCCCCAGGAGACGACGGCAGGCTTGGGGAGCCCCGTCGTGCCGGAGGTGTAGATTAGGATGGCCATGTCGTGCAGTTTGTCGCCGCTGCGGACGGGGTTAGGGGGCCTATAGGTGGATTCGCGGTCGAGGAGCGCGTCGAGATCTGGGGCGAACCGGATTACTTCCACCCTACTCCTCTTCACCTCCTTCTTGTCACCTTCACCTTCGCCCTCTCCTTCCGAGAATCCCTTCTCCAGCGCAGCCGCTACCTCCCCGCCCTCGACATACTTCTCACCCACCCGTACATCCTCGCTTCCCACCAACACCAACCGCGCCGTCGACGCTCGCAGACAGTGCAGCAGCGCCGCCCCCCGCAAGTTGTAGTTCACGAATGCCGGCACCGCGCCCAGCGCCCAGATAGCGAACCACGCGATCACGAACCGGGCCCCGTTGACCATGTCCAGCGCAACGACCTCGCCTTTGCGCACACCATGTACCCGGCTCAAGTAGGACGCGTACCGCAGAACCGCGGAGTAGACGTCCGCATAGGTCCACTTTTCCAGGGTGACATCTTCGGGGTTTGTGTTTCTGCTGGTGGTGCTGGTGGTGGTAGTGGTGGCGATAGAAGGTCTTTTAGGGAGGAGCAGGAAGACATCATCTTTTGTCGAGGAGTCCGTGGCGCGTTTCTCGAGCAGGTAGAAGAGGGAGATGCGGTCGCTGCGCTCGGCGTGGATGGCGCTGAAGGCGGCAGCGCCGTAGGAGGAGAGGAGCGAGAGGTCATAGGAGAGGTTGAGACGTGCGTTGAGGTAGGCGGTTGCGGCGAGCGTGCCCACAGCTGCTGCGGCGGCCGGGAGGAGGGGAACTGTGGTTGTATGATATGTTAGGTTATTGGGGGAATCGGGAGAGTTTGAAGGAGTGTAAACGGACGTGGCATCCTTAAAAGTGAGGCGCCCTCCCTGGTGGGGGATTGAGTGATGCTGGTGTGAGGCGCAGGCCCAAACGATGTAGAGGATGCAGAACTAAGAGGTGGGAGCAGAATGTGGTGTGTTGAAGATTATATTGCTAGTATCATCATTGGACGTGAGAAGAGTAGAAGTAGCGGCGGTAGTAGTAATACGAGATTGAGATCATGATATAAGAAAGAACAGCGCACAGCAGCAAGAGCCGGCGGCCGTAAAGTGGAAGAGAGAGGAACGACAAAACGAAATGAGAGCAAGAAAGACTCGAGCAACAGCTGGCCCGATACAGGTGGCAGGGGTGGGATCGGAGGCAGATTCGGGGACAGCAGGGTACTAAGCGAGGACAAGAGTGCTTGTTTGGAGAAGAAGCGAGCGGATAGGCGCGAGGCAGCCTCGAGCGAAGGGTCTGCTGGGCTTGTTGGTTAGGATTGGGGAGGGGAAAGCGAGAGAAAGTGGAGGTGCGTGTGCGACTCGGCAGGGCCAAAGCTCCAAGCTCGCTCTTTTCCCGTTCGGCGAACGTTGCTCATTTGGCAGCCCTGAGCCGAGGCTCTCGCTTACCCCTGCTCGCCTTTCCGCCGCCATTTTTTCCGCTGGGTCCCAGGGCTTCCAGGGCTTCGTGGGCTCTCTTTTGACCTGGGACACTTTACGGGTGACGGCGGTGCTGTGAGGCCGGATCCCGGACCTGACGCCGGTAGGGCTCGTCGTTATGTAAGCTTGTTTTTTAACTTTCGGCTTGACGTGTTGCAAGGATCTATCTCCGCTCCGCTCTCGCGGGTCGCCGGCCGCGTGCGTGTGTGCCAGTCGGCCGGCCGGCAGCAGCAAGGTGAGGCATGGTCAGAGGCACAGCAGTCCGCTGCTGCTGGTGGTGGTGCGGTAGTGAGCGAATGAGCAAGTTGATTGGCACGCACCCAGGCGCCCTCTCCCGGATCGAAGGGCCCAGGATGTGTCAATACGCGATACCAAGGCTCCGATCAGCTTGGTCCAATTCAAGTCATCTGTCTTATTGAGAGATCTCGAGCCTATCTACGCTGCGCATCACCCGCCACTCAAGCTGTCGCCCTTTTCGTCGCAAGAGCCGACCGCCTGCATACGAGACAGCGGACGACACTTCTATTTTGTAAACTTTACCAGGCTGGTCAGCATGGTCAGCAATCCTACTGTACAGTAGCACCGAATCCTACCCCTTATTCCCGAGCCTACCGCGTATTACCGGCCGTTTCGTCATTAGCCATTAGCATCGTTGTGATATTTACAATCCAGGGAGTAAGCTGCACGGGATACGCATAGACCGCCCATGCTGGTCGCCAGTCATTTGACGTGCACGACTATCTGCGCTGTACAAGAGGTCCGGTCGCAGCCCCGCACTTCTCTTTCCGGGAACCCGCCGAGATGCTCACGCGATAACCGTGCGGATGTCATCTCCGCCTGAAAATTACTCTTATAAGCACCAAAGCTTTCTTCCTCGGCAAAGGAGGCTCTCGACTCAGTTCTTCATGATCTCGCTTGCGAACTTGCTTCTCCTGCGAATCTGCGGCCCGTAAAGGACGAGGACCCAGGGCACGATGGTCAAAACGGCTCCAATGCCGCCGAGCAGACTGGACGCACCGCCGTATGTCAACTTGCGGTACATTTGCGTGGTGATAAGCGGGAAGGCGCCGCCGAGCATGTTGCGGCAGAACGATTGTGCGGCGAGTGCAGAGCTGGCATAGCGGTGGTAGACGTCTGCGAGATAATTGAAGGTGGCCAGATCTGAGGTCCGGATTAGTACAATGCTTGAAAGGGAAGAGAGGAGGGGCGATTTAGATACGTACAGATGGAGAAGATGCCAACAGTGGCGAAGCCGATGGCAATAGTAGGGACAATCCAGTGGATGGAACTGGCTGAAGTCCAACCAAACATGAACAAGCCAATGGGCATAAGTGCACTCTCAATGCAGGCGAAGTAGAGACGACCTTCAGGGTTGCCATCCAGTTTTCCCCTTCGACGAGCCCAGTTCTCCTGATATATGCTCAGCAGGGTTGCCAGGATGGCGAAGACGACCATGACAGCGAAGATAGAGTTCGCTTGTCCAAGTGACATGTGGTGCCGAGTCTCGAAGACTAGAGGTATTGCTCCGAGGGTCAGGTAAAGGATTGCCCAGCTAAACGAAACCCAGAGCGAAAAGAAGAACACGACCGGTTCGGTAAGCAGGAGGTGGAAAGGTCGGTAGAGTGAGATGCTAATCATGGTCATCAAACTAGCGCGCTCTTCGTCTGATTTAACTTTCCATCGGATGCGCTGCGGGACTTTCTTTTGCGACTCTGACTCAGACGGCATGTCGAAGTTATAATAGCCGGCTGCCTCGCGAGCTTCATACCACTGGTTCAATGCTTTTGCCTTCCTACTCAGGAGAACACTCCCACGAGTCTCCTTGAAGCAGATGCACACGATGCCAACGAGAACGCCGTCTACTATGGTCTGGATATAGAATATCCACCTCCATGTTGTGTATTCTGCAACCCATCCACAAGTCAATGGACCGAGCCCTGTCCCAAATAACGCGGCGCCGGAGAACATAGCCATCGGAGTGTTACGATCTGCGGCGTGGTAGATGTCGCTGACAACACCACCAACCATGGTCGAGAAGGTGCTCCCACCTATACCATATTAGCAAACGCATCACTAAAGCCTGGAGGTTCTCATCCAGCAGCCGATCCTGAGCCCCTGCTTGACAGGGATGCACCTACCAACGCCAGCAAGGAAGCGAGAAATAAGCATCCCGCCGTAGCTGCGTGTGAGAGCACAGCAAAGCTGGCATATGGAGAAGAGTATACCGCAGGCCAGGAAGACTGGTTTCCGACCGTTAATCTCGGAGAAGGGTGCTAAGGCCATGGGAGCGACGGCGAAGCCACAAGTGAAGATGGTAATGCCTACGAGGATTGCAACGCGGCTCACGTGCCATTCATCTGCCATCTGAGCGGAGCCAGGGCTATACGAGCCTGCTGTGAACGCAGCCATGGCCGTGGCCAGGCATGACAGCCACAGGATGATGGATTTGTGCTTAGGCGACCAGTCGAAGGGGTCACCGTACTGCTTGAGACTCGGACATTCCGGAGGTGGAGGTGCGCCTTCGTAAGGTGGCTGCAGGTTTGAGGGATGCGGTAGGTCGGTTTCGAAGGTGAGGTAGTGCCATATTATGGGTTGTTCTGGCGGCCGGTCCAAGGTGGTTCTTCTCGACGACTTGTCAAAGTCCTTTTCTGCATCCGAAGAGACGGGGTCGCTTATTCCCGTGGCATTTCCGGCGTCTAGGACGGATGATGACGAACGAGGAAACTCGATCTCGGAGTTCGCCATTGCTGCGGGGAGAACGCCGTAGGATCAAGAGGACGCAACAACGCAAAATTAAGGGTGGAAGAGGAAGCTTAAGGAAGAGGGGCCGAGACTGAGGGAGGGCGAGGAGGGGAGTGACTCAAATACAACGCAGAAGCCATGTGCGTAAGGTAGGACGGAAGGGAAAAGACTCACCGAGCGGAGATGTACAGGCGGCGCAGCGGTAGCGGGTAACGGACAGCGGGTAGCGGTCTGGGAATAGGTTCCTTGCTCCCATGTGTGTGTAGGGCGGAGTTGATCTGCTGCTCCAACTGCCCCGACGGTCGACTCGTGGACCGCAACCAGGCATCCAGGCGACAGCCAGCCGAGGACGCGGTTCGCCCTAGCCGCTCCATGACGGCATTCCCGGCAGCTGGAGCAGCTGAGGAGGCAAAGCTCCAAGCGGCAACTCCATCCCGTCTCCAAACCCCGATCTAAGCAGGAACAGAACGGACACTCTTGCATGCTGGACCCTCCGCAACATAGGGCGCGCGGACTTTACGCACGTGCGGCTGCACCGGTGGATAGAGTCATGGCTACATACAATAGAGCTTATTCCCGGGCGCGGAGCATCGAGGCGGGCGCGAACGTTGTCTCGGCATCGTATTGATCAACATGAGGCAACCAACGTTACCATCAAGCTCGCTCCAATCGCTTCAGCTTGTGAGTTGAGCTCAAGGCAGCAGTCACAGCTGTGCCTGGTTGCGTCGGGTTAGGGTTCAGGCAGATGGTGTTCTAGAAGGAGAAAAGTCATGGCGCAGGTACAAAGTCTCTCAGCACACCCTCTCCTGCACGTGCACGACTGCTACCGACCGAACTGCGATCGTCCTGGCGCATTTCTCCGGGAATCGATGTCGAGGGCGTGCCGAGAGTACGGTAATGAAGCTCTTTCGCGCCAGAAGAAAAAAGCGCTTTTCCTGGCGATGCAAACATCCGGCGGGACGGGGCGCTCATGCTCACAACAGGGTGAAAGCAGTCATCTGCACGGCGAAAATACAGCGGGGGAGGCGTTCGACAGCAGCTGATGATTTGTTAGAAGACAGAGGGCTGCGCCCGTGTTTCCCGGCTCTCGGGCTGCATTCGGAAAATGGCATTGTTTGATTGGTCGGCGGCGAAAGCTGGCGCTGGACGGGAATTGGGGTATTCGGGGGGTGAAAAGTTGGGGCACGTGTGGAGTAAAGAATGCTGGCGGCTCGCTCGTAAGCATGTCACAACGCGGCCGCTTACTCACCCAGCAGCAGAACACCATGTCGTCTGTCGTCTGCGGGTGTCCGAGATCGCAGGCAGCACCACTCACTCAATTAGCTACACGGCCGCGCAGCTATCTTATCGGGAATCACGCCCGCCGGCGGGCGCTCACAAAATTTCCAAGCACATTTGCGCGATTGCTGATCTTGCCCGCTCGTCTCTACCAAGCCTTAGCCCTCCAGTGGCGCAGTGCTGCTCGAAGGCGGTAGCCCGCCCCGGGCCCGCCATTGGCCTACGTCCAGCCCGGCAGAAAGAAAGCTCTCGAGCACGCAATCCCAACCTTTCCACATGCAGTAGTGGAGAGCCTTGTGGATGGCATTATTCATCCAATTTTTCGCATCATACCACCCTCAAGGTGTGCCCCGCCGCCGAGCCCGCATACAAATACCCCGCTCTCCAAACTTTTGGAGCCTGAACACCCTCAGCCTTTTCATCCACCATCGCTGCCTCTGCCCTGCTCCTCCAATTCCCCAATTCCCCAATCTCCCAATTGTGAGTTCCTCATCAAAGCTGTCAATTGCATCTACGCCGCTGACGCACGCCTCGACAGGCCCATCACAATGTCCGCCGAACAGCGCGCTGAGCCTCTCCGCCTGGGCAGCATTGCCCCCAACTTCAAGGCCGACACCACCCAGGGCCCCATTGACTTCCACGAGTTCATCGGCGACAACTGGGTCGTCCTCTTCTCGCACCCCGAGGACTACACTCCCGTCTGCACCACCGAGCTCGGCGCTTTCGCCAAGCTCGAGCCCGAGTTCCAGAAGCGTGGCGTCAAGCTGATTGGCCTCTCGGCCAACACCATCGAGAGCCACGGCGGCTGGATCTCCGACATCAACGAGGTCACCGGCAGCAACCTCACCTTCCCCATCATTGGCGACAAGGAGCGCAAGGTCGCCTACCTCTACGACATGTGGGTCACGGCTGGCGTCTGCGGGGTAGCGCGGGGATAATTGGCTGACAGCGTGACAGGCTCGACCACCAGGACACCACCAACGTCGACTCCAAGGGCATTGCCTTCACCATCCGCTCTGTCTTCATCATCGACCCCAAGAAGGTCATCCGCACCATCCTCTCCTACCCTGCCTCGACCGGCCGCAACAGCGCCGAGGTGCTCCGCATCATCGACTCGCTCCAGACTGGCGACAAGAACAAGGTCACCACTCCGATCAACTGGGTCCCTGGCGACGACGTCATCGTGCACCCGTCGGTCAAGACCGAGGATGCCCAGAAGATCTACCCCAACCTGAAGATCGTCAAGCCGTACCTCAGGTTCACTCCTCTCCCCAAGGAGCAGACCAGCGCGAACGTCTAAGCGGCGGGCGTGTGGTTGGAAAATTGAAGGTGGGTGGCCAGCGCTGTGCGGAAGGCGGCATAGGGCTGAGACAAAAAGCCGGGAGGGGCAGTGTTTCATGATTTTAGATGAGCAGGCGGCGGCCGGGCGACCCTGGGGCGCCGCCAGATACCCTACGAGACGAATGCAAGATGAATGCAAACAATAGAAATGAGTACCTGCGTCTTGTGCCTATGCGTGCGTGTGAGGGTGCGCGGCGTCGAGTGCGCGCGGTGACCGGGGCGGCGGACTGCGCCGATCGCTGTCTCGGGTGAACGTGTACGTATGCAGCTGAAGAGGTTGGGCTGTCGGCGTTTGGCGTTTGGCGGGCTTGGGCCGCGGAGATGGAGGGTGCTGCGGCGCGCCAACGTCAACGGCCTTGCAGCGGGCCATGGCGGCCACGCTGCTGAACGCGGCGGTGCGACGGCGGACGGCTGTTGCGAGCGTCGAGCAGCCTGGTGGCAGCGCAGCAGGACGGCCGCACTGGCTTTTTGGCTTTGTTGACGTGCAGGCACGCTGCGGGCGGTGGCGCTCCTTGCATGCACATGGGCCGCACGCTAGCTCGCCCGGGCTTGGGGCTTGGCTCGCGATTTGCAGGGCCCTCCGCCCAAACGAACCACAGCCGCGACCCTCCCGTGCGCTCCGTCGAGACTCACCTCCGGCTCCCAGGCAGACCTCTTTCCCCCCCACCCCTCAAGCCCCCAGCCCTCCAGCCTCTGCTGTCCCCCGCGAGCGCCTCCAGCCCGCCCAGTACCACCGGCCCAGCCCTGCTCCCCCGCGGCTGCCAACGCGCGCTGCCTCCAGCCCTTAGGTAAGGCGCCTCCTTGTGTTCCATGCAACCTGCCCGACCCCCCCATGCCGCACCTATGCGAAGGCCCAAAATCTCAACCATCTCTGCGGGCCTGCATACCGCCGCCCATGCGCTCGCCAAATTTGTCTAAGACAGCCCTCGGCACCAGGCGCCAGTCACACAGCCCGCAAGCGCCCATGTCAAGTGCGCTCCCGCTGCACTCCCGTTTGACGCAAGATCACGCTGCTGCTGGCCGAGACCCAGTTCACCGCAGCTCAAATGACCTAACAGTGCGTTGAGACTGTTATGTTGCCTTTTATGAGGCCCATACCACGGGTCGCCCGTGGCCGCGCCGCCCTCGTCGAGCGGACCGCGGCCTGCCCCCCCTTCGCTGGATATCCCTATATCCCTCTTCGCCTTCTACCAAAACCTGGCCTCTGAGGGTTGATCACCGCGCTGACCATGATTCCCCTAGGAGTGTTCGGCTATTCCAAGGATCCGCCCGTGGGACCTTCTCCGACTTCTAACTCTCAGCCTTTTCTGCCTTGGAAAAGGCCGCAGTCTCCCAGGTCGCCGCACTCTCAACAGCACCCGGGCCAGAGAGAGCGCAAGCCGTCTGCAAGCTCCCAGTCCTCAGCTGGCCGCAGCAACTCCGAATCATCTGGAACTTTTAACCCGCCTTGGCAGCCGTCTTGCCCTTCTCCGGTCTCTGCTGGTCCAGTCGCCCGCCCGAAGCACATTCCGATCGTCATCCCCCGTTATGTTCCCATAGAGCTCCCCGACAGCCCGCGCAAATCTCTCGAAGGCCCGCCGACGAAATTCCCCTCAAGCTCAGTCCCGGATCTTCCCTTACCAGGTCGAAAGCCATCTGCAGATCCCGTCCAGTCCAAGCCGAGGCATGTTGCTATCGTGATCCCCTCCTGGGCGCAGCCGGTTCAAACTCTACCCGAATCTCCTCTTCAAACCCCGAGTGATTGTCTCTCCCCACTATCCCAAGGCTCGGCAAAGGGTGAAGCCATTTCTCCCTTGCGGATTCCCTCCAAGCAGCCTCTGAATACCGGTGGATCCAACACCATGGACCCCAATACATCTCAACCTTCCCCGTCGCAACCATTTCCGGATCAGCCGTTTCGAAACAACTCCAGCGCCTTCCTCACTCGAAGTGTGAACGGTAGCACGACTAGCCTATCGAAAATGGGAAGGGAGGAAGATGCCGGCCCTTCTTCAGCAGCAAGAACGCCGGGTCTGTCGGCAGGAACTCCATCCATGATGACTGCCGGCCTCGGAACTCCGTCACAGTCCACTTCTGGGCTGTCCGGCCTGGTCTGCAACGTTCACAGGACAACTGGTCGGGAGCCCCATCCACTTGTAGGTGCGACCACTACCATTCTCGGCGACAAGCTTTACGTGTTTGGAGGACGGAGACTATCGAGAACACGGCCGCAGCTCACAAACGACCTCTATGAGCTGGACCTTGTCCGCAGGCACTGGACGAAATTACAAACCCAGGGCGACATTCCGCCGCCTCGGTATTTTCACAGTGTCTGTGCGCTAGGTGACACCAAACTTGTCTGCTATGGCGGTATGTCCCCGGCCGTTCTTCCTAACGGCCAGCCAGCCGCTCCAAACCAGGCCAATTCGCAAGACAACCAACCGGAGGTGGTTGTCATGTCTGACATTCACATCTACGACGTGAACACGCGAATGTGGATGAAGATTGATACCTCCGATTCTCCGCAGGGTCGCTACGCACACTGCGCCGCAATCCTCCCTTCCTCAGCTGTATTTGCTTCGACTGGCGCCACTCTTTCCGCTATCCAGCACAACCCTGCCTCGGCGAACCAACCAAATTCCGGCAGCATCGGTATCGACCTGGACGGGGCCGGTGGCGCCGAAATGGTGGTTGTTGGTGGGCAGGATAGTGCGAATCACTACATTGAACAAATTAGCGTCTTCAACTTGCGTAGTCTCAAGTGGACTGCAACAAATACGCTGGGCCGGAGCTGTGGTGCATATCGGAGTGTGGTTGCACCGCTTACAACAATGCCTGCATCGGCGATCGGAGCTGGCGGAAGGAAAGGCGAAGCTCCGTCGGACGACCAAGATCCGGAGAATCCCCAAAGTGGATCTTCGATGCTAATCTACTCGAACTATAACTTCTTGGATGTCAAGCTGGAACTCCAGATCAGACTGCCTGACGGATCCCTTACGGAGAAACCTATGAACGGCACGTTTTCACCTCCGGGTCTTCGATTTCCTAATGGCGGTGTCATCGCAAACCACTTTGTCGTGAGCGGCACCTTCTTAACTTCATCCAAGCAAGAATACGCTCTGTGGGCGTTGGATTTACGGAATCTTACGTGGAGCCGGATCGACGCCGGAGGGAGCATTTTCAGCCAGGGAAGCTGGAACCGTGGCGTACTGTGGAACAGACGTAACACTTTTGTCATTCTGGGAAATCGCAAGAGGAGCTTGGTTGAAGATTACAATCACAGGAGGATCAACTTTTCGAACATCTGCATGGTTGAGTTGGAAGCATTTGGATTGTACGACAACCCCCGACGTACATCTCCCACATCTGGATATATGTCCGTAAGCTCGCCCGGAATGATGGTGAATCCATCAGACTTGGCGAGTGGAGGGCGGTCACTCTCGCCCGCTGCCGAAGAGTTGGGATCAATGGCTCTAGGCCTACGAGAACTCGCCGACATGGAATTTCTGGCTATCGGCGGCGAGCGTATTCCTGTAAACTCGCACCTTGTGGCGAAACGATGGGGACCTTATTTCAACCAATTATTACGAGAAGGAGCGTTTGCTTCGGATCCGAGTTCCTCAGATGCTGCCACGCTAAGACCTTCAGGAGGCTCTCACGCATGGCGCAACTCAAGTATTACTATCACACCGAGCATCAGGACCACCAGCACTACTCTTACTGTCACGCCGACCATTGGAAGCGCGTCGACTATCACACCGTTTGATCCTCCAAATGCGGATAACCCAAATCCAACATCTCGTCCACGCACCCTCTATCTTCCACACACTCACCTCACCCTACAGGCTCTGGCGCACTACCTCTACACGTCTTCCCTCCCCCCGCCAAACTCAACTCTCTGCACCCCACAGATCCTCTGCTCTCTCCTCCAACTCGCCCGCCCCTACCGCATCGATGGCCTCCTCGAAGCCGTCATCGAACGCCTGCACCTCCGCCTCGACGGCCGCAACACCGCCGCCATCTTCAACGCCGCCGCCATGGCCGCCGGCGGTGGCGACGCCGTAACCTTCTTCAACGGCACGACCGCGGGCCTGCCTTCCGCCGAGACCCTCGCGAAGGCGCAATCCGAGCGCTCCGACGGCCACGGCAGCGCCCTCCACACGTCGGCTTCCTCGGCCAGCCTGGCGTCCAGCTTCGCATCCACCCAGCGCACCGGCAGCGTCGCCCAGGGCGGCGCCGCCGACTCGGGCGTCGACGACCACCTCAAGCAGCTGCGCCTCAACACCGACGTCTCGTCCTCGTCGGCGTCCGTCGCCGACGACGAGCAGAGCGTGCGCAGCGCCAGCACGGAAACCAGCCAGTCGGAGATTGGCAGCGTGGCGGGCGGTGGGCCCGGCGAACGCGAGGTCTGGGCCGGCGAGATCAGCGCCGTCGTCGGGCTGCAGAAGAGGGGGCTGAGAGGTTTGATGGAGGGGCGCAGGATCAGGGAGATGGGGAGGGGGGGTGCTGGTGGCGGGAGGGAGGGGTCGAGCATCGGTGGCGGACCGTTGCCGAGCGCGACGGAGGAACAGCCGCCATCGGCGGCGACGGTGGGGAGGATCGGGTTGGGGATTGCGCCGGAGAGGGGGCTGGTTGGTTGATGTGTGATATTGGTGATGGTGACTGTGTTTACTGTGCTTGGACTTTTTTTTTTTTTTTTCTATCGGCGAGGGTGCTGGGAGCATTTTGGCGAGTGGGTGGGATTGGTTCCGCTGTTTCTTTTTTAGAGATTGGATATCACATATAACCATCATTGGGAACGTGTGCCCTTCCTTTTCTATTTTTTTTTCTTGTCTATCTTTTTTCTCTCTTTCATTCTTGGCTTGCGTATCTCCTTCGTTGTCCAATCTTCTCTTTGGGCTCTGGCGGCTCTCTTTAGGATACCTAACTTTTCTGCACGACTTGGGGTTTTGCTGTTCGTGGTTGTGCGTACGCACGCGGTGTCGGGGGTTGACGGTCCGTTTCTGAGCTGAGAGCAGCAGTGTTTATGTCAACGAGGGCGTCTTCCCCCTGACACGCTGATGACGCGTATGCTTTCATGCAGCACCTGGTTTCATTGGGTCGGAGCACGGGTAGGTAAATAGACATGTGTGAAATGGGAGACGTTCAGTTTCAATGCATGAGTGCACGTATTGTTGGACTAGTCATACTGCTGAGGGAGAATGGAAGGAGCACGCTCATGTCCGACGTTTCTTCCAAGGCCTGTAACACTCGTCTACCGTGGGTGAAGGGGGGGTTCATGGGGGTCTATTCGATATTACAGGGAGGGGGCCGGGGGTTCATGGCGGTTTGGCTTAATGCCAGGGCAGTGTAATGAGGGGGCTAAGGCAATTGAATGAGTGAAGACTTGCAGTTGATTGGAACCCAAGATGCTCAGCGATCGTGACCGCAGCCGCAGGAATCGCCGCTGCCGTGCCCTTTCGCGCACTTCCGCAGGCGGTTCTGAGCACAATTCAAGAATGACTGTTTCCGCCGCCGTCGGTCCTTGTCGGACTTCTCTTTACGGAAGTAGACGTCCGCGGGCCAATCATCTCCGATATCAGCGGATTCAGCGGGCTGGCGCGGTGCTGGTGGCCCGCTCTCCGGCGTCGCCGCCGTCCTGTGGGGCAGGGCCGGCGATGCATGGCGGTGGTGATGGTGATCGCAACGGTCGTGGCGGGAACGATCCTGGTCGCAACAGCCCTGCCCAGAGTGCTCATGCGCGCAATCCTCACGGCAGGCATGCTCGAGGCCGGGGCGATCGAGTTCGGGATGGCCGTGGCCGCTCCCGCAGCGATCTTCGCCGCCACGCTCGTTGCGCCCTGCAGGAAGACCACGGCCTGAGGCGCGGTCGTTCTTCCCATGCCCATGTCCACAGCATCCGCCGCCGTCCACTGCGGAACCGCTTCCACGCACCTGCTCACGTGTAGCTCTCGCGCCACCGCGCCGATCTCCTCCTTCGGCGCTCTTGCTGGGAACCTCCCTCTCCACCCTCCGCAGTGATGGCGCCACCCGCAGCTCCCGCCGCTTGTCCCCGCCCTTTGCTCCTTGCGGTATACCTTCCCGCAGCTCTCGGCCATATGGATCGTAATGTCTCACGTCCTCGACTCGAGGCTCGCCGTGCCGCTGCGTTATGGTGCGGACAGTTGTGCCGGCAGGGGTGCTCTCGGTCTCTTTGCGGTAAGTTTGTCCATGTAGATGGCGACCGTCGGCGTTAGTCCAAATGCAGGAGGAGGTGGTGCTGGTGGAGAATTCGAAATAGGGGGTCATGGTTGTGCCAGGAGCTGGGGAGGTGAATGGGTGGTGGGTGGATGTTGTGGGGGGGGGTTTTTTTTTAATGGCTATCGAATACCTCAAAAAAGAGAGTTTTTTTTTTTTCTGGCGTTTTACAGGGGAGTCATGTTTCAGCAGTTGACTTAGAGATACTGTTCTCTTTGTTGCCTCTACAGAGCCCGTGGCTGGTCAGGAAGCGTGAATAAAATGTTCATTGTGAGCTCCCTTGTAGTAGTACTGATGTGCATGACTTGAAAGAGTCTCATAACGCATGATTAATTAGCAGATGCTTGGAACAGGAGCCTTGAATGGACCCTGTGCGAATTTGATGAGATATTTTCTTGAATCGTTTCGGGAAACTTGACCAACAAGCGCTTTCCCCCAGCCTATCCATTTCGATCAACCCCAGTACTTGAAATGCCCGCTAACAAAAGGATCCCAAGCGTACTCTTGCCCGCCGCTCATAGGTCTGCTCTCGCCTGCTTCCTTGCGGCCACGCTGTCCCTCACTTCCACATCCAGCGCCCTCACTGAAACCTGTCGCGTTTGACCGGCCCGCTTCTCCACCCCCAGCATTGCCGTTACCACTCACAGCCTTCCCGGACCGCTTGGACCCCTCCCTTTGCCCCAATTTCCGCTTCTGTGCCCCATCTTTCCTCGGCGGAAGCGGCTTCAGCGCTCTCGCCCTGCCCGCCCCCGTGGGATAACTCTTCCTCCGCGCTTCGTACCCCGTCTGCTGACCCTCACTCACCCTGCGCATCTCATTTGCCGCCGCCGTTGGCGAAATTGCCATCATGCCGTCCCTCATCCCACCGTCGTATGGCTGTGGCGCCGTCCTCACGAACAGCGGCGTGGTCGCAAGGGAGTACGAGCGCCTGTCCAAACAAAAATTAATAAAAAAAAAATTCATCAGCAGTCCCGTCACATGCCCTGTGGGTAGGATGGGAGGAGCGATCTTCGCTTACGGTCTCGGATTGTGAATGGTGATGTTGCTGTATCCTTCAGGCAGCCAATTGGTGGGCGTCGGCGGCGCGGTTGCGGCTGCGCCTGCGCCGTAGTACCTGTTGCCGGTTGCGAAGAGCATGTGTTGGCAGACGTGCGGGGCGGCGGCGGCGGCGGCGGCGGCGTCCATGCTGTCCTTGCGCTGCATCTGCGGGCAGCACGGATTATACCCAGGCATCGCGGACGGGGTCGTAGTAGCGCTGCGGCGGGTTGGTCGAGCTGGGCGTGGTGTTGCCGCTGTTGCTGCTGCCGACGGAGGCGCGGACGGGGTTGTTGGCCGCGGGGCCGGCGGTGGTGGGGCTGATGATGCTTGGGGTGGTTGCGAAGGTGGACACGGTGGTGGTGGTGGTCGTGGTCGTGGCGGTACTCGTCGTGTTGCTTGTTGTTCTGGGGGCCGTGGTGGTGGGTGTGGATGGCGAGCTAATATCGTCGACGGGATATCGCTGGCCGTTGACGTACCAGTAGCTCTTTGGGCCGCGGCGCGTGGTATTTGTGGGTGGAGCGCCGTTGTTGGCTTTCCTAGATAGGCTGACCCAGAAGTTGGTTTGCATGGTCACTTGATGGGAAGGCTGGTCTGATGTGCAGCAAGGATGCGACGAAGATTGTGACTTGGGGAAAGATAAGAATTGGGTTTTGGAGATCCTATTCGGCGAAAAAAGAACCAAGTTGTGTGCACGAGATGGTAGGAGTGCACAAGTGCAAGGGTGTTGTCCATTTATGTACGTACCGGAAACGCTGGAACCGATGTGGTCACGTTTTTACGCCTTTGAGTAGGTAGCCCGAGCTGAAGCCAATAAACTCGAGCACTGATCGTATACGGCCTCGCAGATATATCTATGGTTAATTTTTAAAGTTTTCAGATTGCGTGTGTTACCAGGTCAGAGTTATTCTATAGATCGCACTCCCTATAACGTGTATTTTATACGTAACACTACTGGACCGCGAGTTCCAACTCTCATGCCTCTCCGCGCGTCTGATGCTGGAAACACGGCTGATCAGAAGGTACTCCTTCGCCAAGTGACCAAATTGTCCATTCAGAAATTGTGTTTACCACCTGTGGCTGGGAAGGTATTGATAAACAAACACAGTCGTTGCTTAGTAAGCAACGATATGCTTCCCGAATCAGGAACATTCAATACTTGTCAGCAGATCATATTTCCTTAAATTAAATGTGTGGCTTCTACAACACGAGCATGTCGCATGATAAAAGGTACGTTCCGCTGCAAAGGGTCCGTCACGGTTGCTATTTACTTTCTATTTGTTTGGATACGCAACCCAAGTGACACGACCACGTGGGTTTTGCAAGCCGATACCCTCGTCTGACATTGAGTTCCATATTTTTCCGGCGATGCATGACTTTAATCTTGACTCAGGGGATCTGAGACATGCTAGCAAGTGGCTGGACCAATAAAGAAAAAGGAAAGAAGCGTATGTATTCTGAAACACTGTTGGCCCGCTTTTGGGGCGTAAATACTCTGCTGTCATGTGGAGGTACACGTTCTCTACAAAGAAATCAACCTTGCAGGCCACTCTGTCCTATATCCTAGGAACCCTTTGAATAATCATTTTTCTCCTTGCAGGACGATTAAGTAAGCTCTATGTGCTTTGTCTCGGAGTTCAGGGCAATGCGCAACTTCTACGATAAGCTCTCTCTGAACTGGATGAGCTAAGAATAAACTTTCAAACAGTTGTAGAGCTCGCATGGGCAGTTGAAGCAGTCATCTTGATGCAGAGGTTACGCACATCACATGACATTCACGTCGGGACGACTGCTTGCACTGCCCATGAAGTTTTAAGAATCCTATCCTGTCGTTGATGTAAAAATTGAGCGAATGCCTCAAAGTACTTCAATGGTGACCGCTAATCATTATAAACGGTCTTAATGAGACGGACTTCTCCCTGCAAGAGAAAAGAGAGCAGCACACATATCATTTCCTACAAAACGATCAACAACTCAGTCGATATCACGATCCACCTGCTCACTCAACCTCTGCACCGTCGCTCCGTGCGCATTCCTCAACCTCTGCCTCTCTTCCTCCTCTCTTTTCTCCCGCTGTTCAATCAGAACGTTGATATCTCTCACCAAATCCTCCTGCTCGTCTTCATCGAACCAGTTTCCAGCATCCCTGAACACCTCCCTCGCCAGCGTCTTCAACGCCAGCGTCAAACTTCTGCAGTCCAACACACCCGTCTGCACAACACGACGCCTCAGCTTCTTCATCTTCTTCCCCTTCGTGGAGGACTGCTCGCCAACATCCTCAGAAGCTCCTCCACCCTTCTTCGTCTTCTCCTCCTCCAACGAAAGCCCAAAGAACGAGCTCCCAAGCTCCGGGCTGAGCTGGGCATCACGCCGCTCCTCCGTCTCAGGAGAAGGAGAGGACGACGACGCTCTAAGCTCACTCCCACCACCCGCAGCCCCACTCCTCTCCACCGCGCTCTCACTGCTCGCCGCCTCGTCCTCACTGCTCCCCACCACCGGCCCAACGCTCCCCTCGCTCCCATCCTCCCCGCCATCCGCGGCCCCCTCCTCTTCGCCCCCCTCCGCCCACGCCGTCCCCACCACGAACGCCGTGTAAGCGACGACCTCCTCCCTCCACCCGCCCTTCGTGACGAGCCGCGTCATCAGGACGAGCTCGAACTGTTCCTCATCGCCTGGGCCCAGCCGTTCGCGACCGATGGTGGAGTCGTCGGAGTCGGAACGAGGGTACACGGTCCTGGCGTTGGACAGGATTTGCTCGCGGAGGAAGGACTCCAGCGGGCCGTCGTGCTGGGTGGGGAAGGCGTCGATGTGGGGAGGCGGTGGTTGGGGGTCCATTTTTTGGTGTTGTGGATCTTTCTTGGTTTTGGTTTTGGTTGGTGGTTGGGCCGTTCGGTGCGTTATTGCTTTTTTTTGGTGTAAGGGTGAGTGGACGAGATGTGGGGGAGGGAAAGATTTCATCGTGCTTATATGCAGCATAGGAGGCTGAGGCGGCAAGAATCCACGCGTCTTTGTTGATTGTCGCGTTTCCAACGCACACTTTGCTATCTGCATACGCCACGTCCAAATAAAGTAAAACCAGCTGCTTGCCCACGCGCAAGCACGCCGAAGCAAATAACACAAAGGGAAATAGTGGGTATCGTATCAAACACATCGTCATCATCATCCCTCATCCCATGATCCTCACAAACCTTTCCCCCCACCCCAACAACTCCCCCTCTCCCCAAAGAGGGGAAAAAAAAAAAATCAAAACCGGCCCCACCCCCTCCCCATAACAAAACTCCTCTTCCTTCCCACCCTCGTCTCCCCCTCCTCCCCCTCCTCCTTCTCGCCACTTCCATGATGACCCCTCCCTCTCCCCGCCGGACACGACACCTCCGCCCTCCACTCATACTCCCTCGGATCGAGCTCCAACCCGCCCCCTCCTCCCTCTTCCACACCGTTGCCATCTCCCCCCAGCCGGTCCAGCGTGCTGCTCGCCCGCCCGTTGCTCTGATCACAGCGTCCCGCCGACGACGACGACGACGCATCGCCGCCAGCGACCAGCGCGGGATCGGCGGCGGAGCAGCGGCGGTCCAGCGAGACGAGCTCGAAGGAGTGGCGGCAGGTGATGTGCAGCGGGGAGACGGGCGGGACGGGGGGCAGGCGGCGGGCGGTGGTGAGAGAGGGCGGAGGGGGGTCGGCGGCGGTGAAGAAGAGGCCGTCGGGGCCGTGCAGGGGGCCGCCCGTGGCGATGGTGGCGTCGGTGTGCGAGGAGGCGAGGTGCGAGGAGGGCTTCGAGGACAGGCTGCTGCAGCCGCCGCCCTTGAGGGTCGCGCTGCCGCCGGAGCTTTTGGTGGTGTTGTGGAACCTGCGGTAGGATTTGCTGCCGCGAGCGTGGTGGGCGGAGGCTCTGCGCGAGGAGCTGTGCGTGTTGCCGAGGCTGGTGCGCGAGATGAAGCTCGAGATGCGGCTGCTGACGCTGGAGAAGGCGGGCGCGATGTAGCGCGAGATGAAGGGCCGGAGGGCGGGCATGCAGGCGCAGATCTGGGTAACGGAAGAATGTAAGTCTGAGGGGATTTATATCGGTGTGGATTGCAGGGGGTGAACACGTACCACGCCCAGATTTATTTCAACTGCTGCGGCTATCCACAAGGGAAAGGTGAGCCAAGTCTCGTCGTAGCTTACTATCAGGCCTTTCCATATGTAGTACGTGCGGATGGCGCCGGCGATGACAACGATGAAGCCGAGGCTGAGGAGAATCATGACGCCGATGCGCTGCTGCATGGGCATTTGAAGCCTCGTGATGATGGGAATCGGGAGTATGGTGATCAGGAGGTCTATGAAACAGTTGACGACGCCGATTCCGAGCACAACTTTGCCTTCGTCAAGGCAGCGGGCGCCTTCCGGCATGGCAATGGACCAATAGGCATTGATTGGACTGTTGTTGGGTCCAGTCAGCGTAGTTGAGTGCCTGATGTATGGGATGCTTACGCGCAAAGCCATATTCCGAGGCATGTGAAGGCGATGGCCGCAGCGGTATTGAAGAAGACGGTTCCATGCAAAGCCCAGACGAACCACTTCATGCCCGAGTCTGCGATCAGGCGGTAATAGAAGCATAGCAGGGATTGGCGAGTGAAGGTGGCGGCGAATACAAATATGAGCTTCGCCGAAAAGGCGACCTTCAAGACCTCTTCGACGCGTTAGTGTTGAATGGGTTGACGGCGTCGAGTAAAAGACGTACCCGGAAACGAAGCGATTGGTATGTCCCAGACATGGCGATTCCAGTAGAAATGCACATTAGCAACGATCACATTTGCTGTCAGGGCGACAGTTGATATCTGGGAGATGTTGTCAGAGCTAGGGGAGCCGGGTAAAGCCAGGGAGAGGACTCTTACATATGCTAAGATAATGAAGACGTCATCGGAGCCGAACCATCTCTTTATGAAGATGCGGGTGTACAGGCGCAGTAGAAGTACAAGGGTACACAGGGATATGAAGATAGCATTGACGATGATCAAAGCAGGGCCACGAGTAACGGGATCGATATAGTTCGGCTTCGGCCAGGTGAATATAACAGACACTGGGATCTCGCGGACCATGATTCCGTTAACGGCAGGCCATTCTGCCGCGTAAAATGGCTGACGGATTGGAGTTCATCAAGAGGAAAGAGAGACCAAAAAGGGACCAAAAACGAGGTCAGAATGGGGCAGAGGGGATTGAATAAGAGGCTGCGGCGGTGAAGAGCGAGTGGGATATGAGTGGGCGGTGAAAGGGTTCGGGGCCAGGCTACCACGCGATAGTGCGACGGAGAAGGCTGGCTGGGTACACAGGCGGGAACACAGCGCTATGCAAGGACGAACCAAGCAAGCCGACGGTTAGCTTGGAGGGAATGGTTGCGCCACGCGCTATACAACCAAGTGCGGCCGCTGACAGGCTTGACAGGCTTGACAGGCACGGGCCGCGTCGGTGCTGGACTGGACACAGGTCGGTGGACAGCATGGTTAGTTTATGGACGCCGGAGGTCAGCAGGCGTGCTGCAGGGCGAGAATGAGGAAGCGGAAAATAATGTCGGTGTCGGATTCCGGTAATGGCGTGTGCTACGTCGTGACCCAAAACGGCAAGGCTCTGGTGGAAGAAGAAAGCGATGATGGACGCAGGAGCAGATGATTGGGCAGGGCAACGACGCTGGCCGGGAGGAGTGACAGGGGAGCGTGTGCCTGGTGCCGTAGTGTAACCCTCAACAACATTCACCAATCTCCCGCCATCTCCCGCCACCTCCCATCTGCCATCTGCGACTGCGCCCCGGCCGCGCCGCTCCGGCCGCTATGCTCGGCCACGCTTCCCACTGGCTGAACCCTGTCCCAAGCTTCCATCATAACCTCCGCTCCCTCCACTACTGGTACGCGCTATCCAACATCTCCGCTGGTCTCCACTTATCTGGATCTAGATGGGCACTGCCACTCGATGATGTGCATCCCACCAGCCCTACCATCCACCAACTGTCTACACATACACACACACACACACACACACACACACAAACTCTCTCTGTCTCTCTCCGCCCAATTATGCGAGCGATTCCGACGCTGCATATTTCACGTGCCGCAAGTTGCCGGACACATGCTTCGGCTCGCCTCTCTGCTGTCCATCTGATATCCTCGTGCAACTCTCGCCCTCGAGTTCTCCTAGTTACACATTGTCCCCGCATCTAGCCGGCACCTGTCAGTGCTATCCATCGTTCAGACGGCATAGTTGACGGCTCTGACGCACCGATAGCCAAAGTCCCCGCTTCCTGAGCCCGCGGAAGCCAATTTAGCGCCGATTTGCATCGAGGCTGCCGCTGCCCGTCCGTCTTCCTTTTCAGCTCCGCCCCAAAGCTCCGTTCTCCGTCCGCTACGTCTAGCGCTTCTACGCCAACAACGATGGTTCCTGCCGAGCTTTCATCATGTCGATAGCGCTTTACCCTAATCAGCTCTTCGCACAGCCTGGTGCATTGTCCCGAATAGGTCCAGTCGATGCTTGTTCTTGTTTCAATCCTCGCGTCTGTGTCAGAGCCGGGTTCTTCACAGTATGCGCTATTGTTCTTATGCGCCTATCGACTTTCCATTCTGATAAAACTGGACGGCCTCGCCGAACCGCGCCGATAGCGTGAGCCTTGTTCCGGGTCCCATCATACCCACTAAAGCCCACGTTGCGCCGCTGAGCAAACTGAAGCTATCGGGTTTTCCGAAGACTACGAGCCGCACCATTAGAAAATCTCTCCGTCAGCTTGCCCGCGGCAGAAAAGCCAGGTTCCCCCATGCAAGAAGTCTGGCCAGGCACTATTGGACAGGGACTATCCTCCATGAAGGAAAACTCTTCACCTGGCGTGTCGTTAGGTTTGCTATGTCGTGCAGCAAGACATCTCAAGGTCGCCGAAGTAGGCATGATACCTGCAGATCGACCTGTTTCATCTTCTGCCTGGATCGCTATTTACCATTCCCTAAATAACTCATAATTTGCTAATGTAATCAGTCAAAACGACTGGCAGGCGCGTAGGCAAGGATCGTGCGCAATTTTTCTACGCCAGCCGGCTTGCCTTTCTGCCGTGTTACCAGCAGAATAGCAGAGAGCCGCAACATTCCATGGACTAGCATGTGGCCCCTCTACTCAAAAAGTCAAGTAGAGGTCAGTCGTTCATACACTTACTTTATTGTTGTTGTACCAAAAACTGCATGTCACTTGCAGAGCAATCTACTTGAATCGATGTGTCAACTAATGCATTGTTAGAACTCTGCAGGAGGCTGGCGGTAGATACTCAAACCTTCCTGTGAATCCGACGCTGTCTTTTGTACGATGTTATCATGGTATCTGGTGCGTGAGACATAAAGGCATTATTCCCACCTATGTTCCGGATGAGGTCGTGCCGCGTTGCCGTGGAGTTGGACAAATGAAGCCCAAGCGCATACGACTCATATCGGTATCACGTTGGCGCGTAAACTGCCGCGGACTAGCTACTTCCCGTGACTCTGACGGTCCTCCGGCCAGGTTGCCTATCTCCTACAAAGGTGTGCAGTCATCACACAGATACCAGACAATTTTTTTTCACTTACATCCTCAGATCTCGCTGACGAAAGATGAATCGGTGTGAGCCAACATTCTAGCAATCCGATTACTATCTGCTTACGCGCATGGTCCGTTCATGTGTCACTTGTTCAGACTATTCGCAACACAGCTGTCGGAAATGTCTGTCCATCGGACACCTAGCATGAAAGTGGATGCATCCCTACACCAGTTCTCCCGACGGTCATCGCCTTGCTGTATTGCCTGCCCAAACCGAGCTCCTGCGTGATCTCTTACACCAGAACTGACCAAGCGACTCACTTACCACAGAGAGTCCATCATCCAAGTGCCAATCGTTTCGCGATCAGCTACGCCAATTCCGTTAGCCATCTTCACACAACGAAAGGAAGGGCCGTCGCTGGCACTCACCTCTCCACATGTCACCGGCTCGTACTTCGCCGGGTTCGCTTCATTCACGCACGTCGGCAGCACCCCCAACTTCTCATCAAAATTGAACCCTCCAAAAGAACGCATCAGCCACGAGCCAATCAATCACAGGCGCCGGGACGCAGGACTCACCGAAGAAGAACGGAATCGAAAACCGGTCCTCCTCCCCGACCCCGGGCATGACAACCCGATGCACGGTCGACCTCAGCCGGTCGTTCGTCAGCCTCATCAGGAAATCGCCCACGTTGACGACGAGCGTCCCCGGCACCGGCGGCGCGCGCACCCACTCGTCGCGCGCGTTCAGCACCTGCAGCCCGTCGCGCTGCTGCCACAGCAGCGTCAGGATCTGCAGGTCCGTATGCGCGCCGAGCCCGTTGATCTCCTCCTCCTCCTCCTCCTCCTCCTCCTCCTCCGCCTCTCCGAGCCGGCCGCCCGGGTAGTGGTTCACCGCCATGTCCGCCCCCGGGTACGCCGTCGCGCCGTCGAAGTGGTCCTCGCGCAGCCCCAGGCCCAGCGCGAGCACGCGGATCAGGCGCCGCGCCAGCGCGAGCGCGTGCGCCCAGTGCGTCGTCAGCGCGCGCCGGCAGTCGGCGGGCTGGAGGGCCGGCCAGATGTGCGCGTCGTCCTGGGGCAGGTGGGCGAGGACTTTGGGCGGGATCGGGGTCGGGGTCGGGCTGGAGCGGTGGAGCGGGTCGAAGGAGGGGTGGTAGTGGAAGGTGGAGGATTCTTTGACGTCTGTTGCGAGGGGGAGAGAGAGAGAGCGGTCAATTCTCCTTTTTTTTCTTCTTTTTTTTTCTTTTTTTGCGATGTAGGTTTGGGGAGTGGAGGGGGAAGTGTTGGATGGAGTGCGTACGTACCTGCCGAGCTGAACGGGTTGGCGCGGCCTTCGCGCAGGCCGTGGTAGCCGTAGGAGGTGTTGGGAGATGCTACTTTGCGCTTTTCTTCGACCGGGAGGCGGAAGAATCTGGCGGCGGTTTAGTGGATCGCGTTGGGGAACAGGTGATAGCACGCACTCCTTGCTCTTTTCCAGGGCGTTCGCGATCACGTCCTCGGGGATCCCGTGGTTTTTGATGTAGAAGAAACCAGAGGACTCGGCCGCATGGAGCATTTCGCGGGCCACCGCTGTGCGCGCTTCGAGATCGTCATTGAAGATTCCGTTCAGATCGATGATGGGGATTTCCTCTGGCGTGCAGTCGCGCGGTGGATTCGTGGATACGCGCCTGTACGATACTCCTTCATAGCTCCTTATGGGTATTTGGGTGAAGCCGGCGGGCGCTGCGGTCTCCGGGTTGATGCTCGTAGCCATGATAGTGTTGTTTTCTACGGGACCGGTGGAGTCTGACCTGTGCGTATGTGGAGAAAAGCTTGTTGAATATTTATACGAAACGGTTCACGAGAATCACAGGACTGAATATCACCCAAAGGACAATTCCGCGCATTCGGAAGGGCGGTTACTCGGTCCGTCCGCCACCGGCGTCCGGCTATCTCCTGCGGTCTCCGACGGCGAGCCGGCTCCGGTGTCTTAGCGTGCCCCACCACGACTCATAAGATAAAGCGGTTTCCATCGGTCTCCGGCGGCCTCTCATTGATCGACCATCACGTTTTCGAAATTATCTGGCCCTACCCTTACTGTTCTCTCAACTCGATCACCGCAGAAGACCTTCTTCGAGGAATTCTGACAAGAAGCAATTACCTGGCTCCTCCGCCGACGAGAGGATCCGAGCAAGCTGGATGCCAAAGCCTCAAAGCCATTGAATAGTGGTTGTAGATGCAGATGGAGCAACAAGGAAGAGAAGACGTCTTATCTTATCTTGCGACACATGTCGAAGGCTGAAATGCCGCTGTGAGTTCGACGACGGTTCGGACGCCTGCACGCGGTGTCGCACACTCAGGTAGCCCAGCTCGTTTGAGAAAGACCGTGCTGCTCTCTTCCTCCGAAATCGAAGCTCATTCCGGGAATCAACACAGACTATCATGTAAGAAAGGCGGCGGCCAAGCCTCTCCATTGCGACATCAGGAATCGCAGCCGCGCTCCGAGGTTGAGAAAAGGTAAAGCCCACCATATGCTAACGCGATCCGAGAGCGAGACTGAACAGTGAAAGGCTTTCTGACCTGGAGCAATCGATGTCCGAAATTAAATCAATGGTACAAGCTCTGCTCGGGCAGCGAGAAGGCATCCGGTCTAAGGAAGGCTCCGTCCCAATCATCACCATTCGTGCCGGTGGCGCACAGGGAAGAGACCGTGATGTCACACAGATCGTTACACCGGCGGATCAAGGCGTCAGCGGCTCTCCTGCAGAGGTGATGAGGAAAGTGGGAAGCCAGTTGGATGGCGGGTTTCGAAGGACATTCGATGCCCAGCTCGACCTCGTTTCACTCAACATTCTGGACGCTCAGACGGCTGACCATCTAGTAAGACAGTGAGTATATGAATGTTCTGTTTCAAATTCCTAGGGGGAGCTTCCTAATGGACGCAGGTTCATCGCTCGCCGGGGACGCTTTCTTCCGATTCATGATGAGAGCGACCTGACATCCGGAGGGGATCTTCGACGTACTTCACCCTTTCTGCACGCCGTTTGCTGCCTCCAGGAAATGAGATTTACCCAGCGGAACAGCGACGGCTTGGTGCAACACAGAAAAGTTTTCGAGCACGTCCGTAGGATGCTTGGAGAGGTGATGGTTGCAAGCCCCCTGCCTTTCGAGGAGCTTACCGGTGTTCTCATCATGGCGCTCTCCGGAGCATCGCCATCGGTAAGACTCCCACTCAATGTCTCTCGCAAACGATATTACAAGAACCCTTTTGCAGTTACTAGTGCGTATGGCTTACTTCGTGCCAGCGTGGGTCCGAATACTTGGACAGCTGGCTGCTGAGTGGTCATTGCGCGCAGCAAGCCATGCTTAGCATCAAATTTTCGGAAATATTTGTAAGCACGAGCCGTGGAACTTCGCCCGTGGCCGATCAGAGAGCTATACGGGTCTGGGCGAACATATGCCTGGTTCATCTTCAGTGAGTAGCTCTCCACCGTTGCAAAGAGTCTCAATTCTGACGAGGACGTACTGTTTAGTTGGGCAGCCACGACCGGGCGGCCGTCCACTTTGCCTATTTCTTACCTTATGCAATGCAGAGCTTTGCTCGATTTCGAGCTTGCGACGATGCGTGATGGCATGCTGTACGCCGAGATCACGCTTTACTCGGCCGTCGAGCAGAAACTCTCTCGCGAGTCATACCTGAATAGCGACGGAACTTGCGAGGAGCTGTTGCAGTGGAAGCGGAAGTGGAGCCACCTACTTGGTGAGTTGATTGGAAGGGGAGTTTTCTGTGCTAGCCACGGTCTGCATGACTGACATACACGTCTGGAAGAGCTACCTACGTCCCTCGTATTGAATCTCAGCTACGGCATCGCGTGGCTCATCTTGGCCAGGCGGTCCCTTGGGCATTTGCACAACGAAACCCACTCACCGCTTACTCCAACCGACCATGCTGAGGAGAAGTGCTCATGCGAAGCGCCATCTCAAGTAATGCGGGTGCTCGTCTGCGAGTCTGCCGTCCAGGTCATCACCGCATTCCTCCGAGTCCCAGAGTCGTGGGGCACAGACCTACCGGACTTCTATCTCCTCTGCGTGTCATACGCCATGTTGGTCCTGTCCAAGTACGAGCTGACGCCGTCGAATTTGTCCGGCCACGAGATCATCAAACTCCTGGAATCGGTGGAGAGGAGGTACGGCGGGTCTCAGCCGACGCCAACAGCAATGCAGTTCAGCTTGGAGAGGGCACTGAGGAAGGTCCGCGCGAGCGTTGGCTGCTACAGCAGAGATGCTGCGAGCTCGGACGAGGAAGACCATCCCCCGCGGGCGGGGCCCACGGGCGATTCCTCTTCTGGTGGGGAGAACTCAGCGGGCCCTGGAGGACTCGAATCCGCAGATCCAGCGGTAGAGAATCAACAGACCGATTTTGCGGATGCGATGCTCGGACGGTTGGGCACCGGAGCTGATCTGTTTGAGGGTATGGAATACTTCTTCAGTGGGGACATCTCGGATCGTTGTACGGTGGCGACCTGTTTGATGCGTGATGCATATGTCTAAGAAAGAGACTGACTGCCTGTATTGCGAAGTTGCGATGTTGTAAGGTCAGTCAAGCAGCCGTCTAGACGTAAATGAGTGTATTATACCACGTAGCACTTCCTTGACTCAATCAACCGTGTCCGGTACTGGCAAATGGACTCATTGGAAGTCAATCTATAAATCAGAGTTCAGAAGTCTTGCAATAGTAAGCAAAGGCGCGTAAAGACAATGGAAGTAGGATATCCGGATAGGATGTAACTAGTATCCTTCATTTAAATTCGGACAAAGCCTCAGCTGCTTGTGTCGTGATCCTCCCCTTGCAATACCTTCGGAATCAGCCTAGTATCGATGATTTGTGCTCCCACACTCTTTTGTCTCCTTAGCTCATACAGCGTTGTTGCGGGGCTTCCACAATAACAAAGACGCCGACCACCTTCCATCTATCGAAAAGACAGCAAATCGACGCAAGAGTTCTAGTCCCCACTAGTGGCCGTCCATTTTTATCCCTTCTACAATGCTCCACTCCTGCGTGACATTACCGGCTTGCGAACCTCATCCTTTTTTTTTCCCCCCCTTTTCCCACCCATGAGACCACATTGCCCACGCTGTTTTTCATCCCAACGCTCAATCTCAATCCTCCTCCTCAACGATCCAATTTCCTGATACTTCTGAGACCCTCACAGACTCGAGATTGACCCTCGAAGAGTCGCTCAAGCGCATGTTCAAATCTGCAGACGTTCAGCCCCTCATCGCATACAGCTACGCGCAAGTGGGAGGTAACGGAACCCGCAGCATCGCACCTCCTACGTTCAATGGGAGGGAAGACATGCGAGACTTTATATATTAAAACCCGTCCAATGGTGCCGGAGCAGCCTCGGTTGATACTGGCGGGGCTCTGCAAGTGCAGAGGGGCATCAGCGGGAGTGTTGGCGGAAGGTCGAATTGACGGCGGACAGTCCGTGAATAATGGAAATGGTCAGAATTGTTGCGCACGTTCTTCTCGAAATGCTTGGTTGAAGTAGGTAGTCGCCTGAACGGAAAGGGGCTCAGTGTTTGATTGGTCGCCGATGGTTTGGGAATTGCTCCAACCGCGGTGGTTGTGATGTTTAATAATCGTATCACACAGATATCGAGACCTCTGCACAATCTGCTTGCTGTATGAACGGCTTTTTGGTTACGTTCTTTAGAAATTTGGAATGTTAAAGGCCTGCTTGGAGAAGACTGGAGTGGATTCTGTTGGAGCAAAAACTTGTATGCATCTGTATTCGTTGTTGTTGTTGTCTCCGTTTGGAAGAGAGCGAAGGAGCTAAACTACCCAGCGGCGCTAGCGCCGCGCTAAGCGTACCTGCCATAACAGATTCGGTGTCCGCAGCTGGGTTGAGCTTCGGGAAAAGCTGCGCCACGAAACTGCCTATGAGGCTATATATTCCCACGCGCTGAAAGCGGAAATCGAAGGAGATGAAGATCAGGGACGCGGAACCTGGCGGAAATGCCGCTCGTGGCGACGGACACGTTTTCTACGTGTTCGTGGTCCGCTCATGGCATGATTAGTGATGGACGGCCGTGTTGAATACATGCCAAGGCCCTATATTAAAGCCGAGCAGTGTACACGGACTATTCCAAAATCTATTCAGTAATGGCGTCAGGAAGACACACCCGGAGGACATATCCAGGTGTTAATTGTCAGTAACGCCGAACTGCCAGCAAAGAAAGTTATACAGAAGACGTTAATCGACGCTCTACTGCTTGAGCACTTCTCCAATGTGCCTTTTGCTCGTACATCAATCGAGCGTGAGAACTGGGAGATACTCCTGTCCCTCATCTCAAGCAGGCAAGGTCCACGTTGACAATTTATTCAGCATCATACTGTTGATTAATAATTAGACTGCAATGACATTGGTCTAGAAAAAAGTGCGGTAACTGACAAATCGAACGAACATGTACCAGGACTGAAAAGGAGAAGCCGACACAGAGCAGAAAGATATAAAAGGTGAGCTTATCCTGTCATCGTAGACTTTGAGCTTCTCATGCATAAGGTTTTTCTTTGACTAAAAGCTATCTCCTCTACTGCATTTGTGACCAGCAACTGCTGGCTCGCTCTGGCGCGGCCTAATCCTACAGAAGTATGCCTCTTAGCCATGGGTTTCAATAAATATCTCTCTGCTCATTCTACATTAGGGCTCATCATGCCGAATCAATTTGAATCCAGACACAGTATGTCGTTTGACAACACGTTTCATCACTCGAAGAAATCATTGATGACCGCAGTCCGATATTGCCAACACGAGCTACGTGCAGTGGGTGAAGAGCGCCACAATTCCCTCAGGAACAACGTATCGATACGTCTTTTCTCGCCCGTTCGAACCTGAAAAGCCATATCTTCTTTTCCTGCATGGATTTCCCGAGTCTTCATACAGCTGGGTTAATCAAATCGACTACTTCACCCGGCAAGGCTACGGTGTCATTGCACCAGATCTACTTGGGGTTGGTGGCACAGACAACCCGAATGACTTGCAGTTATTCAGTTACAAGAACATGGTTAAGGAAATTGGCGAGCTGCTTGATTGCGAAGGCGTAAGCAAGTTATTGGTGTTGGGCATGACTTGTCAGTTCAGCCTATTCCCGAACACATGCTCAGGCTACTCAATGGGATTAACGCTAATGTCAGAGTATACAATGGATCTCTCTTACTGCCTCGGATGCATACCTATCAGGCGGACCCTTTTATTGCCCTTGCTTTCCTTGATATAGGATACTTGGCCCCTGGAACAGATCTTAATGCGCAAACGATCTACGCTCTCAACAATGCTACCACGGCGATGTTTGGCTACCCCATCTATGGATATTGGCTGTTTACGAGCCAAGAACGCGCAGCTTCAGTACCCGATGCCCATGTATGCTGATCAAACCCCTCTTGCCATTGGCATAAGCTGATAGGATTGAAAAGCTGGACTCTGTGTATACTCTCGCTTTCACATACAACACATCGTACTTCAAGGAGAATTTTGCGAATGCTGGTGGATTCGAGAAATGGCTATTGGGCGACCGAAATGCACCGATCGGCATTGAATATGTCAGCAGAGTCACACAGGAGCAATGGAAGTCTATCGCTCGGGCTCAGGGCGGACTTGATGGAAATCTGAAATGGTACCGAGCCATGTTCAGCGGCATTAATACGCCAGATGAGGAAGGTAAGCATACTTTCAAACCCCTTTCCTACGCCGATTCTAACAGCGCTGCAGAGAATCGGGGGGCACCAGCAGCGATCGACCAGCAGCTCCTTCTTGTCCTTGCAGACAAGGATCCGGTCGGTGTTCCAAGTGTGCAGTTGAATGGCACAGTGCCTTATGCTACCCATTTGCAAGTGAGGTCGGTTGACTCGGGCCATTTCGTCCACACCTTGGCGGCACGAGAGGTGAATTTACACTTGGAATCCTTCTTCCACACTGTTCGTAACAGGATTGACTCTTAAGCTTGATGGGGAAAACAATGCACAATACAGACCACAGCATCTTTACATTATATCTTTAAAGAGGGCAGCGTGGATTTATTCAAGCGCACTTGCATGGGTAGAGTCGGCGTGTTGGCAAAGGCTCTGGGTTCGTTGCACGTCGTGCTTATAAACAGCGCCATGTTGCCTGCCATTAGTGTAACTGAATCGATTATATTTTCCCATACACACCGTCGTCTATGAATGATCTCCTAAGTTTCTTCATTCCCGCAGCTGACCTTTCTCTTCTCACTACACATCCCGAGCTCCCCACGTACTAGCCGACACACAGCCTGACCTCGGCAACCCCTGAGGCACGGCCCGAGCGCGCCACAAAAAAATTTCCCCATTACAAAACCTCAACAACGCAGTCCTCTTGCACAAGACTAGCAAAAGCAAAAAGAACGGGTCTTGCCGCGGATCGAACGCGGGGCCTCTCGCAAGCTACTCAGGGTAAGCCCTAAGCGAGAATCTATTGCATTATTGTTAGTAATGATGTTTCGAGGTTCTCACTTGAATTTTAAGGTCAAACTTACCATACCACTAGACCACAAGACCTGTGATTGTTGAGGCAAAACTCACCCTAAAAATTTATATATGCAAGTTTGTATGCACTCAGACACTACACTGAGTATCTTTACGGCCTGGTGTTCCTAGGTCTTTGATACACATATCTAAAGGTAATATTCGAAGGGAGACGCCTCCGTTATTATTGACTCAGCTTCTGTCTCTTTGTGGACGCACTTCCAGCCGATCCCTATAGCCTTTTATGATATTCACTTAATACTAGCCTCTACAGTCTGTGATATTTAAGAACAAATAATGTAAAAATATAGTTCAAAAGCTTTGTGGCAGAATAAATACAGAATAAAGAGTAGACGAAGTGTTGAACTCCTCGACGTGCCACAATCCGATGTTGAATTGAGCCGCACCGCGCATAATCCGCCACGTGCAAAGTGGCTCCAACTCCCGAATGCTTACTCGGTCATAGAGAACAATCGAAAGCTGCTTGCCACAATACGAAAAGGCACAGCGCTCCCCTCACAGTGGCCCTCAGGAAAATGAACGGACTTTCCACAACTTACGTCCGAGTGTCAACCTGCTCCACCAGGCCGAACCCCTTCCTGTGCTTCCCCAAGAACGTCCCCTCCACGGTAACGAAGCCCTGGTACGCACTGTCCGAGACCACCTCCTCGCTATAAATCTCCTGATCCTCCCGCACGCTCGCCACCTCAACGACATCGCCGTTCCCGAAGTCCAGGGTCCACCTCGTCGAATACGCGATGCCCGAGCGCGGCGACGTCCACGTCGACGCGGCGTCCAGCAGCAGCGCGTGCGCAACGACGCTGTTGCGGGCGTCTTCGCCGTGGCGGATGGTCGCGAAGCGCCAGGGGGCGACGCCGCCGGCGCCCGGGTGCTGGTCGATGGCCCACACGCTGGCCTTGATGTCCGAGTCGTCGAAGTGCAGCTCCAGCCACGTCCAGTTGCCGGCGGCCAGCGCGCCCGCGCCCCACTGCCGGTCGTACCAGGTCAGCGAGTTGCGCGCGTCGATCGCGTGCTGCGTGCCGTTCAGCGTGAGCGTGCCGGCCGTGCGGCCTGCGGGGAGGCTCCATTGGTTGGTCGCGTTCGTGCCGAAGCTGAAGGTGCCGATGCCGGCGTTGAGGAGGAGGGGCGAGGTCGCGGCGAAGGTGATGTTGAAGGCGAAGGCGGGCGTCGTGGTGGAGGTGCGGAGGAGGGAGAAGCCGTCGTCGGAGAGGGCGCGGAATTCGTAGTTGGAGAAGGAGATGTTGAGCTGGCCGGTGGAGGAGGCCAGGGTGGTCGGGGTGGGGTGGTATTCGAGGTGCGACCAGTAGTTTGTGGGGTTGGTGATCTCGATTATGGAGCTCCTGGCGTAGGATTCGGGCGCGGACGTGACAAGGACGTGCGAGAGGACCATGTACTGCCGTCCGTCCGTCGTGGTCAGGAAGGAGCTCGAGTAAAACGAGGAGCTTCCTTGTGGCCGCTGGATCTGCGAGGAGGAGAGGTGTAGAAGATTGGCAGGTTTGTCTGGTACGTCTACGTCAGCCTTTTGAGAAGGGAATGAAAAAGACGTTGCTCACTGGTTCAGCAACAGTTAGGTTCTCAGCTTGGAACCTGTATGCATCGCATACAACTGCGGCAGAGAAAAGTGAGAAAACACTGCTAAGTCTCATTTTGGCGGATTTCCGAGGCCCGCTGTGCAGAACTGGCTGGATATCTGACAAGTGGTACCAATTCAAATAATCACCTCAACCTATGGTTCTTAAAGGTGTATTCCTAGTATGGAAGGACGATTGCATACTCCGTAGTGAACCGGTTGTACCCGTATCTCTACGTCGTTAGTTGGTCTTGAAGACAACACGGACCATTTGGGAACTAGTCTTACCATATCGGTGAATCCTTGCGAGAATCTGTGGTGGCGGAAATGTAACCATGACTTATGGTGGACGTGTGCATAGGCCGCACTCGACGTGGATTAATCTCCAATGCCGCCTGTTTCGCATAAAACGAGACATTAGGTATAGTGAGAAGGACATACAGAAGCTGGCCAATGCAACAGAAGTTATCGATCTCCGGCCACTCAGAACAGTTAAGCAGACGTGGGACCGACTTGGTTTCTACGATAAATCAGGCAGCTGTAATGCTTACTGTGAGTCCCCTGGGTTATAGGAGGGGAAATTGACTGAGAACAAGTTCGTGACGTAGATGTAGAAAAATGAGGAATTCGACCGAGGACTACACAGTACAGACAGTCAATGGGCCTATTGACCAATGAAAGCCAAAAGATGTATTAAAGCTAACCCGACTCGGGACCGACCACCTAGTATCGCCTGACCGCGTGATTTGACCGCAGCGGCGTACGCCGTCTACAGTAAAATGTACGCCAATAAAAATTTTTCATAACTTTCTAATTGGGAGTTCGTGCCTTGGCTTTCCTCGTAAGACGTCGTGGGCACTGGTTTGATATCCTGGAGGTTTCCATGGCGCTATAGGCATCTCCGGAAAGCGACGGTATCTACCGGACCTTATGTCTCCTGATAGACACCTATGGTGAGCACAGACAGTAATGTCTGTGCCAGGATCATTACGTTGGTGTGGAAACGTCTTGGTGAGTGGTCTGCTGTCGAGCATTGCCGCCTTATTTTCATTTCAGGAGATCGGAGCTTGCCAAGATGGTAAGGAATGGTATAAACAAACTGATATCACATTTAAAGTAACATATTGCTTAACAACTACACTAGTATCTTAACCTTTGAACAGAGCAAATCGATGAGAGGCAGAGAGCATATTTTGTTCGTGCTTCAGAGATGAGAAGGCCGGGAAGACTGGAAGTAGGTTTCTAGGACGATAGAGGTGAAGTGTCATATATTGATTAGTCATATTTTCCATCGAATAGGCGTGTTTTGCACTATCCGAAGGCTCGGTAAGCTCTTTGATTGCTTGACTACTAGTTTCTATATTAAATCGTACCTCCTCCGTACATTGATACAGTCTTAGCTTTGCGATGGGGAACAGCATGGCTTCATGAACCTTTTCTTTTTATATTGAACGAGGATCATGCTGCCTGCTCTTCTATGTACCGCTTCATGGAGTCAAACTCGGTCTTGCCGGTCTGCTTGTCATCAGTTTTCAAGATTGTAGGAGCGCGGCATGCAAGCATACCGATATGAGGTATCGTATGTGAGTCTTGGCCGATATTAGCAATTGTGCGCCCAGAGAAATCAAGGAAACTTACGAGATCCGACACGTTTCGATTCCTCTCGAATTCAGATCTCGCGTAGCGGTGTAGGTCGTCTCGAGTCGGCGAAGGAGGGATTTCTTTGCGGGTGAGCCAGAGCACGGACACTACTGAGAAGTCAGACGTACTGTTGAGAGCTCTGACTATGTCTCTCCATAATGATAACACGCGTTGTCTCTGAATGAACTGTAGGAGTTTAGTAAGTCTCGTTGCGGATCAGCAACGATGCGATTTACATGGTCAAGGCCAATTGCAGGGCCCTTTACCCGGCCACCAAGCCTGGATGGCCTCGAAGCGGCGGCAGCATAGCTACGTATTTGCAGAACGGAAAGTCCGCGGCGGGACACGAGCATAATGGTAGGAAGAAGAGCGAGAGACGGAGTGTATGGAAGCTTCAAAGTCCATCTCGTCATCGTCGAGGTCCGTGCACCTCCGTCGAGCTTGGCCGCCCTCCCCACCACCACGCGTCGACGCGTCTTCGCGTCCACCGTGTCTATTCACTCGCCCCGATCCTGTCCCGTACGCTTCGCTGCCGTTGCCGTTGCCGCTGCCATCATGCCTGGCGGCTTGCTGAAGAGGCTAAAGCGGTCGAAATCCCAACCTGAGGAGCTCATCGACAGGATCAACGCTCTTTCGCCCGCTGCCTTCGCCGACCGATTCTTCCCATCCTCGTCCTCGCTGCTCCAACATCGCGACTACGAAATCTCGCTCAAGCCTGTCACTGCTCTTAATGATGACGAACTCATGACCTGCTTCAGGCTCCTCGAGTCCACGTCCGCTGCTGACTACAAGAACTCGTCCCGAGGCTGGCATCCGAAAGACAAGCAGCGCGAAATGAAAGAGGACCACATGCAGTACCTGCTTGTTCGGAAACATCGCACGTCCGAAATGGACTCTGTCAAAGATGCTGAAAATCCGCGCAACGGAAACCCATCTAGGCCGCAGGAGAAAGACGTCGAAGAAGACATCGTCGCTTTTGTCTCTTTCATGTTCACCATCGAAGACGACTACCCGGTCATATACATATACGAGATCCATCTCGCTGAGGCGCATCGAGGCAGCGGGCTAGGGACGCACTTGATACGTGTTGTGGAACACTGCGCTTCTGAAGGTGCCGTGGACAAGGTCATGCTCACCTGTTTCAGAAGCAATACCGCCGCAATGGCCTTCTACACAAAACTCGGCTTCGGTGAAGATGAATTCAGTCCGCCACCTAAGAGGTTGAGGGGCGGGAAGGTCAAAGTCCCATCTTACATGATAATGAGCAAGAGCGTGGGATGAAGCGCTCGGCTCATCACGCGACAGGTGCTTGCACAACCCACAGAGATCTAGGCCTCATGACGACCCCACAATCCCCGGTCTTGAGTGGTGGTTGAAGTTGCTGTAGAATGGTTTCTCCCTTGTTGGAAGGACTCGCCTTTGACTGTCGACGTCGAACTTCTAGCGCTCTGATGAGCGGGTCTCAACTCGCCGAGGGAACGACTCTGTGAACGACCTTGATCAGAGAGGCAGTTGCATTCGCAGAAAGGGAGGAGAGGTCTGTATATCAGCGTGCTGTTACTGGTGGATCCTTGAAGGTGACGCATCCGTCAAGGTCGCTGCTACTTTCCTTCATTGAAGGGTAAGGTTCTGTCGTGAGTGGCCAAGGCAATAATTTTGCACGATCTCTGATTCATTCACTCTACGACCTCTTTCCAGTGGAAATCGCCAGTTTTTCGAATCACAGGTGCTGTTACTTTGTTGCCTCAGGCGAAGGAAAATATTACGTCAGCCGGTTGGTCTGAGCGCAAGCTTCGGCTGGGAATTTCTCGAAGCGCGCAGCAGCTTCTCCGCCTTCTCGACCGGGGCAAAAATGTCAAGTCCAATTGCCTTGCGCGCACGCTCTGCGCGCACTGGTCTCCGTCCGATATCGGCCCGTATGCTTCATCGCATCCATCAAGAATCCAATTACTGCAAACTGACCTTGAAGCGAAGTACGCGCTGGATCGAGCCTCAGGCAGTTGCCGCTACAACCTACCTTTCCAAGACCTGCACCGCCGGCACGTGTTTCCCAAGATGGCAATGCTAGCCAAAATGCTCGCCACTTCTCTCAATATCCGCGTTCATCTTTGGAAGCTTCAACAACATCAACCCCATCGTTAGAGGATCACGCAAAGGCTGTTGCAAAGATCTCCGCCGATGTCCGCAACTTCCATGAAAGAGGAGAGAAGTTCCGTATTTCCCACGGCTCAACTAACAGTACTCGCCAATCCGCCACTAGACGCAAGACCAACTTCATTGATACCAGTGGTCTCTCGCACGTGCTCAAGGTTGATGTCGAGTCCCGAACTGCCCTAGTTCAGCCAAATGTTCCAATGGATCGCCTTGCTGAGGAGACGATGAAGTACGGCCTAATCCCTCCTGTCATCATGGAGTTCCCTGGTATCACTGTTGGTGGCGGGTATTCTGGTACTTCTGGCGAAAGCAGCTCGTTCAAGTACGGCTATTTCGACAGGACCATTAACTGGGTCGAAATGGTCCTTGCCAACGGAGAGGTCGTCAGATGTTCGCCGACTGAGATGCCAGATCTATTCCACGGTGCCGCTGGCGCTGTTGGCACGTTCGGTGTGACAACACTTGTAGAGCTGCAGCTCAAGGAAGCCAAAAAGTTCGTTGAAACGACTTATCATCCAGTCTCGAGCGTGGCTGAGGCGGTCGAACTGTCCGAGCAGTTGATCAAAGACCCCGATACCTACGACTACGTTGACGGTATCCTGTTCTCCAAGACCGAGGGCGCCATCATCACAGGTCGCGCTACCAACAAGCCATCACCAACCTCTCCCGTCCAAACATTTAGCTCCGCCAAAGACCCCTGGTTCTACCTCCACGTCCAAGACCAGATCAAGGCCGGCCGCAAGAAGACCGAAGCCGTCCCGCTCGCCGAATACCTTTTCCGCTACGACCGCGGCGGCTTCTGGGTCGGCCGCTCCGCCTTCGAGTACTTCCGTTTCCCTTTCAACAGCTTCACGCGCTGGTGGCTCGACGACTTCCTGCACACGCGCATGCTGTACGCCGCCCTGCACGCCAGCGGCCAGGCCAAGCGCTACGTCGTCCAGGACCTGGCCCTGCCCTTCCCGACGGCTGAGAAATTCGTCGACTACACGGCCGACAAGTTCGGCATCTGGCCCCTCTGGCTCTGCCCCCTCAAGCAGAGCCCCCTCCCCACCATGCACCCTAACAACCCGAACGAGATCGAAGAGGTCGCGAACATGGAGGCCGGCACGACCGAGACGCGGCTCAAGCCGCTCTTGAACATCGGTCTGTGGGGCTGGGCGCCGAAGCACGCGCAGAACGATTTCGACGCCTTTGCGGATCTGAATCGCGATTTGGAGGCGAAGCTGCGCGAGCTGGGCGGCATGAAGTGGCTTTACGCGCATACGTACTACACCGAAGACGAGTTTTGGCGGACGTACAACAATCGCGAGTGGTACGAGGCGTTGCGGAAGAAGTACGGCGCGGAGGGTTTGCCGAGCGTGTACGAAAAGGTGAAGGTGGATGTGGAGGCGGAGAAGAGGATCAAGGAGGAGGGCGGGTGGGGGAGGAGGGTGCTGGATTATTGGCCGGTGGGTGGCGTGTATGCGATCAGGAAGGCGATTCAGAGTGGGTTGTATTGGAAACATCGGAATGCGACGTGGAATAAACACGCTGAGAAGTAGAGAGAAGCTGATCCATCTGTAGATGCGCGTTGCTGGGCGTGTTTCTTCAAAATAGTGAGTTAACAAATCGCTCTTGTTGGACCGTCGTATATTATCAACTCCTTATGCCACAGAAAAGTCTTTGTCGTCTGAGTCTAGCTTTTGTGTGCTCCTCTTTTCGTTTCCTTGGACATGGTGCCTGTATTTCTTACAGTCGTGTAGGAGAACAGTGTGTGATCAACCTTTCAAAATGGTTGTCGCATGCGCCTAGCTGTAAGAGCTCGCATTGGATCTTGCGTCTATTGCTCCAGCTCGTAGGTTCTCTAGTCGAGAAAGTCCTAGTTTAGTATCAGGGCGAAGCCTCATTAATCAATGGATACAAATAGTTTCATTCTCCGTACCCAATTGTCTGCGGAAACAGCCCAATGATATTGGCGTAGGAAGCGCTGCTGCTCTGCTACGCCGCATTACAAGCTACCTGGACAGTGCAGGCTTAATGTCACGACCAGCCTTCTCTTCGTGCTGATGGCCTTCAACGTAGTCAAAGTCACTGCCATTTCCGCAACACTCTTGACCATTGAAAACAATCCACTAATCACGATCGGAGATGCCATAGCCTCATCGAAGAAAAAGACATCTTAACAAGAGGAATGTGTCTTCTCAGCAATGGGTTTGCGAATTTGGGTATGCTTGAAGGATGGGAGGGCGTTCTGGATGGCTTGGAGGGAGAAGAGGGGGGGTGTTCGATGGGTAAAGCAGTGAATGCGACGTATCTACCAAGGCTGTTTCTCGATTGATGAGCCAGCACCCTACTTCTTGAGGCGTCGTCGAATTTTGGCTAATGATCTCATCCCCGCTATCCGTAGAGTTGTGGAAATTATCGGTTATGCGCGGCTTGGCTGGTTGATGATGAGTAATGGAAGAGCGTAGAGAGGAAAACGGAGGTCGGCATTAGATCAAGTTAAGTATCTGGAGAAGATGGTAATTTATTTCAACTTGGCGAGCACAGTCTGGGCCAAAGGTCCTTCGAAAGCGCTTTCAGCTTTCAACCCTGAGTTTGGATTCAAATTCGAGGAATTGCACTCATTAATCCGTTGTATAACCGCCAAACGAAATGCAGATGGCGGCGTGGACAGGCCCCCGGGGCGGAGGCAGCTGATAAGATAAGCTGCCGGAGGAATGGTTTCTCCGTCGAAATCTTCGAACCTGTGCCTCACA
The DNA here is from genome assembly GCA_037367355.1 of Neoscytalidium dimidiatum. Lineage (NCBI taxonomy): Eukaryota > Fungi > Ascomycota > Dothideomycetes > Botryosphaeriales > Botryosphaeriaceae > Neoscytalidium > Neoscytalidium dimidiatum. The sequence continues at coordinate 296,003 of CM074705.1, read as the reverse complement.
ACCAAGCTTAGTGGCGCATCCTCACCAACCGCCCTCACCTTCGCAATTCTTTAGCAACCATGCCTCAGCACGAATATATCGAGCGCTGGCAGAAACTGCACGGCAAAAGGTACAAGCAACCAACTCCAGCGGCGCGACTCCATCCCACTGACAAATATTGTCGGTAGATTCGACCATGACGAACGCGTCCGCAAGCGCGCTGCTCGAGAGCGTCACCAGAACTCCAAAGATGCCCAGAACCTGCGGGGTCTACGCGCCAAACTCTACCAGGAGAAGCGCCGTAAGGAGAAGATTCAGATGAAGAAGGCCATTCGAGCCAAGGAAGAGCGCAACGTCAAGACCGCCGATGCTCAGGAGCCATCCACCACGCCCCTACCCCAGTACCTCCTCGACCGTTCTACCGAGAACAACGCCAAGGCTCTATCGTCGCAGATTAAGCAAAAGCGCTCCGAGAAGGCTGCACGCTTCAGCGTCCCACTGCCTAAAGTCCGAGGCATAGCAGAAGAGGAGGTATTTTCCGTCGTGAACTCAGGAAAGAGGAAGCAGAAGGGCTGGAAGCGTATGATTACGAAGCCGACCTTTGTCGGACCCGACTTCACCAGGAGACCCGTCAAGTTCGAGCGCTTCATCAGGCCTATGGGTCTCCGGTACGCCACGCCTTTCCATTTTTTTTCCCCTGCCTCAAACTGCTGTATAGCTAATGCAGAGAAGGTACAAGAAAGCCAATGTTACACATCCCGAACTTGGCGTTACGGTTCAACTTCCTATAATTTCAGTCAAGAAGAATCCTCAGACGCAACTTTACACTCAGCTCGGCGTTCTTACAAAGGGTACTATCATCGAGGTTAACGTGAGCGACTTGGGTCTTACCACCACTACCGGTAAGGTCGTTTGGGGCAGGTGGGCACAGATCACGAGTAAGTTCACCATTTTGCTCTTAGACACATAAGCTGACTCTAGCAGATAATCCCGAGAATGATGGCTGTCTAAATGCGTAAGTGGAAACATCAGTTGCACTCTCTATTACCAGACTGACCATATGACCAAGCGTGCTTCTCGTCTAACCGGAATTTCTTGATGGAATATGAATGGACTCGTTGCTGGGCTGGAGTAGTAAGCTCCTTGGCTTACTTGGCGTTTTCTGGATTGGTGGGATAGAAAAATGCGGATTCCCTGGTCTTTTTCCCCAAAAATTTCCCTTCTAATGTCTTGACTGTCTTTTTAGAATTAAATATCACGCAGTGGATTTAATTCTACCTCTTTCGATTGCTCAACCCATCGTTATTACTTAATAAACCTCGGTGGATGCAAAGTCTGTCTAACAGCAACAGTCTTGGGTGACTATGCACTGATTGACCAGTTACTTTTCTGACATCGGCTGCCATTCTCTGGGATTTGCCGTAGGTAAGTGTCTTGGAACAAGAGTGAGGTATCATTAGAGACTCTTTGGCCTGCAGCCTGTCTTACCAGCTGATCTGCTTGCGACGCTATTGCATTGTTTTCAGCTGAATTCCGTTTGCAAGCTTTATAATGTTATTAGATCGATTACATATCCTGAAGCATTCGAAGCAGGTTTATGCCTTTCCATTCTTTTATATTTCTCGTCCTCGCACGGCTTTCGCCAGAGGGAGCAATTTTCCGCGCCTGCTTGCCAGTGACACGTCCCAGCTCGTTGAAATAGTCCCTGCGAAAAGAGAGATTGCGGGGCTCCCCTCTCCTAGGCCCGTTCAATCGCCTCAGGTCAAACTCGCGCCGGTTACCCATCCACCAATCCGCTTCGGACTCTCGGAGTCCTTCTGGGAAGAAATCTGAGAGCAGTGGCTGTAATGTAGGAGGGCAGCCCGGCATCAACTCGAGAGACCCATCCCGTTCCAGAATGGCTTCCAGATCCTCGAGCGCATCCATGACATATCTCGCTTTTATTGTATCCCTCAGGACAAGCGGAATGATATGCTTTCCCGGATGCAAGCTGAGGCCGGCATTGTAAGCATTCTGAAATGTGCTTAAGATCTCCACAACCAGGAGATACCACGTATTGGACTTTATTGCCGGCAACGAATACCAAGGGTCACAGCTAGCCTAGAGCCAGCACGGTGGACACTAGACGCGTAAACACAAAGTCCAACGGCAGTTTGTTGAACGTCATGACGCGCGAGCTATCGCGACCAGACAGCGGATCCTCCCGCCCACAGGGTCGAACGAACAGCCCGCTTTTTTTTTTTTCACCCCTCTCCCCAGAATCGGCTCCATCGTGGGCTCGCCATATAACGCGAATCGACCCTGCCGGTCATCCCTTTCACGATCAGGGCACTCCGAGACCCGCTGCCCCCTGCTCAATGCCACCATGCCGTCGTCATCGCCGACTTCGACGGGGGCTTTCTACTGCAGCAGCATGCCATGAAACGCTGCCATCATAGATCCAGCGCATGTTACCAAAAGGCCCTCCAGTCGCCATAGAGAGCCCAGGGACGCTGCCGAGCCCATATTGAATAAGCATGACAATGAGGGACGGTACGATCATCGTCCTACTGTCTGGAGCTTCCGGCGAAAGCTCGTGGATCGAGATGTGCGACGGCAGCCCGCTCGCGTATCTTACACTATCACACGGATTTCCGAGGAACCAAAGACAATATCAGCATGGGTGTGTATTTTCTAGGAGTAGCCTCGCAAAGTTTACTCAAGCGCGTCCTGGATGAACTCTGAGTTGTTCGTCGCTCTACTGCCTCTCCCACGACCCCTCCCACGAGTGGCCTTCGCGCCACTGCTCTTCTTCGCCTTCTTCCTCGGCTCCTCCTCGTACGCAGCATCTGCATCCTCACCATCTACTCCGTATTCAGCCTCATCATCATCATCCTCAACAACCGTCTTCCTTTTCGCCCTCTTCGCCTTCCTCCCCTTCTGCGTCTCCTTCTCGGTCTGCTGAGCTTCCTCCGTCCCTTCACCAACCCCGAAGCCCTCCGCTGCCTGTCTCTCCCCCCTCGCTTTCGCCCCAATGCCTCTCAAGGCTTTCACCAACCGCCCACTCGCCGCCCCCTGGCCACCTCCTCTGCCAGGATCAGCACTCCCCGCTCCACCACCGCCATCCCTCCTCCTTGGAGCCCAAGGCCCAGCGCCGACCCTGCTTCCCCTATCCAAAAACGCCGTGATGTTACTCTGCGTGCCCTCCCTCTCCCTGTTATTCATATCCCTGATGACCGGGACAAGCACCTCGTCCGTCCGCTCGCTACTCCACCCGATCGTGCTCATCAAAAACCGCCTCAACGCATCCAAATCCGGCACGCCCCATACGAAATCCGTATCGTCCGAATCGACCTCCGGCTTCAAATACGCCTCCTCGACGCGCGGGTCCGGGAAACCCGGCGGCAAGAACAGCTTGGCCGCGTTCGTCTTGCGGAACTTGCGGCGGAACGGCACCGCGCTGTCGGCCTCCTTCGGCCGCGTGCCCGACTGGACGTCCTTCCACCAGTCGCGGAACGACTCGAGGTCGCCGAACTCGGACATGATCTCCAGCGCCGTGACGGGGCCGACGCCGGGGATGCCCTCGGTGTAGTCGGAGCCGAGCAGCTGCGCGATGGCGATGAGCTTCTGGCGCGTGAGGCCGAATTCCGACTCGAGGTCCTGCGCGAGGTAGCACTCGACGAATTTGGCCTGGTTGAACATGTTCTTGTAGACGCGCGTGCCGCCGAAGAGGAAGATGTCGCTGTCGTCGGTGACGATGCCGTCGACGAGGCCGAGGCGGACAAGCTCCGCGCACTGGGCTTCGGCTTCCATCGGTGCCGTGATGTAGGGCAGGCCGAAAAGGGAAAGAAGCTGTTGGCATTCGGCAATCATTGTCTGTGTCACCTCGTCGGCGTCGCGGCGGTCCTTCTTTTGCTGGGTGCGAAGCGCTTTGAGTTCGCGTTCGTAATCAATGGCGTTGGCCTCCTGTGACTTGTTGTTGAGCGTGGAGGCAAAACGCGCGTGCTCCTCAGCCTCCTTGGCAAGCTGTCGGAACAGTTCTGCATCCTCAGGATCTGAGTAAACAGACTCGTCATCTGGATCCTCATCTACCAGCTCCTGATCAGCAGTCCCAGACATAGGAACACGTCCCTCAGGAGCATCGGGAAGTGGTGGCGAGGGTCTGACCAGTCGATCAGGTACGGTCTCTGTGCCAGTAACAATTTCGAACTCAGGTGAAGTTGACCTTGATCTTGGAGGTTCAGCTTCGCCACCGGCTGGTTCAGCAGTCGTCTGGTGCTCTCCTCGTCCTTCTTGTTGATCCTTCTTACGTTGCTCAGTATCGCTTTCAGACCAATCGATGATCTCTTCTTCAGACTCATCTGCATTTTGCTCGACCCGAGAGGCTGCTTGATTATCCTGTGCCGTGAGCTTTTCCTCCTGTACCGGTATTTCTGGCCGTGCGGGTGCAGATGGAGACCGTAACGGTGGCTCGGCTCTCACTTTCTCTGCAATATCCGCCATCCTGATCGTTGAATCAACAGGCATCACATCCTCCATCTCCAGATCCTCGTCATCCGAAGACTGGATATCAATGACTACCTGCTCCTTCGGTGACTCCGCATCTAGGTCAATGACCTCGTTCGTATCGTGCTTCATCAATCGTGGCGGTTCTTGGAAGTCAAACTCCTTCTCTAAAGCCTTCCGATCTCGTTCCCGCTGCTCGGCTTCCAGCTGTTTCTGCTGCGCCACGTCCTCTCTAACGTCGCGATTCTCGGCGAACCAAGGAGGTAATGGCTTCGGCTTGCGCTCCGCGTCTTCAGGTCGTTCGAAGCCTCCAGCCTGGTCTTCCTGTAGCTTTTGCATCTTCTTCTTCCCTAAGAGAGAGCTTCCTAGGTCAAGCTTCTCAAACGGCAGCGGTCCACTGAAACCAGAAGGTTTTGATGGCTGGCCCTCAGCTGAATGTTTCATTGATATGGGCTTCGCTGCAGTTGGCAGTTTGCGGGGCTGTTCAGGACGAGCAGGCCTGTGCTTCGATTGTCTTGACTCTGCAAGCGCCGCTTGTAGATTCATCTCGTCACCTTCGCTATCGCTCTCTGCAGTTGGCTTGGCTATTCTGGCACTGCGATTGTTTGCCATACGTGCAATGGCGAGACCGCTTCCTTTGGTGAAAGGCCTTGAGTCCTCTGCCCGCTGTTGAAAGACTTCCAGGAAATCGTCGTCCTCATCAATCTGATCTGCTTGCGCTTGCGCCTCTTGAGTTTTGTCTTGATCTTGCTCTAGCGACATGGCGATCGCTCGCTGGAGTTCCTCATCTTCTTCCTCGGTACCTTGGCCATGCAGACCAGGCTGGTTGTCAATGTCCACATTCTCCCAATCCCCCTCTTCATCCTCGTCATCAGCCTCAACAAATAAGGAATCTGGATCCACATTCCGGGGCTTGGGCGGACCGCGTCTTTTGGAAGCTCCTGCCTGCCGGGACTTATAGAGGGTTTGCCGTCGCTCTGCCATTTCGGCAGCCAATTCATTGTTCGGGTTCGGAGCGGGCTGTTGTTTAGGAAGTCGATTGAGGCCTTCAATGGGAACATCTTCGAAGTCGTCCTCATCTTCCCACTCATCATCCTCCTCCTTCGGAGGGCTACTCCTATCCACGTCTATGGGCTTATCGTACCTGCCTTCATCTTTGTCTACGACCCCAAGCGCCCATCCACCTTCCACGCCATCGTTCTTGACGAGCACGTATTCCCTGTTCTTCTCGCCGGCCACGCGACCTCCAGCGTTCATGCCGTACAGCGTATCCCCATTATTGATATTCATCAACCGCTGCGTGAGCTCATTCCGCTCTCTGACGCGCTCAATCTGAAACCTCGAAAAGGCCATACGATCCTTGAACATGTTATCCAGTTGATCCTTCGAATACCCCATCCTCAGGCGGCTCCGCAGTCTCGCCGCATTCAAGATGTTGTACCGATCGGTCGCGGGCAGGCTCACGAAGAACGGCGAGTCGAAGTCGATCTTCGAGAAATCGTACACGTTGATGTCCTCGCCGCGCTCGAACTGGCGGGCGTAGGCCTCGAGCTCCTCGAGCGACATGATGCGCGGGTCGTTGGGCGCGCCCATCTCGGACAGCGACACGTCCAGGTCGGGCAGGTGGTAGGCGTCGCGCTTCCTGAAGCCGCCGCGGGCGCGCTGCCGCTCCTGCGCCGACATCGTCACCTCCTCCGCGTACACCAGGTGCTCGGGCAGCTGCTCTTCGGGCTCATCTGCGTGGCTTCGGGCGGTGGCGGCTTTGCGCTTGCGCTCCTCCTCCTCCGCGCGCCGCTGCATCTGCACGGCGAGCAGCTTGCTCGCGGTGCGAACGGCATCCTCGCGGCGCCCTTCGCGGCGCGACTTGCGGGCGGCGATGGTTTGGCGCTTGAGGGCGGGGGCGCCGCCGTCGAAGACGAAGACGGGCTTGATGCCGATGAAGAGCAGCTTGCAGATGCGGCGGAAGAAGCCGACGACGTGGCTGTTGCGCAGTGCGTTGCCTTCCTTGTCGCGGACGGCCTTCAGGAACTGGTAGATCCAGATGGATGCGTCGACCGCGAGCCGCTTCTTGTTCAGCGTTTCGATCTTGATCGGGCGCGCGCACGGCTGCACGACGGTCCAGAGGCCGGTGACACCCATGGTCGGATGCCAAATGCGTGTTCCATTGAGGGGATTAGAAAGGCGTGCGAGAAGAAGGACGACGGATGATACAGTGGAGGTTAATCAATATCAGAGACGAGAAGCGCGTCTGCCTGGCGCGCCACGCGATGATGTAATCGACTAGCGAAGCGTAATCATGTGCCGCCCTCATCAGCTCGAGTAAGACAAAAAGAAAATAGGAAAGGCTTCAATTTGGATCTCCTAGACTCCGGCAAGAAAACCTCAGTATCTGAATTTACTATTGTTAACTAGATTTCCGCAAACTATGCCCCGTGCTAGCAGTAAGCTGTACAGCTTATTATTCTGCCCTCCTCTGCCTCTGATCCTTAGTCGCCCCACTGTAATCATCTTTAATTCCGCTCTCCAAAAGACTCCAGGAGAATCACAGTCTCGTGCTTCTGGTCCTCTTCTTTGGCCTTTCTTCTTCCTCACTGTCCGGAGACTCCCCCGTGTCGTCATCATCAGAACTCTCCTCATCCTGGACCTCCGCGCCGCTCTCACTCTCTTCAGAATCATTAAATGTTCGTTTCTTCTTGCCCTTGCCGTCCAGGTACTCATTCAACTCCGCCCACGTATTCTGCTTCTCGCGCGTTCCCAGCCTTGGCCGCTTCCCCGAAGTGCCCCAGGCGAACTGGTTGATCGTGCTCGAGCCCTTGAGCGTGCTCTGACCCAATCTCGAGCGACCCGCTTTCGCCTTCTGGCTCAACCCAGCTTTCCCATTCTTTCCATTTTTGCCTTTTGACGGCAACTCGCTGTCCGAAGATGGAGAAGAACCCGCAATTCTCGTCTTCTGCTTGCCGCCCTTCTTTGATTTCACAGCGTAGGCATTGCCGGAAGGCTTCGTCTCGCCCTTCTCCCAGAAATACTTCGTGACTTCGTGCGGGTAGTTGTAATTGAAGAACAACTCTTGGCCGGCCTTGATATCCTTAATTGCGAACATGCCGATGCGGACAACGGTATTGCAGAGCATCACCCGAGGCTCGCAGTTCGGCGCCCTGGCTGAATTGTTGATGAAGCGTAGCTTGTTGCCCGCCCGTGTGCTGTCGACCTCTTGAGCTGTCATTCGTAGTCAGCCATTGCCCCAGTGCCATAGCATCAGGTGCTTACCTCTGTTCAGATCAAATAGATAGTTGGTCCTGAGATGCTGGTAAACAGCACCTCTTCTCGAACCCTCCTCCTTGGTCACAATTTCGCCCTTGTATTCCCCAATATAATCCCCAGCGTTTGCCCTTTCGCCCATGTACAGTCCGAAACCCTGTACTTCCGACTCTCCAAGAAGGGTACGTTTGGGGACGTTGCGCTGAATATTGACATTGCAACATTTCCGACGAATTGCGGAATCGTTGTATCTGTTAACCGGGTCCAATACCTCTGCAGCCCCGCAAGTTGCACATAGATCAGGATCGCACTCGCGATTCAGGTTCCAGCAGTCGCACTTCTTATTTTTCCAGCATACGACCCCTTCCTGCGCGCAGGTGCATCCTCTGTATCGTCTTTTGCAGGAGGCGGCGCAGGCGCATGTTTTCTCGCAGGTGATACCGTTCTTGAAGCAACTGCACTTTGCGTCTGAACAGCTTCCTTTATGACTACAGGGGAAAAACGGCGGTCGCCGTTCCATAATATGTGTCCTAGATCTCGACGCCCAGAATTTTGCGTCTCGGCGGGGTGGAGGACCACTGTCGTCTTCATCCAGATGCTTACGGGGTTGTGCGTTGACAAGCTTTTTGAAATTGACGAGGGAGCCCGTTGAAGAGATGGACGATCTTCGAGAACTGTTTGACTTGGTGCTGCTCGGACTTCTGGCAACATTTCCAGAGCTTTCATCATCCGAGCTAGACTCTTCATCACTGTCTGGGTGATCGCTCAACTCGGGCTGTTCCAAAATTGCACCGTGGAAGGGGCAATTATGCACGTGACATACGCGGCAAGCGAAGTCTCTATACGCAAACCCTGAGGAACTTCCACTGTTTTCGAGTTGGGACGAAGCCGAAGTAGCCACTGGCTGGGCCAAGGGAGTCCTCCTCACCATGTGCCAGAAGCTGAAGCCGAAGACTGAAAGCCAGGCAGGACAGAATACAGCAGCAAAGGCCACTTTTGCGGGCGGAGACGGCGGCAGATCCGTCAATACCGACCTCCATCTCTTTCTTTCCCTATTGAACTCTTCCTTGCATGACTCTTCTCGTCTGCTCTGTAGGTATTCTGCTTCGTGGGGTTGCATTTCATTTACCAGACACTGAACCAGTTCTTCTGGTGATAACAGAAAGTATCTTAAAATGTCTTTCATCGGACAACCGAAATCCTCAAGAAACTTTTCGGCGTATGAGCGAACTTGCCAACACTGTTCAGCTTGGAGTAGTCTCCTGCGTCGTAGCTCATCTGCAACGATGTTGTATCGGCTCCTCAGCTCATCCCAAAGAGACTTCTTCGTAAGGTCCTCATCTTGAAAGTCGTCAAAGTATGGATAGATCATGAGCGTCCTGTGATTCTCTGCGAGGATATTCTGCTTCAAACTGACGTAGCTGGTGTATGGTGGAACCGGTATAGCATCCGTGGCATAGGAGTCAATAGGATTACTTAGAATCGAGCGAATAGCTTTGCTGCTTTGCGAATAGACCTCTTGAGTCTTTTGAACAGTAGACTTAGTTCCTCCGACTCCAGACTTCAGGGGGCCTCGCGTCTGAATTGGCTTAGCATTTGGCCAGGGAAAGGCTTGCTGTTGGAATTGTGGTGGGACGATGCTTGGACCCGAAATAAAGTCATTAGCAGACTCTCCGGTTGCAGCGTCATCCGGCAATCGATGAGCTCTGCGAGCTCGACCAAGGCGAAACTGTCAGGTGTTAGAGGGGATCCTAGCTGTGCTTAGTGAGAGGACTCACTTTGGTAAAGTACTCTCGATCTTCCTGGATCTCCTTCAAACGTTCTTTGAGCAAAACCTCTAGCTCAGTAATGCTGTATGTGGCGGGATCTTCCATATCTCGCTGGACGTTTGGTATGGCGTCCTTGGCACCAGATGTGACTTGAGGCGAGTCCGACCTTAGGAGTGACTGTGATGTGTCACGAAAGTCTACGGCTGTCGCCATAGCTTGACCTATCAGTCGTCAATTTTGGCGAGCTCCGAGTAAAATAGGCTGTGCGCAACAAGAAACAGAGAGAGCTTACCAGGATAAGGAACAGAATCAGTGCTCTGCGCAGGTCCTGCCTCGCTTACAACTGGCTGTAGCTGCGTGTTGGTGGCAATAACCTGCTCAGTCGAGGTACCGGCCGCAGCTTGAGAGGTTTCTGCGCGAGGTTGGTCGGCAGTTTGATTAGCCTTTTTTTGACCGGGAATTGCGGGCAAAGATAGGCGGGGTTCCGTGGATTCTTGGCTTGTTGGCCGGCTTGCGACTGGGAGATAGGCAGCCGTAGTGAGCGGACTGTGGCGGTTCTCTGCTACCGCCGAAGGTCCAGAGCGGCTAGGTTGAAAAGAGACTGAAGGTGCCTGAAGCGAGCTGCGGTGGAATGGCAGTAGCGAGGGGTGGGCGCCGACAATACTATTATCCTACCAGAGGGTTAGGCTAGACTAGGACGTCTAAGATAATTCACTCACTATAGATCTTTGAACTTGAGAAGAAAGACTCGGCTCTGCAGAACGCTCAGGCTGTCGAATACCATCAGCGAAAACCCTATCTCCTGGGAGCACGGACGTACCTTTTCAACTTTTTGCTCCAGAACTAAGGTCGTAGCGTTTCGAATGTCCTCGGCAGTCAGATAATTGGGGCCACTGGGTGACAAAGCCGTTCGACGGGCAATCTGGTCTTCGACAAGCTGCCTCGCCCTTTCTAACGAACATCCAACCAAGACGAGGGTATGGAATTTTTGCACGAGATCCCCATAGAATCGCGGTGGGTTACGCGTCGTAACTTCCCAAGGGAACACCCCCCAGAAACCCTTGACGCCTCGGGCGTTCTGAGCTTCGATGACCGACAGATGTTTGAACTGAGCAGGCTGGTCTTCCAATTCTGCAGCGTTGGTATCCCTGTCCGCATACCCTCTGGAACTGGAGTCGCGAGCCAAATCTCGAGTGTTTCCTTGCCTGTGCTGGAGCCGGTATCAGATAGTGTCGACACACGCTCTGAAAATCAACTTACCTCAATGGAAATTCGCGAGCTCACGTGCTCCTGAACGCTTCTTGGCTGATGAGCTTGTCTGTTCGCGTTGGCTGGCGTTGATCTTTCTTCGTCGATTTGAATGTCGTCGTCGTCAGATTCATCGTCTTCTTCATCGCTAGAGCTTATAACGTGCGGCCTCGTAGGCGTGGAGCCATCTTGGGCTGGCGTCGGCGGTGGGCGAGTGCTGAACGCGGCGGTACCCGGGAAGAATCGCCTTCCGTATGGGTTTCCTGGACGATGCGCAATGCCGCCTGGTGACATCGGCGAATGCTCAGGATTTAGCGCTGCGAACGGAGCTTTAGCCGGTACGCGAGTAAGCCTGAGCACAACGCTGGATTGATTGGTGTCACCTGAGATTCGAGCATGGGGCTTGCTGCTTGCTCCGACCGTCGTTCCTGAAGTTCGCGCACTGGTGTTTTGATTCCGCGCCCGCGAGTCAGGCTGCAAATCATTGGCCAACGCTGAACCTGCCTCATTTGCCGACCCGTGCTGTCCAGGCTGCTTCGAGGCTGACGTGCTCTCCTCGGTCAGGTCAATTGTGGCTTGAAGCTGTCTCTTGACTGCGTTCAGAGTCACAAATGGACGTGGCTGAAGGCGTGGAATCCTGTGGCTGGCTTCTGGTTGTGCAGGACCATCATCTGCCGGCAGGCCATCGCGCCGGCGAATAAGATGAACCGGCTCATCATCGTCTTCAACGGTCAAGTCGACGATTGCACCACGAGGCATGGCGAACAGCAGCTGCAATGTAGAAATCGCTGAGTGAAGGGAGGGCTGTGTGAGTTTAATTAAGTTTCTGGTGGTTCAGCGCGAGAGTGGCCTGTTGTATTCGAGTTTGGTGCAGGCAACTTCTTAGAAGAGCAATATGCGTCAGAATTAGAATGATGGTGTTTTTGCAGATTCGTTCAGAGTTCAAGAAGGTGAGAGCAGGGTGTGCAAACGCAGGCGTATGGACGTGTCCGTCCAGTACTTGGCAGAAACACGTCGCGCCCAGCGCATGCAGTCTTCCGTTCTGTGCAACGACAGCCAATTCCGACACCACATGCCTCTCATGTCTGAGTTGGATAACCACCTCCAAACCTTACAGTCGACTTAGAAAAAAACAGATAGTACCCAAAGACCTACGTCAGACACCACGCTCGCAACTCCGATTTCGTCTCGTTTGTGTTTGAACCGATTCAATTGATTCGGGAGGATATCTAAGCCGATTCCCGCACCGCAGTAATGCCTGCATCAGTACCCGGGACATTCCACCATTGCCAATCGCAAATGAGTTCGGGCAGTGACACCATGTCGTCGTGCAAGAGTTTTTGATCTACCCAGCTTAGGCTACATGCCCCTTTTTCACGTAGCTCAAGCCTTTTTGTCCCATGAAGAAATGCAACCCGATTTAACCGCTTAGAACTTGTTGAACTTCTTGACAGCCTTGCCGGTGCGGGGGAGCACGCGGAGGACGTTGAAGCGGACCTATCATCCGAGATCAGTATATAACCATAGATATTTTGATAGAAGTATCTATTCGGAGGCCGGTACACGGTGGTCTGGCAACTTCGGCAAATTGTGGAACGTACAGTCTTGCTGAGAGGCCTGCACTGGCCAACAGTAACCTGGTCACCCTCCTCAACACGGAAAGCGGGGGAGACGTGGGCAGCGAGGTTCTTGTGCCTCTTCTCGTAACGAGCGTACTTAGGGACGAAGTGGAGGTACTCGCGGCGGATGATCAGGGTACGGTGCATCTTGGTCGACACAACGGTACCGGTAAGAATACGACCGCGGATGGAGATGAGACCAGTGAAGGGGCACTTCTTGTCTGTGATTCTCTGCGTCAGCGCCGCTCGTTAATGGCTTCACAGCGCGATCGACGGCGAGCGTGCTTTGTAGTTTTTCCGTGTGCCGAAATTCGTCGCCTTTGAAAATCCGCCTCTTGCGCGCTCGCGTCCAACACATGCAGCCGCGATCGTCTGGAGATACCACATACCGATGTAGTGGCCCTCAATGGCGGTCTTGGGGGTCCTGAAACCCAGGCCGACGTCCTTGAACCATCTCCTGCCACCCTTGCCGACACGCTTGTTCTTGCCGGCCGACTTGGAGACGAGGTTGATGTGAGGCTGCTTCTGGAAAGCGCGCTCGCTCTGGACGGTAAGCTCGGTCGCCATGGTTGCTGCGGCGGGTCGGATTGTCGGGGTGGATGGGTGGTGAGCGAGGTCGTCGTCGTTGTCGAAAAAAGGTCGTCAGCTCCCGCGAGTACTGCGTTCGAATTCTCGCCGATGTGGGCGCCGCGCACAGACCTTCGCTCGCTTATGCGCTGACTTAGGTAAGCGTCCGGGCGCTGGCCCGATGGGGAAGCAGCAAAACACGCAGGAACAACAAAGCGACGTCAAGCGCCGACGCACCGCAACATCACCGCGGACCACGCCTTTTTCTGCCAACAACAAAAACTATACTGCAGCCCGTCGCTGCGCTGCCGATCCCGCAGCTGCAGCCATGTCTGCGACTCACGACAAGGAGAACATTGCGGAGGGGCTCTCCGTGGCCAAATCGACCGCGTTGTCGCCGAAGAAGTCCGGTGGTCGCAAGACGCGCAGCAAGAGCATCGGACCTGGTGGTCTCGATGTGCCCCTTAAGGAGACAGGTGGCAACCGCAGAAAGGTATGTTTCTCGCTGACTTAGTGACTTAGACGCTCCAGGTTCGTCTACTAACAGCTCCAGTCTGCTATGCCTACTATGCCTGTCAAATCAATCCTCTCCCGAGAGGACGAAGTCAAGAGACGCGAAGAACGCCGCAAATCTTTAGGTATGCTATGGATGTTGAATGCATCCTTCGACCAAGCTTACATCTCGCGCAGCCAAGCGACGCGTCTCGTTTGCTCCAGAAGCCACTCTTCACACATGGGATGTGATTGAGTATATGCGCGACGCAACAACCTCATCTGCCTCCTCAAACTCTACGCGACGCGCCTCCAATGTCACACAGGAATCCAGCTCACCCGAACGCGGTGTCCGCTTTTCCGGACCAGATTCCGATCCTGCAGAGCCACCATCGACACCACCCGAACAGGTTGAGGACGACCTCCCTTCATCTTCGCCCGGAAAGCAGCGCGACTTACACCAGAAGAAGCGCCGACGCAGCTCGGGTATCCCGCCGATGAACTTCAACAACCCGGACGATGAGTTCTCCTCGAGCCCCTACAGTGGAAGTTCAGCTCCGGGAAGTGATGACATCGAAGTTGCATCGGATGATGATGACGGCAGCACGATGATGAGCCTGGATGCAGGGGATGATAACGACCATACTTCAGCATCAGTTGCATCGAATGACTCCACAGGATCGAGTGCGCGACTAGATGCTGCCCTCCGACAAGCTGCGGAACAAGCGGGAACCACGCGCTTCCACTACGATGAAGACGACGATGACGGAGAAGCATCCATGGAGATAGCCGGCGATGAAATAACTGCTGCGTTCAAACCGTGGGCTCAGAGAACCCTATCATCAGATGACAAAGAGAACGTGCACCCAGAACCGTTCGCCTTCAAGCTCCCAGGCCCCGATCAGGATGATGCCAGCGAAGGGGAGGAGATGAGCATGGACATTACTCGCGCAATTGGTGGCATTGTGCCTTCTCGGAGAAGGCAGGAACAGGAGGACAGCCCAGAGCCAGAGAACGTTACAATGGATTTCACTACTGCCATCGGTGGCATACAGAGCGCTCAGTCTTCCAGGCAATCCAACCGCACTGGGGTCAAGCGAAGACGATCTTCTGCTCTTCCGACGACAACAGATGATCAGGGAAGTCCTGCCAAAAGGCAGGCATCTCGGCGCATGAGCATCAGGAGGAGAAGATCAGGAGCACATGAGGAGTCTCTCGAGGATGGGACAATGGAACTCACCACTGCTATTGGGGTAATTAAATCGTCTCAGCAACAACAACAAGAGAAGAACAAGCATCGAGAAAGCATCAATTCGTCCTGGGGCGATGCAACGATGGACTTCACTATGGTCATGGGTAGCATTAAGAGCAACGAGACTGAGCAACCCTCAGTAGACGACACCATCGTTAGCAGGGATGATAATGAGGATCTTTCGATGGAATTTACAGCTATCATGGGCGGCATCAAGAACAGACAGCAGGATGACACGCCAGCCACTCCCGAAGCGAGAAAGACCATTGCGGCAACGCCCCCTAGCAAGCGAGGGAGCGCCGCCAGATTTACAAATAATCATCCCGAAGTTCCTAGCCCATCGCCAATGAAGGTCAGCAATGCCGTATTAGCGAATGCCGAGAGTCCGCTTCCTGTATTGGACATCCTGAGAGATACTGCACCGAAGAAATCGCCACGGAAATCGCCCCGGAAGTCCCCCCGGAAGTCGCCGCGGAAAAACATTGGAGGTACGAAGGTTAACGCTGCTATGGCTCCCGAGCCAGTTCCTGTGGCGGAAACGGCCCAACTCCAAAGCCCAGAGAAGTCCGTCAGATTAAATGGTCCTGAGATTGACAATGCTGTGCAAGACGTCGAGATGCAGGTTTCCACCCCTGCAAAAGAGCCTAAAGCCACGCGCCCCGAAGATTCCGCACCAAAAGCTGTACCGCCTTCGCTCATGGATTCCATCAAGCTTCTTTCTACGCCACGTAAACAGGTTTTCCTGTCCCCACTGAAGCGTCTTATTGCCGAGACACCTAAAGTTCCAACGCCTCACAGATCTCCAAGCCCAAAGAGGTCTCCTTCGTCAAGGAAGTCGGCATCCCCTCGGAAGCAAGTTCAGTTCGATCAAGCCGAAAATACAACATTGCCGGCTGCCGCAGGGGACCATGATTCCGTGCAAAATACTGTTGATGAGGACGAGGAGCAGGTTGAGCAGATACAACTCCAGGAGTTTCTGGAGATGACCAACATTCGCTTTATGGATCTAACGACCACGAAACGAAGACATACAGGCTATCCCGGAGCTCAGAACGCTTTGGGCAGGAGCGCCAGCCTTGGTGCAGCTGAGATCGAGGGCAAGGACGACTTGGAGACTTGCGTTGTAGCTGCCGCCTGTATCGAGCCTGAGTATCTCATGTACCAGCATGCCTGCCACGAGCTCAAGAAGTACATCGCTGAGGGAAAGAATCTTGTTCGTCAGATTGAAGAGGAAGTTTACGAAGAAAATCCAGCCTTGTTCCGCGAGTACATATCTGCCCCACCGGACCAGCGCCAAGTTATGGACAATCAGTTCAAAAACATGAAGACAAACGCGCGCCTCAGAACCAAGGAAGCTTGGTACGGATGGCGGAGCAATCTCCTTCATGATATCAAAGCAGCCCTGACAAAGACTGCTGATAGTTTCAACGAGGATGACTTGGCGCTAAGGCAACAAGATGAGATACTCAATTCGACTTTACCCGCGTTATCCGAGTACCATGACAATTTGGCACTTGACTGTAAACAACTACAGCGTCGTGCAGAAGAGCTCAATGGCCCTGACCGAGAGGAGCTGGATGCTACAAGGGAACAAATAATCTCGACCGAAGCCGCTATTGAGGAGAAGAAGCGGATGGTAGAGGCTCTGCAGAAGGAACTCGCCGAAAAGGAATCTCTCATCGAGGCTGCTAAGGAACGCAAGATAGAATGTGTGGAGGAAATTAAGGCTGCAGAGCGCGTCCGCGAAGAGTGCCGCGGCTGGTCTGTCGATGAGGTCAAAGCCTTGAAATCTCGTGTCTCTGCCTTGGAGAATGAGCACGGCTGGCTCATCACGTCGGCGAGCGCTGATCCTGAGACGATAACAATGTGTTACCGCAACGACCTGCAGCTCTTCTTTCATCCTGGCGCCTTCGCCCCTCACGCACCTTCCACCACATCCTCCAATGCGCCCATCAGTCTGGCATACATTGGTGATGGAAAACCCACAAATGCCACCCCACTCACAACCACCAAGCGCTTCTTCCTCCAAGTGCTGCGCGCTAATTTACATTGCGTGCCTCAATCAACAACGTCCATCCGCGCCGTGCTCGCCCACATCGCTCGCGGCTGGGATACTTGCCTCGCCGTCGCCGAGAACGTGCGCCGCCTCTCGCTCGCTCACATCACCGAGGAATCCATCCTCTCTGACGAGTGCATGGCTGTCTCGACAAACATGCTACTACCTTCGGTCCAGTCGAAAGTTCGTATCTCGTTCGAAGTAGCCATCACGATCGATGCCGGCGCCGTTAACGAGGAATGGAAGACGGATGTCAGCGCGACCGCGAAGGTCATGTACGGCGAGTCTTACAAGGAGGCGAAGATGGCGCAGTTCTTGGAGGAGTTCGTTGGGAAAGAAGTTCTTATTGGCGGTCCTGCTAATTGGGGTGACGCGGTGGGAGACCTGAAGGAGCGGTTGATTGCCAGGGGAAGGAAGGGCGGAAGGGTTGATTGATTGGGAGATTGGCATCATCACCTAACGACTTTATGAAAGACTTGGCGTTCGCTGCTTATTTTGGGTCACACCTGGAAAGGAGTTCTTGTGAGCCTGGTCTGTCGAGTGGGGGCTAGTTTATCATGTTTACAGACGTGGCTTTTTCTATTCGTGTTCGTGTGGTCGAAGTTATTTACCACCTTCATCATCTTAGCGTTTATGGTATTTCATGAGGTTGCGAATAACTTCGAGTTCCGCCTTTCCGTATTCAAAAGGATCTGCTCAGTATGGATGCTACCTCAGTGTTGTTGAGTTAGTCGATGGTGATGCGAGATCGTCCTGGGAGTTGATGTCATCTGAGGTCGGAGTCGATGACGGCGCAGCAATATGTCGCGGGGCCGATCGCCGAGTCACCAACCACGGGTCGGCCCCGAGTGGAGGCAGCCTGGCAGAGAACGGTCGGTTAGCCCGTTTGGCTTCGATCAACTCGGATCAACCGTCCACGAACTCGGAGGGGCGAATCTTACGCGTGTCCAACCTGGGCGAGGCCGAGTCCGAGCAGTCTACCATCTCCGAGGCAGCCGTGGTCTCGTCTCTCCACACTTACAAATTAGCGCAGTGTGATTGGCTGCGTAGGTAGCTCCTGCATTTCTAGAACTTGAGTGCAGCTACGCGACCGAGCGCAAAGCTGCCATTTTTTTTTTCTTTATTATAAAACGGACTGGTGATCTTTCCAAACGGACCAGCCATTCATCCTCACACATCGAAATTCTTTGTTGCGCGCTGCGCGATTCACACCTGCCGGAAACACCACCGAAGCGGCCCAGGAGCGGCATAATACAGCTTTTGCAGGGCATACGTCAACAAGGCCTCTTGCAACGTTGAAACGACTGAGCTCCATCTTCTAGACCTCCGTTCTGATCGACATATCTTTTCGACACATTACCTCCATCGAATTTGGCCCGAATATTGCAATCGCCACCAACATCACCATGTCTGATCGCGAAGCTCTTCTCCCTAAGCCCGGCGTCTACCTGACTTTCCCCGCGTCTGAGTCGCAACGGCATCCGGAGAAACACTCGTCGGACAACGGCGCAGTGATTCGCGACACAATCATTGGCTTCGCAGATGGCTTGACTGTCCCTTTCGCCCTGACCGCGGGCTTGTCCTCGTAAGCGTCACCTTTCGCCTTTTTTCCCGTTTCCCTTGAAGGTCATGACGGTCGCGACCTGCCAAGCCCGGCATCACCGGATGACAGTATTCCCTTTCGTCCCCTTGTTACTTCCCTAGAAGTACCGATAAATACTCAAAAGCGAATAGATCAGTTAACATTTTTCCAGGATCGGTTCAACTCGTTTAGTCATTCTCGGTGGACTGGCTGAGCTTTTCAGCGGTGCGATAAGTATGGGCCTTGGCGCATACCTCGCTGCGAAGACGGAAGCCAAGACGTACGAGGTCGAGGAGGCGCGGGAGAGACGGGAGGTTGAAGAGATGCCCGAGGCTGAAGAGGAGGAAATCTACGAGATCTTCGATGAGTACAATCTCCCCCGCGAGACGGTCCGTCCGCTTGTGGAGACGCTGAGGAAGGATAAGGATATGTGGGTCAAGGTGGGCTTTGTCCTTTCTTCCCTGTACCAAACCGATCCGATCGTCAACTAATCGTGGCAGTTCATGATGGACTTCGAGCTTAAGCTCGAGGAGCCAGCTCTCAACCGTGCATGGATCTCGGCGCTGGTCATGGGTCTTTCCTACTTCCTTGGTAAGTTAATCTGTCTCGCAGCTCACGTGAAGATTTCGAAAGAAAAATAAAACATTGCCTAAGCTAAAGCTAATGACGACTGCAGGTGGTCTTGTGCCTATGCTGCCCTACTTCTTCCTTAACGACATTCACCATGCTCTGTTCACATCTATCGCCATCACTGTTGCCGTACTGCTCATCTTTGGGTATGTTAAGGCAAGCGCGACCAGCTGCCCAAGGAAGACGTGCTGGTACAGCGCATTCCAGACGCTGCTTGTAGGAGCACTAGCTGCGGCCACGAGTTACGCGATTGTAAGAGGTGTAGACTCGCTGAAGGGGCATGACTAAATCGACGCGTGAAGCGGCTCGTACGAAGTTTGCCTTGTTGAGCAAACAGGCGGTCAGGAAAATTCCGGCCTCTTTCATTTAGGATTTGCTTGGGACGGCGCGGAAAGTATGGGAGGACAAAAACATGTTAGGTAGCGACACGGGCGGCACCGGTCTTTTGCGCATGGCTCGGCCGCGGTAAGATTACCGAAACGGTCTCGATTTTATACCTCTTCTTCGTCTGCATCATTCCCGGAGCAGCAATTATTGCGATACGTGCACAAGGCGACGACGGAGTGCTGTCATGCGATGGCTGACTGGCCGCTGGCCCCTGCGTGGGTGCGTGGGTGCGTTCCCGGCCGGCCCGCGGCGCTTCTGCTGCCTTCTCCCACTGTCCCACACTGCTGTTGCCGCTGCTGCTGCTGCTGCACCACGACCTCCGCCCGCCGTGCCGCGCCAGCTCTCGGATCCCGCAACACGCTGCTTCCGCGTCGGACTGCTCGGACATTTCCCCTCGCGCTGCTGAAGCCCGCCCCTGACTGCCTGAAGATGATTAGTTGATGCGTGGCAGCGATGCATTGGACTGGGCCGTGACGTTGCAATTCGCTGTCTCTTCTTCGTCGCTGTCGGGCCCAGCTCCAACGCCCGCCAAGCAGGCACGACAGCAACCATAGCCACGCGCTTAGCTGCGCAGGCCTGTGGCTGTGGATATAGGACCCGCATGGCCGCGTGCCATGCTGCCGCTTCGGGACCGTGTCGCACAAGCATTCGGGCTTAGCGGGGTTGGCCACGGGGGCGTCAGCCAGTTAAGCACCACCCAGCCTTACGCGTTTGCCGGGCTTCCGAAGCTTAGAGCTGTGCTCGCTGACTAGCATGTCACCATGATGATCGGGCTCCCTGTTGTTGGTGATTTCCTCAGGCAGCCCGGGCGGTGTCTGGTGATGCCTGGTCTCACTCCTTCCCTGCCCTGCCCTACCCTGTCCTGTCCTGCGTGCCTTCTGTTGCTTTCGAGTTCCTGCTCCTGAACCCGCTCTCCTTCACAGCTCTTTCGCTGTTCCTGTGCCGTGTTCTCTCATACATCCCCTGGCCTTTTCCCTTTTCTAGTCGCTCTTTCAGACTCTGTTCAGCTACCTACCGCATGGAAAACACGAGATGGGTCTCTTTAAGAACCTGATCGAGCCCGGCTGTACGGCTTCCCCCCTCCCCAAGTGACACAACGCAGCGCCACAGAGATCCTGATTGGAAATAGCTATTGTGCTGGCCTTCACCGCCGGTGCCCTAATCAACAGACGCCGTGCTATCCGCGACAGCGACAGAGAGCTGCACGCGCCCTTGCTCAGCAGCACTTCCCCACGTGGAGCCTCCCCATCGCGCCCGACTTATCCGGATAACACGCGATTCCGGAATAACCTTACCTCTCGCTTTCTAGCAAAATTCCCTTTTCTTATAGAGATTTTGTACTGGAACTTGACCTACTGGTGTGTGCTCCTGTCTATTCTTAGGAGACGTGTTTCCAACCTAAACCAGGGTATACCAACTGGCGCGAGCCCTGACGGCGACCCTCATCCGCGGCAATGAGGCCATCTTCGCCCGCGCGCAAGCGCATGCTCTCTCGATCCTGTCCTTCGAGACGCGTCTCAACATCGCCATCGAGCTGCCCATCCAGCAGTTCATCCTCAAGCACCAGCCATGGCTCATGACTATCCTTGCTAAGATCTATTACTCTCACATAACCGTCGGCGTTGTCTTCCTGGTGTACACGTACGTCTCTCTGTAAACTGGCATCCATTCTGGAACTACATACTAACAAGCCCACCAGCTATACGTATCTCCCCACTGCGACCTTCCGCACCATCCGGCGCACCATCGCCGCCAATAACGCCATCGCCTTTATCATCCTCTCAGTCTACCGCTGCATGCCGCCGCGCCTCTTACCGCCCGAGTACGGCTTCATCGACATCCTACACTCCTCCGTCACCGACCCCGGCTCTGCCTGGACCCACAACCGCTTCCAACTCACCATCGCTGCCATGCCCTCCCTGCACTTCGGCACCTCGCTCTTCCTCGCCGTCTGCATGATGCGCTTCGCCCCGCACCGCCTGCTCCGCGTCCTGGCTCCCCTCTGGCCTGCTGTCATGCTGCTGACGATCCTGGCGACGGCGAACCACTTCGTCTGCGATGCGCTGGTGGGATCGGTCGTGCCGCTGCTCGGGTGGAAGATCAATCGGATGGTCTGCGTCTTCGAGCCGCTCGAGGCGTGGACGTTTTGGGCGTGCAGGACCGAGAAGCCGGAGCCGTTTGCGTGGGGGAGGGCGAAGGTGTTTGGGCAGAGGAGGGTTAGTCCGGCGAGCAGTGGCGCAGCGAGTCCGGAGCCGTGCAAGGATGCTGATGCGATGGCTTAGAGGGGTGGAGATGGTGTGAAGATGCATATAGAATGGGATAGTATGGTGGTGCGGTACCGTGTCTTGGTCGGTCGGTCGGTCGGTTGGTTGGTCGGTTGGATTAGACTGGTGGCACACTGCATGATCATAGACGGCTTGCTGCCGACATTCCCCGCGAGGGCCACGGAACGGGGTGGACGAGGGAGCTTGATAGACGTGTCGGGGATCAGTACACATGATACCCGGAGCATACTCTTCGATGGCAGTAAATTTAATATTGCGGAGGGGATAGATGCTTAAGGCGTGATTTTCGTCGCAGTTCTATATAGATATTAGGTTCTAGTGCAGATAAAACATAGCACACCAATCCACTCTTCCTTACAAGAACGTAGAGGCTAGAAAAGTAGTATCGATGCGTATGCTATAGCTTACAAGTCTTTTCTAAAGATATTATTTATACAGAGCTTCGAGGTTTACCTTTGCATTATGACGTCATAGGTAACTTCCACACACGGTAAGCACGGACGCTAGCAAGGCACGCATCCGCCGCAGCTCCCTCTCTGATACCTTACCGTCTCAGAGAGGCATCTTATACTGATTTCCCAGGCCTCACTGCTATCATGCACTTATCGATGTCACGGACCGTACATCGGCCTTGCGGTCCGCGGCGCAGGCTTCTATCGCTTCTGTCGCCCTCTTTCACCTGCACATGAGCGACATCCAAACTCATTCCTTGCTAAGACTCTCCCACAGGACCCGACTCAGCACTACTCTCACTTGATATTATATTCAGACTGCAGAGGAACCAAGCTCGGCGGAAGTTTATCCGGCAGCCATCTGTTTTTAACGGAATAAGGGTCTCCTCCGCCCCAACCACTCGCAACCGAGCTTCCCACCTTTATTTCAACTTCGCTTTTCGATCTCACACGCTCATTTTTCCGGCAGACTGTCGTTGCCTCAAGCTTTCCGTCGCTACTCCAGCTCGCTCACAAGACGCACCCTTTTACTGATCCTTCGTCCTTCAAGAGTACTGGTACCTTTCACCTGTCTCGCTATCGTTGGCCGCTGGGGACCGTTCACACAGCGGATTTGGATTCGTCACTGTGCTCACGTACGCGGTCGCTCAACTTCATCTCGTCGGCAAAGTCTCTCAACGTTCTTCATTCAACGCCGTCTGGAGCATCACCACCGCCCACCTCGAAGCGCCGCCATTACACCTTTAGTCTCGCTCTATCCACGTAGGAAGAACTTGGCGCTCACGTTCTTATCTTTTTTGTCTTCGCCGCGCTGCCTTCTAAGCGCGTCATCTCTCAGCTTACCCATCTTCACGCTGCGCAACGTGCCTCGTCCGGCCTCAAGATGTCCGCAATCAGGGATAAGGAAGGCTCGGAGCACCTATGGCGGAGATCAAGCGTCACTTTTAATGCTATAAACTGTACGATATCCTTCTTCCAGCCTTCCACGACAGGAATACAAGCGGGAGCGGCACCACGTACCCCAGACCGGCTGCCTCCAGCTTCTAAAGAGCGCATCAAACTGGAGACGCCGACGAGCGTGTTGCATAACCCCTTAGAGAACCAGGCATTACCAGAACCTTCGGGTGGCTCTTCCCGATGCTTTGTGGAATTGCCTGCTGAGGATCCATTCAAAGAGGAACCTGAAGATGAAATTACTACTACTTCACTCAGCAATCTTACTTCTGGCGGCGATTCAGGATATAACACGCAATGGGGAAATGAGGCTAGTGCAGTTGCGCAAATGATGCACTATGTCGACACAGACTTTCTCTCTGGTGAAATAGAGCAAACTCCGGGTATTAATGGCAATCATCCGGCACAATTAAACGAAGAGAGCCGTTCGAGTGACGGAGAAGGACTACCATGGCTTATGGCAAAGTTTGGCGTTAAGCGAAATTCTGCTGGAAGTGATAATGTAGAATTGTCTCGAAAGAAGGCATGCGTACAGGACCTATCTTCTTCCGCAACTAGGCACGTTTCACTGCCTGGTACGCCTCACGGCCATGATATGGTTGATAATTCGGTTACACCACGAGGCGGTCAGGGCACAGCGACTGCGGAATTTTACCGCGAACACTATGATAAGTTACCAAGGAACCACAAGCGCCACGAATGGACTTTCACAGAGCGAGAGGCTTTATGTTTGCTACATCTATTCTGTGAGCTTGATTCGGGCTTTAGAGATATTGCCAAAATCATGAATGAGCTCTTCCATCCTACTGAATCACCCTTTCGACCAAGACAGCTGCATTCTCAATGGGCAGTATCTCAACATGTATTCCGCAGAAGAGCGGTCTACGACCCGAAGGAGCGTTGGGTACAAAGATCCGCGGCTTTTAGAGGAGCTGCTACACGTGTAGGTATTTTACTAACGCCGCGGACGACCGAGCTTAATGTCAAAACATTGAGTCCGAAGAACGTGAAGACCGCCGAGCTTGTAGCAGCGCAAGACGCCTGGCTCTTGGGAAGCTTGCTAAAGCTCAGGAATAACAATTACACTACGCTTCCGGATATGCCCGAGTCCCCGACTCCGCTCCCCCATAGCGCTATGAATCATAGTCTCGCTCACCAGCTCCTAGAAGCTGCTCAGTCGAACGGCCTGTCTTCGCTACCGGAAACAGCACATAACCGAGCTGAAGCCAAAGACAGCCCATATTACAAGAACGAGGAAGATGATGGCAATGATGACATCCCAAAGCCATCCCCATACAGGCCTCCGCAAACTACTCTGGGTTACGCGCCAGTCTGCTCGCCGCACACGCCTGTCCATGGCAAGCCCGCTCTGCTTTATCGTGTTTACCATGATAACAGCGGAGGCCTCAACTCACCATCTCAATTCCGTGCGGGTTTATTCAATATCCCAGGCCAAAGCCTGGAACCTCCTCCAGCAGGTCAGAATATCTTGCCTGTGTTCGTTTCCTGGCACCTTTGGCACCATAGCATTTCTTCTCCTTTCATTTCCTGTACCGATTCGTTGATTATGGCCGTTCATAAGGCCAGACAAGCTGAGGAGGATGGTTTGCATCCCCACCTATCCGTCATTGATGGCACCAGTGCTATGGCAGAAGGGCTCGGGTTCCTTGCTGGTCCGCTCGTCGCGGATGCTCGAAGGCGCGGCTTAGTGCCCGGGATGCGGTACAAAGGATTCCGTGAATACCTCGTGTGGGGAGAAATCACCCAGGAGTCTATCCTCAACGACCTTCCGTTCCACTTGCTACGCTCTTTGACTACCACTGATATTGGAGTTGCCGACTTGCTTGGTCTTGACGATATCGATCCTACGCCGGAGATCAGCATAGCTGGTATCCGCCGGTCGCTGCTACGCCAGGAGGTCGTTCTCGATGGATCCGCTGGGAACACTATTGGACGGCTTGTCTCCTTGTTCGGCCTGAAATTGACTACACCAACTCCGATCGTCGAACAGTTTGTATACGATGTTATTCAAGGCTGGGTTCTTGGTGCGACCGATGTATGGAGAATGGCGGAGGAGTTTCTCCTTGGTTTTAGAGACGCTGAAGCACGATCTGGAAACGCACTGATTGTGCTGGACGATGACGAGGAGGAGGGGCTGCGTGCTGCGTTCATTAATGGTGTTGAAAGAGCGTTAGGCGATTTGAGGAAAGAGAGGTGTCATGTAAGGCGTTAATTGGGGCAGGGCCTTGGAGCACTCACACGTCGTTACTGGACTGAAACCGCTTGGGTTAGGGTTATGCTGATTGGGTTTTAGCTTCTTCTTTTCTTGTTAGCTTCTTAGGGCCTGGGTAGTGAGCTAAGAATTGCGCAGAAGCGGTGTCCATAACCTGAATGAATTATTGGCTTTAGCCCATTGTGAATTAAGTAATAGGCTATCTATTACGTATGATCTTCTGCCAACATCATTGGAAAATGAAGGTGGCTACTTTTCTTTTCTTTTTGATATGGTGGGAATTCGCTTTCCGCCAGACGTCTCCTTCGTTAACCTTGCGCCCATGTGGCCTTTTACAAGCAGTGAAGTAGACGAATCTCTTTCCTTCAAGTTTTCATCCGTCCGGACGCAGAGCCATTAAGTAGGGTTTTCCCGGACCCCGCATTGCTATTGGCAATTTTCGTGTATGGAATTTTGGATGCATAAGCTGGGCACCGCTGCTTCACCAACTCTCACGCTACGGTAGCAGCATTACTGCACTATTGATTCAACATCCTCAATACCTGAAATTAGCCCCTCCGTCCTCTTGAATTTCTTTTCCGCCGACATGTACTTGGGATTGCCACAGTCTCTTCTAGCAAGCTATAAAGTCTTCTGCTTAATCTATCTGATACTCCTCTCGGCAAGCCCGGGAACGCGCTGCTCCTTGGAGCAGATCCACTCAATGGAGGTAATAGTCCGGACGGAGAAGCATTAGTGCTAACCCGCGGTATCGACCGTGTTCATATGAAGGAAAGAGCTGCGGGCAAACATTGGTGATAATTGCGTAGTAGTTGGAGGCCTGGATGGCCGAGGCAGCTGGTCAGGGCTGAGTCCCCACGAATGAAATGATGACTTAGCTTCTATTAGTTTGCGCGTGATTTGTTCGAATAGGTCAAATATCTGCTGTTGCTATCTCCGCTGTAAAAATGCGGTTGCCGGCTCACTCCCGCACTATGCTGCTGAGCCGAGGTGGGAGGAATTTGGCATCTTTGCCTTCTCATGCTGCAAAGTTTTGAGGCCTCCCGGAGGATCGTCCGTAGACGAGAGACATGGATGCGACGGTGGTATGTACACTGCAGCACTACGGCTATGTACGCGCGGGATTGTGTGGATGATTAGGAGACCTCAGCCCGCCAGCTTCGCCATTGTGGTAGAGAGCTGAGATTGCATTGGGCGTGAGATGCTCTCGTCAGTCGTTGGGAATTTCTCTGTTATGTACGTTTTGTTCGCAACCCGCCTCCCAGCTTCTGCGCCAAACTTAACTCTATCTGTGCGGGTGAGGCTGTTTCCTGGCGACGGATCTACCGCAAGGCCACCGATTGCTATTCGGACGGGGGAAAATGCTTCGAAAATCCTATATGGCACTTAGCGAAGATCTACTCCAGCTAGGTACAGCACGAAGTCTCTGTCGATCTAAATAGCAATACGAGATGTTATGGCCCCATAATGTCTCAGTGTTCGAAAGAACAAACAAGTCGTTGAAGCATGACAAGATAAGTGACTTCAAAATACATCAGCCGAGCTGAAAGTACACACGCGGCCGACTTGTCACGCATATGGCATTCTGTAGAAAGCCAGTTTCTCAAGAATAAGCATTGACGCCGCTTGTTTGCTTTAGTGAGCACGGAACCACGACTGGTTCTGGCACTGCATTGCGCATGCCGCGCTACGTTAGAGTAGGTTCCAAATAATGTAGGTGCATATGGTACATGTTTCTACAACGCTCTGAGAAAACCACTCTTTCTCGGTGTTGCGAATGGCCCTTGGACTTGTCAGTAGACGCCAAGAGCTTTGCAACCTCCAGAGGAGCTCGACTAAACTGAGTTCGACGATATCTGAAGGAATAGTATAGATGACACTGGAAGAGCTTTGAATGGGAAGACTTCGAGTAGCGCTTGGTGCATTTTCTATATATTTCCTTCTTTCTATAGGTTCGATGTGTCTTTTAAGTGGAGAATAAACAAGCGTTTTCTTACTCAACACCATGTCTTATTTACCAAAAAGCTGAGCAATCAGATAGACGATGTCTGATAATGAAAACAAGGGAAAGCTTCAATATCTGATCGTACCCCTTTGTCCCAGAACCCGGCCGTCAACCCTACACCAGCACTGCCGTATTAAACTCTGGGTCCTGGAAGAACGTATTAGCTTTTCTGATATTCCCGCTATTGACTTCAAAGCCACTTAATCAAGAGATGGCACAGGCCTCGCTTACAAAAATGGAATCAAAAATCCGAAATTTATCGAGGCCCTCGTCCGACAACCGACCATCGAATTCTCCACCACCTTCTCCTCCCTCCGAAGCCACCGTATCAATAGAATTATCGTCATCCTGCTGTTCAACCCGCGCCCCTTCCCCCACCTTCCTCACCCACGCCTCCTCGCACAACTCTAGCGCCGCCACCAGCGCTCTCTCCGCCTTCGTCCTCACGACCTTCTTTGTTGGTATAAGACAGCATGCGATAAGTCTTGAAGTAAGCACGTGAGGTGACGTCAGGGGTGGCATAATGGTAAGCTCCTAAAGGATAATGTAGTTTAGTAGGACTAGCGATGTCAAATCTCCCCTCCTAAGCAATATGTTTACTGTAGGAAGCAAACGTGGCGAAAGGAGAAACTACCAGCTGGTAAGATAATGACTTTGATGATCACCTTGTCCTCATTATTCTAACTGACTACGTGCACTTTTATACCCAAGTCCGTTCTTATCAGAAGCTTTTTGCGATCAACCTGCCCGTTCCACTCGGTCAAAAAGTCAAATCAGCGCATACCCTCCCCTGAATTAGGAGGGAATCAAAAGTCCTGTTACATGCGTAACAGTCCAGAGAAAACAGAGACTCAGGTCGGCTATACCGAACCATTGCATCTGTAACGGAAACGTTCCTCACCCAAACCATCCCATTCCGAAAATATCATACAAGAGAACGCCATAAAAGTAATGCAATGCATCTCGCTCCCCAGGAAACCCACTACACGACAAGCTCGAGTCGATTACGCGTACCCATCATCATCACCACCCGCAGCTGCCGGCGTCTCAGGCGGACCATACCCAGCAGGAGTTTCGGGGTAGCCGCCGGGAGTCGGGGCAGCCGCAGGCGTGGCGCCGTAACCACCATAACCGCCGCCATAAGCACCATATCTCGGCGTCGGCTGATCAGCCGCGGGTGTCGGAGCGCTGAAGCCAGGGGTAGGTGCGTCAAAAGCGCCGGGCGTAGGGTGAGCCCATGAGCCGGGGGTGGGTTGGGAGTCCTTTCCGGAAGCGTTGGGCTGATAGGCGGGAGTGCGGCCGCCGCTGGCGCCCCAGGCGGGGGTTCTGCCGCCATCATTGTTGCCGGAGCTGCCCCATGACGTGGAACCAGCGCCGTAAGGTGTGCGGGATGACGCAGACCAGGTCGAATTGCGGGACTGTTGGTGCATCGGAACGAAGAGCGGCTGCGTTAATCATCGTGGTTCTCCGAGACTTGATATGAGCGTAACGGGGGTCAGACTTACAGATTCGTTACCACCATAGGCAGTGCTACCGCCGTATGCCGTGCTACCACCATATGAAGTACTGCCACCATAGGCGGTGCGGCTACCATCTCCACCATAAGCCGTCCTGCTGCCATCATTACCGCTAGCCCAAGCAGGAGTGCGGCTC
The DNA here is from genome assembly GCA_037367355.1 of Neoscytalidium dimidiatum. Classification (NCBI taxonomy): domain Eukaryota; kingdom Fungi; phylum Ascomycota; class Dothideomycetes; order Botryosphaeriales; family Botryosphaeriaceae; genus Neoscytalidium; species Neoscytalidium dimidiatum. Next base: position 267,097 of record CM074705.1, on the reverse strand, counting down.
GAACCAGAGCTGTTCCAGGCGGGGGTGCGGCCACCAGCACCTCCATACGAAGTAGAAGAACCGTTCTGCTGCCATGCCGGCGTGCGAGCAGGTCCACCGCCCCAAGCTGGCGTCCTTGCACCGGACTGCGCAGCGATGGGTGTTCTGCCTCCAGCCTGACCCCAACCTCCAGGGACGCGCGAGCCAGGAGTTGAGCTACCGAAGCCACCCTGACCAGACCCCCCGCGACCGCGGCCAGCACCAGGCCCAATAGTGGCTCCAGTGACTGGGTCCTTGATAGTTAAGATATCCTTAGGAACGGTGACCGTCTTGTTCTTAGTATGCAGCTCAACGCGAGCCTCGAGATCGGTAGTGTCCTTGACAATGCCGAGCAGACCCTTATGACCACCTTTCCGAATGATGACGGTCTTGCCGATCATCCTGTCACGGCCCATAGTTCTAGGCGGAGGCATAGAGCCGGAGCCATTGGGTCCTTGCCGTAGGTCTTGTCTCTGCAGGAGCGGGTTCATCTTTGATAAGTCAGGGCCGGCACTGCTGACTTTGCCACTCTTGGCAGCGACCGTTGTGACGTTTCCAGAGCGGACGACAAAGACACCCGCATTCTCCGCGCGGTTCGTATTCTGAACGAAGAGGAAACTGCGGTGGATGTGGAGGACACGGCCTTGACGCTGCTCTCCGCCGTATTCCTTCACAGTATCCTCCGTGCGAATTTCAGAGCCATCGCGGTCGGTTGCGACAGCGTTCTTGCGTCGGTCGACCTTGTTGGAGATGTTCGACGGGAGGAGAGTACGCACGGAGCCGTTCTGGTCAAGTACACGAAGACTCTCGCGGTCCACCTTGATTACACAAGCGACGGTAGAAGCATCCAGCTGGACCAGTTCGAAGAGATCGTACTTCGAAGCACCCTGCATACCACCGCTGTCGGAAGCTACGCGAAGATCACGGCTGAAGACGGTGATTTCCTGGTTGGTGGAATCCGTGAGGAGAGTGACGCGGTCATCCCTAATCTTGATGACCATACCGACTTCGTCGTGGTATTTACTCCCGCCGACGACCTTGACGTGGTCACCTTCCCGGAAAAGCTTCCGTAAAGACTTAACTGGGGCTTCAACCATCTGTCCCTTCAAGTCGCCCTCTTGCACTCGAAGAGTGACGATGTCATTGTGCACGGAGATAGCCTTGCCGGAAACACCTTGCTGTTCGCCCTGGTAGATCTCCACCATATCACCCGGCATGTAATCGGCGCCAGTTGATGCCTGCTTCAAGGTCGCCGCAAGCGCGGCGAGATCCAGGTTCTCTGTGCCGTCTTCTCCGCCAGCCGCGAACTTAGTGACTTCTTCCAGGCGAGGGTTGACATTTTCAGTCTGGAGCTGAGAGAGTTTGACCGTCTTCTCAAGGAATCCATCAACATAGCGATCCTTCTTGTAGATCCAGATCTTATGGCCGGCCAAAGAGTTTTCCTGCGTCAAAAACTTGATGTGCTTCTTCTTGGCCTCTGTATCGCTGAAAAGCCTTTGCGGAGGCCGGCTCATCATAGTACCGGGGCGCTTACGCTTGTTGGGATCGGGCAGAGCGTTCGGGTCCTCGTTCAAACCGTAATCGAGGCGAGGAATCAAACGGACTGTGACCTCGTTGCCATTGGCCTCCACCTCGGAAACCTGGGCCAAGTCGCCAGTATAGAGACCGGAACCCTTGATACGGACGTACATGCCCTCCTGGAGCTCCTTGGACTTCTTCACGCGGAGCAGATCGGGCATTTCCTTCAGCGGCACCAGGATCATCTTGCTGCGCGGGTAACAGAAGGAGATGTTCTCACAGGCAGCCATGGCAGCAGCCTGCTTGCGAGCCTCAACGTAGATGTAGCCGGACATGACGCTGCCGCGCTCGAAGATGGAGCAGATTTCCAGGGGCTCACGGGTTCCCAGGCGGTCCTCGAACCTCTTCATAATATCAAAAACAACTTCCCTCTCCTTGCCAGGCTTGCACTTGACACCCCAAATGGTGGGGTCGTCGACGCTCGGTAGCAGCAGCCTCTGCGGGAGGACATCTGAATGTACGGCCGAAGCGCGGTTGCGTCCATAACGCTCTTTGAGGGCAGCAGCCTGCTTCTCCGCATCCATGCTTGCCTCAAGCTCGCGCTGTCTATCCAGTTCCCTGTGGCGGCGGTCGTCGTTCTCGGCGCCGGCGGGCATGTCCAGGAGATCATCAGGGTGGGTATCTTCGGGAAGCTCATCATCTTCGTCCAACTCCTCTTCGTCTTCCTCGTCAACTTCGGCTTCGACATCGATGAATTGTAGGCGGGCATCGCGCTTGCGGCGCTTGCGGTGGTGGCCCTGTGAAAATGTCAGCTAACCTGATACTTGGCGGAGCGCGCACTGGGGGGTGCGCGCGACGGGGACTGACTACGACTTCCTCCTCATCCTCATCTTCCTCATCTTCCTCCTCATCTTCATCCTCTTCCTCCTCCTCACCACCCTCCTCGTCTTCACCGCCTTCCTCTTCCTCAGCTGCGCCACCTTCATCTTCGTCGGGGCTCTGGTGCCTGCTGGGCTTCTTCGAACCTGGTCTGCTCTGTCTCACTTCATCTTCATCGTCATTGTCATCGTTCTGGTCGTCATCGTGGGCGCCTCCGTCCTCGTTGTCGGAGCCGACAGGAGGTTCGTAGTTGAAAGGCTCATCGTCGGATTCGGAGCCAGCCAGGTCAGCATCGCGGATGGACGCCATGGCGAGGTTCAGCGGATGCGCGGAGTGACAGTGGCGACCAGGGCTGTGCGCGGCAGTGCGAGGCAGTGCGTAAGGGCTGGCGGGTGGCAAGAACGCAGGCAGCAGGAGCGGAAGCAGGGGTTGAGGTCGAGGATGGAGTGAGGTGGAGGATGTTTCTTTGTGGTGACGGCGGAGGTGTTGATGCAGCTCCGCGCGCTAGCGGGTGTTAAGGTGACAGGCAGGCAGGCAGGAATCTGGACGGCAGCACGGCAGCACGGGGGCGAGTTCCGCCGCCGCCGCCGCCGCCGCTTCGGCTGAACCCCGGCATTTCCTCGCATCACTACTTTTCACGCCTTCACCACCATGCTATTCACCTAAGCTATCCTGATGTCCACTCCGCTGCATGTGAGCTGCCCTTCACTCATTCACCTGCTCATTGGTACTCATCCCGTGTCAGCATGCATGCACACGCACTCCGGTGACCGCGCTGGCTTTCGCCGGGCGATACATCCTGGCCTCTGAAGGCCCATTTTTGCGCGTTTTCCCGAGAAATGGCTCTGGGTGCCTCTTCACCGAGAAGGTCTTTAAGAACCAAGCCGTCCACGGACTTGTAGTTATTGACGACCGCCACCCGGATTATTCATCATTCATCGCCTACGGCGGTCACCTTGTCCGCTGCCTGACGCTCGCGCATGATGAAGTTGCGCGTACATTCGTCCTGGACCAGGGTCCTGTCGCTCGGGTTTCAGACTGGGTTTTAGATCTCGCCCACCCTTTTTATGAGCTTGACCACCCCCCAAGCTCTCGTCCCCATGCCAGTGATCCTCCTGCCACGACTACTGTGGCTGTCACGGCGCACAATCACATCGTACGACTTTGCTGGACAAGCACCTCGCCAAGTACTTGTATCCCCACTGCGCCCCTCTTGACTGTCTCCGACCTTACCGTCAGCTCCCGTTGCATCCTCTACTCGGCAAATCTCTCTTGGCTCTCCGCAGCCAAGGTTCTTGTCGCCTCAGGAACCGCCTTCGGTGAAATCCTGGTATGGTCCTGCGATTTTGCTGACCTCGCGAACCCCCGGTCGATCGTTCACCACTTTTTCACAGGCCATGAGGGCTCTATCTTTGGTGTCCAGATATCGCCCAAGTTCACCCTGCCAGGAGACGAAGACTCTCGCCAGTTGCTGGCCAGCTGTAGCGATGATCGAACGTTGCGAATCTGGGACATCTCCCATCTTCCTGCCGGAGGGGACCTCTCAACTTCCGATGATGCCTTAGGATTGGTGCAGGACCGAGAAACGGGTTTCGGCGCCAACGTCACCTCAAACCAGGAGAGCTGCCTTGCCGTTGCATGGGGCCATATTTCACGCGTGTGGGCTGTTCGCTTTGTCGGCTACTCCTCAGCTTACGAGGGCATTCGCTTAGTGTCTTTCGGCGAGGATGCAACAAGTCGCGTCTGGGCTCTCGACTGCAGGTCATCTGGACAGGACCAACGACCGTGCTTGAGAGTTAATGCGCGCCTCCTGGACACGCGAGCCTTTCACGCGGGGAAGAACATCTGGGCCATGGACTTGGCATGTTCCCCGGATTCCACTAGCTTCGAAACCGTTACGGGTGCCGCAGACAGTGCCGTCGTCAGTCAACACTGGCCCTTGGCACCGCTCGAGTCAGTGTCGCCTCAGCCCACAACAGACGCCCACAGGTGCTGTGGCTTCGTCTCTGACGAGCTGGTCATCTCCGCGACCAACAGCGGCAAGCTTATACGGGGTAGGAAGAAGAACGACAGTTTCGTATGGGAAGCTGTGAACCAAATTCACGATCTCAAGGGGTACTCGGTCTCAGCTGGCTTGCCGCAATTCGGCCTTGCATTTCTGGCCGGCAGCAGCGGAAATATCTACTGTTACCAGGATAACACCCGCGAGTGCCCGATCATTGCCCATTTGAGCGGGAAAGTCTCGGGACTATTCGCTTGTCACTCGTCAAAGCCGAATGGCACAAGGGTCATCAGCCTCGTTGTCACAACTGTCGGCGCCAAGACGGCCGAATGCTTTCTTTTCTCGTGGATTCATGGTTCTCTGGAATTAATGCAGCGGACGGCGCTTCAGCTGCCGAATTCATTCGTCGTTACGAGTGCGCTGTTCACTCCCACTTCAGATCAAGCTCTGATCTTCCTAGGCGCCAGGAGTGGCTCGGTGGCAATTTTTCCAAACCAGATCCTAGCGGAAAATCCGACAGACAGCGTCTTCGAGCCCAGCGCCATTTTTGAGCTTCATGCACCAGAGACAGTGACATCCCTTACCTGGGTCCCTTCCAAATCACTGCAGGCGTCGACTACCCTCGGCCATTTGCTATCCGTTGGGCGCGACGGGCGTTACGCCGCTACGGAGATATTTTCCGACAAGGCTCCTGTTGTTGCCCACCGACTCAGCTTACCGTTTGGTCCCAATGCCGAAGGGTGCTTTGTTGACAAGGATGCCTTCATAGTCTACGGATTTCGCGGCAAGCGCTTCGTCGTAGTCGATACATCAACTGAGCAAGAGATCTTCTCTGTCGAGTGCGGCGGTGCCCACCGCATATGGAGCTATTGTCCGTCGAGCACAGGCGAGGGTGGAACCTTTGTGTGGAATCAAGCCTCCACCTTGAAGCTCTATTCCACCAATGCGTTATCGCATCACATCATCCGGCGCGGCGGTCATGGTAGGGAGATCAAGGCTGCTGCTGCTTGTCCGAGGGACCCGCGCATATTTGCAACTGGAGCGGAAGATACTACAGTTCGTATCTTCGAGTATGTTGATGGGCGGCAATCGGACTTCAGATGCGTGAGAATACTGCGGAAGCACGTCACGGGTATACAACATCTGGCATGGTCCGAGGACGGGAGGTACCTGTTCAGCAGCGGCGGCTACGAGGAGTTCTTCGTCTGGAGGATACGGCGGCTTCCGGTAATTGGCCTTGGCGTTGTATGCGAGGCAGTCTGCCCTCCCGAGAGCGAGCTGCCTGACCTGCGGATAATGAGCTTTTCTGCCCAGGAAACCCGGTCTTCCGGCGAAAACAGTGAAGGGGACTTCGTCATCACCCTCGTATACTCAGACTCGACCATCCGGGTACGTTACACCCCCTTCCCCCATCTTACCACCACAAACACTAACCTCCACCCCCTTCCACAGACCTACTCGTACACCTCCACTCCGACCGCCAAGACCTTCACCCTCCTCCACGTCGGCACATACCTCACGTCCTGCCTAACCAACACAACGCACCTGACCTCGTCCCTCCTCCTCACCGCCGGCACGGACGGCCACATCGCCTTCTGGCCTCTCCCGAACCCTTCCTCATCCCCACCAGCACCCGGCACCCGCTCCTCCTCCTCCACCACCATCGACGACCCCCTCCTCCTCGCCTTCACCGCCCGCACCCCCATCCACCAAAGCACAATCAAATCCCTCGCCACCGCCCGCCTCTCCCCTTCCACGACCCTCCTCCTCACCGCCGGCGACGACAACGCCATCGCCTTCACCCTCCTGCATCATCCCGCCGAACCCTCGGCGACCCCCCCCCCTCAAACCGCCACCCTCCTCATCCCCCGCGCGCACGCAGCGACGGTCACCGCCGCGGCATTCGTCGGCCACGGGAAGGAAGATGACGATGCGATCCGACTGCGCGCCGTCACGGCCGGGAGCGATCAGCGCGTCAAGCTGTGGGAGATAGTCGTCGACGCCGAGGGGCGCGGTGGCGGCGGCGGCGGCGGCGGCAGCGTCGACGGGCTGGACGTGCGGAAGGTGGCGGACGAGGGGACGGCGGTGGCGGACGTGGCGGACGTGGTGGTGCTGGCTGGTGGCAGCAGCAGCAGCAGAACCGTTGTGGTTGTGGGCGTGGGGATGGAGGCGTGGGGGGTTTTGAGGACAAATGCGTAGGGAGGAGGGTGCGTCGTGTATTTATTTCTACCCGGCCGGCGCGGGATAGCCGGAGATTTGGGGAGAGTCATGGCGGGTGTATAGGCTATATGGGGGAAGAGGGGAAAAAAAAATAAAAGGTATAGATAGGGGAGGGTCGAGGGTCACGAGTACGATCGCGTCGGGTCGTTCCCCTCGCAACGGGACCGAAGTCGTGGCCGCTTTTCTCGGCTTCGATGGGAGAGACTGCCATCCCATCGCACAACCGTGATCCGCCCCAATCCGAGAGTCAGGCCACCTTTTGTTTCCCCCTCCCGGACGGAAAGGCATGTTGGTGGAAAGTTTCTTGACCGCCACGGCGCACAAGCTCCACACGCCGCCTCTTAGACCATCTTTTCCTCCTCCTCCTCCCTTCGGCGGGACGCGAGATGATCGGCTTGCGTGATCGATCCCCGTTCGCGCAAGAGCGGTTGTGGCGGATGGCGAGCGCGGGCCCGGCCTCCCGTGCGCTTCCTGCCCGCTCGGGCTCGTGGCGTGTTTTGTAAGGTTATTTCGACGTTGGTGTTGGTGTTGGTGTTGTTGTGTTCTTTTTGCCAAGGCTGGAGGAGGGCGGTGGTGGGTCGTATGTGCGCCAGATGCCGCATGGCTGCCGTAAACTTAAGGCATGCGGAGGTTGGCGGTGCGTTCGCACAAGCAGGTCGGCCAGATGGAGCACGGCCGGGCTGTTCGCTGCGATTCCTTTTGGCGTGCCGTTCGCGTCTGGTTTGGTGGACTTCGAGTTCGCATGGGAGAAGGCAGCCCACACTCCAGTCGCCATGCCGCGCGAGCCGGGCGCGGTGTCCGTACCTCCGGGGCAAGTCATCAACGATCGGCTACTTTATTTGGCCTTATTTTTTTTTATTGCTTGTATGAGCTTGAGCTTTTTTTTTTTTTTTGCCCGCGAAACTTACGCCGATGGTCGCGGATTTAGTGATTTGCCTGCCAGCAGGTTGCGTGGTGTGTGTAGTAATAGTAGCGCTCTGTCGCGTGGTTGGCCAAGACAAGGGGTCTGGGGGGAAAAGCTACCATACCTCAGGGTACCGACATGCCGGAAACGTTGATCCCCCTCACCCCCTCACCCCTTAGCACGCACCAGCGCAGCGCACCGCCTGATCCCACGGTTCCCAGGCAGCCGTTTAGCTTTTTCTTGTCGTCGCGCGAAGCAACGGGTGCCAAGGGTGGTACAGCAGACGCGAAGAACCAAGCTATGCAGATCTCACGCATGTGCGGTCGCGCTTTTTTTTTTTTTTCCTCCTGTACCACATCAACTTTATTCGAACAACAGACATGCGCCGCAGAGCAACTGCGCAAACAGTACGTAAGAAAGGAAGAGGCGCGATGTCGGTGGTAGTCAGACGGGACGTTGGCATTGGGGCGAGAAAGGGCTAGGGGGGAAGCCTTACGGTACGCCTTACTTGAGATTTTAGTACAAGGCTGGGTTGACGCGTCGCCAACAGAGGCACAACAACACCACGCCACCCGGCATACAAACCAGGGATTGGCATTTGAAATAACGTGAGACTGTCTGAGCCTCAGCTTGACCGTTCAATTTGACGACTTTAGTGTTTTCTTTTCCTTCCCTTTGGCGAACACGAGGGCGCTCGGAACTTCACGGATTGCATGCCGTTTCACAATTCTAAGAGAGACTCGGTTGTTAGAAGAAAAAGTTGTTGGAAAAGCTGCTCTCTACAGGGTACTCTATGCATGGTATCTCTCTCTCTGCCCTCACTCCTTTCTACGCCAACAACACCATACACATGACAAGCTCTCTAAAAAGAGCATTGGTGTGTTTCTTTGCGTTCGTGCCCATCGTCGTACAATGGCTGCTGCTTTACAACTCCCAAAGATGCGTGAACAATGAATGCAGCGAGTCAAAGAAAAGCCAAATAATTGTGAAAACATCGAAATGGACAGAAATCCAAAGGACGATCAAACGACAGGAAAAAAAAAAACAAAATGCGCATGACATGATACCTCTGTACTCGTGTTTCCACACAACAATGCTATCTTTCCATTAGACCAGTGACTCGTACTCAGCAATCAAAACCCGAGTTTTCCTCCTCTTTTCCCTCCACCTTACCCTTCTGGCTTTCTTCGTCGTCGGAAGGCATGATCGTCGTCGGCGGCGGCGGCGGCGTCGTCGTCGGCGTCCTCTTCTTCCCTGGCGGCGGACAGAAGGCTACTCTGCATCGGCGGCGGTGGTACGAAGCGTCGCGGGCTCGAGTAGCGGGCATTTTTTTTCCCGATAGATAAGAGAAAAAGTATTAAGACGGTAGGAGAGACATGACGGTAGGAGATTTTTTTTTTTGTCTTGAAAAAAGTCTTAGGAGAGATAGGAGAGACATTATCTGTTGTAGGAAAATTGCACGAAGCACAGGATATCAAATCACTGGTGCTTAGACTATTGTTCCAAAAAAAAAAAAGAAAAATTATTCTGTCAGCCGATGATCTCATTGATGGCGGAGTCGACTGATTGCAGCATGCTGCGCAGCGCATAGAGCTGCTCTGCAGTTGTGGCGACATGGCTGGAAGTCTCGTTCACAGCGGTCGCATTCACAGCGGACTTACTAGCAACGTTGGCCATGGCCTGCTGGTCGAGCAGGTTGGCCTGGCCGAGGGTGTTCTGGGTGAAGCGGCTGTTGAACTTTATGACGCCCTTGAGCGCGTTGAAAGTGGCGACGCTGATGGGGAGCGGCTTCTGGCTGATCAGGAAGTTGATGCCCTCAGAGCAGGGGGGAGTCGTGAGGGAGCCGGTGTAGCTGAGGAGGGGGTTCGAGGTCAGGTGCGACACGAGAGGCTCGAAGTTAAGGGCACCGGTCTCAGTGACGGTGCCGGGGGTCTCGACCTCGGCGAGGTTCTTAGTAGTGGCGGTCAGAAGCTCAGTGGTGCTACCATCCTCGGTCAGCTCGAAGAGAAGAGCCAGGACGGCGAAGCCAGAGCCGTCGGCGGCCTCGTGCACCATGTGCATCTCAAGAGGATAGTACTCCTCGTCGATGCGGTGCTCAGAGGGAGTGTGCAGGTGGAACTGAGCCAAGTTGAAGGCAGTGCCGTCGATAGTGGTGGTGCCGTTAACAACGACCTCGAGGGTGCTGCCAAGGTTCTCAAACTCGGCAGACTGGACATTGGGGAAATCGATCTTCGGCGCGGCCGAAGCGGTCTTGATGCTGCTGTCTAGAATGGGGTCAGTTGGATCGTTTGTGATATCAAAAAGTGGGCCGGGTCGGGGAATAACGGAGCGAAGTTGAAGTGTTGTGGTGTGGGGAGACCGGGGTGTATGCGGGGCGGGGGAAGATCCATACCTATGTTGATGGGCGACTGGATCTTGCCAGTGTTGCACGCCGTGTTTGCGGCATCGAGGTTGTGCCAGTTGAGGGGGCCCTTAGCACCAGTGTAGCCGAAGGTGCTGACCTCGACCTGGCCGGCGCGCTTGGTCAGCTGGCGAGGCATCAGCGAAGTGCCATGAAGGCAGCTTGCGCTGGCCGAGGAGAGCATGAGGGCAACGGCGAGAAGGTTCTGAAGCATGTTGGCGGTATTGTAAGATTGCGTCACGGACGGTAAGCAGATACTGAAGAGTAAATGAATGAATGAATGGAAGCGATCAAGGCGCGGTAGGTATCAACACCGGAAGAATGAGCGGAACTCTGCGACTTAAGAATGAATGGAGATGGTATGACTGATTGGGTAGAACGGGTCTCCACATGCGCCTCTTATATAGGAGGCAAATTACATGACGGGCTTGCGTTGAGCACAAAGCGCCGGCGGTGATCACGGAAGGCCTCCAACGGTGCCTGGGACGGCGGCGCCTGGCCTGGGGCGTCCTCATCTTGGTTTGACTGGGCGTGCGGCAGCGCTGGGACTTGGCGGAGGCAATGCCGCCACGAGCATTCTAGCGTGGCAGAGGGTATGAGGAAAGGCAGGCGCAGGCTGACTGCGCTATGGCGAGCACCTCGGTCTGACTTGGCTGGTCAGCCGGGCTTGGCAATGATGCGGGCTAGAGCAATGCGCGGCCCTTCGCTTGAAGCGACAGAGGACCAGGCTTTCTGACGGAGCCAAGCTTGTGGGGGAGGTGACGTCCGCGGAGCGGGCGCCCAGAAGCAGGAAAGGCTTCAAACTTATATTCAAAGATTCACGACCCTGGGCAGAGCCGTCACGGTAGCAAAAGTGGTCTGATTGATGTGCCGTCCGCGATCTCTACGAGCCTCAGCGCAAGAGAGGCCCTGTTCAGGCGCGCCGGGGAGGGCGGTGATTTGGCCGAGGGGAGCGGAAAAAGAGCAATCTGTGATGAAGGAGCGATCACTGGGGGGGCCCGGGTCCGGGTCCTCCTGCTCACGTATTCCCACACGGGCCCCAGGCAGGAGGACTCTTGGCGATTCCGGGAAGCGGAAAGGCGACAGGGGCAGTGGTCAGGCTGCGGCGGTCGGTTGAGGATTCGAACGTTGACGGCTTGGCAGCGGCAGTCATCAGGCCACGCGCGGCTAAAGAGCCGTCCGGGAGAGGCAAGTGGGCGCGCTGGGAGCAGGCGGCGACGCGGGGGGAGTGGTCGGGTCGAGTTTCAGCCCCATGAGAGCAGCATACGGCGCAGTTGCATGTCCAGCAGGCCCGGCTGCAGCGCGCTCGAACCGACGCCCGGACACAGACACACAGTTCGTCGAGCTCGCGCCGTGGCGAAAGGGGGCGTTTGAAGACACAAGAGATGAAGACAGATGCGTCGTCGGCGCGGAGATGGCCTTGCGCAGGGCTCAGGCGTCGCTGCTGGGCTCGTGTGCAGAGTCAGAGGCAGTGGCTCGGCGTAGCGCGCGAACAGGACGGCTATCTGCGACTGCGGCGCTGAGGCCAGGCGCTGAGTCGACTCGTCATCCCATCGGTCGGAGCATTAGTCGCGGCCGTTGCAAGACGGGAAGGCCAGCAGGGTCCAGGCGAGAGGTGACGGGCACGGGCGTGAGAACAAGCCTTTTTTTGACTCGACGCCGGTGCGTTACAGACGCGGAGCCCGCGCGTGGTGTTCTCGCAACGCCCGCCGCCTGATTGGCTGCCGCCCGCGTCCAAGCCCTCCCCCGCCAACTAAGCCCTACGAGCCCCCGGCCTGCTGAACCAAGGGCACAACCAACCTGTCGACCCAGCTGGTCACCCGCCACCAAACCCTCTAACGCGCGCCATCCGCCTGCCAGCGCCTGCCATCGTGACCTTCGCCCGTAAGGTAAGCTGCTGTCCGAAGCTGCCACCCGCGCACTGCCCTCCTCCTGTGTCTAACAAACATGTCGCTGCTTAGCTCGTGGTCCCGCTGGCAGCTCGCAACCGCCGCTTTCCTCGACGGCGAACCCGAAGACGAGCATGAACTACCCCTCTGGCGCCACGATCGTGTAGCCCAGATGGCTTCTCCGGGGTCTGCCTCGCCCTCGCCCCCACCGCCCGTCCTCCCGCCGCCCCCCGTGGCCGCGAGCATCCACGCCTCCACCGCCCGCCTGAGGCAGAACAGAGCTCTGCCCGACCACCTGGTCGTGCTGCGCCGCCGTGAGAAGCAGCTGCACGACGACCTGCAGCTCCTGCTCTACCAGCAGGATGAGGCTCTGCGTGCGGCTGCTCAGGGCACGGACGATGCTGGCCTCAGCGGGAGCACAACCCCCACCGTGCACACCTTGGCAGGTGAAACGCGATCGCCCGGCAGCCAGCGTCGCCCCAATGTTGGCGCTGGAAACACGAGGAAGTCTATCCGCTCTGCCATGCGTCAGCTTGCCGCTGTCAAAGCTGAGGAGACACGTTTCTTGGACCACGTGCGCACCGGGAGCGGCGACGTGCTCCAGAAGCTTGCCGGCTGGGCGGAGCAGAGGGAGGCTCTCGCGAGACACATCCGCGAGACTGAGCAGGGCGATGAAGGCGCTAGGGCGCGGTCGCTGAGGAACGAGGCTCTCGTACTCGAAGGCGAAATCCGAGAGGTGGAGGAGAAGCTGCGTGCCATGAAGGCTCGGCATCGGAAAATGCTCTCGGACATAGCAGAAGTCGAGAACTCCGTGCAGTCCAAGCTGTCCTCCTACAAGGCTTCGCTGTCAATCCTAGACGCCGATATTCAAGCGTTCCTGAGAAGCCCTCCGCCTGATCGCCAGGCCCGGGAGGCTCCTTTCTTCAGGCTCCCTCCAAAACGCAGGACACTGGAGCTGGCCAAGGATCACTTTGAGGAGGAACAGGCCAACATCGATAAGATGCGGAAGGAAAGTGAAACGGAACGCCAAGCCTTGGAGCAGGGGGTTGTGATGTGGAGCGACGTCGTGCACAAGATCACGGACTTCGAGAAGCACATTGCAGAAGCGACGCGGCATCAGGACTCCAGTGCAGATCCCACAGCCGAAGCCAAGGATCTGATCGCCCATCTGGACGAAACAATAAACCACATTGAATCGCAAATCGAGCTAGCGGAGGAAAGGGACTGGAAGCTTCTCGTGGCCTGCATAGGCGCCGAGCTCAGCGCTCTGCACGAGGGGCGCCGGCTGCTGGAGGCGATGCTGCAAGCTGCCGGACATGTCTCCCCCACGATAGAGCGTGAGAAGCTATTGGGGGACGTCGACGTCGAGTTCCAACCGAGCAGCTTGGCAAACAGCCAGACCCTTCAGAACAGTCAGTCGGCCAGGTCCGCGGGCGCGAAACAAGCACCGACTCGGCAGGGCAGACGCGAGTACAACCACAGCACGGATGAGGACGAGCCAGACCCGGAGTTACTCATATCACACCAGGATACGGATGACGACGAGAATCTTGGGTGAACGCTAATGACGAACGTGACGACGATGATGCCAGCATAGACTTCATGGATGCGGCAGGTGGCCGATGCGCGGGGCAGTAGCTTCTCTCTTCGACAATCAATAATTATCTACTCGAATCATGATGGCCTGAAATTCGCCGTGCCGGCGTTTGCCCAGTTTCTCGGCGTGCTGCTGTTACCTTGACGAGTTCGGCGGAACCATCGGCGCCTCAACGTTTGCCTAAGCCTTGGCATCCCTACGTGCTATCTCCACTACTTCTGCGGGCTTCCCCAGGCGAAAACCTCCAAGCTACTGGTACTGAGTGCGTGGCTGGAGCCCGTGCTGACTGCCCTAACACAGCTCGATTGAGATCGTTGTCTGGACCAGATCATTTGACATGCATTCCAGATGTCCGCTAAAAAAGCTTGTGCAGCTCCCTCAGCCAATCACGAGGGCCTATCACGCAGGCGGTTCCGGATAATTCATCGGTAGGCGAATGCGCTTTACTGCAACGGGCTAGAACGGTATCAGAGGATACGGGTTTGGGGGCTACGCCGCGCCTTTGCCTCAAGGCTGCCCTCCCCTAGATACTTAGCAACCAAGAACTTTTTTTTTTTTTTTTGGTTAGATCCGGCTTCGAAAAATAGAGGGAGAGCAGACACCAGATCGCCCGCGGCCGCCCGAAACGAAACGCAACGCTCTGTCTGTTTCTTGCCCTATGCCTCGTTGCTACTACGTACACCTAAGCCTCCCCGCCATCTAACACCATCGCTCGTACTCCCGTCCGGATGCGAGCACGCATACGCGCTTAGCCGATCTTCCCGGGCACCGCGGTCTCGTACTTGACGTCCTCGCGGCCTTCTTCGTGGCTGCTGCCACCAGCGCTGTGGCGCTGCTGGACGACTATTCCCTCAATTATAGATGACGATGGCGCCGCACTCGTATTAGCAGTAGCAGCGGTGGTGGTGGTAGTCGCGGCGATGGCCGACCGGCCCGTGGCGTAGCGGAAGAAGCGCGCGATGGACGCTCGTCCTTCCCAAACGGGGTAGATGGTTATCGTTATGGCGGCGAAGAAGCCCCAGAGGAAGACGACGACGATCCAACCGCGGAAGAAAGGCTTCGAGAATACTGCGGTACGACTCGCATCAGCATAAAAGGAAGAAGAGGGAAAAACAGGGTTGATGGCGGGGACGAAAATGCCCAAGAGAGAGGGCTTGTTTCAGGAGAAGCAAGTAACGGGTGATTCTTTGCGCTTGGAAAGGGGTTGCATTGGACGAGGATGGCATGGCGAGGGGGGTTTTTTTTTTCGCGCCCTTCTTTCCTTCTCTCTCCCAAGATGCTCGGGTGTGTTGGCAGCGGTGTTGGCAGCGCGGGAACGACCTTCTTCCCTCACGCTTCCGGAACACCCCCAAGACAACATCCCTGCCGGGGCCGCATCATGCAATTCTGATCAAGCATAACTTGCGAGAGCCCGGACAATCAATGACGACTACCAAGCTCCGCAAGGCTCGCGGCTAACGTGATCCACAGTTTCGGGTAGGGAGAGAGGCGTTTTTCTCATTGTCAGGGTCGTTCGGCATTAGGGGTAGGGTAAAGAGAAAGAGACAGGGATTCGGTGTGTACGAAATGCGATGCTCGTATGGGGACGAGAACGGCCGCGGAAAACGGCCAAAAAAGCAGGGAATAGTGGGGGAAAGAGGAAACTTACCGTAGTCGGTGGCGTACATGGGGATCGGCCAGAGGATGCAGAAGGAGAGGCAGAGCAGCACGCAGCAGATGGCGGCTTTCTTGCGCGCGACGAGCAGCCGCGCGTTGATTTCACGGTCGTGCTGCTCCTCTGCTGCTTTTTCCGCTTCTTCTTCTTCTTCTTCTTCTTCTTCGGCGGCTGTCGCTGTTGCTGTTGCGACGCTGGTGTCGTTCTTCTCCTCGTTGTCGGGTTGCTGCTTGCGGAGCTTTTGCCGTGATTGCAGATCCTCCAGCGTGCCGACGTCGGATTTGATCTGCTTGAAGATCTCCCAGTCGAAGTTATCGGGCTTGATGTACGTGATGAGCGGCGTGAGGACCATAGGGCCGCAGATGGACATCCTGAGGTGGCTTCATTAGCTAATCGTAATCTTTTTCTCGACCACTAAAGGTGCCACTACGCGGGAGTTCTTCGAAGGAAAGTCTACTCCCAACGAGAAAAGAATCATCGACTGCATTACTCACATATTTCCAGCCACCAACGGCAGCGGTTGGCTCGTCGTCGAGATCGTCACGGCGCCGTAGTGCGTGTACGCGGTGCAGAACCAGGCCACGGCGGCCGCGAGCGTCGAACAGAGCGGCGAGATGATGACGGCGGCGAGAGATTGCTTCCGCCACATGATGGTGCAGGCCATGGGGACGATGGCCGAGTCGACGAAGATGCCGATCGACGTGATCAGGTAGTTGACGCTGAAGCTGTTCGTTTCCCGGAGGCGTCAGTACCGCTTTCTCTTGGATGCATAGGGGATGGGGTGGTGGCGTACCCTGCGTGGTTGAAGGCGACGCTGATGGCCGCCACGACAACGCCGAAGACGATGACGATCATGTGCGAGACGCGTACGAGCTGGGCGGAATTGGCTGAAGGGTTGATGTATGCCTTGTAGATGTCGTATGTGCCGAGAGCAGCGGTGGCGACGGTTTCGGAAGACATCTGTCCAGGATCGTGAGTAAGCGGTGCCTCCTTGGATACTTTTATTCTGTCTTCTCATGGCCTGCCGAGAAGAACGAAGTGAAAGATATCATCCAGAGTTTCAGTCACGTTTCCCCATACATCCAGATAGACCATCTTCTCATGTCTTTTCTCTTGTGTGTCCATCTTCTTCACTATCTTGCTTCACACCGCTTCAACCTTTTTTTATATGGACCCAAAATCCAAACGGAATGATGGTGAAGGAGAAATAGAACTCAAATAAACTCACCGCACTCGTTACAGCCATGAAGCCCATCAACAACACCGCCACGACGCCTCCTTTACCCATGACCGCGTAAGCTGCATACGGCATGGCCATACCTGCAGATACTTCGCTCTCAGTCATGCGGTTCGGATACGTCGGGAAAATGGGGAGGTGCTCGGTAGCAGCTGCGGCCAGGCCGAAAGTCGACGCCAGCACGAACGGTATAGTGAACCAGCAGAGGCCGCCCAACATGTAACCAGGATACGTGGCCGACGGGTCGGCCGCGATGGCCTTCTGGAAACTGTGGAAACCGTAGTGAGTAAACGCCACAAGAAGAGAAGTACCCGGATATCCGATTTCCTCTTCCATCCCGGCTTGTCACGTCCTCTTCTCACAAATATCAGGTGGGTCTTAGAGCATATGTCAAAGATGCGAAGAAAAACCACTCACAGTTGCGAATCGACGCAGCTCGCAAACGACGCGCCCATGAAAATCAACCCGATATACCCACCACCGGGGCTCTTCATGGTCACGTAACTTCCATCCTTGTTTCCATCGACGGGATGCAGCGCCGCCGCCTCGCGCAGCAGCTCCCACATGCGATCCGGCGAGCCGATTGCCGACGACGTGGTGTACACCATGAACAGCGTCGTGAGCATGACGATGTAGATGATAACCGTATGCGCCTACGCACACGCGTCGTTGGAGTCGGGGTTAGTTCTCCACTCTTCTTGCCGCTTCAAGCGTTTCGCGACGCGGCGGAGGCACTCACCCAATCGGTCAGAAACGTCGCCTTGATACCTGTTGTTTCCAGTGCGGACGCGCACCGCCGCCATCAGCCTTCTCGGCGTACCCCACACGGAAGGAAAGATTAAAAAGTGGAACCCGCTGCGACCAAGACGTATGCGCGACACACGACGCTCGCACGCGTTGGGTGGGGCGAAACACGGAACCGCGGGGGCGGGTAAGGACAAGAAGTGTAACCCGCGCGGACGAGAACGGGGAGTGGAACGTACCTCCGAACAGCGTATAGATCAGCACGCCGATGGGAAACAGGAAGCACGCGGCGTCGCGGTTCATGCCAGTCATGGATGAGTAGAGCGTGCTGCCGCCGACCAGCAGGTTGACCGTCGTGAAGATTTGGAAGATCAAGCTGTAGCACATGAGCGTGATGTGGCCCGCCGGCCCGTACCGTTTCTTGACGACTTCGAGGAAGGTGTGCGCGCGGGGGGCTTTGCGCTTGAGTTCGATGGCTGCGGAGCTGTGAGTTTGTTGATGCAGATATACAAAGCATGTGGGGCGTTGGGTTAGAGGTGTTCATATCACCCACTGGTATGCTGTATGTTTTGTTTGCTCATGAACACTTACCAGCCAGTGCGAACATGAAGATCTGAAAAGTCGCGCCTGCCCCGTACCAAAACGGACCGCTGACGCCGTATAAGTATCCATCTGCGATTAAGTCAGTCCAAGCAATCCAGAGCCACACCCTTCACCATCCTTCTGTGATATCCTTCTTATTTTTCTTCCAGAATCAACGCCGTCAAACCCAGATATTCTGCGACGAGAAAAATGACAGACATATGAGGGGGGGGGGAAAAAAAGGAAAGAGTGAGAGGGGAGAGAGAACGGGGGAAAAAAAAGGCACACCCACCAGTAGTACTACTCAACAACGTCGCAGCGATCGTCCACGAGGACACCACGGCCGTCGCCACGAGACCTGTCTTCACCGAATGCTTGGCCGTCATGTACATCTCGCTCGTCTGCACCTCGGCGAGGTACCGCGACAGGCCCCAGGAGAGGAAGCTCATGCCGATGGCGAAGGCCGCGCCGAGGCCGATCACGAGCCCGTATCCGACGGAGGCGTCGAAGAAGGGCGGGGATGCGGCCATCGTTGTATCGCGCTCCTACAGCAGTATAGTAGTGGATGGAAGCCGAGGAGGAAGAAGACGGAGATGGGTTGTTGGAAAGTTGTGGTGGTGGTGTTGGCACGAAAAGGAAGCGAGGTGGGTAGTCGACGCAGAGATCACTGACAACGGTGGCGGGACGGACAAGCAGGCACGCGATGACTACATGTATGTGCAGGACAGACGTCGATCCATTAAATCCCCGCAGGGCGCAGAGAGAAGGTATGGCCGGGCTCTCGACCCGAACGATGACCCCCCTTCTTCCCGGTTTCTGGTATCTACTACGCCTAAACGAAGTCGGGCGGGATGAGCTAAAGCGAACGTCCGTGGAAAGGGACATCGATATCTCCATTTGCGGTGGCGAGCGTCAAGAGCGTTAAGATATGCTGCTAACAGTGGCGAGATAAGCGAGTAAGAGACATGCGAAGATAGACGGGGTCGGCGACTTAGGTACATGCGCTGGTGAGTTAGTTTCCTCGGAGAGGAGAATCCCTGCCTGACAATGGCATGATTGCATGAGGGAACAGCACTATCGGGACAGGAACGCGATCAGCACGTGGAGCAACGGATAAAAAGACCATCACAGAACGACGTTATTGTGGAACCTGGAGAAGCGGAGATGTTGAAAGTCGAGAAGACGCCATGAGAGCCATCCTGTAGTCGGCATGCTGAGTGGCAATAAATCGTCAGTCTAAGTGACTCAAGCGCGACTAAGCAATCTTGACAACGCTCAGCTGTTTCCAGAGCTTGTCGTGCTGGGATAGAGTGGGAAGTGTCGTTTCAGCAAGCTCTCGGGAGTAGCCAAGAGTGGGATCGTCGCCCGCTATCAATGCTTGCTTGATAAGGACCAGTTTGCGTCTGATATGCTGCGCACAGCCCGAGGGCAGGCCGCCAATCCACTTCAAAGGCAGTCATCCGGCCCGCCACTGATAGTCGTGTCAGTCAGCATACCCACTCTGCTAAACAAGGTGACTTCGACTCATGCGCCATCGCGGTCGAAGGGGGAAAACAGCAAAATAAGCTGTCCGAATTTCGGAATTCTTCGGTAAACGTCAGACCACCTCGAGTCTCGAACTATAATGACGGGAAGGAAAGGAACAGCCAATTGTACGCCGAAGGGTCCTCCGTGGTGCTCAGTTCAGAGCACGGTATCACCCCAAATCCAATCCTAAACGACTCCTGAAGTCAATGAAACCCTTCTGCTCTGCTAAAACGCCCATCAATGCAAGTCTGTGCGAAACGCATGGAACTGAGTTACGCGGTCATTCTTGATAGCATTGCCGCAGGAAGCTGAGACAAACATTGCGCGCAGCGAGCAGAACAAACCATCCAGGTCTGACTATGCGAACATTAGCAGAATACTTATACCTGAATGGATTCTTCAGCTCCCATGGCAATGCTTTTATTGCATCACTTTTTCCAAAAGACCTTGAAGCAATGATTCAAGTCAAAGCTAATCGCCACCGCCGGCGAGCGAGAACGTCAATCCAGTCAACTCGTTTCTGGCCGTTTCCGGGAGTGGTATTGCCGGCTCGTAATCTCCATAGCTCATCAAGAACGGTTAATGCCACCTCCACATTGTGGAAGTGTCGATAATTGACAATATCCAGCATTCGCTGGCGGATGATACGTATTTGGTCTGCTTTGTCGGTTTCGCCTCCAGCCATAAACAGAGGAAATAGTAGCGTCGTCTCGGGCAAACACCTGACCGGCATCTTTTCCACGGCTTCAACAATGCTCTTGACTGGCGTGGCCATCTTGCGGTCTAAGGCAGGCGTAAGGTCCGGAAGATGGCGACGCAGAACGCGGTACAGGTGAATCAGTGCAGCGCTGCGGTACGTCTCGGCCATGGCTTTAAGGTGGATATCCTGGCACTCCGGCGGAGTCCATTCCTGGAGTTCTGTTTCAAGTCGTTGCGCCCGGCTTGAGAAATCCGATCGAGTCTGCGATTGCCCATTGGTTTCTGGCTTAGGAATATCGTTCCTGGGAACATGCTGGATTTCTGGATCATCCAGAATCCTGGCTTCGTCCTCTCCAATGACGGTTGGTGATGTTGCTGTTGTGGATGATGATGGGGAAGGCGACTTTGAGGCTTCGGAGGCGAAGACTGCAGCAGCCTCTGTCATATCAGCATTGAGAACGCTGATTTCGGAGATCAGATAGATTATCCTGGATGCCAGGCCGAAATACGAATCCGCGACGCTCTCATCCTCTGATTGCCAGTAATAGCCCGAGATCAAGGGTCGCGTGTTCATGGTCACGGTGTGCAGGACATCGTGGTAGGCGAAATTCCGCTTCAACCACTGGCCCTCGAACGTGTTGAAGAAGCCTCCCAGCTGCTCGGCACTCAACTGTCCGTCGTTGTACATGGTTCCAGAGGTGGCTCGTATAATCTGGGATGCTCCGACAAGGTGGTTGTACCATTTGCTGGTGTCGCCGAGGATGGATTCCATGGAGCACAAAACAAGGCAACAGGAAAGGTCGAGCTCTGGGTCACGATCTGTAGAAGCAAGAGAAGCTGCAAGCGAGCTTAAAGCATTGCTACGGCTTTGCAATGCTAGGACTTCATAAGACTTGTCTCGAAGTGACAAGTGAGAAGATGAATGAGCGATGATAGCATTGAGCAGCATTGGAGACTCGGTAGCCATAGGGAGGAAGACTGGATAATCAGCGCAACCACGGCGAGAGATCAAGGCGTGGACTCACCAGACGCAAAGCAGTTATTTTCAAGCGTGCTAGTCAGAAGGGTAGAGAGCGTCTGAAGATAGTACCTAAGCAAAAGTCTCCGGCTGGCAGCAGCCGAGCCATCACCGGCAGTACCTGGCCAGCTCGCTATGGGGTCCAAGGAGAGCACCGGAGAGGTCCAATTGGAGGACGGGACGGTGAGAACGGTTGACGATGAAGTGGCGAGCAGTGTAGTGCTCGGGTCGGGGGAGCTCCCGTTTGCGGAGACATCTCCGGGCGTAGATTTACCCACGACAGCTGGTCGTGGTTCTTCGCGGATGCACTCAAAGTTCAGCCGCCTGCAGTGGTCACAGACAGGCTAGTGGCAAATGTTAGCATTTGAAGCATGATCCGTCAAGCGTTGTGGGTTGTGGAGACAAAATGCCGGCTTTGGTCTCGGGCAGCAAGGAGCCGATTGAATGGACAGGGTTGGACTTACATATTCATTGGTGCACTTCTTCTTGCTACAAGGCTCATGTTAGAACATGATAGAATTGCGACGGCAGAGCTGGGCCAAAGCCAGGTGGTGATGACTAAAGCGGAGCACGTACCGACGACGGCATGTGACGCAACCGGTGCGCTCTCTGGTGGTTCCAGTCCTCTTCCTGATGCGGCGTTTGGTGGTTTGGGAGTCGGACTGATCTGTCTGGGGAGCTGGGTCGGCCATGGTTGTCACATAGTGCAGCAGGCGTCCAGGGCGGGGTTTGGCGGGATTGGCACAGAAGGTGTGGGGGTCCGCAGGCGGCCCGGAGCACTAATGGGAGATTTGCGGGCAGCAAAGTTAAGTGGGGAGAGCGGGTGGACGTCGCCAGCGGAACTGGGTGAAGACAGAGGGCGTCAAGGGCGGGAGGGAGGTTTGAGCAGAGGCCGCAGCTTCGCGGAAAGCTTCGACTTGAGCCATCAGCCCGGGAGAGGCACGTGACTTTGATTCGGCTCTATTCGGCTAGTCAGCCTATCGCCGCCCCTATCTCTGCCTCTTCTCTCCACGGATCCGCAATCCGAGTCCCGTCACCCGTGGCCCGCTAGTCTGCGACGCGCGCGCCCTCACTCTGCTCTCTGCCACGCCCGCTCCCGCTGTTACTCGGCTCGCCTCGCGTCTCGCTCCTCGCAGCCACACCGTCAGTCCTCGATAAGCTCTGCTTCCCCGCCCGCGGCCAACCTCACCCCCATCCACATTGCACCGCATACGTGCACAGCAATGCGTCCGCAGTGCCCTGCCTGCGTCATCGCTCGCCGCGGGCATCTGCGATCAAGCACCCCGCGCGCCAGGCCCCTCTATAAGACTGCAAACATAAGCTGCCACCTGCATCCAATGATAACCTTCTCCTGAGTCCCAGTCCCATTTCGTCACCATGAACTCTCTGTCCCGTACTTTCTCTCGTTGCCGCATTGCCTGCTCACGGCCTGTTGTCACACGTCTCACTCGCCCGCAGCATCGCACCAGTGTCAGCTCAGCAGTTAATGATTTCGTCGCCAAAAGCCATGTCATGCACCGAGCCCTCAGGTCGGAGCCGCTGGCCATTGTCTCCGGCTCTGGCATCTCTTTCACCTTGTCGAATGGCAAGACGCTGATCGACGCGTCCAGCGGTCCGGCTGTGTCGTGCCTGGGCCACCATCGCCCCGAGGTAGCGAAAGCCGTTGCTGACCAGATCAACAAGATTGGCTATGTCTACAGCATAGGTTACACGTCCGACCCGGCTGAAGAACTGGCTGCTATGCTTCTCAAGGACAAGCCCGGCGGTCTGTCCAGGGCCATGTTCTTCAACTCTGGTAGTGAAGCGACCGATGCGGCAATCAAGCTGGCCACGCAGTACTGGAAGGAGAAGGGGGAGCATCAGCGCCGCAATGTCATCAGCCGCGCCCAGTCCTATCATGGGAACACTATCGGGGCGCTTTGTGTCTCCGGTCACGAGTCTAGGCGTGCCATGTATTCTGATTGGATGAGCAACAATGTCTCTTTCGTGGACCCTTGCTACGCCTATCGCGCGAAGCCGGAAGGTCAGACCGATGAAGAATACCT
Source organism: Neoscytalidium dimidiatum (assembly GCA_037367355.1). NCBI lineage: Eukaryota > Fungi > Ascomycota > Dothideomycetes > Botryosphaeriales > Botryosphaeriaceae > Neoscytalidium > Neoscytalidium dimidiatum. The sequence continues at coordinate 244,163 of CM074705.1, read as the reverse complement.
TGCAGGGCTGGTCAAACAGCTTGACCAAGAGTTTCAGCGGCTCGGCCCAGACACGGTGTCTGCATTCTTCGCCGAGACCATTAGCGGAACCACACTCGGTTGTCTCCCCGCGCTGCCTGGTTACTTCAAAGCAGTGCGGGAGCTATGCGATAAGTATGGGGCCCTGCTGGTTCTGGACGAAGTGAGTTAATGAACTTTCTCGCCTTTGATCACCAATGTTGAGTTCTCCCTAGATCATCTGCGGCATGGGTAAAACTGGCACAATGCATGCCTGGCAGCAGGAAGAAGGATTCCGTGGCCCAGATTTGCAGACAATTGGGAAAACTCTTGGCGGGGGATTTGTTCCGTTGTCGGCAGTCCTCGTTCATGAGAAGGTGTTTGACGCCCTGGCGGTTGGCACAGGAGCACTGTCACACGGGCACACATTTCAGGTAAGTCGACAGTGCTCAAAGCGTGGATGGTGCTTCGATTCGATTTGATTCTTAAACGCCATGACTGCAGGCACATCCGACAGCATGCGCGGCGGCAATCGAAGTACAAAAGATCATAGAGCAGGAACATTTGATTGAGAACTGCAAGAACATGGGTGCTGTCCTCGGAGAACAGATGGAAAAAGAGATTCTGCCGCTTCCTCTGGTCGGTGATGTCCGAGGGCGCGGCCTCTACTGGGCAGCGGAGTTTGTGCTGGACAAGAGGGAGAAGAAGCCTTTCCCACTGAGCGACAACTTCTCCAACAAAGTGGTCGCTGCGGCGGCGAACTTGGGGCTCAACATCTTAGGGAATTTGGGCAAGACCGGAGCCATCGATGTGGAACATGTCATGATTGCTCCACCCTACATCATTACCGAGGAGGAGGTGGTAAAGGTAGTGAAGTTACTGAAGGAGGCGATTCAGAGGGCTAGTGAACCGTATCTATAGATGTAGACCAGCGTGCATATCGGGTGGTATCTTTTTCCTTCAAGCAGCACGCGCGGAAGAAATACATGGGGAATATAGGTGATCATTCGAGTCTGCGTCATACAGGAACAGACACATGACATGGGCATTCAGGCAATGTCCACTGCAATTCTGGTAAAGTACCCTCATATATCCGCTGCTGCGTGGCGGACGACTTGAGTAAATCAAACTGCCGTATTCGGTAAATCCATGAGTGCCTGCGGCGCATCTTCCTGATCCAGAAAGCGATAAGAGATGCCGATGTACTGTTGATTGGAAGGATCGATGGTGGTCAAGAGCTGCACTCGCCAGTGGTGGGCCAATGTGATGACGCTGATATCTAACCCCAGCACGAGTCATGTGCGGCTGGATGGAAGCTTGCCTGCGGCTCTGCGGCACGCCGAAAATTGGATGCTCGGACGCATCCTCCACTATCGACCTCTCTCCGCCCTCGCAACCATGACCAGTCGCAAGACATGATTCTCCGACCTCCCCTGCTACGGCCCGCACCTCTGCAGGATGCCGCTCCTCTCTGTTTGCGCTGCCTGCGCAGGCTCTCCCGACCTGCTACGTCGGCCACGACGGCGTTGGCACCACGCCGCGGCCTCTCCACCTCCAAAGCTGTGAAGGACGCCGCCATCGCACCCCGCAACCCCCGCACCGCGTTCAAGAAGGAATACTTTTGGGCCAATGCAGTTCTGGACGATGTGCTATCGGGCGCACGCCGAGGTGTATGGAGCAATGCCGTTCCCGGCCGCAACACGGAAGAAGACGCAGGCCCCGCGCCATCAACACTGCACGAACAACCTAAGATCGCTCAGGTGGTAGACAATGGCGCCACAGCAGGCACAGAGCTGGCCAATGAGCTTCCCCACCGCCGAAGGAAGCGTCTACGAGAAGAGGCAGCCAAGAAGACCGCCCAACACCACCCGTCCGACACCGAAATCCGCCCCGACGCCTCTGCCACGCTCTCCACGAGCGCGCAAGCCCTCCCGACCCAATCCCTCCGCCGCCGCCTCCTCACCTACCTGGCCCTCACCAAACCGCGCCTGACCTTCCTCATCGTCCTGACCGCCACAGTCCCCTACGCCATCTACCCGGTCCCCGCGCTCCTCGCGCCCTCCGTCACATCCACGCCCTCCCTCTCGACCCTCACCCTCCTCTTCCTGACCACCGGCACGGCGCTGGCCTCGGCCTCGGCCAACGCCTTCAACATGCTCTTCGAGCCCGCCCACGACGCCAAGATGTCGCGCACGCGCAACCGCCCACTCGTGCGCGGCCTGCTCTCGAAGCGCGCCGCGCTCGTCTTCGCGCTGCTCACCGGCGCGGCCGGCACCGCCTCGCTCTACTACGGCGTCAACCCGACCGTCGCCTTCCTCGGCGCCCTCAACATCGCGCTCTACGCGGGCGTCTACACGCCGCTCAAGCGCGTCTCCGTCCTCAACACGTGGGTCGGCGCCGTGGTCGGCGGCATCCCGCCGCTCATGGGCTGGACCGCGGCGGCGGGCCAGTGCGCGACCGGCGGCGGCGGCTGGCGCGACCTGCTGTTCGGCGAGGGCAGCGCGGGCGGCTGGCTGCTCGGCGCGCTGCTGTTCGCGTGGCAGTTCCCGCACTTCAACGCCCTGAGCTGGACGATCCGCGACGAGTACAGGCACGCCGGCTACCGCATGCTCGCGTGGACGAACCCGCGCCGGAACGCCAGGGTCGCGCTGCGCTACTCGCTGCTGATGTTCCCGGTCTGCGTCGGCCTGGCCGCCGTGGGCGTCACGGATTGGGGCTTCGTCGCCACGAGCTCGGCCGTCAACGGCTGGATGACGTACGAGGCCGCGAGGTTCTGGTGGTTGGAGGGCGCGAAGGGCAGCGCGAGGGGCTTGTTTTGGGCGAGCGTGTGGCATTTGCCGATCGTGCTGGTGCTGGCGATGGTGCATAAGAAGGGGTTGTGGCAGAGGGTGTGGAGGTCGGTGATGGGGGAGCCGGTGGCGGATGAGGAGGACGAGGAGTACTGGGAGGACGAGGATGAGGAAGAGGACAAGGAGGTCCTGTCGAAGCCGGCAGCGAAGCAGGTTGCGCCGGCTGTTGCGAGGTAAACGCCTCGCAAAAAAGAGCATTGGTATGTCAGGAGAAAAGCATCCGGCAGTTGACTGTGATAGCACCATCTTGCATTGCAGAGTGGGGGAGAGACGAGATGTATGCCGATATACGACCAGAAACCTGGGCTTTTATTGTGTGTGGTTTTTATATTTTGCGGTGTACTCATCGAGGCGTTTTGAGAGCGCAATCCTACTCAATTCAGAGTCGAGTTCACATCGTCGTAGTTTTTACAGAAGAGCGACTCGCTCGTATTCAGCTCTGTATGGAAAGGTAAATTGTAGGATACCATGGAGTGCGATCTCGGACTCTGCGGTCTCCAAACCTCTTTTAAACAAAAGTGCATTGGGGTCCGACCGCTAGCTCGAAGACCACTGGTTCTTGGAGCAGGCTATCTCGACCGAATTCCAATAACATGATCAATTCAAGTAGAATTGTTGCACAGAGGACAACTGCATGGTAGTGGTCGGCTGCGATACTACTTTGTATGCATCAACGACCAACTCAGTCCTTCCAATCGCTCGATTCTAGAACCGTCCACCTGTCTTCATTTCCTGTCGAACACCGGGGCCAATCGCATTAGCTGTAGCCAACCAGTCGACATGATAACCCAGGCCGCCCTCCCGACTCATTCACCAGGGGCACACATGGAAGCTGAGTCAAATCACAAACAATAGGGCAATAGGGTTGTGGCTTTCCGGCCGCGCGTGCAACGATGGAGGTGGAGATTAAGAGAAAAGCTTATAAGTCGAGGAGCGAGTGAAGTGCTGGGCACGGCTCGTGGCGCCCCTGGTGGCGGCGGCGGCAACCTTGACGCGTTGAGAAGCATAAGAGGCTGTGCAGTAAGACAAACGGAGATTCCGCATTCATGCGCATGCGGTCTTCCACGGTCGTCGATCGTCTCGCTGCGGGGGATTTTCACTTTGGCTTGCGTGCAGATGCGGGCTGATCACCGATGGTCACTCTGCAGATGCGGTGTTCGGTCTGTTTGGTTGGGGAAAAACGCTGTTCAGATGCAAGTCAAGCGTCCGTTAATGTTGTGTTTTCGGGGAGCACGCCGAGCTGAGGAGTCATTGGTGCGGCCGGAGCGCTTGAAGGGCTTGAAGGGAAGAGCCGAGGCCGGCCGCAGTCACGCCAATGGGTTCGGTCGGTCCTGATATGGTGCCGTGTAAGCGTACCTTAAAAGGGCAACTGAGAAGGCTCATGGACGAAGGCGCGTCTGGTTGAAAATTCTGTAGCGACACAGCAACGGTCCGTCTGATGGAGATACGTAAAGGCTTGACAACCGGCTTCACGTCCAAACGTCACGCTCCCCTCGCGATCTCGATCGACATGCGCGGTTTGCCCAGCGGCAAGCACCGGAGCGACGCCCAAGCGAAGCCGCCGGGAAGCAGGAGAATACGAACAAGGATTCTGGACTTTTCCGTCCAGTGACAGGAGGGCGGCGGGCAGATGCAGCGGACAAACAGTTGATCCCTCAGCCTGAACCAGCCACGCCCCGGCATGTCCGGCCAGCCTCAGTCACCACACCCGCTTCATTCGCCCGCCCCTTTTCCTCTTCCAGTCCCGCCCCAAGATATTGATTCTGCTTCCTACTCGTGTTTGCTTGCCTGCCTGCCTGCCTGCTTGTCCGCCTGCTTGTTCACATGCTCTGCCCCGGACACGAGCGAGATGCCCGCCACCGCTCTGCTCTTCCACCGCCAGTGGGCATCGCATGACATCGCCGTGCCGCCATGATGCGTTGGCAGACCACATCGACAACATTTCCGTGTGTGCCGGCGAATACGGGCTGTAGACGAGCGGCTAGACAAGACTATGACGACCTTTTTCATCGCCAGGCACCGCCGCTAGCAATGCCGCCGTGCCGCCCGCCCACGACTGGTTGCATTTGCGGGGCGGTGGTGCCTGTATGCGGCGTGGCCACCCCCCGGGCCTGCTCCTCCGCAAATGACAGCCCGCCAACCCTGCTCTCTCCGCTGCTAATCATAGCACATCCCGCCGACTCTAGGCCTTTTCCCTCCGCCTTGCATGCCCATTGCAGACCGGCGCCCAAGCCACATGATCCAGTCTGGCCACGCTCGCCCATCCCGTACCTGCGGCTCCCCGGAACAGTACGTCAGCCCACTGCCAGCCATGGACAAGCCAGCATGCAGGTACCTGCACCAGCTTAACCCGCTTTGCTGAATCCCTCCCCTCTTCCAGCCTTCTTATAAGACTCCTCTCCCCTCCCCTGTCGGTCTTCTTCTTCTTTTAGCCTTCGCTCTTCTGCCAACTGCCCAGTGTGTGAAGATTCGAAAAGTATTCTACACTCGTTACTTCCTAATAGTAATCTTTTAATTCCAATGCGCTACTCCACACTTCTCGGCCTGGCGGCAGGCCTTTCCACAGCCGCAGCCCAGTACAAGGGTTTCAACTATGGTGCCAGCTTCACCAACGGCGCCGCCAAGTCACAGGCCGACTTCGAGAGTGAGTTCAACCTGGCAAAGAACTTGGTCGGCGCCTCAGGCTTCACCTCCGCCCGTCTGTACACTACCATCCAGCATGGCACCACCAACACGCCCATCTCGGCCATCCAGGCGGCCATCAACACCCAGACCTCCCTCCTCCTCGGTCTCTGGGCTTCGGCCGGACAGGCCAACTTCGACAATGAGGTGGCCGCCCTGACGGCTGCCATCCAGCAGTACGGCACCGCCTTCACGGACCTGATTGTCGGCATCTCGGTTGGTTCCGAGGACCTGTACCGCATCTCGCCCACGGGGATCCAGAACGAGTCGGGCGCAGGAGCTGAGCCGGCCGATCTGATCCGCTACATCCAACAGCTGCGCTCCGCCCTGCAGGGCACGCCGGCGGCCTCCAAGCCAATTGGCCATGTCGACACCTGGACGGCCTTTGTGAACGGCTCCAACGCCGAGGTGATTTCCAACCTCGACTGGCTGGGCTTCGACGGCTATCCGTACTTCCAGAACACCATGGCCAACAGCATTTCCAACGGCAAGGCCCTGTTCGATGACTCGCTCGGCGCCACGCAGGCCGCCGCCCAAGGCAAGCCCGTCTGGATCACCGAGACGGGTTGGCCGGTGTCCGGCCCGAACGAGAACGAAGCCGTGGCCAGTATTGAGAACGCAAAGACGTACTGGGACGAGGTCGGATGCCCGCTCTTCGGCAACACCAACACGTGGTGGTACACGCTCCAGGATGCTGTTCCGGACACGCCTAGCCCCAGCTTTGGCATCGTGGGTGCGGGCAGCTCGACACCGCTGTTCGACCTCTCGTGCGGTGCCAACAATGAGAACACGGCGTCGTCGTCGAGCTCTTCGTCTGCAACGGGTGCACCTACCGGCGGGGCTTCCGCCTCGTCCGCCGCCTCCGTAGCTCCCTCTGCCTCTGCTTCGAGCCCTGCCGGAAACAACAACAACAACAACAACAACAACAACAATGGCGCCGCTCCCTCGCAGTCAGCTGAGAATGCGCCCATCCCCGGCCCCTCAACCACCGGCGCTCCCGGCACCGCTCCTTCCGGCACCTCCCCCTCCGACGAAGACGTCACCACGGTCATCATCACCATCACGACCACCTACTGCCCCACGCCCGGTGTGACTTCCACCGCCACCAAAACCACAGCCGTCACCCACCCTAGCGGCTTCACCACCTCCACAACCAAACCCGCCTCCACCCCGTCGTCCTCCTCCTCCGCCTGCCCGGCCAACCTCTCCGGCACCTACGAGTACCCGCACCTCATCGTCCCGGTCGACAGCGCCAACCCGACCAAGGCGTACGGCACGCAGTACAACGGCCGCGTCTCCGCGACCGTCTCGTCGCTCTTCAACTTCGACATCCCGCCCGCGTACGCCGGCAAGACGTGCTCGCTCGTCTTCCTCCTGCCGCAGAAGAAGGACCTCGAGACCAGCGACTTCACGCTGACGGGCGCAGGCGGCATCGCCGTCGCGAAGCTGTCCGCGCCCGCGACGGAGCAGACGACGTTCGAGAGCGTCGCAGGCCAGCAGAGCGCAGCCGCCGCCGTAGGCGCCGTCGAGAGCGTGACGCCCGGCAACGCGTGGGTGGTGGCGAGCGGCGCGTGCGAGGCCGGGAAGCGGATCGGCTACGAGGTCAGCGCGACGGGCGGGCTGGAGCTGGAGTGGTTCGAGGATTGGAATCCCAGCCCGATCGGGCTGTTCGTCACGGTCTGTTAAGAAGAGAGAGGGGGAGGGAAAGGAAGTGTGGAAGCAGTGGATGGAAGAGGGTGATTGATTCGTCATCGTGAAAACACACTTTTCGAATGTTTTGAACTAGTATATAATTCTTCTCCTTCTCCTTTCTCTCTGCAAAATATTAGAGAGTAATTGATCTTTCTTTTTTTTTTTTCTCCTGCTGGCTTTTGAGCGTACTGTCGATGCAAGGGCGTTACGTGTATTTGCTTCCCTCTATCAAAACGACATTCACTCCCATGTCTCCTATCGATACACCGCCTACGTTCCGCGGCATTTCAATAACGCTCGCAGTCAACGTGGAAGATGTCATGCCGAGAAAAGAGAAGGACCCGGCCCCACATTACGCACGACCCATGGATGCTCCACGCCTCAGAATATGCAAAAAGAAACGCTCCCCCGGACAGGCTTGAACTGTCAACCTCCTGATTGCTGGGATGATGTATTAAATATCCGTAACAGTCAGACGCGCTAGCCAATTGCGCCACGGAGGAGAAGCCGATGTTTTACTGCTAGCGTAGCAGTTGATGGACGGTGGTTTTAATTGAAACCAATATATAGTGACAATCAATCTATGCTACTTCCGTCTTCGCGAACCCAGCCCTTTCGCGACTTCTCTCGGCGCCTCGTGCAGCAAAGATTGTCTTCCGCGGAGTGCATCAATCAAGATGAGATGCTACTGATCGGTTGCGTAGATGCATGCGAAAAAAAAAAAAATCTTCTTCCGGCCACATTGGTGTCCCGTGCCAAGACCGTAGCCTGAACGCTAGGAGCACTGCTTATTCCGACACATGAGACGGAAGTCCCGACATGCCGGTTTCCAGCTTTCCAAAGGAACGGTCGTTGGTAAAGAAATGTTCTCGGGGTATTCACACTAGTGGTCAGAAGAAAGCAACGCGGTTATATGGATCTGCGCAGAAAAGAACAAAGTGGAATTTTTCTCATTTCACAAGACGTAAAATCCATCCCAATCATGTAATGCACCACACCGTCCCTTCTATCATCTACTCGTGAAAAGGAAGTCATAGCCAAAGAGAAAGAGAGAGAGAGGGAGAGAGAGGAAAGCATCAACCGTAGGAGAAAACCCTTCTTCTGTAACCCATCTTCTTCTCTATACACCCTCCATATTTTTCACAAGCTCTCTAACCCCTTTTCTAAATGCACACTCTTTCCCGCGCGCACCAATCTACAAGTCTATACGTCACATCTACACCGCCGCTTACTTCCCTCCCAACCGCCTCTCCCTCACGAACCACGCGCTCACCGCGGCCCCGGCCACGAGCGCAATCTCCAGCGCAAACGCGGCCCTCGTGCTCTCGGCGTAGCACTCCCTCACGACGCTCGCCACGGCGGGGGCCAGGCCGCGGATGTACTCGATGCTCTGCCTGACGCGCTCGGCGATCAGCTCGGCGTCGGCGCCGCTGCCCAGGGCGTCGGCCAGCCGCCTGCGCAGCTCCTGGTTGACCAGGGTGGCGGCGAGCGAGACGCCGAAGACGGAGCCGAGCGAGCGGAAGAGGTAGGAGCACGCGGTGGCGACGGCCTGGTCGGCGTGGGCCGCGTTCGAGATGAGCCCGATGAGCGACGTCGTCACGCCGATGCCGTTGGAGAAGCCGCAGACGACGAGGCCCAGGATGACGCCGAGCGTCGAGTGCGCGAGGGCGCCGGCGAAGAGCAGGATGAGGGTCGCGCCGGCGACGAGGCCGGCGTACGCGGCGACCGTGATCCAGTAGAAGCGGCCCGTCCACTGCATGTAGAAGCCGCCGAAGAGGCTGCCGCTGACGCCGGCGATGATGCCCGGGATGAGGCGCACGCCGGCGGTTGTGGCGGTCGCGCCGTCGACGACTTGGAAGTAGAGGGGCAGGTAGAAGAGCGCGGCCATGTATCCCGAGAAGGAGAAGAAGTTGCAGAAGTAGCAGGCCACGAGCGAGCGCTCGAAGATGATGTGGCCGGGAGCGAAGGGCTCGGCGGCGACTTTGATCTCGACGAGGATGAAAATGAGGAAGAGCGGGACGGAGGCGGCGAGGGAGGCGATGGTGAGCTTGTTGCTCCAGGAGACGTTGGAGCCGCGGTCGAGGCCGAGCAGGAGCATGAAAACGGCCGAGATGAGGATGATGGCGCCGAGGAAGTCGATGCGCTTGAGCTTCTCCTTCCAGTGCGCGGCGTCGCGCTTGGGAAGCTTGAGGGCGAGAGACACGGCGATGATGGCCACGATGCAGAGCGGCGGCTGGAAGAGGAAGACCCAGCGCCAGCCTACGTAGTCGGCCAGGATGCCGCCGAGAGGTGCTCCCGTGCCCGCCCCGGTCGCGAAGACGATGTTGATGTAGCCCTGCCACTTGCCGCGCTCACGCAGCGTGACGATGTCACTCATCATGATCGAGACTACGGTAGTCATGCCCCCGCCTCCAATGCCCGCAAAAGCCCGCGCAGCGATCAGCTCGTTCATGTTGCGTGCCAAACCGCAAGCCATGCAGCCGATTCCGAATATGGAGTACGCAAAGAGCAGGCAAGACTTCCGGCCAAAGATATCCGACAGCTTGCCGTAAAGTGGCTGAAAAGAAGTGAGGGTCAAAAAATACCTGACAAGCTCTTGTCAGCGCGCAGTCATCAAACCTCGCTCAAGATTCGCACTTACGCAGTCGCAATCCACGAGGTATTGTTCAACGCTCCCAGATCCGACCCAATTCGTCCGTAACTCGACACGATGATGGTCTGGTCCGCCGCAGCCAGGAAAATCTGCCAGCCCATCAGCGCTCAGCACGGCCACAACCACAATCACCCCACCTCCTTCTGACACAAGGTCATGCTTACCCCGACAGCCACAGCAGGCAGGATGTACTTCATCCGCTTCTTCACCTCAGGCAGTCCCTTGTACTTGTTCAGCCCTCCCTCGCTCACATTGCTGACCTGGCGCTCGAGGTCCCCGCCCTCATCCCCGTCCCCATTGTACGCGTCGGCGCCCTCGGGCACGATGCCGGCGCTCGGATCGATGGGCTGCGGCGGGAGGATCTGGAGGCCGTCGGACGTGCGTTGCAGCAGCGGCGACGTCTCGTCCGGCTCGTGGTGGTAGCCATTCGCGTGGGCCGTCATGGCGGCGGTGGGCGGCGGTCGTGGGAGCAATTGGCAGGGGCAGCGGTGTGGGAGAGGAGCGGCGGAGAAGGGAACAGAGATAGACAGAGCTCGAGCTCACGACAGCGCGCCTGTTTTTTTTTTTTTTTTTCTTCTTTCCCCCGCCGCAGAGAAAAGAGGTGTGAGGTGTGTGAGGTGTGCGCGCGGATCGGCGGTGCTGGTCGTGATTTTCCCTCTTTACAACGCACAGCTTGCGTGGGGAATTCGGGCTCGTGGTCGGGGCTAGGATGGGGTGTGGGTTCGTCTCACGGCTCGCGGCCTGCGCAATGGGTGCGCATCGAGTCGTGCTGCTTCGTAAACCGTGCTCGCCTCTCGAGCTGGGCGCGTGGGTGTGAGGTCACAAGAGAATGAGAAGGCGCGGCTACGGTGAGACGAAGAGACTGGAGTCGGGGTCAAGTAGTCAGTCCGGGGTACTAATCTTTCCTCACGGCCCCCGCTGATTAGCAATTCGGGACGCTGAGGTCGACTGCCGTGGGCTGCGGGAGGCCGGTCTGCAGGGTTCGAGGTGCCGCAGCTGCAGCTCCAAAGCCGCCTCCGCCGCATCCTGCCGGCATTTCATCCCTTCTCCCCTCAGACACGGACGCCATCAGCTCGCTTTCTTTCGGATCAACTCCCGGGCCGACGAATTGGATGGCTGGAGCGAACAATCCTTCTCTGCCATGGCTAGCTAGTATCGGATGCGGCAAGACAGGCCTGGCGATTGCGATATCGCGCTTTGTTCGACATGCAGCCTGGCCTGGCGAGTCGGCCGCGCGGGCGTTCCCGCCGCTTATCTCCGATGGCCCCTAGCACGCTTTGGATAGGTGTGCGAAATGTATGTTCAACACCTCTTGTTCGGTAAAGCTGCGGCGGTACTGTACTGAGCAATCTCATGCTACACCAGCTGGAAAATGGTTTCTCGTCAATGAACCAGCTCGATCTTATTCACGGGCTACAGAGAGTCTTTCACTCCTCCATCGTAATCACAGCTCTAAATCGCACCTTCCCGCTCATCATGTAGTCCATCGCCTCCTGCGCCTTGCTGAACGGGAACCTTTCAACCATACACTCCACCCCTTGCCGCTGTGCAAATGCAATAGTCTCTTCCACGTCGATAGCGTGCCCTGCCGGCCAGCCGTGGACGCTCAGTCCTTTCATAATCATTGGAACCGTGTCAACCATAACAGGCCCCACCGCTGCACACGACATATCAAGTCAGCCCAGACGTGAAACCCGCGGCAAACAGAAAGAAGACAACAACGAAGTTAAAAATCAAAAAAAAAAAAAAGAAAAAGGGAAGAGGCGAACGCCAGCCACCTACCAGCAAGAAGCAGCAGCTTCCCCCTCGCCGCGCACCCCTCGATCAACGGGCCCATGACCTCCGCGCTCGGCGCCGTGACCACAATCAGCGCCGCCCCGCCCATGGCGCTCAGCGCCTTCGCCGCGTCCTCCTCGCCCGTGTCGACGTAGTCCGTCGCGCCGAGCCGCAGCGCGAGCTCCCTCTTCGCGCCGCCGCGCGACAGCGCCACCGTCCGGAACCCCATCTTGCGCGAGAACTGCAGCGCCAGGTGCCCGAGCCCGCCGATCCCCTGCACCGCCACCGTCGCGCCCGCCGGCACGTTCATGTTGCGGATGGCGTTGAAGACGGTGACGCCGGCGCAGAGCATGGGCGCCGCCGCAGCCGCGTCGAGGCCGGCCGGGATGCGGGCCGCGGCCTCGGTGCGGAGGAGGCAGTATTGCGCGTCTTGCGTGTCGGAGAAGGTTGGGGGTCAGGACCATCGGTTGGGAAGGGGGTGAGGAGCGGAGGGAGGGCACTTACATCCGCCGTCGCGCCATACGCCGTTGACTTCCTCCTTCTCGCAGGTCGAGAAGTCGCCGCGGTTGCAGGACTTGCAGAGGCCGTCGTGGCCGCCGTGCCAGGGACCGCCTGGATGGGTGGAGAGGAGAGAAGGATCCGGTTAGCCAAGGGTGCGGGTATATCGCTGTGCTTGTTGGGTGCTACGACGTACCGACCCGGTCGCCTATCTTCCACTTCTTCTCTCCGGGGCCCACGACGGCGACGTCACCGATCATCTCATGGCCGGGCACGACCGGTCTGCGGTGTTACTATGTCAGAGACCCGGGCCTGCGATGAGATTCCAGAGGCTATTTTCTATGGAGGTTCGGTTTTGCTCACGGTCGACCGAATACACCCGTTCTGACAGCTTCGTCAGAATGGCAGACACCGCACGCTACGACCTTGATCAAGATCTCGCCGACGCCCGGCTCCTTGAGGGGAAGTTCCTTGAAGGTGAGTTTGTCATTGGCCTTCTCGACGACTGCCGCTGTGTAGGTCTTGGGGAGAGACGATGTCATGGTTGAAGATTACAAGTCGATGTGGAAATGAGAGTTACAGCAGTTCTACATTCCCCAGCCAATATTCGCTGTCTTTATATACATCCGGAGCGTCCTCAGACCATTTATCTGGATGACATCAACACTAGGTGCACCCCACATCGGGAACTAAAATCTTCCAGCTAGGCAGAGTGTGCAACGACCTTACATAACGCAACTGAGCTGCGAAGGTTGGCTCGCGTCGGCCGAGGAGAAATCTCGGCTTGCTCTCAAAAACCACGAAGCTCCTCTCTTACTCCTCATCTTGTTTTTTTATATTGTACCGTATGCTGTACTGGATTCGGGGTAACGATTCGAAGACTCTTAAATACTCGGCCCGGTTGTCTGAAGAGATGTTAGCTTCGAAAAATCTGCTCGGAGTAGAAGAAGCAAGCGATATGTGGCCCGCTTTCTCGACACAAAGATAGCCTGCCGGCTTGAGGGAAAGCCAAACTATGGCGATGGGAATTAAAACAAAGTATGTGGATGACCAAGGATGTTGCTATCTACTATGAAGGGACTGTGGGGTACCCACCGAGTCGTGAGATGGTTAGGTGGTTTGGACGCGGAGTCGGACCATTCCCCCCTTTTTGAGCAGCACATAGTTAAAATCGGCGACTCTAAATCTCCTGTTCCAGATGAACGCCTAGCTCTTTAGCGTTGTTTGCCAACTTACGACTTTGTGATGGTACTGACTAGCATCAACGGCTCTGAAATTCTGACTACGCGGATGACACATCCTGACTTCGCGGACAGAAGCGAAACTCCGTTGTGCGGATCGTTGAACAAGGCATGAAAGTGGACAGTCAACCAATAGCATGGCCAAGAGGAAGGGATGTGACGGAAGCTAAGGTCATCAACGTTGCCGGACGCGGATACATCATCATAACCGAAGTTTTGCCTTGGCCGAAAGACGAACCAGCACCCATGTTCAATGCACGCACTTCATTCCACTTAAACTGGCTGGCTCCAGAGCCAACGATCATGTGTTTTATCGCAACCTACCCTTATTGCCGTTTATCACCGGAAAGTCCATACGAGCGAAAGAGGGATACCCATCAAGCGACGCAAATACGCCTTGCCTTAACTCCAGCACGCGACCATGAGGCCACTCTATAAATCATCTTGCGAATTGTGGAATTGAGCAGCAAAGCCACCCCTTTTACAAGAAGATAGAGAATCAGAGAGTCCACGGCATCCGCGATTACATCATCTCACATCAATCATGTCGCAACCCGTCTGGCTCATCACCGGCTGCTCCTCCGGCTTCGGCATCGAAATCGCTCGCACGGCGCTCTCGCACGGCAACCGGGTCATCGCCTCGTCCCGCAAGCCCTCCAAGACGCCCGAGCTCGTCGAAGAGATCAAGAGCAAAGGCGGCGAATGGATCTCCCTCGACGTCTCGCTGCCCGGCCCTGAAGTGAAGCAGATCGTGGCGGACGCGGTCAAAATCTACGGCCGACTCGACTTCGTCGTCAACAACGCCGGGTTCGGCTGCGTGGGCGGCTTCGAGGACCTGAGGTAAGCCCCCCCCATATCGAGCAGCGGTGATAAGCAATGGTGAATATCCGAGGGCTCCCCCACCCTCCCCTCTTCTGACCGGGCACAAAAAACAAACAGCGAGCACGACCTCCGCACCCTCTACGAAACCAACGTCTTCGGCGTCTTCAAAGTCCTGCAGGCCGCGCTGCCCACCCTCCGCGCCCAGGGCGCCGGCACCATCATCAACATCAGCTCCACCAGCGGCCTGCGCGCGCTGCCCGCCGTCAGCCTGTACGCGTCGTCCAAGTTCGCGGTCGAGGCCCTCACCGAGTCGCTGGCGGCCGAGTACGCGCCGTTCGGCGTGCGCGCGCTGCTCGTCGAGCCGGGGCCGTTCCGCACCAACTTCGGCGGCGCGGGCATCGCGCGGCCGGCCAGCGCCTTCTACGCCGGCACGCCCGTGGCCGAGCTCGTCGGCGCGCTGGCCGCCCAGAACGGCAGGCAGCCGGGCGACCCGAAGAAGGCCGCCGAGCGCATCTACGACGTCGCGGCGGGCGAGGGCCTGGCCAGGGGCAAGAAGCAGTACCTGAGGTTGCCGCTGGGCAAGCCCGCGTTCCAGGCCGCGGTGGCGAAGGCGGACGCGCTGAAGGAGAATTTCCTGGCGGTGCAGGAGATCACGGAGAGCGCTGATTTTGACTGAAGAGATGGGTTGCGGCGGGGTAGTTCACAAAGCTTGGGGAATGAGTTCATGGATAGAAGAATTGATCAGAGGATCAGTGCTACACGGATAAAGTTGTGGGTCAGGACAAGGTCTTTTCTTTCTTCGAATTTTGACACTGGTATCGTGCATCTTGAACGTTCCTCCCGCAATGACATGAAGGATACAAACTTATCCCCTTTACTGAATGAGAGCCCAGGGGAGAAAAAAAAAAAAAAGGCCAGAACATAGAGACAGCTATCCGGAGCGACACCTAGCATCCCTGGCACGCTCCTACAAAAGTCTAGCTAGTAGCGCGCATCGACATCACACTATGCTCTCCAGTCTCACTGAGGACATGTGAAGAATACGTCCTTCACCTCATTCACCACCTCTGCTTGATCCAGCCGCACGCCCATTCGCAGAGGGCGCGGACGCCGAGGCCTAGAAGATTGCCTATCACCTATCCGCCCAGGGATACGCTGAAGACAAGGAAAATGTCGGTAGTTAAAGTAAAGATGCCATCGCCGACGGAGGCCGTGCTCGTGCGTTGCGTCGTTTTCCGGCTGGCAGGTACATGGTGGCCGCCCCGGTAATTTTGCGGGAGGCGTGGTGGAGTTGACGGGGAGGTGTCGCCGCCGGGGCTCTTGGTTTCCGGTGAGATGACGCCCGTTTGGAGGGTGATGAGGAATGGAGCTGCTACCGAGGCTTTCGCGGTGAGCATGTTGACGCGAGCACTGTGGTGATGGAATGGCTCACCGGGGTGAGGTTGGTTGCTGATTGACTTCAACGGAATGTTTCGGATACGACCGTCGAGAATGTGTGGATGAGATGTGATCGCGGGCAGCGCGGAGCATCAGCGCGATGCCAATGTCTTGTGGAAGTTGTCGTCCCTAAGGCCAGTACGACTGATGCCTGTTCGGGAAGCCACATCCCAAAGCTTGACGTGCGGCTTCCTTCCCGAGATTACAACCATGAAGCTACAAACTTCGTATCTTGGTTGCGCACAGTCCGACATCGCGGTTTGAGAAGGACAGCAACGCTAACGACGCGTGCGCACTAATCGAGCGCAATCGAAGTGATAGCCGTGAACGCACGTCGTGATAGCTGTCTCGGCCCTATAAATATAGCCTTGTTATATAATGTCAAGCGACATACCACATGCTCAGGCATACTCCAACAATACAACACCAATAGTTATATATGCTCATATACTCAATTGTATGCTCATCATCAATATCACACTCTTCTTAGTCGCAAGACACGCTACCCAAACAGCCAATAGCAGTAGCACGATAACTACCCTTCGAAAACGAGGCAAGAAGGAAGAAAAATAAAAAAAGGCGATAAAATAGATCATCAAATCACCCATGTTTCTCCTCTCTTTTTCTCTCTCATCTTCTCCAACAACTAAGGTCGACAAAAAACAACCTGCTCAACTTGTCCACCTTTAGGAAAAACAAAAGAAGAGAAGTAGGCGGGAATAAGGTAAAGAGGTATCTAAGTTCAGAGGGGAAGGAAATTGTAGAAAGGGTAGGTAGGATGAGATCGGAAGAAGCAGAAGGCAAGAACAAATGAGAAAGGGGAAAATTAGAGACATCACCTATTTGAGAGTTAATCGCCCCAACCCATACGCCATCGAAATGCGTATCATCGTCAATACATACACAGCATTTTCTTTTCTTCTCTTCTCTTGCTCCACCAACCCCATCGTCCAGGGGGATAAAAAAGGAAACAAACACCCGACCTATTTCCATCCATCCATCCATTCCCAAGAGTAGAAGGATATCAGTCAGCAACTTCTCCACCTCCACACCTCCGGACCAAATTTCCGTGCCAATCTAGAAACAATAGCTCCAACGTCATCATAGCTTCACACCCCACACGCCACGCCCGCCCGTCACGCCCAACCACTCGCCTCCCTGCGTCGTCAGCCCGCTCTGAGGTGCCCAGCTCAAATTCCCCACCTCGTAGTCACAGCGCCAGCTTGCCGCCGGGCCCTTCATATTGACAGTTCCAGATGAGCCGGAGGACGACGAATTGTGATTCGATGGAGCAGTGGCGTTTCCATTGGCAGCGGTGGCGGTAGTGGTAGCAAGCTCACCGTTAATCGTGGCGCCATTTTGCGAGTGTAGTAGATCCCATACGAGCACTAAGCTGTCGTCCGCACCCGAGGCGAGCATGCCGCGCCGAGTGGGCGACCATTCGATGCTGTTCACCGCGGCCTGGTGGCCACGGAGCTCTAGCAGCGCTTGCCCAGGTTGCCGGACGTCGAGGATGCGAATGAGGTTGTTATCGGAGGCGAAGGTGGCTAGTAGATGGGCGTCATGAGGGGATGCAGCGAGGCGGAGTAAAGGCGGTGCGTAGGACATCATTTGTTGGGCTTTCGTGGGCGACATTCGACCCGGCGAGCCTGAATAAACTGTCAGCTGATTGAGTGGATTATGAAGTAGATGACGTACCTTTTTCATCTCGCTTTTCAGTGGGCTCGTAAATAATAGTGGAATGCTCCAAACTGCGCAGGTCGAACATTCTTACGCTACCATCCGCACCACAACTGACGAATACATCAACACTCCCAGCACAGAATCGGACGTCGAAGACTTCTTTATCGTGAGCGATCAGCTGCGTCTTGGCAGTTAATGTCGGTATATCCCATATCGTACACGTGGTGTCGATGCTCGAGGTGATTATGAGCTTCGGCGATAACGTGTTCCAATCGAGCGAAGTCAACGGGGCGGTATGCTCAGGAGATTTGGAGTTCGAGAGGAGGGCTAAGGGCGTCAACTTCTGCGGTGGTGGATCTCTTGTGTTCACTGGCGATGAGCGTGTTATCGTGTTGCTGACGTTCGAGGCATTAGATTGCGGTAGGGACCACAGCCGAAGGTGGTCCCCGGATGTTGCAAGCAAGTCGGTAGACTGCTTCTGAGATGACGGAGGCTCCCATAGTATCCGTGTCACGGGGTATGAGCACGTTGCCTCAGCGACACGTGTGTATTCAAGTCCGAAGGCTGGAGCACCTGGGGTGGTGACCTCTTGAGGCGCGATATGCGTGTCAACGATTTGGATCTTTGAGCCTGGCAATTAGCTTCGGTGGGTCTCATCCAGACTAAAGGTGGAGACGGCTGGTGAACGCGGCTTTAGGCGCACAATGCGGAACCACGAGGAGGGGAGTAGAACGCAGAGCGAATAGCTACTGGCCACATCATGCTTTTGCGCCTTGGGGCCCGCTAGCCCAGAGCGAGCTTTCGAAGGGGATACGGCAGTACTCACAAAGTTATGCGGATCTTCCAGATAGCTGCCAATGGCCATCTTGCCGGCGCTGTTGCCCCCGTGCACCGGCCATTTACACCAGTCGTACGCATATATGGGCCAAGAGGCCAGGTAATTGCTGTTCCCAGGCGGCCGGCTGTCCAGATCGCCAATGAGAGGGGTATTCGCGGTCGCTTCCTCGCCAATGGTGGAGTTCGCGCGGGGACGGATATCAGACAGGGCGAGCGGGGAATTGGAGGCGGCGCCAGAGGGGGTGTGCGGCTGGTGGTAGTGTCTTTGTTGACTCGGGGTGGGCGCGTACTTGGGCACGTCGGGCGTCGGGTTGGTCGAGTTGAAGGGAATGTACTTCTGGTCCAGGCCGGCTGGGCTCGAGCGCGAGTAGGAATGGGCGGAGGACTGCGAGGTATTCATGGTGCTGGAGCGGGTGGGGAGGGTGTACTGCTGGGCGTTGGTGTTTATCTGCGGAACGGAGGTAGGCGCCGTGTAGGAACTGGAAGGGACCGGGCGAGGGACTGGACCTCCCGGGCCTGGCTGCAGAGGAGCGGGCAGGCTACTGTTGGAGGGCGGATTAGCGAACTGGGTGTCCTGCTGCTGCTGCTGTTGCTGCTGGTGGTTCTGCGGCGGGGTCGCGTGTTGGAGTTGGATGTCGAGGTTTCGCGCGCCGCCGCCGGGCGAGAAGTAGGTCTCCGGCGAGCTGTGCAGTTGCGCGCCCTGGTGCGAGGCGGCGGCCGGAATGTGCAGCTCCTCTGGTTCTCTCGCGGTCTGCAGTGCCGTCTGCGCGACCGGGCGGCGGGTCACCTCGTAGGGCGAGGCAGCTGGTCCGGCTGACTGCGCGCCCGGCCCAGGCAGACCCGACGCTGACGGTGGAGCGGACTGCCCTGCGCCGCCGTGGAACTGGTGCTCCTGGCCGCTGAGCAGGACGTCGGTGCCAGCCGCCGTGGTGCCGCTGGTCGCGATGCGGAGGTTGCTGTGCGGGCTCCCGATTGCCCCCAGAGCGCTGGCCGCTGACAGGATGCCTTGTTGGGCAGCGCCCTGGCCGGAGCTGGAGGACGAATGGTGGTGCGAGCTATGGAACGGCATGGTGCCGCCGGCGGTGCCTGGTATGCCAGACTGCGACTGCGGCTACGACGAGGCGGGCGCGCGAGGGTGAGGGAGGGTGTAGATTACCTGGGAGCTTTGCAAAACAAGGGCCAGCGGCCGCGAGTGTAGGGATGACTATTCACCGGTCCAAGGGTGTCCGACAGAGGGAGTGCTCTGCTGTTTCGCGTCGCGCGGGGCCCCAATCTGCCGCCGCGTTGTAGCCCAAGCCGACCTCACAACACGACTCTCCCAAACGCTCTGGCTGCCCAAGGCCCCAATCCACAGTTGTGACCGCGCTCCACCCTCGCTCTCTGCACCATGGCCCACGAAGACGGGAAACGGGCCCGGCGCCTGTTGCTGCTGCCGCCGCCGCCCTCGCCTGCTTCCTTCGTGGCGCTGAAGGCCGCCTACGGCGCGACGCTGTCTCTCGTCCTGCGCGAGCTGCAACGCGCCTCCAGCTCCGGCTCCAGCTCCACCGCCGGCGCCGCGCTCCTGGAGGTCGCCCTGCCGTGTCCGCACCTGTACGGCAGGGAGACCGCCCCGCGCAGCGCCCTCTTCGCGCGCACGCAGGCTCTGGTGGCCGGGGTCTACAAGCTGATTTGCGTCATCGCGGCGCGGGAGAGGCTCGATGTCGAGAGCGCCGGCGGAGTCGACGCCCGCATTCTCCTGCTCGCCTACCCCAGGAACGGCACGTTGAGCCATGTGCCAGCTGAGGGCCGAGCCGAGGCAGATCTACAAGGGCCCGTTATCGACATGGGCACGCTGGTGCAGTGCGGCAGATCATGGGAAACCGTTTATGCAGTCGAGAGCGAGGCGGGCCAGCAGATACTGAACAATTTCCAGGCCGTTGGGAAGCGCATGCACAACATCAAGAAGCTTCGCGGCGGCATCGTGCAGGTCTCAGAGAGCGATGCTCATGACCCGGCCCTGGATGAAGCCCGGAGGCATTTCTCCGTTGCCGTCGGTGGAACATTTGATCACCTGCACATTGGTCACAAGCTGCTACTTACCATGACGGCCTTCGCCGTCGAGCCTGCAACGAACGTCGACGGCGGCGAGCGGAGCATCACCGTGGGCATCACGGGCGACGAGCTGCTCAAGAACAAGAAATATGCCGAGTATCTCGAGAGTTGGGGTGCACGGCAGCAGGCGGCTTATGATTTCCTCTGCAGCATCGTCGACTTCGCGCCTGCAGGGAGAGGCATGCACAGGGTGGACGAGCTAAACAACCCCGGTCCCAACGGGCATGCCGTCAACATCACGCTACCCTCCAACTTGGTGCTCAAGTGCGTTGAGATCTGGGATCCCTTTGGTCCTACAATTACCGACGAGAGCATCTCCGGGCTGGTGTTGTCCGCGGAGACGAGGTCAGGCGGCAAAGCCGTCAATGCCAAGCGCCAAGAGAAGGGCTGGCCGGAACTGGAAGTTTTCGAGGTGGATGTGCTGGATGCGGAAGAAGAGCAGGACGCACGAGGAGAGAGCGTGGAGCAGAAGTTCCAGAGCAAGCTCAGCAGCACGGAAATCCGGCGTCTGCAGAGCGAGAGGGCAAGGCCAACGAGCGGAGCATGACATAAGCACGGACGTGGGCAGTCCGTCCGCTGTTCCCTGTATGTTGCAAGAATAGATAGCGCGAGTGAGTGAGTGAGTGAGTGGGTTTTGGGCCGGGGGGTTGAAGTAGAGCACCGGAGGCGGATGGGCAGCAAGCAATACAAACACAACGTCATCCGGGCGAATTCTCCGAGACCCATGCACGGTGGCACGGCGGCTGCAATAGTCTAGGGCTGACTGCGTACGTGTCTCCTTCCGCTTCCTCTGCGGTGCCAATGAGGCCGATGAGCGGAGGGAGGGAGCAGGCATGGGCAGGGGAGCAGAATGAAACATCAACGTGGCCGACGACATGACATCTGTAGCTGTGGTAGCATCGGGAGGCGGATGATACAATGGCAGCAGGCAGCAGGCTGTGCTGGCTGTCGGGCTGCCGGGCTGGTGAGCTGCCGGGGGACGACACTAATGCCGACGCATGTAGGCAGGCTTGAGTTAGGTGATGCCAACGATGGAATAGGGCGGGCAGCGGTCTCAGCGAGTCGGCGGTCCGGCGACGTGTAACCGCAGGCACAGGCTCGGGTGGGGATGGATGCGTCCTGGCTGGCGGTATGCGGACGTCTGGGGCCAATCAGGCGGGGCGCGGGCCTGCCAGCTCAGGTGGAGGTGGTGCAGGCGGTGGTCGTCGCCCGGGACGGTCGTGCGCAGGCAGCTGGGACGGTGGACGGCCGTCGTCTGCTCTCGTCGACGCGGCCGCAGCATCTTGGGCTACACGGGCGAGGGCGGCGTCGTCTGAAAGCTCTGTCGTGCATGGGCCGTCCCGCTTGAGCGAGGCGGCGCGGGCAGCTGCAGGTCCAGATGGCAGGGCCGGCCGGGATGGCGGACTGGGGCTGGCGCTGGCGCTGGCGCTGGGGTTGGCGCTGGGGGGGGCCGGGCGGGCTGGCGGGCTGTCGTGTTGGGGGAGACAGACAGACGGACGGACAACGTAGGTGGTCGACGAGGGTCAGCAGGCCTGGGGCTGGCGGTCAGAGAACGGCGTCGTTAGGTTTTAAGCGTACCGGCGCGGCGCTGCGGGTCGGAGAGTCAGGGCATCGTGTCGATCTTCCATCCAAGAGGGCGCTCCGGGCTCGTCTGCGATCATGGAAACCGGCTGACGTGCTTCTGGAGGGCGTTGCGGGCGCGGTACGGCCAATGCGGCTTGGGCGGGAGGCGATGAGTGGCCGAGCTGCAGCTGCGTTATGTGTTGTCACTCTCAGCCCTCATGCAGGCGGAGGCCCATGCTGCCAGCCCGGACGACCCATGAACCCGAGCAGTGTGATTACTGCGGGTTGCTCGCATCAGGAAAAGGTAACGTGACTGCGCTCTAGGCCCGAAGCGGCCTAGAGAGGCACTCCCATGATGGCCGCCCGTGGTGGTGATTGGCCTCCGTCCGCGCAGGCTGGAGGTGCGCGATGGCCCATGGATCCGTTGTCCGCGCATGCCCCATCCACAGTCCCTCAAAACCGACGATAGCGCCTGACACGCTTGCATACTCAGCGCGCGCTGCTTTTTCTTCGGTCATGGTGCAGCGTAGGGAGCCCTCTTAACCTGAAAATGCTCCGCGACGGCCTGCCCTCCCGCGCCCACAAGTAAAGCCAGCATCCCACTCGCCCACCCGCCACGGCTGCTGCAGCTCCAGCTCCAGCACCCCTCCGCCATCGCCAGCCCGCAGCCCGCAACCGCCGCCCCGCAACCCGCCCAGCGCCCTGCCCGCAACCGCTGCCCGCAACCGCTGCCCGCTGCCGCCAGCCCGCCCGCCTGCCTGCCCGCCTGCCCTCGCGCCTGTCGCGCGCCAGACCGCGCCGCTCTCGCTCCGGCCCGCCGGTCGATGCGCATCGCGCACGCTACCCCGCGTGACCCTGCGACATGGCGCCCTCCTCCTCCACCGGCATCCTGAGCCTCTCCAACGAGCTGCTCCGCGAGATCCTCGACTACATCGAGGCCGACCCGGACAAGCAGGTCAACGTCGACCGCCGCTCCTACCTCTCGCAGGAGAGCTTCAAGCCGCCGCCTCTGCCTGCCCCCAACCAGGCGCAGGACATCGGGGCATTCCGCCTCACGTGTAAGAGGTTTTCCGAGTTGGGTGCCGTCTGCCAGTTTGCCCGTGTGACGACCCGGTTTTCCCGCAAGGGCTTCCGCCGGCTGGAGAACATAGCCGCCCGCCCGCACCTGTCCCGACATGTCAAGAAATTCAGTTACATGGTGCCGTACTTCTACGTAGAGGGTCCTCCACAACGCTCACCCGTCCAGGCCCGCCAAGAGACTGACGTGTCGAGTAGGACGCGAGCGCATCCAGCAGCTGCTGCCCAGTTTGCAGGACAGCCTGGGCCTGCTGGACGTGCGCCACTTCGTGCGGAAGATCAACGAGCAGAAGGAGATCGTCAACTCGGGCGAGGACGAGCGCGCCCTCAAGCGCGCCCTGGCCGCCTTCACCTCGCTCCAGCACGTGCAGATCCTCCGCGTGCAGGACCAGGAGACCGCCACTCTGCTCTCGTACATCCGCCAGCATGAGGATCTCAACCAGTTGGTCGAGCTCAGGTGGGCCCCTGCCTGCTCGCACAGTGCAAAGACGCTCGGCGCCGCCCTGCTCGAGTCCCGTTCCCCGTGCTCCCGCTTCTCCTCCCCCATGCTCAGCCCCCAGAGTGCAATAGTCCTGGCATCACATCCTCCCAAAGCCTTCAAATCGTTGGCAGAACGGCTTACGTGCTTAGAGCTCCATTTTGACGACGGCACCGACCTGGACAACAAGATGCGCGAGCTTTCGGATCTCTTCAAGCTCGTCTTCACCGCTGCCAAAAACATGCAGGCGGTCCACGTCGGTTTTCCCTCCCACCGCCCTCTCAGCCTCAGACTGGAGGAGATCTTCCATAACGTGCGCTGGGACAAGCTGCTGGCCTTTGGCATCCAGGCATGGAGGCTGGACGCGGACGAGATCATCGCCCTGGCTCACCGGCACCGGGACAGGCTAAAGGGCCTGCGGCTCAGGGACGTCTTGCTGAAGGAGGGCAGCATGTGGAAGGACGTGTTGGCGTTTCTGCGCGACGACATGATCCGGCTGGATTGGGTGAGCCTGCGGCGCATAGGGTACGCGAAGCATTTCGACGAGCAGTGGGCGGTCGCGGGGGCCGAGGTCCCGGATGACCCGCCGGGAGGGGCCAGCGAGAGCGACGACGAAAGCGACTGGGATCCTCACGCCACCGCGGAACAAGACGATTCGGAGGAGTCTTTGGGCGACATGACCGATTCCTCGTCTGAACACGATCATTCGGACGACGACAACGGGCCGGAAGAGGAAGGGATGGATTTCCCGATGATCTCGCCAGACACGCCGTCATCGGTACCCTGGTGCAATTGCGGCAGAAATTCGTTTTTGGAGAGCCCCGAAGCGCTGGGAGATAATGGGGTGTTCGTGTCGAACGCGCAGCGAAAGATTTGGGAAAAATGGGTGGTAAGGAGGTGCCCGGAGCACAGTCAAAGGTGACGCGGACTGGAGCATTCAATTACATTTTCGGACGACCTTCCTCAACGAGCGAGCCATTCTTGCCAGATGGAGCCTTCCGCAGACGGAGCGCCCCGCCGTCCCGCAGGTTGGGATATATGAAATGTGCGTGCCGCGGTCTGGGCCGTATACGTTTTCCGGACTTTGTTTTTGCTTTTTTGCAGCATCGGGATTGGCGGTTCGGACATGCATCCGGACGACGTCAACGCACTTGGCTACTCATGTTCCAGAGCTTGTTTTCAGTTTCCCTGGCATTCCTATTGTTTTGTCAGCACAAAATATCTGTACCGGCGGCATATTCTTTCCACGCAGCAAAGAAAAAAAGCCTGGTGTCCGGAGCCGAAGAGACAGTTCTTTCTTCCACCATTTGGTTAGTAATAACTATATCTTAGGTTTCGCCCTAGGTTTTCCTAGTCATGGGTTTTGAGAATAGCTTTCCTTAAGATTGTCTTTTTATCTGTTTTTTTTTTTTCTTGTTTTGGTACACGGGTTTCTGGTCAGAAAAAGGGATCTTGACATATATTTTTGGTTATTGCTGCACCATATACGTATTTCAAGGTAGCGAATAACATTATGTAGCAGGTCCTTCCTTTTCATGTCATATTTGACATGACGCTAAGTTCGTTGAAGGTGGGCTTGAGTCTGCGAGAAAGAACTGAATTCAGTTGGAGAATAGGATCGGCTGGAACGGTGACAAGCGAAGGAAGATAGTTTGACGCCATGGAAGAGGGGGAGCACGGATGGGCCAAGAGCACGGATCTAGGGGAACTAGGATGAAGGTAGGGCTGGCTGCAAATAGTCATGGCAGGAGCGGAAAAAGCGGTAACAGGTGGCAGAATACCTGATCGGTTGGTGCACGGCGAGGGTGACTTCCTCTCCTCATCTGTCGACACTCTGCGCGACTTCTACGCACCACCTCAAACGCCGTAATCGGACTACCCTGCCGCCCAGACTGACGAGTCGTCCACTTCGCAAAGCAAGTCATACCCTGTCCCAGGAAAGAGCAGCAATGACTACTCCAACTTCACAGACTCCAAGCGCCACGGCGCTCCTGTCGTTGCGGCGTCGACCCTCGCCCGCGACTTCTACACCTACTCCTACACCCCCAGCTCACGCCTATTGCACCCTCAAAGGATCATAAGACACCCAGAAGCTATCGCGCGGGCGCAGATTCCCTAGCATCATCAGAATCGCTACCGCGCGGGCGCTTATGAGCGGTCGATCAAGGTCCTACAGTCCATCAACCAGAAGATCTAAGGTCTACGCCTGATTGACACTACTGCCTAAGGCGATTTCCCAAGCAACTTCCACCAGTGTGCCCACAGCTGGTGGTCTACCGACGGCCATCGGGCCAGACGATCAAGACCGCATCCAAACCTCCCTTTCGTCTACCCGTCCCTGCGCCGACGCGAACCAAGATCATTCCATCTCCCTATTCAGATCAATTCTCAAGCTTCAAACCGCAAACAGCAGATCCTCTGCACCATCGCCTCAAGCCTAATATTGCAACAAAAATGCCTCTTCTCGTAGGGCCCATCGCCATCATCGGCCTTGTGTTCATTGGAGTCGCGGTCGTTACCCTCGTTGTTGTCCACTACTGGCGTAAGCGCGCAGATAACCGCTGCCTGGCTGCGATCAACCTCGAGAGCGGCGATAGTCGCTACACCGACCAAGGTCACAATCTGCGTGGGGAGCAACTGTTCCGTGGTTCGCCCCTCGGAGGACCACCTGGCCGCTCTACACGCCAAGCCCAATGCGGTGTCATGAGGGGCGGGGAGCAGGAATTGGATGATCTCAGGTATGGTGCTGCCAGTGATGGTGGAGACATCTCATCGCACTCTCATTGCTACTTGAGCGGCGGCCACGATGCCGCTGCAGATGACCCTGGACCCTTCACGACGCCCTCTTCTGGCACTGCCGCTGAGAGCAGCAACGCCGGAAGCGGTGGCACCTTGTATACCCCGAACGGACCCGCCAGAGACAGCGACTGGAGTGTTGACAGCGCAAAATTTATCAGAGGCGGCACCGCGAACAGTGTCCATTATGACTGCGATTTCGCCACCCGCAGCCGCGAACGCCTGCCTCACTACTATGCTAGTACTACAAACAGGATCAACCGTACCGCCAGCGCCAACAGCAGCAGAGTGAACACGCCCTCACCCTTGCGCTTCGGTGTGACCGTTAGCACTGTCCAGGAAGATGAAGAGGATCCTCACGATATCGCAAACGCGAAGCTTGCCGTTATCAACGCAGACGACGAAACCAATGAACATGGCAAGAGCATTGGAAAAGGTGGCAGCATCCGTCGTAGCATCAGCAGGACGCTGGAGGAGAGGAAGAGGCGTCATAGCGCGAGCCGCCAGAGTCTGCAGCCGCTAGAGGTGCACCCATGGAGGCTGTCGTATACCTGAGCTTTCCCTCCGACATGAACTTGGTCAGCACTAACGAAGGACACACAACTAGGCAGATATTGGAAGGAAGAAACTGTTTGTTTACCCTGAATGGATGACAGGGTTGACATGTTGGGGCATACGACTTGGAGAGCCTCGGCCAAAGTGCAATGTGTTTCATTGAAGGGTTGTTGCCAACACAATGAAAGTAGTACTCATTCCAGACAAAGGCTTTAATATTTTCATAAGAGAACGATCATTCTGTTCACTGCTAAAGGTTCTCTAAATATTTCTAAAAACGATATCTCTGAACTCCACGATGTCTTCTTCCCTTGAGTCCCGCACGAATCCCACAGTCCTCGCCGCCTCGCCTCAGAACCTTTCACTACTCTGCACCATACTAACAAATATCAACAACAATTTTCTGTTGTCGATCTTTTCATTACTTACTTCCACACCCAACTCCCGGTCATCGCAACAGCCTAATCTGACACGCTTCAACTCCATGATCTCATCCCCACCCTGATCGCCCTCCCGGCTCCTCCCCACCAACAAACATACCCTTACCCTCCTCGTCCTCACACCCCTCGCCCTCTATCACACCCCCTACCTCGGCCCCACCACCGCCCTCCTCTCCGTCCTCCTCGCCTTCGCCCTCGGCGCCACCTATGCGCTCGTGACACTCGGCCGGCACGTCCTCGCCCTTGTCCGTGCGTCCGTCTCCCCGGTGGTGTGGCCCGCGTGTACCTTGACGGCGGTCATTGCGGGGGGTAGTGGAGGGGGTGGGCGTGGTGGCGAGGGCGGAGGGGGCGGTTGGGGTGGTGGGGTTAGCCGGGGGGGTGTGTGGGTGCGTGGGGGGTGGGGAGGTGGGGAAGGGGTGGGCGCCGGTTGGGGATGGTTGGTGGATGAGCCAGGGTTGGGGAGGAGGGGCGGCGGCTCTTTGGGTGAGCGTGGGTAGCGGGCGAGCTTCTTTTCCTGTATGGGGCCACAGTGGTTGAGCGCAGAACAATGCAACACATACTCGATGGGGTGTGCGAGCGTGAGAAACGCACGAGAGTGCAGACTTGCTTGGCTTGGGATATGGGTAACCTTTGGATTACGAGATTTCTTAAGTTATCTCTGTTATTTCGAAAACCTGGCTAGCAGATGATGATTACTAAACTAGAAGCCTGGCGCTCGCTGCTTCTTTTTTTTCTTCTGCGCTGAACTATCCTTCTCCTGGTGACTGGGCTCGGCGCTTACGACTACAGGTTGGGGGGCCGTGGTAATAGATTCTGCAGCGGCCTTGTCCTTCCGCGAACCTCTAGGGACCCAACCCGGACGCCGAGGCAGAGGCTGCAAGAACCCGTCGTTGTGCACCGCACCGACGAGATCGGCGTAATTTACTTTGGCTTTGCTCACCGCCCACTCTCCCTCGGTTTCAGTTAGTTCTTCTCCAGTGGACATAAGCTTGTATCCATGCTTTTTCTTCACATGTTCTCTCAACCTCCAGCGACTGTCGTATGCCTCCGTGTGTCTTGGACAGTTACGATGAGGGCACTTTAGGCTCACTCCATCCCACGCCGGCCTGGCATTCGTGTCCTCTTCCTCCTCTTCATCGTCTTCGGTCTCTGTGGCCTCTGGCGGCGGAATCGTTTCGGGACTGTATTCCACAAGCTCTCCATGCTGAATTAATGCAGTGCTTTCCTCTAGCACCCGAAGGGACGAGCCTTCGCCGAACAGGTCCACACATCTACGCATGGCGCGGTCTATAACGGCAGGTTCAAAGCCACCCAGCATGGCGGCTGTTCCGAGGACCTCTTTCCAACCTCTCAACTGGACTGCTTTTTCGCCCCGACGAGTGGGTGTCTTCGGGTCTCCAATCTCGCTATCCTCTGAAGAGGTCTTGTCAGCCCCACTGCGCGCCGGATTGGCAGCGGTCAAGGTTGTTGCTGGAGTAGTCGGCCTGGAAGCTTCGGTCTCGAGCTCGGTTGTCTGCGCTCTGGTCGGGCTGCTGATTCCCTGATCAGCCTCCCCGAGCTGATCAAGGCGCTTTCTCATCATGTAATAGGACTCTCCGGGAAGCGGCTTTGGAAACTTCCGCGGCCGGCCCCGACTGCGCTTGCGCGGAGAAGCGGGCGTCTCAGGCTGCTCGGTTTCGGTGGCCTCGACATCGGGTGCCGATTCTGCCCATGGCGTGTGGAGGATGGGCTTTGGCGGCCGGCCTCGCCTGCGCTTGGCGCTCATCTCGCCTTCACTGGCGCTGTGGTTCCTCTTTCGTCTCTTACTCGCCCGGGAGGTGCCTCGGGAAGTGGCCCGGGAAGTAGGAACGTCGGTGTCAGCGGCCGTCTCCGTCTCGTTGCCGTCATACCGGGCACGGCCGTTAAGACGGTTCTGCTGCGAATGATGCAGTGCCATCAGCAGCTCATCAAGCTTTGTCAGAGTGGAACGGATACTGGGTTTGAGGATGCGGTATGCCCTGTCGTCGTCCGTTGTGATGACGGGGCGAGAATCCGTTGGTGTGGCTGCGCGGCTTGCGCTAGTTCCATGACCACGCCGTCCTGTGTCACTGCCATCTCCCTTGCCCCTGCTCTCCACTCGCGATCTCTCGCGCGAGGTGGAGCGCGCCCTTCCTGCATCCGTGTCCGTCTCATCCTCCCATTTCCGCCGATTAAACCTCTCCTTGGCGTTCTTTAGCACCATGCCGACCATGATGTCCTCCATCTCTCGACTTGGCTTCTGCTTGTCATGGCCTGGCTCTCGCACGGTGTACTCGTCATCCGGGTCTATGGTTGGTAGAATGGCGAAACGCTCGTATGGTCGAGGAACCTGCGAAGGTTCCAATGGCCATGCTGTCCACAGCCGCGGAGGCACCCACGGCTTTTCAACGTGCGAATCGTCCTTATCCTTCGATGCAGCTTGTGCCGCATTGGCACGTTTCTTTAAAGCATGGGCATTGTATAGGTGCAGGCTTAGGTCCTCAGCGCGCAGCTGGGCTAGCGAAGCAGCAAGATTGCGTTCTTCTTCGATGTGCTTGCGATAATTCCACCAGTTGCCTTGAAAGCGCGGGCGCTCGTCCTCGCTGTCAGAGTCGGTGTACTCGTCCGAGGCTTCATTGTTGGGACTGGCTTCGCGCTCTATAGGCGAGACAGGGTCGGTGGGAAAGGGTGGCGGGCTCGATGGCGGAACAATGGGCGAGGAGCGGATGAAGGGGGCTTCATCGCGGGCATCGGCGGGCGGCAGAGGACCGCCAAACAGAGACATGCTGGGTGGACGGGTGCATGTTTGCCGGCGAGGGGAAAAAAGATGATGAGCGGAGGATCAGCGGGCTGCCGTGGGGTGGCACGGCAGGAAGTGGAGCGTGGCGCTGCGTGTGGCAGGTCCCTGAGCGGCGGGCGCAGCAGCGGCGCGTATGTGTGTTTCGAGGTTCCAGCTGTGCGGGGATTTTTAATTTTTCTTTTTTTGGTCTGAGGGGCCCTCGGGCCTGGGGCGTAGGGCCATGACGACGATCGCATCACATGGAAAATGTTTCATTTGCCGGGTGGGCGCGCAGCGTCACCGTCTGGCTCCCTTCCCGTCTCCCGCGCCCGCCAGGCCGCTCTTCGCGACTCAGGCGCCCCAGCTACGTGGTGCTCTTTGCTCTCCGCACATTTGCCCTCTCCTGCGATACTCTTTTGCCGCGCCCCTCCTCACGCCTCCCCCGCGAACAAAAAGCCCCCCCGCCGAACCAGCTGCGCCGCTAGATATGTCCGCCTGGCGCGACCGCCCTCCCGCCGCAAACCAGCGGTAGCAGTGCCCGACGAACGACATGGCCTCGGCCCTCTCTACGCCCCCGAGTGATCCTCGACACTCGACATCTTCGCAGCCTTCGCAGACCTCTTCCGCCACCTTGCACTCCGCTCACGATCCCCAAACCCACGAACATGCCGACCCAGGCACCAGCAAGAGACGGAGACTGCTGCACCGCAGCGAAGGGGCCTCCCAGGCTGCGCAGAGCAGCGCCGACACCAATACAGCGTCGCAGGGGCTGCTGGGCGCCGACCTGGCTGAGCGCGACGGCAGGCGGCGCCGCCTGCCCAGGAAGTCTGGAGGCTTCCTGCTGGACGCCGCCCTGCCGGGCTCGTCCAGCGCGCGTCGTCATCGCTCTCGGGAAACCGGCGCGGACGAGAAGGGGCGGCGGTCGGGAAGTCGGCACCAGAGCAAGAGCCCCTCGTCTTACGATGGGTCGCGCAGGGCCTACAGCAGAGGCTCCTCCTCCCGCAGTCGCCCGCTGAGCGGCGACACGGACGTCGGGCCCGTCGCTGGCAATGGCCATGCGCCCGAGGAGAATGGCGCGAGGACGCCGGAGAATCGCCAGGACAAGGCGCAAGCTATGAGGGACTTGGGAATTCATGTGGATGCGACAAACGAATTCGGTGGCGAGGTGGGGTCGCCGGGCAATGCTGGTATCGATCCGGCACAGATCATACACATGGCGCTTAACTTGAGTGAGAGTCGGAGGAGGAACCTGGGCCACGGCCAGCTGATTGCGCCGTCCATGCCTAGGAGCAGGAGGGCTACGTCTGCAGGCATGGGAATCCCGAGCACACCCATGCAAGGAAGCTTCTATGACTACGGTGTGGGAGGTAGTCTCAAGCAGCATCTGCAGCAGCAGCGTCGTGTTTCACGCAACATGTCCCCGAGTGGTGGGCATTTGAGCACACCAGCTTCCCGACATGTATCTGTGTCGAGCCCAAATGCTCTTTTGGACCACAATTTGGGGCCTCAGCATAACTACACCTTCTCAGCAGCTACTCTTGCCCGCGCGGAAAAGGCGAAGACTTATGTGGAACTCGGCGCAGAGTACCGGCGCTTGCTGCAATTTCTTCAACCATTGAGGCCAGATGCTGAAACTAGCTATACCTATAGTGCTTTCAGTGCCCCAGGAACTCCGAACGTAGAGTTGAAGAGAACGGTCTCTCGTGCAGGTCCGGAAGCACTTGGCCGGCCGTACAATCCCCTGCAGTTCATTCGCAACAGGAAACTTCGAGCCCGCGAACGGAGACGATTGGACCCTGATGTCAATGATTTCGAAGATGTGGATAGGGTAAGAATCTGGATCGACAGTGTGGAAGAAGCAACAGCCAAACAGAGCTATCGACAAGAGGATAAGGTCCTGCTACCTCCATTCACTCCAGATCCCATGCTCCGCAGCAACCACGATCATCAGAACGGAGATGCAAAAAGACCCAGTGTTCTACTTGGAAAGCAAAAACGACCTCGTATGGATTGGTTCACCCTCCCGTCTGAGTTCCTGGCCGATGCTGTGTGGCTCGAACAAGACAGTCACAAAAGTTTGATCGAAGACAGGAACGGCAACAAGATCTTCCCTCCGCCGCGCTCGGCAAGTATGGCAAATCCTCGCACGAGCAAGGACTATGCAAGGCCGAGCTTGGATAGACGGCGGATGAGCACTGCCGGTTCAATGGCCGGAGGTGGTCCATTTTCGGAGCCTCGATCGAACTACTCCAGTGAAGCGGAGAGCCATAGGGGCCGCAAGAAACGCCACTTCTTGCACAATCATAAGGAGGATAGCCCGGACCGCGGCAAACGGCTTGCCTGGATATCTCGAGGTCGCTCGAGCAGTTCGTCGGGTTTGTCATCTACTGATGACGAGAGCGAGAGGAGGAAGAAGCTCGATCGAACGCTCACCACCCAGGACGAGAACATTGGCCCTCTCGAACGCCACATGAAGTCTCTATTAGAGGACGATGCTCGTGCGGTGAATAGCCTTTCCCCGATCATAAGCTCTCCGGAGAAGCACTGGGGCGGTGGACAGTCAAAGGCACCGGCGCCACGTCGGGTGATGAGTGAGACTGAGAGCGAGGTTGATGGAAGCGGAAACAAAGCTGCCGCAAGAAGGGCCACGAAGCGCCTGACTCTTGCATCCGACAAAGCTCTTGAGTCACGTCCATCGCTTGATGGTCTTGATTCGTCCGCGCCGAACACCCCACTGTCAAAGACCTTCAGCTTCGGCGCATCTTCGCCTCCCAGTCGTGTCGCTTCTCCGGACCGGCACAAGTCAAGGAGGTCGAAATTACCGTTCTTCCGCTCTGATGCCAGCGTCAAAGGTCACAAGGTTGATACAACTGATTTCGCTGCTGATCCTCTCAGCAACAAGCAGCCGAGTGGAGAGCCTCCGGAGCCTGGTCGCCTCAGCATCGAACAGCCTGTACGGTCGAACTCGACAACCAGGCCTGGCTTGCTGAGGTCCCATAAAACGACCGACAGTTTGAGCAGCCTTGCCTCGATCCAGGAAGGTAAAGTCAGCAAAGACCGTAAGGAGAGCAAGGACAAAGAGCCAAGTTCAGCCGTCACCAGATTCTTTAAAGATGTGGGACGAGAAGGATCGAAAGCTCGCAGATTCATCTTCAAGAAGGACAAGCCACCAGAAGAGGCAGATGAAACATCGTCCGACGACGGCGAGAGGTCTTCCACGACAGACACGGAGGATGAAACAACGTCCAAGAGCGTCATCAAGCGACGGCCCGCACCAGCTTCTCGCACGGGAACTGATACAGGGCTCTCTGACGCCTCCGACATATCAGACCGGCGGCAAAGGTATGAACTGCCAACATTCAAGTCTGCGGCATTGCAGGGCCAGGAAAGAGAACCTTCTGCTGCTCCATCGGAAGGGCGCCGTGGACGCCGACGGCCATCACGCTTCGACCGTCTTGCACCACCTCGTCTGGACACTAACCTTAGCCGATCGTCCTCTCCCGGCGTGATTCAAGTCCACCCAATGGAAAACATGACCCGTGCTCATTCTGAAGGCCCAGTATCCCACTCCCGATCTCCATCAGCGGTTCGCCGCCGCATGAGCAAGCTGCTTGAAATACCGGGCGGTGCCGGACGAGCAGGTCCCCCACTAACACAGCTTTCGCGCGCCCCCATCGAGCGCAAATACAGCGGTCCGACACCCAACCGCCCTTCACCACAGCGCCACTGGAGCATCTCAGACCAGGAAACCCAGCGCCGCGCCTCAGCAGCACACCACGCCCGCACCGCCGTCTCCAGCATCGCCGCCACACGCATCGACATTGCCCGCATCCAGGCCCTGCTCCTCTGCTCGGGCATCAAGGCCGCCGAGCTTGCCCGCCGCGCCCACGCGGTCCATGACGCGCCGCCCCCCTTCCTCGCCCGCGCGGCGGAGACGGCCAAGCGGAACGCCAACACCAACGCCAGCACCGTCGACACCGCCCGCATCCAGGAGATCGAGAAGAACATCCAGCTCATCCCGACCATCGCCCGCAAGGAGGAGCACGTCCTCGCCGCCCGCATCCTCGCGTCCGACCTCGAGGCTTCCTCGCACGCCCTCGTCGCCAGCCTCGAGCATTTCCGCGCCAACCGCATCCGCGCGCTGCACCAGCGCTGCGAGAGCCTGCGGATCGAGCTGGGGGACAAGCTCACCCCGAGGTGTCATGCGTGTGCGGACGATGCGGACGCGTTTACGAGGGAGGTTACGAGCGGCGCGACGCTCGCGGTGAAGGCCGTGACGGACAGGGTGGATGCGATGGCGAGGGCGAGGAGGAGACGGATGAGGTGGGTGAGGAGACTGGGTTGGATGATGCTGGAGTGGTGCGTATTGGGCGTCATGTGGTGGGTGTGGTTGGTGGTCGTGGTGGTGAGGGCCGGGTTGGGAGCCGTCAGAGGCGTGGTGAGAGGCGTGAGGTGGTTTTTGTGGTTGGATTAGTCGAGACATGTCTCTCCTTTGATTTGTCTCCTTTTCTTTGTTGTTTTTCTGTTGGATTTTGGGGAAGAAAGGTTTCTTGGGAAGTTTGAGAGGGAGTTTTGAGAGAGGGGATACCCCGTGCATGGAGGAGTTGTTGCGCTAGTCCGACTTTGGTCTCGTGGTCTTTACCTTTTCCTTTTTTTTTCCCCCCTTCTCTTTCTATTTTCTTTTGTTTTGGATGGCTCTGCGGTTGGGGCGTTAAAGTGCTATCGCATATTTACCACCACGCTAATTTCTATGTGCGGTCGGGCGATTGCTTCAACTCCCCAAGCGTACGGCAAGGCATCTGTTTTTGAGCGCGGCGTTCAGAGGTGATTTAACATAAGGTTTCTAATGCCACTCGATCACAGTCGTAGTAGCGGCAGACGATCATGTGTGTGGATAGGGCGAAACTGCAAAATTGGTAAGCGGCTTGAGGGGCTGGGGTTACGCGCACGGTAGATTCTTACATTCTTGTTCGAGTTTGTTTTTCCTTTCCGAAATTGTATTGTATAGAGAGCACATACCCTTCGATACTCCATTCCTGTAATTGGAATTCGCTAAACGAACTGTTTTGCACCTGATTTCCGCGAGACCGCTACGATGCATAGGATCTTCGCGGTCAACCTTTTGTTTGATGTGATTTCGCTGCGTGCATTGAGGACATCCACTATCTACTAAGTTCATCCTTCTGCTTCGCTTCCCAGGAAGCCAGAGCTTTGCTGACCCGGCGACGTGCCTGGACTCTTCCACAATGAGCATTCGACGTAATAGGTTTGCCATTAGTTCCCTCGCTTAACAAAACCATTACGCCAGAAACCAGGCCAACATTCAGTAACTTCCTCGACCAATCATCTTGTAATGGCAGTCTCCTGGGACTTCTCCAGCATTACTCAATGCTCCGAGTCAATAGTGGTCTCCGTCAAATTCGAGCACAGCTTCCGCATCGCCCTGGTGTATGTTCCGTAGACCGATTCTGGGCCGGCATCCCACGAGGCGCAAACGTACAGCACGGGCATATCGAGCCGCCCATTGTTCTTGGAACGCGTCAAGTTGAACTCTCGGTTATCCCTGCTATGCATGTACCAGGAATCAGTGCCGAACCAGCCAGTCTTCTCGAACGCCGCGACGAGCTCTTGAAACGTCTCGGAATCGATGGCATCATTTCCGTCCGGAACCCGGTCGGTGCTGGGAGGATTCGGCCCTCCGCCCAGCCGTCTGCCGTCCTTCAAGACGTCGGCCGTCATGGTGAGGGGCTTGCCGAAGACCCCCGGCTGGCCCCTCTTGAAAAGGGCCTTGAGGACGCCTTTGGAGCCTTTCTCGAACCAGGATGTCGCTTGGTCGAACGACTGCTCGTAGCAAACGATGTAGCTCCACTGTCCGTACGGGTACTCATCCTCCGGATAGATGTCTCGATTGACGGACTTCAGCAGCTCCTCCAGCCCGAGCTCGAGCTTGTGATACGGCGGGCAAAGAGCAGTCGTGGCGCGGCAGGCTTCCGGGTGCAAGTTCGCCAAAGAGCACACGGCGCCGGGGCCCCAGTCGTGGCCGATCCAGATGGCCTCGTCGCGGCTGGTGTCCGCGAGAACGGCAAGCATTCCCTGGACTATTTCCTCCTCGGAGTATCCCGAATGGCCTTTGCGGGAAGTTGACCTGCCATAACCTGGCATGTCGGGCGCGACGACGCGGAAGCCCAAGGAGGCGAATGTGCTTAGCTGCTTGTGCCGGTTTTGGCGATTGCGGGCCAGCCGCGGATGAAAATGAGAGGAGGACCCGCACTCGGGCCGGCAGCGAGATAGAATATCGTTATGCCATCATCATAAGTTACCTCGTGCTCTTCGAAATTGGCCATCTTGGTGCAAGTGATGATGAAGGGACAAATATCTGTGTAGTGGATTGCTTGAGTAGCTATATTTCAGGAGATGATGCTGCCGGAATATTTCATGTTCGTAGAAGACAGATCCAGCTGCGCCGCCACAATCAGGGCTTCCGTCGCTGGTGCGGACGCCGTTGAAAG
This sequence comes from Neoscytalidium dimidiatum, assembly GCA_037367355.1. NCBI lineage: Eukaryota > Fungi > Ascomycota > Dothideomycetes > Botryosphaeriales > Botryosphaeriaceae > Neoscytalidium > Neoscytalidium dimidiatum. Next base: position 207,711 of record CM074705.1, on the reverse strand, counting down.
GGGTGGCCTCTCTCCTCATTGCAGCATCACGCTCGATAACTCCATGACAGACCATCAGCGACTGTTCTGCATTGTGGTTGCGGACAGAACGTATCGTCAGCGTCGCATGGGTGCTACGAAGTTAATTGGAGACCGCAACCAATCACAAGGGTGGAGTAGGGAAGCTCGTAGATCCGAAATAGACTTATATTTACGAGTCGTGCTATCATACTACTACAAACGGAATTCTTCTGCTACGTTTTGAACACATCGAATGCATAGAGCGTTGTCATAGAATGTATTATGACTTTTTGAGGCGAGGTAACGCCTATATGGTAATTCCCACAACCTTGTAGTTGTCCGAGGACTGCCCCATGTGGGTTTGCAACATTACTGAAACCTCACACAGCAGGTGGTAGAAAAAAAAATCACCCTTTAAACTGCACCGAAATCGCATGGGCAGTTGAAGCAATCCTGCGGACATGATGTTGTATAGAGTCAGTACTGTCTATATTCGAACGACTGCTCCAATAGCCTATATTTTATTTTTTTGAGAGGTTATTCTCATGAGTTTTCTCGTCTTGCGAAACGATAGGTGACTTCTTCTACCACCTGTTGTGCTCTGTGTACTGCGTTCGGCCACTCCCTGGTATCGCTATTGCCGCTACCCACTGTGGTATTTTCTCCTTGTTCAGCTAGAGCTGTTGCTCTGTGTGGGACAATATTAAGGCCACTAGCCAGCACTGTAAGAAGTGCAGTGTCGTACCTTTTCAGTTCGACACTCGAAATCAAAGAGGGGGGTGACGTTCGGTCCGTTCGTCTTCATTTTAATCTCGGACGTCTCGGGACGATCTAAAGCCCGTAGCTTCGGAGTCTTTCACCCCGATTGTGGCCGAATTGGCCTGCCAACACCACCGCATATATTGCTAGTCAGCCCGCCTGACTCTGAATGGTCCGTGGCGCCTTTACTCTGCGACATCTAGCCTCTGAATAATGTTCTCGGCTCGGTCGTTACGAAGAGCGAGACTAGAACAGTTACAGACAATGACTGTGCCTTCTGCCGCCATCCAACTGCTTAAAACAATGTAGATCTGTCATTTGACCTGGTGAAACACTGATCTAAATTTCCCCACTGTTAAAGGAGCACGCTTCCACAGATGTAAGCATACCATCCATAAACCAAACATTGACACCTTAACTAGATACTATCGCTCACGGACTATAGTTCTGTGCACTTCGCTATGGATCTTCTTGCGCGAATTGCTGTCACAGCTGTTTTGTCTCTTGAGGTTGCTTGCAATCCTCTCAGTAGCATACAGAATTTCAATTTAAGCCGTTTTACGGTCGACCTATCAGAACATGCTGAACGTATGCTTGAATCAGTAAACCGCACCCACCTGCCCGAGAAACCGAAATGCGGAGGCTAGCAGAGTGGTTGGCAACTGGCACTGCCTACCTGCAGGAACACACGACAAATGTAATTAACCCATACCGCTGTTGGCCCAAACGAGAAAGGCAAACATGAAGAACTCACATCGTTATAGCCAAACACTATCGGGCTTGCCCTTTTCGACTCTCCGGTTGGCCAACTCTCATGGATTGGAGAAAAATATATAGAGTGTAAGCTGCCCAAATGAGCGTTATTGAATGAGGGTTGACATATTGCAGGGTCGGACCCAAGGGCCGGAACTTATCCATCCGTCCTCACGCATGCTGAGATACTTCGAAGTGTTTCTCTCTACTACGTGACTCAGTCATTCTTATCGTCAGTATGGGTATATGCCCAAAATCCCAACTCTTACCCAACTGTTTATACTCGGGCCACTACGGACGCTCCTCTTTTGTTGAGCAACTTCAAGTATAACATAGCATCATTCCCACAGGGGTTTGTGGCGACTATAGCTAACCTGGTCTATTACCAGAGTGAGTTCTTGCTCTTTCGTTGGTATGTGAGGAAAGAAGCTAACAAACCCTAAGACCATGAATTCGGCGGCCACTTCCCCAGTCTGGATAATCCTGTTGCTTTTCTTAAAGATTTACGGGAAATAGGGACTTACTGGGAAAATTAGGTTAAATTATTTTTATTGGGGTGAAAATACATAAGTCATCAGGGCAAGAACATGATATCTTTATTCCCTGTTAGCCGACAATCCTCAGACCCTCGGAAGAATAATATTGAGTTTAAAGAGACTTTCTTTGTCCGGAAATATCAGATCTGTTAATCCAGATTTTCCTGCTGCTACTGCTGATGATGGTGATGATGACGAAGAAAAACGCTTTTTACAAGAAAAGAGATACTAAGAGCTGAGTTTGATAACAAAATCCCGGTGTGGATACCTCTTCTGTTTACTTCCCCTCGTAGAGAATTACTAGGTCACGCCAGAAAGATATTCCCTTTCTTGATACGATCCCCGCATAGCTTGGCAGCCTTGTCCAGAACAATTTGTCAATATTGTTCTACCGCCAGATAGGTATACCATTAAGATCTGGGCATCGTCAGTGGCAATGCGCAAGAAGCACGCTGAGCCTCCGGAAATTGCGGAACTACCCCTCAAACCCCGCATTAATGTATGCTCGTCCATACACAGGCTCGGAACCACGGAATCAGAAGTTCCCGGCCTTGCAATCCCAATGCTCATCACACCTATATGAGGTGCTGTGGTTCGGTTGGAGATATGATTATAGGTTACAGGCCCGGGAAGTACTGCCGACGGATTTCGGAACTGAAGCGTATCAACGGAGAGATGTAGCTTCCTAAGTATTATAATCTACTTCATCGTCGCTATTCGGAGATCATCGAAAGCAGCTAGTACAATGTTCAAATACCACCAGACTCGACGCTCTGTAGCTCCTATCGGATCCCTTTTTCTAACTCGTCCGAGAACCGGGAATTCTCTGCCGTTTCGTACCCGCGTCGACTACCAGGCAACGCGCGCCTTCTCCTCGGCCAGCCGGAGGGCCAAGTTGCTATTGTGAGCGGAGGAAGCAGCGGCATGGGTGCGGCAACGGTGAAGCTCTTGCAGGACAAGGGGCTCAAAGTTGCATCATCTCTCGACTGGGGTCCTTCGAGCGCCGCGGTTACCAACACGTTCTTGCCCCTCCGACGCAATGTCGCATCTGAAAAGTATGTTACCAATCCCGTCGGAACAGCGGTGGAGAAGTGGGGCACCGTCGACATTCTCGTCAATAATGCTGGAGTGATCGACGACAAGAGTAAGTCAAATGTAACGACGTGCAGTCCTCGCTGAAGCTCAGCTAGATCGCCTGGCAACTCCCAGAGCCTGGCCGGAGACCGAACCAACGAAGTTTGGCACCGGACGGCCGGCGTCAAATCTTCACGGCCCCGTACAACCTCACGCGCGCGCGCGTGCATCCCGCACATGCTCTCCACCACCGGAGGAGCGGAAAAGGGCGCCATCGTGAACATCAGTTCTCTCGGCGCCAGCCACGGTGGATTAGCAGGGCCAGCGTACACCGCGTCCAAGGTTCGCGTGTCTCTATCTGCGCCTTGATTGAGATGCTTATTGCCCTGCGAACGAACGACTGCTACTGCCTTAGCATTTCCCCTCACCCTATGTTCGAATTGAAGAATAATGCGCATTCAGCACGACCAGAAGCCGAAGCACCGCCTGGATGTACAGGGAGGCCGGCATCCGCTGCGACGCGATACTCCCCGGCATGGTCTCGACGAACACTGCGAGCAGCGCAAAGCTCAGTTTCGACCCGAGGGACCCGAGGGACCCGTACGCAGAAGCACCCTCTTGCTTCGTACGCGGGCGTCAGCCCCGGGGCCGTCAAGGTCGAGGATATCGCGGCCACTGTGTATTTCTTGGCCACAGCGGAGGGCATCAACGGAGCTCACATCGCGTTTGACAAAGGGTGGGACGATGCTTAGGGAACGGATTAACCACCTTCGAGCAGTCGATGTGTACATACTGTTCATAGCAGTGTTGGCTACCTGCAAGCTTGATGCCCGGCCGGCCGGCCCGCTGGCTTCACATTGACCCAAGTGAAACCGTTCAATGACCGAATCGAAGCATCACCTCAAAAGTGAACAGCCTCGACACCAAACGTACCTTCTCACATGCCCTCTCTCGATGACTATCCAAACTCCCCCTAAGAAAAATAATAGCAACACCTCGGCGTCTTATTCAAGCCCATCACCCATCATACTAGAACCTTTTTCGCCTCCCCCTTTAAGCTCATCCAACCCTCCCCAACCACTCCCTCACCTCCGCCCTCAACCTCGCCAACGTACCCCCCTCATTCCAAAAGTGCCCCGCAGCCTCCACCTGCACGCCCCGGAACCCCACGAGCCCACCTCTCGCGGGCCGATCCGCCAACTTCCCCGCCGCCGCCGCCGCCGCCGCCGCAGCCTCCATGTCCTTCGCCCAGCGCGCCAACCGCTTCGAACTCGTAAACGGATCGTTCGTGCCCCAAACCGCCAGCGTCGGGTTCCTGACCAAGGGATCGACCTGATCCCTGGCAGAGGCAGCATGGTGGCCACCACCGCCACCACCACTCCTCCCACCAAACCAGCCCCCGGCAAGGAAAGACGACGCCACCGAAGAAGAGGAAAAAGAAGAAGAAGAAGAAGAAGAAGACGATGACCCCCCTACAGACAAACACGGCGCAATCAGCAAGCTCGTCGGCGGCAGCAGCGGCGAGATGAGCAAGTACGCCACCCTGACCTCCGGCGCGCGCACAACCTTCTCCTCCTCCTCTTCCTTCTTCTTCTCTCCGCCGTCCTCCTCCCTCCTCTTCTCTCCGCCGTCCTCTTCCCCATTTCCCTTCTCCTCCCCAACGCCACGCCCTCCCGGCGAAGGCGACGGCGACGGCGACACCTGGTGATGCCCCCCACCACCACCTCCCCACGCCCGCCGCCACCTCTCCGCGCCGAGGTCCAAGCTGCGGCTACTGCGCCTGCTCGCCTCCTTGCTTCTCCGCCGCGCCTCCGGGTCGCTCTCCTCGCCGCCGAAGGTGACGGGGCTGCGGCGTGGCGGGTAGTGGTGGTGGAGGAGGAGGCGCTGGTTGTTGATGTTGTTGATGTTGTTGTTGTTGTTGTTGCTGTGGCGCAGTTGGCGGCGGAGATGCCAGTCGGCGGTCGTTTCGGCGGCGAGGCGCCGCGCGCGGAGGAGGATCTCGGCGGGGGTGGAGCCGGGGGCGGGGGGCGGAGAAGCGGAAGGGGAGGGAGAAGAAGAAGAAGAAGAAGAAGAAGAAGAAGAGGAAGGATAGAAGCGGGCGAGCAGGACGGGGAGGGGCGGCAGGCGGGAGGCGACGAGGGAGCCGTAGGAGTAGCCGCCGAGGAGGAGGGAGATGGCGGGGTCGGCGTCTTCCTCTTCTTCTTCTTCCTCTTCTCCTTCTTCGTCGCGGCTGTTTTGTTGCCTTTGGCGTCGTCGCCCGTCGCGCAGGCACCGCATGTATTCCACCATCAGGCCGGCGAACGACACGTAGTCCTGCAGCTCGGGCTTGCCCGTCCAGCTGGTCTTGCCCGCGCGTGACGACGATGGCGATGCCGATCCCGTGCCGTGCTGCTCGATGCTGTGCTGCTTGAACGATGCGGATGGCGAGCCTCTGCGTGCTCGGCCCAGAGCTGTCAGCCCCACACACCATTCATTCCAGAGAACACGCCTTTTCCTTCCCTTCCTATAAAGCCAGCAAACCACTCATGCGAAAGAAAAAGGGGAAAAAAAAAACAGCCCACTCACCTAAAGCAAAACACACCCACCACCCATCCCTGCGCCAACAGCTCCGCGCCCACGTTCCCGACGACCGGGTCGTCGTAGCTCCCGCCCAGCGGCGCGTAGGGATGCGCCACTATCGCAGCCTTGAGCCTCCTCTTCCCTTTCCGCATCGTCTTCGTCTTTGGCGCGCCGGTGCCGTTCCCGCGTTCCTGCCCATCGTCTGGCGCGGGCAGGAAGGACGACTCGTCCTCCGGGTGGTAGATGCGGCACGCCAGCGGCGCGTCGTCGTGGAGGGAGGGGACGGTGAAGCTGTACGCGGGCTGCTGGGCGTAGAGCGGCGGCGGCGGCGAGGCCGCGGCCGCGGTTGCGGAGGATGCACGCGTTGTAGGCGGGGGAGACGAAGGCATCACGGGGTGATGAGGTTTGCGCTTTGCGAGAGCAAAAAAAAAAAAAAAAAGGGAGGAAGAAAAAGCACACGTGAAGAGGATTCACTGTGGTTCTAAGTCGAGAGATTGGGAGTAGGTGAGCAGCGGCAGGCTGGAACTAGCGGGGACGATAGAGGGTCTGTTCGAAGCAGGCAACAGGGCGGCGAGGGCGCACGCGTGCAGAGACAGAGAGAAGACGGGCAAGAAAGATCAAGCGGTCAGCGCATTGTGTTGTGCCGACGGCGCGTGCAGTCGAAAAGCGTGATAAGCAACCAATACGTAAATGATGCAGTCGCGGTTGGAGGAAGTGCCGGTCGACTTGGGTTTGCGTATCTCACCGCGGCCTGAAGCTATTGCCGGCTGTATGTTTCTGGTAGGATCGGTAGTGGCGACGTTCGTCGTTGAACGAGAAAAAAAAAAGACGATGTTGTTTATTCAAGGTTGCCTGTAGAGAAGAAGAGGAAAGAGAGATGGAACCCTGGAGCTGGGACAGATGACGTGGGGTCCTATCCTGGTCGTGTCGCGCCAGGGCGCGCGCACGCGCATGCACAAGAGAGGCATGTGAAAAGCGCCAGCCAACCACCTGGCGCGCGGCCGTAAGCTCCTATTGTGCTGCTCTACACCCTTCCGCCTCAGCCTTACACACACGCACTTATTTTCGAGTCGTAGCTCAAACGCTCTCGAAACGACTCTCGGTTCCGAAACAACAAATTCAAACGTCCTAAACATCACACTACACTGGGCAAAACGGTCGGGCTTGTCCTTCTCAAAGAACATTCCATCGTGTTATAGAATCACACTACTTCCGTTTTACTACACGCCTGAACACACCTCACTTCCCGACTTCCATTGCTTTCCATTTCCCGTCTAAATATCTGGACTTACATACATACGCGCGCGACGTGGTTACTACGACTACTACTACACATAATCATATCAGCAAGCCTTCTTCATTCCCCACTCATCCATCTCCCATTTCTCCGCTTTCCCTCCTTACTTCTTTTCGTTAGTCAGTTACTTCACGATGACAAACTAGAAAAAAAAAAAAAAAAAAACTCCTGACCATGCCAGCCATTCAAACTTTCGCTTCCACTCGTCGTCCATGTTCCTTCCGTTTTTAAATCCCCCCCTCCCCCATCCTTCCACCTCCTTTTCGAATGTAAAATCAGGAACCAGCCTTTTAACCTGTCCAGCAGCTCGGAAGAAACCTAAAAGTGCTATGAACGAGAAGAAGCTCAAAAGCAAAAACTCGAGAAAGGGGTTTCATCCGTCATGATCCCTATGCCAAAATAGAAAGTGAAACTCCCATGACACCTTCGTTCCCATAACCCTTTTCGAACGCTTGCAAACAGGAAAAGACCAATAAAAACAAAAAGGAAGAAAAATTTCGCAGAAATGAGTGACTAGTGAAATCGCCAAAGTCCATGGCCGCGCATGTTGAGAACACGGCCCTCACACATCTTCCATTCCTAATCCCATCTCCTGTCCTTAAAAAATCTCCTCCTTTCATCCCGAACAACATCCCTACTCCGTAGCTGGTGGAGGCGCACCGTCCTCGGACGTGCTGATTAGCGTAGGCGCAATCCTCCTCTTCTTAGGCTCTCGGCCCTTCTCCGCCGATTCATCACCCTCATTCTCGTTCTCTCTCTTCTTCGACTCCTTGGGTTCTTTCGCATCCTCCTTCTCCGACTCGCTCTCCCTTCTTCCGCTAGGCGGAGGATTGATTCCGCTGACAGAACTAGCCGCGCTGTGCGTTCCTCCCTGCGTACCCGGCATCGGTGTGTGGGGCGGAGTCCACATCGGTACTTGCCCAACGGGACCTGAATTGGCCGCTGCGACCCCAGGTACCGCGCTGATCGACGGCGTCTGCTGCTGAAGCGCTACATTGGGATCAGGCCCGGGCGCGAACGACCCTTGAGTAGCAACCGAAGACGCCGACATGGAGCGAGCAGGACTAGCGGGCCGGGCGGGAGCGAACGATGACGGCGACGCGGGAAAAGCGGACGCGGAACCAGAACTCGATGGCTTGGGGCCCGACGGCACGCTAGCCTGGGTTGGCGTAGGAGTGGGCGTGGAGTGGTTCGATGTCGAAGCGGCAGTGTTGATAGACATCGGATGATTCTTCGCAGGGCCAGGATGCACCTGTCCTAATTCACCTGGTGCAAACGTGAGGCAAGAACAGAACCCGTCAGACGATGTCATAAGAAGGGTATTGCCATCGGACGACCTGTTTCAACCGTCAGCCGGGGCGTTTAGCAATCATGGAAAGAGCGTACCATGCGAGATCAGTAAATGTCGCGTAGTGGAGGTTGCTGACGATACACAAAGGCTTCTGCTGTTGCGTGTCGTAAATGTGCACAGCATCTTGCGTAGCGACGGCATACACCATGCGGTACGGTAGGCTGAAAGCCATGGGAGGACCTGAAGGAAGAGGCGAGGCTGCCGCACCATTGTCCGATTCGGGTCTTGGCGACGCTGCCGCCGCGCTAGGGGACGGTGAAGGTGCACTGGTGATGGGAGGCGGATCCATGGATGACGATGACCGTGGTGGCTTCGATGGCATTGCTGGTTCGGGCAAGGCTGGGATTTCTTCCTCAGCGGAAGATGTGTCGATCGTGATCTGCTTGGTTGGCGGAGGCGCATCCCGAAGTGTGTAGTAAACCGGAGAGCATCGGACGGCTATGGAAGGTTTCTTATGGCCAGGCAGATAGGCAATTGGAGGCTTGTTGAGCCCAGCCCGCGTGTAGATGTAGACCGTGTTTATGATATCGTCCGACGTCTTGGCTGCCTCGGAGCCGTCGGGCTTGGACGTCTTGTATTGACCAGCCGGAGTGAAAAGGAGGCTGCCATCAGGAGCAAATGTGAGACGCCTGAAGAATGACGTGAGAGTCTCGTTGGCGTAGATATTGGCATTGCGGACCGCCAGGCCGGCATGGATATTCGGAGATGTTGAGGGCATAACGGCAGGGAGCGGCATTGAAGACGGTGCTGGGGACACTGAGCGGCGGGACTGTGAGCCGAATGAGGAACGGCGGCTATGAGAGGTCGGTGGATTCATAGGCAGAGCCAAGGACGCAGGAGTCCCCGGAGCTGAGGGAGTCGGAGAGCCAATGGCCGGGGCGGAGGTGTCTCCAACAAAAGAGGCTCGATTGTTTCCCAAGCCGAGGTCTGGTGGAGCAGGACTGCTATTTGATACACGGCGGGCCGGCAGGTCCATTTTGGTTACTTTGCTGTGTTGCGCCAAGGAGAATTGACCATCCTTCGTCTTCAGGGTGTAGATGTGCACCGAGCGGTCGGAGGATTGGGTCGCGACGAACTCGTTCAAGGGATCCCAGGCAACGCCCTGAACGTAGTGACTGTGTTCCGCTATCTGGCGCACAATTTGACCTGGACGGGATTAACCAGCTTACGCGAAACCACAGCAACGTCACGCTTACCGGTCTGAGTGTTGTATATGCGGGCGATATTGTCCATGCTACCGGTTATGAAAAAGGCGCCGTCCGGCGACCAGGCCATATCGTAGATCTCTGAACCCAACGACCGGCACATGTGCTTCACACGCCATGTTTCCTTGTCGTCCAGGCCGTCTTCGCCGAAGGGACGGTGGTTTTGGGTCTCAGAGGGCACCCACAGCAGGACATTGCCGTCGTCACCGGCGCTGCCGAGAAGCTCGCCTGCGAAAGGCTGTTGTCAGAGGAGGGCGGGCGGGAACAGCGAGGGGAGGAGGATTTGGCGTACCTCGAGGGCACCATCGGACGACGTTGACCGCTTGGGTGTGCTTTACTAGGGTGGACAGGTAGACGACCTTGCGGTCTTCGCCGGAGCCTTCGACCTTCCAAAGCTGTAATCAGGCGTCAGCAGCAACTGCGACGGCCGCAAGATTCACGCTGGGCTGGATGGGCGAGCTCGCTCACCCTGACGTTGTTATCGCCGCCGGCAGTAGCCAGACGGCCCTTTCCATGAGGCTCGAAGTGAGCAGAATAGATGGCGGCGTTGTCGTCGTGCCAGGATACGAGCAATGGGGCAGCCTTCATGGTGGCCGAAGGGGCAGCCGGAGCCGCGGCGTGTGGTCGGGGAGCTGTGGTGGAGAGCAGCAGCGGTGGAGTGGAGTCAATGCAGGATTGAGGGCAGGTCTGATTATGACTTGGGCGCTGGGGGGCGGAGGCGGGCGGGAAGCAAGGAGGCGCGTGGTGGAGTGCGGAGAGAGGCGCCGGTGGAAGCGGTTGTAGTGGTTTGCAACGGCAACGGAGCGGGCTCAGGTGTTTGGAGAGTGAGCGCACGACCGGGGCCCGCGCCTTTTTGGGCGACTGCTCACGTCCAGCTCCCGCACCACAGCAGCAGCAGCGGCAGCAGCAGCAGCAGAAGCGGCCGCAGTACGCGCGCAGGCCGGCCGGCGTGACACGACCCGAGAGACAGCCCGGTCGGTCTCGCATGCTTGCGGGCCGGTTCAAAGGGACGGGCAGCGGGCAGCGGGCAGCGGGCAGCGCTTGGCCTTGCTTCCGCGATCGTGATCGTACGGTAGGAGCTGGAGCCTCCCGCCCAAGACACGCGCCGACGCGCCGTCCCAAACGGGCAACACAATGGCCGCCCCTCCCACGCGCCCTCCAGACCCAACGTGTGACTCCGCCCAGCCCTGCCGCCCGCCGCGCCGCCTGCGCCTGGTCTGCTCCTGCGCGCTGCCAGCTCCCGGCCAGACACACCCGCATCGCGAAATTGACTCCGCGTCAGCCACGTCGGTTGTTACGGCTGTCGCGCCCGCCGGGCCTATTGGCTGCCACGCGCTCCCCGGCCTGCAAGTCACGGGCTGCATCCACGAACAGGAAGCGTAGCAAGGGTCGCCGTCCAGTCACCCGATGCGCGCCAGGCAATAATGCTCGCGCTTTTCCCTGTTTCTGCTGCTGCTGCTGCTGCTGCTGCTGCCGCCGCTGCTCTAACTAACTACACGGCTATCTCTGCTGGCGAGCTCAGCGCAATCGACAGCGGGGCTTCAGCTGCCATGACCCTGCCCGTCGTGCTGTTGCCAGACGACCCCAGCACCCGCACTCCGCTAATCACCGCCCCCGAATCATATCCAAACGACCCACTCAGCGCCAGCTTCTGGCCGTCGTAGTTGAACTGGATCTCCGACGTGGCCGGCTGATCGATTGCGTCTCCCTCGTCCAGGTACAGGCTGCCACTAGCCGTTCCATCCAGCCCGGGAGCGATCAGTAGCGTAAAGTTCTGCTTGCGTAGCTCCGTCGTCGTATTGGCCGACGCCGCACGCAGCGGAATGATGCTGCCTCCCCTCACGTGTAGTGGAATCGTCGTGTACGGCACGTCCGGCAGCGTGATGTACGACCCATTTCCGCGCACCGTTTCGCCCGTCCAGAGATCATAGAAGACATCGTCGGGTAGGTATATGTCTACAGTCGTCACGTTCTCCTCCGTGACGGGACTCACCAGTATCGAGTCTCCATAGAAGTACTGTAAATCAACGCCAAATGTGTTCGCATCATCAGGATAGATGAAGAATAGCGGATTGACCACCGGCTCGCCCGTCTGAGTCTGCCGGTGGAAGGCTGTGTATAGGTAGTCAAGCAGCCGGTACCGCACGTCGATCGCGTTCTTGGCTGCTTCGGTGACAAGCGGCCAGCGGTAGAATTCTTGTGAAATTGCGTTGTCCTGGTTGTGGTTCTGGAGTTGCAGGCGTCAGCAACCGCGTTTCAAACGGCTTTTGACCAGCCCTCTCCCGCTCGAAAGGCACAATCCACTCACCCTGTAGAACGTCGAGAAAGCCCCCAGTAGCGCCCATCTGGCACACAACGTTTCCGTCGTATTGTCTCCAAATCCGCAAACATCAGAGCCAACCATCGGCACCTGGTACAGAGCTGCAAACTGGAGCAGCTGAGAAATCGAAAACCTACTGCGTGTTAGCTGCGGGCTATCTACAGCTGCAACATTCTCACCTGTAGTGCTCCCAATCAGAGAGATTGTCCCCCAACCAATGTCCGACATCCTTGCCCGCACCCGCGAAGGTACTACGCGTAATGATCAACGGCCTTCTCCCAGGCCGTCGCTTTTCCATGGCAATCCTACTCGCAGTGGACATCATCGTGCCGTACAGGTTGTGCGTGTCATACTCAGCCAGACCATTGTAATGGATAACGTTCGTGGAAACAGTCTTGTTGGAGATAGAGCCGGCGAGGTTCGAGATTTGGTACGCGGGGTTCAACAGATCTCTTCCTGGGAGGCCAAGCTTCGTTCCAGTTGCCTGTCGTCTTGACAGCATTCTATTAGGAAGAGCAGTGCTATTTGGTTGGAAATCAGCTGGGAAGCCAGGGATAGGTCTTCCGCTGTTGGGCCGCACTGGTGGTGGGTCTGGCGGCTGGTTGTTTGCTTCTGCATAGCCATAGGGGTCGGCGCAAGGGAAGTCGCAGAAATTGGCCGCTTCGTTCATATCAATCCACAAGGCATCGATGTCTACACCTGTGTCGGCGCTGAAGAAGCTCGCAAACTCGCTGTCCCAGTACGACTGAGTGTTGGGGTGGAACCAATCGGGAAACACAGTCGGGCCAGGCCAAACCACGCCAATAAAGTAAGAATCATTAGAAGCCTTCAGGAAGACATCCTGCGCTGCCCCGTTGTCGTAAGCGCTGTTGTTGAGGTAGGCGACCGCTGGATCGACCATGACAATATAGTGCTGTTGCTTTGAATGCAGAGTGTCCACCAATTGACGCACAAGCGGAAGTGGAAAGCGTGCCGGATCGAGCGTGAACACTTTTCTGAGATCCATGTAGTCGATATCGGTCCACATAGTCTCGAGAGGGATCCCCGCTAGCGAGTAGTTGGCCACAACCTCAGCAACGTCGTACACATCCCGATAACCGTATCTGCACTGATGAAAACCAAAGGCCCAGTAAGCCTGCATTGCAGGCAGCCCAACGACTTCGGCATATTGCTTGCTGACGTCCTTGGGAGAGGGGCCTGCGAGGAAATAAAGGTCCACGATGCCGCCAAGGACATTGTACTCAAGATACTGGCCGTCAGCTGCGTCGCGGTCGATTTTGGCTTCAATGCCGTTGGAGCTAAGCAGGAAGACGCCATGGGTGCCGGAGGAACCCCTGTGGTCGAAGTACACCGGATGTGCACCGTACAGATTCGAGCCCGGTGGCACGCCGTAGGCATCTCTATTCCAGATCGTACGGGTGTAATTGGTGCTATTCAGGCGGAATGAGTCACTATGTTCACCCAAGCCGTAGATGTTAGGCTCGTCAGGCAACTTGGTCCGCAGCCTCAAGTACTGAGACTCAAAAATCAACGGCGAGTCGGCCGTATCGAATAAAGTCTCATTGGTTGCGGTGCGGATGACCGAGAACGAAAAGGGGTCTTCAATCCACTTGAATTGAATGGCGGCGCTCGATGCGGGAACGGAGCCATTTCCAGCAGTCGGCCGTGGCAGGACGGATTCCGGCACCTGATAGACGTTCTCTGCCGCGTCGTAGATCTGGACGTGAAGGCGATTGGCTGCGGTGTTTCCCTGCGCATCAGCAGATGTTTCGAATAAACCCGAGAATTCATGCTGGTTGATGCAGTGGTGAGGAACACAGCAAACGGGCATTCATCTTTCTGAAAGCTTGCGCGCCTGCAGATGACCGGTGGGAAACATGGGTTTGAAACGAGCGTAATGCACAGGCGAGCTTCCCATCACGCTCCTGTGTGACGTGTAGCAGTATGTTTGCTTAGCTCGTCCAATAACCAACGCGGGAATCTTGGTGCCTGATGCTCTCCTCGCATCCCACCCTTTCCCAAAGACAAAAGGAAACAGAAGAGGTCGATGCAGCAAGCCGGCAAGGAAGAAGGGAACAAAGGCGGGGCGGATAAGGTTCTCACTCACCGGTCTGGTACTCGACGCTAAGCTTCAGGTCCGTGAGGTCATCGCCGTAAGCATTGCATGGGGCGCCGGCCAGGCTCAAATCAGCAGTGAGCGAGGTACCGGCATCGACGACGTTGGAAGCCGTGTACCCCGGGCAGCTGTCGGCGCCGGGCGAGCTCTGGCGGACCGAGATGGCGCCTGCGGAGCAGACAGTTCCAAAAGCGGCAACCAGCAGCGGCCGGTCGAGCAGCATGACTGTCGGACCGGGTTTAAGCAGAGCAGCAGCGTTGGCGACAACCGGAAGAAGACTAAGGCTCGTCGTAGATGGCGAGGAAACGAGACGGTCTCGACATTTCCTTATATACAGCCATACTGTCTCGGCATGACTTGCATGCTTTCCCGGTCTAGGGGGGGCGCGGGTGACTGGGTGGGCACCGGCCATGACTGGGGTTGCAAGCGCGCTGTGTTTCCCCGCACCATCCTCGTCATCCTACGGGAGGCACGCCTCTTGGCTATCCTCTCGCACAACCGGGTCTGCTGCTGATGCCGGAAGGCCAATTGGGCAGGTCGCGGACCGACAGGGTCGTTAGCTGGATCATCCCCACTTATTGCCAACTCCGCGATGGATAAAGTGGTGTGCTTATGGGGCGGCGTGCTTGGTACTGCGTTAATACAAATGCCTTACCGGCCTGGGGCTCTGCGGGGCGACCTGGTGACATGCTCCATCCTCCCGCGCCGTCATCGCGTCCCGTCCTGCGCCGGCGTGCTTCGAGCTCTGTTCAACTGTCCGCTCATGCCGATTCCGGTGAGCACGGCCGCAAGAGAAGTGCCTTTGAAAATGGTCTCATATTGCTCCGACTTGAGGCGTGAGTTGTAAGGCTGCCGTGAAACACGGTAGAAGGCGGCTCCTGTGACAAGGAACCATGCTGCAAAAAGAGCGTGGTACCGGTATTTGGACAGCGCTGATTCAGAGCCCTTGTCGCTCATTTCGCCGGGAAAGGTGTGGGTACGATTAAGGTTGTGACGGAGATGAGAAGGGCAGAATACAGATGAGACCCTGGCAACCAGGAAAATCAATGACGAGCGCCCGGGAAAACAGCTCGCCGCCCTGTGCGTTCTGGACCTCAAGTCTTCCTTTCTTCCTCGACTCGCACCACTCTCTTACTGATACCACGACCCTGCTCTCACGTACTCAGTCAAGTACATCAGTATGCTCAATAAACTACTGAGAGAGTATCTTCTTGGGCATAGCTGAGGTACCGCAGCCTTTACCACAGCGGGTACACGGCCTTTTTCCCGCACTTGGTTACTGCGGAATGCCGCGTGCGCCACAAGTAGTTCTTTCATGCTTCGCTCGCCGACAGTTGTGGCTCCATACAGAACGCTAAGCTTCCAGCTGGCTTCCGAGAGCCCATTGGCTCAATGTCGGCGCGGCGCGCTTGCTTGGTGCGCCCAGACGATTCTTCACCTTCTTCATGTCGTGGCTTCCTCTTTGGGTTTCATGTCGTGTATTTTGCACTATCACACCGCTTGCATGGCGGGTACTCAATGTGAATCTACCGCTATCTCCATCATTATCCATGAATCCACTTACTCGCTACCCTCTTTAGATCATGTGCCCATGATCCAACCGTCTCCATATAATCTCATCAAGCAGTGCCAACACTTTTAAGTCGTAGTCTCGCCTCCCTCCGTGACCTGGCAGGCAAGGTCGTTCACAGCCTTCACCTCGACCTCAGATTCGCCTCCCTCGATAAGCTCTCCAAGACCGTCGGCACGAGTGAAGATGTGGACGGTGTCCTTGAGCTTCTTCGGTAGGACGAAGCCAGCATCGACGCACTTCTGGCAGAAAACGATCTTGTGGAGGCCTTCGAAGAATTCGGCAAAGGAAGTGTCGTCAACAACAAAGTTGCACAGGCGCAGGGTCTTCATGGGCATGGGCTTGAGTTCACCCATATCGTAGAGGACAACGTTGCGGGCTTTGCTAATGGCAACACGGTCAAGATACTCGCCATGGCCGTACTGGTGGTGAAGCGTTCCAGCACCCTCTCGACCGCTGCCTGTTGTCAGTTTCGAAAACTCGCTAAAGAGCGCGGGCACTTACCGGTAGATTTCGGCGGCAGCACGCTCGCTATCATACTTCCAGTTATCGTCGATGACGGGCATCGGCTTGCCACCATTTTCGCTGTCACGGGTAATGGGGTTGTCACGCATGCCAAGTTCCAGGGTGATGAGTCCAGGGTTCTTCCAGACGGCCACCCAAAGAATAGCCTGGAACGAGTCAACCATGTTGTAGACGCGAAGGCTGGTGAGGTTATGAAAATGAGTCAAGTGCATAAGATCGTCATGCGCAAAGTAATCCGGGTGCGGCTCGTGGACGTCGCGGTCTTCACCATCCGGGACGAACATGTTGAGGCTAAGCTTCTGGATATCCTTCGGAATAACAGGCCAGATCTCCTTGGAGAAAGGCAGGTCGGTCTCCCATCTGATGTAGTCAACTGATTCAAACATGTCAGCTAGGCAACACTTACTCGAGGGAGCGCAGACCCTGGATCTTCTCGAGGATCGACTTGATGAGGTTGACAGCGAGCGACCACTCAAGCTCGTGCTTCTGCAGAGCGGTCTTCTGCGCAGCGCTGCTCTGCGAGCGGGCACGGGTGAGATCACCAGTGCGGACAGGCTCGTCGGTCTCTGTGTCAATGGCACAGTCAAGGTCGAGCTTGCCGAACTTGGCCTTGATGACGTCCATGGTGTCCTTGGAAAAGGTCCAGCCACCGGCAACTACAAACTCCTTCTTGTTGGCGATTTCGTCCGGCTTGTCGAGGAGCTCGTTCACACGCTTGGCCAGAAGCGAAATGGAGCTGACCGGGTTTTCCGTAGGTGAGCCACGAGGGCCGGTGAGGAGGACGATGCGCTCGCCGGTGGGCTGCAGTTTGTTCGACATCGTGGTGATGTGTGTGTGTGTGTGTGTGTGTGTGTTCGCTGCTGATATCTAAGTAACCTCTCCCGCCGGCAGGCTCATCCAAAGCATTGGTCGTGACTTACGGTAGAGAGTGATGTTGTTGTTGAGAAGGGAGTGTCCAGGTGCGCGGCGCAGAATTTATGTACAGGCGCGGCTCGTGCGCTGGTGAGTTCCTTCTTATTGAGGAAGCCACGGGCTTTTGCAGCATTAAGCGCGCCAGCATGTCACGTCATTCACAAAGCCCTCTCACTTTTGACTATGCGGTGCTCTGCAGATTTTCCTGTCAGATCACAGCTCGTCGATGCAGTTTGAAGCTCCAACCCTGCTAAACAGTACTCTCTACGGTTTTGGTGGCATGCTTTCCACGCGTAACGCTCATTTTGGCCACTGGAGAGCATCCACAACATTTCTTAATACCTTGTGCCATAATACTCAATTTCTTACTTAGGAAATCCTAATGGAGGACAGCATTTCCTCATTTATCATCTTATCTTGACTCAACATCCCCTCCCTACACTATCTCGACTGTGGCCTCTCGGATTCTGCTATCGGTAGGGAACATTATTAAGCCTTGCGTGATCTGTGACAATAGCTTTGCCCAAGTTTCTGCTGAAATGTCCCTCCTCGGATACGGGACCCTTATTTCCGCACTCTCGTTATAGAGTCCAACCCGCTCGAACTGACGAGAGTGTGCCCCAGTCGATGCAAGAACCAACCCTACATCTTCTACGACCAACTTGGTATCCTGGGCGTCTGAACGGGCCAATGATCCTCTGCGCTCACTCCAGATAACCCGTCTTATGAGCAAACAGACTAAGCTTCGACTTTCTTCCAATTCAATATCTTCGGAAAACCTTCGCATTCGATACACTCCATGACTATCCACATACGCGGTGGTATCCTGACTCAGTATGACCATCTTTCCATTAGCCTTTGCAGATAGTCCTCCAATGTATCTCCCGTAAACACAACGTGCCATTGGTCCACGTAGTCCAATCGGCGCCCAGGTTGCGGGAGGGTTGGTGAACGAAGTCGCCGGTGGCGCAACTACCACCTTTGCCGTATATTGCCTTTCCTTGGTGCTAAGCTCGTAACTCCCTGTGATGTGATGCTTTTCGACTGCACCTTCAATTGATGCCCAAGACCAGCTTGGTGCCCGCCCATACACTCTCGTAGCTTGCGGCTTTTGACCTCCATCGACAGTGGTCCAGAGAAGTTCACTCGTGAAGTATTTGAGCCACAACCCGAACGACGCTCTAATTCTGAATTTCCTTTCAGCAATCGCAGATACTCCAGCAAGTGCTGGAAGCTTGTCCGAAGAGTAGCTCAAAGACGTCCTGGTGTACTGCATGAGTATATCGTTCCCTAAACGTCCAAATTGACGTTAGTATTTTCCTTAAGGAAAGAGGGACTGGTCACCGACAATGACGTTGGAATACAGCGGATTCTCTGCGATGTCTTAGGCTCACAAGCTGCACCAGCGGTGCGTACAGCCGCTTGCTCAATTGCCCCATAACAAAGATCTCCTCAGAGGAGACGAGGTTACTCGTTGTGCCTGTGCACTGCCGGCATTCCCACTCCACACCATGTGAGGAAAAGTACAATGATCGTGGGGAGAGAAGGCGTTCCTGGAAAGCCCAACCGCGTTTATCGAGAGCGTATTCCCCGAGGTACTTCCTCTGCGTCCCACTTTCAATTGAAAGTAACCTGTTTGACCGTCCCAACACATGCAAGCAATTCTCTTCTTGCAATGGATTGATTTCACTCAGGAACCCTTGCCAACTGTCGACAGCCTCTGCCGCTGCAATGGTTATAAAGGATCCGGCGTAGACAGACTCCATCTTGGCTGCCTCTTTCTCAAAATCTCCTAAAACTCCTTGGATGATGCATAATGAATCAATCCAAAGGTATCTGATCGAGAGCTTCCGACAGATTTCTATGGCATCCTGGAACGTCTTGGGTAACGAAGCATAAGGGATCCTCTTCTTGAACGAGTCGATATTCGTAGGGAGTAGCGTTAATGGTAGTCTGGAACCCCAACGGTAACTCAAAGTTGCGTAAGGTGAATCGAAAGTCTGTGAGCCATCTACTAATCGGATATCTAGGGATGCATTGTCCAACTGGAGGTCCAGAAGGCGTGTTGGTCGTCCCAGTTGCTGAGACATTCGACAATCACTGTGAGATGTGCAGCACTGGTTGATCCAATGCTGTATTAAGCGTACATGGCGATCACGATCTTCTTCCCGGAAAACGTCGTGAGTCTGAGTCTCGTACGCCGTCGTAGCAATTATCTGGTGACTGCGGATTTCGGCTCGAATGGTGACTAGGGAACTAGACTGAGAGACTAAATGATGGCCTGGGCTTTCTTTATACAGCTCAATAGTAAATATTGGTCTTGATTTTGTGGTCTGCGAGTCCTGTCTGAGTACCAGAAACGGTGAGTCAGGCCGGAACGCGTCCAACTGGAACCGTCCGTATTTGTCCTTGAGACGACCGGAAAATATGGAGCAGAGATGACAGCCATTATATGCAGATTCTAGTATGCACTGAATGTCGGGAAGGTGATGAAACGCATGGATCTCAGCAGACTGCGTATGATGATTCTCAGGCCCAAGGGATTTCAACCGGCGGTCAAAAGTATGGAGGAAATGCCGACAGTACAGGCACAGCCTATGAAGGGCAACGAGGCCTTTCTCCTCAATCATTACGAAGAACAGATGCGTTGGTTCGGAAAGGTGGTGGTCGGCAGCAGCCTGCGGCGCAGCAACCGATCCACCGGCAGCGAAACTCGTTGCCGCCCAAGCTCCCTCCCCACCACAACAGCATCACCGATCTCCGCCGAAACCAGCACCACAAACCCTCCACACAATGGCGACGACCTCAGCAGCCGGCCCGGCGCCTCCCACCGCGCCCACGCCTTCCCTGTCCCCCAGCCAAGCGACGACCTACCTATCCCAATTCATCGGCCGCAACCTGCGCGTCCACGTCACGGACAAACGCATGTTCATCGGGCAGATGAAATGCACCGACAAGGTGCGTTCGCCCTTCAGCCCCGCCCCGCCCCCACATCCTCCTCGAAACTCTTTCGCCCCTTCCAACCGGACTAATCCCCACCCGCAGGACCGCAACATCATCCTCGCCCTCACGCACGAGTACCGACCACCCAGCGAGGCCGCTATCCGCGCCGCCATCCGCGCGTCGGGCGACCCGAGCGTGCAGCTGCCGCTCAGCAGCCGGTACGTGGGGCTAGTGGTTGTGCCCGGCATGTACATCACCAAAATCGAGTGCGAGGAGACGCCGTGGGCGCCGGTGCCGGTGCTGCCGCCACCGACGACGGCGACGACGATGACGACATGAAAATACGAAGCGCCGATATATGGGGTGGATATCAAAGCACGGGCGAATCCGAAGAACACAAACTTGGGAACTGCAACGTTTGGTGCGAGGGTGGCCGATCAACCACGAGAGCACGCTGTCCTGCTGCTGCGCAAGAGGCAAACACGGCGATTGGGAGGGAAGGCAGCTTCGCATTGGCTTCCCCCGTTCTCTGGCGCTTTTCGCTGAATCAACCGAACGCATCTGGGCGTCCGGTTCAAGGCCACCCGCTCATGTGGTCACGTTGGCTTGGCCTCGGAAAAGAAAGAGAGTTCGCATCGCTTCAGAACTTTCTACGAAGAACACGCCACCAGTTATTGCGACAATACCCAACGGGAGAACGACCGAGTCGGACAGGATATGTCTATCGGTGGGGTCGCTAACGCAGTCACGACTTCTCGGACCGGTGGCCCGCTGGTCCGCTCGAAGGGCGGATCTGTCGGACGATAAATCCAAAATATGGGCGCGAGAGAATCGTAAGCGCGGGGTTGATAGCAGCTCGTATTTCGATGAAGAAATACTGAAATGGTAGGATTCGGGACATGCACCACCAGATTCAGACATGCATGCACAGGCCAACAAGAATCACAAGACTACCGGTCCAGGCAACGTTTATTCGATAGCTTTGATAGTCATGAAATATACAATGTAATCATCGCTTCAATTCATGCATAGTATACACCTTGCCGCAACCGGAAGGGGGAAAAAAAATAAGCGAAGTCCACCGACTAATCGAGCAGAAAAGCAGTGAACATAGTAGCGCCAAGTCTATCGCAAGCTGTGATTGTCTTCCTATAGCCAGGTTCTACTCGCCTTGGTCAGTGAGTACGCTGGCGTATTCTTTGAACCTACTCCGTTGCCACCTATTGGGCCTGCCTTAATTCCCTCCACGCCTCTCACCCTTAATTACGCCCCGCTATTTGCCAGGTTAATGCTGGAATACCCCCGCGGGGAAGAAAAGGCCTTCGAGACTAGTAATCCATTTGATGTTGAAGAAAGAGAAAGCCGCTCCTTAACAGCACCCAATGGTGATGTACAAGGAGAAGAAAAGGACTCGACTCTACTCTTCGCCACCGTCAGAGTAGTATTCGAAGTCCCTGGGCGCCGATGCCTCCTCTCCATCCTCGTCTTCGTCCACGGCAGTGAGGACACCCGCTGCTTCCGCTGCGCCAGTGGTTTGAGTGGCACCCGTGTCGCGAGAGCTGTAGGCATCCTCCACGCGATCCTGGAGAGAATGCCCGGGAGCACCAGGTGCTGGAGTGGTTGAAGCTTTCTTGACCTTGAGTTCGAGAAGCTCCTTAGGTTCCGAGGGCTTCGTGTCTGTCACGAGGATAACACCTCCGGTAGGCTGTACCGATGTCAATAGATGCAACTAGAAAGTCAAACGCAAACGGAAGCTTACCTTCTTGACAGGCACGTAGCGGTCGCCGGGGAAGCTGATGTACTTCAACTGCGCCGGTAAAACCCTTGACATGTTCTCAAGCTCGTAGCCAACCTTCTCCTTCTCGGCCTTTTTCTTCGAGCCTTCGGCTGAAGGAGTACCTTCCTTCTCGCCCTCCTTCTTCTCCTCCTTCTTCGCATCCTCATCAGTCTCCATCTTGTCCTCGTCATTTGTAGCCTTGGGTGTAGTCGGAGTTGGGTCAACGTCCATGCTCTCCCGGCGCTGCTGCCTTTCCTTGACCATCTTGCGGCGCTTCGCCTGGGCAGTGGTAGAGAGGACAGCAGTCTTGATCTTCTCCGGCGCCTCCTCGGTCTTGACTTCAGCCTCTGGCGGATAGTCGAACATGCTCGGCCTGGTGGCACTGTGGAACTTGAAGCTGGGAACCTCGAGATCTTGATCGACACCAATGATCGCGGTGGGAGTGAAGCTGAGAGAGAGGAAGTGTGTCAACGGGAACCAGTACCAGTACTGCGTAAAGACAGCCATGCCGACGATTGCGGTCATGTTGAGGTTGCCGGTCTGAGTTTGCAGGCCAATGGTGCAGTTCCGACCACCGGCATCAATGATGCCGAGAGCAAGAGCGCAGCCAAACTTGGCCATAGCATCCTCATGACGGTCCCCCACAACCTTCTGAAGAGTCTTCCGGATAGTCCCAACCTTGGGGTTCATCGTTTCGTTCTGCTGGACCATGATCATGGCCAAAGAGATGAGTGCACCCTGGCGGACGAAATCCGTGGAGTCCTTCATCATGGGCTCGAGCAAATCAATGGCCTCGTCGAGACCAGTACCGGCACAGGCAATACCCAGAGCCATCGTCGCACCGTAACGCACGTGCGGGTTGTAAGACTCTGCAAGAAGCTCGACCATGCGAGGAACAGCACCAGGCTTCCTGAAGAGCACAAAGCCAAGACTCATCACGGCGACTCTCCGGACATCATCGCTGACGTCACTCACAGCAACGTGGAGCAGCTTGCGGACAGCCTTGTTGCTGCTGGTGCCGCAGTAGGCAAGAGCGATGGTCATGATACCTCCATATCTCAGGGTCGGATCGGGGTCCTCGAGAAGGCCATTGATGAGCTCATCGGCCGCTTCCTGACGGCCGTACATGATGAGGGCCATACCCATGGCAAGACCACGGACGATCTTCTCGTGCTGTGTGTCATGAGCGTACTGAATCATGTCCTCCAACGCCTTGATGTTTCCGGTGCCAAGCATGACGAGACCCATGGCAAGACCAACGGCCTCGCCGTTGATAGCGGAGTCAGTGTAGAGAACGGTCTTGAGGGATTCGTAGATGTCCTCGTTTCCAGTAGCCATGCCAGCCACACCCAGACCAAGAGCACCGCCGTGTTGAACAACCTCCTCCGATGCCTTTTTGAACTGGTTGGACAGATATTCAAGGACGTCGGTGCCGTGGTTGCTGTAAATCAGGCCGAGGGCGTAGAGAGAGCCACCCTGACTGTAGGAGGAACCCGAAACGTTGTTGTCCTTGGGCAAGTACGGATCCAGGAGCCTCTGACCCTGAGTGATGTTCCCACGATGGATGACACCCAAAGCAGCAGTGGCAGTAAACTTGGACCAATTGACAGCCTTCTGAAGCCAGTCGAGGTTGTCACGGAAGAATCCGTCGTTCGTAGTACCGGAGTTCATGAACGCGTTGGCGAAAGTCACTGCGGTGTGGAAGATAGAGTTCCTGGCCTCCAGGCTATCGCGGATCTTGTTGAGGACATTACGGTCAGCATGGTTGTTCCGGTACAGGAACTCCAGGTTGAGCTCAATTGTCTTGGTGCCCTTCAAGATGTGACGAATAGACGAGAAAGCCTTCTTCTGCTCCTCGGTAGGTGGGTTTGTCTTCGTCCTGGATGGAATAGTGGCAGTGTGCGTAGTGTCCGCATTAGCCAGAAGTCCATCCGTTTCTCGAGAACCTTCACCAGAGTCGGTCTGCATAGCATCGCCATTTGCAGAAGACTGTGCCTCGGTCTCGTCCTTCTTCTCCTCAGTCTCCGGGAGCTCCTCAATCACCTTGGACAAGAACTCCTGCGTGCTGTTGTCGTATAGATCAAAGGAGATCTGGTAGGCGACAGCGAGTGAGTGTGCGTCACCGCGCTCGACGAGGTGGCGCAGCATATTAGAGGCCATTGAGTGCTGGTTGAGGTAAACGACGCACTTCGCAATCGAGAAGTAATCGGGGTTAGGAAGCTCGTTAAGAAGATCAAGGATCAGTCTCAGGATCTGTACCGCAGTTAGAACCTTAACAAAGGCAAGTCGCAGAAAGCTCGTACCTCATTCCGAAGGCCTCGTTCCTGGACAACATTCATACAGATATCCAGAATGTACTCCATAAGCTCCTCACTCTTGCCTGGCGCGCCGGTGGCGGCCTTCTTGCCCTGCTTCTTCTCATCCTGGCTCGCCCTCAGAATTGTCTCTCGCAAGACCTCAAGGTTCCTGGCCTCGATTGCGATACCCACGACCTGCTGATACGCGCCAACCTGGTAACAGCTCTCGAACAATCTCCGAATGACCGCCTGAAGATTCTTCTGAACTGGCCTAGGCAGAGCCAACGGGGAAGGGTGTGCACCGGGTGTGCCAGCGTTGCCACCGCCAGGAACGGAAGGATCAAAAGTTGTTGAGTCGTCGCGGGAGAGGAGGGACTTGGAAGGTAAGGTAGTTTGGGAGAAGGGAGTTGTCGGGGAGGTCAGGCTCGCGGCCGTGTTTGCACTGCCGTTCGCGTTCGCCGGGAATGCGGTCGTCAGCTGTGGGGGAGGCTGGTTTGCTGTACTTGCTGGCGCAGGCGGGTTGTGCAGGGCGGATAGGGCGATGTAGGTGTCAATACACTTGGCTGTTCGCATCAACCGATTAGTGTAGTTCGCGAAGGGTCGCACCCCCAGTTCAGACTTACCGACTATCGTGTCCTCAAACTCGCCGGGATGATCTATGGTGAAGAGCTTCCCTGCCCCCAACGCAAACACCATGCTCTCGTTGTACTCTTGTAGTTGGTAGTAGACCTTCGCCGCCACCAGAGCAGCAAGCTCTCTCTCTGGAAACGTTTCATCCTCGTACAAGGCTTCTCTGTCAAGGCCGATGGGTTAGCAAGATGACAAAGGGCTGTTCGGCGCGAGGCCGTGCTCGCGTGGTGGCGGCCGGCGTAGCTTGCATCTCCAGGCCGGCTCAGCTCCATCACGGGGCGGACTTGGGATGCAACATGGACAGAAGGCTTCACTTACATTTGGCCAACGGAGCCTGCAACCTCGGGCCACAGCAAATCGATCTCGTCGTTTAACCGGTGCAGGGCAAACGACCTGAGGTCGTTGTCTGGCTCGGACAGGAAGCCGACGAGGCCGGCGGCAGAGGTCAAGCCTCCCATGATGGACTGGTCGGAGGGTTTGGTCGGAGTCGGGTTGTTAGGATGGGAGGCGGCGGTCATGGTGGGGGTGGATGGGGGATGGGGAGGTGGTAAGGTGCGGTTGACGTTGTTGATGATGATGGGAGCTCAGCGACGCGGACCTGCGCAAGACAGCCGTGGAAGCTCGCTGGCGTCGGAGTCTTGGCGGCGCCTGGGTTTGGTCAGCGGCCACCCGGCGTTAGATGTTGCCGCTTACGCAACTCTCCCCGGAACCGCGTGCCGGCCGACGCTGCGTAAGTCGCCCTCGTCGGGAACCGGACTGAGTCCATTCGATCACCTCATCGCCCTGTACAGCTTCGCGCACTCTCGCAGCATCCCTATCGCACGCATAGTTGGAGCCAAACCCAGCCGTACAGCCTCATCCGGCAGCGACTTGGCGGCGAGGCGAGCAGCGCAGTGCATGTGACACCGTGAGCTTGCGCCGCTTGCATTGCACGCCAACACCTGAACGAGCTCACAGGCACGAGTCTCCAGCGCCTGGGCAAAGCTCCTCCGCAGTGCTGCTGTTGGTTGTGCCTGCGAATCGCGGCGCCCGCTTTGTTCTGGTGAGCGTGAAGGTCCCGCGTTCGTCTTGTCGGCCCTAGCAAGCTCCACCATCTCCCACCTCCGCCGGCGCCGCCTATCCACCGACTCAGCCGCATCCGCTCCGCAGTTACCACGCGCCGACGCGCATCACCACCTTCGCCATGGATCTACGCGGCATGCTCAATGACGATGGGAACCTTCCTCCTGCCACGCCGAAGACTGCGCGTCAAGCTTCAGTCGCGTCCATAATCTCGCCAACACCACCTTCCACTGCTGCCTCATACACGTCTAAGCCGTCACCGGCACCTCAAGCGTCGCCCGCGCCTCCCCAGAGGCCCCCTGCTGCCACGACTCCCAGAACACCTCGAGAGATCCCCCCATGGGCCCGTCGCTTTGACTGGAACGCATTGCAGCGCGGCGAGGCCCAGCAAATCCACATCCCCGAACGACCCCCGCCGCAGCAGCCTGTGCCGCACCAACCCATCCCGCAGCATGTACCACGGCAGCCGTCTGCACCTCCTCCCGCAGAAGGCGCTTTTGAACTTGAGCCCAGCCTGACTAATGTTCAGCCCTACGATGACGTCGTTCGGAAAGTCTGCGACTTCTTGTGGAACACTGTGGTAGATCGCGAAGATCTCCACGGCGGCGTTCCTGAGGGTGTTCACCCGAACATCAAGTTGGAGATCGAGGGCAAACTGGGCACGCTTGTGGACAGGAATACCAGCGAGCGTATCAATCTGCCAATCCTCACGTCAGCTGTCTCATCCCTCCCGACTACTAAGTTGGGCTTTGAAAGCCACATGAATGAGGTGTGTAATAAGACGGTCCGTGTGTCTTGTGAAGTCTAACCCTTCGCTTCGCAGAAACAACACAAGGATCTCAATGGCTTCTTGAACAAAACTGTCAGCGATGCTCTGAGAAGCCCTCGTCCCAAAATTCGCTACGAGCACCTGCGCGAGACCGATTCCTTTTATACGATAGACGAAAGCCTGCTGGCTTCTCTGCCTCCTTCTGTTCGCCCGTACATATTCAGTGGAGGCCGCATGCGCAAGCCGCGCATAAGGGTGACGAGAGACACACAGTCCAAGGAGATCAAGACGCAGATCATCAAGCAGCGGATTGGCGACCTCGACATCATCTCGCCTGGTGAGGCTTTTGACTGTCGTATTAGTGTAAACATTGAAGTACGGTTCAACGAGGACATATCCTTGTTTGAGGCTGCTGATGAGCCTCCCCGGATCAAGGATCGCATGAGCTATCAGCATCTCCACACTCAAGTCGATCTGACGCAGGTCAAGACTGTCAACAGCCCCGTCAAGGTCCATGAGCTTGAAGTTGAGCTTATGGCCGACAAACTTATCGAGCAGGGCCTCTGGACGAAACAAGGTCGTTCTGACGCTTGCTATGAGGAGATGGTTAAGACGTTCGTCAACAACATTAGAATACTTTCCAGGCAGGCAACGATCATGTGATTCGAACCGCAAGTTCTCACCGATTCGCTCAATGGTTGAAGAATGGATCTCATGGCGATTCTGATGCCTACTTGAGCACTCCTAGCAGGGGTGGGTTTCAGAAATGGCGCTCCGAGGAATGGATGGCCGACGGTGATGAGGTTGGATGCACGGGAAACTAAAATGGAAGCATACCGGAGTCAAGAGGCGTTTTTGGGATCATCAAAAAGATATAGAGATACCCCCGCGGCTGCATTAAGGGAGTTCCTTCCCAAGGTACCAAACGTACCAAGCTCTTTGAGAGCCACAATGTATAATAGGTATGTAGCTGCAGGTCAGACGCTTTTCACGAAACGTACTCTGCGCAATAGCATAGCAAGAGCACTCTCGAACAGCGTGTTCCAAGCTGGTCTGATGGCCCGGGCACCAGATATGCTTGTAGGCTCCGAGCCTCTCAAAGCCTCTTTTCGCCTTTCCTTCGCGTTGTAGTAGCTGCTCTACCACCCCGCTGCTTCATCTTGCGAACCCCAGTCCCCACACGCTCTCCCGGCTTCCTAACCACCTTCCTCTTCACCTTCACCTGCGTCGACGCAGCTCCCCTTCCCCCCCCAGCAACGCCAGGCCTCCGCCCCCCTCCAACCTCCTTCTCCTTCTCCTCACCACCATCACCACCCACCCCCTCCCCCCCGTCACCCCCACGCCTAAACGACACCCGCCGCGGACTCCCCTCCGGCCCCCCCTGCCACCGCCTCACCACCTCCTCCACCCGCTCCGCCACCCTCCTCCGCGCCTCCTCCCTCCCCAGGCCCCCGCGCATCAGCCCCTCGTACCCCGTCCACGCGTGCCGCACGTGCGCCCGCACCCCGAGCGCCACCCGCTCCTCCAGGCCCATCGCGCGCGCGCGCCCCACCCGCCCGCTCCCCTTGCGGAACGCGTGGGCCACGATCGCGTCCACCGAGGCGCCCGGCGCCGCGGGGAAGAGGCGGAACAGGGCGGCGCGCGCGCCGGCGAGGATGCGCTCGTCGCGCGCGGCGGTCGCGGCGAGGCGGGCGGCTTTTGTGGCGGAGTCGGCGGCGCGGACGGCCGCGTGGATGGCGGCTGGGACGCGGATGCCGAGGGGGCGGTTGGTGCGTTGGTCCTAAGGGCGATAATTGTTTAATGAATTTTCTTTTTGCCTCCCTTTTTTTTTGTTGGTCTTTTTTTTTTTTTTTGGTGATGGGATCGGAGGATTGGAGCTGCTTACGATGACGACGAAGAGGTCCTTTCCGGTGGATTTGGTTAGTTGGCGGCAGTGCCGCGTCACGTAGGGGTCGCCTTTCTTGACGAAGACGTAGCCCGGCGGGAGGGGCGCGCTCGGCGGGACGTCGCGTTCGCGGCCGGGGCGGGCGGACATTAGGTAGAAGAAGGGTTTTTTCCAGTGGAAGATGTAGGGTGGAGGGATGGCGCTGCTGCTGTGGGGGAAGGGGTTGCCTGGGAGGAACCTGAGGGCCATGATGAGTATGAATAGGTTGATATCGATACCGGTTGAGATACGAGGGAGAACGGGCTTGAAGGATGAGGGGAAGTAAAGGAGGGACATGATACCTGTCTTTGCGGGTTCGACAATTCTTGGGCGTGGTGGTGTTGAATGTGCTTCGGGGAATAGGAGGAGGAAGGAGCTGTTGCTGTTCACGGCGGGTGGTGGTTGGTCTTTGTCCGGCTGCAACAAAGCTGGGAGTTGCGAACGATACGACCACGGTTGCGGTGAACAAAGATTATTATCCTAATTCAAAATGCGATCGAAGCTCTGTAGTTTGGAGTCCCTCATTGGTGTGGTGAGAGAGCTGCGGTGTCTTCGCATGCGGTTGGCGCTCCAGCACTCTAGATGCGGTTTTCTACTTCTTTCAGCCCTGCGGTTGCTGTATCGCGACCAGACTCGCAGCGTAGTATGCAGCTGATTCTTGTGGCAATGATGGGCAAATCTCCAGGCCAGGTCGTGCCACGTGTGCGGCGTCCATCCCAGAAAAGCGACCGACGCGTCGAGAAAGTGGTGAGAAAGTAGTTGCCCATGCCGATACGATGGCCTCAGGTCGGGCCGGCCACGGAAGGCTGTGAGGGCTCTCCCCGCGCCCGAAGTTTTCCCAGCCTGCGGATCCTTGATGCCTTGCTGCCTGCCACGCTACAACACCACGACATCTGCGTCCTAATTCCGAATTGGCCGGTTCGGGAGATGCGCTCGTCCGAGGAAGCACGCGATATTTGTCACGAACTGTTCCATACCTTTATATTGTACCATCCAATAGTGCCGGGATGCGCAGCCGACATGCCGCTCCGGCACGGCGGCTGTGATGTCAGACTACCCGGTCGTTTGAAACGGTTCATCTATTCCTGTCCACCGCTCTCCGCCGTGCACTCCCTAAATCAAAGCTTCGCCTAGCTTCTCTCCAATAGTCTCTCCTTTGGTCCCACCTCCACCACTCAACTCGCGTTCTTTCGATACACCCTTGAAACCCTCGCGATGCCGCTGCCCCACTATTCCCAGCGAAGTTTCATTTCCATGCAAAGATCTTCGTTCCAAAACTTATGCGTACCAGCAACACCCGTTTCATGCCTTCGGCTAAACGAGAACTGTCCATTCGTTGCCACCATCGAGCGGGTAATGCTTGCCAAGGAAGCTTGACTGGTTGACTATTGACCAGGGATGTCGTTTGCCGTTTCCCCTTGGCTCTTCGCGATTCGGCGATCTAGAAGTCGAGGGCCACTTTAGCCGCCGGAACGTCTGACCGTGAAGCAGGAACGACCAAAGAGGGAAATGACAGCGGGGAAAAGGATGTCGCTCGAAAATAATGCCGAAGGAACCGTGTTCCTCAACTTCATCAGTATTTAAGCCCTCTACCACTCACTGGGATTTGGCTCTGCAGTGCTGGACACGACATCGCTTTCGATCCCTACCCATACAAGCAGCTATACGTTCTCTTCGCCTTGAACCACAATGAAGTTCTCCACCACCCTCGTTACACTCGCCGCCGCGAGCCTGAGCAGTGCTCACTGTAAGCGTCCTCCTCAAACTTCTGCATTCCATAAGATCTCACATAGCACAGACACCTTCCCTGCCCTGGTCAACGAGGGCCAGGTCACTGATGACTGGAAGTATGTCCGCATGACTGCCAACCACTACTCGCACGGCCCTGTGACCGATGTGACCTCCGACGACATTCGCTGCTACGAGGACCCCTCAAAGCCGACCACCGAGACTCTTTCGGTCAAGGCTGGCAGCACTGTCGGCTTCACCGTCGACCCCGACGTCTCCCACCCGGGCACTCTTCAGTTCTACATGGCTCAAGCTCCCTCGGGTACCACCGCTGCCGACTTCACGGGCGAGGGTGACGTCTGGTTCAAGATCTTCGGCCAGGGTCCGACAATTAGCAACGGCGAGCTCTCCTGGCCCTCGGAAGGTTCGTGATCATCCCCAGCAGCCTCTATCAACGGAACTTTAGTTAACATGCCTACTTCACACAGGCCTGAAGCAGGTCAACGTCACCCTGCCCGAGTCTCTGCCCAACGGCGACTACCTCTTCCGCGTCGAGCACATCGCCCTGCACAGCGCCAGTAGTGCCAACGGCGCCCAGTTCTACATCTCGTGCGGCCAGATCACCGTTACCGGCGGCGGCGACGGCAACCCCAGCCCTAAGGTCTCCTTTCCCGGCGCCTACAAGGCTACCGACCCCGGTCTTCTCATCAACATCTACTACCCTGTCCCCACCAACTACACCCTGCCCGGCCCGGCTGTCTGGTCTGGTTAAGAAAGTCCCAGAATCTTCTTGTATATAGTCTTTGGGAAGAGATGAGGGTATTAGGGAAGGTTGCTCGCGGCCTTTCGCTTCTTAGTAAATATTTTGAATCCGCTGCTGTAAATGGATGAACATTTAAAAAACAAAATATTTTACGGCCTTATTGAATACCATTACGTGATACATTGGACCTGAAATAGTTTCAAGTGACCAACTTTTCGCTATCTTTCGCCGGTCTATTTATTCGTGATAAGATTAGAGGTTCCGTTCTGCTATGGTTTTTGAAAGCCGCAATGTTTCCCAGTTCGTCTTGAGCCCTGACGGAATATACAGGAGCCACTGATTGGTTTCTCCGCTTGTAATCGTGGATGAGCCATCATACGGGCTGTGACTCCGAAAGTGAACCTCACACTTTTTGCTAAGACTCACGTTTGATCTTCAGCATTTATAAGCTCATCTTCTAGAATTTCTATGAACGTCTTGACATTTCTGTGGGGTCAGTCATGACTAAGTTACTACGACATGATTCCTTGCTATGTATAGCATGATTCAAAAGGTATCAAGGTATAAGCCACAACGATAAAGTTTTGTGTATAACACTATTCCCCGCCCAGCCTCGAATTAACAATCCTCCGGTCTTGCATTTATCTCGGAATGTATCGCTTCCTTTCGGTACGTGTGAGGTTGCTCAACATTTTGCTCACGTCCGAGCCTCTCTTGTCCTGATGAGTCCTGGGTAGACTAGTTTAATCTTAACTCTCCCATGGGATCACTTTGCCAAGCGAAGTGAGTTATTCCGCACGCTTCCGACCGAGACGGTTATAAAAAGGCAGGCTGAACGGACGTTGAAGGAAAAGGAGCAGTAATGAGAATCATTCTGCAACGAAACAGAGAAACGTCTCTCGACTACGGTGACTGAGACGTATCGAGGCGAAAAAAAAAGTACAAACACATATCCAGCCGACCAGCTACTGCCTAAAGGACCGTAGAAAAGATGTTTCTCGTCTCTTGGACTCTCCCCCTCTTCCATCTATTCGTCTATTTCCACGCCACCCACGGTCTTCCCACCATACCAGGCGCAGACGGCGGCGTCGGGCCACCCTCAGCCAAGTCCCACCTACAAAAACGGCTCGTCATCAAAACGGCCCAATGTTCCGTGCTGGCCACCTGCCCGGAGGGCGGCACGCAGATCCAGAACATCGACATCACGGCGAGCTTCGTGGATAGCCGACGCGACGGCAGCGGCGTGTGCAACTGGCGGCTCGGGGACGAGATGCCCCCGCGCTGCCTCACGCGGCTCACCTTCGCGCAGACCTCGGTCGGGGTGCCGCCGACGTCGACCGGCAACACGGCGAAACTGCAGTGGAGCGTCAATCGGGGCACCACGACGTCGTGCACGTACAGCTGGACGTTCAGGCTGAGCTTTGACATCCCCGAGCGGACACGGGGGAGCTTGTCGTACGTGGAGGGCAGCTCGCGGGTTACGGAGCTGTGCACGCAGGTCAGGGATGTGTGCGTTGCGGAGGGAGGCGGGGAGAGCTCGGTGCGGGACTGTAGGATCGATTTGACTGGGTGTGACATTGACATCCCGTAGGATAGTCACAGAACGTAGCAACACGGCTTTTGCTTTCCAGAACATGTCCCAAACCATGTTCTCTCCTGTCTCCCAGAACCCACTTCCCCACCCATCCACCACCCCTACGGCTTTCACCACGCCAACAACGCCGCATGATTCGCCTCCTCATCCCGCACCTGCGGACTGTGCCCCAAGTCCGGAAACTCCACCAAGCTCGCCCACGGAATCCGATCGCGCGCCTCCCTTCCCCCAGCCGCGCATAGGCTCCCACCGCTTCCCGATCGCGGTGTTATCCCTCCGCCCGACCACCAGCAGCAGCGTCGGCGGCCGCACGAGCCCCGAACTCGCACACCACGGGGCTGCGTCCGCACCATGTCGGTCGTCAGCGCCATGTCGAATTGCAAAGTGATGCCGTGGTAGTGGACGGGCCATGGGGTAGGGACAGCCCCATCTGCTGGGCGGGACGACGGTGATGCTGAGCACTCCCGTGAAGAGGGCGAGAAGAGGAGTACGAGCGCTGTCTGGCAGCGCATTCCGGTGCAAGGAGGGTGCAAAGACGATGAGATGCAATTGCGGGCGAGATGCGGGGTTATATATCTGCTCCGTCACACGGATCCTTCGTCTGATTTCCACCCTCAATTCTCCGGCGGCGCCCCTGTGGCAATGCATGTATGTACGATGATGGCGTCTGCCGACACCGAGAGCCGCGCTGCAGTGGCGCCTTCCCGATGCTGATGATTGCCCTCCCTTCAAACCCCCCTTCGCCGATCCTACGAACAAACGGGGCTCGTGGTGGGCTTCGAGACCGCGTTTGAGGGGTTCGTTTGCCCGCAGCCGCTCGCCGCCCCGAGCAGCGTGTCGTCCACTGCAGCATCGTACGCATCTCCGCAATTGGGATCGCTGTGTCCTTGTCAGCATCCGCCAGGGGCGGTGGTCCACGTTATGTAGGATGCTTGTCTTGCCTTGCTCCGCCGCTGGCGTTCTCGAAGTACGAGCAAATGTCGTGCGAGAAGCAGTCCTGCGTGTACGCGTTCCCGACTGCCGTTCCGGTGCAGCCCGCGCCGCATCGACCATTGCAGCTGTAGCTGGAATTGTTTGCAAAAACCCTCGTCAGCAATCCCTCCCGAGTG
The DNA here is from genome assembly GCA_037367355.1 of Neoscytalidium dimidiatum. Lineage (NCBI taxonomy): Eukaryota > Fungi > Ascomycota > Dothideomycetes > Botryosphaeriales > Botryosphaeriaceae > Neoscytalidium > Neoscytalidium dimidiatum. Next base: position 174,138 of record CM074705.1, on the reverse strand, counting down.
TTGCGTGATCCCTGAAAATTAACTCACTCTCCAGAACCAGCAGAGTTGCTTCCGTAGTTGCTGCCGACCACGCCGGTGAAGCTGCACGTCCGTCCCGCGCTGTCGGTCCAAGTTGCCGTCGCGGTCGCGCCGACCTTGAGGCAAGTGATCGAAGCCTGCACGCAGGCAAGGATGCTTAACAGCGCCGGAAGAACTGCGGCCTTCATTTTTGGCGACGATCCCGGCGGCCGCTGAGGTTGGATTTGAGTGGTGCGGGGTGCAGGGAATGGTCGAGATCGGGCCTACTGCGACAACAACAACAACAACAACAACCTTACAGAGGGAAACGTGAAGGATTCATGATTCCTTAAATGCGTCCGGCCAATGAAACGGCGGAGTCAAGGCGAACCAGTTTTCCAGCGCACGGTCGACAGATCTCCGAAGCACGTCATTGCGGTTGCCGATTTGCGCAACATCTGGCCGAGTAATGCAGCCGTGCGCGAGCCTGAAGTAGGTGCGAGTCCCGTGTGTTGGACGATAAACGCCGCGGACTGCGAGAATGGATCCGGAATGGACCGAGGACCACGCTCGGCAGTGGACGAGGTCTCGGTATAGCCGTCGGATCGTACTGTCGTCATGGAAAAATTGGATGGGGGACATGGAGATATCCGTGAGTTTCGGCAGACGCGACGGTCGCCTAGCATTGGAAACAAAGTACATGATATCAGCCTATCGACTGAAATGGGCTAAAGCTGAGGGGAGAGGGAATGCCGTTTCCTAAGCTCCAGTCACCTCTGCCTTTAAAAAAAAAAAAAAAAAACCCCCCGTTATTATGATGATCTGGCTCTTCGAATTGGGCGTTCCCAGCCATCTCTCATACTCCTCGTTCGCTGAAGATCCATTCTTTTCCAGAGTTTGCGAGCCTCCCACCAGTCGCGATGAAGTAGCCTTTAGCATCAGTATTGCAGGCTGGTAGCTCCAAGCTATCAATTTCATAGTAACCCTAGTTCTTCAGTGATCGGTAGCCACGTCTCCAAAGCCAATTCACATGGTGTTCGGACGAACGGCCTTTCGTCAGAGAGATAAGCCTTTCGTCCATATGTGTCTTCCACGCTGAGAAAAAGGCCATTTGCCAGTGACCACCCCATGCCCTGAGGTCAGGATATTTTTCTTGTGGCAACATAAGACCCGGTCCATGCTGTTCTTTATAACGGCTCATCTGATCTGGCGCCCCACAGAAACGAGATTTTGATGCCAAATTGAATAGACTGGTAGACTCATGATATGCTGGAGGCCGTTCATTGGATTGAGATAGGCGGATTCGGACGTATGTGGAACTCCATCAAGCTTTGCTAGTGATGAACAGAAGAGCTGATACCTGATTCTGTAGACAAGTCAGCCAACCAAAGTTGAAGTTGCAAAATAATTGTTTTTTGAAGACTCACCTGGGCGGCCGTGCGTCTCCACTCAGCCTGTGTCAGAATGCAGTTAGACCGTCATGACATCTGAAGCATTTCCATAGCGGTTGAGCCAGGGTAAACGGAGTCACAGTATTCAGTTTCCTGGCAAACGAAAACAGGTTCAAACCTGCATCCTCGACAGCCTCTCACTGCGTCACCACCAAAACCAAAGACCGACGCGGCGCCGCCAACTTGCTGACGCACTCCGTCAGCACAGCGGCATTATCCCGAATCCGCCAGCAGGCGCCATTGAGCCTGCTGGTCGGCCGGCTGTGGAATCCCAAGATGAATCTGCTCCCTTGGACCCGGTCGAAAATCCCCGACATCTCGTGCGGGCTGGCTCCGAAACACAGTCGCCCTTCTCCTGGGATGTCGCGTTCGGCGGTGGCTCCGGTGGAAGGGAAATCCCGCGTGTTCGTCGTCGACGTGACGTTCGTCAGCGCGGTCTCGAGCACGCTGCACACCGTATGCGCGGCGTCTCTTTCACCGAGGCACGCGCCATACCGGGGGTTTGGAATGAGTCCGTTGCGAGGGGCTTCAAGGCATCGGTTGCTAACTACGGCGAAAGTGGCTGTCAAGTGGGTGTCGCGTAGCATCGGGATCCAGCCGTGCCGCTCCCGGAATACGTGGTGGAAACTGGGTGCGGTCGACAGAACGCAGGGGACCTCGAGGAAAGGGTACCATGCGTGGAGCTCTCCTCCTTCCCTCACTCCCGTGTGCTCGATCATGGTGATGGCGCGGACGAGTGTCTGCCTGATTGCCTGCTCTCGAGCAGATTTGTGCTGTTTATGCAGGTCAGCCGGGTGAACTGGTTGGTCTTATTGCAATGGACATGGCTTACGGTGATGCTCCGAATGCTTTCTCCTTCTGGCCAGCAATTCGCGACGCAATCAGATATCGCTTCAACATTGTGAGTGCACTCGTCGATTCGGTCTGTGCCATGGGATTCCAAAGTCCGCTCGAGAAGTGTCCGCCTGTTCGCCAGCTGTATCGCTTCACCGAGAGTGACTCTTCGGGCGTTTCCGGTGCAGGCGCTAATTTCTAACCCTATCTTCATCTGCAAGTATGACTGTAAAGATTGGCGCTGCGGTAAACCATTGCAGAAGGCAATGATCTGGGACTTGAGAGGTATACCTGGCACTCGCTTGCGTGTCTGGGAGGCCCCGATACCGACTACCTTGCTAAAGCTGATCTGGCCTTGATAGGAGCCTACCACAAACCTATCTCTCGATGTACCGGGGAAGAGCAGTCTTGATGATAATCGGTGGTTCAAGATCTCAGCTGATGATGAGCAACCAGTGTTGTGGACAAGGGTTGTGTAAGGTCGTGGTGCTCCTGTCAAAGAGCTTGTTGGATTGGCCAGAGCATGCATACTAGGATGGTAAATAGGGAAGCCATTCATGCCAATCAGCATGTTGCATGAAGTGTCGATGAGAAGGGTTTCGTCTCGCGGAAGGTTTTCACTCGAAGAGCGATCCATCCAGTTCCGGATAGCCAGTCCGGAAGCCTCTGCCCAATGACACGCAATCTCCCCATCATGAAGGCCAGGCATTTGGGATGCGGGGACCCTGGTGATGGCACCGCACTCTGTAAAAATTTCCTGGAAGTGATTAGGGCGGCTCTCTATTGGGATGCCCCATGCTGGACCCCAGAGATCCGTCAATGTGTCCAGGTCTATAGATACGCGGTAGCCGGACACGCTTTCGGTGAGGTTTCGTCTCCCGAAAAGCCAGATTGGTCGACCAACATAGCCCCGGAGGCAAGCAAGAGATTTTCGATGGAGGAAGATGCTTTCGGAAACTTTGATGGGTTGGCTGCTAATTTCGGCCTCAAACACGGAGTAATCGAAATCGCAGGCGTGAGATCCAGCGTAGGAAATCAAGCCGAGGCGCAAGACGGAGAAGAGTGTACTGAATGCTTGGCAGAGGCGCTGCTCGGGGGAGAATGTCGCTGCACCGTTGTGAACGTTAGTAGTGTTCAAGCCTTGGTCGTAACGGTACTTGCCAACCTTTGTTGTCATAACATACGTTCAGAGGCGAGAGGAAGTGCTCGATCCACTTGGTCTGCTGAACCATACGTGGGGCGGAAGACCAAGAAACAGCTGGTTCCGATGCTACCGAGTCGTCTGAGCGACTACGGAGATGGCGATCGCTGGTCACCAAGTCTGTCAAGGCGTCGTGAAGGGATGCAAGAGCCGTACGATGGAACGTTTTTACCAATGCGACGGCTTCCCTCTTCGGGTCGTCCACCAAGATGTTGAACTTGTCCTGACAAAATCCTTCCTCTTCTTCAAGCAAAGAGAACGCATCCAGAACCTTCTTCATGGCTCCTGCACAGCCTTCGACGGTATTGTAGAGGTCGAGAAGACTCTTCCCATTGGCTGGTCTTGGATCGCGATACATGCCCAAGGCTTCTGCCACACGGATTTCGAGGCGCTCCAGACGTGCTAGGTGGGTTGATGGGTCTGAGAAAGCATTGAGGAAGCGCTGATAAGCGTCGTGCCGCATTGCATCGCTGTGCTCGGATGTTTCATCCGATGGCATTGTATCGGAGGGGCTCGCGGGCGTGCTTGCAGAGAAAGGCAAGTCTAGAGTCTCTGCAGCAGGCTCGAGATGTGGCTTTGTCAGTCCCGATTTGTCCTGATCCATGATCCTGATCCTAGTCCGCACCTCTGTATCGCTTGCGTTGGGCGAGCGTCTGACGTGCATCATCTTGGACTAGAGTTCGAGATTCCAGAGAACTGTAGGGGCGTTTTTCGGGGGGAGGTGTCGAGGAACGCTTCTTGTACGGGCCGCGGTCTTCCCAAGAGCAGTTGCAGCAACCCCGATGTCCGCACTCGATACATGCAGCATGGAGAGCCCAGTTATGCGGGCCGAACAGACAGCTGCAGCAATACCAATATCTGTCGAACCCCATTGCAGTGCCTCATTCCAGGGATCGGTAACAAAAGATAGGCAATTGAGGGGCAAGAGAGGCAGCTAGAAAGACTAGGGAGAGCCTCATCGGTCCGTGGGTCCGGTGGTGGTGGCGCGAGGCTAGCATCATGTATGAACCTGAGTAACGCGGTTCCCCTGCTGAACGGGCACATGGACAGCCCGGTTCTCCGCAGGTCGGAGAGGATGTGGAGAAACCGGTCAAGCAAGCGTTTATTCCGTTTTCCTGATTGATCATGGTCGCGGGCTTGGCCGGGTGGGATGCTGCTCTATTAAAGGTGGCAGAAGGATCATGAACTTTTTCCCCCGGCGCAGCGAAAAGAAGAAAGTATTACGGGAAGGTAATGACAGTCTTCACTTGTTGTCAGCAGGGAATGTTTCAAGTTCTCATGCAAGGAATTGCTGATTGATCTGGAGAAAGGCTTTCGACAACGAAAACGACGCTTATCTGAACGAACCACCATCTGCGATTGGAGGAAAAATGACACTGTGCAGCTGGCTGGAACCGAACCGGTATAATCGAACTTTGATTTCAGATGCCACGGTAATCAACTGGGATATGAACGGTTACCTGGTCCGCAGCCTGTTTTGATCTTACCTGGCTGTGATAGACAGATCAGAGAGCTGGCGGAGGAGTGGCGTCGAAGCGAAGCGCAAGGGATCCGATTGGGTGGCCTGGGCCCATGAGAGGTAGTGATCCTCGCACCCCGCGCCAGCCGGTGAAAATGTCGGCTTGGGAGCTGCTGCCTTCACACTCGCCGGTCAGGCTTGATTGGTCGTTTGCGAAGGAGCGGGCCTGCCGAGCTGATCGTGGCGCGTATAGGACTGGAAAAAGTGGACACGCGTGGATGATATCCTCGCTCGACCTCGATGGCTGCACAGGTGTTGATGAGCTGTATGACCGCAGCGGGAATCCCTCATCTTCACGCAGCTGGTGTTACGCAGCGTTGACGTGCAGCGCCCCCCCCCGCGTTCTGCGCAGTTCGCAGCGCCTGCGCACGAAGAATGCAGCCGGGCTGCTGCGCCGCTCCGATAAAGCGTTCCCGACCCAGCACCACGCATATCCGGACATACCGACCAGGGAATATCCGGGTGCGCAGATACCGTTTTGCCATGGTGCATTGAGGACGCCATGAAGGTGATGATCGTGCCTTCGGTGCGAATTGGCTCGATTGAAGGCATTTCCCGATTGATTGGAGAGTTCATCGATTCCGTTGGTCATACATTGATTGAAGGCAGGACGAGAGAAGGTCGGTGGTCGAAGCCCTGAGTTGCAATGGCGTACAAGCAGGTCGAGATTGGAACATGACCAAGCGTCACACAAGGCCGAAGCTGTCGCCCTTCCCGCCGCATCGTCACCCTTCAAGGCGCCCTATCCGCCTCCGCCCTTCCCGCCGCATACCCGCTCTCCAGTCCCGCTCCGCTCCGCCCCAACCGTTAGCTTAATGTATAAGCTTGCTCGAGTCAGACCCAGAACGCGATACCTATTGTGCTACGATCTCTTCTTGCTTCCTCCATCGTTAGCCTTGTAAACTCGGCGTTTAGATGTTTTGCGGCAAGTACTTTGATCAGAGACCCCTTTTTCATCAAATTTATGGCCGCTAGTCATCCAACTTAACCGACTCACCCAACATGCCGCCAAAAACTGCATTGCCTTTCTGGAGCTTCTAACTCAAGATAGCGACGGCCGAAAGAAGACTCAGCCTCAACGGCTACCCTAAACAAGTTGATCGACCGGAAGAATAACGTTATCATCTCTTTTCGACTAGAAGCCTACTTTTCCGTGTCCTTCTCTTCTTTGACTCTATCATACAGCCCTCTTCTTTTCTCCGGCTCTATAAGACATATAGCGTGTCTTTTACTCTATAATGTAACTCTCTTTTCTTCTCTACTTCTACCAGACGTTTCATTTCCTTTTCACCGATCCTACTACGTCTTCTCCGAATAACCACCCCCCTTCTTCAACCTATCCAACCGCAGCCTCCTCGCCCACTTCCTCCTCCACTTAAGATGCGCGCGCTTGATCCGACTCCTCGGATAATTGATCGGGCTCTCGCCGCCCACGAAGATGGCGATATCGTACAGGGCGGCGCCGACGATGGCCCCGGAGATGGCCGCGCCCCACGGCCCGTACGCCCAGTAGCCGCTGGTGAAGCCCGCGTCGCCGTAGCCGACGGCGAGCAGCGCGAGCCTGGGGCCGAAGTCGCGCGACGGGTTCATGGAGCAGCCGGTGTTGTTGCTGAAGGCGTTGCTCTCGACCGTGATGACGAGGCCCATGATGAAGGCGTTCATGCCCGCGCCGGGCGGCGCGTTGCTGTCGTCGCCGAGCGCCAGCACCACGATGGCCAGGATCGCCGTCGCGACGAACTCGGTGAAGAAGGCCGTGCCGGCGCCGACGTGGCGGTTGCGCGGGCCCGTCAGGAACGCGTTGGCCGTGCCGCTGCTCGCCAGGTCGGACCCGTCGGCGTACATCTGGATCTGGGTCTGGTAGATGCCGAAGGCTATGAGCGCGGCGATGAACGCCCCGAGGACTTGGGCGAAGGCGTAACCCGGCACTTTCCGGAGCGGGAAACCGCGGTATATCCACAGCATGATGGAGATTGCTGGATTCATGTGCGCACCGGATATTCCACCGGCTATGTAAATGCCAATCATGGTTGCAAACCCCCATGAGAGATTGGCAGCTAAGGCATCCCCACTGACGCCATTGGATGTTGTGGATGCCAAGTCAGCGCAGAATCCCAGGGTAAGCTGGACGATGACCTGTATCTTAAAGTTAGTGAACGCGAACTTGATTGTTACTGCCGAAGCCAAGGGCTTACCGCAAGCAGCTCAGCCAACTCTTCTCGATATCTAGTTCTTATCACGCTCCAATGGGTGTGATGATTATGGATCTCCTCTCCAGTAATGACTGGCTTTAGATCCAGGCCTTCATCATACCAATCTGCACCATCGTCGATCTCGGTGTCTGCAGTTGATGCATCATCAGGGTACCTGTTATCATGCTCGGCAATGTCCTCCTTGGGGGAGACCAAGCTCGGGCGGTCTTCAGGGGCAGCAGGAAAGGGGAAGCCTTCATCCACAGGTGCGGCATTCGGATGCTCAGGCAGGGGCGTCAATGGCGGCGCCGGTGCCGTATCGACTACCGACTCCGCCCTTCTGCGTGAGCTTGTTCTCGACGACGTCCGCGCCACAGGCGCGCCCACGCCCGATGTAGAAGCGCCCGTGCCCATCCTCTGGAGGAAGTTGTTTTCTCTCTGCTCCCGCGCATCTCTGAGATGGGATGAGATTTTGCCCAGGTTGAGGGTTTGCTCAACTCTACCTTTCTCAATGTCCGTATCAACAGGCTTCTCTGGCTCGACGGGCGTGACATCTCCGGGGGTCGGAACCATCCCAGGACGAACCACACGAGGCAATGGCTTAGCCAATCCCCAAACTGGCCTGGCATTGGGAGGTTGTTCGTATGCTGGATTTAGTTGCGCATACCCTGGGTCCACGTATGGCTGATTGGCCTGTGCTGCTGGCTCTGCCGGACCGGCGAGCGTGAACCCAGAGGGCGGCACATTACCGAGCAAGGTCGGCCTCCGAGCCGTGGTAGATGCACGAAGCCGACTCGAGCTCTCGTTCTTCCTTCTCCTCCGAGAGCTGCGGGAGGATGTTTCATCCCTTTGCTTCGTGGAAGCGCGTCGTTCCTCTGGAATCTCTGGGAACCTCTCGTCCTTTGTCATTGAAGACCGGTGAGTATACGGCGACTTGTCTAGCTCTCGGTAGGATACCGAGCGGCCTCGACGACGAGACGTCGCGGTGTCGCTGGGACCGGCATCGCCGTCAAAATTACGGTGCTGTGTCGGAGCCGTCGAGCTCCTGCGAATCGGGTTTGGACGAGACCTATTTGAAGTGGCAATCGGGACGGTTGTGGCGCTTTCCTGGAGACTTGTAGTTGTCGCAGAGTCCTCTGGTGGCGGAGCTGAGGCTGGATCATCCTGAAGATGTCTAGCACCCTTTCCGTTAGAGGAGCTGTTCTGTTCACCGTCCATTTTGAATCAACTCCACTATAGGGTCCGAAATAGAAATAACATGAACAAGTCGCAGAGCCTAAGATACGGAGAAGGTTGATTCGGCCATGGCTTTCACATGATATACAGGGCTACGCGAGGCTGGAAGCGGTCACAACAGGGGCTATGAAGATGTGTATTGGGCGGCGCAGCGGTGGAGAGATGGAGAGATGGAGAGGAAAAACATGGCTCACGGCGAGCGAGGTGACAATGACGTCCCACGGGCTCACCGCTCTCCGGGGATGACGCGGCGGAAAAGTCGGGACGGCGAAAAGGAAATTTATGTGGGCCTTGCGTCGTTTGGAGGGATTCGGTGGTGTTGATCCGTGTGAGGCCCACCAAGCGGATACGGGTCGCATCATAGCTAGGCTCTCGCCGCACAGAAGAAAGGCAGGGCGTCATGCAACCGTTTTACCGGCTGCAGGGAGGCGGCACAGCAGCACGGTTCTGATCGGCGCGGAGGTGGAAAAGCTTGGCAAAAAGTCTAAAGCCATTTTGGTGGAGGAGAAACTGGGCGCGTCGTTTGTCGCGTCTGCAGCGGCGCACAGCGACTGCCTGGGCAGCAAAAATAAAAAAGCGTCGTGCAAACACTGGTGGGGCGTTCTCGGAGCAGCAGTGCAACGCCAGGCGCGAACGGGCCATGCAGAGACAGACAGAGAGAGGGAGAGCAGACCAGGGCAGAGGAAGATTGATTGACGATCATCTTGAGAGGAGCGGCGTGCGAGGATGGAGAGGCGAGCACCAACAAGACGGCAAGAGCTGGCCGACTGGCTGCCTGGCTGCCTACGGGCTCGGCCACGGCAAAGGAAGGCACAAAGGCAAAGCGTGCCTGCCGTGTCTCCTGCCCCGAACCGCCTGTCGGGCCGGCTAGACCCGCGTGTGTTCGTCTGCATCCTCTGCGGAGTCGCTGTGTATCCTCCTTGCCTTAAGCAAACCTCTGCATCTGTCGCCGGCTTTGGTTTTCGCATCTCCACTTCGCCGTCGCCGCACGTTGTGTGGTCTCGGCTGCTTCCGAGCATCGCTGCCCGTGACCGTCGCCCTCTTACCTCCTCCAACCAACGTCCACCAGACCAGGTCACGGGAACCGTATCTCACTCGCGAGCGACCCTCGATCGTCTGTCCAATGACGCTCGGGCGTCTTTGCTGCTGGTGATCAGCCCTTGCGACATGCTTCGGGAGTCTAGAGCGCAAAGCTATCCTTCGAAAGGTCATCGCGCCCGCATCTTAGCGCCTTGACTTCAGCGTCATAATACCGTCGTGAAACAGCAGGTTCGTGACCAGCGTGAAGCCCCTTCTCCAGGCCTGTCATCTGGAGCCTGAGCGCCATGCCCATGGGCAAAGTCAGCATGTGTTGTTGCGAAGCAAGGTGACGCTGAAAACATACCCTTCGCCTGCCCGATGACGCTGATGACGCTGAAGACATGGCCGCCACTGTGGCTTCGGTCACCATCCACCCATCGAGGCTGTCATAAGAGCAGGGCCCTTTCCTCCTCCTGAGCCAACGCTGCAATAATTTATTCCACGCGAACGAGCGCGGTCTATCATGGAAGAGCAAGGCCATTGCGGATCATTTCAGCCCTGGACTGAGCGCGTCGCAACCATTGGTGGTACAGGCGTGCGTATAGCCTATTTGGACTGTCCTCCCCCAACCTCTGAGCTTCCCGAGAGGGGAACCATCCTCTTGATCCACGGCTTCCCGCAGACCTCGTACCAGTTTCGCCATGTACTGCTGCCCCTGTCACGCGCTGGTTACCGTGTTATCGCTCCCGATTATCGAGGTGCCGGAAAGTCGTCGCGTCCGGATGGCGCCTTTACCAAGACGGCCATGGCTGCAGACCTGTCCTACCTCATCCACAGCCATCTCGGTATCCGCGAGAGCATCCATGTCGTCGGCCACGATATCGGGGGAATGGTCGCCTATGCCTACGCCTCGCGTTATCCGGACTACGTCGCCTCCGTCATCTTGGGAGAGTGTCCCCTGCCCGGCACCCAAGTCTACGAGAAACACAAGACTATGATGCCCCAGCAGTTCCACTTCGTCTTCCATCGCGTCCCCGACCTTCCCGAGGCCCTTGTCGTCGGCCGCGAAGCCATCTACCTCCGCCACTTCTTCGAGAAGATATCCTTTAATGCCGGCGCCATCACTCAGGACGACCTGGATCGCTATGTCGCCGATTACTCGCAACCCGGGGCGATGAGGTGTGCGTTCGGCGTGTATCGCGCTTTCGAGACGGACGCGCTTGAAAACAGGGAATGGCTGATGGCGAACGGCAAATGTCGAGTTCCGGCGCTGGGCCTGAGCGGCGAGCACAGCCTGCACGCGCGAGAGGCAGCCTGGATGCTTGACGAGGTGTACGAGAACATCGAAACGGCGGTCGTCAGCGAGTCGGCGCATTACATCGCCGAGGAGAATCCGCAAGACTTTGTCCGCCAGGTGCTGACCTTTGTTGAGCGACACTGAAGACGTCAGCTGGGTGGAGCTGCCCTGGTTAACGTTTTCCTTCTTCCTTGATCAGGTATCCCGCTCGCCTCGGGTACCACGCCCGGCTCCTGAGTGCATGATGCTCGCCTAGTTCAGTTCAGTAAAGTCACTCTTTTCTCACGGTCCTTGACCGGCACGCGCGTGCAGCCTGTTGTGACACAATCTTTGGTCGTTGGTGAGCGCCGTTCCACTGGCCCTGGTGGACACTGAAGTGGGCCGTGTCACGTCCTCCCATAGGGGGCAATTCTGGCCCGCGGCGGGTTAACCCGTGAGGGAGGGTTCCTCGGCGCTCATCAGACTGACGAGCGGCAGACCGGCAACAGGTTCTGAACGCCACGGGCCGCCCACACGTTAGGCCGAAGCCCTGTCGCCTGCGCTTGCCGCCGATACGAACATTGCAGGCTGGACAAATGATGCAGCGAAACCTAAACGGGGCTTCTTCCGGGCCCGCACCATCTGCGTTGATTGGCCGCTAGTTCCAAGGACAAATCGCCCAGCCTGTCGTCGACCGCGTCAAAGCGGCAGCCCTACATATGATACAGATGCATGCGCCTTCCAATGCAGACCGTCTAGTGGCCTGGCGGCCAGCCGGTCCAGGACCCCTCAATGCCCTCGCTCCGCTTGTGCAGTCCTTCTATCATTTTCTCCAGTCATTTCCCCCCCGCGTCCCTGTGTGTGGCACATTGCCCTGCTTCGCCTGTTTGTCTGCTTGCTGCAAAGCACTGCTGCTGCGCCCTCCCGCAATTTTGTTCCTCCACCCCTCACTCTCGTTTGCCTGCTTTTGCCCTGCCCACACACTTCTCTCTCCTCGGCGCTCAGGCATACGACCCTGCTGCAACATCAATTCTCCGTCACGGTACCTCCTCCGAGTAGAGCGCTCGCGCAAAACTCGTCTTACATGAACTACCATAATGCCGCAAAGTCCTCGACCGATCCTCCCCGCTACTGCTGTCAACCCCAGCAGTTCCACAATCACCGCGTCCACTCCCTCCTCGTCCTCAAATACAAATCCGCCCGATCCTTCGTCCGCCGCCGGCGGTTCCGCCGTCGACCTGCCATCCAATACAACCGCTGCAGCACAACAAGCACGAGCTCGAGGACGAAGAACTGTTACGCTGGTAGCTTGCTTCGAGTGCCAGAAAAAGAAGACCAAGGTCCATACACAAATCAATATTAATAAGTTTTTTGCCCATGTTCTATTTGCCATCTACTTCCTCACCCCCCAGATCTTGCTTCTTCCCTTCATGCTTGAACATGCTGAGAATCCCCTCCTTCCCCAGCGACGATCCCTACCATTCCTTGTCCTTGCACAATCTTCGCCCCCCACAAACTCTACCCTCCAATCACATGCTTTATCCCCTCATCTCGTGTAACAATAAGCGACATTCCTTCTATTTTCTATTCCTTGCCTTAGCCGGAAATCCCCGAAACACACGCGAGCTTCGTCAAAGGGATCCAAAACTGAGGAATATTCCCCATCATGCTACGGCCGTAGCTGCCCGACCGACACGCAGCCTCAGACAGTTGACGACAACTCACCGCATGGACTGTCTGTTTCCTTTCCTGGAGACCGGCCTAAGGGAGTTCGTCAACGTCTAAGCTGTATTAGCATTGTAATGCCTTGCAATGCAATGTTTTTGAGATTCCCCCCGTCTTCCTATTCCGTCCCTGTTTATCATTTCCGTCTCTCTTTTTTTTTTTTTTTTTTAAATTTTAAACTATGCAATTTCCGCGTTCAGCCCTCTTCCCAACGTCAAATCGTCCACAAAAAGAGTTTTGACCGAAAAATAAAAAGAAGTAAAGAAAAAGGATCACGAAACTGACTTGCCCCCGGGGGCCCGTTTTTTCCCCGGGCAACAGTGCGACGGCGCCCGGCCCAGCTGCTCGCGGTGCCTGGCGAAGGGATCGAAGTGCATGTGGGAGACGGACTCGCGCGAGCAGACGCGGCAGCAGGCGACGTACAACAAGCTGGAGGAGGCGGTGCTGAAGCTCGAGGACGCCAACGCCAAGATCTTGCACTACGAGCGCCTGCTGCACGCGCTGCGCACCGAGCCCGAGGACGAGGCGGTGAGGCTGCTGTGGCGCCTGCGCGGCGACCCCGAGGGCGGCTGGCTGCCTGAGGGCATGCAGCTCGGAGTGCAGGGCATGGAGGGCATGGAAGGCGTCGTGGGTTGGGATGAGGCGCTGGGCTTGGAGGGCCCGGCTGGTATGGGCGCGTTTGGCGATGCGTCGGGCCAGGCGGCGTATGGTGGGCATGGGCATGGGCATGGTGGGCACCAGGCGTACGGGCAGGAGGGGGGTTATGGCGGGGACGGCGGTGGCAGGCATTGATGTGTTGGAGAGGGAAGTGTGTGCTCCCGGACGAGTGGTCCGCCGGCTCTCGTCCGCCGAGTGAAAGGAACAAGGCAGAAGCGCCGCGACGTGGAAGACTGAATTGGCAACGGAAAGTGGGAACGAGGAGAAATGCGTAACGCGAGAGCAGAAGAGAGAGGGGTGGTGCGGAGATGGCGCCGTTTCGTTTTTTATTCCCTCTCCTATCTGGGGACTGTTTGCATTGGCTGGCAACGACGGGCCTTGGCCGTTTCTCACGCCGGTTCATGCATCTCTGTCGCGAAGGTGGAGGAATAGGTTGTTCGGGTCGTTGGAAGCGGAACCCCAACTGGTGTGACATCATCCGCAGTGGGGGCGAAGGGTCCCGGCGGCGCATTTCGGCATTTTCTGTTTCGATTTTTCCTGTTTTCTCTATTTGGCATTGACCGTGCTGTGGGAGAGAAAAAAAAGAAGCATGGTTACGCGGCGTTTTCTCGTTGGTGACGAGACTTCAACTTTTTTTTTTTTTTTTTTACCGCATGTTTCTCTTCCAAAGTGCGATACTGACTCGAAGCGGTATGAGCGCCATTTCATTGACGTCATTTTCGACGGTCTCGCCCACAAAGTGAGGCTTGGGGTCGATCAGCCTGAGTAGCATCAATAATGCGAGGACGAATCGGCTAATTGGGTATCAACGATTGACTACGAAAGGGAAGGAAGAGTGAAGAGAAGTAGGTGTTGCCAGGCCGCTCAATCTGGTATCGGCGGTCGTCCGGCAGCGATTCTGGTTATGGTGTGGCTGTCCTGCTGGTTCCAAGGGCCGTTCACCGCGCCTGGGGGCGCAGCGTTCGGAGTATTTCGCATGACAGTCGTCGTTTGAGAAAACTCGGTCGTTACACTGACCTCGAAGGGGTTAGACGCCGAGTCGATGGACGCTGTCGGCCCGAGTCCCGCATCCGCCGAGCTTTCGGTGCGTTCGTGGGTCACGACTAGCTCTCGGGAGCTCCCGCTGAGCGAGTGGCTGTCGTAATCGGACACCCCCACACGGGTTGGCATTTTCTGCAAATCGTACTGGTAGTCCCCGTCTTCCACCGCGCGGTTGGCGCTCTTTGTCGCTCTTGTGCTGGACAAGGTCCTGCCGGGAGGGCGGGTTTCTCTCGAGCAGAGTGGCTTGATCAGTGGTACACTAGTGACGACAATAGTGATGAACGTCTCTCTTGTGCCCCAGAGGAACGAGAGCCGGAGCGCCGAAACATCCTCTAGAATGACTATTCCACGGATGAGGGCGCAGACGATAATGAAGATCGACGAGGAGAGCAGGAGTCCAACAGCGAGCTTTCGGCGTATCGGCATCTTGGCGATCCACAGCAGATGCGCTGGTATGAAGATAAGCGCTGCGTCCGTTCTATCCTCTGATTAGGCTTCGGAAGAATGGATTGCCAAGGGCCACTCACGCGACATTTGTGACCATCAGCGTGATGTAGGTCGATGTTGCCAAGGTACACTGGTCCCCGGCGTAAGGAACCACCTGCCAATTCCTCTGAATCGGTGTGCAACGGAGGAAAATGAGAAGCATCATCCCGAGCCAGCATAGCCCACAGATGACAGCCATTGCTTGAACGAACATCTGATGCCAAAGAGTGGATCTATTCACAGTCGGTTAATTGTATCCACGATTTGCTTAGCGCGGCTGTGATCTTACGTCAAACGGTAGTAGAACGCTATGACTGATGCCTTCAATGTCCATATCAAAGAAAGGTAACTGTTGGGGTATTAGAGAGTTACATGAATGCAGGTTATTATCGTCTTGTGTTGTCATACGTGAACCAGGCCGCGAACAGTGCCTTGGATCCGATCGTGAAGTTGTGGATCTCGGTTTCGGTCAGCTGTAACGCTGACTGTTCATTGAGGCCGACATTGGAGCCATGTTCCGCTGCTGGAAGATCAGTCTCTCTTTAATCACCCTAAGAAGGGCTGACTGAAGGTAAGCGAGAGGACCACTTACAAACGAAGGTCAGAAGGCCTGCGTCGACGGTGTAAAGTACCTGTAGACGCGCGTTAGTGAAACATTCCAACGAGAAGATTGGAGAATGAAGAGACTCACCCACGACGTGGCAGCGAAAAGGTCATCCCAATCCCAAGTACGAAAGCCTAACAGCTTCCACCTCGCGAAGAAGCGGAGAGCATATACCAGGGAGCCAAACCCATACTCTAGCCAAAGCTCCAGCAGGAAATCTCGCTGGCTGACCATGCTTTGAGCGGTGACAGGAATAGGTATCGAGAGGGCTGAAACATAAGGTTGAGTGTGCAGCAATTGAGCCACATGGGGTGGGGAAACCTAGTTCAGGGACCCACTGAGCAGAGTTATGGTCGAGAGAGGGAAGTGTGGATATTGCGAGCCAGATCTGAGGCCAAGAGGTGTACCGGGATTGCTTCTGCAGCTTGAGGTCATTTGATCGCTGTTCAAGAAAGCGTAAAAAGTTGATCGCAAGCGAAAGTGGCGAACATTCAAGAGTGTGGAGTCACGAGAGATAGATGTCCCTGTGGAGTCCTGAAAATTCTAATTTGACAGAAAAGGAGTCTTGTTTGGGAGAACACAGAGCGACATCCGACGCGTCGGATAAAGCACCTTCGTAGTGCGTCATGACAGTTCCAAATGCGGATTAGTGTGCGGACGAGGCTGAGATTAGGGTGAATAAGAGCGTCCTCTCGCCTTTAAGGCGCGCGTAGTGCTCCGTGTACATGTTTCCACGGAAGCAGTCACGATACGATCGGATGAGCGTTTACCTGTACCAACACTTCGTGCGAACGCGCTGCGGTCTGCGTGGCGTTATTGGCCATGCTCCTCAGGTCAGTGTTTCATGATTGGGACATGATTCAGAGGTCGGATCCTAGCTTCAGCGATCGCGACTAGAACGAGCAATCATTCAGTTCCAGCTCGGATTTCCCCAAACTAGAAGGTCATCAAAATCTTCTTACAAGGCTGTTGATAGGTATTTGGCGCCTAGTTGATCCTGAAGGCCATAGATCTTGAAGAAAATGCACGACTCAGGAGTTGACTAATGCCTAACAACGAATGGATTTGCGGGTGCACGGAAGGTCTAGAAATAGTGGGGTTGATAGCAACTGCATATGCGCCATTTCGAGATAGAAGACGATTCTTCAGTCTAGATGGTTTACCATGGCAAGCTTTTTTTGTTTTTTTCCCCCTGTCCTAGACTTTTCCCCGAGTCAAATGGCAGATCAGGGTTGGAGAGATCCCCGGCGCACGTGGAAGTGATTAGCTGCAGGAGATAGAGGCAGATCTCCCGATGCGATCAGCGCAAGGGAACGCGGAGCTGGCACCGGACTCTTCAGAGTGACTGGAGGTGCCCGGATGTGTATAGGAAACAGATGGGGAAAGGTAGGCGAAGAAAAAGCAAATTGATATGCCAGGGGATAGGCCTAGCCGCGAAGGGCGACAGAGGCGGTGAATTTACAAGCTCTTGAGATCTGGCGACCTCGTAGGAAAAACCGCAGGTATATTTGAGTTACGACGCAGTTGCCGCGGTCCAGATGCCGGGGGCAGCAGATCAACCAATGGGAGCGAAGGTTAGCCGAGGCAGCCAGCCAGAATACGAAACGCGCTGGATAAGTTGAAATGCGATAGACGACTGACTTGGCTTAGAAGAGACGGGGATGGTTGTGAGGCATTATTAGAGAAAACAGTTGCAGGTAGGGTAGGGACGGCGGGAAGGCGGCGGCGGCGGCAGCGTAGACGCGTCGCCACCCGGGCGGTATTTTTCCGGCGGCGCCGGGCGCACCTCCGCCGTCGCTGCGTTGCGGTCGGCGGTAGCGTTGGTTTCCCTGCCCGGACCTGGAGCTGCAACTGCGTGTCCCCGCCGAGAGCGAGAGCGAGAGCAACAAGAGCTGCACGTCGCACGCCAACGCGCGACATGGCTCAGCAAGACCCTGCGAAGCCTGGCGACGTGCCCGGCACTGCCGTCGATGCCGTCAATGTCATTACTCCTCCGCCGCCAGAGACCTCCGAGAGCATCACCACCCGCCGCCTGGTCATCCTCTCCTTCTGGGCTGTAGCCATCTTGCTCGGCCTGCCGTTATGGTTCAAGACCACCACCATCTATCGCGCCCGCCTGCCGCTGCAGGACATGCTCGAGTGGGCCGACGGAAAGGTTGCTTGCTCCCTCCCAGACCTCAGCAGTGCCATCAAAAGCTGACAATAGCAAGACATGCCGTCCTGTCTTCCCGCTCCGCATCGCCATTGACGCCCCAACACTGCCCGAGCAGGACGCTCACCACCTGCTGCGCACCACACAGCATGCTCTTGATGATCTGAATGACTTCTCTGCCCACCATCTCCGCCTGCTCCTTGCTGAGCACACTCACCCTTCGAGTCCGAGCGACACCGACATCGCCTTGACGCTGAACCTCATCCCTGCCCAGACGGGTCCAACGCCCAGGGCCGAGCTACGATCCTACGAGCCTATTCTTGACGTCTACTATGCCCAGAACCAAATTCCTTCGCCGTCCTCCACCTCGTCTCCGCTAGCCACCTTTCTGGCCAACGAACTACAATCAATATTTGCTGAGGAGCAAGCTGCCTTGGCCTACTTGCTATCCGGTACAGGCATGGGCAACAACATGGCACGCATGAAGTCGTTGTCGCCCGACACTGCCGCTGCCCTTGAGCGCCAGAAGACCCGCTCGTTCAAGTACGCTCCGACGTACCACCTGACCTTCTCCCTGTTCACTCCCGGTTCCGCTCCGTCCGCCTGGGAGATCGAGGACGCGCTCCATGAATACATTGCTCCGCTGCTGCATTCGCTGTCTCCCATTAGCAACTTTACCATTGATACCCAGGTCCAGCTCTACGCCACTTTTGCACCATCCATTCGCGAGCCCGAATTCGACCCTGAAAGAAATGCGTGGACACTGCACAAGGAGGATCTCACCGGCTTCATCAACGCTGCGGAATGGCCACTCAGTCCCTCTATCGGTGCTGGCCCAACCGTAAATTTCGTCCTCTACGTCCCTGCCGAAAACCAGAGCCCGATGGTGGTCAAGGAAAATGGCGGAAACAGCTGGCTGGTCCCGCAGTGGGGTGGCGTGCTAGTTCTGAATCCCCCCAAGGCTTCGGGCAAGAATCGCGCCAATCCGGCAGCCCTGGACAAGGAAGTTCTTCGCCCCGCCATGCTCACGTTTTCAAACCAGCTTCTATCCCTTCTTGGCGTCCCTCAATCGCCTGATTCTCTACCGCTTCGAATCACTACGCTCACCCGCATACGTGCGGCCTCGCTCCTTTTCTCCGCTTCGTCCACTCTGGGATCACTCGCACGTCTGACTCAGGCTTTGCCCTCGATTGCCATACCTGACAACGTGGCAGTCTCGGTAGAGCAGACGATCGCTCATCTCCACGCTGCATGTGACGACCTCCGCGAGGGCAAGTTCCACAGCGCGTTGGAACATGCTCGTGTCGCCGAGGCAGGAGCCGAGAAGGCATTCTTCGAAAGGTCGATGGTTGGTCAGGTCTATTTCCCTGACGAACACAAGGTGGCAGTTTACCTACCATTACTGGGTCCGGTGGCGGTCCCTCTCATTATGGCAGCGTTGAAGGAGTTGAAGAGCATTTCCGCACGCAGAAAAGCCGGCAGCTCTTGAGTTGGCATAGGGATTGTGCGCCCGCGTTGGATACCGCGTACCCCGAGGTCCATTGCTATTGCCCTGGTTGAGGAACGATCCTTGCCCGTCTTACCTACCGTAGTAATTACTAATGCAGTGACGGACGCGGACCCGCAGCAATGTCCACCGAGCGGATCCGCTAAACGTTGTTCAGATGTACGGATTGGTTTACCTGGCCTTGGCTGCCACAATTCGTAGGGCGGCCCTTCTGCGCACCCCCATTCCGGCATTCCGAGCAGGTATTCGACAGGGAACAGGCTGCTTCGGCTGGAGGGAGGCTGGTCGGACTGGGAGATGGGTTGGAGCGTGTCCTGGTGCTTGGGCCCTCCAGCCCCGCCGCTCTAAATTGCGGGGTACAGCAGCTTCAGCTGCGCGGCGGCCCCCCAAAAAGTGTACATAAGCTCAAGTCCTCCATGATTACAAGATACCCAATAAATCTCTTCGTCGCATAGCCACTCTTCTCGGTACCGTTACGTAAATTGAAGCGAGCCTAGCCATCACGATGCCCATCAGCGCGCAATCGCAAGCGACCATTCAAAGCACCCTCGACGGCGTGACGTCGAAAGGTTCAATTCCGGGCATTGTCTTCGTTGCTGTTGACAAGAATGGCGATCTCGTCACTTCCCATTGTTCCGGCAAAACTGGTGCAGCAGGTTCGACGCCAGTGTCGCTCGACACGGTGTTCTGGATCGCCAGCTGCACGAAAATCATTACCGGTATCGCTTGTATGCAATTGGTAGAGCAGGGAAAGATCAGCCTTGAGGATTCAGATGCGCTCTACAAGGTTGTGCCGGAGTTGAAAGAGAAGAAGGTTCTGCAAGACGACGGTACTTTGGTGCCTAAGAAGAACGAGATTACTCTTCGCATGTTGTTGGACCACACTGCTGGCTTCGGCTACACGTTCTTCAATCCCAAGCTTCGCGACTGGAGCAGACCCCTGGGCTTCGACGAGTTCTCCGGAGATGCCAGAGATATTCTGGACGCCCCGTTGGTCAATCAGCCTGGCGAAACCTGGGAATATGGAGTAAGAAAAATGCATTTTCCGCATCTAAATCCAAGGCCACTGCTAAACCTCTTATTCAGACGAACATCGACTGGGCCGGCCTCGCGGTCGAGCGCATTTCGGGCCTGCCACTAAACGATTACTTCCATAAGTACATCTTCGAGCCGCTCGGCATCAAGAACGTCAGCATGTTCCCAACCGAGGAGATGTTGAAGAACCTCGTTTACTTCCACTTCAAGCACCCGGATGGCCGTGTCACCGAGCAAGACCACACCCTCCGCCGCAGCCTGCAGGCCAAGACGCCTGAAGAGCGCGCCCGCATCATCAACAGCGGCGGCGCCGGCTGTTTTGCCAAGCCCGTCGAATACTGCCGTACGTAAAGAGTCCCACACTCCACACTCTTCCCTCTCTCCGTTTATCCCGTTCTCCCCTCCACTCGACGCGTTGCCTCTCTCTCCACTAAAAGTTATCTCCCAACGCAGAAATCCTCGCCACCCTTCTCAACAACGGCACCTCGCCCAAGACGGGCGCCAAGATCCTCTCCCCGCAGACCGTCGACACCATGTTCACCAACAGCATCCCGGACCGCCCGGACTTCGCCCGCGCCGGCATCCCCGACGCGAAGCCCCACCAGACCAACCCCATCCCGGAGCTCTTCCAGGAGCCCGGCAACCCGCCCCAGGGCTGGGGCCTGACCTTCATGCTGACGAACTTGGACGGCAAGGGCCCGACCTGGCGGGGCAAGTGCACCGGCAACTGGGCCGGCATCGCGAACCTGTTCTACTGGGTGGACAGGGAGAAGGGGCTCGCGGGCATGATTGCGAGCCAGATCATGCCGTTTGCGGATTTGGATGTCATCGTGCCGTGGGTTACGTGCGAGAAGGCGGTGTACGATGGGTTGGGGAAGTGAGGGAGATGCGGGGTGGTTGAGGGTCTTTTGCCGGGTTGGATGTTGAAATTGTACCGCTTATGGTAACAAATGTTTTTATGAATCTTTGGCTGGTGAGCCGTCGTGTTTTTCTATAGGATATGATTTGCTCCGCGTATGATAATTTGTTGCCTCTCGTCATGTGCCGCCATTAAACCGCAGACGGTAACAAAAACACGCGAATGAGGTTGCTTTTCGCTTTTCAGTCAATCCAGTAGCTTCAAGGTGCGCCGATAGTAAGCCGCGACGAATTCAACCTCTTTTTTTTCTCCGGCCGCTTCCAGCAATCTTTAACGTCATCATCCCACTAGACCATGCACGTTCTCCTCTGTCTGTCATTTCATAGTTACAAAGATCGTGCGAGTCGTCTTATCTCGGACAAATGCTATAAACTGTCTAGAAAGAGCCAAATTTCCCAGTTATAAATACCATTTTTTACGATTTTGTCGTCTACAGTTATTCGTTGAGCCGCCCCTAGCGAAGTCACAAAGGACGCGTATGAAGCCTCACCATAGAAGTAGCATATCAAACACCAAGCCTAGCTTGACAGTATGCCACCTTTTCCAACTCGATATCTAGTCTAGAGAAAGGCCTCCCTATCAGCAGCGAAGGGACAGTGAATGGAATGTGTAGAGTTCCAGGGTTCGGAAAGACACTCAAGTTGAGACATGAACCAGGAGAAGAGTACTTCTCGTGTTTTGGGGATCCGAGATGATTGTAAATTTAAGTTTCGGCGGCCTGAGGTTTTCCAGAAGCTGGACGTGTACGAGCCTTGGGAAAGTACAATATTAATATTCCTTTAGATAAGGCCAGCCGGTAGGCGCACTAAAGATTTCTTGGCCTTCTTGAAATCCGGCGCCCAGAACGTTGGCTGCAACGTAAGGCACTTGGATTAACGAGCTCATTCATCCTCTGCCGATCAAGCTCATGGCAGAAACGCCTCCATGAGTTATGCCTGGAAAAGTGGGGCGGCCGGGGTGTCTCGACCGGACTCATGAAGGAAACCTCCTGAGATCAAAATCTCAGCTCAAGCCAATGAGGTTTGTCGATTCGCGTACCCAGCAGCGGAAATGTGGCGAACGGCACGGATGTTTGAATATTGACCTCATGAAAGAGCACAATTCATAATTTCACGCTCAGTGTCGGGGAAGGCATGTCTGCGCTGCGCACAGCGCAAGAGCTCGCGTAATGTAGCCGCGTTTCAGCCCCCATATTCGAACGAAAGCAGACAAGGCAACGCTACGACAGCAACGATCGACGTCTGTTGAGAGCCGCGACCTGGCTACTCCTTGAATTGCCTCAGAACATCTTTCTCATCGAAAAGCTTACTTTGACCTTGAGCGCACCGGCTCAAAGCCCTCATTTAGCCATTACTGGCCAATCAACTCGCTATTACGCACCAACTTGGGTAAGATTTATTCTGTTACCTTCTTTTTACCATGATAAAGATATGTAGAGGCCAGCTGCGATGAAGTGGTTAAACAGTGTCGCAAAGTCAAGGCAATACACTTTTCTACAGGTGACATGGAGAGACTGATGAGCGAACTCAACCTTGAACCCACTAAAAATGACATGCAGCCGTCTACATCAAGCTTCTCAAATGCTGGTCGCATGAACTCGATATTATGAAGAATATTGTAAGGTCCAAGTGAATCTCAAGGAATTACCTCAGAGCAGCCACTAGCACAGAGTTACTCTTTTTTTTTTTTTTTTTTTTTTAAGAAATTGAGGTCAGAAGACTCAGCAGGGAAGAAAAGCTCCCATCTGCTATTAGGAATCTCCAAAATCAAGGACCATAAGCCTACATGGAAAAAGCGCCAAAATGGCTAACATCCACCAGACAAGCGAAAGGTGCTCACTTCCTACCCTCTCATATCTGCTTCATCTTCGAGCTTTTCCTTCTGCACTTCCTCGGCCCGATCGTGTAGTGAAATTAGGAACGGAGACTTTGGTATTCCTTACGTGTAAAATGCGACCCTAATAGTCCTTTCAATACTTACTGTGTCAAAGGAAGGAAGGGAGGATGCACCATAGATTGGCATGTTCCAGAGCGCGGCGGACTGCGCTACCACTCACTCTCCATGGACTACCTCGTAAAGATTTAATGTTCTTCATTCCCCCTCCTCTCCCCCTCCTTTTTCTTGGTGACTTTCACGAATGCTGCAGCTACATGTGGATCATAGCTGTCTGTAACACCTGAGAAGTCGTTAAGCGCCGTGGCGTTTTGGGTCGCCGATCACATCCTTTTCTGAGCCTTGGTCAGCACACAACTGAGACAGCACCTGTTAAAACGAGAGCTGACGTGTCGCTGTTACTACCATCCTCTGCCTTTCTCCACTCTCCTTTTGAATCCTTCGACTGATAGTGCGGTACGCCTCTCAGGATCCTGTGCAGCTTTTGGCTCTTGCTCTGCAACAATGAGGCTGTTGAGCGGCTCTCCACCGTCTGGCGCAAACCAAGCCGCGAGGCTCTCTCTCAGCCGCAACGCATGGAGCATCTTCCAGTCGGTCCCCTTTTCAGGATGTTCCTTCACGAACGATTACAGGAAGTGATGAGCTTCGGCTCGTTGCCATCATAAATAAATGTCCGCCCCTATAAAATCCCTTCTCACCTACAAAGCCCAGCAATCTCCAGACTTCATCTCATCGCGCTACAAAAAAAGTAAAAATATCGAAGTTTTTACAGAGGGCTTTAGTCAATCTTCCATTTCTTTGAGGAACGCCGAGGTAACCCTACTCTCAATCATTTCCAGCTAAAGTGTTTTGTTTATTATTGTGCGATCAAGCCCTCCCGTCTTTTCTAATACTTGGACGAATCAATAGGCGCGAGAAATTAAGCATGACAACCGGACCCGGGCCTTTGAATATCCTGGGCGGTACACCCGACTTAACGAACGGGACTTTCTGGAAACCAGAGCCGACCTTTCGGGGAACATACGAGATCCTTAAGACGTGCACCATCACACTTCTCTTATGTGTCTGGCGTGTGGTTCATCTCAACGTGCCAAAGAAGCTTGCAGAAGATGATGAGATGACGAACACAGAGGCTCACTCGCTTCCTTCCTCAACGGCATCGACCCATCTCGCTTGTCAAGTGAATGTCTCGGCACAAGACACTGTGAATACTGAGGCTCAGCCTGAAGGTGGAGATGTGACCAAAGAGGATCACGGTCGGCTTCAACAGCGGCTTTCCCGGATGTGGCACTTCTTAGCGTCGAAGCTGGGACCCCAAACGGTGAAACAACTCAAGTGGATGATTATTGGTACTCTTGCACCTGAGCTAGTATGTCACAAGATGATTGAAGTTGCATAAGTCACTGATATTGACCTCATATGGAGATTGTATACGCTGCATTTCACCAGTGGAAAGAGGCGAAACATATCAAAAATGCCGCAAAGTCCTCTCCAAAGCCTTCTTCAAGCCGCAAATCTGAAACTATCAGGGAGAAGCTTCCCACAACTCCCGAGGTACCCGATGCAAGTTTAAGTACGCAAGAAACATCTCGATCAGGTTCGCAGATTAAACACAATGCTCCTAAACCAGAGCCACCAACAGACACATCAGAAGACTGGAGTATGGTTCATGGATTCTATGCTGCGATGGGTGGGTTTTCGCTCGCGAAGAGGAAGAAAATAATGAATGCGGCCCCAGATGGTAATTTCCAGGAGACGGACGAAAGACTGTTCCCAAAATTTTCCGTCACCAGAAAAGAACGGCGCCGTGTCACAATCAGTTCAAGGGGTGTGGAGGTCCTTCTTAAAAACGAAGTCACCAATTGGAGGCCACGGCTGTCAGAAACTTGGATTCTTGATCAAAGCAAGGCTAGCACTGTTGCAAAAGGGCTAGTTCTCGGCCAGGGTGAGCTTCTTACTTCCTTTCATAGCTTGAGAGCGTGCTAATTTTGCGATCTACAGCGTTATTCTTTTGTATCTCAACCATAGCGCGAGTAGCACAAGGCCTCGATATAAGTTTGCTAGAGCTGACGACCTTCGCTCATTCGGTGTGCACGCTCTTCGTTGGATTTTTTTGGTGGCACAAGCCTCTGAACATCCTTGATCCAACTTCTATTGAAGTGGAGAATGTATGGCATGATGACGACTCCATGGGAAAATACTCCCTTATCGCACTACTTTGCATCACAAGCTCTCTCGACACGGACGACGAGGATCAGGAAGATATTAAGTCATCTGGAGGCCACGATAAATGCAAACTCTGCTTTTCGAAAGATTTTCTGGAGAAAAAACCAGAGGACCAGAGCCCAAAGTCATGGAGACTATACCGTGCGCTAGATGCTGCAGTCGACGTCCAAGTTGATGAGTCCTCTGCTAATTCTGAGACCGGAAACGTGGTCCTAGAATTCGACTTTCCATCCGATACACTTGTGGACAGGATCCCCAACTTCGTATTCCCTGACTTCCAACAAGAAGGGATTTTGGTCGAAATTCTTGTCCTTGCACTATCAAGCGTTTCTTATGCCGCAATCCATCTTCTGGCCTGGAATGCTTCGTTTTTCACCTCCGCCGAGAGAATGGCATGGCGGATCCTATGGTGTTTGTCCGCATTTACAGGGATAGCCATTGCCTTCGAGAAGCCTTCCACAATCATCATCAGGCGGTTTTTTCGGAAAGGCAAGCAAGAAAACACAACAATACTTCGATTGTTGAAGGTCCTCAGGATTGTTATATGGGGAGTGAATTTATTAATCAGGCTGTTTCTCCTTGTAGAGTGTTTCCTGAATCTGCTTCAACTCACTGAATCGACCTATGAGGTTGTCAGGTGGTCAAAATATCTCCCTATTCTTGATTAGTAGAGTCGACGGTGTAGGTACCTGAGCTGATGATATGATATTTTTCCAAATGACCGAGTGCGTGACCAAAGTAGCCCATAAGACCACGTCCGGAGCCGGCGGCCCTGATTACCTTTAAGACAAAAGTCTGCGACCTTGTGCCACATAGGGACGGCGGCCGCTTTTACGTCGTTGTTTCACCACGATGCATTTTCAGGTCGTGAATTACCAGGATTTGCTGTTCTTTAGGATTTTGTTGGCATTGGCCTGCCTCCAGCTCCAGCTAATTCAAGATATGAGTTGTAACGTAGATTTTTTATATACAACTTCAAATAATATCAGTCCGCCCAACCTTGAGATCGCTTTTTCTGCAATCGCTCCGGATCACTCGAAAAGCAACCCCTTTACTTTCAGATGAACGAATATGGGAAGGTATTTGATGAAGGGGTTTGTCTTCAAAAGGCACCCCATTATTGACTATGTACAGAGCGTGCATCGCTAATCGTGGAGGGGCAAGCACGCTGTAACGACTAGCCTCTTCCAGCAGGCTTCGGTGTCGCCGGGTAGGTCAATTGGGGTCAAAGGGCGGCTGTGAAGCAAACATCGAGGAGGGCAGCAATTAAATAAGAAGTAGGCGTGTTATACATAAGAGCTTATCACCGCTAACATATGTCAATTACAATATACTTTCCTACTCCGCCGAGAGGCTTGTCGGTCCAGATTGAGCAACCATGATGGCTCGGAGATGCGGCGGAGAAGAGACGGAAATGGTATACGTCATAATGGCCGTAGCCGAACGCGAATGCGGGGGGAGCGCGTTCCGGCATCAAAAGTAGGACCCGCCACTGCATCATCGAAACCCTGGCCCGCGGCAACGCGCCGCCCAGAACATGTAACGGATATCCACATAACATCTCATTTTCACCTTCGGCCGCCACCGAGAAAGAGCGAGGAGTCAAAAGGGCGACTGCGGCTCTACAATTGGCTTCCAGTCCCCTTCCAGATTTTGACTACGCGTGCCTTATTTCTCTCGCCGTCTTGCGCGCCGCATTGCATCTATAACAAGCTTAAGAGCCGCAGCTCAGGCACGCGTCCACAGAGCCCTTGAAGAAACCAGAGCCTCTACCCAAGACTCTCTCCCCTGTCTCCCATTTCCCCTTGTCATTTCTCTCCAAACCCACCATGGCGCTCTCTACGCGCTCCTTCAGAATAGCCCGCAGCGGGCTCCCCGCCCTCTCAACCGCCGCCGCTTCGCGTACCGCACTATCAACCGCTCGTCCACTCGCCACACCTTTCCCAGTTACGACCCGCTACGCTCGCAGCGAACGACGAGGCTTCAAGAAAGACGCCGCGCCCTCATCGACCGGCACCAAAGCGCCAGCCGTGACGCGCGGCGCCTCCAAGCTCTACGCCAGCGCCGACGACGCCATCGCAGACCTACAAAGCGGATCCGTCGTGCTGAGCGCCGGATTCGGCGTATGCGGCATCGCACGTATGTCACCTGCTCTTCCCTCCCCCCAAAAAGAAAAATAAAACAAAACCACTCGGACGGGGCAATTAACACGCGGCCCTTCCCGGCCCATCGCAGAAACGCTCATCGAGGCGATCGCGCGCCGCGGCCGCGACGCCGTGCACTCGCTCACGGCGGTGTCGAACAACGCGGGCGCGGGCGACTACGGGCTGGCGCTGCTGGCCAAGACGGGCCAGGTGGACCGGCTGATCCTGTCGTACCTGGGCGCGAACAAGCAGCTGGAGCGCGCGTACCTGGGCGGCGGCGTCGCGGTCGAGCTGACGCCGCAGGGCACCATCGCCGAGCGCCTGCGCGCGGGCGGCGCGGGCATCCCCGCCTTCTACACCGCGACCGGCGTCGGCACGCTGGTGCAGAGCGGCGGCATCCCCGTGCGCCTGGGAGGCGGCGGCGGGAAGGAGGTGCTGGAGCCGGGTCGCGCGAGGGAGACGCGCAGGTTCGGCGGGAGGGAGTATCTCCTGGAGGAGGCGATCAGGGGCGACGTCGCCATCCTGAGGGCCTGGAGGGTCGACGAGGCGGGCAACTGCCAGTTCCGGTTCACGACCAAGACGTTTGCGCCGCTGATGGCGAAGGCGGCGCGCGTGGCGATCGTGGAGGCGGAGGAGATCGTGCCGGTCGGGAGCATCGAGCCGGACAACGTGCATCTGCCGGGGATCTTCATCGACCGCATCGTGCCGGCGACGGCGGAGAAGAGCATCGAGGTGAGGAAGGTGCGGGCGAAGGGGGGCGATGGGCCGAAGTTGGATCCGAAGAGGGAGAGGATTGCGCGGAGGACGGCGAAGGAGCTGAAGCCCGGGTATTACGTCAACCTTGGCGTGGGCATCCCGACGCTTGCGCCGAGTTATTTGGATCCGGAGGCGAAGGTTTGGATTCAGTCGGAGAACGGGCTGTTGGGCATGGTATGGCGAGATCGTGCTCTTGACCTGAGCCAATGCTGATTAGCGCAGGGACCCTACCCGACGGAAGAGGAGGTCGATCCGGATCTCATCAACGCTGGAAAGGAGACGGTTACGCTCGTGCCCGGAGCTTCGACGTTCGATAGCGCCGAGTCGTTTGGCATGATTCGCGGCGGCCATGTCGATGTATCAGTTCTCGGAGTAAGTGAGATGAGCTCTGCCGGGCCATGATGCAGCGAACTGACCAGGTTTCCAGGCTCTCCAAGTAAGCGCGGCAGGTGACCTCGCTAATTATATGATCCCCGGAAAGACTTTCAAGGGGATGGGAGGCGCCATTGACCTCGTATCGAATCCGGATGTCACAAAGATTATCGTTGCGACGGAGCACGTGGCAAAGGATGGATCCCCGAAGGTTGTCCAGGAGTGTAAGCTTCCATTGACAGGTGCAAGAGTTGTGAGCACCATCATTACAGATTTGGTAAGTCCAATAGTGGTTTGCTCTTCAGGAACAGGATGTTAACTGCGTGGCAGTGTGTATTCGAGGTGGATAGAGCAAACGGAGGACTTGAGCTTACAGAGATCGCTCCTGGTGTCTCCGTGGAAGAAGTTCAGAGCAAGACGGACGCAAAATTCAAGGTTGCTGAGGACTTGAAGACGATGGAATAAATTTAGAAGAGTCATAGATATGTACTGTACATACCCGGAGCGTGTTAATACTTTCTGCAAATTTTCTTCATGTTTGAGTCATGACATAATTTTAACTGCTACATGAAAAAAAAAAAAAAGTTATACTCCACTCCTCTGTATTATCTACAACTTTGCCCGAAACCCAGGCGCGTACGTAGTTCCTTCACCAGCGCTAATCTCCTGCACAATCTCATCGACCTTGTTGAGAATCCAGAAATTTCCTTCCTCACTGGCTAGCCAGCGTCCGCCGGGGATATCAGCTTCGGGGTTCTTCTTGATACCTTCTTCATCGAACGCTTTCCGCAGGCCGAAGACGTGAGACAGGACCTGCGGACCTACACCTGTTTGTGCCCTCAAACATGATATGCCCACCAAGGAAGTCAGGGTTCGGCCCACTCTCGGCGCCTGCTTCTCCGGCGGGTCAGTGAAGAGGGCGGCGTAATGGCTGTTGATGATGTGCACTGGGAGGTCCGGGTGCGAGTCGGCCAGCTTGTAGAGCAGCTTCTCCTCGAAGGGGCGGTAGATGTCAGACCACAGGCTTAA
This sequence comes from Neoscytalidium dimidiatum, assembly GCA_037367355.1. NCBI lineage: Eukaryota > Fungi > Ascomycota > Dothideomycetes > Botryosphaeriales > Botryosphaeriaceae > Neoscytalidium > Neoscytalidium dimidiatum. The sequence goes on along the minus strand of CM074705.1, from coordinate 144,869 downwards.
ACCGCGGCGGCGCATGCTTTCGATGTTGTCGGCATTGGGTATTCTGGTCCTCGGCTGTCAGTCCTCGCAATTGCGACGGCGGCGAGGGCGATGGGAGGTAGCTACCTGGTGGGCTGAGTGGACAGGCTGCGGACAACGTCTTCAGGCAAGCTCCCGCGGAATGCGCCCAAGCAGTTGATTGTCCTGGGAATGCCATTGAAGCCGATACACTTGAGGCCAACCTCGCGCATCAGCTCGGCGGTTTCGACAGCGGACTTCTCGTCTGTGGAGGCGGTGACAATGTCGTAGAGCTCTTTCATGGAGGCAGGCGAATTCATCGTCATGGAGGTGGCGGTCGCGATGGTGAGCCAGGCTGGTGTCGCGACATTCTTGGAAGCTGATTCCTTTGCGATGCGCTCGAACAGCGGGCGAACGCCCTTGGACGCGGGGGCAGGGCCGGGACGAGCGAAGCCGGCGTTGATGAGGGCCTTGAGGGGCTCGGACAGCTTCGACATGGCGCCAGTGGTGTGGTTGGGCTGGCGCGTGAGGAGACGCGCGGGCAGCGGGCGATGTTAAGGGCGTTGAGCTGAGGCGGCGCACATGTCAGGATGAAGCTCTGGAGCTGGCAGCTGGCACAGCTGGGTGGTGGCAGGTCGGCAGCAGAAGTAGGGCCGGCAGCAGGCGGGACTCGGGCGCGCCGGGCCATGTGTATGGCGTGCGGTACCCGCATTTTTTGAGAGCCGCAGGGCCGATGCGGCTGCTCAAAACTCGGGCCTGGAACGAGCACGCTGACGGAACCTGCGTGACGCCACGGGAGCCTCGACGATGGAGCCGCTCGTCGCCCGATTTCCTGGACACGGTGGGCGAGATGCGGGGAAGAGGCACAACAAGCTGTTGGGCGGGAATAAGCGGCACCAGTCCAGCTTGGCCGCCGCGCATCTGCACAGACTCCGACCGACTCTGCCTGGCTGACGCTGGCGCCTCACCTCCGGGCTCCCGCTCTTCTCCGCCGCCCGATCCATCCATCCTCCATCAGACCGTACTATGCGCGTGTGCCAACCACCGCCCCGCCCTCGACTCTCTGCGGCCTTCTTTCCCGGACGCGACCCGCGCTCCGTGCCTGCTGCGCGCTGCCGCCTGAACCCCCGCCATGGACGACAACCACCGCGACGCCAGCGCGAAGAGCAATAAGCAAGCCGCTTGCATCGCCTGCCGTCGCACCAAGACAAAGTGCCTCCGCGACCCCGGTGCTACCGTCTGCAAAAAGTGCCGCCAGAAGGGCTCCGATTGCGTCATTCCCTCACACCACGTCGGTCGCCAGAAGGGCACCAAGAAGTGCGTCTCCACTCTTCGTGCGCCCTGGGTCACGTTCTCACTCTGTTGCAGCAAGCGGACAGGCTTGGCCAAGGCCATCTACCAAGTCGAGCAAGCAATCCAGCAGCTGCAGTCTGGCCGAAGTGATTCCAAGACAGATGAGGCCGCCTTGCACCTCGAGCATCTGCTAAGTGCCGTTCGGGGTCTGCCTCACGTAGAGCGCTCTCCCAACAATCTCAAGGACGGCGAAGTGGCTCTCGACGATTACCAGAATGCCGCCGATCTTCCCAATGCTCCGTCCGAAGACTACTCCGCCTCCAATCCCTCAAGTCCCGACACTTCGACTCCGGTCACCGCTGTTGCCGACTACCCACTGAATGATGCTGAGAACCCTCTCCAACTGCTTGCTCATGCTTCCGACTTGTCTAGACTGCGTCTCAATGCTGGTCCTTACCAGGACATCGACCAGTCCAGTGAATCCGTCCAGGCTTTCTTCAGTCCGCTCAAGCCTAAGATCGACGTCAGTCCTGACATGGACCCTGTGGAGTTGGGCCTCGTGACCCAGGCGGAGGCTGAGGAACTCTTCCAATAGTACGTTGTCCGCAAAAGCCTGAATCTTTTTTTTTTTTACCTTATATTAACTTCACTCAAAGCTTCTTCGAGCACCTGACTCATACCCGATGGGGACTTGATCGACTCGTACACTCCCTGGCTTTTGTTCGCGGAAGATCATCCTTTCTTCTTACGTCTATTCTGGCCGCTGCTGCTCTTTTCATCCCATCTGCTGAAGCTCTATCTAAGAGGCTATCTGCCCACTGTCGAAAGCTTGCTCATACTGCAATGGTAGAACGCTACAGATCTGTCGAAGTCGTCCTTGCTTTCATGGTCAACGTTCCTTGGATCTCCTTTGGGGAGCACTGGGCCGATGATGAGACCTGCTCTTATCTTTCTGCTGCTTTGACCGTTGCCATGGACCTTTCGTTACACAAAATTGTCACGCCCTCCCCTAACAACGTCCCAGACGCCAGCTTGCAAGGCTACACAGGTTCGGACTGTATCGATGCGAGGAAAGCCCTAAGCTTAGATGGATTCGAGAATGTAGACCCATCGTCCATGCTGGGAAGACGGTTGCTAAGACGGAGGGAGCGGACGTGGCTCTCGCTATTTGTACTTGACCGAGGGTGGGATCACTTGCCTAGGGGAATTTTACGTCTTGTCGCTAACTATTTGATAGTGTATGTCTAGCACGAGGCCGCGTGCCAGTGGTGCCGAACACGTCTCTTGTAGAACGATGCGATACGTGGCATATTTCAGATATTGCGGATATTTGGGATAGTTCCATCGTCTCCGTAGCTGTGATGAGGAGAGATTTGGATGTCCTTATCAAGAACATCCGCAGCTGTTGTGACGTCTTTCTACCCGACGTTACCTCGCCTTCTGAAACCGTCCAGCGGTACGTGATTGTTGTTTTTCATGTCGTGAACAGTGCTCACAGTGGCGCAGCATCAAGGCGATGATAGATGGCTTTTTTGAGCAGTGGCATCGAATATGGGCATATGCCCAACAACGTAAGATATCCTGACTACGACAAATGGACATGTGTTGACTTGCTACAGCGGGTTACCGCCTACCTCCCTACGTGCAAATCCTCGTCAGCCACACTCGACTGTCTCTCTACAGCAGCGTCATCAATCACCCTACAGCTCCAGCAGAAGTCCGCAGATTCTTCCGGGCTGCTGGACTGTCGTCAGCCTTGCACGTCATGCGTGCTGCCTTGCATGGCGAGAAAGAATTAGCATCCATGCCGAACAACACAGCCATCATGGTCGCCTTCGCCGCGTGTTTCACCCTCCGCCTGCACAGCCTCGGTGCTGGGTTCAGCGCCAGTCTGGCTCCCAGCGTCCGCCAACTAATTGAAGAGACAGCGGGAGCATTAGAACGTATCGGTACCACTCCACGTCATAGAGAGGGCGTTTCAGCCATCTTGGGGAGGTACCTCAGAGCCATGCTCGGAAGAAGCATTTCCGCCATGTCAGCCCCAAAGCAGCACCACCGCCCCTCAGTGCCGGAGGCCCAGCCTCCTGTCTCAAACGATGCTATCGCTGTGGACCAGTTCCCTACCGTTGCGTCTTGGACCGGCGATGCAGGGGCTGGCGCTCAACAATTCCTTTTTTCGACCATGACCGATGTCGAGATCGATCAGGCCATCCAGAACGACCAGCATGCTCTGCAACCGTTCGACCTCAATCTGCCAGTCGCTTACTCCAACAATCTGGACTGGATGGATTGGTTGGACTGGGCCGGGTAGCGTGGCTAATACACTTCGGGAAGAGAAAAACGATTAAAATTTCCCAGGTTGTTGCGCACGTGGACTCAACGATACTAATCGCAGAGCGGAGCAAGGGGGACATTGCAATATGGGCAAGAAGGTCAAAATACACGACTTTCATCAAGAGAATGCAGAGTTTCTTGACAGCCAGGACAATCTAGCTCCAAGTAATCGTCTGCTTGGTCAAGCGAGAAGTGTTGTGGTGGCCATTGGAGCAAATCATGAACGAATTCGTTCCTGGCAAGCGCATCTGACTGGGCACTTGCACCAATCATCCTGAAGCTAAAGCTGGGATGTCGTAGCTTGCTGCGGTTCAGCTCGGAAAAGTACAGAAGCGGCCTACATCCTTTTTGGACGACTACCGCACATTCTCGTCTTCGAATTTACCGGCAATTCCGTGTAAGGTATCCTGCAAGTATCGGATACCGAGTGGGAAGTTTATCAGTAACGCCGTTGTCGTAAGAGACTTTATATGTAATTGCTTGAACGGTGTCTGGAGCGGGTGTAGAGTGGATGGGACTACATACTCGTAGGCTGAGCCACCGATTTCAAGAGCAGAAAATCGAATCGACATTGCATTCCCGGCAAGCGCGTTGAAAATTCCAGAGATTCTTCCGCAGTCACAGCCAACTTTACGAGTATTGGCATTTTCTTCTCATGGTAGAGTGCCCTTCGTCCCCTTTCCAATGGTCCCTTGGAGATGATTACGATGCCTAAGGAATACCTTCAATATTACTGATTAACAAACTACTAAATGAGCCAAGAAATAAGCATGGAGGCAGCTACCGCGGGCGCTTGATATAAGATCCCTTGAGTTCTCTTGGCGGAGGATTTTGGCCTGCCTTCATGTATTTTTGAAAGCGAAGGTCAACTAGAGGAGCATGAACGCTCTGGAAAATAAATCCTTCCCAGGCGGTCAGCCTACATCAGACCCATAAAGTCAAAATACCGCCATTCTGTCCCTTAGATATCTATACTGTTTATCGTCAGTTATATACCGGACCCTTTGCCGAAGCACGGACAATGAAGCCTTACTTAATGTGAATGGTCCTTGCTTGAACGTACGCCATGACTCCCTCGTGGCGCAACTCGCGTCCCGAGCCGCTCTGTTTCCAGCCTCTAAAAGGTGCCTGCACGCTAGGGCAGAAAGTTAATATTGACACCTACCGTACCGGCCTCAAGTTTCGACGCCCCATCGACTTGGTGAACAGACTCGCTATCAAGGAAACCCAGCTAGCTTTCTCGCTCCGCCATCGGCCAGGGGAAAACAAAAAGCTCTACAAGGGGGGTTTCATCGAAAACGCACACGATAGGCCCGTACAGCGTATCATTCGCCACCTCGACCGCCCCCCTCCCCCTTCGGTCCGGAACGTCCGCACCACGCCCACCGGCCCGAAGATCTCCCTCCCGCACGATCGACGCGTCCGCGGCCGCGTCCGCGAACAGCGTTCGGCTCGACGTAGTATATTGTAAGCGCCACCGTGGCACGCCTAACGATGCCAAGCCGTACATCGCAATACGGCTATATAAGGATTACGCAAGCCTCCTTAATCGCTTATTTATAGTTTAGTATCTGGCTTAAGTAGTACTTAAGCCTACTAATAGATAGCCTTTAATATAGTAAAAATTATGTATACTCTTCATATCTTTAGATTATCAGTTCTATGAGCATGTGTAACAAGGCAAGCAGGGAGCCTTTAAAGAGTAGTATTCTCAGATGCGAACCCTTGGGTAAAAAAGGGTTCGCCCGAAGTCGCGAGTATAAACTGTCAGTCACGTGTGCAAGCACGTGACTCGCAGGCGAATAGCATGCGAGCAGCGCACTGTCTACGTGGCCCTGACAATTAGTAAAAGTAATCATCGCCGTTCAAATAATAATTAAGTAGATTCTTGATACTAGCGCTCTATTCTTATATATAGAAGTATCTTACAGCTATATGAATTAATTAATATTCCTTTTAAACCTACAAACGGGCTCGGCGGCTCCGTCTAGACGTCTAAAAAGGGCACTATTATCCTAAACGTACGTCTTTCGGGGGAGGAGGGAGTTTAAATTGACCCGGGGAGGAGTGCTCTTTGTGCTAGGCCTCCCCTACAACCTCATTTCGGTGGCCGCCCTTGGCCACCACGGCGCGTGGATGCCCACAGGCCTCTGTAAGGTCTTCGACTCGAACAATAGAGAGGTGGCATACGCACCACAAGCAACCCGTCGGCTACAAAGGCGAAACGATCTGGCGCATGTACCTTTTCGACCGGCAAAGGGTTGTTGAAACGAGAAGCGCACGTTTTGTGGACAATAACGAAGTCATCCTTGAACCGAATGCGGAATTCCCAGAGTTTCTTCGCCGCGCGTCTCCCTGCTTCGTCGCAAAGAGAAAACAAAGAGAAAGGACGAAAGAGAAGGAGGGAGAGAGAAGGGCGGAAGGGGAGGAAGAGAGGGGAAAAACAAAAAAAAAAAAACACTCACACCCAACTGAGTCCGCAGCGACGTGCACGCTGTACGCCGCGAACGCGGGCGGCATCCCCCATCGACGCGCCCTTCAGCGCGCCCAGCTCGTCCGCGTTCGCGTCCAGCAAGTCCGCGCGAACCGGTGCAGCAGCGCGCCCGACACGGCGCGGTCGACGTCCGCGGCGCCGGCGAATGGGGACGTCCGCCGTGATCAGGGCTTCTGTGCTGGGGTCGTGGACGCTGAAGGGTGAAGGGGTTGTGGCGGGCACGGACTGTGAGGGCGGTTTTGGTGTTTGCGTTAACTGGTATGGTAAGTTGGGTTGATTGGTAGGGAGCTGGGGGGTTGTGAAAGGGATGGGCGGCTGGTTGCGGATGGATGAAAAGAGGAAGGGGAAGGGAAGTGTTTCGGGGTTTCCCTGGCCTCATACCTCATTGTCGATGAAGAGTTTTCTTCTCAGAAAATACTAAGTAGTGGCCATGACGTCGGATATTCGTGGATCAACCGGTGGGGTCTTGATCAGTGGACCTCTGAGGTTGCTATCGTTATAGCTGTCGCTAGGGACAACAGTAATTCAGCAACCTGGATAGCCATCCCGTGAATATGGAGAAGAAGGAGTCGGAGCTGAGTATTATGGACACTGTTCTCAACGGCCCCGCGGATTGTTCACGACGCCACGCTGCCCTGAACGTAACAGCTTCCCGTATCCTGGCATTATGATGGCGGAACCGGTTTGCATTGGTTCCGAGAGAACCTACGAAGGATTGGCTGAGAATGAGGGTTTACAGCTTCTGAGGTCACATATATTGCCCGAAGTACGACGTGTGGTTTGGTTTTCCCATGACCGAATGCAGAATTTGTTGTGCGTCTCTCTGTCTTCCGTTCCAAAAACGAGGAGATGAGGGTGTGGAGTATCTACAGACAGCACACACATATGCATTTGCCTTCACTTGATGCTGTTAAGTATTATTGAGACTTAATCTATCTTCTTTGGATGCTGTATGTAGGTTTACTGCCGGCGCCGGGTGAACAGTGGGAACTCCATTAAGCCCTGGTAGGTGGATCTTGCCCCGCACTTTTTGAAAGACGGGTACGTGGTAGTGGCCAATACTGTTGCTATGGGGATGCGGGGGATACCCGCTGCCTCGGATCAAATGCGGCGGAGGTACCCGGCTTCATCGGGCGACATCTATTGTATCTCGTTCAATGCGAGTCGTTAGTCGGGCCAAGCGGTTATTGTACGAAGGCTGCGCCAGTATTGCGTGGACAACGCGCGGGAATAGTCCCTCCCGCTACCCGATGCCAATAATGAAGTATGTGAGGAAATTCCTTGAGCCTTGTTGGAACGAGTTGTTATTGAGCAGCATATAAATTCGTGGATTGACCTGAAGCCCCGGTATATACATTGATCCCTCGAACTAAACAAAATGATTTCTTCTCGGGCGGGCGAATGTGCTCAAAAATATCGGCGAAGAGTATTTTGTCACTCCAAAGACTTGCAAGGCCGTAGTAGTCGTTGATGAGGGCCCAAATCTCTCCACAAGATTAGTGGACGTCCAAGTTCCAGACCCCGGTAAGTCACCTACAATCTGATGGTTTGTTTGGGGTGCTGATTCCCGCCTTTCGTGCCATTAGACCCGAACGAGGTTCTCGTGCGACTGAATGCGACGGGAGTCTGCAAGTCAGACCTTTTCTATTTGGCCAATGAGTATGGATATGCAAGAATGTTACTTTTGGCCATGGCGTTGCCGGACACGAAGGCGCAGGCGTGGTCGTCAAGCTCGGGTCAGATGTGAAGAACTGGGAGATAGGAGACCGCATCGGGATCAAGGCCATTCGCGACACGTGTGGCTTGTGTGATGAGTGTTGGCGCGGCAGAGATAATCTTTGCTAGCGGCCCGATGGACACGCCTCCACCTATCCCGGTTCGTTCGTTCCTTCACGTTGTCGCAGCCGTACATAGCTAACGTGATGGTTCTATTAGGTTCTTTTCAGCAGTACATCACCACCTCAGCGCGATACGCGATGCGAATACCCGACGGAGTCTCGGACAAGCTGGCCGGCCCGCTCATGTGTGCCGGAATCACTGCATACGGAGCCTTGCTGGAATCCAATTACAAGCATGGATATTGGATTGTGTTTCCCGGCGGAGCCGGCGGCGTCGGCAACATGGCTGTGCAGTTTGCCAAAGCTATGGGATTTCGCCTGATCGTAGTCGACACCGGTGCCGATAAGGAGAAGCTTTCACTTGACAAAGGTGCGGAAGTCTTCATCGGCTTTCAAAGGTCGATGATCCGGTCGCTGAAGTCAAGAGGGTAGCTGATGGCATAGGTGCGCACGGTGTCGTGGTCACTGCCGTTCAAGCATACCAAACTGCTATCGACTATATTGGCACTAGAGGTGGGGGGGCGCTAGTCATGCGAAACATCAGCTTCGTTGGTTCGGTGGTTGGCTCTCACGTAGACGCAGACGATGTCCTTGATTTCGCGCGTCGAGGTCTCATTAGCTTCGTCGGTGAAGTGCGCGCGTTGCAGAAGCTGCCGGAGACGTTGCAACAGCTGCGCCAAGGAAAAGTTGCTGGGCGTGTAACGATTGACTTCAATGCGGTTTGAGCTCACTCTGGTTAATATGTCCAGTTCTCAGGGTTGGTAAGACTCTTTCAAGTCCCATTTAGCCGCAAGGACCAATCCGTAGTCGTAGTCCCTATAGTGCCACAATCCTCCGAGTCATAATCCATGCTGCCAATGTCATCCCCAGAATTCGATAAGGCCAGGATATATGTAGCAGTCAAAGAACAGGCTGGAAGAATGATGAGCCTGCCCTGAGAGTGACACTGCAAAATAGAAAGCGAGGTATGCACAAGAGCCACTACACCATGTAAAAAGACTTTGTACAGGTTCCTAGCCAGCAGAAGACTTGGACAGAGTATAAAGAGAATGAGGAGGTGACTAGCGATTCCCGCGTGAATTTCCTCATCCGGCTCCGCCCCTCTACCACCTCGTAGTCCGCCGGGCGGCACAACACTGAAACATGAGATGTACTAACTCGAACACGTGAAGTCACCAAAAAAGGCAATGAGCAGTGAAGCTACCTCTGGTGCCAGTCCGCAGACAGCCGACCGCCGGAGCAGTCTTCTGATTCGTCAGCTGAAGGGCCTCTGTCCGCACGGGAAACATGCAGCTCCAGTTAGTTGGATTATCAGAGGAACTCAGCTTCCAAGACACAGTGAGAAACCGCCAACTTCGTCCTCGTCGAGAGAGAGGGTCGGTTAGATGAATGCGAAGTCTGGATGTTGTTTTTTCTCGGGAGCTAGAGCGGCGCCGCCGGCAGCCACGCGTTTCGTCTCCGACACTAGCCAAACTATCCAGCTGGACTAGAGACCAGCCCAAAGCCGACTCCCTACCGCGGATAGACGGCCACTAGGAAGCATTCGGCCAAGCGAAGACGTCAATTCGCAAGGTCGCCCGTCCGGCGCAAGCTTCGCCAACATCTTCAGCCAGCCTTGTCACCCGTAGCCCTGACACGAACGCTGCAGATTTGGGTCGCCCACAGCAGTCCCTGGACCTCCTTACTCTACCAGGCAAGGCATTCCATACAGAACATCTGCCGCTCACCACTGATTTGCACCGTGTCCGCTTTGCCGCATTCCGTGCCAGCCTCTACTGTCGCGCCTTGCCCTGCCGCTCCAATCTGAGACCAGCCCGCACATCGGGAGGACGCTTGCGCCTCCATCCCCACCACACCACGGACCATACTTTATGTCTTATCCGGTCAAGTGCGCAGATCATGGAGATGTCTCGCCCCTGGCGTCTCTGCTTTCACGGCATCCGAAGCGAGTGAGGTTGCAGGCCAGAGGAAAATGGCTTGCGCAAGCGCTCGCCACCGAAGGCTTGTTTAACTGACGGCTCCTGGCCCGCCAACTCTCGCACGCCGGCCTCCCCGTCGAGGTGGCTGATTGCCACTGACTCACTCCGATATATAGTGACTTCTTATCTCTCAGGTGCTCGTTCGCTTTCTCTTTCTGCTGCTTTCCTGGCTTCCACCGCCAAGGCCCCGGCATCCGGGAATCTCGTCTGTTATATTCTCCTGAGCAAGGCCTTGGGTTTATCCTTGTCTTCCGAGTTCTCCGACCTTGGAGACTTATCGGGTACGCCACCGCCCATTCGCCTGCGTCCGATTGTCAAAACTACTCAGCCTGGTCCTTCCTCCTCTTGCACCGCTCCATACGAGGACCACCATGGCGGACACCTCTTCTTCTGTGCACCTGGAAAAAGACAACAGTTTCCTTCCCGAGATCTGGGTAGGCCACTGCGGACGGTACTTCGCCAAGAACCCGGTATTGACTCCTTTCCAGGCATGGTTCATTATCGGTTGCGTGGCAGTCGCCCTTCGCTACATCGTTCGAATAAGGACTGTTGGCTTTCGGGGGTTCGCCGGCGACGACTACGTCACAATCCTTGTAGGTCAATCCACCTCAATAGTACATTGACTACTGACTTACACTATCAGACACTCGGCTTCTACACAATGGGTAAGCTCCGAACCGTAGCTGCCATGGTTCACATGGCTGACCTTGGTTAACCAGACGCCGCTCTTGTCCATATTGTTTGTAAGAAGTTCCGTTCATCAAACGGCCACCGGTATCTGATTGTGTTACTGTAGATCACACCGGCGCAAACGCGGACCTGACACCAGAGATTGTGAACAACCTTTCCGACAAGCAGATCGCGACATTCGTATACGGTTCGCGTTGTGAGACGGCCGCATGGTATAGCTACACGGGTGAGAACTCTGCCTTCGAATGAAAGACAAGCGCTGACACCATACAGCTCTCATCTGGTGTATGAAATTCACCATGCTCTTCTTCTAGTACGTGCTTCCCGTCCGCCACACACATCCCGTGAAATACCCACTAATACAGTCCCAGCAAGCGCCTGACGATCGGCACCTGGCAAAGCCGCATGATCAAGCACCTCTTCTGGCTTTGCGGCCTCAGCTATCTTGCCGTCTTCCTCACCCTCACATTCGGCTGTATTCCGTACGCCTCCCCCCGCTTCCGTCCCTCGACCCATTTCATTGGCGTTTTTTTTTTCTTTAATGGAAAAAAAAGAAAAAACCTCCACCCACTGACTTCCTCCCGCCCAAATCCAGCATCCAAGACAACTGGCGCGTCCGGCCCCTTCCGGGCCGCCAATGCACCTTCAAGACGCAGAACCTCCTCGTGACGGTGACGCTCAACGTGCTCACCGACGCCGCCATCCTGCTGATCCCCATCCCGCTGCTCTGGCGCCTGCGCGTCTCGCGCGCCCGCAAGCTCGCCGTCGCCGCGCTCCTCTCCTCCGGCGTCTTCGTCATCGCCGCCGCCGTCGTGCGCGCCGCCCTCACCCTCGGCGCCGCCCCCTCCGCCCTCAACATCAACCGCTGGGGCGTGCGCGAGACCGTCATCGGCCTGCTGACCGTCAACGTCCCCATCCTGCGACCCCTGTGGTCGCGCGCCTTCTGGCGCCCCGGCCTGTATCGCCCGAGCACGGCGGCGGGCGGGAGCGGTGGGAGCGCGCCGTGGGGTGGGACGGTGGGCACGGGTGGGGCCGGGGCCGGCGGCGGGCCGGCGGCGAAGCTGAGGAGGAGCGTTGCCGGGCATGCGAAGGGGTTGGGGTATCGCGGGACGTTTGAGCTGAGGAGCGCGGCGGAGGAGGAAGGGGGCGTGGTGGTGGAGGGGGAGGAGGAGGATGCGGGGAGCACGTATAGCAAGAGTGCGCCGAGCGTGGCCGTGGCGAGGGTGCCGAGCGAGACGGGGAGTGAGGATGGGTTCGTGCGGGCGGAGAGGGGGGGCAGGTCGTTGAGCAGGGATTTGGAGGCGGCGGGGGGCGAGGGCGGATTGGGCATGGGCCAGGGGCGGACGCCGACGACGATGGTGTTCGTGGAGACGACGTACGAGATTAGGACGAGCGATAGGGATGAGGTTGCGAGTCTGGCGACGAGGGGGAGCGGGACGTGGGGGAGGAGTGGGAACGCGAGGGGCGCCGTTGGGTATGATACCAGGATCGAGGTGTTGGGTGGGTCAGTCTGAATGGAGTTATGTGGATGGGCTGGGGTTCAGGATGTTGATACCCTTTTCGATATTTGGTATTTTTTGGAATTCTTGTTTCCTGTCCCGCCCGAATATTCCAATGCTACAAGTTAATGTAACGGCCAAAACTCAAAATTCGACTCCTACTCGCCAATTGAAGTGACGCGCTCCTGCCATCACGACCTGTTTCCATTTCCAAAATTACTCATGCCTTCTGCCACAGAAGGAAGGGAAATGGCTTGAAAGAATGATTGAAGCAAATACTAAACATGTTTCGATTTTTCATAACATAGTATAAACGATCGCAGACAGGCCAGAATCATCAAACACAATAACAAAGAATTAAGGACTCACTTATCTCGACTTTTCCATTTGCAGGATGATCCAGAACCGTGGACAAGAGGCTGACCTCCTCTGTAACGTAATTTTGCAAATTTGGCACTGTAGGGAATTCTGGGCGCGGGGATAGCGGCACTCCTGGATCGGATCATCACTGCAAGCGTTCCGGTGCTGCTTTCCCATTCGTTGAATTCTTTCTCAAGACTGCGGTATAAACGTAAGTATCGACGAGCTCGGAAACTTTCTCCATTGACCCTTCTATCATGTTTGAATCATCCCTCTACCGTGATGTGAACATCGACCGGATTACAATCGTTCCAAGAATGCCTGGTACTGCCCAATTTGAATATCGCAGGGATGATGGACGGGAGATCGATCGTTAAATCAATCAGGGGATGTGTTGGTACTTTTTCGCATCCCAGAAGTCTTTAGTGATGACGAAGGTATGGTGCTCGTCACCGATGAGCATATTTCCATATTTAGACGGTAGTTATTGACACTATCTTCCTCGGCGTTGAGGTCGACGGCTATCCGTAGAAGCCGCTCGTTGAAGGCAAGGGCCGTGGAAATTCGGTCCAGTCTAGATCTCCTTCAGCGGCACTTACCATTATTCCTTATTTTCTCTTCCTCAGTGAGTTTGGGCAGTCTCTCTTCTTCTCCCAACTTCGGTTCCTTCCTTGCTCAAACATCCTTTCAGAACTAGGCCCGGCATTCATCGTCCTCTTTATTCCTCTTGGCGGCTGACTCAGGACTTGGAGATGGAAATCTGCGGCGTTTCGGGTACCACGATGTGGAAAGTACTGTACAAATTCTATCTGACGTAGAAGAACGCTGATAGAATTGAGCAAAAACGACTTCACACTTGTCAAGAGGTAGAAAGCGGCTGCATATGGGATGTGCAGGTTCCAGGAATTAATGCCATTGGTATGTCGCATCCTATCACAGATTAATAGCAATACGAGATCGATATAATCGTGGTTTCATCCTTTTGGTCTCCGCCCTGGTAGGTTGGGGGGGGGGGATCTTCCGACTGTCCATCCTAGGGTGGGCGACCTCGGAGTTCATAATGTACCCATATACGATACTGAAGGACACTCAAACAGAGTGCCTATGTCGCCGAATGCGCATAGTCCAGAGTGTAGCCCGGGAGTAGTTATTGTCGTAATCAGGGGAGGTCGAATCACCAGCGAACCGCCGAAAACGGGCGGAACCGGCGACTACAAGGGTCTGTCACGAACTTCTAAGCCGCCCACCCCCTCGTTTTCTTGGGTTCTGATTGGTCAGCCGGTGTGAAACGCGTAGCAGCGTACCGACAATCGCAGGGGGGGCGGGCCGGAAGCCCCTGAGAGCCCCTTGTAGAGTTTCTATCTGTATATATATAGGGAATTTAGGGCATATGTACGATGTGAAAATGTCTGCAACAGATATATTAAAACTAACCCACTTCGGTTCTTTCTCTGCTGTACTCGAAGAGAGTAGACTTATCGCTGTAGTCAAGTCGGTCCGATCCTCGGTTTGTACCGATTACTCACCGCCGCACCGTAAGTTGTGACAGCTGCTAGCCTTCTCTGTCGGCTTTACTTGCGGCTAAGCATCGAAGATGAGCTATGGTCGGCCTCAAGGCTTATAATTCATTGCTTGACGTTGAAACAATGCACGAAAAGCGATGAAGAGAAAGATTTGCATTCTGCGACTGCCTCCCGCGAGAGAGGAGGTGGCAAACCTCGCGCCAAGGCTCTTTGCGCACAGATCAGGCCGACGAAGTATTGTCGTTATGCTCGCCCTGTGTTGCCAAGATATCAGAGCTTCTGCGAGCCTCAGGTTGTACGATTAGCCACCAGGGCTTCCGAACGACTCCAAGAGCATGCGTGAACCGCACAACTCACTGTAGAGAAACAAGCAGCAACGTCGAAGGGAAGTAGCCTTACAAAAATAACTCTATTGTTATTGTTTGAGAAGGCAGGTCTATCAAATTTTGAGGCTTATTTTCACTAGTCAATCCGCGATAAGGGACCTATAAATCAGTTCTGTAAATTCTCGGGCTCTGAGTCAGTAACACAAACAAATTTTTCTATACAAGTGGACCTAGCGTTATGCTACAACTCGGTCCAAACAAAGACAAGGTGTACTTCAAGCCATAGACTCTTGGCAGGTAAGATCTGCATTGCAAGTCATCCAAGCTGCTTTGAGCCGGCTCCGTACAAGAGGGGAGGATATGCTTGGGTCGTCGGTGGGTCGGGCTGTCTTTGCGCTGACTACACCATCCATGGAAATTTCTAGACCATAGAAGGTCAAGTGGTTGCTATTGAGGGGAAAAGTGCGCACAGACCTTGCTATCCCACTGACGACTCGAACATGTAAAACTTCGTGATTTGAAACTGTCGTTTGCCACTGCCTCCAGAGCCCAGAACTTGGCAGGACTCCCAACTATCCGTACAGTGCTGTACTGAGCTGATTCTCCATGTGAACCATCACGAACACGAACCTTAGCAAGACTCGTTCCTGGAGGCCTTGAATCTTGAGTTCATGCTTTGGCACCAGTGAAAAAGACGCCTGATCAGATGCTAGACAGCCGGTGACGCGTATAAAGAGGGCGGAAGGTGGCTCGAACATGTTTTCGAAATCACCAGCACACTCGTTTCTGCTTCTCTCCATCTCTCTCCTTCAAGCATCGAAGCCTCGCTCGTTACCTTTAAGTTCTTGTTTGCTACCCTTTCCACTCCTACATTCACTATGCGTATCGGTTGGATTCTGGGCAAATTGTGCCTCATACTCGCAGCTAGTGATGCCGTCACCGCTGCTGCTCTTCCCGCGCCGGCAAAGAATGCAGCTCTTGCAAAGGGCAAACCAGGCGCTCTGAACCCTCCTTCCAGACCCAAGACCATCAGCCCAACCAAACCTAAAGCTACCAAACCTAAAGCCACCAAGCCCAAGCTGAGTTCCAGCTCAAAGCCAGCGGTTGTCGTCCCGACACAGTCTTCGGCGACTCTCCGAAATTCGCCCTCAGTTACCGTTTCCACTATCTCTTCTGGTGATAGGCTTCTCCCTACATCTTTTGGCGGCTTCCTACCCACTCCTGGACTTGGCCTTTCCCCAACGCCTTCGGTCGATCTTTCCAACCTCGCAGCTCCGGTGGACTCTTCGAAGAACTCTTACGTCCCTGAAGCAATTGCTGCCGCTGTTCCGCCCAAGACACCAGAACAAGGATCGCTGGATGGGCCAGACAACCTGCGAATTCGACTCGTCGTTCCGGCTCCGATCACTAAGGAAAGACCGGCTCTCGTCGACCGGACGATCAAGCTGAATGGGAAGGAATGGTATCTGACTGAGATGTTCCGAACCCCCGAAAACGCGGCCACTTTCCCCAACTACACCGCTATCTCTTACCGTTGGTATGATGGCCGGCTGCCGAACCCATTTTTCGATGGCTACCTCATGTCCAACTTGACTCTTCCCTCTCTCGAAAGCGCAATGCGTAACTCTCCCCAGGAGGCATTCTGGATCGACTGTTTCAGCATTCCTCCGGAGAAGCCTCTGAAGGGTATAATTCTCGACCTTCTTTCTAACATCTTCAGCGCCGCGCACGAAGTCATTGTTCCTCTTGGCCTTGAATCACGCGAGACACTTCCACTCCTCGCTGGAAATTCTGACCTTTCCAAGACTCCGTTGCCTGTACTGGAGAAAGCTCTGCAAGACCTCAATCAGGAAGCATGGGTGCAGAGCATCTGGACCTACAAAGAGGCTCTCAGCTCCAAGCAATACATTTTCACCGACCGCTCCTGGAAGAAAGCCAACGGCGCCACCACCGCCACCTCCGAACCCAACCTGACCGACCTCAAGTTCTTCAGGCGCGTCACCGACGCCCTGCACGCCTACGCCTCGGCCAAGAAGTGGACCTCGTACGACGTCCGCGCCAACCTCCCGAACGTCGACGCCCTCGAAGACCTCGGCCTCGACCGCCAGCTGAACGCCAAGCCGTACACGCGCTCCGTGTTCGAGTCGCTCGCCAGCCTCGACCGCCGCTACGTCGAGAGCGACAAGAACTTCTTCTGGGGCCTGTACGGCGCCATCACCGAGGACCAGATCCCGGCCGACAAGCCGCACTCCACGCTGCCGGAGCTGTACGAGCGCTTCTTCGAGGTCTGCGAGGCCAAGAACGACTACTCCTTCGTGTACACCACGGCGGAGCGCCAGACCGCCCCCGGCAAGGCCGTCTACCCCAAGCCCGGCCCGATCCACTCGCTCCTCACGTGGGCCACCGACGCCAACTACCAGACGGGCACGCGCTCCCCGAAGGGCCTCACGCTCGACGGCATCGTCACGCTCCAGACGAAGGCGGCCCTGGGCCCGCGCGGCAAGAAGTTCGTCCAGGCGTGGTTCCGCTCCGGCGTGCCGAGCATCGCTGACGACGGGTCCGACGGTTCCATGGCCCGGAAGACGCTGCAGATCCTCAAGATGATCGGCTACACCGGCAGCGACGAGTTCATCTTCACCGATGACGGCATTTTCTTCCCTCAGCGCCCTGTCGGTTCCAAGAAGGCGACCGTTTTGGCGGCCTCGCAGCTTGGATGGGCCTTTGGGAGCCCTGGCTTCGCCAAGGTCCAGGACGCCGCGGGGTCTACTTATGTTCCCGGCGTGTTTGTGGGGCACGTGGCGATGGATAAGGCGGCGCCTGTTCTGATGAACTGAGTGGCTCTGTAGTAGACACTTTGTTCAATGGGGCTGGAGTTTCCACTCCAGTATAAAAATACATAGACTTGGTAGAATGGGACAAAACTGTATAGACCTAGATAGGTTTTCATTCTTCAAGATAGATTTTCGTTCTTCAGAATAGATTTGAAATTTACGCTTTACTCAGAACATACCTTTTCTCATCCTCTTTGCTCGTAGATCTGCTGACTAAGACATGCCGCCATGCCTAATGCGTGTTTTCCGGGCAATGGGAAAATCATGCTCTTGTGTCTGCAAGCGGATGTTTGCGGGAAACCGGATTGAAGGGTAAGTCTCGCGGGCTATGTAGAAGAGTCGGAGTATCGGTTCCGACCCCCTAAAGATTGCCTACGTGCGATCTTTTGTGAATCTCTGATAAAGGTGAGGATGTCAAAGGCTTCACAGTCTCTGGGTCAAGGTCAAGTCAGTGTTAGGTTCAGATTTCCTACCAGCGATTGTATAAAAAGGGCGTTTCTGGCAACACCGATCGTACTATTGCTTCGCAGTTTCTCGCTTGTGCCGTAGTTTATCTGGCTGGCCTTAAAAGTCTACACTTCTGCATACAGTAAACATATTTCAGTTTTGGATTAACAGATATACGTGCTATCGTATTCATGATACAACACTTTAGATGTGGCGCGAGATATGTGTGAACCCGCTGTCTTCCATTGGATATCACGTCCGGTCCTTGCATTAAGTCCCACTGTTCCACCAGCGGCGGTGCCAGGCTAAGGTTGCAATTTAGTATGTAAAATTCCTACTACGCAAGACTAAATTGACGATATGACCTCTGAAGAGCCCAGGCTGGGATGATTGGGAACTATCAGTGGAGATCTTCTTCATTATGAGTTGTCGAATGAGAAAAGCATAAAGCTCACACGGGCTTTCGGATAACGAAGGTAGTTTTGTATAGCTTGCCGCTTCACTTCATCAAGTTACAAAACAAACTCAGGTAGATCTTGAAACAAATAGTGATTGAGAAGGTAAAAGCTTTACTCTGATAATACCTCATTGTCGCCTTAGAACCAGTGGGTAGAGAGTAAGTACTGAGAAGCAGTCTCCTCCGCTCGAGGTCTCCAAAATATGAAACCCAACACCTGTGCAGCAGTTGTCTGTTTTAGAGATCGCCATCTGGTTACTCCACATACCCCAAATTCACTCTTTGAGGATAAAAATTTTTGAGTTGGTGCTTTAGTAACGTCACGGCCTCTTCAGCTAACTTAAAGAGGGCCCTTTGTTAGGCCTAGTTGCGAAGGGAAATGCGCGGGAGTTGGAAGACTGGACAGGGATCTCTCATGAAGCCGTTAGAAAAGAAAGAAAAGGAAAGACTTTCCCGCCGCCATAGGCCAATTTCGCACAAGCGCATATGAAGTGCTGATTGCTAATGATGAGTCATGCTAGTGTCGGGTTTGGAAAGGTAAATTTCCTCAGACAGTAGGTTGGCACACGTGATACAGCAACTTTTCGACGCACTCAACCGTCGGGCGCGTAAGTATTATCGAGCCTCTACTGGCCATCCAAAGAGATGACAAAGTTCGTGGGCCGGTGTCGATTGCCAGCATCCACTCCGAGAAGAGAGCGGTTGGAGATGATGCTACTACTACAAGGAATTCAGTCTCGCCCTAAGCAGAGCTTCCTTGGCTGCGGCATCAGCCTGCTGGTTCTGCGACCTTGAGACGTTGAAAAACTGGACCAGAACACCGCTACGCTCAAGGGGCTTGATGCGGCTTTCGAGCTGTTGAAAGAGGTCTCGATTAACGACTGGATCTCCCTTGGCGTTCGTCCACCCACGAGCTTCCCACTTCGACACCCACCGGGTCGGACCGCCAACCAGGTACGCGGAATCGACCTTGATGGCGATCTGTGAAATCTTTTCAACAGAAGTGGCAATCAGGCGCCCAGCTGCTTCCATCGCTTTGATACCTCCCATTAGCTCCGAGCGCTGGCTTGTCGGTGTAGGTGTAGCAGAGAGGACATGCGTTTCGTTGTGAGGCGAATGCGGGGCGAAGAGGCCGGCACAGGCTGCAGTGGCATCTGGTTGGCCGTTGCGGTGGCATGCCCCGTCGACGGATATCATGATTGAATCGGTATGCCAAACTACGTTGCCGCAATTCTGACACACACATGGAGCCATGATCGTGGGGCGATCGCCTTGACCGGCTTCGAAGGCTTCCAGACTGTGGATTTCATTGAGACCTTCGCCGCCTCTGAAGATGCGATCGTCATTGACTTCTGCGAACTCCTCCGCCATATCTAGCTGCACGAAGCCGGCCATGATTCGACAGACAATTTTTTGGTAGTGATAGCGGAGAAATTCTTGACTGGTGTACCCTTTCTGCTTCCGTGTGTAGGTGCAATAGGCTGAAGGGCAACTTTTAATTCGTAAGGGTTGGCAAAATAATGAATTTAGGGAGGAAGCAAAGTGAAGAAGTACAGAGACACCGGTAATTACTTATACCCCAGCCGAGTTCTGACTGACTTTGTAGTGTTAATAGTTTGCCAATTCGCAAACATTCACTGTCTTTCCACCAGCTTCCTGTCCGTCGGATCATCAAATCAAATCACAATAAGTTCGAGTGATCCTTGCATATAGAACAACCCATGTTTTTGAACTCTGTTCGATTGATTCCGGATCGACTGAGAAGATTTCAAAAGCAAAAGAGAGCAGTTTGGGTGCCATTCACGCACGGAGAAACTTACGGTGATACTACGGCGAGTGCGCAGCCCCGTGCAAAAATCGGAACACCAAAAGTCAAAAAAAGAACGTACAACAGGCAGGATTCCCCAATGGTCACCCACTTGAGTACTAATTGCCCGGTTCACAGCTTGAATATCGGAGAGCGAACGGGATCCGTTACTTTCTATAACCTATGGTCGTACGTGGCATAGGATATGGTGAATGATGCTTATCATGTTGAGGCGCGCTCTATCCGAGATACCGTTGTCGTGGGGATTGTTTGGCTAGTTGCTAGCAGAAGAAAATGGCATGTACAGGTCACTGGGCGGATGGAGGAAACTGGTTTCCTGAGCAGGTGGGCAAACAAGGAGAATTGGCGTTCCGGTCGTTGTGCCGTCGTAGCAAACAGCCGAGGAGGCGCACTGCCGAAGTGGGTCCACAAACCGTTCTCCTCAATTTGAACGCAGAATCCTACTCACCATCGAGCGGCCCCGCTGCCGACAAAAATAAGATGATGTTAATGAGAACAGACCTAAATTCAGTTAGAATATAGTAACAACAGTGGGTGGGTTCAAATGCTTATCGTCTTATCTCTCGAATCACCGTCGTCACAAGCAATCTATTTCCGTCGTATGGTGTGTATCATCATGAGGCGCAATAATGTACTATCGTATAGGTATAGACCCGTAAACTGTGTGTGCGCGCCGTTGGAAAATAAAATCATCCGCAAATGGTTTATCTCATCAAGTCGTTAGGCCCGGTAGCAAATTGGTCCTCTATCCGTCCGCTTTGTTTTTTTGTCTACTGGCTGCTCAGTGAAGCACCGTACTTCAAGTTCAACAAGCAATCCTCTCCCCAAGAATCCACAAGAAGTAATGGTCCGCTTGTGCCGAAACCAATACTTCCTGTTACAGATGGGTCTTCAGAGAATGCTCCTATTACAAACATCAGCTTTCAAGATCGTCAAGAAGACCGGGGGTAACACGCACCGGCTTATGCGTGACTTCGTAATCCACGTGCACAAACGCCCTCTCAACATTCGGCAGCTGCTCGAGCTTTATCTGCAACGACTCGGCACAGTCATGGCTCTCCGCAAGGCTGAGGTTTCTGTCCATGACGATGTCGACCTCAGCCACCAGCCGCGGTCCTGAGTGATAGGCGCGCACTGTGTCGACCTTGAGAACGAGATCCGAGTGCGTCATCGCTGCCACAGAACATTAGCAACTCGCAAAACCTACGGTGTCGAGTTGGAGACAACTTACCGACATAAGTCATGTGCTGCTGCGTCGTCACGTCCGCGCTCACGCCGATCAGGAACTGAAACTCCTCGTACATCGTCCTGCTCCACAGGAACGCAATCAAGCAAGACAGCACAATCGCACCGATGGGGTCGATATACCACCTAAGCTTGCTGCCGCCCACCGACGTCAAGATACCGAACCCGTTGATGAAGAGGTCGTTGCGATGGTCCTCCCACAGCATGTGCACCTGGGAATAGATGTCCTTGAGGGCCCAGCAGTACAGGAAGAGCACGAGCTTGGTCCCGAACGCCACGCCCACGGCGATGACGGCGGGGAGATGGAACTCGTTGACCTCCTTCTCCTGGCCCTCGGCCAGCTCGCGGGCAGACATGACGATCAGGATGAGCGAGACGGCGCACATGAGGAACGAAAACGCGATGTTCCCGGCCGTCGAGATGCGCGCCTTGCCGGCGGGGAACTTGTGGCCGTCGATCTTCCTCACGGCGCGGTGGGTGAGCAGCAGCATCACGTTCGCGAGCGGGTCGAAGATGGAGTCCGCCATGGTGGTGAACAGCGACAGCGACCCGGTGCTCACCGCGCCGTACAGCTGCAGCGCCGACAGCACGACGTTGGCCGCCAGCGACCCGTTGACCGCGATCCGGTACTTGAGGTTCGACCCGTCCCGCTCGTCGCCCGCCTCCTGCTCGTGCTCGTCCACGCTCTTGAGGAACGTCTGGATGCTCGCGTTCTGCTCCTCGTAGTACCGCCGGATGTCGCGCTCGCGCGGGACGGGCTTCTTCGTGCGCAGCGCGACGAGCCGGTTGCAGGTGCGCCGCTTGCGCGCCATGTTCGCGCCGATGGAGTCGAGCTCGTTGTCGGTTTTGAGCTTGGCTTTCAGCTGGAGCGGGTCCGCGCCGGAGAGGAGGAGGCGCGGCGTGCTTTGGCTCTCGACGTCGCCCCGGCTGGTGTCATGGTGGTGATGGCGCCGGGTGAGGCCTTCGGTAGTGACGTGTGATGGAGACTTTGCTGTTTGGCTTTCGCCAACGGCGGGTCTTTGGATCTGCGGCTGATGTTGCGCGGTCGGACTCGAAAGTGAAACATTGCCCTCAAAGTGTAGGGAGCTGCGGTTTCCTGCGGTGGGGAGATCTGCTGCTGCTGCTCCAGGAATCTGGCCGGATAGTTGGATCTCGCCCTCGATCCGGACGGTGCTTGAGCTCTGCGGCTCCACTGCGCTCTGGGTAGACGATCCTGCAGCATTGGAGTTGGTGGTGATCTGGGATATTGCGGGTGGATCGGCGGTAGTGACACTTGTGCGACTGCTCGGCCGTTGGCCAGAGTCGTCGTGATTGGGCATGTTGGGAGGTTGTGGCCGGTGATAGGACAACGGGGAGGGCGGGCAAGGGATTTGAGATGTCTCGGAAGGAGAGGTTATTGCGAGGGAGTCGGATGAAGCAGTCAATGCGCCAGTGGGTCTGCGATGAGGGAAGGGCCCTCGGCGGGGTTGTTATAGCTGCTGTGTTTTTCTGAGCGCGCGAGTGGGCGGTTGTGGCAGTGAACTTGGACTAACTTGGCTGCGACTCTGGCCGGCCTTGGATGCTCTAGGCACAGCTCTTGTCAGTGGGTCTTTCTGGCAGTTGAAAAGGTCGAGTATGGCTATAGGTGTCCTGAAGCACGGCCAATGGGGTGGCGGGCAGGGCGGACGAGTCGCTACGGCTTGCATCACGGATATCATGCGCCGAGGGCTCAGCAAGTGGAAGAGAAGCGGTTGGGGTATGCGATGCTGGATAGTCTTTCAATTGGCATGCTGGGCGCGGAGCGGTTTCAGCCACCGGGATTGCCTGGCGGGTTGAGACGATTGCTGTCGGAGTTGGAGCGGCGGGCTGCCATTCGCCGGGTAGCTCCGCCGTCGTCAAGACGTCATTCCGCGACTCCTCATCAGACTTGACCGGTCAGAGGAGTAGAAACGCCTTTCGAGAACAAATCCCGCGCGGCCGGAAGGCCTCGTGATGGAGTCCCAAGAAACACCAAGCACGCTGCCTCTTGTTTTTTTTTTTTCTAGCCACATGTCCTCAGCGACGCGTTCAGGCGCCCTGAGTGAGCCTTACAGAGAGGAGCAAGGCAGACTTTTGATACGTCAATTGCAGCACATCAGCGGCTCGCATACATTTCCGCACGTCAACCGGCAGCTGGCCAGACCCGTTGTCCGCTGCCTCAACCCCTCGCCGCCGCCGCCTGCCGCGCCATCGCCACTGCCGCTACCGTCCACAACGTCGGCCGTCGACGAAGACACGCTGGGCGCGGCCAGCTCCGGCTGCAGGGTGGCCGAGTGGATGCCGTAGGCATGCAGGCACTCGCTGACCGTCTGGGCCTTCTGCATGAACGTCGACAGAGACTCCTCGTTGACGACCACGTGCGCCGACGCGATCGCCTTCTTCTGGTCCAGCCGCCAAACATGCAGCTCGTGGACCGAGCGCACCCCGGGGATCTGCGATGTGCGAACAGAAAGATCAACGGTCAGCGCGTCGCACGTTCAAAAAAATTGACTGGCCGGGCGGGTGCGTGCTCAGGCACATCGGGCAGGAAGAGACGAATCAATGTCAAACGGCTGACGGTGATCGCCAGGTCCACTCACCATTTCGAGGTCGTGTTTCACGTCGTCCAGCCGCACGCCGGGCGGCGCGCTCTGGAGCAGAATGGTGCCGCTTCGCTTAGCTACAGTAGCGTTGGTAAGCCTCTTTTTTCTGGCGGGTGAGGAGGAGGTGGAGGAGGACGGTTCGGGATGGCCTTACTGAGCGGTATGGCGGAAGCGAGGATCATGAGCGCAATGACTGTGCTCAATGCCGGGTCAGCGTAGAAGCGCGCTTCGGACTTGACCAGCCAGATGACCAGCGCAGCGGTGATTACGGCGATGTTGTTGAACGCGTCGCCCAAGACGTGGACGATGACGCCCATCATGCCCAAGTCGTAGCCTGAAGGCTTCAACTGGGCGGTGCGATGGATGTGCTCGGCATGGCTGTGGCCTTCCTGAATGGGTCAAGCTGTGTGAGCACGCCAACGAACTGTCCGCCATGTCACCACCAGCAAGGGGCACCTACTGGCAGTTCCACTCCGTCGGCATGTTCTCCACTGGATTCATCCCCGTGCGAATGTTCACCATGACCGTGGCTGTGGCCATGGTCGTGGTCATGCTCTGCAGTTCCCCGTTAGGCCGCATTCCAAGCTGGTTCGGGAACACACGCACCGTGAAGAAAGGCAGCGGTTATGATGTTGAGCGTCAGGCCAACGCTGCCCACTATCAAGACAATCAAGGGATTGTTGACATCTGTTCCAGTCCTGGTCAGCCTCCTGGTCATGTTTTAGAGCTCCTTCTCCCGGGCACGCATACGCTCTAGAGAGATGAAGCGCTCAATGGACTGCAAGAAGATGCTCAAGCCGAGCGCGAGCAAGAACACGCCGTTGAAGAAGGCGCCAAGCAGCTGCGCTCTTGCCCAGCCGAATGAGAAGCCTTGCGGAGAAATGCCGCGCTCGGTGGCCTGAGAATGGCGGTCAGATAAGCTGCACCTTGGTTGGGCGGGGTTGAGCTTGGCCATGCCGCTTACCTGGACGGCAACGAGCGCGACTATGAAGCCGATAAGATCGTTCATCTATTTCCCCTCATTAGCCCTTGCGCTGATATTGCACATTGTGGCCTTGGGACGCACATAATGGAAAGCATCGGCTACGAGAGCCAAGGATCTGGTGTAGAAGCCGGCTGTGATGATGGAATCGTCAGAACCATGAAACGGAGAGGTTGGGCGTGAAACGGACCAGATATCTCGGCGACGAAGAAGCTAAATGAAATCGCTATGGTCAGCGATAGCCGCTGCTTGCGGCTAAGGGACTTAAACATGTTCGCGACCCCGGTTGCTGGGTAAGGCGATTGTACGGTGGGGATTATCTCGAAGGGGAGGGGAAAAGCAAAAGAACGGGCACCTACTGCTGCAGAAGCAAGACTCCCCAGCCCGCGTATTTGTGTCATTTGCTGCCACCCCATTCCACTCTGTCGGAGTACAGCAATGCTCGGAGTACTGTGCCCAGGGACAGCTGTCCCGCACCCTTGGCTGTACATCCGCGTGTGAGACGAGTCGTGTTGCATCGACCCCGGGCTCCGACTTTTGACATGAGAACTCCGTCTCCGAACTCCGATTCTCCACCACGCCCGTTTTTCTTCCCAATGGCAACTAGAAAACGCCATGTTGCTTTATTGTATACTGCAGCATCTGCGCTAGTGACCCTCGCGCCCTTGATCTACACCGACTCGTATTTTGTTTGCATCTTTGTAACGAGCCGTCTTACAAATTTTCGGACAATCGAGTGCATTCGGAGATCAACTACGACTAGAACAACCGGATTCCGTAGCCTAATTATCAAGTTCGGAAGTCTCATAGCATCTCATTGGCTACGCTGAGTCCGATCTGCATCTTACCGAGAACAGTACCACCAAAGGCTTGACTCGACTGACTACATAGCTGCGTAATGGGGCTTTTCATTTCCTTAGGATCTTACAGAGCCGGACCAACTATTCAGCTTGTTGTGTGTGATATGCTCTCGAGTAGTGTGCGAACATAAGTGCCCAATCATCGCGCTCGATATTAAGTTCACCGAATTTCTTGAAGGAAATATTCCGATTGGGCCGAGTCTCGGCGGAGCATATGTTGTTGCTTAGAGCTATTGCATGCTGATATCAGATCGACTGCAATTCGTCATGCTTATGAGATAGCTTAGATAAGTGCTTTTGCAAGCTGCTCTGGAGTTCGAGGCTCACGATTTTTAAGGAGAGAAGTTCGCTTTGTGCAAAACGCCCCACATATTGAAAAATTAACGTGGTCCGTTATATAAGACAAACCGTACATTAGCGCGTTTCCTGTCGTGAGTCAGAGATACTGAGAATCTGAGTTAAAGTTCCATAATGCAGTGCCATTCTTCACCGGGAATGCTTTAACAGGAATTGAATGATATCATGCGAACAGCCCCTCAATGCATCAGCGAGAAACTGATCATTCTTAGTGGGCTTCAGGAATATCTGGGAGTTGGGGCCTGCTAGGCTAGCGGATGGCTGCAACACAGCTTGCTCGTCCTCACCGAATTCGGAATATACTTCAGCGTCCTAGGAAGGAAAGATCCTTTTGTTGACCATTATCGCTTTGAGTCCACCACATGAAAACCGTAATAAGAACAGGACGTCATCTCATCTTCCAAACAGAGCAGCGTAGTTGGAAGGACGCAGAGGTACGTCTTCCTCGCCGACAAAACTTGCTCTGACAAAATTCGCTTCGATGAGACCACGTTGAAGCCGCGGGACTTCGAGTTTGGTTGCGCTGTCATTCATGACAAGGCTGTCGAAGACCAACACTTTGTGCAGATCTTTGGACATGGCGTCAGGGGTTTGCAAGATCTTGCCGTTACGTCGAAGTCAAAAAGCACGATCCCGCACTGTTTTTATAGCGTTGGCTAATGACCATATATTGTTTTACACCTATGTTCTTTCGCAATGAGGCGTCTTTACAGCACTATATGTCCATGACCAATTTGCAATATATCCACCACAGGATGGCATCAAGGATAACGCAGATCTGATAGCATCAGCAGAGAGTTCTATCAAAATCCATATATTAAACCCTTGTGTCAAGTTGATAGGTTATTTATGTAACATATTGTCGAACTGAAAAAGTACGACGACGCACTGTTTTTCAGTGCTGGTTAGTGGCCTTAATATAGTCCTACACATATCAATCGATGGCGTAATATACAGCGCCACTCCTCTACACTTGTTGAGTTCGATGAGATTACAAAAATCGTCGACCTTGCAACTCATTAGATAATGGACGAATGGTCAAAGTTTGGGCGTACATCTCGGAAGTACAATATTTAAGTAGTGAAACTATGCAGGTGTAGAATGAAGTCCGCGACTGGATCGATATGCGGCATGCACCCGAATTGCCTCCCGAATCCTGGCGAATGGGTATACTGAAAGCTTCAGAAGGGTTTGAATACTGGTGTCCTATCAAAGCTATGACGGCCGGATTCCGAATTGCGCTGTGCCGATCTACCAAGATGCTTTTCCATAGAATAACCAAGAAGATAAAACCGTTTTTGATACGTGTCAACCTCTCTCGCTGAAAAGATGTGATTTTTGTGGAATCCACAACCTAACGGCAGATAAAAGGCTTTCAAAATCGGTGCTTCATTAAAGAAACATAAGGAGGGACGGAATCCGGATTTGCGGGTGGTTCTGGCGGCGATTGGGTTCCTAGAATTAACTGTTCGACTATCGTGCCGGGATAGGACTGGTGATGGAGCATCACAACAGCCACCGCATCACTACTCAACGGAGATTGGCTAAGAGGTGAGTCAAGAAAGTAACAAAAAAAGCGGGCCAACATACAACATATCGTAACCCAAATACACCGATCTAATTCAACCCGACCCCAATTGATCTTAGGCATTCAGGTCGGACATTTGAATCTGACAGTTGTGCTAGATCATCTTCACCACAAACCATTTCGTTTGAATCCCCATGGACTTACAGGGTCACTTTACTAATCATGACCGACAAAGCTATTACAGTTACGTCGCAAAACTCAAAGTTTAGCTGGCTTGGCTGGCGCTTCTACCAGCCCTTGGCTCACGATAACTTTGGAAGTATCATTGCGTAGACATCCTATTAGTGGGATGGATTTGTCAGATGTGTTTATCCTGGCTAACTCTGGCGATGCATCCATCGAGCTTAACCGAGCGGGGAGGCCGAGACGTGGGGTTCGAGCTTAAAATATACGCGCAATATAAAGTTACTCGACTAAGTCTAGAACTAGATGCCGAACCGTGGAATTGAATTTTCATTACTTCGGTTACCGATGACCGACACTGCACACGTATCACGCTACAGACAGCTATCGGGAACCATCTTCTTTATATTAAGTCACTTCCACTAGCCTCTTCAGATGGCTAGTAGTAATTCAATCAATCCCTGTGCACTATATGATCTAACAGTGACCCATACTGAATTGTAAACAAAAACTTATTATGAATATTACAAAGCGCTGATTTACTCATCCAACTAAGCTAAGCTAATACATGTTCGAAAGATCGCTTACGCCTGTAAAAGTGGGGGTGCGTTCACTGAGTCTGTCTAAAATATACTTTTAGGCTTCATGCGGAACGAATAATAAGGCTATTCGGTAACCCCAGCGGTCAATTGGCAGTGACGGAATTCAAGGGTATAATAGAGACCCAGTCCATCCAGCCATTACTCTCAGCGCCTCCAACTTCTCCAAGAAATAATACTATCTTCACAATAAAATGATTCTCATACTTCTCACTGCTCTAGTATCTTTCAGCCTCTATTATATCTTGGGTTTAGGCCACCGCCCTACAAACCTACCACCGGGGCCTCCAACTGAGCCTATCTTTGGGAATTTGCGACAGGTATAGTCTCCATCCATGCGCTTGAAAACCTTGCGATTGAACGACACAGCTGCCCGCGTTCTTCCAAGAAAGGAAATTCCAGGAATGGGCTCAAAAATACGGGCCCGTCTTTTCCTTCATGAAAGGCACCGTTCCGTACATAGTTGTCAATGAGCAAAGCGCTGCCCACGAATTATTTATTAAGCAAGGCCAGAACAGCTCAACTCGTCCGAATTTGCCTCTTAATATGATCTGTAGAGGTGGTTATTCACCTGCTCAGGAGAACGGACCTAATTGGCGCAATGCCCGGCGCCAGTGGCATGGGATGCTTAACGTCACCGCTTCTAAAAAATACCTTCCGTATCAGATTCTGGAAGGGACGAAGCTACTTCTTGATATGCTAGATACTCCCGAGAATTTCGCGAAGCATATTGCGAGATATGCTAATTCTGTTTCCATGAGCATGACAGTAGGCTACCGCGTGCCGAATTCGGATAACCCTATCGTGGGGCAGATTATGAAGACATTCTTGGCGGCAACGAAGTTCAATATCCAGTACAACTGGGTGAACTTCTATCCCCTCTTACTGAAGCTTCCTGCCTCTCTCTTCAGTCCCAAGAGAGAAGCTCAAAAGATCTTCAAGGAGTATGAGGAAAACACGCTCGTGCACTTCAAGAAGGCTCAGAACACAACACTACCGTCTTTTATCCAGGCAGTCCGAGAGAATCAGGAAGTATTGCAGTTGAATGATACGCAGGCGGCTGGGATACTGGAAATCTTAGCCGGAGTATGATTGCCTTGATCAATTTTGACATATAACGACAGAGACTAATATGATGTCTCCAGGCCGGCACGGAGACGACTGCAAACAGCATTCATGCCTGGATTGCGGCTATGGCTCTCTATCCTGATACGCAGCGCAAGGCACAAGAAGGTGAGGCTTAGACGGTTCAAGTGTAGTTCATTCTCGCGGTCTGACCGTACATAGAAATCGATCGTGTTGTTGGCTTTGACCGCTTGCCCCGAGATGAGGATGCAGTAGACTTGGTGTACGTCCGGCAAATGGAACAAGAGTGAGTCTGACATATACCAGTTAAATTTTGAAACAAGAAATCTAAACAATATATCTCATATAGGCTGCATCGCTGGTTTACTGTCGGAGCTCTCGGCCTTCCACATGCGGCAACCAAAGACTTTGAATGGAGAGGATATAGGATCCCTCAAGGAACGGGCCTGCTCTACAATACCTGGGCTATTCACCACGATCCCAATGTGTATCCAGAGCCGTATCGATTCATGCCGGAGCGATGGGAAGGCCAGATCGAAATGGCAACGGGAGATCAATTGGGTGCTGCCACCAAGCTGTTCACCTTTGGGGCTGGCCGCCGTATTTGCCCTGGTCAACACCTTGCTGAACGCAGCATTTATCTAGCCATTTCTAATTGGCTCTGGGCTTTCAACATAGAAAAAGCAAAGGATGCGTCGGGGAACGAAATAGACATCGATGTCAAGAACAGCCGACCCGGACTGGCTCGGATGTTCCCGCCATACCAAGTCAAGGTGACGGCCCGCTCTGATGCGAAAGAAAAGCTGATTCGGGCCACGTGGAACAAAATGAATGATGACCTACTTACTGCAGATGGGCAATGGAAGCAGAGTCCCGAGGAGGTCAGTGGTCTAATCGATAAGATAAGGTTGCGGAAGGTTCACCATCAGTAGCGGAGTATGGGCTGCTCTTTTGTGTTACCTCAATGAAATACCACTCTTCTTAATGAAGCCGCCCATTTGTTATTTTCCTGCCTCTTCGTAAGGGTCTCCGCATGATAATCATTTGGAAAGCAATTTCCCATCAAACACTGAAGGACCTTGAACAAATCCGTGCGTTGGGGTTACTACTTTTCTAAAGATCCTCTGTTAGGAATATGGTGATATAGACGCCGCCCAACAGTTAAGTTCTGCTTCATCTAAACTAAGATTGTACGGAGAAATGAGCAGACGAGAGAAATGCTAGTAGCCATGTCCTGTGGAAGTTCCGGATTAAAATGCCCTCAAACACCAGCCATTCAGTCGCCACGCAAAGCGAGTTCTGGAAGGTACGAATCCATTGTGCGTTATCCCGAGCATACGCAATGCAAGTGGTAGATTATCCAGTAGCATTGCTCGCAGTGCCGTGACTACAGCCAGCCCGCGTCGCCATGCCGATACCATCCCTGCAATGTGTACGTCGAACGCTCGGCTGGCGTGAGCGAGGTACTTGCCTCTCCCGGCCAGCGCTCGTGTGTCCGGCATTTCTCGGCAGACGAAATCGGACTGCGCTTCCTTGAACGCTGACAAGTTACCACGGCTGACTAGCACTCCTTTGAGTGTGCCGGTAGATCCGGAAGTACACAAAATATACAATTATCGCCCCTCCGCGATTCCGTCGATATGTGGTCCAGCGAGCTCGTTACCACCAGCTTTTCCGTGAAGTCTGTCTCGTCATCCATTATGATACGATATTCTGTCGGTGAGTTTGGTAGTGTTGCTATTGATGTTTTGTCTGTGAAGAGTATTGCTGACCCACTGTCGTGAAGCAAGAGAGCCTGGAGGGAGGTCCTCCGCTCGTACGGGAAGGTAGCAGTTCCTACCCTTCCAATTTCCGGCAACCAGTGCGTATGCAATAAATGACTAAAACGGTGCATATACGTTTACTCAATACGGTCTGGACCAGGAAGCTAGAAACCCGATCCCACGTAGTGCTGACCTCCCTGTAGCTCCAAGTTTTGCTCACCAATCCTCCATGGCTGATCTTGCTCGCGATCTACAGGGCCACCAAGTCGGGATTGTTGTTCGCCCAGTGGTCCAACCAAAATGTGAGCGAAAGGTAAGGTGCACGAAGGATGGCTTCGGTGATTGTTGGCTCCGCAAGAGACAAAAAATCCACGGGGAACTCCTCTGTAAGGTCTGCTACAGGACAATCAGGTGACCGGAGCATGGCAATAACCAAAGCGTCCACCTGCCGGGCAAAGATCGCTATTTGGTCAGTGCTCATTATCGCGTCCAGGGCAGAGAAAGTACCCGCTAGCGCCTCTCCAAGTTGCTCAACGTTTAATGCAATTGGATGTTCCACTGCAAGCGAAATCAGCTCCACCCGCCCACCCCGGATGGCAGGTTCGCTTGCATCTTCCTTGATCCCAGTGTCAGGATGATACGCAAACATTGCACAATAAAGCGGCTGGGAAAGTTGGCGGTTGACAAGCCGCTTGATGTTGCGAGGATGCACCCTACCTTGTTTCACTGACTCGTCCAACATGGCTGCCTGCCGTGCAATGGCTTCGCAAACCGTTCCGTTCGAATACACCGTGACTGGAATCACCGAAATGAGTTGGCCCGCCGCATCTGAGAGCTCGGGGTTACTGATGCTATCCGAAAAAGTCTCCAAAAAAGGATGGATGGACATTCTATATACTCGGCCAGTGTGCAGCCGAACGCGGCCCTGATAACAGACACAACGGATACAAGGCCCATCTGTCTGGAGAAGTCATGAAGGGATTTGAGAGAGGCTGCCAACGTGAGTGTGTGATCCACGAACTGCAGCTTGGTGTCAACCGTCGTGCGCTTGGCTGAAAGATAGGGGAAAGAGCGGCTGTCGCCGCCGGCAAACATGCCAGCTCCTTCTCCCAGGACTTGGCAGTATCCCGGTATTCTTGGTCTGAGATGCATTCTCTAAAATTCAAGTCTTGTCGGGACTGGAGCCGCGGCTAAAAACCGAGCTGGAAATACGCGCGTCGAAGATCGCTGAAGATGAAGTGTAAAGATATCGGAGTGGTGTAATGTGATGATTAATGTGCGTTTCCCGACCTCTTCGAACAATGTTAAGGCACAAAGGGGTATTTTGAATCCGGTAGTCTGGCGATTCACTGCGATATCGAGAACTCTTTTATTCGCCACTTCAACGAGCGTGCCGGAAGCAACCATAATGCAGCTCGAGTTCACGGGTGCCTCTCCGTGGATAGTCTGGAAGAAAGATTGGACCTAATAGTAGTCCTCGCACAGATCTGGAACGTGATTCACGCGCTCCTGCTGACCTACCCAAAGGAAGAGGGGTAAGCTGACCAGAAAAAGCGTCTGGCACAGGTCAGGAGCTGAATTTCATGTTTCTCTGCCTGCCCGCGTTCGGGCCGATGATAGATGAAAAACTGGAGAGAGTCTAAAAGAGAGCCGTACAGAATTATGCATAAGCTATAAAGTATAGATAATATGAACTTAATAGGCTAGTAGCGTCCATTGTCTCTCGCGCTGTTCAACGGGTATTTCTGAACGTCCAGATTCTGGTCACGTGGCGGTGGAGTCTAATTCAACTGATGTTTATGTTCCACTGGCCGTGACATGGAGCGCGTTGACGTATATACTCTGACTACATAGAAAGCAATGTTGTAACAGCATGCTGCCTTTTTCTCTTCCGTATCTATTTTATTCTACATTTACGATGTGAACTGGAATACATACTACTCTCCTCCAACCCCCGCGCCGCCCACTCTCCTCATGAATTCGTTACCACTTCCAGCCACTTGGAAGCTAGTTCTGTATCTTATAATAGTACTTCACCCATACTAATGTATCAGAGGCCATAAGACCTAGAAAACAAGCCCGTGCTTGTGCATCACCGAGCCGTAGGCTTAGTAATAAATGCATTGTACACTTCCGGAATCTCAATCCGAGCTCATGGTGGTATAGATTCACTCCATCAAGTTTACAGAGATGTCGTGGCTCAAGCTCCTCGCACTTTCGCAGTTCCACTGCTCAGGTAAAGATGTCTGATTCACTAAGAGAAGCCCCTAGAAAGTTCGAAGGTCCGACTGCAATGTTATCGTCTCGATTATATGATTGCAATTCATTATTAAAGTGTAAAGGGGCGAATAAGGCCGATTTATCCAACTATAAAATATCCTGATGGAATATTACTAAAGCTAAGGGAGGCTGTGTTCCGCGGCTTCATAAAGATGTTGGGAAGGAATGCTTTAATACAGAAGTCAAATTCTTTGGAGAAAGTCCGAGCGCAACAGTAACGGCTTTGCTAGCTTTTACGGCTGTAGTGAATGTGAAATTCTCAATATCCAGAAAGACCGGATCAAAGGCTTCTGCAGTGTTTCGAAACTTCGAAATTGAAGTAATCAGCGTCTGCAAGCTGACTAAGAGCTGACGAAATCTGCTCCACGGTTGCTGCGGCTTGAACGAGCATGGCTTTTTCAACATTGACGCTCCATTGAACGGACTTGTGGCAGCCGACAGGCGCCTCCACGTTCGTTGGGCCCGTTCGAGCATCAGCAAAATTCCCCGAGCGCCAAGCCACTAAGTTGTCGACCCTATGTCGACCCTATGCCGATCCGGGTTAGAACGTAGGGACTATAACCTTAATTTATAGTCTAGCCCGACCTAAGAGCCTCTAGAGCTTCTAGAGGTTCTAGAGATTCTAGAGGTTCTAGAGATTCTAGTACTTCTAGAGAGTCTAGTTATTTCGTACGCGCGTACGGACGATTTCTAAGAAAATACTTATTCTTTTTCGTATAGCTCGTATACGTAGAATTCGCTAAAGCTCTCTCTCTATAGCTATTAACGCTATTAAAGAAAGAAGGTAAAATTCGAACGATTAAGCGAAATTCTACGCGTAGGCGGTAGTTATAGCTACGCGTAGGCGGTAGTTATAGCTACGCGGGGGCGGTAGCTACGCGCTAGCGCTAGCGCTAGTGCGAATAACGCGCTAAGGTAAACTTTAAGAATTACGACCGTATTAAGGTAGTCCGTATACGCGCGTTCCGGAACGTCTAGACCCTCTAGAAGCTCTAGAATCTCTAGAACCTTCGGAAGCTCTAGAAGCTCTAGAAGCTCTAGAAGCTCTAGAAGTGCTAGCTCTAATTACGGGGTTACGAGCTAGATAGGTGGGCACGTTTCCTATTGGACCTAAGGCTCTTAGCCGAAACTGGCTGGGGAATTTTGCTGATGAGTAAAAGCACGGCTGTAGGGTCTGGCCCTGTTTACTAACTATTTTGCACATCTAATGAATTGATTTGGCTGAACGGAATGAGTGTCATACCAGTGCTCCTTTCAGAGGGGGCAAATGCATACTGTTAGGTAACCGTGTTTTCTGAAGCCGTCGCAGTAGGCCGGAAAGGTTCGCACAAGTGTTTCTGGTAGAAATCAATTTGATAAGTATGAAGGCTCTATGTACTGCCAATAAATATGGTTTACACACAGGGAGTGGTCAATGTGATCAAGATTGCTTGCTACCGGTGATCAAAGTGATGAATGTGATTCTGTCTGAGCGCGCTGGTTGGTACGAGTCACGGCAGAAGCAGGGTTCAACTCTTCATGTCATCGGTGAGCCCTCAAGATCTACTGTCCCACCTTCTCTATTTCTGCTACGCCATTTCACAGCCTGCTTAGCAAGAAGCTCTCTATCTCCTTTCCGGTGCGTCTTCCGTCTTGGTCTTAGTGGGGTGGCCGGATAAGTGGTGAGTGTTGAGGCACGTGGGTTGCCTGGCCCACAGTCAAGCAGAAAGCTTCTGCCATACATAGCCTCAGCCACCCTACCCCCAGCTTAGCGTGCAGCTTACGCGAAAGACGCTAACTACAGCATTATCTAATCTCCTCCATCACCATGTCACCTCCAAACCCCTCTCCATTCTATGCTCTGACTATTCTCCGGTGTCTGCACGATAACCTTTCGACTCATCTCTCCGAACAACGGCTTCAAACGCCTCCGACAGCGATCATGCCCGGCATCTCCGCGCAGGATATATTACGCGATGGTAAGTTCAACAACACCGCTCAGTAGGCTAACCGGATTCCAGCTCACCATGTCCTAGGGCGAGACCCTAGGCCGAAGCAGGTCTCTGACGCCTCGGAAGCTGCCAAAGATCAACACCCAAAGGATCATACGAACCACGAGTCCGATCACTTGCCATCGATGGAGCACGAGGAGCGAACCTTCTTCGTCGCCATCTGCAATGAGAAAGTAACAAAGAACGATTCTCGTGAACATGACCCAAGCCGCTCCAACGACGATCGTGATCCGCGGCCTCACAGTCCTGGTTCCTCCTCTCGCCCGTCTCTTCCGGAATCGGATATTACAGATACACTTTGTTCCGGCCAGCGTTGTAGGTATGGCTCTTATCACGCCTTTCACCTTGAGCACTACCTTAATTGCAGGTAGAAACTGCGGCACAGCGCAAACTCCCCTGTGGAGGAGATCGCCTGCGGGAGAACTTATATGCAATGCTTGTGGTCTGTATCTAAGGGCATGGAATAAGTCACGTCCTGTGGACCTAACAAGACACCAAAAAAGGGGTACCACTACTTCTCTCGATCAAGAATTCAGCGCGAGGAAATCGCAATGGCGAGCCAAAACTGTTCAAACAAACTCTAAAAACGAATGTTCTACTCATGGAGACCACGAACCAGCACCGGGGATCTGTCCCGGTGGTGGTCGTTGTAACGGCACTGGTGGCCAGCAAGATTGCGTAGGTTGCCCAGTCTACAATAACCGCATTTCGAATGCCGTTCGATCCAACTCCTCTTCCGCCGATGTCTCGAATGAACCACTTCAGATCGGTGTTGGCGAACGATCCGAGAGATACACTGTTCAGAATCGATATGAGAAACGGCTTGCGATTTCAGTTGGCACAGACACCGCCGTCGCCTGTGCCAACTGTGGCACTTCTATAACGACACTTTGGAGATGGGATAGATTTGGACGCTTGTTATGCAATGCTTGCGGTCTCTACTATAAGCTACATAGTATCGATCGACCGATGCGAATGAAGGGACGCGAGATCAGGCGACGGAAACGGGTAGCTCCTGTGCCTTCGGTTAAACCGGAGTTGACCTTTGAGCAGCGACAGGAAAAGAGGGCGGGATTAGGGGCAGAGCTACAGGAATTACAGCAGCGAATAATAACTATACAGGAAGAGCTTGATAAGTTAGGCGAAGCTGACCAGAAGGAGGAGGTACAGCGGCGCGCACACTAGTCTAGATGTAATCAAGTAATAAAGCTCTCAGTGACAGCACGGACAAATCCATAGAGCGTCATTTGAGAATTCTAAATCCCAAGGGCCAAGATACGGAACAGCCAGCATAGCCACACGGGCAGAACTCCTGCAAGGGAAGTCCAGACGCACGGGCGCGCGGCGCGTACGGCGTCAACTAAAAGGCAACGATCAGGACTCGCTCGGAAATATCGTTCACGTGGCACGCGAGCAAACTGACGAAAGGCATAGTGCCTGATAGAAGATATGCGTTACTTGGTTTATCAATCGGTGCTTCGAGACAACATCGGTCTTCTGCGGTATAAGGCGAACCATCACTCACTTGGCCGCCAACGTCGTAGACCGTCTGATTGTATTACATGCCGTGGGATGGCACCGTACCCGAATACGAGTAGATATGCCGCCCACAGAACACTTGGGTTTGACGCTTTGTTAAAGCCTACGGATAGGTACTGCAGCCAAGTAGACTTCTTAGGCTATGGAAATTTGCGGCCCTAAACAACAGCTACAGCATCATAGCATACTATTTGGCACGGCATTCGCCAACGCCTCGCAGGCACTATGATATTTGTCAGCTTTAGCGTGTGTGGCACGTTGGGCACCGTTAGTACGTCTGGTTAGGCCGGACTTGCATCGGCGTTGATGGTCGCTCTTCGCATCTAATCTTAAGCAGTCGATGGAACAAATTTGACTGTTCGAGCTGTTTGTTGACCCACGGTGATTACCAAAAGGTCCAGGATTCGGTAGTGGAAGAACATCCGCCGGGGTTGCGCCGACTATGGAGGTCTTATTTCCGTAGCTTGTTTGGTGGCCAGATATCAAGGCCCGCAACTCTAGTGTACGAGCGGGCCGAATACGAGCCATAGCCACCACTAATTCCCCTAAGTCCTACAAAGTGTGCCTGCGGCCTATTGCACGTGTCATGAGCGCCCCGTCTCATTGGAAGCCCGCTGACCAGATTAGGTATTGGGGCACGCGAGGGGGCCCCGTATTCACCGGCAGACCACATCGCCTTGCATCGGCGCACATTTTCTGTTTCGGGCATTGTGTGGTAGAGAATCACCGGTGTACACGCACGGCGCGGTGGCTGTGAAGGGATAATGTGTTACCAAGGAATGGAAAGCGGATCGCCAAGGAATGCTAGGCCGTTTGATAAGCTTTTGGAAGCGTTTCCCCGCTCGAACCTGTTGCTTGCTGCTACTTGACTCTAACGACGTGCCTCCCTTTTCATCTTCATCCTCAGTGACCCGCGTCAGAAGTTACGAAGAACAAACATGGAGTTCAATAACAAAGTAATCGTCTCCTACATTCTTGACATTATTGTGCTCTGGTAAGTCAACCAATCCATTTCAAAGGACAGAACGCGCTGACACGAGGCATCTAGCGCATTTGCTATTATTGGCGGCGTCTTCTCCGTCATACCACCTTCAAGGCGTGCTTTTTCTCTCACAGACACATCCATCTCGTTCCCGTATGGGCCCGACACCATCTCCATCACGACCGCATTCCTTGCCGCTATCGTAGCGCCTGCCATAATTGTCGTGGTCGTATGTATGGTGTTTGTCACTCGCCCTGAAAGCGATGGGGTGCCGGTCTCAAAGCAAATGCGGTGGCGCCGCAAGTTGTGGGAGCTGTTCGCCGGCTTATCGGGACTTGCCTTTTCGACGGTGCTGTTGTTCTTCCTAACGCAGAGCATGAAGAATCTCTTCGGAAAGCCACGCCCGGACTTTCTTGACCGGTGCAATCCAGACGTAAACAGTCTGCCGCAATACACTGTCGGGGGCTTCAGCAGCGAGCTTTTAGAAGGCACGTCGGTCCATGTCCGCTGGGGGATCTGCCAGAGCAAGGATGGCGGCGGGGTTGGTATATCAGAGTTCAACGATGGATTCAGAAGTTTTCCCAGCGGACACTGCAACAGTAAGTTCGTCATGAGGGGCTCTACACAGCTAAACATGCTAACGAAGATAATGGTTCAGTTGCTTTTGCCGGACTAGTTTATCTGAACCTCTTCCTCGCTACCAAATTTTCCGTTACGATCCCGTTCCTTGCTCCAGCTCCCTTCCAGGAACCCGTTCCGCATTTCAACCAATCGAACATCGAAACTGCCACGGCACCACTACCTCAAGCCGTCAAGACGCACCCACGCAGTCAATCCGCGACACCGCCGATATATCTCTTCGTGATTGTTTTCATACCCATCGGGGCCGCCATCTACATTGCCTCGACCCGCTACACCGACTACAAGCACCACGGTTTCGACGTGCTCTTCAGTTCCATTATGGGCATAATCTGCGCCTGGTTCTCCTTCCGCTGGTACCATATGCCCATACGTCGGGGAGCTGGCTGGGCTTGGGGCCCTCGTAGCAGCGATAGAGCCTTTGGGATCGGCATTGGGATAGGCACATACCATATCTCGAAATCGAATGCTGCTTCACGCAAGGGAAAAGCCGCAGCGGATCCGGAGAGAGATGCAGAGCAGGGCCCAAGAACTACTAACGAGATCGAATTGGCTACGGTCGGCACCGTAAACTCTTCGGAGGGTCACTCCAGTCGTAGGCATATTCTAGGCAACCAGTAATCCTAAACGGGAAATACAAATTATATGCGAGAGCTTAGTAGACTAAATAAAGAAAAGAAAAATAAAACTAAAATTTAAGGCCACCGCCCAGCACTGGAAGCAGTATGGCGTCGTATTTTTTCAGTTCGACAGGAAGCTCATCATTTCTTCGAGTTTCGATACTTTAGAAATTAGCGAATCTGATCAATGAACCAACAGCTGCCTAAAGAGCGACGATCGTTCTCAGTTGACAAGAAGACATCCGGGCAAACAACAACCATAGAAACGCCCGATGACCGTCAACAATTAGTCGTACCACCTACCCCTACAAAGACCACCAACATCATCTCGGTCGCTGAAAGCAATTTTGCCAGTATTTCCGGTGGGCTCAACATCCTGGATGACAACCCACTTATCCTTCAGAAGCCTTGCCCGCTCCAAACCATCCATAACACTGTTGCCCGCAAGAGCACTGACGTAGGGACAGTCCTGAACCTGCGCCGAAACACTCCCTAAGATATCCGGGACCAGAATTCGGTATCGGAGCACTACGTTTGCCAGAGCACAGATGGACAACATAGAGGTCGAGACCCAGTACAAAGCAAACCATAGCGTCTGAATTCTATAAGTGTCACGAAATTCTTCCCACGTTCCGCTTGTGTTTGTCCAGCGCCCATCGTCTTCCGTCTCGGTGCGCTTCATGCGAACCAGGCTCGGCATGTCAAACGATGCACGGAGAGATGTGTTGATAAGCATGCTGAGGCGTGCTTCAAAAACGTCGGTCTGTAAGTCTTCGTAATAATATTCGGCCCACGGGGGTTCCGATGTACTGTTGTCAAACATGGTCGGAGGATCTTTCAAGAACTTTTCCAATATTCCCGCTTCGCCGCGCCGATAACTCGCCAGTAGATAGGGTATGTAGAGGAGCATCTCTACTGAATTTTCTGTATCGAAAGCAGTCAAGGATCCTAGCGTCGGAAGATCCAACTGTCGAACGCTTTTGGCAGCGCAAGACAATTCTGTGCCGTCAGCGGGTCTTACACATTCGATTTGACTCTCTACATACACAGTTGTGATTTCACACAAGGTCAGATTGTCTGGAAGTCCCGTTCTGGTACCGAATACCAAAACTTGCTTCCGCGCTGGGGCAGTGATTGATGTAGCTGAGACCTGCTGTGTCCGCTGACTGTCATTGAGAAGGTCCACGAAAATGTTTGGGTACCCGGTAAAATTTTTTCTCCAACCAATCGTACCATTTACAGGCGAGTGTAATAGTAGTCCGGCAGGATTGTTGAGAAGCCATTCAGTCCTATTGAGCCATGGCCCACACTTGGATGCCGGGTTAGCACATCGACCAACGTCCACTACTGGAAATTAAAGTGGCACTTACGGACAGCCGTTGGTAATGCGAATCAACCGCAGTAGATACATTGCCTCTGTACGATGGCATCATTCCTCGAATGGGGATCCCTATGAGCGATTCATAGGGCGGAATTGAATCCGGAAGCACATCCAC
Source organism: Neoscytalidium dimidiatum (assembly GCA_037367355.1). Lineage (NCBI taxonomy): Eukaryota > Fungi > Ascomycota > Dothideomycetes > Botryosphaeriales > Botryosphaeriaceae > Neoscytalidium > Neoscytalidium dimidiatum. The sequence continues at coordinate 104,223 of CM074705.1, read as the reverse complement.
CGTTTCCAATGGCCGATCCTCTCTATAACGTGGTAGGAGGTGCAGGAGCGGTATCCGCACATTTCCCCAAAGATCGTTGCGGGTAGAACCTATGGCCAGATCATGACCCCCGGCCAGCTCGTTGGCTTTTCGAAAGTTACTGCTCGACCCGTTCGAATGCATGAGCGTCACATCAGGGTCCATCATCGCCGCACCTGCCACTGCGCTCCATCTGTTATACAGCGAAGTTGATCCATCTCGGAAAGCGTCTCCAGTGTCCAAGATGTCGTTTCTCGGGAAGTATTGGATTGGGATCACGGTTGAAGAGGGCGTTGGCTGCGGCTTCAGCGCTCTGAGGCAACTCTGGCCACCTGCGGGACTGAACATCCACACCACTATTATCGCAAGCATCCATGTTCCAAACATACGGACACCGAGACAAACTCGAAGCGTGCTGACGAGAGTATGGCTAGCAGAAAGTACCTCGAGTGTCTAGGAAACCATCAGCTGTGAATTCGACAAAGGTACATAGGAGTATTGGCTTACACCAAGAGCAACTCCATTCTGAGCGGAGTGCAGGGCAGCTGCTCTCAATGTATTACCCATGATAGCAGCAAACAAAATCGGCCACAAGGTGGCTGCCACATTAGCTGTTTGCACCACTGCATCCCTAGCTTTCGTCTTGTCTTTGTCATGAATCTCGGCAATGAATGCCCCAAGAACTGTAGCAAATCAGATTGAGATTGACAGGATTGGCCCATTTCCGTACCGATAAAGCAAGCTGGAATGATGAGCAGGGTCAAATGCAAAGCGGCGTTTTTCAGCAGAGATAGGTTGGAACCGAGAGTCCTCGGAGCTTCCTGCGGAGAAAGAACCTCAAAGGTGTCTTTAAGCATGTCAGCTGGTCCTTCTAGCTTACGCGGGATAACAGTCGCGCTTACTTCTGGACTGAGGTGTCAGAAGAGGCTTCATGGTCTGCTCGTGGGAGGGTTGAAGATCTCCGTCGATTCTAGTAAGCATATTATATGCGCTTTTTCCCTGGAGCCAAATGTCGAGCGCACGGAGTAAATGGCTCGAACAGAGCTCTAGAGAGAATACAGGGACAAATATAAATTGGTGAGAGAGTATTCACGTGCTCTTATGCGAGGCTTCACGATACGCCATAATCTAAGTTTATTCATTTGTGTTGTACAGATCACCCCGCTCACGGGAAGAGTTGCCGAACTCTTATCCAAGTTAATGCTGTGAATTTGAATTATAGCGGGGTTGTGGCCTACCAGAGTCGGCTACAAAGCAGAGCCGGTTAGGAATGCAGCTAACTAAGCCACCGAGAACGTAAAGCTCTTCTAAGCCGTCCTTGGCAGCTCTTGGGCAAGAAAGGCAGGGTAGGACAACATGCATAGCCAGCGAGATCGAAGACAGTTGGGCGAAAACGAAAAGGGTAAATATTCTTTAAATGTCTGATTGTCGTAGCTGACTGGCTACCGGATTGAATCCCGTCTCTACGATTTTGCACCGCCATGACTCGGTAAGCGTGGGGCGTAGTGGGATGAAGATTATTTGACGCCACTGTCTTAAAATAGGCATTGAGCAATGCTGTACACGCAATAGCCTAGACATATGCGCCAGCTGACTCTACAAAACTGTTGCCGATTTTGTGTGAGCCTTCCTGCAGCCTCGCTGGCTTTGCGCCCTATCGAAGTTCTACAGCGTCTTTGAAAGGAAAAGAGATAATGTCCTGTAGTTGAACCTTGTTTAAAAGCGACGCGCACGCGCTCTACCAAAGGCTAGAAAATATCCTGAACTTGTCAAACAGCGTGCTTCCTACTTTTCTACGTAGTACGAAAGGTAACAAAGTCCATATGAAAAGTAAAAGTAAAAAAACTCTCATACCGTCTGTGAGCCACTAAAGAGGTGTGGTAATTATTCCTTACGGGCTTACGAGATAATCGGCTTACTATATGTCTAGACGATAAAATGCATGCTTGGCTTATTGGCAAACTCAAGCTTTCGATGCTAATAAGTAGATTGTGCATCACACTGATAATATCGAGAAATGTAGCCAACTGGGAAACACACAACCCATCCTACATATTTCAATGGACAGGCGTCCATATCCTCCTCGAATGTCCTGATTAATGAAAACATTTCCTAGAGTTTCCCATTACGTACACGAGTATCGTACAAAATATACATTGCAATACCAAATAGCATAGCTGATTGTAAAATTCCGACCAAAGTACTTAAAGAGACACTGTAGCTAGCGTGAATAGGCGCCGGGGCGATATTATAGAACCATTCAGAGGTAGAAGGCCGACTGCAGCCTGCGGGGACAACTAAGGCTAAATAAGTAGTTTCTACAAATATGCCAACGCGTAGATAAGATAGGAAGAAAGAGTCATGACATGCTAGGAACCTCGGTACAATGCGACAGCTACGGGCCGGAGCCGACGCGGTCCGCGATCCACTTACCTGGAAATGGAAGTTAAAGAAGGCGTTCCCGAGTTTTGGGCAGGGATAACCTTGAGTAATCTACCTCGTCAAATTTTGTCCTTATGCACATAACCATTATCGACGGTCAGAGGTGATAGATAGCTATACTTCAGCAAAGGGGTATCTGGCAATATAGATTCCGTCTCTAGCTCATCAGGACTACCTTCGACTACTTCGGAGGGTACGGGCTACAAGCGTCTTGTTTGTGGATATGTTCTGCGGCTCTTCTCTAGTGCTACCCTTGGCAGCATAACCATCCTCAGAAATGGCATCTGTTGAGGGACTCACTCGCGCATGGTTTGTTGCATCATCTCACAAAAGGATGCAGGCACTGTTCTCTTCACCTTGATACTGTTAAATGTAGGTTTTTGATATCCACCTGAAATAAGGGGATTCAAGGCATCTCGCGCTGCTTTAATCTAAGTTCATGCAACAGCAGATGTTCCGAGAATGTTTGGTGCCAAGTTGCAGCAGGTAGACTGGCAATTCCATCCGCGTTTAGTCTACAGAAATGAGAGACCCAAAGGTGCAGTAAATAGTGCAGGACCGAAGATGCCAGCTTGGCGGAAAGGGTGAGACAACCGTGCTAAGGAGGCCTTCCGACAAGATGTGGACACGCCGCCCACTGCAGCAATTGTGCGGAAGTGAGCGGTTGGTCAAATAAATCCGTAGATCCTTTGCCCAAGCGCAGTCTTACGAGAGCAACAGCACTGCAATTTTCGCAGTGTGCGCAATAGTACAGGGCAGACTATACGAAGGATCCAAGGGCGTGATTCGTCGGTGCTGTGAGTTTTTGATTGGTGAGGCAGGTGGTTAAGTAGGTTTTTCCCTGGCTGTTAGCATGATGTTGACTCGTGGCATGTACCAACACGAGGCCGAGCCTGACCTGAAACGAGTAATTGTAGTGGTAGATGTTCTGCTCACTTACTGAATATGATGCAGTCAATTCGCTGTCAGGATTAGTAGTAGCTATAGGACATACCCTAAGCTGAGATCGTTGGCGATGCCACGCTGCACGGTGAAGCAATCCGTCGGTCTCCGCTGTTACAGCTCCACCCTCGTGAACACAACTGTACGTCCAGTTGTCCGAAGAGCCAGGAAGCTATGCACATCGGAATATGCTGCTGGTCGCTTCGCATGCTTCATTACATCTCCGACATAGTCCAGTGTTTTCCTCAGGCCATGGTGGAAGCAAAGGTGTTGTCACTGAAACGCCGAGTGGTAGTGGTCTGCGCATATGAGATTGCCGCTGGAAGCCGGAATTGCATGGTGTGATTTTCGTTTCCGTTTCCGTACGCCGGAGTTCAGGAGTTGGTTCAGACTGGATATGACCGCATGTAGGCGGCTACCATTACAAGCGATGAACCGATAGTCCCCATCTTGGCATCCTGTTTTGAAGTGGTGATCCTGTGTGCCTAAAAATATGTATTACCTAAAGAGAGTTAAGTCGTATCGTACTAAATGATTCGTTGCAATGCGCAGAGGCCATTTCCGGGGTGCACTGATCTACCGCTCGTTTCAAAACGGTGGTGGCCTTAGCCCATAGTCTCAACACCAGACTTCGCATGACATTGGCAGTCTGGAAATATTTTCACGAGCAAACAGGGAAGCGGCGTGGCTACTGAGGTTCTCTTACTTACGAACTTGGCAGAGATCTGATCTCCGTTGACTGTGCCCAGGGGGAGTCAGTATAAGTACTCATGGTTGTGACAACTATATCCAGCTACTCAAAGCAGTTGCTAAAGTTCCTTCACTCCTTACAACTCATCGCTCGCTAGACAAAGACATTCATTTACCCTCTTTCAGCGCCTTAGACACATTTCCATTCTTTGCCCAACAAGGAATATGCACCCCTCAAGTCTTTCTGCAAGCCACGCTCGGCTAGTGATAGGGAGGCTTCTGGCCCTCACATTCTTCCTGATTGGATTTGTCACCGCAGGTCCCGTTCCAATTCCTCAGGACGTCTCCGCTCTCGCCGCGAAGGGACGCCCTGGCACGAGCAAGCCCAAGGCTCAAACTCCCGCAAACAATGGGAAACCCACTAGCGGCAAGGAATCTCCCAGCAATACCGGAGAGAATCCTTTCGGCATCAACATCACCCCGGAAGACCTATTCAACTTCACTTCGATCTTTTCACCCCGCCAAGCGTCGTCGGCCATCATAATCAACAGCCCCGCCGACGCTGCAAAGCACATCACACCCCCTCCCAAGAACAAAGCCATGTTCTGGTCCGGCGTGCCGTTCGACCTGGGCCAGAACGCAGCCAAGAAATTGGGCCTCAAAACGCTCGAACTGTCCGTGGGCAACGACGTCATCAACCACCCGCAGGCGCTTCCAACCAACCCGCAATGGGATCTCTTCTGGGGAAACTTCTCGGTCGCCTTCGGCGAGGTGGCGGCAAACACTAGCAGCGACTTCGTCACGGTGGCCATCCGCGCGCCGAAGGAGTTCCTGACCAAGGCGAGCGACCCCTTCACCGACGGCCGCATGGTGCAGAGCAGCGACTGGGCCCGCAACGAGCTCCCCGTCATGAAGCGCGCCGGAATCCGCATCATGGCCGTGCATCCGATCGAGGCGAACGAGGCCGCGGCTACCGACGCGTACGAGGTCTGGCCGAATGACAAGGCGTTTGAGTGGCAGAAGCGCAACGGCGGCGGCAAGGCGACCAAGACGACGCTGCAGTGTGGTGTCAGGGATAACGCTGTCACTGGTACATGTGTCAATGGGGACGATCAGCAGTCTACTACTGCGCGTTTCGGTGCCGCGGAGTCGAAGGTGCAGCTCCAGTTTGGCGGCGCATGCAGGTTCACGGCTGCGGCGCCCAAGGCTGCTGGTCAGCCGGTTCAGATCGAGTATGCGACCACGACAAACAGCCTGAATATGACGTTCGCCTGCGGGAATGCTTAGAATGTAGCTTTATTCTGTCGAATGGACAAGGGTGGAGGATGGTCTTTTTGTACATACTTCCTTTTCTTCGTGTTTTAGATAAAGGTGTTGCAGTAGCTCGCTAGATTGAGTATCTTGTCATCAAAATTTCAAAAAGCTTCCTCTTGAGATTCTCGACAGTAGATGTATAAGGTGGCATAGCAATGAAATTATCTTTGACAAGTATCATGAATGAACTTTTAGAATATTTTTGTGCAGTCATCAAAGGGCGTGTTTCTCCGTTCAAGCGTAGGACGAACAAGAGACCGAATGACTTACAATTTTGATTTTATGGAAGAAGCTCTCTAATGAGCTGAGTTAATCAACATACAATTTTGAAGCCCTAGCTGGCCTGGGAGCAAGTCTGCAAACTAGACTGCACGCTCGTAGAAGCCCAAATGCCCTGATCACTTCTCCGGATACAAGTCCGGATTGAGCTCGACTGCCATCCACACATCCACACCAGCGCTGCCATCACCGGCCTGCCACTTGTGCCATGGATACGCGAGGGCCTTGTCCCGGCGTCGGATGGGCCGGCCGTAGCTATCGCGCTCCCACATACCGCCGTGCTCCTCCAGCGACTTCAGAACCAGTCGGTCGAATGCGCTGTCAGGAAGCTGCTTGATCTCAGTCTCTGACAGATCATTGTACTTATCCTGCAGCCGGCCCATGCCGCCATTGCCCGTGCCGGCGGACAGCGAGATGTGCATCTCGGCGAAGATGTCGTGGCTGTGGTTGTGGACGCCGCAGTTGACATTGGTGCCTACGGAACCTTTAGCTAACTCTTTCACGATAAGCATTGTGGGATATGCTTACTGGCAGTCCAAAACTGGATGTGGCCGATGGCCTGCCCAGTCTCCAGGAAGCGGAAATGAAAGCCGGAGAGGTTGTAAAAGTCGACGCCCTTGAAATCACTGCCCCAGGAGAGGTCCTCGACTTTGACGAACTCCAGCGGTGCCAGCGAGACGCCTTGGTCAGAGAGATCGAGGAGCGTCTTCACTGGGACGTCGTCCGCTTTCGGCCAGGTGGCGGACGTGGCGTTGTCAGAGCAAGGCTTGAGACGAAGGAGAATGGCACCGGTCTTATCATCAGCGGTGGCCTGAGTGGACGCCGCTTGGGAGGCAGTGTTGAATGATGTGAATGGCTTCACCGAGAAAGGCGTGCGGACCTCGTTTACTTCATTCTGCAAGGTAATCGACCCGTAAATGACCTTGATGCCATCACCGTAGTCTATCTGAATACCTTGGTAGCCTCTGGGATAACTCTCCACGCTGATTTCGAAGTCAGCCACGCTGATGAGCTGCAGCTGTGCCGGCTGCAGGATGTGTCTGTCAGCATCCAGACCAGGCTTCAACGTGTCTTTGGTTGAATAACGTGCAGGGTCACGCAGATAGAGTATGCCCTCGTTGCCCCACAAGCTGGGAACAATGGGTGAGAGTGAGTCAATGTTGTTTCGCGGCGCAAAATCGTTGACGAAGAGTGAGACGACGGGCGATGGCTCTTCGTAATAATTCATGACGTTGTACTTGATGGAAACAAAGTCCAGGCGCCCGGTACCGGTGAAATCGCTGTATAATTGTCATTAATCAAAGTAAAAGAGTAACGGAAGCAGGAAAATGAGAGTACCCGATGGCAAGACGAGCTGAAGAGTCTCCCGATACTTTCCACTTTGCAAATATGCCATTCCTCAGGTCAATGGGCTTGTAATACATGATTCCCTAGATAGTGTTAGTGTACAGGCATAAAAGGGTTTACATTACGACTTACTTTGTTTGGATCGGGGGCTCCAGTAGGCTATCATTCATGGTTAGTAGATGGTCTCTCAAGCGTTGATGTCGATACGGACCTTGATGGGCAGCCAATTCTCGTCGTATTCAACTGGACCAAACGCTGATACGAGGAACTCATCATCACCATCTCCTGGAAATATTTTAGAACATGGCGGGCTTATCTGAATTCCTGGGGTGCTGGTGCTTACCATCGAAGTCACCGCAGACCACGTAGTGCAGCGGACCGTCTCCGTACTTCAGCTGTTGACCAGGCGTCCCAAAGACGTCAAGCACATATCTCTGCCATTTGCTGTTTTTGATTCCCTGGTCTACCTTTGTGTAAGCACAGACAATGTTCCCGTGAAAGGGTTCAACAGTTGCGATATATGCAAATGGGTCGGCTCCGACGCGTCCTGCGTCGGACCCACCAGTGCCCCAGTAATCACCTGACCCGGGGAACTCGCTGTTGAGCAGCTGGCGTGCCTCTCGAGCTTCACCATCGGTGATATGATCACGTCGCCAGACACTATCTTCATAATAGAGCCTAGTCAAACCTTCCCGGGATGCGATTAGCATCGAATCCAGTCCGTTAGGACCATCAAATCTGGTGAAAACATTAGCTTGAGTACGCGCTCTATTTTTTTTGTTTGAATGGATGTGGGTGTGTTACTTCTTTTGGGTGACCTCGTGGATCACAGTAAAATTTTCATCGTCAATCACATCATGGGGCCATTCATTCCTTAAGATGTCAGAATTATCATTCAGAAGCAAAGACAGGTTACTCACGCCTCCAACACCTTTTCCGGTGCTTGGAACCTAATGACCGGAATAGGAGTAGCCTTGTCATGAGGGCCGTAGACAACAGAAGCGGCAATGACCTCGACAAATGATCTGTATGTTCGTCAGATTGTTCAACCGGATAGACTCGATCAGACAACTGACTTCTGTGTAAAATGCCCGGCTTTGATCCTGTGCATTGCCGGCCATCGACCAATAAAGCGCTCCTTCCAGTAGCCGTTTTTGAGACCGTCTCTGCCTGGGTTCTCGAGCCAAGTGACAAAGCCGCCTCGCTGGTTGCACCGCAGCATGTGTGGACCGTAGTCGTGACAGATGACCAAATCAGTCAAGCCATCACCTGTAATGTCGACAGGAACAACAGCGACTGGTGAATCAAATTTTCCGAGCTCGTACTTGGTCCATTCAGCTGTGCGAAGATCTTAGCACATGTTCAGAGCCCTCTGTAGATGTCTTTTTACCATCTTTCAGCACAGAGGCTTTGTCCTTTCCCCTGTACTCTGCTGCGGCTAGGGGATTTTCAAGATAGGAAATGACACCGGAAACAAGCCCAGATCTGTTGGGAGCCGACAGTAAGTCCAAAGATCATGAAGCTATGTATTAGAAGAGCACTGACGTGATGACTCCAGGGACACGGTCTTCTTTGCTGAACTGAAACGTCTCAACCCAATATCCGTCACTGCGTTTGTCTTCGATGATTGAGGAGGAGAATGATGGCTCAAGGATTGGAGCCTGGCCTTTTGGAGTAAGTCGAGTGGTCATGATGTGATTATTGATATTCTGAAGGCTTGTTAAAGATGAGCAAACCCACTCGTGAAGCCGATGCAGCTATAAGTACGAAAAGCAAGCCCTTTGGGGCTTCGCTAGCATTCAGCTACGAGTATCATCATCGACCGATGATCAGCGCACCTTTTTCGCCCACATAGCATGTGAATATGAGGAAAGAAGCAAGATGATTAGAAGCGGAGGATCCCGTTTCTGTGAAACCATTATGCATGATATTCCGTTTTCGCCCTGTTCGTTCTCGTTCTGATCCCCACGCAATGGCGCGAATACGAGCAACTAAGCGCTTACAGCATGATAGTAGCACCGACTGCGGGGTCTGTCTGAACTAGTGTCATATAAAGGTGAAATTACATGCAAGTGAATAGACATGTCGTGGTGTTCAAGATTCCAACGCTATGAGCAGCCACTGCATCGACGTGCTTCTACATTCGGAGCCATGCGCACTTGGCGGGCGGGGCGGACGCGAGGGGCTGGCTGACACTGCGTAGTAAGCCCCACGCATATGTGGAACGCAGTCTGCAGCTCAGCTCTCGCCCATAGCCGTGCTTAAGGCTCAGTCTAGATCATGAGTATGCAGATGTCGATTCTCTGCATTTTCCCCGGTCCTGGTAACGGGTAGTGCTGCTTGGCTGCATATGCCTCACTCGCACAAGCTGCTACAAAGGTTGAACGAAATTTGCGAAACTTCCACATTTTAGTGCTACGAGCGAATCTATTCCCAATTTAGTCCAGCGTATGATAGCAAAACAGGTCCTTTCCCAAGCGTCTACCACGCTCGAGGCAACATTGTAGAAGTTGCAACGAACCGCCAATGAGAGTCCTTGCCCATACGATCTTGCGGCTAAGAATATGAATCAGTACATGCAGTGGTATGGTGTACAAGCGCACGTCATCCTGCTCGATTGGGGAATATTCTGCGTTGCGGACGCATGCAACGACGGGTATGTCCAGCCGCCATGTTACGCGATAACCGGATTCAGTCACTCATGCAGCATACGGACAGTTGTAGATTAAGCATCGTGCGGGGTCCATTTTCTAGGGCCAAGCAAGCCATTCTTACCATTAGATTCAATTGCCTTTAGCAAGCAATTTGCAGGATCCTATCTCTCCGATCTTCAGGTCGCATGCTTCTTCTACCCTAGACGAATCCCTAAAACAGGTTGCGTGGTGGCGACAATCCCTATCCCACAAGCATGAGTCGAATTCTATTACCTACAAGATCAACTCCCTCTCCTTCTCCTCAAATTGACTCCTTCCTGCATATAACTGCCTTGTGATATGTGTGTTCGCTTACTTACAGGTGATTCCCCAGTCAATGGCATCGTACAGATGCTCGTCCTCGGAATTGTTGTAGATCTTGTGCGGGGCATACGGTCGGACACAGTAATTAGTGCGCCCTTCACGACCATCCCTTACCCGTTTAGATGAAATGCAGTAAATACGGATTAGCCAAGACGCCAAGTTACACACACACCCACGGGGAAGACTACAAATTCTCATGTGCAATTGAATCTGCGTAATCTCGAATCGTCTCCCCACCTGCACTCAGTATTGAGACACGCGTCCCCATTTCCTTTCCCCGCTCTTCAATTTATTTAATTAAATCTAGAATTGTTCAAAACCATACCATAGCACCACCGACGAGCCATGATCCACCTTGAGACTTCATTGTAATTGTTCTCCCCTCCAAGCTACGCGGCTTCATTCCGATCGATATCATATCCCCTCGCGCTCGAGGACACTTTCAATACCAGAACACGAAGACCATCGGAACGTTCAACTTACCTAACATGCCTGACGCCACAGTTGGAACTCAGGATGAGGACCATCCTAAGCATCGTGACCCGTATCGTTTCATCCCCGCTGACGAATTCTTCGACAAAGAGCTTTTGACCCGAACTTTGAGGCCGGACTCAGTCACGTTCAACGAGAAGGACCAGCTCGATGCCACTGGAAAGAAACAAAATCCGGCTTGCGGCCATGGCCGAGTGTTTCGACTCAACACCGGCGCTATCATGTTGATCCAATTCATGCGTCCGTTGGTGTGGCGCATCAGGTTCTATCCGCATTACAAGGAAGGTCACGAATTCACCGACTACAACACGTATGCTGTAACGGAACATCTTCCCCATATAGTTATGCTGAAATCATTACAGGAGGACCATTATCAGAGGCAATTTGTCGAACATGATCAATATCTTGGACCGCGCTGAAGGTATTACCTGGTCTGTTCAGTTTGACGACAGCAACCCGCGGTACTATGTCCTCAGATCCGTCGACGGAAGTGGCAATCCCATGGTGCAGCTCTGGATTCAGAGGGATCCGTTCCGGATCATCGCCACCCGGACCATCAAAACGCCTGGGAAACTCAAGATGCATGTCCGTGACGATGAGGACAGTCATCTCCCCATCACTGCGCCCGCGGAATCAGGAGAGGCTGTCATCTGGAAGACCAAAAAGAAGCCTCTACAGTACCAAGTGCGTGACACAGATCAGGAACCCAGTGCAATAGTCCTTTCTATTGAGAAACCAGATCCTGCAAGGTACATGGGCTTCGGTGAGCAGGGTGGCAAAGATCTGTTCAAGGACAACACCTACATGAACTACTTCAGTAAGTACACCATTAACATGATCTTATTTCTGCTATGACAACTGATTTCAAATGCAGACTTCGATAATATGCGCTACAACAACGTCTATGGACGTGGTCCTTTCGAGAATGCCGAACCTCTGTACCACTCAGGTCAGATATCTTAAACGACATAGTTGACTTTGACTAACTATACATAGAACCGTACTTTATCGAAGTCAACGGCCACCCCGGATAGTAAGCCAATACATCAACTCGCGCTAGCATGTGCATATGCTGATGAACCTGGTAGCATGTCGCAGTTGGCAACATTCATCGACAACTACTCGCACGTTTGCGTGGATCTTGGGAAAACTAATACCACTCAGGTTCGTATCGCCACACGCTTCAATGGCTTCCAAGGCATCTTCATTGCCGGGAACGACATAAGCGAGGTTATCCGGCGCTACTCATCACTTATCGGGCGGCCGAGGCTGATGCCGCGCTTCGTTCTTGGTAATCACCAAGGCTGCTACGGATACGATCGACAGCAGCGAGTTGAACAGGCGGTTCAGAAATATCGCGACTACGGCATTCCATTGGGTATCTATCCGAAGTCCTTCCAAGGAACATTTGCTTACCTGAGACACAGATGGGATGCATATTGACGTCGACATCCAACGTGACTACCGGACCTTTACCATTGACAAAGGGAAGTTCCCGGAGCCTGAGAAGATGTTCCTGGAGCTCCGCAAGAAAGGAGTGCGCTGCAGCACCAACATCACTCCCGTCATCAACGCCAAGAGTGATGCGGAATACACCACACTGAACGAAGGCCTCGCCAATAAACACTTCGTGCTCGATCGCCGCAATATTGACCCATCTGCGCCCAATTGGTGGGACCAACGCTACATGCAGTACGGTGGTGCTCAGATGTATTATACGCGTCCCTTTGTTCCCAGTGATCCCGAGGAGCCCGATGACGACCACGAATTCAGTGAGTCTTTCAACGGAGCTGACCGAAACCAGTTTTTCCGCGGTGGCGTTTCCTATGGGAACAAGCAAGGCTGTCCCGGATACTATCCCAATCTTAACCAGAGAAAGACTCGAGACTGGTGGGGTAAGCAGTACGAGTACCTTTTCAATACTGGTCTTGAGTTCGTCTGGCAGGATATGACATCTCCCTGCATGGCTCAACGATACGGAGACATGAAGTCGTGAGTTTCCCGGCTTGTGACGTTTTGCATTCCCCGCTGATCAGTGCCTTCAGGTGGCCTTTCCGCCTCATGCTTGATTCCGACGGCTGGCCCGGTGAGACCAGAGCGTTGGCCAGAGATCCGGATCAAATCGATCAGAAGGCGGCCATTGAGATCTGGTCCCTGTACAGCTTCAACCTGCACAAGGCAACCTTCAAGGGTCTCAATCACCTGGACATCCGCAAAGGCAAACGCAACTTTATCATCGGTAGGGGCAGCTACGCCGGTGCTCAGCGTTATGCCGGGCTTTGGACTGGAGACAATGCTTCGACCTGGGACTTCTTGCAGATTTCCGTTGCCCAGGTCATTGCTCTTGGTCTGGCGGGAGTCACTATTGCGGGTGCTGATGTGGGCGGATTCGAGCCACCCGAAGGAGATCTCACCGCGTTCGCTGATCCGGAGCTGCTGATTCGCTGGTACTGTGCCTACAGTCTTCTCCCTTGGTTCAGGCAAGTTTGTATCTCCCGTTAAATACCATCGCAAGGCTAACCGGATTGCAGAAACCACTACAGTGCGAAGCACACGGACAAAGAAAATGTTGATTGGAGGAAGAAGGACTTCCAGGTGAGCGACTCCGACGTTTGAGGCAATAGCCCCAAGCTAAAGTTTCAAAAGGAGCCATATCGATATGATGAATGGTACCGTGACCATTGGAGAGAGGTTGCAGATGGAGAGCATGGTATCTATCAGTCAGTTTTGCCGGTCAGCAGATACTACATACGCCTCCGCTACAGTCTCCTACAACTGCTGTACGATGCCATGTTTGAGAATAGTGTCACAGGATTGCCTATTGCAAGATCCCTCGTCATCACTGATCCTCTGGACGGCAGTCTCTTCTCGAGGGTAAGGACAAGAAATTCATGTAGCACCCCGTGCGTAGCACCTATGCTAATGAAAAAGTAGCATGAATGGGCAAACAAGAGCCAGTATATGGTGCGGAATGACATCCTCGTAGCACCGCAGCTAGAGCAAAAGCAGGAAAGGCGCGAAATTTACCTTCCATCGACCAATTCGTGGTTCCCCTCGAACCTTCGTCCGCACTATGATGACTCCATAGGTGAGGCTCTTCAACCGAGGGTCCAAGGAGGTTCCAATATTTCGTATGACTGCCATATTGCCCCCCAGGATGGCCAGCTGCCTTACGTCTGTCCAATGTACATTCGAGAAGGTAACTCTCCCGCCCAGCCCTACAGATCTACCGACTCTTAACGCTCGCCAGGTGCAATCATCCCCCAAATTCAAGTTCGAGACTTCGTGCCCGATCGCACGAGGCCAGAGCTTCCCTCAGCGCCCGCAAATCCGATCACGATCAACATCTATCCCGACCACTCATCGGTAGGTCTCCTGTACTGAACGGAACCAGCATTTCCACTGACTACTTTCAGCGCGGTCCAAGCAAGTACTCCATGTACCTGGATGACGGCGTCTCACGCAGCAGCGCCCCCGACGACGTCTACCTCTTTCTTCAGCCGAAGGACAAGGTCGACGAGGCACAGGCGCAGCCGAACAACGAGTACGGTGACAATGCTGCGCGCAGCAACTTCCGCCGCGTCGATATCGAACAGGTGCGAAACAAGCGTTTCTTGACCTAATAGTATTGCCCGGATAAATGCTCACTTAATGTCCAGGAAGTCACCGGCACGGACGATTCCAAGGTCACTCGCAGGCATATCAAGCTCTCAACGTACTGGAAGGGCAGCGTCGCCGAAGTCAAAGATGCCGAGAAGTATGATGATGCACAGGTTAAGCGAGATGTTGGCGATGACTACCGTCTCGTAATCTGGCATGAGGCAGAGACCGATATGGGCGGGGTCGCTGTCAACATACTGCGTGATGGCACGAATGACAGGGTCCGAACCGACAATGACGTTGGGAAGAAAGCCTCGATCGTTTGGATTCCTACTGAGAAGGACGTAACGGCGGAGGTGGAGGTCACGTATCAGTAAATGTGGCCTATTTCTCAAGTCATTCCTTTTGATAGGGCAGGAGGGATATAATGTGGTCTCGGGGAGTGGGAGCTAATTTTGTTTTCATCTTGATTCTCAATCAAAACAAACTCATTGTCAACAGTTGGTAGCGCAATTACTGCGGATAACCTCTCAGAAGGAATGCCCATGGCGGGAGATACCGGATCCAAATTGTTTCAAAGGTAGGCGACAGAGTCTTATTGCAAAAGATGAGTTCGGGTAGCACAGTTTACTCATATCAAATTGTCCGGTGACCTTAAGAACGCCTTTGCAATTTTAATCAAGGAGTGGCTATGTTGTGCGAATATATACTGCTGAAAAAATGACGAGACATTTTGAAGAGACGTTGGACACTCGGAGGAATGGTTACTTCTCAATCGTCAAACCGGCATGTCTCGCAATAAGAATCGCTAAGTGAACTCTCACTGGACAGTAATAGACGCGGAGCCGCTGCTCTGATAGCCCTCAGTAGCAACAATCTGGTAGTCAAAGGAACCAAGGTTAAGGCCAACGCTTGCCCAAGCGTCAAAGTGGTTCTTGGTGGTGACAGTACCACCAACGCGCTTCGATTGGCGGACAGACCAGTATTGCTGAAAGGTCTGGGTGCCGTCGATGCTGGGGGCGTTGGTCCTCGTGGAGACGTAGATGTCGTAGGTGCCACCGTCAGTGGTGACCGTACCCTTCTTGGTGCCGCCAGAGCCGGGGTTGTACGTGCCGTACGATTCGACGATGTAATACTCCACAAGAGGATTCCTGGACCATCCGTACACGGCAAGGTAGCTGTTGCCGTTCGGGTTGTAGGTGCCTGAGTAGTTGATGGTTCTGTGGAATTGGCGTCAGTGTTACGGGGAGTTGCCGGGTCGGATGGTGGCGTGAGCTCACCTGGCACTGCCAGTCTGCCATCCCTTACCGCCAACCCAGTTGCCGCGGTTGCCTGACCAGACAACGCTGTAGGAGCCACCTGCTCCGTTGGTGTAGGTCACGGTTGCGGCACCATCAGTCCAGAATGAGTAGAAGTAGCCGTTGTGGGTACCAGTGCCACTGGGCGTTGACTGCCTTGCGATCAGCTCACCAGCCTCAGGGGTGGGAGCAGAGAAGACGCCAGCAACAGCTGTGAGGGAGACGAGCAGAGACTTGAAGGAAACCATTTTGAGTGGATGTGATGATGATGGTGGTTGGTCTCATGGCTTCGAGACGCCCTAAGGTATTTATACTCAAGCAGGTCCCTTACAGTGCCGGTGTGTGGAGGTGAACGTTTCACGGCTCGATGTTTCAAACAGCCAAGAGCTCCTGCGTACACCGGAGTCGTTTCTGGTGCAGTGATGGTGGCACTTTAATTCTGCCGACGGCTAAACGAAGCTTGGCGGCTGGTCATAAGCGATGCGTTGTAGCTTGTCCAAGGATGCTATTGGAGCCGAGACTGTTTTAGGCGACTTGGCTGCTCCACGACAATGGGTGACATCCCTTTTTAGCTGCAAGCAATTTTATAGCGCCTGTAATGCTGCAATTCATGTCTCCCCTCGCACCATTCTTATTATGAATCCAATCCATTCTTGGCTGCTTACCTTCCAATTGGGACAGCGCTAGATCGCCTCTGCAGACTCAGGCTAAAACCTCGCCTTCCATACGCCCACCAACCACTCATTGAGAAACATCATCTTGTTTGGAATAATAGAGAAGTTCACACCCTTAACGACACCTCCAGGCTATCGGCTAAAGGCTGCCCTGCTTCTACAACATAACCCTTGCGCAAATCGCATGGCTCCCTATGGCCAAGCCGATACTCCACCTAAAAAGCCGCGGCATCATGTATCGTATACCATATTGCAACCTCTGACGCACTCCATGAGGAAGCAAGACCAGCTCAGCTTGAATTATCACCCCAAGCGATCTTCCGGTAAAAGAGGTAACAGTGCGGGGAAGCCTTACCTTCTATCCGAAGACCCTCTGGATCATACGACAACCCCACCGGGAAAGCCGGGGCAAAGTTCCGCTCGTAAATGTTGCTTTCAACCTTACATTGCAGTCGCACGCAGTCAAGCTGGTATATAGCCAACTCTAACAGTATTCGAGCAGATCTGGTGTGGACCGCTCAACAAATGTGCTGGTTCAGTTTTCTTTGCTTTCTATTTTCTTTGGAGGGTCGTGCCTGAAAAGTTTCACATCATTATTACTATAAATTGACCGCTGTGTCGATCGTCCACTATTGGCTGCAATCTGCAGCGGTACTTTCCCCAAGAGATTTTGTCGATCATGGCGATGAGATCACTTTGCCACTAAGTGCTTCAATGTCTACTGGAAGTAAGAGAACACTGTAATTTGATGTGCAAATTTGTTTATACTTTGGTGGAAATCGCCTCCTGCTTAGTCGGGGTATGGCTTGCGATCTACGGTGGTGAGTAATTCTACCCACCGATTAAATCTACAGATTAACGGACGCGAGCTTTGCGAATATGTAAGATTGACTTAAAGAGAGTTAGCTCGTTCTCCCTACTTGAATAGCGAAACTATTATTATTGTTTAATGATCATAGAAGTGCATATTGTGTACAATCTTGGCTAGAGACAGCTTCAACGGTGATTCTTACAAACATTCGGGGGTTTGCATTATGTGTATATTGAGCAAACCCTCTCCTTGATGTGAGACAGTGATCTCGAATTCATAATTAGGAGTTCAAGAGCATCTGAGCACCGGCTAGAGAAGACAATCAGTGGCTCAACGCTCGTGGACCGGTGGAATGTCCCAGAGGCGATGGCTGGCAGGTGCAATGGCGTGCATCACATCTCACGAAGAGATTTGATACCCCATTTCAAGTAGGAATGTTTAATTCTAACCAGGCCAAGAAAGTGGAGACAAATTCCTCCTTTTATTCGCAGCACCTCTACCGTCGGTTGGCAGAAGGACTACGTTGTGTCTAAATGGACAAGTACGACGCCGCACTGATTGCAACACGGATCAGTCGCCTCGATATAATTCTACACTTTGCAATCCTCCGGGTAAGTCCACCACGCAAGAATCCTGACTTACAGCATTTGTAGAGGAACGACAGTTATGAAAAGGACCATGAGGTACTAAGTCATTCGCCTAAGCTCCACTTTTATTCGAAAATGAAATTCGAACACTCAACTCCAGAAGGCACAGAATGATCAAGCTGACTGAGCATGCGTCAATCATCCCGATATCGTTTACACGTAAGCGAGGAGAGGATTCTAAATTCCCCACCACAGTCACACTTTCTCCCCACCTTCCCCAAAATCAACCTTCGGGTCATGTTTCCTCCGATAAAACCTCACCTTACGACAAGCTGGACGTTCCCGCTGACACCTGAGCTACAACAAAACAACCGCTCAGAAATTTCGGCTGGTTCGCCATGGCCCTGGCCACCTTCCTACTGACCGCCATGGTACTTCCCCTCCACCAAACCCAACAACGGCGAACTAATTAATAAATAAAAAATAATCTAGGGTATTTGGGTGAGCAGTATAGCCCTCTATAACCTCCTCCTCCACCCTCTGCGCTCCTACCCGGGCCCGCTCCTCTGCCGCGCAACCTCGCTCCCACGCCTCTGGCACCGCCTCGCCGGCACAAGCATCCAACACGCGCACCGCGCCCACCAAGCCTACGGCCCCGTAGTGTGCCTCAGCCCAGCTGAGCTCAGCTACATCACAAGCGATGCTTGGAACGGTAAGAAAACGAGAGAGAGAGAAAGAGAGAGAAAGAGATAAAACAAGACTTCCGAATCCATTCCTCCCCCGCACCGGCTGCCAGATTCTGACTCGCCGAAAAACAAAACGCCAGACATCTACGCGCGCCACGACGGCAGCAGCGCGCTCCCCAAGGAACCCGCCTTCAACGCCGCGCAGCATGCTGCAGGCGCACGACGGCGGGGCCCACGAGCGTCGCGGACGCGTTCGACTTTTCCTGGCCTTGGACGTCGTGGCGGACCTGGGCGTTCGGGGCCGCCGCTGGGGGCTGCTGGACGGCGGGGCGGTGCTCGCCGTGGGTGCTGCGGAACGTGTTCGCGGTGTTCAGGGTTCCTGTGCGTGCGGCGGGTGACTCGGGTTTCTACCTGCCGTGGCTGAACCGCGCGGGCGCTGGCGACGGATGCGGTGGCGAGGCGGCCGAGGGCGCATCTGGACTATGCGGCGGCCATGGTCGATGCGCGGCTGGGCAGGGGCGGAGAGGAGAGGCCGGGTCTGTGGTCGTTTGTGGAGAAGAAGAGGGACGTGCTGTCGCGGGATGATCAGATGCGTATCAATGCGAGCGTTTTCATGGCGGCGGGGACGGAGACGACGGCGACGGCGCTGTGCGGCGCGGTTTGGTGGCTGACGACGCATCGGGAGAAATTGGACGTGCTGGTGGAGGAGGTGCGAGGGGTGAAGGCGGAGGGGGAGGAATTCGCGTTGGAAGAGCTGGCGACGCTGCCGTGCTTGAATGCGGTGATCAACGACAGTTTGAGGCTGTACCCACCGACGCCGGACATGCTCTACCGGCTGGTGCCGGAGGGAGGCGCCGTGATCTGTGGCAAACGCGTACCGTCCGGGGTAATCGTTTTCCTATGAAAATGATCGAGCTGTAGGCTGATTTGACTTGATGCACAGACTACGGTGGGGCGTGCACCAGTGGCCGGCTTACCATTCTCCTCGCAATTTCCACCGGCCAGAGGAGTTTTTGCCAGAGCGCTGGCTGCCCGAAGCTTCCACAGTGGGTGAGTTTGCGAGTGACGATAGGAAAGTTATGCAGGCTTTCTCTCAAGGGCCGAGAAGCTGCATTGGGAAAAAGTGAGTAGCTTGTATAGCCATACCCGTCACCCTAATTTGCTAATGGTGTATGTAGTAGCCTAGCACTACACGAGATACGGCTAGCGTCGGGCAGCGTTGTTCAGAACTTCGATATATCCCTTGCGGAGGAAAATCCGGGTGGATCAAGCAAAAGGCATTTATCGTGTGGGAGAAGCCCCCGCTGATGGTGATGATAAAGAGAGCGGCGTAGGAGTATGGCGCCCAATCACTGCGCATTTACAGCAATTCCCAGGACACAAGCAAAGGACGCAGAGTATTTTTGTGTAAGCAGCTCAGCACGTGAAATGCTGGCCGAACGGTGCTGTGGTCTCCGAACTTTTCCTCTTTACGAGACGTTCTTATTTAGATACATAATGTCACGAAGAATACAGCATGCTGTACTCTCCGCCTCTATCGTGAGTCTCAAGACGGCGGTCCTTGTACAGAGGCAGCCGAAGCCCGCGTCCTGACATTCGAGATCTGCTCCACCATGTTCGACAGAATCTTGATATGCTCGTTCGCCACTCCCCACGTCAGCGTCATGCGAGAGAGGATCTTGCAACCCTCTCTCAGAATCCTCTCGGGCGCGAGCGGCGATAGGATGTTCCCGACGCCCGAGACATGGGCCTTCATCTTGCCCGGGTCGCCGTTGCGCACAAACAGCTGCACCATCTCGTCGTCATTGGGCCGATCCAGGCGGATGAAGGTCGGGTGGTCGTAGTAGTCGTCGCCGCCACCGCTGCTGAGCGTCATGTTGTCTGACGAGGTGAAGGTGCCTGGCGACGGCGACTCGCTGCCGCTGCGACTGTCGGTGCGGGCGAAGGAGGTCGTGAGCGACGTGTAGGACGCGTACGCCCACAGCGCCAGTGTCGAGAGGAACACCGCGCTGGGCTCGTAGAAGGCTGCTTTGGAGAACCTCCGGACGTGCCAGTAGACAGCTCCGGCGTGGATCATGGCGAGGCGCGCTTTGTGCTGGTCTTTCTGCACCCAGAGGGAGACTTTGCTCTCGAGCTTGGTGAGCTGTGGTAGGCTTTGCCGATCGCTTGTCGCCATTGATTTGGCGAGACCGACGATTTCAGAGATCGGGGTTAGTAGGATGACGCGAGAGCTGTGCAGATGGCAGACGGTGTTGTGTTCAGAGCCCGAGTGGTGCGCGATTGTGGCATTCGCGGCCCAATGCAGCACGTCCAGGCAGTCGCACGCCGCGTTCCGCCATTTCGAATAAAGAGGATTCTCCGGGATGTAGATGCTCCTGTCTGCCACATTTTGCGGCTTCTCCTGGTACTCTGGCGCGCTCCTGTCCATTGCTTCATCGGCCGAGGGGATCCACGAAGCCAGCGAACGGCGGTGATATCGCGCCACAGTCCACATCTCATGGTAGATTCCGTGAAGCAAAAGAACCCTGCTGAATTCGCCGATATCTTGCTTCACCTCCTTGCGGACGAACAAGGTATGTACCGCTTCCGAGACGGGTGGGTTGCCTGAACAGGTCAGTGACTGACGGGGATCAGAGCCGAGTCTGGGTGTCGTACGCTCAGTATTGCGGCGCAGGCTTGCCCACTCCTCCTCATTGCTGGCGGCCCACAGGTGTTCATTGCAGGGAAGCGCAGCGTGCAGGTCATCCATGCTCAGGAAAGGCTTCTGATCCATCTGGTACGCGAGCGTGCAATCGAGCATCTAAAACACGGTCAGCCAAGCCAAGACGTGCCCCCTTGGCCATACTCACCCAGATCGAGTAGCCAAGACGGATCCGCGCTTCCGCCCGCACCCACTCGGACCAGGATTGCGGAGGCGTTTCGTACGGGGGAATGAGTTTCCATGTGCGCACTGCTTCGACGAGCCTGCTGAAGTCGTTCAAGGCGCTGTCCTCCATGCGACTGGAGCCGCTGTACAGCATGTTTATCGAGTTCAGCAAAAGAGCTTGGAGCACACCAAGAGGCATTTGCCGCGGGGGATGGTGCTCGACCTAAAGGGAGTCAGTATCGTTCTGCCTGCCGCATAGCTCGAGGGCGCGCCACGTACCGACATGACGACCACGCGCCGCAAGAATTCGGTCATCGGTCTTATGAAGGTCAGAAGCTCTTCGGAATCTGAGTATCTGCAACCGATTGCCGCTGCGGCCAGACCGAGGACCCACTCATCCTCGTTGAGTTTGAGGGTGGGCAGATGAAGAATGGGAAGTATTGGATGGAAGTGCTCGTAATAGAGCTGCAGGAAGTAATTGAGATGTGCGGGGCCCGGGACTGCCAAAGTTTTGAAGGGGACAAAAGTAGTGCCCAAGCCGTGGCAGACTTGGCGGAATGCATCCGCTATCCGATCGTACGCTTTGAGGTCCATCGCCGGCCCAGTCGCTGGCACAGGCGGCAGACTGTCGATTGGAACGGAAATCTCAGGGAACGAAAATACACCGGATTGGTCTCGGAACAGGGATGAGCGGGTGGGCTCTGAGCTGGAAACGTTGAACGATCTCCGTCTCTTGGTGCCCCGGACGAAAGGTATTCTTGCGCCGTCGAAGCTTGTTGCGTAATACCTGCCATTGCTTTCGGTGCTAGAGTTGCTAGACCCCGTCGATCTCGCGGGTGAATGCGAGCCGCGGCGACCATTTGGGGGGCTGGCGGGCAGAAAATCCATGCCAGCAGGCGTGGGCAGCGCAGCTCCGCCGCCGTCCATGCCTGCACCCGGCATCTTGTTGCTTGGGCTTTTGAGCGGTACTCCAATGCCGGAAAGAGCGCCGTAGTCTATCTCTTCACTGAATGCGGTTGGGAGCCAATTGATGGAGGAGGAACCCGGGTCCCCCATGGATCCCAAATTGAGATTCATGTGGTCGTGGTGGTGGGGTGGAGGCTGGGGTGGAAACGGCTGGCCGATGTCGAAAGTATCTATATCAGGTGATATCAGACCTCCGCTGTTAGCAACCACCAGCGGAGACAGCTGCTCGTAATTGATCTCAAGCGGAGATATGTTGGGCATGTCGGATTCGTGGCCGAGGCCGTAGCCGGAGATATTATGGGGGAAAGTTTCGCTGCTGGAGGAGTAGCACGAGAGGTTGTCGTTGTCAAGAAGGCCGTACTGGGGCGAGTTGTGACTGGTGTTGAGCGTTAGTTCGCCGATGCTCCAGGCTGGATCTTGCGAGGCAAAGGCGTTGCGGGCGGGCGAGCTCTGGCCGCTGCGCCGGCGCTTCTTTGGGTATTCGCAGACCATGGCCTTGGACAGGCAGCGGGCGCAGACGTCCTCGCCCGAGCAGCGGGCCCGGGCCTGGGCGCAGTTGTGGCATGCGCGGAAATGGCGGCCGCGGTGAGATCTGGTGGACACCGAGGAGCCGTTCTCGCCGTCAGAGGACACAGCGGCATGGACGTGCTCGTGGCGCTTCAGAGTATCGCTTTATTTTTGGGGGGGGGCACGGGTGAGCACTGATGAGCGGCGGCAGCTGCAGGCAAGGCAGGCCTGGCTGGGGATGTGGCGCGTTACCTTCGAGTGAAGCCCTTGCCGCAGAGGCCGCAGGTGTACGGCTTGCTGTCCCAGTGGTCGCGCTCATGGCGCTTCAGGTGCTCGAGGCGCAGGAAGCTGCTGGAGCACTGGCTACACTGATGCCGCTCCGAGGCGGGCGGCGAGGGGATGCTTATGGGCTGGATGTCGGCGCGCTCTCCGGCCGACTGCTGGCTCTCGGAGGAGTAGCGGCGCAGCGAGAGGGGAGTGGTTGCCATGGCGGAGGCGTGGGCAGCAGCGCAGGACAGCGGCGGTCATGGCTATAAAAAAGAGGGGCGCGATGACTCGTGGGGAGGGAAGGCTAGGGAGGAGCGGTGCGAGTTGTAGCTGTAAAGAGGACCAAGGCCCGACCGGGGCGAGAGGGCGCACCACGCGAGGCCTCTGCAGCTCCCGCTCCCGCTCCCCCAGCCTGGAGCCAACTTCCCCGCAGGGCCAAGCACCAAGCACCAAGCACCAAGCACCAAGCACCATCTTCGAATTGGGCGCTGCGCTACTGCTGCTGCTGCTGCGCATCTCCCATGCACTGTTCCTCGCTGCACCGCTGATCAGGGAATCTCCGGCGGCTTCGAGAAGGCCGCCGGAACGTGGCTTTAGCCGGACTTCGACGCCAGCAGCCCTTCGCTCCCCCAGCGATTTGCAGCTGGACGAGCGCTGGAGTCTGGCAATCGTCGCTCTTTTCGGCTCTTCCGGTGGGATGGAGGATTCCGGCGCCACACCCAAATATAGGTGCCACGCCCGCCTCCACATGTCCAACGTGCCAGTGCCGATGCCAGTGCCAGTGCCAGTCCCGCCCCGACTGCCGCCCCGCCAATTAATTCGTCATTTGCGCCTGTGCGCTCTTCTGCACCGACTCTTACACGCCACGGAACGAGCCATTTTGGCCCGCATCACGACTTCAGCCTTTCCACAGTACCCTCTGATCGACAGAGTCATGCTACGTTGCACCTCGTGTTAGTGGTGGTTAGTGTTCCAGTGCCGGGAAGCTGTTTGCGGGACGACGAGCCTTTGAATTGAAAAGCGGCCGCGCATCCTGGTATGCGACTGCGCTCTCGAATGCCGGGTGGCATCCGTCTTGGAAGTCCTGAGGTGGCCCTGAGAATTGTGGATTTCCGTTTGGCTGCGGTAAATGTCATTGGGTGCAGCCTTACGCAGCGCGGCAGCATTCTACGCAAGGGGAATCGCAGGGGTGCGTGATTCGGGAGCCGCGCGTGCGGTTGGTTCCTTGAGCTTCTGCATGATTATAGCTGTGCGGATGCGGCCTAATGTGGAAAGGCATATCCCGCTGTGCCGAGGGACTTGTGAATTGCAGGTAGAGACGCCTCGTTCTTGACGAGTGTTCCCACTGCGAGGCTCATCAGGTGAGGCTGACAGTGGCATGAGCCGGGCTGCATTCTTCCGGGGGTTCATGGGCGTTTTCCGACTGCTCCTAAACCGAGTATCGGAGTTTCCTCCGTCCGATCTTGCGTCCTAACCAGCAGCGCATAACAGTACTATTACATAGTATACTGTGCAGGGCAGGGCAGGGCAGGGCAGGGCAGGGCAGGGCAGGGTGCTCTTGACGATACGAGCACAACAGACCCATCGCTCGTGCGGCCCCGCATCCTATCTTCATGGGGCCTCAGTAGTAGTAGTCTCTCTCAAGACAAAACAGAAACTGGAACTATCGCCTGGTCAATGCGTCAAATTGCTGGAATTTGCGAAAGTTATCCAATTGAATAATCCTAGCACCCAGCTGGAAGCTTGGTAGGAACGACGACTAGTGGAACCAGCACGGAACATCCGACACATACCAGCCCGACGACGGTCCTGTCCCACCGAAAAACAGACGACGATCGCCCGCGCGAAGCAGTTGAAGGAGAGTTGCCATCCAACCCCGAGCAGCGAAGCACCATTGCGAGGCTTGCGTCGCGAACTGTCGCGCTCGAGGTCTCTGTCTGTGCAACGAGAAGAACTGCAGTCCCAAAACTTCCCCTTGCGCACACATTCGGAAGTAGTGGTCCGACTTAGAGAAAGAAACGAATGATCTTTGGGAAAGTGCCCGGTTGGTGGTGTGATGTGGTGTTGGACAGAGCGAAAAGGTGGGAGTCGTCGAACCCGGATGTGGATGGTTTGATCAAGAGAGATACGCGTCGGTCAGAAGAAGTAGGCGGGTGTGGCTGAGCCTCCCTCTAGCGCTTCGCATGAACGACCGTTCTGCCTTTAATGACCCGGCAGAAAAAAATGTGTCTATGGGGGAGAGAGTTCGTGCTCCGCTCAACTGTCCGCTCCGCCCCGCCTCCTGGCCTCCTCGGACGTAAGCTCGCAGAAGTCGTGGCCGTCTCCGCTCTGCATTCACATCTCGCCAACAGGCCGTAAGCCATACCAGTTTCTCTCGGTATCGACTCACTTTGAAGAGAATGGTCAAGTTCGTACACGTCGTTCTCAGGTGCTCTTGATCTATACTCTCTCATTTCTACACAATTCAGGTTGCTACTGCATGCATGAGAACAGCCTTTCTCCGCCGATCATTACGGAAAACCTACAGCCCCGCACTTTAGAACTGCTTTTTCCGAACCTATAAGTGTATAAAGTTCCCCGTCAGCTACTTGATGTAGTTGGACACCAGCAGTAACTTGTCTTTAATCTTGCTATTAACTCCGAGCACATCTCGGATCCGAGCTCGATACACCCGACGCTAAGACGTCAACATGGAAAAGGCGAGCAGCACAGTCGTATTTCTTGCACCTGCCACGGCGCTATAAAGAAGAACGCGTAAACATGACCACCAGCCTGAGCCTGGCTCCCTCCTATTGCAGGGTAAAGCATGTTGACCTCGTCGTCAAAACAGCAACCATGCCGACCCTGCGCTGGTGCCGGCGGAACCATGCGCGCAACAACTTGCTTCTTTTTCCGCCAAAGAGCATGTTTGTCAGGTTCACGGGGCGCGGTCTGACTTTGCCTTGGGATGATTCGTAATGCTTGAGGCTCATTGTTCCCCCAGCCGGTTGTCCGGCATCTTAAAGACCATGAGCTCTCTTCGCCATACCGTCTTCGGACCTACTCGATGTACCTTTTTTGCTGCGTTAAATTAGGGATCAACGGCCTGGCCCGCTGCCATGCGTCATCTACCGCCTTAAGCAAAACGCCAAGTCGGGAATCACCTTTAGGGCTGGCAAACAGCTTGACAGCAACGCGGCCCTTCTGCGCCATGCCCGCTGTACTCGTCTCTACACCGACCTTCTCCTTTTACCATATATAAGGCTGTTGTTATTTTGTCTATGCTTTTCACAACATCTCTTCCTTTCGCTCGCTCTTAGCACCGCTCGCTCACCTGCTCCAATGCGTTCTTTTTCCTCTTTGCTGTTGCCCCTGGCGGCATCCGCCGTATCGGCCGTCCAGCCCAGCTCGACTACCAACTCTTCCATGCCTACCGTCACACTTGACTACTCCACGGTTGTAGCTGCCGCTGGCAATGAGTCACTCGGATACTACAAGTACCAGAATATCCGCTTCGCTGCCGTGCCTACAGGCGACCTGCGCTGGGCGAAGCCTCAATGGCCTCCGGTCGAGACCGAGATCAACGATGGCTCGCTTGCCGACGCCGACGTTGACTGCGCCTCAGCAGAGGACTGCCTCTACTTGGACGTGTGGGCGCCCGCTGATGCCCAAGGCAGGAATCTTCCTGTTATGGTCTGGACCTATGGCGGTGGTTTCACCGGTGGCAGCAAGTCGGAGAACACTCCCGAGGGTCTTTTCGATCTCAGCAAGGATTTCGTCTACGTTGCTTACAACTACCGTCTGGGCATGACCGGCCTTGCCAACGGCCCATCTTTCCTTCACCAGGGAGGTACATCGAACACCGCAGTTTGGGATGTTGAGCACGCCTTCAAGTGGGTGAAGAAGTACATCAGCAACTTCGGTGGCAACCCGGATGAAGTCACTGCTGTTGGCTTCTCCGCCGGTGGTTCTCAAGTGCTCTTCCAAATGACTGTACGCAAAGTTCATCTTCCCTTTCAGAATTGGTCGTCAACTGACGGCTATTTTAGCGCTTCGCGGGTCACGCCGAGCAGAACTTCAACCGCGCCTATGTCATGTCCCCCGGTTTTGTTCCTGGCGCAGGCCATCACCACGCAGAGGTAAAGCTTGGAATAGAATAGCCTCATCACCAACGCTGGAGAGTACGCTAACCTTTCTCTCGACAGGCATTTTGGCAGAACGTTTCGTCCGCTGTTGGCTGTGATGGCGGTTCTCTTGACTGCATGCGCAGCGTCGACTTCGACACGCTCACTTCCGCTGCCGACGACGCCGTTGACACTTACACCTACCAAATGCAGCCCCGTGTCGACGGAGATATCATTGCCGACACCTGTACGTTCCATAGTTCGTCTAAATTCGTCCAGCATACCTAACGCAACGAACAGACGAGGCACAGTTCTACCAGAAGCGCGTCAACTTCGACGGCCCCGTCGTCCTCAGCCACGAGCAACACGAAGCCAACAGCCAGGCCTACGACGGCGTCAACACCTCCGAGGACGTCGCCACGTACCTGCGCATCTTCTTCCCGGCCATCACCGACGACGTCGTCGACGAGCTGCTCGAGCTCTACCCAGAGTCCGACTACGCGAGCCCTGGCCTGCGCTTCTCCGACATGAAGCAGTCCTTCGACCTGACCTGCAAGAACCTGGCCCTCACGCAGTACCTCAACAACAACACCTGGAACGCGATGGTCGCGCTCGACCAGGCCACCCACGGCACCGACCAGAGCTACTACTGGTACAGCACCTACAGCCTTTCGTCGTCGAGCAGCTCTTCCACCGCGACGTCCTGGAACTCGACCACCTCCAGCTCCAACTCCACCTCGGGTGCTCCCGCCGGCGGCGCAGGCGGGGGCATGGGCGGCAGCACCTCCGTCAACTCCACCATCGCGGTTGCCATGCAGAAGTACCTGCTGTCGTTCGTGCTGACCGGCAACCCCAACACCAAGTGGGCGGACGACAAGCTCTTCTGGCCCAAGTACGGAAACGACACCAACACCCTGGTTTTCAACTCTACCTTCTATCTCGAGGAGGACGACCTTGCCAACGCCAAGTGCCTTCACTGGAACAAGGCTCTGTGGTACTAGGCAAGAATGATGATCATGTGAGATGGACTATACAGGATCATCTGTGTAAATATTGATTGTAAATATTCGACTTGACTCGAAAATGAATGAGTGTTAAATTGATCCGAAATATGACAGAAGAAAAGTAGGAGTGCTCGTTTCTCCCTACTGGCAGGCAGCAACTTATGATGTACGACATACGTCTCGTGGCCGTCCAAAGAAACGCATTTGATGGGTGGGCGGTACGTGTCTCTCTGGGGTTCATGTACACATCGAACTCTTCGTTGTCAAGCTTCAAGAGAAGCGTCAAAAAGCCAGCGGCAACCCTTTCACACAGGAAACCAGCGCCTGGTTAAAGGTCTTCGTAGCGGTGTTCTGCAAACTTTACAGCAAGCAATGCCATCATCATGAAAATTTTCTTTAGAGGCACATCCATCGCCTGTATGCCTGATGAATGGTGTGGATACTTGGGAGAAGATGACTGCGGATTTCCATCCCCAAGTTGTCCATTGCGACTCGTGATCTCTACCCTTTACAATCTGTTAGTATGGCACCTGTCCCCTAGTAACAACGTTTGGTGTAAACGTCTGTTATAGGCGATATTGATAATGATACTTTCGCTTATAAATGGAGTGAACAGATGATAGAATATTCCACACAATTACTTTGCACCGTCTCCCTATGCAGAGATCCTGAACTTGCAAGATGCCTGGCTTACTATTGAAGTAGGTGTAATTAATGGCTCCCTTACGAGAACCAGACAACATTCTAATGTAGGACAATATTAAAGCCACTAGCCAGCAGTGTAAACAGTGCGGCATCGTGCTTTTTCAGTTCGACGTCTAATCTTTTGTCCATAACAGAAATTGTAATATCGCCGGCGTGCGTATCTTAGCACGCCCTGTGTAACCTTTCTATCTTCGTGTCCTATCTAACGTTACATACTCTCTGTTAACAGTACAAAAGAAATTCGTGTCAGACTAATGATTTCGTCCAGCATCTCTATCCACAATCCCATCCGTGCTGCCCTCCCGCTGATACCCTCCGTTGGTCCCAGCCGTCGTTTCGCTCAAGTCGTCGCCGCTCTCGTTGCGCTCCTCCCTGACGACCATGGTGCGCTCGTGCGTCACCATGATCCTGTTCATCGCGATCTCCTCCCCGCTGCTGCGCTCGGCCGGCGCGCACGACGCGTTGATGTCGGCCTTGATGGCGTCGGGCCAGTCGCCACCGGCGGCGGCGGCGGCCTCCTGGTAGTGTCGAGACAGCATCGTCTCCGTCCCGACGTCCGTTTTGTGCTTGCCGGTCCGGCTGCGCGTGTTGGACGTGTGGTGCGACGGCCCTCGCACGCCGTCTTGGTTCGAGGCCACGCCGCCTTCGCGGCTGTAGCTGCGGCCGGTCGTCTGCCCCGTCCTGTCACCGGAGGTGACCCAATGGAGGACGAGCACGGAGAACAGGACTGGTCATCGAACGTGAGATGTCAGCCGGGTGTCCGATAGGTTTCCAGTGTGAGCATCCCGATGGGAGGACACTCACTGTCGGCGTTGCAGCACATCAGACAAACCCAGCCAGGCTCGCCTTCAAGTACCATCAAGACTGTCAAGTTCGCAACGCTTGACGTCAATGTCGCACAGCTGCCGATGAAGGTGCGAAACGCCATGGTGTGAAGGGTTGAGTTTTGGTTTGACTTGTAGGAGTACAGCTGCCTCAGGGGTACCAGGAAGAGCACTGTCAAGTATACGTTGACGGCGACATCGAATACGATGAGCGGCAGCATAGCTCGCTTCTCCATCCCAATAATGCAAGTGCCGCCTTTGTTGATGTATGAAATCCTCCTGCGCCGTGGGTCAGATTTTGCGCTGCCGACTACCAGCAGGGACTCTCACCAGACAAAATTAAGAATTACGACAATAGTATATGGAAGCATCATGAAGAAGCAGTTGAACAGATAAAGTTTGTCCGTGAGCCTGGATTTGTGGCTTCCTCGGACGATGTACTGTACAACGCATGAGCCCTTCCGTCGCTTCTTTCGACGTCCTGCGCCGCACTTACAGCTTTTTCTACGAGAAAGAGATAGATGAAAATCTTGGTGGTCATGTAGCAGATCAAGCAGAGAAGAATTGCGCCTTCGCATATTTCCGGGTTATTGTTCAGGCCAACGTCTTTGAAGAGCGCTGTCACGAAGACGAACAGGAAAGAATCGATGTAGATGATGACGATGAGCCACGCCGCCAGGGGTAGCGACATCCATTCTCGGATGCGCTGTACTCGCCGAGTGATGCAGGTTGATAGAACGCAAAGAGTTACTAACGACATAAACATCTGTCCCTGTGTAAGCATGACTGTTATATACAGCTCGTGGCCAGCTCACCGATGCGACTCTGCCAGCTAGCGGGATTTCTGCCGGGGTGAAGTTCGCCGGAGCGTCCTCCTCGTCCCTGACCATCAAGGGCCATTCGAGTGATCCAGCCATCTCGGACGGCATGCGGCGGGAAGGATGGGCTAAGCAGAGTAGTGGATGGGGAGCCGGACAGGGAAACCGCGAAAAACAACAGGCATCTGGAGAATGAGCGATCTTATATGTTTCAGGGAGGGTTGAGTTGACGAGAGCTCCCCACTGGGAGGTTTGCGAAGGAGAACGAGTCTGGAGCTGGAGGAGGGACGGGCGTCGCGGGAGAAGATTAAGCGCGGTAGGAAGATGCCGGATCGAGGGTTGGACTGCGCGTTCGCGGTCGCCCCCTCGTACTCGTCGTCGGTCATGGAGCATGAAAGTGACGGAGCCGGGGTGCCCACCAGGCTTAGCCTCTGCCCTGCGCGCGACGGCATGCCGGTTCCCCGCAAGCTGAACGGTTCGAATAGCCGAGCAGGATCTGAGGACTTACCGAAAAGCACGGCTGATCTGCAATCTGGCAGGCCGGGCCAGCGTGCCAGGGGGCTCTCGGAGGCACTCGCCATCTTCCGCGCACTGAAACCACAGCTTGAGCCCGACTCGAGGCAGTATCCAGAAGAGGCAGGCTCAGCACGCCAAGTATCAAACTCTGCACCCCGTGAGTCCTGAAACCCAGCACAGCCTCCATCGGAGCCCTTCGTCATCGAGAGGCCGGCCGCTGCGTGAGCAGATCAGAGGCGGCAAAGAGCAGTGTCCAAGTCGGCGCCCGGGACAGATCTAAAGATCTCCGAGCTCCGCGGGTCCGTGAAAGAGTCACTGGTCAGATCTTGACAGGACCGGATCCGAGATCGGCGGAGACTTGCCTCGTTGGAGCAATTTTCAGCGCGTAGCTCAACGGCGACTCAACAACGATCTTACTTTTAAGCGCGCATGAAGAGGCTGGCTGCGCTGCCCACACCGCTGAAAAAGCCCCTGCGCTGAAGCCGGACCGGGAGACCTCCGATTGCGAAATCACACCGAGGACGCCCCGTGATTCATGAAGGGCAAACGCCGTCCTTGCGTCCCCCGAAGCTTGTCCCTTGGCTTCTCGAGATCAATGGCTGACGATAAGGCTGAGTCGTGAGTGTGTCATCGTCTTCGCAGCGCGGGAAGGCATCCATGGTACGCAGAAAAGCCGTTGGGCAGGCACGGCCACAGTAACGCCGGGTTTCTTCAATGCGCGTGACGCATGCGCGCGCCGCATTTCCAAAGCATATCTATATACAGTGCAGGTTGTCCGATATGATCCTCAGATCCAATCAATGCCGCCACGAGTTCAAGTTCTCTTCACTGGATCAATGTTCAAGACTGACGCGTCCATGATGTAGGCATGAGAATTTGACGATGACCACGACCTGGAGGTGCACGACCATACCGGAGCAATTTCCTCGGCGCAATCACTTAACCATGTCGGCCCAATCTCCTATGAGATCTTTGGATTGATCTTCAAGATTCGAGATTCGTGAGCACGTGCTCCTCGCAAGAAACTCCGGCCGGAGGTAATCGAAATGCTGCACTGATCCGCTTCCCGATACATATCATTGCGGCGACACGGAGCAATTAATGATTCATGTGCTGCTGCAAGTGGACGCGTAAGGGCCGGATAGTGGATCTCTTTACGATGCATTGAAACGTCTTTCACAGTCACACGGAAGTCAAGACGTTCAGGCTTCCCGTGGCTCTGTCAAGTTGACCATTTCGATCAAGAATCGCCATTAGAAACTGTGCTCGACACTGTTGCTCGATCTACACTAAAAGCCTCAAAGATACCCGTATTCGACAGCTATTATTGAAAGAGGATATCAAATTTGCTGACTGTCATGGTGGATCACTTAGTCCTTCAATCCATGAGACCACTCCGCAAGTTTTTTTTCTTGAGAAGTAGCGCCGATGCAGCCTGAACTCGGAAATCACACACCGGCGGTCATCGCGTTTGACCCACGGTATGATTGAATTGGTAGTGATCAACCATGAAACGCTGGCTGGGCCTTTCTCCTTAATATCTATCCTGCCCTTCCTGACTGCTTGTAGCATTGGACTTTCATTTTCTTAGAGTCACTGCAGATCACCATTCAACTTCTACTTTTGCCTATGCCCGAGAGTTTGTGTAAGCATTCCCATTCTAAGCTCTAGTCCTGAGTTAAAGGCTTTGTAGTTCATAAAAAATCACGGTAAACTTCCTTCATCACCGAGCGTGCTCAACCGAACAAGCCCCAAGGCCATGGCCATCTCGGCTTGCCCAGATCTTCCCCAATAACGTGAATCAAGACCATTCGGAACCATAGATGTCACATCGAATTCAACGCCAAGGCCCATATGCCCTCGTAACTAAGAGGCGACTTGTATCGGATCGGCGGGCTTACAAGCGGCAACGAAGATCTGCAAGGGCAGGGAGCATTTGATCAACGTTTGTCTACTACTTTCCCAAGACTAATAAGGCTAGCTAGGGCCATGGGGAAGCCACACGCTGGACACAAGCTGCTCGGATGTCATACTAGACGGTGCAGCCGCTACGAGAGCTGTCAACGGGGACTGCGGCAGAGTCCTCACTTAGCCCACAAGCGATCTTGCCTCCACTGCGGAGATGATCCTAGGCATGCGAATCAGCACCAGATTAACACCCTTACCAACCAGCAACGCCCGGATTCGTCAGATATATTTACGACTTGGCAATGCCCCCCCCCCTACGCACTCCACGGGCTCCGAGTCCCACAAAAGAAGCCAGGGAAAAGGAGCATGGCAGGGGCACCTTGCGCTAGCGCTCTCATCACTCTCGGTTGGCGATTGCGTCGGATCCACGCAAGAGCGCGAGCCCTGAAACCCGCATCGAGAAGGTACTTGAGTTGCAGTCAAAGAGGAAGATAGGCGTGAAGCTTCCCAATGCCGATATACTATGTAGGTCAGTCTACCATTCATCACTTCTAGTTTCAGACGGCATCGTCTTTGCGATCGCGACGGCGGACAATACCAAATTTCTGCATGGTCTCGTCACGAGGCTGAACAGGGGTGCAGCCCCACGAGAGCCTCCTTGTCTTTATCCGAATGAGCTGGCGCTCCAGTATATGAGCACAGGGATTGCAAGCTCAGCCTATAATAAAGCGCGATAAGCCCAGGTTCGTGTGACAACGTAGCCTAGAAAGTAGGTCGTGATATGCTTTGCTTTCTCAACTTGTCAGCGCATGGGTGAATACTGCGCAACTCGGAAGCTCACCTGGGGGCCAGACATTTCTTCCAATATAACGTATCCACACACACACCGAGCGCTTCTGCGCTCGAGTGTTCGCTCCTCAATATTTGGAATCCTTCGCCTTCGGGACTTCGGCACATAGTTCGCGCAGGCAGGGGCGCCTTCAGCCTTCTCAAACGATGGTCGAAGACGCCTCCGGCACACGAGTCGCGATGCAGATTGTCCGCAGCCACCCGAAGGCAAGACGCAAGCGATGACTCGCGCAAAGGCAGGGATGCGGCACAGCAACAAGGGCTCAGCATGGCCACCACACGGGACTGAGCGGATAGCGTCGATCACAGTCAGGGCAGAGCGCCTGACGACGACCGTCTACCTGGTTCCAATATATTGTTTACGCAGGGCGAGGTTGAAGTCACCTCGCGCGGGGCGAACGAGCGTTGATTGTCGCACAGTGCGCGGCTTTTCCGAGCCCCACGGTCAGCATTCCTCATGTGGAGCTGCTTTGCGAACCCCAATCCACGATTGCGCAGCGCCTAGAGCGGCTGTTTACATATCCCCTGATGCGTGCAGCGCCAGAGACCCTCCCCAGCAGGCAGCCGTGCACTGACTACAGTTTCCTTCAGACCCGACCAACGAACGACCCAGCCTCGGCAATCAAACTCAAAAAAAATAGAACTCGACTTCAACTCTATCGTGTATAGCGATGCTCCGGACGGATTCACTCGCGGGACCACAAGACTGCTTCCAACGGCCGCTTCACATGACCCTCATCAGTCTTCTCACCAGAAATGCCCCATCACCAAAACCATGAACTCACCCACGGTCCCCCGATTCACTGCTGAGGCTTCCCCATCCGCCTCAACTTGGCCCCGTACCTCCACAGCACGAACGGGCCCGGCACGCCCATGGCCAGGAACACGAACGCCAGCAGGCTGTTCCCCCAGCCGAACCCCAGCGCGTCGTACAAGCGCGGCGCGAAGATGGGAAAGGCGAACGCGAACAGGTTGCGCAGGAACTGGCTGGCGGCGGCGGCGCTGGCCGTGTGGTCGGCGAAGGCGTCCATGACGTACGCCTGCATGGCCTGCGTCGCGAGGATGTTGCCGCAGCCGAACAGCGCGATGCCGGCGTCGGGCATGGCCCAGCGCAGCCGCGCCTGCGCGCTCCACCCGTACCACGCCAGCCCGGCCGGGATGAGCAGCGCGCCCGGGACCATCAGCGGCACGCGGTACTCGGGCGCGGTCGCGCCGCCGCGCCGCCGCTTCATGCGCGCCCAGATGCGGTCGGTGGCCGGGCCGCCCGCCTGCGCCGCGACGGTGTAGCCGATGACGAGCGCGAGGTAGTGCAGGCCGGACGCCTCCTGCGACAGGCCGTAGCGGTCCACCCACATGGTGGCGAAGGTGGAGAGCACGATGTACAGGATGCCGAAGTTGTAGGCGAGCAGGAGGGAGAGCAGCTGGAGGATGGGCTGCGTGGTGAGCAGGCGGTAGGGGCGGGTCAGGCCGACGCGCAGTCGTTGGAGCAAGGACGGGCTGGAGAGCTCGAACTCGGTGCGGTAGCTGCGGCCCGTCTGCTTGCGGAGGCGCTTTGCCTTGCGTCGGAGGATCGTCTGCGCGTGTGTCTCGCGGAAGAAGACGAAGGTGAGGAGGATGAGGAAGGCGTCGAAGGCGGCGAGGACCCAGAAGAGCCATCGCCATCCGATCCTGTCGGTGATGACGCCGCCGACGATAGGACCGACCGCGGGACCGAGCAGGGGAATGAAGGTGGCGAGCGCGAAGGACTTTCCCCGCTGATCTGGCTTCCAGCAGTCACTCAAGACGGGGAATGAAATCTACGGACTCGGGGTAAGCATTTGGTTACGCGTGCGTAGGGCAGCAGAGAAGGCACTGACCGCGAACTGAGCGCTGGCTCCTATTCCAGAGAAGAATCTCGAAGCGATCATCGTGCCTCTCTTCGTTGAGAAACCGCAAATGACATTCCAAATCACGTAGCACGTGCTGCTGGCCATCCAGACTGGCTTCCTGCCGAAGACTTCGGAACAGGGGCCCAGAAGTAGAGGGCCGAAGGCGAAGGCAAGGATGAAGATAGACAGCGCGATTTGGCTTTCTTCGGGCTTGATGTTAAGCGCGTGGCTGATGTCCGACAGCGCTGGAGCCATCATCGCGCCTGACATTAATGTAACAAGACCGCCGAGGGAGGTCAGAAGCGTTGCTATCCACTTCTTCCACAATGGCCAATTCTTTGGATTTGTAGGATCATCGGGCCCTTCCCAAGATACCTTGATAACATCTCGTAAGCGTAAACCCTTTCAACCTTTGCATGAAGCAGAGTCGTCAACAACTGTGAAAGTAAGACGCTTTGCTGGTGCACACCATACTGAACATATGCATGCAGTAGATGATATCAGCTAGCATCTGGAATGAAGGAAAGACCTATTTAACGAAATTTCTATGCGGAATCATTTCGTGGGTGGTGCTAAAGGTAAGTGAAGACCGCTTCGGATAGGATAAGTGTACAATTCAACAGGTGGCTAACTTACAATCTCAGGCTCCGCTTCTCTACTGTCATCATTTGGTCGTTCCGAACTGAGTGCATTCTTCTCGATGTCAATCTGCGAATGCCGATCATCTTGTTCTTCGATCTCGGCCTGCGGTGTGATCCCGTGGGATCCCCGAGAATTCACGGCTGCGTTAGATGCCATTGTATCTCCGAGTGAGCACTAGAAGACGCCTTGCGAACTGTGACGAGAGACATTGAAGGCAGAAGAAGCTGAAGTTGATTCATCAAGATAACAAATATATAGGAGCAAGCCGCGGTGGGGCAGCCGTACGCGTGCGGCAACGCCAGAGTTGTGCGTTATGTCCGACATCTTCGTTCGCCGAGCCTCTGCAACCATATCCGAGAGAGCGCATCGGGTTTGCCGACCGGCACGCGTTACACATCCCACTTTGCGCAATACCAATCCAGTGAGGTTCGAGAAGATCTCGGGGACCGTCGGTTCAAGTCCACGCAAACGCTTTCTCCCGAGGCACTAAAGGACGTCGGCCCGGAGAAGTAAACCCACGCCGGACCCTCGTTCGCGTCTCTAACGGCTTTATCAGGTTCGACAGGTCCCTCTAAGAGTCCTCCAATGGCTGATTGAAACCCCAAGCGTTGTCCTTGCGGCCCTGCGAGGATTTTTTGGTAAAGGAGACTACTATCGCCGAATGCGCGGCTCGGGCGAGGATGACTGCATTAGTGACGTCAGCTCTTTGTTCCTGAAATGGGTTGTCGCTGTAGGATTTTACCGTCAACATCGGGCAAATGGACGTCTTCACTCTCGCGGACATTCCATACAATGAAAAACCGTTTCGTTTCGACATTGCCCTGGTTACAAAGAGCTTGCATCTTTACGAAGCTCTCCGCCAGCGGCAAGGCTCAAGTTATTCCTGTGCCGCCCACGACGGAATTCACGGTATCATATGATGTGAACGGTGAATGATGAGAGACATACGGCCCTTCTAGGCGCGCCTTATCCCGACTGTTGGCAGTATCCTTGCAACATCTCTCCCACTTGGTTGCCCACCACCATGATCGCCGCGAACGACGGTCGTGGCAATCTCATCCGCTATCCTCTCTACCACGAATATATGACCCACGGCGTGGAGTCTCTCGCAGCTCAACACCACCTGCCTCCTCCTCACGCACCATATCCGCATCCCCCACCAACCTCGCAAGCTTCGCAGCCTTCTTCTCCTTCTTGCCCGGCTGCGGCACCCGCCACAAGAAAACTACCTCTGACGATCGACGGCGCGAGGCCGAAGACGGGCGCGAGCGCGGAGGTGCGCGCGACGGGCAGGCCAAGCAGCGCGTCGCAAAGGTGTCCCGTGCTGCCCACGGCGGCGAGGGCGTGCTAGCGGTAGAAGCGCAGCTGGTCGGCGGCGAAGTAGCCTTGCGAGCCGGCGAGGAGGTGGGTGAGACAGATGGTGGTGAGGCCGCCGAGGGAGAGGCGGCGGGCAGTTAGGACGAGGAAAGCGAAAAGGAGGTGGGCGTAGTGGACGGAGATACGGATGCGGACGCTGCGGTTCTGTCAGTGTCCTGCAGGCTTGGATGAAATGGACGGAGCCGGACTTGTAGGGGAAATGCTCTTCAACGCAGATGGCGGAGTAGCATTTCACATAGGTCGGGCCGAGGGAAAGGCAAAAGAATGCGAGCAACACGCCCAGAGACAGCAGGAATAAAGTCAAGTGATCCATTGCAGTGTGCTTCGCTTGTTAATTTTTACCAGGAGCGCAGACGGTGGAGGGATGCATTGGAATCCTATGTGAGGCGGAACATGGCTTTATATTAGCTTGTAGTTAAGCTTAAGTCTAGCGGTATGTAGTCTTGCCTCCACGGTAAGCCTCAAGGACATTATGCTTGTTTGTAACCGATAACCAGGGAAGTTCTTATAAACTTTCCCCGGCCACAATAGAGCCGCAGGCTTGTTCAGACGTAGCTCAAGGACCTGGCCTGCCTGGATTCTCCGTCTCCTCTGATAAACGCACTGTTGCACCCACGCAGTGAAAATGGAGCACATCAGTGTAGCACGTCGCGCGCTTACTCCTTCAACCCTCTCAGGCACGATAGCTCAACACGGCATTTTCAAGCTCTTGGCCTGATTGGCTCGAACAAAGATGCAAGACGCTTCATTCGTGTGCTCTCTTGGCAAGAAACCTCCCTGTATTATGTTAATGCAACATTGACCATGGCTGGGAACACGAGCACCAACCAACCCTTGCATCATCTACACAGCACGTCCCAAGTCAGATAGCAGAAGACTTGCCAATAACCTTAAAAGCGCCTACAAAGACATGAAAATTGGATGCGCATGGATGGAAACGCTAAAGGAGCATCTGATTGATCGCTCTCCATCTACGCTTTTGAAGCAATGAAATACTGGCCCGCAGCTAAATTACCCGCGGTATCCTTTCCCCCTAACGCCAAATAAAAAACATCTTATCTCCATCCGAATAGCGAAATAAACTGTAACATGACGACAGAAAGAGCAAGCTCATTCACAGAGATTCAATCGCCCTCATCAGGACATCCAGGCCGCGCTCATCAATGGCCTCCTCATCCACGTTCTCCTTCAAAATCCAGGAAACGTCACTCTGCACACCCAGCGGGACATAGCAGGCCTCGCGAGCCTTCTCCAAGCTCTCCTTAAGCCTGCTCGTGTGCTCCCATTCCTTAGCAGCAACCTCAGCGCGCTCGATGATACGCGGATTGATGCCGCACATGGCCGCGCAGTGCATGCCGAACGAGCCCTCTGCAACTCCTGCTTCCAGTCGATACAGGAACGTCACGCGGCGTTCTTCGTCGTCGACATGGATTGCCATACGCTTCGCCGCAATCTCAGGGTGACCAGAGAACTCGGTCGCCAGCGAATGGTAGTGTGTAGCGAAGAAACCCAAGCAGCCGATGTGAGTAGCGATGTGGTGAAGTACAGCCTGGGCCACGGCAACTCCATCGTAGGACGAAGTTCCACGGCCCAGCTCGTCAAGGATGACAAGCGACCGAGGGGTGGCCTCGGACAGGATCTTCTTGGTCTCGGCCAACTCCACGAAGAAGGTAGACTGCGCCGCGAAGATGTTGTCTTGTGCTCCCAGGCGGGACATGATGCGATCGACAGGCGTCAACGTAGCGGAGGAACACGGCAGGTAGACTCCCACCTGGGCAAGAATAACAGCGATGCAAGTCTAGAGGCCGTCAGCCAAAAAGTCACGAAATGGTAGTAACATGGAAATCTCACCATGCGCAGAACAGTAGATTTACCGGCTGCATTGGCGCCAGTAAGAAGATCGATGTTCGGGCATGAGCCACCGAGCTTGATGTCGTTAGGAATGAAATCGGTAACATTCGTCAACATGCAAGGATGACGCAACTCCTCGAACTCGAGCACCGCCCGTTCGCTGTCAACAAACTTGGGCCGACAGCTGGGCTCACCCAGGGAAGCGGAAGCCTTGGCCAGGCTGATCAGACAGTCGAGATGGGCAATGATCTTGACGGCAGCCAGCCAAGTGGCGTAATCCTCGTCAAATCTAGCATAAAACCGACCCGCAACCTCCTTGACAATTTGGCCGTGCGTCTCCTGAGCCTCCTGAAGCTTGCGCACCAACTTACGGAGCTCGGGGCTGTAATAGCGCTTGACCTTGGCGGTAGCAGACATCTGGTCCCAGCCCTTCGGGATGCTCTTGATCTTGATCGGGACTTCGAGCTGATAGATTTCCTTGCCGTTGTCCCTGTAGCAGATGGTCGTGGACCCAAGTTCCCGCCGGTATTGCTTCAGCAGCTTCTCGAGATCGGCAAGAACTGCCTCAATTTCTTCCTGACTCTGGTCGAAATCCTCTTCGACGCCTGGCTCAGGGACGAGGATGCCATCCTCCTTGGCCTTCTTGCGGTCGAAGGCATCCCTCCAATGTTTCAGAGATCCTGCAAGATCGGGCATCTGGGAGATGAGCTGGCCGATGACGCCTTCACCGTCGCCGAACTCGCTAAGGAGACTCATCGTGTATTCTATCTGCTCGAAGCCCTCCAAGACCTTGACGAAGTCCTGTGCCTTGATCCTGCCAGCGTGGACTCTGGACAAAAGGCGCTCAAGATCCGGAAGTTTGCTCAAGGAAGCTGTGAAGCGGTCCATGACCGTCCTATCGGCGTTCAGGGCATCGACAGCGTCGAGACGTTGATTGATTTTCCGCGCATCTGCAAGTGGGTGGCAGACCCACTGCTTGAGCATGCGCTTGCCGAAGGGAGTGATACACCGGTTGAGCATGGAGAACAGTGTGCCTTCAGTACCGCCATCAAAGCTGTTGGCAAAGATTTCCAGATTGATCAGGCTCTGGCCGTCCAGGACAAGGCTGGTAGTTTTCCTGATCGGGTCGTACCAGGCAAAGTTGCCCAGGGTGACAAGGTCTCTTTCGATCTTAAGCATACGAAGATACTGGAATAGTGCACCGAAGGCGGACATGGCCAGCTCATGGTTCTCTCGGGCATCCCTAAGCACAGTAGGCCAGGCCTCGATGTTATCCTGATCGGGCGACACGAAATAGTCGCTGGCCTCGATCTCTCGCGACGTGGTGTCAGCAGACCAGAACTCCTTGCCAGGCTTCAGGTAGTTCCAAATGGTGGTGGGTCCGGTGTTGTTCTTCAAGATGCGCAGTGCCTTGGCGGAAATGCAAGACTTCTCCAGGAGCAGCTCGCCTGGCCGAGTCTGAGCCACAAAGGTCTCAAACTTGGTCATGTCGGCGTCGTCGACGAACTCGCAGAGATGAAATTGAGCAGTGGCGGTATCGACGAATGCTATGCCAAAGACAGACTGATTGTCCCTGTCAACCTCCTTGATAGCCACGCAGTAGGTAGACATGTCATCCTGCAGCATGGCTCCGTCGACGAGAGTACCGGACGTCAGCACGGACGAGAGCTCACGGCGAATAATCTTCTCCTCTTTTTTTGCTGGACCACCGCGTTCGCGCATTTCTTTGCCGAGCGCGGATTCCATTTGGTCGACCTTGGCGATCTTGTAGCCCTTTGCGACGAATTGGTTGGCCCACATGTCCAGGGACGACTCCGGGACACCGACCATGCGCATGTTCACGCGGTCGGTGAGCTTCAAATCAAAGAGCTGGTGGCCAACGGTGGCGTCATTTTCGTAGAGCTCATAGAACTTGCCCTTCTTGAAGAAGACGATGGTATCCCAGAACTTAGACTTGATCTCCCAGTACTGCTTTTCGAAGGGCGAAAACTTGTTCCACGCACCCGGCGGGATGTACAAAGTTCTTGGGTCATAGTCAGGATGACCTGGAGGATTCTTGTCGGCATCACGGATCTCTGCCAGCCAGGTGTAGCGCTGCTCCGGCTCCGTCTTGTAGGCCTTTTCCTTGGTCTTGCCGTCGTTCTTCTTTGTTGACTTCGGCGGAGGGCGCACGGCGGACGAGTTGACGTCGTCCGGGTCAAAGCGCCATTGCTGAGCAGTAGAGGAGGAGTTGCCTTCCATGACAATATCATCGTCCTCAGCGAGAGGGGAAGTGGGAACGGGAGGCGAGGAGGGCTTGGAGGTTTTGCGAGAAGAGGCTGCCGATGGTCGCTTCCGCTTCTTGGACACCGGCTCTTCGTCCGAGTCATCGGGGACGATAAAATCGTCCATCTCTGCTTTTCGTGAGGACATACTCAAACGGTCTAAATTCCAGGCACTCACCTTCATCGTCATCGTCATCATCTACAGCATCTGGGCCGAACTCGTCGCCGTCGGAATCGTCCAGTGCAGCAATCTTCCTCCGCTTGAGAGCGCGTTTGTTGGCACCGTTGGCGGAGACGGGCTTAAACACATCGTCTTTGTCATCACTTTCGGCATCGGACTCGGCATAGTTGACCTGCTTCTTCGACTGGACGAGGTCAGCGAAAGAAACAAAAGCCAGGGGAAGCAGAGCTACCTTTCGTGTTGGGCTGTCCTTGTGGAGGGCATTGGGGCCTTCTGGTCTCGCGTCAGCACCCACACTCGGAGAGGAGCGGGGAGACGGCAGACCGTTCTCTTTATCCCTGCCATTGTCGGGGCTCTCGCTGCGGACGGGACTGGACGGCTCGACGGGGTCACTGCTAGGAGCTGGGGTCAAGGCATTGGGTGATGCCCTCTTCACGGAGGGCTTGGAAGAAGCAGAAGCCGCCTTCTGAGCAGAATGAGAAGGCAGCGGAGTGGGAGAAGACTTGGGTTCTTGAGCAGTGCCGTCAGTGGGCTTGGTGGAGGAGTCGGGCTTGCGCTGGAAGAAGCCCAGGATGGACCTCTGATTGGCGGCGGGCGTCAGCTTCTTGCCCTTGGCTGAGGGCTTGGGAGTAGACATTGTGGCCCGTCAATGGAACGCGCAATGGCCGAGGAGGATGGAGAGGACGACGCGGTCGAGGCCAGTGGCACGGAGTTTGGGGACGGGTCTGGTGTGACGCGACCGGGGTGACGCGCCAACGGCCGGGGTCCGCGTCGCGTCGCGTTTTGACGGCCCAAGCTCTCTCTTCTCCCCACTCTCGATAACATTCCATCTCACCGCATCGTGGAGAGGAAGAAGTCGTCCTGACGTGAATGTGCAGTGGACCAGGCGACGCTCAGGCCCGGATGCCTGCTTCGACTGTTGCTGCCATGAAGGACACGTGCCGCCTGCCGTTTCTCACCTATCTTCGGCCGAGTATTGTATGCTTTGTGAAATGCGACTCACTGACAATCAACACGTAGCAGACGACGATTATCGCCGAGACGGACGTCCTCGTGAAAGACTCGGCCACTGCCGGGCTCAGAAGCATCAGTGGCAGTGGAAGCATCCGTCTGGACGACTGCCTCCACTGCCCACGCACGCCTTGTGCATGACTCATGTGCTACACGGCTCCTTCCACTCGGTATCCTGGAGTTGCACACCGTCCGATCCCCGCTTTACAAGCAACAGCTCTCTCAGCCACGTCGAATACCGTATGACACTTGTGAAATGTACTATTTGATTCCAACTGCACATCTCAGACTCGCCTCAAGCCCAAAGATTGGAAGACCCTTGTGCGTTGCAACGGCGACTCCAGGCATACACCACTATCCTTGCTTTTCTAACCGTATAAGTCTCTGATCTAGCCACAATGCACTCTGTCCATATCGAGGAGATGGATCGTGCATCTCCAGAAGCTTCCCAGTCATTCTCAGAAAACAACGAACAGCTGGTCCACAGCCTCACACATCTGATTCCCGAAGCTGAGGCCATACTGGCCACTAGCGTATCTTCCGCATCAGGCAACGGTGAGGCCAGAATGGATGCAGATCCAACCCAGGACCTCGACAACAAGCTCGTTTCCGAAGCGCTCGAGGCCTGGCTGGCTCACCACGGCCACCTCGATCTGCGCACCCTCTTCAACGAAGACAACAGAAATGGCAGGAGAAGCGGCGCTAAAAGTCCAGATTCAGCAGCCTTCGCCCGACCATCCTCCATTCTCGGCAACACCACCTACTTCCCACGCACAAACCAGCTCGTCTCCGACACCACTTCTGTCCGCATCTTCTACAGCTGGCTCCACAAGACCCTCTCTTCACGCCTACCCACCGAGCTTATCTTCCTAATCGCTCACGCTTCTCTCCATTCTAATGAACCCTCCGCCCACTCCGTCCCAGCAATCCCGTCCCTCTACTCATACTACCTTCCGCATCTATACCCTTACCCAGGCCCGTGCGCTGTCCACATTCTAAACTGTCCGCAGTGCTGTACCCTCGTCCCCACTCCACCAGCCGTCCCTAACACCAATGTCGACTCCGGCGACACTGCAGCGAGATCCAAACCTTGCTCCAGTCTCACTTCCGCCACACCATACACGCCGATATCTCCGGATGCGCTGCGCCGGCTGTGGGGCTACAGGGAGATGAGCGCCGTGCGGAAAGACGGCGATTTCGAGCCGTGCGCCGACTCCGGTGCTCTTTTTTGGGACGACGGGCCTCGGAAGGAATTCGATGAGGAAAATGGAGCATGGCGATGCGGGTGCCGGGCGTCAGAGGGTCCGCTTTACTGGAATGCGGAGACCAGGAGATGGAATTGTGCCACGCTGCCCGTGGTGTACGCTTGCTGTATGGATGATTGGGATGAAGAGCGCGAAAAGGCGATTCAGGATGCAGCTCGAAGGTGCCAGGAGGCGAAGAAGATAGGGAGGATGCAATGGACGAAGCACTGTCGCCGATGCCTGCCTCCATGACTAGAGGCTGGGGATGAATGGAAGCGCTAGTTTGAAAGACTGCGAGTCCCAATGGGGATTTCCTGGAAATTTGGGGTAATGGACGGAAGCCGAGAGTCAAATTCTAATACTCCGACATCTTGACCCAGTGGCGTTACTACTCGCTTGGAAGCCTCACGGGGCCAAGAAGACCCAAACAGTGTGCATCACACGGACGCTTGCTAGCCACTCGTAGCAATGTTCTCCGTTCACACACTCGGTGTCGCCTTCATCTCACCACCGTCTACTACTTCCCCAAATCGATCATCCAGCTGTCTATATAACCACGCGGTAGTGCGCAAATGTCGGCGCCCCAGAACTGGAGGAAGATGAAGATGATTGATCATAGC
Organism: Neoscytalidium dimidiatum; assembly: GCA_037367355.1. Classification (NCBI taxonomy): domain Eukaryota; kingdom Fungi; phylum Ascomycota; class Dothideomycetes; order Botryosphaeriales; family Botryosphaeriaceae; genus Neoscytalidium; species Neoscytalidium dimidiatum. The sequence goes on along the minus strand of CM074705.1, from coordinate 59,635 downwards.
GATGCTTCCTAACGGTAAAAGAAAGGAGTTTACAAGCTCAAACATAATACACTCTCATCCAACTGTATAGCCTTTGACATAAAGGATCCTGAGAGCAGTTTCATCATCAAGCAGACGTTCCTTCTCAATGGCCACCGCCGACATCTCTTTAAACGAGCGAAAAATCTTATAGGCCTTCAAAGGCTGCGAAACCATCATTAGACCGGCTGTAAATTTCGTGGATCTGTTTGTCGCTGCCGGCCATGACGGTATCCAAGAGCCAAAACCGCTGTGCTTAGTATTTGAGATCATGGGAAAACGGTTTGGCATTCCCGTTGGCAGCGTACGCTCACACAGGAGGAAAGAAAGTGCATCATGGGACTGACTTTGATGAGAGCTCTTTGATATTTTGAGCAGGACGAACTGGTCAACATGGATTCCTCAGTTCACATGTAAGCTCTCAAGAACTGACATTGAATGGTCTCCAGATCTATGCATGGAGCATATACTGCTGTACAACCATGACCTGAGCACACGCATGGTCGTGGGGCGTTAGCGGAAGTGCAAGGCAGGCCAGAATCCACCGCGGAGTCTAGTTTTAACATATCAAAATTCACACTACAGTATCCTAATCCTTCTTGAGAAATGCTCCTACGCAAAGTCCTATCTATCTCCAACTACACTAGAGAGCTCATCCATCCCCTTAAAACTCATAAAGGTATCTTAAACTGAGGGCTTTATGAAGAATAGAGCGGTAGCGATTAGCCCCCCTTCAACTGCATGCACTCCTCTGAATGCTGACACGAGGTCGTGGGTGACGCAATGATGTTTCGTTAATGTGGGGTCCTCGATCAGTAGTATTGAACATTCAACGACCGAGGTCGTATTTTCACTGGATGTCCTCTTGCGGAGGAAAACGAGACGATTTGCCCGCGGTATCCGATCATTAATCTCAGCATCATCACTTGGAATCGTTTTCCCACCCGATTCGATACAAATACTCTCGTCGGACGCCACAATCGACAGGCACAGTGAGACTAAGTTTCTATTCAGACTGAAAGCAACGATGCCTCTTATTCGCATTTATCACCCTAGTTCGCGCTCGTTCACGGACCCCAAAGATCGGAAAGGCCTTGCCGATAATGTAAGCGCCATCACAGTTCTCAGTTGGCAGTATTGCGTGTCCGGAATGGGCTTGTTGTCGGAGCTGCTCAGAACCCCTCCTCAGCAAACCTTTAAGAATGATACACAATGATTCTCAGTCTGATTATCCTAACCATTGGATTGTCCAACAGATCACCCGCATTTACACCTCCGCTGGATTGCCGGCTTTCTACGTTATCGTGCTCTTCATCCCGCTGCCAGACGATTACATCTTCGTCGGTGGCCGCAGTGATGAACGCGGAAATGCCGACCCCAACGAGAAACCGATGATCAGGGTCTGCTTCGATCATATCGCTCGGGTGATGGAAACCGAGGATATACAGAAGCGTTTCTTTACAAAGGTATTGATTTCAGTTTAGCACTGCGCCTTTTGATCCATACTACACATATGATGTACTAGACAGTCCAAGCTGACTCTCTCAGGTCGACAACGCGTTGAAACCCTACGTTGCCGAAAAAGGATTTGACTGGGAATATCATGTGACTGAAAGCCCTAGGGAGTTCAGCAAGATTAATGGCATGTATCTGCCTACGACCGGGTCCGAAGTTGAGAAGCTCTGGTTGGAAGAGAATCATGCGAGTCCCTATGCAGGCATGGACAGCCCCAATCCCACAGCTAAAGCTGTAAGGGGAAGCACTCTCTAGTGCTCACGTTGTCTTTTTCTTATCTCTCTAGACATCACTGAGCATTAGCTGTAAGTTGAGGGGAACATATATGATGTTTATCAGGTAGTGGAATTAAACCACAGCCACTGACAAACAGTTCAACATCTCCGAACTGAGCACTGAGACTCTTGAAGTACATGTGATTGCCCAATCGATTTGACCTGCGAATTTCCCATCCGCGTTCAAAGTAAAAAAAAAAAAAAGAAAAGAAAAGGCTCCACCGAATACCTATCCAATAAAAAAAAAAGCTTACCATGAATTCCCGCTCGACACCTAGCCCCATACATCACCCAACACGCTCCCCCCGCCCTCCAACCCCTTTTCTTCAGCTCAATACCCAAACACCGCCCCCCCATGACACCCCACCGCATCGCCATTCACCCACGCGCTCCCGCTCCCAGCCAACTACGCCACGATCCCGGCGACATCCTCCGTCCGCTCCAGCCGCTCCTCCGCGCTCACGAGCCCCCTTTTGGCGGCCCTGGCCCCCGGATCCGGGTCCCGCTCCGTCAGCGTCGGCCCGACGACGACACTGTTGGCGGCCAGGCGGTGCGCACGAGCGACTCGAGCGCGGCCTTCGACGCCGAGTGAAGCGACCACCGGGGAAACTGCGGGCGCGCGTTCAGGCTTGAGACGGCGACGACGCGGTTGGCTGCCGCGGCAATCATGGACGGGGAGGTGCGGGAGGAGGGCGCGGACGAGCAGGGCCGGGTCGCGGGCGTTGGTGTGGAAGGCGCTGCAGAGGAGGAGGAGGAGGAAGAATATTAGAGCGGGAGACGTTTTTGTGCCGGGAGTGAGAGGCGCACCGAGAGCACGGATACCGTTCACTACCTTCTCAGCGAGGGCTTCGGAGGAGTCGGATGTGTAGACGAGAGAGACATTCGCGCCGCGTTGGGCAAGCGCGAGGGCGAGGTGTGCACCAATACCACGGGAGGCACCGGTGACTATAGCTGTCTTATTTGTGAGAAAGAGAGTTGGTGGTAAAGTAGGGCTTTGGGAAGACATGGATAATGAGACAGACGTGGGTGATTTTTATGGAGTGATGATGATGATGCTCTTAGACAAAGAAGGATGTGTAATCGGCTTGGAAGAGCTGTTTGCGGTTGTCGATGGCGACACTGAGAATATATTTCAGCAGCTTTTATCTTGACGCTGTCTTGCAGCTCCGGGAGAGAGGTGCCTGCTCTTACAAATCCAACCGGAAGATTGCACTATCTATCTGCATAGCTGTAAGCACTTGTGGGTGCTATTGATGTTAAGGTCGTATGCTAGAGCTGTTTGCTCTTACACCAGCCATATTGATCCAGCGGAGAAGCTTTTGTTAGTCGCGTCAGCAGTGCATCATTCTTTTATGCAACATCTGCGCATGCATCGGATGGCCCTGTGTTCCGCGGCTGAGTAATACTTACACTAATGGCTTGAAAGGTAATTGCCCTTCAACGAAATTGCGCGTGTGAAGCGAATAGCCCGGCTCCCGATATTAAGCTTTGTGTAGTAGTGAGAAATACTCTTCAATGATCCACAGACTTTGCATGAGGTTCATGTTGTGTTCTTCGCAATAATTCATGTGGAGCCGTCTTTCCATCCTTCAAAAGTAGCTTGCTACTACAAGAGGGACAAGAGAATTCCAGTGACAAGAACCTTTTAATTTTCCGTACGTGCACCATATAACTCCTTCACCGTGGGATGCGAAATCGCTGAGGAGCCATCTATTCGCAGCGACAATGAGGAAGAACCGAAGGACCAGATACTTTTCCCGAATCCGCACTTTGTACAACACTCCGACAAGATAGAAATTTATGCTTTGCCTTTCTCAATCTTCCTCCTCTTCGCCCTCAGCTTCTCAGCTTGCTCATCCTTCTTCTTATTACTGTAAGTCATCTTCTCGAGCAGCTTCCTCTTGCTCCTCGACATCATCATCTTTTGCCGTTCCAATTCCTCCTCCTCCGCCTTATCCTTCTTTGCCTTGCGTTTCCTGGCTTCGCCCTTCTTCTTCTTCTGATCTGCCTCACTTGCAGCAAAAGGTTTTCCCTTGGCCTCAGCTTCGAGCTCGCGCTGGTGCTGGACGCGGGCAGCTTCCGAGTCAGACAAGTCCGAGTCGATCTCATCTTCGGGAGCTTCCTCATCATCATCCTCTTCATCTTCCTCCTCCTCAGATTCATCTTCCTCAGAGCCAGCAACATCCATGCCCTCGCCTGCCTCAACCTCATCGGGTCGGTCAAGAAGCGGGTTCTCCTTGGTCATCTTCTTCTTTGGCGCCTCCTCCTGCTCGTCGTCCTCGGACTCCTCCTCGGCCTCCTCGGCCTCTCCCTCGCGCTCTTGTTCCTCAAGTGGCTTGGTGGGGTCATACTCGCCCTTCTTCGGCTTAACCCACGGGCTCAAATGCGGCGGAAGCGTTGCGCCAGGAGCATAGAGATCCGGCCTCAGGAGCTTGCCTTGGTTGGCGCAGTCCCACACCCATTGGGGCTGGATGTACGTGCGCCCGGGAACACGGGTACCAGGTTTTAGCCTCTGCGTGCCGTTCGCGTCGTTACCGTTCAGCTGGGATTCGGGCAGTGTGGGAACAGGGATATTCGGGCGGTCGACGATTTGGTGAGTGATGGTAGGGTCGGCCTCGTTGGTAGTGAAGGCGCCGTCTCCCAGAACTGGGTCCCAACCAACGCGCTTGCAGCCGAAAGCCTTGAGAATGAATTCCAAAGGTTCCCTTGGGGTTTCACGAGAAAGATAGAAGGTGAATTTCTCGAAAAGGGATGCAGCCTCGCTGCTGCTTGCTTGCGGTTGTGGGAGCTCATCCGCATCATCCCCCGTAGTCTCGAACTTGTCGATGGCATCGCTGGGTCCGTTCTCCTCGGTGCTCGCCTCGGCTTCCTTCATTTCGGCATCCGGCTCAGAGAGCTTTGCAACCTTATCTGCAGCCGCCTGAGCAGCCTCTGAAGTCTTGACGTCGCCATTGGTTGCTGGAATGGTCTCGATTGCTGGCTGTTCGCCGATGCCCTTGCCCTGGAGGGTAAATGCACCCAACTCGCCACCCTGCTCATCGCTCTCCTTGTTGAACTTGGGCGGGTAGATGAGGCCGATGGAGTTGTAGAGACGGAAGTTGACGAAGCCGAGTAGAGTGGTGTAGAACTCAACGAAGGTGCCCATGATGCGGAAATCGACGTCGTTGGTGACGCGCTGGACAAACTTATAGGGCACCAGCCAGAGGATATCCTGTCCCTGAATGGTAGCCTGATAGTAGATGCCCTTGATAGAGAGGAACGACTTCCGAAGCGAGTGCGACACGATCAGGTAGTGTTCGAATTCGAGCGTCAGGCGCTTGCAAAGGGCAATGGTCTTGGCGGGCACGGCGGCGGTGGACGGGAGGTTGGCGAAGAGGAACAGCATGGATAGGCAGTCGTCGAGATCGCGCAAGGCATCAACGAAAGTAGGATAGCGCTCCTTGATGATGTGGTCAAGGGTCATGCGCGGCGTCAGGTTCTTTTCCAGCCGCTGAGCATCGCCAACCTCGCCACGACCGAGGGCGCGGCTGATCTTTTTGGCCAGAGCCTTGTGATCGCGGAACTTATTGAGCAGAGGCTCATGGAGCAGGTATTGGATGTCCTTGGTGTAGTAGAAGGTGGTGGAGTGAGTGGCGCTTTTGTTCGCCTTCTTCTTGTTGCGCGGCTCGCGAGGGTAGATGCCCTTGAAGATGCACAGGCGGCGGAAGTCGGGGAGCGAGATCTGCAGCTTGCGGACGGCCTGAGTACGGGTGATGTAGTTCTTGGCGGCGCCAGATTGGCCTTTCTCCTTGCGTTTCGCCATGTTGGAAGCTCTACCACGGACGGGCTGCCTGAAGGAGGTTGCGGATCAGTAAGTGCAGAACGAGGCAGTTGATGGCGACGAGGAGTTGCAGGGCGGTCTCGGCGGTGCGGCCGTTGTCGACAAACGAGAAGACGAAGAGCTGGTAGGCAATGTCGAGCTCAAGGAAAGCGACGTAAATGTGAGAGTAATTGTAGTCAAAGTGGTCGAAGGCGTACGCGAACAGGCGCAGGCCAGCCAACGCCATGTGGACGGAATGGGGGGGCGATTGTTGATCGACGGCAAAGATGACATGGCAACAAGGGAGGGCTGAGCACTTACAGGGTCGAGCGATGCGCGGTGAGGTGAGCGGAAGGCGCGCGACGAGTTCTTCGCTGGCTGGCGGAGGTTTCGAGTTTCTGGGCCGCACTTTGCTTTCCGCTCCGCAACTTTTTCTGCCACCGCCCGCGCACCCACCCAAGCACAAGCATCCCTGCACCCTGCACCCCTGCAGCCTTCGGTCAGCGCTGTCTCGCTCGCGTCGCCGCCGCCGCCGAAAACACCACGGGGAGCTCTCGCGCGTCACTCGTCTTTCCCGCCGCTCCTCCGCCTCCGCAGCTCCTCGTGCCTCGCCCCGCCATGATATGACGCTCGCATCCCCACCTCAGCCCCCAATGGCTCTCGACAAGCAGAAGGCCCTGCTGTTCGGCGCCGCCGCAGCTCTGCGTCTCTTCTTCTTCGTCGCCTTCCCCTCGCTTCCCAACCTGCTGACCGATCGTGTCGAGATCTCCACTCCCGTCACCAGCTTCAAGAGGCGTATGCACAATTCAATGCCCTGTCGTTCCTCCCGCTGACGTACCCCAGTGCAGGAGGGCCTCTTTCTCTATACCCATAATGTTTCTCCCTATGACGGCGGCGTCTTCCACCAGGTCCGCTCGCATTCCACCCACCTTTCGCTGTTTCTTTCCCGCTGACGCTTCCAGGCGCCACTGCTTTTGCCGCTATTCTCGCTGCTTCCCGACATCTACACCTTCCCACTCGCAACGAATCTAGTCTACATTGCCATCGACTTGCTCAGCGCCAATGCGCTGATGCGCATCGCTGAGACCGGCGAGAATGTGTCGACGCGCCTGTTCACGTCGCCGAGGAAAGGCACACATTGGAGCAGTCTTGCGATTGGTGCTGGGTAAGGACTCTTCGTGCCGTGCTGCCGCTATTGCTGACCTTTTGAGCAGCTACCTCTTCAATCCTTTCATAATCGCGACCATGCTTGGCCGCCCCACCTCCGCAATTACGTCGCTGCTCCTCCTCACGGCTATGGCAAGCGCTGCCCGTGGCCGGCCTTTTACCTTCGTGCTCGCCATATCGCTTGCGTCATACCTCTCTCTATACCCGCTCCTCCTCTTCCCGCCGCTACTTCTCTTGTGTTACGACGCCGAGAGCCGTCGGGCGAAGCCGAACAACACGCCGAACCCGCTGACCTTTGCCCTCTTTCACACGGTAGACCTGGCAGTCACGGTGGGCTCCTTGCTTTTTCTGTCGCGTCTGCTCATGGGTAGCTGGGAGTTTATCCCCTCGACGTATGGAGTTCACCTGTTGCTCCCGGATCTGACTCCAAACGTCGGGCTGTGGTGGTATTTCTTCATTGAAATGTTTGACTCGTTCCGCGAGTTCTTCTTAGGCGTTTTCTGGCTACACATGTCTGCCTATGTTGGCGGGCTGACGTTCAGGATTCGCAAACAACCTCTGTTTGTGGTTGTTGCTCTCCTCGGCATTTTCGCTGTCTTTATGCCTTACCCTAGCATTGCTGAAACCGGCCTATTCCTTGGCCTGGTCCCCCTCTACATCCATGTCTTTCCCCGTGAGTTGTCCTCGGATCGCCGCGCGTCGACGTCGCTAACCTGCTTTCTGGTAGTCACACGATACGTCTTTCTAGCGTGTGCAACTTTACTCTACGCCAGCTTCCTCGGCCCAGCATTTTACCACCTCTGGATCTACGCAGGTTCAGGAAACGCCAATTTCTTCTATGCCATCACGCTAGTGTGGAGTCTGGGTTTGACGCTTATTGTGGCAGACATCATCTTTGCAGTGCTGCGAGACGAATGGGAGGAGGAAAGGCCCGAGATGAAGGGAAAGGAGGTCCGGCAGATCTAGAAAAGTAGCAAAACGAACTGCAATCATAAACCTTAGCATTTGAATATACTTCGCTTCGGGTGAGGCTTCGCTAAGCTAAGCTTTGAAAGGACTTCAGTGACTGCTAAGGCTGGCCAACAAGGGCTGCAGGTGCAGCTGATACGGTGATTTTCAGGGTCCAGGTCTTCTTCTAGGTCAAGTTCAAAAGATCTACTCATCCTCTCTCATCCTCAAACAAACGCACAGCCACCGCGTATCTGCATTCGTGCCCGTCCGGCTTTCTAGCTTCGAAGTACGTACGACCTCTGTTAACTCCATATCTCCTTGTCTTATTGGTGTTTATTCGCCCGCTGGGCCGACCATGCTTCACTTTTCTTAACTGACATCCGCAGTCTCTACATCACCGATAAAATGGCGCCCCCAAAGTCCAACGAGCTCACCCAGCGCGACCTGGAGATTGCAGGCCTGATTTGGAAGTGCTTTAAGACGCAGCCTCAAGTGAGTTCTTCTCACCTTGTGGAAATGAACGTTGCGCAAGATCCGCCGTCCTTCGAATGACCACGAGCACCTAGTCGGAGCATTCTCAGACGTGTGCCTCATCGCAGCCTTGATGACCACTCAAATACGCATGCCGTCAACTGCTAATGCTGAGTCTCTCTACACAGATTGACTTCCAAAAGCTTGCTGATCTCGGCAAGTTCAAGAACGCTGCCTCCGCCAGCGCCTGCTGGACGCCTGTCAAGAAGAAGTTGATGGGCCAGGTCAACGCCGAGGGTGGTGGCCGCGCCTCTGCGGCTTCCACTCCAGCCTCCTCCCGTAACAAGCGCAAGGCCAAGGATGTTCAGGACGATGGTGACGACGACGAGAACCCTGCTACGCCCACCCCGAAGGCGAAGAGGACCAAGAAGGCTGCTTCCTCGGCTCGCCGCAGGGTGAAGTCACCGGCGTACTACGAGAACTTTGACGACGACAAGGAGGCTGGCAATGACGCCGGAATCAAAAGCGAGGCCAAGGGCGAGGATGATGGTGAGATGCTTCACGACTACTTCGCCCAGTTCGATCCAGAGGAGCCATACGCTTGAGCTCTTGCCGTTGTTGGTAGTTTCGCCTATGATTGCGCGGTTTTACAAAAAAAAAACGCAGGTTGGCTAGGATATGTGATGGGGTTACGGCAAGCGGTTCGTTGTGGTCTCTATTTTTACTGCGGCTCTGCGGCTCCGCTTCTCTGACCGCTCTGCAAACTGCCTACAAAGGACTGCTTGCTTTCATTTTGACTTGAAGGAGGGCTGGTAGTGATTTCGAAAGAGCACCACTTGGCCAGTACTTAGTCAATCAACATTGATCAGTATACTCCGATTCGGATCCCCCACAAATCGCCTTTTCTCCAGTACTGTAACAACTCTAAAGCTTCCGTCACTAGTTGTCAAACAGTGCTGACATTCCTCGCTTCAATTCTGGACTCGACAGCCCCATCCCCATTCCCCGCCACACAGACATCTCCCTCAGCACCCCTTCTCATCACAACCTTAGCCCCGCACCATCACCTCCTCCGCCAACGCCTCCATCGCCGCCCACTCTATCTCCCCCCTCGCCAGCGGCACGAAAAACCGCGCCACCACGCCACCGCCCTCGCAACCGTACGGCACGCGCACCGCGTCGCGCGGCGCGGCCGTGTCGACGACCAGCAGCAGCGTGCGGTGCAGGAAGGGGTTCTTGGCGCAGCGCAGCGGGTGGGCCGCGAAGGCGCGGGCGAGCACGGTCGCGGGGGAGGCGGCGTGCGAGACGGCGAGGGCGCCTTGGACGCGGACGGCGTGCGCGGAGAAGGGCTTGGGGTGCGGGCTGTCGCCGCCGCCGGCGGGCTCGAGGTGGGCGAGTGTGGCGGAGGGCGAGAGCGCAGGGTGCAGGTAGAGCGCGATGTAGAAGCCTAGGGGGTGGTTGGTCGGCGGGGGCCGGGGCCCGCTGAGGGTGCTGCTGGTGGAGGTGTCAGAGTGGTCGTCTTCTGGGGAGGAGGAGGAGGAGGAGGAGGGGTGCGGGTTGGTGGGCGTACTGGGGGTTTGGGTGGGGATGTCTTTGGGGGCGGGGTCGTCGTCGTCGTTGTCGTCTTCGCCCTCTTCGTCGTCGGTGTGCAGGGCCAAGTTTTCTTTTTCTTCGTCCCAGTTGACGTTGGCGATTTGGAGGTTCAGGATGGTGAGGCCGGATTCACTGGCCTTGATGCGGAAGGAGTCGACCTTGCACTCGAGCTCGTCGTCATCGAGGGTGACGAGGAGTACGCCCCTCTTCTTCCAGTCCTTGTCGATGGCAACGATGAAGTATCTCGGGTCGTAGGTCTTTTGCGTGCCGAGCTCCAGATGGTAGTCGAAGACGGCACGCAACGGCTGCCCGACGAATCGCGACTGAGGTGCCGGGCGCACGCTCGCGTTGGGCTCGTTACCTGTTTCGATGCATTCGATCTCGCATTCATGCTGCAAAGCCAGCAGCTCATCATCTGGAAGATCCACGAGAGTGTAGAGAGCAGCTGGCTCCATGGAGCCGGGTGTGTGGTGATACTGCGCCATGGTAGGCGCTGTCGCCGGGAGAGTGAGATCAAGCTGGCCTGCCATGGTCGAACTTGTAAGGAAGGATCGATTCACAATTGATGGAGGTTCTCATGCTCGGGGAACGTTTTAATGTTGATGGTGTGAAGCGTCTAAGGGTGGAGCACCAAGCTGCTCAAGGTTTAGCTCAAGGCAGCAGAGCGGCAATGACGTCGTGCCAATGCGGCGTAGACACAGCAGCTTAACCAACACGGGAAATGCGGAATATCTGTTGCCTTGGGGTTCTTTGATCAGCTACGTTATGTATTTGCGATGGAGAAGATCTACTCTATTTAGAATCTTGCTTCCTGGTGCCGTCATCCTTGCCTGCGCACCGACGTGGCCCAGCGCTCATAGACTCTTAGCAGCCAGGCAGCCATTGGCGGATCTAATTGTCCATCTCCATCATGTGTCATGGACTTCAGACACTGATCTCCTTATGCTACCCTATCCTTTCTGAAGTCTGAATGCTTGGCTATGTTCAAGATGGACGGACTCTACTTCTTACTGAGTGGAGTAAGTCGAACCATCAGCGGTGGCTTCTCCCATAAAGTCCATGACTTCTGGTTGGACCATTGAATGCTCTCTTCACAGAGCTCCATATCGAATTCCCACAACGTCCTCGCGAGAATGAGTCGCATTTCGTGATACGCCAAGCTGAGAGGAACACAGTCAGGAAAATCCTCGATTCAGCCAAGTTGCAGCGGACTTACTTTTTGCCAAGGCAGTTCCGTGGCCCAAATGAAAAAGGCTGTAGGACGTCTTTGTTATCCGTCTCGAATCCAGTGCCGTCCATCCAACGCTCTGGTACGAATGAGTCGGGTTCGCGGAAGTTGAGAGCGGAGTGGTAGGCTGCGAATTGGCTGATGAATACCCTTGTCTGTACGATCTCGGCGTCAGTAAAAGAGGCGATTCCAGAGATATGATTCCGGGCAGACTCCAGCACTTACACCTCCGGGAACCCATTTCCCACAGATCGGGGCTCCGCCATCGGGGACCTCACGTGGGAGCCCAACAGGCACGGGCGGATACATTCTGAGGCCTTCATGTAGACAGGCGTCCAAGTATTTTAGCCTTTGCAAGTTCACTAGGTTCATGTCCTCTTTTGATTCGAAGGAGCTGCGGATTTCGTCGACGAGTGTGCGCAGCTTGTCTGGATTGCGCAGCAAGTGGTAGGTCAGCCCACTAAGCAAGGTCGCCGTAGTCTCTGTGCCGGCCAGCATGAACAGCGCCGCGTTGGAATGCATCCTAGACCGATCCAAAAGTCCGCCATTGCGTAAGGTGAGACCCCAAATATCTGCCTTTTCTGTCGGGGAAGCCAGCCGGTGCTCCACGCGGTCGACAGAGTACTGGAAATGGTCTTTCCGCATCTTGAGGAGAGAAGCCGGCATGACGAATTCCCAGATGAGGCGAAGGATTGGGTACTCCTGGACAATGCGGAACATGTCATTGGCCTTGAATCCGCCGAACACTGCTGATACCCAAGGAGAGTATTGCGAGCCTTCAAGCTGATGGAGTGACTCGCCAAAGGTAAGGTCCGCCATGATATCGAAAGTGGTGAAGTTGTACAGCTTGACCATATCGAACAGCTTATCCGACCCGGATGCGGATTCCTTGGTCTTGGAGATTAGTAGATCTACGTAATATCGGATCAGCGGCTCCTGTTCGACCAGCGCTTTATGAGAGAAGGCGTGAGAGAAGATCTTCCGGACACGGCCGTGCTCGAAGTCGTCAGCCTCGTTGATCATCGAATTCACGCCATTGATGGCTGTGGTGTAGAACTTTTGATCCTTCATAAGGCTCTTCTTTCCTCCCGTGCGGTGCCCGTGGATGTCTTTCCAGGCTTGGGCGTCAATGTAACTCAGTCGCGTTGGTGAAACGCGAACGACGGGTCCGTATCTTTGGTGCAGAGCATGATGCCAGGACACCTGTCGCCCCCGCAGGGTGTTCCACCAGTAGGGTAACTGGGTCGCGGCGTTCAACTTCGGTCCAGGGTACTTGGCCAGGGGACTGAGGTACACGCTGTATAATATGCTTCCGATGAAGTAAAGGAAATACTAATAATACAAAATTAGCAACGCCCCATACTAGTTCTTAGGCTTCACTAACAAAGCCGAAGATACCCCAGAGCAGATGGCTGGAGAATTTCTGTACGGGATAACCGGGAAGATCCATGGCTAAAGATGCGTGGCGCCTAGTGGCTGTCATTTTAAAGTTAGAGTTTGGCGGCGCAGTCTTTATAGGTAGAAAATCTGTGGTTCAACCAATGGACGCTGCGCACCATAGGGAAACTTTTACTCGGCCGAACATCAGGATTGTAGCTACCCCTTTCCCTCTCAGTCAATCTATCACCACCGAATAGGTGTACGCGCAGGCAAAGTTCGGTGCTCGGCTACAACTTTGCAACCGAGTACGGCCGAGCTCAACATAATATTCGTACATCTCGCGGGGAGCAGTGATCCGAGATTATACTCTACCTGATAGGCCAGCAACTGATTTACATACAATGCGTAATCGAGGAGGGGTAGCCTTCGGATATGTGCCGAAAGAGAGCTAGCCTCGGTGTCGGGTGTGGTGTAAGCACCGAACAACCTCGTGCTCGGTCCGTCGGGCCCTTCGCAGTGTTGGAGAAAATGATGAATGGACCGGGAGAGGGTACCGACAGCCACCATCAATATTGCAAAGCATTGCGCAATAATGCGGCGGTTGTTCCGCTACACAGCCATCCTGAATGAAATACCACGCGTTCCTCAAACACCTACGTGTGCATCCTTTGCTGTGGGCCCCTTTCTCGCGCCATTCTCTAAACCCACTTATCTCTACCAGGAACCGTGAGACTCAGAAAGCCACCATGGGAATACTGGCACAGCTTGAGCGGCTGATTTACAAAAACGACATCTCACCGGAGGTGCTTAATTGGCAGTATCAAGGAGCCGGCACCCATGAAGATCCATATAGAGTAACATGGATAGAAAATGACACTGGGAATCCTCAGAATTTATCCAAGGCACGCAAATGGATCATCACGTTGCTTGTCGGCATCCAGGTGTTATCCGTCACTTTCGCCTCGAGTGCCTACAGTGGCGCAATCCGCAAAGTCGAAGCACACTTCGACATTAGCACCCTCGTCGCTACGCTGGGCACTTCGGTTTTCGTCCTGGGGTTTGCTCTCGGCCCGCTGATCTGGGCACCTCTAAGTGAGGTATATGGCAGAAAGTACGTTTGTTTTTGCTCTTATTATTTTCGACTGCAGCTAACGGTCAGTGAGCAGGGTGATCTTCCTCATCTCCTTCATCTCCATGACCGCTTTCGACACCGGCGCCGTCTTCTCCCCCAACTTCCCCGCGCTGGCCATCCTCCGCTTCCTCGCCGGCTCGGGCGGCTCCTCCGTCATGGCCACCTCGGGCGGCGTCATCGCCGACATCTTTGCTCCGTCCGACCGGGGCATCGCCGTCTCCCTCTTCGCACTCGCCCCAGGCCTGGGTCCCACCCTCGGCCCCATCGCTGGCGGCTTCCTGGGCGATGCGAGCGGCTGGCGCTGGGTGCTCGGACTGATTGCAATATTCGCAGGAACCGTGCTCGTCGTTAGCACGGCCGCGATGCCGGAGACATACGCGCCGTTGCTCCTGCAGCGGCGGGCAGCGAAGCTGTCGTCACTGAAAGAAGGGGTCTGCTACCGCAGCGCGGTCGACGTCGCGGGCGGCGGGCGCAAGACGGTCGGCCAGCAGCTGAAGACCAGCCTCAGCCGGCCGTGGATCCTGCTGTTCGCGGAGCCGATCGTCCTGCTGCTAACGGTGTACATGGCCATCGTGTACGGCACGCTGTACATGCTCTTCGGCGCGTTCCCTGTCGTCTTCCAGGCCAACCGCGGATGGTCGGCGGGCATCGGCGGGCTGGCGTTCAGCGGCATTGCCGTGGGCATGACGGTCGCCACGGCATGGACCATCGCCAACAATGGCCAGTACAGGCGGCTCTGCGCCAGGCATGGCGGCGTGGCGCCCCCCGAGTGTCGGCTGCTGGCGACGATGGTCGGAGGCGTCGTGCTGCCCGTGGGTCTGTTCTTCTTCGCGTGGACGAACTACGACAGCATTCACTGGATCGTGCCGATCATAGCAGGGGGTTTCATGGGGTTGGGTATCGTTTTGATCATGATTAGGTCAGTCCTCCTCTTCACTTTGTACGCCTTGCTCCTGGTAGCACAAAGATCGTGGCTAACGAGAATATACCGGTACGCGTAGCATCCTCAATTACCTGGTAGACTCGTATACTATATTTGCCGCATCCGTGTTGGCGGCAAATAATGCTTTGCGGTCCATATTCGCTGCTGGCTTCCCCCTCTTTACACCCTCCATGTATGATAATCTGGGGATTCATTGGGCTTCGTCGGTCCCGGCGTTTCTGGCGCTCGCGTGCGTGCCCATGCCTTTCTTTTTCTACAGGTATGGTGAGAAGATCCGAAAGAAGTGCAAATATGCCGCAGAGTCCGCGGCGTTTATGGAGAACATGAAGGAGCGTGTTAACGAGAGCGCCGGGGACGCCGAGACTTCGAGCGAGAAGAACAGCGATATTGAGGCAGCGAAATGATCTGATGCACAAATGGAGAGAGGGGAAATCATGGTAATTTTAGTTTTAAAGGATAGAGCAAAGACTGTAGAATGGCTAGACCTTAGCTTGGTGGATGCGCGAATCCCTGAAAGTCTAGCCACATCATATTGTCTGGAAAATAGAGCCCGGGAAGCTCGTCAGCCCAGGCGATAAGATCGGGCGGAAGCTGTGTGCTAACATCATCCGGACCTAGACGGAGCAGGTTTTCCGAATGTTCACCCAAGTCTACGCCTGTTGCCCTCCCAACTTCGCTGGAGCTGGCGGGTTGGCCTATGCACGGCTGCATTACATCCGCATCGGATGTCGGCGCAAGTGCTGCTTGGGTACTGTCTGGAGGCAAAGATTGTTCCGCCTGGCTGTTTGAAGAAGGGTTGGGGTCTTCAAGACGCAGCTGCTGCAGCTGAAACTCCCTGATTCTTCTCGCGCGGTCCAACAGACTCCGTACCGGGCCGATGAGTCTGCGCATGCGGGGCTGGAGGGAGCCGTCTTTGGATGGCAGCTGGGCGGCCATGACGATATTCCATGCCCTCTCGGCAAGGGCGTCTCTCCTGCCATCGCATAGCTGTAATAGTACAAACACAAGCGGTTGCAATAGGGAGTTCGATTTGAAGCCTGGGCTGCGTCCACCGATGGTAGCATCGGTGGTCAGGGAGTACCACGACTCGAGTGCCTCCAGACAAGCTTCAAAAACACTATCCTTGACATCTTGCGAGAGAGGCTGGCCGCGACCTGACGGGCGGAATGGGCGGTGGAGCAGAAGTAGGAATTTGCAGTGGAGAAAGCGGAACATGGCGCGGTTGCAGCGCAGCAGCGGAGTGCGCCTCGTGCCATTTCCTGCCAAGAACTGCTCCTCGACCTTGGCCGCAAAGTCTGCGATGAGGACTGACTTTTGGTAGTCTGTAGGCATCTTCCCAGGCGGCATGCGGGCGATACGGCGGAGGACGTCGAACATCTCGAACGTGATCAAGCTCCACGTCATCTCGGTGCAGCCCTTGCGCGGCTCGGGAAGCGCAGTCATCTCCGGGTCGAGGTCGCCATCGCGAATGTTCAGCGGCATACGGGTATCGAAGAAAAGGTCGAGCAGAAACGACTCGGCGCCGCGCACCTCGGAGATCTGCACGTCAAGCACACATATCTGCCACCACAAACGCCGCCGCATCTCCGCAGCAAATGGAGAGAGGCAGCCATTGCCTTCGCCTTCGCGGTGGAGGCCCATGTGCTGTGCAATGCGGATGGTCAACCCTGACAGCGTCCAAAGTTCCTCGGCCTCACGTCCTTGCACGTAGCTGAGCAGTAACACCAGCGCCTGCAGCACCCGAAGCTCTTGCGTTGCCAGAAATCGGGAAGCGCCCAGAGCCTGCTGCGCGGCGGTCTTGTATTTGAGCATGAAGACTTCCCGGTCGTCGCCCAGCTCGGCAGCGCATTCATCCGGCCGCAGGCTGCATACCACGCAGTAGCAGACGGCGAAGAAGAGCGGCCGCATGCTCACCGGCGAGCTCCGGGCATCAAAGCCGAGGAAGAACGGGGCCACCGTTGGTACGTGGAGCACCTTGGTCAACGGGTCCACACGCTCAACGAACTTGTCCCAATACCAGGGGATCTGCCGGCGCGGCGGGAGGTAGATCAGAGGGTCGAAGGCTTGCTTGTCTGTCGGCCAGAACACGCTTGACGGCCCAGGTCGTACCGGCGACTCTTCTTCCTCCTCCTCGCAGCGCTCCACAGTCATGGTGCGTCGCCCGCCAGCCTGGTAGGTGGCGATTGTGAGACATTGCCGCACCTAGGGGGAAGGGGGTTTGCGTACCTCGGCATGGAATCTAGCCATCAAGTCGTTGCTGAACCACATACTTCCCTCCTTCCGCACCTCCAGACGCCCGAAACTTTCGCTGAGCTGGCCGATGGCATCGATACCCTCCAGACCGGTGCTGGGGCTGGGGCTGCCGCATTCTCCGAGCTGCCTTGGGGACCCCGGCCCGCTGCCGACGCTGCCGTCACCCGGCGACGACAAGCACGCGTTGAGTACTCGAGCCCGAGCTTGCGGACTCTCGTCCTGTCGGGCCAGATCCATGCCCGCCACCATCCCTTCCAGCTTCCGTAGCCTTTCAAGCATCTCCCTTTGCCGTCCCGACCGGTTCCGTCGCTGCCGGGGCTGCATGGGGAGGTAGACGCAGTCCATGTGCATACGCACGCAGTTGCCGCATGGTCGGCCTTTGTCGCATCGAACTTTGCGCCTTCGACATATCGCGCATGCTATGGGAGCGGGGTGTGGAGCCGGTGGCATAGCGCTGCTTTCAGGAAGCTCAGTGTCGATCGGCGATATTGCGTTGTGTTCCAGAAGCGTGGCCGATGTCGGGAAGCGTTATGCCAGAATGTGTGCAACGACAAGGTGCGACGGTGGTCAAGGTAGTATTGAAATACTTGAAAGAAACGGCTCAGTGATCACGGGCTAGCTGTAAGTAAGCCATGAATTCTCCGGTTCGAAGAGTGATGTAAGATGTGCATGAGGGAGGAAGACGCCCGAGGCTCGAAAGGAAGTAAGTTTAGTCACATGACCACCTGTTGACACAGAGCTTTTGCGGCTGTCAAAGGTGACAACCTTTAGCATGTCGAGCGCGTTCGTCCAGTTACCCTCACTCATCTCCTGCCGGACTCTATCTGCATACGCTGCAGCATCGATTGCCTTATATACCCTGAATATTTCCCCAGTGACCTTTTATTTTCTGCGACGACAAATTGATGGAACTTGAGCCACGATTTTGGGATTCGATGTGTCGACCCCGAACTCGGATGGGATGAAGCGTTTGACTCCGGCAGCAGTACAAGCGTCGATGACCTTCGTTTGAAAATCAAAATCCCGGTGCCCGAGAAGGGAGATGACCGCATCCTCACCGGTCAACGCCTCTTTGAGGGAGTCGAAGGAATAGTCCGTCCTAATTACTTTACTCCGTCTCTGTGGCCAATGTTAGCTCGGTCTCGTCTTTAATCATAGCATTTGTACGGGATGTGTGCAGGCTTACGGGGAAGTCGATTTAGAATCAATACGTCTAAGAACAGTCACGTTAAGCGGTGAAGCCAGAAACTCATTGAGTATAGGTGGACCAGGGATACCGCTGGCATGTTCGTGCGTCAGTATTATTTCGTTCAAAGTGCTCTGGATGCCTCAATTGTATCCACTTATACCAAGCAGGGCAATGTTGCTGATGGGGGAAGCCATGCGTGAAACGTGTGCCCAGTTTGGTATTGTTCATGTGGCGTCTACAACAGGCCACTACCATTGTTATCCTATCGGTTTTATATTGAGACAGGAAGAGGATACTGCCGGGTATCAACGGGCAGTTCAATATCGGCGAATTCGGGACTGGTACGAGTGATCTCACACAATTTTTATTCTTCAGGTATAGCTCTGAGCCAAGGACTGCGATCAGTACCATGAATGCGCACGCCGCCATCAACTCCTAATCCGCTTTCGCGCGATAAGGGAGCATGGACTTAGCATCTAAGTCCGACCTTAGTATATCACATCAAAAGTTTATGCGCCGTCTTTTGGGGCCCCAGCACGGCCCCCAACAGGAGAACAGGCCGTCCACACGACAAAGATAACATTCGCTCAAAATCCTTACAAGCGGTAAGCGGTAGGCGAGAATGGCTACGGCCAAGTATCCATTCGTCAGGTCTTATTCTCACAATATATTTTACTGGGAAGGATCAGCAGCGACAGGATCATGTCTAGCCTGATGCGGAGGTGGACTCGCTATGTAGCAACAAGCCGAACGAGCCGAAGCCATCTCCGCGATCAGCATCTCATAGCTTCCATAGATGCAACTGAGCTTACAGAGCTGCAGAGCCGCCCCTGAAAATCAGCATGGGCGTATGAAAGCCCAGTCGCCGTGTGTACAAGTGCGAGACAGTTGACGACGATGATGAAGATAAACGGGGAAGAAGCTTTTATTCGATACCGAGCCCAATAGCACGGAAACTCAGGGCTTCACTATAACCATAAAGCCCACGCATCATAGCCTATTTGCAAGCGAATCAGTATGGAGAATTCTGACAAATCGCTACCTCGACGCTCCGCCTCATCGCACAAACACCTCAACGGCGACCTCGTTGCTCCAACCCGCTTTCTGCCCACCCTCCTTCCACGCCCTCTCCACGTCGATCTCCAACACATCTCCCTTCCTTTCAACACAATGCCTCGGCACCGGCTGTCCAAACACTAGCGCAATGAAATCATCATCGACGCTATACTTCTCCAGATCCTTGACCCAGAGTCCGAAAGTCCCCAATGCCTTCAAGCTCGTCCACACCCTTAGCCTCTGCGTCCCTTCCCGCTCGACGTACACGTCGTAGTTGACGATGGCAGCAGCACCCGTCATTTTGCCGACGAGGCCGAGGACGGAGACCTGGATGTCCTTGTTGAAGCGCGTGGAATGCGTGTGGACGGGGCTGGCAGAAAAGATCTCCCAGCTCTGGACGGGGAGGTCGACGTGCACAGCGGCCTTCTTGTGGGTTTGCTTGACGGGCTTGGACGTCTGGCCGGTCGTGTGCGCCCGCACGATGTACTCGCCGTGCTCGGTGCCGGGGAAGCGGTCGAGCGTGAGGAGCTCGGTCAGGCGGCGCTGCGTCGTGTTGAACACGCCGAGGATGGAGGACCCGGTTTGAGCGCGGCCGACGTAGGTGCTGATCTTGAGGAGCGCCGGATCGTCGTACGCGGTGTAGGCGTCGATGGTCTTGCCGAGGGTGTGAGGTCGGAGGATGACGGTGGAGCCGCGGGGGGTCTTCGCGGTCATTTGATTTATGAGGGAGATATCGTGCTTTCCAGGGACATCTGTGATGTAGATGGGTCCGCCGGAGACGCAGCGCGCGGCGCCGTGGAAGGAGGCCCACGGGTGAGACGTCTGGAACATATCCCAGTCTGGCAGGACGTTGAGATGTTGGGTAAGCAGTGAATTGTGGGCATTGCAGAAAATGTGCCACGGGTGAGACGCGGGGACCTCTGGGAAGAAGTCGTCTGAGTTGCGCACCATCAGGCGAGGCTTGTTGGTTGGAAGCTGAGAGTGGAATAAGATCTGCGGGGTCTGCGACATGCAGGAAATGGCTTTTGCGGAGAAATAACGGAGAATGTTGATGCTCCAGGCATCTTGATAAGTGTCGATTAATCTCGCTCTGTCCTGTGCGTCGTCAAGCTCGTCGAGGAAGAATTGTGCATCCGTCTTGACTGAGTCAATTCCGGACCGGGAAAGGAATGAATAGAAGTCCTGATATAATCTTGGGACGTCTTCCTGATCAACAACTAGCATTTTACCGCCGGAAACACCGTCCTTCTTCAGCACTTCAATGGTCTTATAGTCTTTCGCAATCTGCCCATCCGGAGAAATTCCTCCCCAGTAGCCCAGAATCGCATGCCATACTGCAATGTGGGACACGTTCTTGTGTCTTTGACGTATTTCAGCAGTGGTGTGAGCAAGACCGTTCGGGAAGCCGTCTTTGTTCGCTTCGAACTCCAGCCAGCCGCGCTTGAACTGGCCCTCTCCTTCATGGTCCAGCGATTGCCAGTTGTCGTCGATGATCAGGTTCGTGACTGTGATGTCGTTCTCTTTGAGGGCATCAAGGGCATCGAAGATGACCTTCTCCGTGAGATGTTGGCCGAGACCATTCCAAGTGCAGTAAGTTAGTCCGTCGTACCACTCTTCGAGCCACTGAGCGTGAAGCTCATTCTTCTCGGCCGCCTTCATCTCGGCTTCAATCTCACCGCTGGCAGCCTCCCACTTCATGACAAGTCTTCGAGCATGGTACATGACAGCGGCGTTGGCACCCTCGAACGTTTTCCCGACGGCTATGACGACGGTCGATTCTTGCTCCTCGGTGGCATCGTTGCGGGCACGAATTACAATGTTGCCCTTGCCGTCGTGAACAAGCTCAGAAAGAACATTGTTGATGCCACTCACGGCCAAGACTACCAGATGAGAGCCATCCTTTCTTAGAAAGGATGCAAGCACAGCTTCCTTATCAGGATTGAAGGACTCTTTTCCCTGGCGAGGGGCCAGCCAAGGACTCCACAGGCGGACTAAAGCAAACCATTTGGACAGCTCGGTGGGGAGTCCGAGGGTGTGGTTGGCCCTCCCAGACTCACTGCCGAAAGCTGACTCGACTTTTCCGGTGGCGGTCCACAGAAGAGTGTCCGAGGTCTGGCTCGCTTCTTGATCGATTCGAAGATCCGGGCTGGTGTGGTGGAGGTAGTCTGATAAGGGAGACTTGGCCAAGTCAGCTGGCGCATAGTGAATGTGGCCATCGGAGTACGAAAACTGCTCATTCGCCCATTTCCATGGCTCTTCAGGCCCGGTACGAAAGGTGATGGTAAAGGAGACCGGGCGGTTGGGTCTGCCAGGGAGCTCTCCCGAAAACCATCGGCGTCGGCAGGGAATGGAGTCATGCCGGTCAACGACAAGCTGGCAGGTTTGAGCGAATGATCTTCTGAGTGCAGACAGGAGACATACCAGCGAGGGATCCGAATCCGAATCCTGTTCATCCAGGATGAGCTTCTCCCACTGGTCTTGACTTGCGTGGTTGTGCCACAGCGCGACCTCCCAGGTTCTTGACGAAGAGGGGTCAGTTTCGATGAGAGCGGTGAAATGCACCTAGTGAGGTATCAGCAAGTCTGCTGCTAAAGGGACAAGCTATGGGCGGGGTGGGCTTAGCTTACAGAGCTCTGCTCGGGGGGCACCACCGTGGTCTGGCCCAGCGGAGGCGCGCAGACGAGATTCGCATACATTTTGAGACGGACAGACAAATCACAGCACCAAAGACGGAGGACTCGAGACGTATGTTGAATTTTCAATGGATAGAAATTAGGTTCAATGGAGACAGGAAGGAAGGCTGCGGAAGGGTGCGGGGAAGCGCTCGGCAGGGTGATAGACGTTCACACGGCTACACGAGAAGAATGCCAGCGACCAGGCAGCGCGGGCAGTAGAAGAAAGCGTGTGAGGTGTAGGGATTCAAAGCAGGGACGAATATGTGTCTTGGGATGCTGGTGGGCGGTGTGGTGGAATTGGAGCTATGAGCTCTGCTGAGCTGTGCAGCGCTTGCTGTGCTGGAGCTCGGACGGCGGGCGGGAGCTGGAGGGATGATGACATCGAAAAGCTGCGGAGACGCGCAGTGTACAGAGCCGGGGGCGGCGCGCCCGCCCGTGAGCGCGTGCCTGGCAGGGGAAGAGAAGACGGGATCGAGCGCCGGATTCTGCCGCCGTTCACCGCCTGCTTCCTCCGCGCTGATCTCTGCCGCGCGCACCGCTGCCTCTAAAACTTTGTCCAGCCCGTCAATGCCTCGCTCAGCCCTCGTCAACCGTGTCGCCCGCCCTCAGGGCTGGGTTTGCCGCCAATGCCAGCTGCGCCATGCCGTCTCTCGCGTCCCCGTCCGCTCTGTCGCCCAGTCCACCATCCGGAAGACCATTGAGGCCGAGTGGCAATGGAAGGAACAGGCCAAGGAGATCGAGGCCGGCCGCAAGCAGAGCTTCCTGAGCATGCTCGAGGAACGCGGCTACGTCAAGCAGATTGCCGGGTGTGTATTCGTTCTTCCCTCTCTGATCGGCACCCGCTGACCGTCCAGCAGCGACCGCGATGTGCTCGACAAGGTCATGACAAACAAACGCATCGGTGGCTATTGTGGCATAGATCCCACCGCTCCCTCGCTGCATGTCGGCCACCTGCTGCCTTTCATGGTCATCTTCTGGATGTACCTGCACGGCTTCCATGCTGTCACCCTTCTGGGTGGAGGAACCGCCAAAATCGGAGATCCCATCGGCCGTGCTAGCGCTCGCGCGGCCCAGACCGCCGACGCACGGAAAAGCAACATGGTCCTCATGCATATGCAACTGAAGAAGCTTTGGATGAGTGTCGAGCGCATGGGACGAAAGCACGGTTACGTGCGCGAATGGGCCTGGCGCCGCGCCCTGGAAAACAACAGTACCTGGCTGGGCAAGCTCGACGCCGTCGAATTCCTGAGGACCATGGGCACTGGTGTCAGGCTAGGTCCTATGCTGTCCCGTGATACTGTCAAGCTGCGCCAGGCCAGCGGCGAAGGTATGTCGTTTGCCGAGTTTACATACCCCATCCTTCAAGCCTGGGACTGGTGGCATCTCTACCACAGAAACGGCATCCAGCTGCAAGTCGGCGGCTCCGATCAGTATGGCAACATAGTTGCCGGCATCGATGCAGTCAACTACGTCAGAAACTCTACCCTCGATCCTGTGGCCCGGGAGAAAGTCCTCGATCTTGAGCACCCGGAAAACAATTGGTTGAAGGACCCCTTTGGTTTGACCGTTCCGCTTCTCACTACTTCGTCCGGCGAAAAGATCGGCAAGAGTGCGGGCAATGCTGTCTGGCTGAGCCCAGAGCTGACTTCTAGCTTCGATCTCTACGGTGTAAGTAGGCTGTCCTGGTTTTTCCTCGCGCGTTGTAGCTCACCTTTTCCGATTAGTACTGGGTCAGGACCTCCGACGCCGACGTTGAACGCTATTTGAAACTCTTCACCTTCCTTCCTCTGTCTACTATTGCCAAAGTTGTCGATGAGCATAAGCTCGATCCCTCAAAGCGCCTTGCCCAGCACCTTCTAGCTCGTGAATTCGTCGAGCTGGTCCACGGCCCGGGAGCGGCTGAGAAGACTGCGGAACAGCACCGAGCACTCTTCGGGGGAGCTCCGAGGCCAGAACAAAGCACCGTCACAGAATCTGACGAGCCCCCTGCAGAAGGAGGCTCGATACTCCATCCATCAGACAAGAGGAATTTCATCAACATGAGCAGCGGCAACCGTTCTGCTCCCCAAGTTAGTTGGGAGAATGCCCCCTCTATGAAGTCGTACCTTCCGCGGTCCCTGGTGTATAACCGCACCTTTCCCAGGGTTATCTGGTCCGCCGGTCTGGTCGCATCCAAGAGTGAGGCCCACAGGCTCGTGTCTCACCGGGGTGCCTACGTCGGCAGCCGGCCCGGCCAGGTCGGTGGCATGGATAATGAATTAAAGTTCACACCCATCAAACACATGGAAGCTGGAATGCCTGAGAGGTTCATCTACGACAATGATCAACTGGTCCTCCGAATCGGCAAGTGGAAGGTCAAGATCATCACCATCATCCCAGATGAGGAATACAAGGCCATGGGTCTCACTGCACCAGGCTGGGACGCTGAGCTTGGCCGTCCGACTGATTAGCGGGGACTTTAGGCTTTGTACAGATCGTAAGGTTGATTATTTTATTGTAAATCTCGGCTCTGGAAGAAAAGCATGTACGAGTAGGCGCAGAAGAGGGACATGGGATTAAAACGCAGCGCTATATCTTGATTCATTCCGGGAAGACTTGACGGTCATGCAACGTCATTTCACGAATGGTATTTCTGAATGTCAAGCTGAGATGGACATCCGCTCAGGTAGAAGCCGTTCAAGCAGTTCACTCTTCTGGAAAGTGTTCTTTGATTGCGCGATGTTGTTGAACTTGACTAACGATCCTGTTTTCTTCGATTCGGTTCCAATCGCCCCTCAAGTGTCCCCAAATGTAACCTGTTTTGAGTCTTCTTCGAGTTATTTCACAGGACAAAAAATTTGCGACGGAAAGAAATCAAGGAAGCGAACGGGGGAGACTTTGCGTTCAGAAAAGAAAAGTCGTGTACCTGACTGATCCTGCACAGTCAACCCACGTCTACACGCGCTCCTTGCGTTTCACATCCTCTGAACTCGTGCCCTTCTTCTGCTCTCTGACGAATACACCATCCCCATCCATTGCTGCATCAGTCTCCCTCCTCTCTACGTCTAGCGTATCACCATTTCTGATCGTCTTCTCCGTCCAGACTGGATTCTCACCCTTGCCATGCGCCTTAGCGAAGATGGCGTCCAGGGTCTCAAGCTTATAGCCGTTAGTCTCGACGAAGGTGAGGTAAACGACAGGCACGAAGGCCATGTTGAAGCACATGAAGACGAAGTACGTCTTCCAGGAAATCCGGTTAATCATGATCGGGCTGAGCTGGACGACGGCGTAGTTGAAGATCCAGTTGGCGCTCGTGCTGAACCCGTTCGCCTCGGCGCGGATGCGGATCGGCGTCACCTCTGCCGGGTAGAGCCAGGTGACGCCCAGCCAGCCGATGGCGAAGCAGGTGTTGTAGATGAAGATGAATACCGTGGCCGCGAAGGCCGGGCCGCGGAAGGTGGGCGTCGTTTGCGAGAGGCAGATGCCGATGACGGCGAGGCATATGGCCATCCCGACGGCACCCCACATCATGAGGCGCCGCCGTCCGAGGCGGTCCACGATGAAGAGGGCGAAGACAGCGGCGAGGAAGTACTCCGTTCCAAGGAAGCCGGACATAAGGCGTGAAAGCTGCGGAGAGAAGGCGAGGGAGGTCTCAAAGACCGTGGTGGCATAATACGTGACCAGGTTTATGCCTCCTATTTGTTGGAATGCCTGTGAGGCGAATGCGACGCTTGCGCGCCAGCCGTTCTTTTCCGGGCCGTTACTGAAGAATTCGCGGACCGTGAGTTTCCTACCACTTGTGACGGCGTTGATCTTCTTGATCTCTCGGATGTCTTGGAGGACGGTGTCATCGTTGGCCGCCGTATTGTGTAAGTTCGCCAGAATCTCGACGGCTACATCATCTTTGTGATGTTTAAGGAGCCACCGGGGAGACTCGGGGAACATAAGGACGCCAATAATCAGGGTGATGCCAAAGACTGCTTGAAAAGCAATAGGGAAGCGCCACTGGAAAGAGTTCCGATTGACAAACCAGAAACCGTAGTTGAGCCTACATACGTCAGTTCGCAGTATGCTCGTAACTACAACCGCACATACCAATAACTCAACATGACACCACCAGAGATCAACGCTCCCTCAAACAAGACAAGAAACCCTCTAATCTTCGGAGGAGCCATCTCAGACTGCCAGACAGGGATTGAGGATGTGTTCATACCATTACCAATGCCGGTGATGATTCTCATAAAGGTCAGTATCATCAAATATTCAAGACGTGAGAGTACTTACCTTCCCACAATCAGCTGAGCAAGACCAAACGACGTTGTCTGAATGGCTGCCCCCCCGAGCATGATGAGGGTTCCCACCAGCACTGCTCTCCGTCTACCCAATTTATCACCGTAGCCAATAATGACGAATGAGCCAAGAAGGTAGCCAATTTCGTAAATGGCAACGACCAGTGCTTGTATTGCTCCTGACTTATTCTCGGGGTCCATCTGTGGGAATTGCTGCAGGAACAGCGGCTCGGTGATGATACCGGACATCACACCTCTACGTGTCGGTCAGACAACTGCCCAGTGTTCGAGAGACTAAACATGTACTCACTGATCATAGCCGAAGAGTAGAAAGCCAGATGCAGCCGTCGCACACACACCAACCTCCAGTTTCTTTCCGCTCAACCTACCTCCAAGCCATCCTTTGTGCGAGAAGGCCATAGAGATGTCGACGTTTTTCCAGATAATACTGGCGATTTTGTCTGTGATACCACTGGACTAGTGAGAAGTGAAGTCTTGTTTGATGGTTGAAATTGTAAAGTACTTCGAACGGAGGAAACTCCTATACCGCAAGCCAGAAAGCATCTGCGGAGACACTTGTCTTAACAGCATACCATGAGCCGCTTTACTATATCCTGCAACAACATAAGGCAACGGACATGACATCATGATCAAGGACTAAGCTGGACGATCACACGGCACGGGTGGTGAGAATGGTCAGTGTTGGACGCTCACGAGAGACAGATAGTTCCCTCATTCGCAGGGCACGCATAAGTGGATCTTCCGGGGCACCAGCTGGGGAAGGCCTGTGATTCCAGGGTTCACTTTGATGCAAATTGACGCAGAACGAGAAGGTTTGATGTTCCGTGCAGCAACTGGCAAAAGATTGGGCCATCAACGTCATCTCTTGCGAGGCGGAACTGCCTGTTGAGGAAAGCCGACGGTGCCCGCTGAGGCGACTCCGTGCCTCAACACCATGAATGCCTCCAAGCCGGCTGTGACAGCGATTTAATTTGCCGAAGACCATTCCAAGGGCCGGGTCTTGTCTGTCGCGTTGAACGGGCCAGTGGCGAGGTTTATCTGGGCCTGTTTCGCTTTCGGTGGACATTCCTCTCTCAGTTCTTAGCCTTCGCCAGAACAAAGACAAAATCGCGTCAGATTCGAAGCAGTTGGCTACCCTTGAATACCCAATGTCTGAACACAATTGAACAAAGTGCAGTGAGGTGTCATCCGATGGTGATAGGTAGAATGGAAACGAGACGCTCTGCAGTCAGCAATGTAGAAGTGCAGTGATCACCTGAGATTGGGCATCAGAGGACGATCAAGTCGAGGCTGGATCCATAGGTGCTTCTGGGTTAAGTCATGCTTCATACCAGCCTTCTTGCCTTCTATTTGAGATTTATTTGTCGCTTCATATAGACAGTGTGGGAAGACAAAATATGTGGGCTATTGCTCCCCTACGAGGACAGGTATGAACTTCTCACTTCAAGCGTTCCTAGAAATCAGCTACGAAGTTTTGCTGGTTTTGGGTCAGGTGGAGATGTTCTTCTCAGAAGCAGCGAGGCTGTACACACCGTGAGGCTAAGTGTGGTTCCGTGAACGCATGTGACCTAGCTGCAGCAGTGTGGGCGCTTGGACGGCCGGAAACAGCCAAAACTCAAAAGACACATGCTGACACAGGGACAAGTCACCGGCCAGGTCCAAACAACGACCCCATCAGGCCATTCCCCCAAAGCTTCAAGATGATGGCCGGTAATCCTTTCAAGCGTACGCCTGGAACGGGCTTTCACAGTCGAGCCATCAGCACTCATTGCCTCGGCTCTGGACCTGACGGTGGAAATGTCCAATATTCGGGTTTCCCGAACGTTGACTGTCCCGGAGAAATTCCAATGCAAGTCACTTTCCCAGGATGTTGGAAAGGCAAGGACGCCGACGCACCAGACTATGTTTCCCATGTTGCCACCGTATCGATGGGAACTTCGATGGCGGACGGTGCCCTAGCACCCACCTATTCCACGTAATGACTATCTTCTTTGAAGTCGGCTATCAGACTCAGCTATACGCCAACAAATGAAATGGTGGAGCAACGGCAGGCAGTCTTTTGTTTTTGCCACCGGCGACCCGACTGGCTATGTGATGCAGGGGGACTTCCTCCACGGGATGGGACCCTGACACGCTTCGAAAGGTTGTCAGTGAATGCGCGGACGATAAGCCCAATTACCCCAGCCAAACATTTACCTGCTGGACTGCTGCAGAACAACAGCACTGCGAGCTTTCTCTCTCTGTAAACGAGGTGGTGCAAGGAACACTTCCTTCCCTACCAGGCTGCAACCCGGTGTCTGGGCGTTGCCTACGGCCGTCAAGAACAACCAGAACTGTGCTCGCAAGGCTACCTATAACCCTAGCAACGATCGGCCGCTGCCGCCGGTCAACGGGTGGAGCCATGTTGACTGCGGAAACGATCAGCCAGATCAGGGTCGCACTTTCCCGGATGGACGATGGGTGAATGACGGTATGACGCATCCACTGTGCGTCGACTACTGCAACAGCCTGGGGTACATTAATGCGGGGAATAGAGTCCCGTACTGAGTAAGTGGCACGCTATATGCGGAATTTGGAATGAATGGCTTACATGACCAGTCTAGACGCTACTGTGGTAACAATCTCGCCTCAGACCGCGCACCATGGCCTGAAGTCTGGGGCAATTGCCTCATACCCTGTCCTGGAAGCACGCCGATGGAGTGTGGAGGATATGATGCTATCGGTGTCTATAATAAAGGATCTGATACTGCTGCCCTGTCGAAGAAGGGCCGTGGTATTGCTGATTGCCTTTCGGATGGCCTGAGATTCGACATTGAGTGATGGCGCGGAGAATCTAAAAGTGGGAAGCCGCTGCCTAGCTTACCTCAATCCTTCGAGATTCAAAGCTGATGGGCTAGCCCCTTACTGTAAATGTACATACACAAAACAGTTTCGGATTTCATTCTGCTGTTCGAGCGGCGGAAATTTGGCCAGCTCAAGTACGACGTTCTGCAGCACGAGAGCATCTATCGACGCTACTTCGTTATGTATTTTTTGACCGTGCCAACAACTATCTCAGTGCGGGTGATTTCGATAGCAGAAATGCTGGCACCTGAGTCCGCTTTGAGATCGCTGGGTAAGAGCAGCGAGGCCGTAAAGCGCGCGGACGGACAAGGGCTTGACAACCAGCCTCCGCCACGCGGGAAATCACAGGCTTGCCATGTAGAACCACGGGTATCGCCTTACCAGTTCCGCGATCCCACGCGGTGTACGATTGGTGGTATAAAAAGCATGATGCTCGCGGGTTGTCGCAGCAGAGGGTGCGTATGATCGCAGCGGAAGTCCAATTTAAGAGTCCACGTAACCATTCTTATACCATGGAACGCAGCGTGGAGGCGAGATTGTTGAGGGCGGTCTAAATATAGCCAGTAAGCCGACCAAAAGGGAAAAGCACGTGCACGCGTATGGCGAAGTCCGCGCCGTCGCCAACTCGACGAGTCGCCGCGTCGCCGCGTCGCAGCCTCATCACCCCAGCCTTCGCCGACGACATGTCTCGGTCCGGCCTGCACACAGTCATCCCGACGATCTGTGTACGCGTTCTGCACGCCCGAGGCCGTCAGATGTCTTCACAAGTACCGGCTGTGCCTCGCAGCGGGCGCGTGCAGAAAGCCCCGCATCGCACCCCGGTACAATACATATTGCACACATGCCAGCCGGCAAGGCTGCAAGGCAACTCCGCTCCGCAACAACATAAAGATCCACGAATTGGACAGTGCGCCCGACCCTCCTCGCTGCGCTGTACGAACGAGTACCTCCTCCGAAGGGATGGATCCAGACGTGGTATCCAAGCGTGCCACTCCTCCTGGCCCCCACGAACCAACCACAGGGCTAGGCCGTGGCTGGCCCCGAAGGATTGACGGCTCTAATCCTGGCGCAGCTCCAACAGCTGCATTCGCTGGCGGTCAGGACATCCCACATTGACCCGTCTGACATGCATGAGCTAAGCTGCTTGCGACCGCGCCGCCGCCCTCGTCCACAACCACCCCGTGAGAATTACGATAGCAGCCGGTGCGGCCACTGGGCATCCAACACGCCAAGCAGCGCTCGGTACGCTGCTTGCTCGCATGGGGACCCGGCAGGCCCGGCGCGATTCCGCAGGAGGGCTGAGTCGCCTCGTGGTAGGTGTAAAAGAAATCCAGTCTCCCAACCACCGGGTTCGCCTGCATCTCGTCGGGTTCCCCGCTTCTATTTTGTCAGCTGTCAATCTGCCGCACCGTTCATGTAGCCGCCTCTCCCCTCTCTGCGCGCGCCTTCCTCCCGGTTTGCGCCAACAACAGCCCTACATCGCCAGCCATGAGAAGATTCCTCGCCGCCGTCGGCGTCTTGCAACTGGCAACCGGCTTGCTCGCCCAGACGTCAACATCCTCGAGCTCGACGACGGTCCATACCGTCGCCGTCGGTGCCAATGGCCACAACTTCACCCCAAACACCACCGTTGCCGCCGTTGGAGACATCGTAATGTTCGACTTCTACCCCACGAACCACTCGGTCATCCGTGGAGAGTACACAAGGAGCGAGATATGCGGCGTCGCCGGGTGCAATCCGTGCGTGCCTTGGGAGCTCTACCATGAAACTGAGCCATATCAGGGCTTTTTCTCCGGAAATCATCTCATTGACTCGTACACAAATGTAAGTCCTCTCATCGTGGATTAGTCTCGAATATGCGCGGAGAAGATTTTAGCGCGCCGGGTGGAGTTGAAGCGAGCTTTTGCGATCCTGAATCATTTCCTGCACTTTTTTTTTTTTTTTTTTTCGGTGTGCAAGCTTGTCGCTTGATCCTCGCATGCAGGTGGTTGTTTTTTTTTTTTTTTTTGACCCCGGCTTGAAATACGTACGGGCCAGTACCTAGTATGGGGTTTCCTGCTCTCAAATCTGGCCAACCCTTGCTTCCATTGCCTTGATCTTGAATGTGTGGCTAATGATTGTGCTAGCGGGCCACATGGAACCTTACCATCAACAACACAGACCCTATCTGGTTTTACTGCGATGCGCTAGAGTCATGCTCGCCCAACGGCATGGTCGGCGTAATAAACCCGGTCAGTCACAAGCTAAAGAATGCATCCTGTACTGCTTCTGACATCATACAGCAAAACGGATCATCCTTTGATACCCAGCACACCACGGCCATGGATTCCGATTACCAACTTGCGCCGGGACAGTCCTGGCCGGCCGAAGGATCACAGCCGACATCCAGCTCCAGCGGCCATCACAGTTCCAGCCTCTCAGGCGGTGCGATTGCCGGCATTGTTGTGGGCGCAGTCGCCTTCGTCGCCGTCGTAGCTGCCCTCGCTTTCTACATCGCACGCAGCCGAGCATATGGCAAGTTTTTCAAGCACGCACAATCGCAGCCGCCCATATCCGAAGTCGGCGATCATTCAAGCGCGCCCGGCGGCTCCATGCCGCCATGGTCCGACCACACACCGTCGCGGATAGGAAGCCCGCCGCCTCCCATGCCCGCAAGTCCGCCGATCGGTTCTGAGAAGGGTGCCAATCCGGCGCGGTGGAGTGACAGCACAGCGTTCTCGCACGTTAACCACCAGCGGATGGGATCGCCGCCTCCGCAGGAAAACATGATGTTTGTGGGGTACAACAGGCAAACGGGCGCTCCCGAGTTCGCACCTGAGCTGCCGGGCGATCATGAGATTCACCAAGTGGGGAGCCCGGACGGGGCGCCGCCACAGCAACAGCCCCAAACCATTCGGGAAGAGGCGCGCGTCGTTGGCAGCAGCCCTGTCGAGATGGAAGCACCTGCAGATTCGAGGTGGGAGAGAAGACCGAAGGGGAGTGCTCCGTCATGAGACCATTTTATTGTGGAGTTCAGGTGTAACAATACTGTTGAGGGATAAGATATCTGTGTAAAGGGAAAACATGGCACAGGCGACATTCGCTAATGCCCCATGTACGCATCTCAGCGAATGAGCAAGCGTCAATAGAAGCTATTCTTAATTTAACTGCACCCTTGTTCAGGCGGGCTCTCCCGATCACTCGGCATTCGTGCCTAATAAATAGCCGCAGTCTTCCTGAACGCTTCTCCCGCGCAGGACGATGAGGAAGGGGTCGCGGCTGAAGATGTACGAATTACCCATGCCAACGCTTCGTTGATGAATGCCGATATACTTACCTATCTCGCAGGTCGCGCGCTATTGGGTCGAGGATAGACGTGATTTGGCGATTCATAACGCGATAGCCTTATCATCCCGAAGCGGAAGGTCTGCAATACCAAGCGTCGCGTGACAAGCCGCGCCGCTACTTCATCCCAAGCCCAACCTCTTCTTTTTCCCTTCGTGCGCTCTTCCACAACCACTACAGCGCGCCTGCCAAGGCCCTCCATCGGGCGGAACACCGACGCAAGCGCGAACAAGACATGCTTGGCTCCCACCGTGCCAAGCATAACGCCTTCCACTCCCTGGAATCACTTCGCTCGCTCACCTGCCTGATTGGCGCCTTGGGCCGAGACTGGTCGGCATCCTAGGCTCATGCTTCCTACCGTTATCAGATTGCCGCCGAAGCCCGCAGTATCTCGACGACGCCCGCCCAACGACGGATGACTCGCTGTCTCACGGGGATGTGCTCCTCCATGTTTGGTAGCATAACCCGTGCAACGCACTTGAGGTCGGAGGACGCGTCATCGGGCTCTCGCCGATCCACCGACTACAGCAGGATATAAATGATTGCTTTGTTCACTGTCTCGCGCGTGAGTAGTATCCAACATCCTGACTCTCTAAGGATTCTGAGAGGCGGGGCGGGCCTTTAGGCGCTCACTTACTCTTCTTAATCACGCCCACGACTGGTGGCCGCCTTGCGCGTATCCGGACGCTTTTGCCCTGCCGCCTTCCATTTCGAGCTGTCTTATCCCGCAGAAAAGCCCATTAAGAGCCGCTTCCATGCGCGATGCGGACCCTACGCAGCCGTGCTTCTCCCACTGTGGCGCTCCCTTCGGCACCGCCCTCCGCTGCGCTCGTCGATCAGAAAAGGCAACTTATCGGGCATTATAAGGCCAGATCA
This sequence comes from Neoscytalidium dimidiatum, assembly GCA_037367355.1. NCBI lineage: Eukaryota > Fungi > Ascomycota > Dothideomycetes > Botryosphaeriales > Botryosphaeriaceae > Neoscytalidium > Neoscytalidium dimidiatum. The sequence continues at coordinate 26,657 of CM074705.1, read as the reverse complement.
TGAGGTGTTCCTGCGGCAATCCTCTTGGCCTTCCTTCCTAGCCAGTGTCATTTGATCCTGAAGGCTTGGTCGAGTCTTGGTCTTCCGCGCAACACCTGACTACCGCTATCCAACATGCCGAGCCAAGCCAATACTGTCCCGCAGTTAGATCTTTGTCTCTTTCCCAGAAAGCTCTCGCGCGCCAAGCGTAGTACTTGGATACACCAAGGTGCCCTATCCACGCGAGATAGAGGAGAACGCAAGACAGTCATGTATAAAAGCCTTGAACGGACGCCGGTTGGAAGAGCATCAGCCCGGCATCAACTCTCAGGTCCTCTTCCAGACGACGGATAGCCCCAATCTCTTCTTTCAAGATGAAGGCCGCCTTTCTTCTCGCTCTCCAGGCCCTCGCGGCCTTGGCTGTTCCTACCCTGAAGCGCCGTGACACGAAGGAATTCGACATTGTCACGACCCCTGATGTCGACGTGGTTGCCCTCCTTGCCGAGATCAATCTAAACCCTGACATGGACGACATTTTCGTCACTTTCAACAACACGCAATTCAAGGGCTTCTCGGGCGCCATCACTGCCGAGGAGGCCGACTTCCTCAACGCCAAGAGCGAAGTTCTTGTCGTCGAGCCTGTTGTGGAGGTCAGCATTTTGGCCACCCGTGGCAGCGCTCCTTGGGGCCTGCAGCGCATCTCACAGACCGGCCGCGTCAGTGGCACTGCCAGTGCCAGGACCTTTACCTATACCTATGCTGACACCAACCTCGGCCGCGGTGTTGACGTCTACGTTGTCGACACCGGCATCTACACCGCCCACCAGGAGTTTGGTGGCCGCGCTAGAACTGGGTTCAGCTACTACTCTTCTTCTGCCGATGGCCAGGGCCATGGTATGTTTGCTTTCACTTTCCAGATTCTTCAACGAATTTCCGTGGACGGGACGTGATAGCCGCGGCGAGCCCAACTTCCTTTTCAATACACATTGACTAACCGGATAAAGGAACTCATTGCGCCGGGACCATTGCCGGATCGACCGTCGGTGTCGCCTCGAACGCCAACCTGATTGCCGTCAAGGTTCTCGGTGATGATGGCCGTGGCACTTCCACTGGTGTGAGTACTCGCAGCCTCAGCGTTCCGTGCCGTCGAGGAAAAGGGCATCAGCCTATGATATGAATACATATCCTAACATCTTTTCGTCAAACAGCTCATCGCTGGTCTCGACTACGTTGCCTCGCAGCACTCCACCCGCTCGCGCCAAAGCGGCTTCGTCGCCTCCGTTGCTTCCATGTCCCTCGGCTTCGACAGCCGTTCCACTGCCGTCGAGACCGCTGTCCGCAACCTTGCCGCTTCCGGTGTGCACACCGTCGTAAGTAACCCCCCGTTTGCACCGCTTCCAGCCATGCCACTGAACACTCCACCCTCCAGGTCGCCGCCGGCAACTCCAACACCAATGCCTGCAACTCGTCCCCCTCGGCCCTCGGCGGCACGGGCAGCACGACCGTAATCGGCGTCGGCGCGTCCAACATCAACGACGCGGTCGCTAGCTTCTCGAACACCGGTCCCTGCGTCGACGTCTACGCGCCCGGCGAGGGCGTCGTTTCCGCCGGCCTCTCGGCGTCCGCGTACCGCTCGCTCTCCGGCACCAGCATGGCGACCCCGCACGTCGCCGGCCTTGTCGCCTACTTCGCCGTCGGCAACACCAATCTCAGGACCAGCCCTGCTTCCATGAAGACGTTCGTCAAGAACGAGGCCATCAGCGGTGTTTTGACCAGGAACTCGGGCTTCGTCAGCGGTGGCAACTTGGTGCTGGCCCAGAACGCTTAGGCCTGATAAAGTTGGAAGAAATTCGATTGTAGGGGAGGACTCCAACTCTTCTACAGATATGTGGTAAGGGACAGTGGTAGTGTTGAAAGGATGGAAATTGGGGAGAAATGAGTTTCGTGATCGGTGAAGAGGTGATTTCCCTTCGATGCAGATATTTTAGAGGCAGGGGAGTGGTAGGACGCCTGCCATAGAGATGAAAACGAATAAATAAATGGCACACCAACACTCTTGCTATAAGCATGATCATGTTAGTGATTTGACATTGGATTCATGAAGCAAGTGCAAAAATACTGCGTCAAGTGCGTTCAGAAACAGAAGTAATAGAGATCCTGATTTATTCAAGCGCTCACCATCCCTTCCATGGAAACCACACGTCCCTCACCACGTCCTGCTCATCAACCACAAAATAATAATAGTGCGCGGCCGCCGTAATGCAGGCATGCTGACACCACAACCATACCTTCTGCCCCACGCTCCACACGTCTTCCGCCTTCTCCTCGCCCTTCTCTCTCACGAGAATGCCGTGCTCCTGGCTCAGCCGGCCAACGTTCCACCCTGGCTTGCCCACAACCCTTCCAAACCCAGGCAGGGGCCCCGGCTCCCTGGCCAACGCAATGACGCCAGCGTTCACGAGCGCCTCGTTGCGCTCCGGATAGACGGAGCACACCTCGGCGAGCACGCGCAGGGCCTGGTCGTCCTCGCCGATGCAGCCGGTGCCCAGCTGCTGCAGGTCGTTGGCGGGAAAGTTGCCGGCGTGCAGCTCGAGCGCGAGGCGCGCGGGCAGCTGCTTCTGCAGCGTCGCGACGACGTGCGCCGTCGGCGTCGACCCGAAGGACACGGTGACGGGCGCGGCCGCGTCTGAGAGCAGCTCCGCCGCGGCGGCGGCGGCTTCGACCTCGGCGTGCAGGACGGTCGAGGCCGCTGCCGCGTCGCGCGACGCGTACGAGTGCCCCGCATGGCAGTAGAAGCCGTGGATGCGGACGGAGGGAGAGGACTCGGCGCGGGCGATGAGCGTGCGCAGGGTCGGCGACGTGAGCGGGATGCCCGCGCGGTGCGTGCCCATGTCGATTTTGATGAAGGCGGACCAGGGCGCGGTGTGGTTGGCGGAGGCGGCGAAGGCTTCGAGGTGGCCGATTTGCGAGGGATGGTCGAGCATGAGGAGGATTTTGACGGTCTTGGAGAGGGTGGCGAGCTCGGGGAGGGCCCCGGGGCGGATGGGGAGGCCGTAGAGGACCTGAAGAGTCATGATTCAATACCATCTTTGATATCGGGCTGGGACCAGAGGGAATTGTAGGTTGGCTGTCTCCTCGCACGTGAGGGGAGGCGAGACGTACATTGTCCAACAGGCCTTCCTTCGCCAGAGGCAGCAGTCCTCGGATCTCTCGAATGGTGGAGGCTACGCAGCCCCGAGCCACGTCTCCAAGCATCAATCTCGTGACTTCTTCAGACTGTCGTGGCGGACAGGTTGTCAGTCACAATATGTTCTCCGGGTAGGAATTGCGACCCCGCTTTCGTACAAACCTTCAGTGTCTTGACATGCGGCCTGAAGCCAATTCCCAAGCTCTTGACGTCGTCATGTAGCCTCTTGCAGTTTTTCTGGATGACATGCTTGCTCAAGACGAGGGAGGGAGTCGGCAGCTCGGTGGCCGGGCGACCGATGAAGGTGTTGAGGTAGTCCCGCGAAACGTCAACCATACTGCCGGCTCTTTCGTCGTCTCTGTTGTTCACAGAAGTTGGTGAGCGTGGGGTGGCTGTAGTTGTATTTAAGTTTCCCCGGTAGAGCACTAGTAGACTTAATGATGGGCGCGTGGGGGTGTCATGGTTCGGTCGTTGGCGTGTCGACCGGGCCTTGGTAGGCCGTAGGGCGTGTCTTTCTCGACGGCGGTTGTTATCCGTCGTGTGTGGTAAAAAACCCGGTTCAATTTTCAGGCGGTCATCAAGTCGTATTGCGAGTCCGTCAGTTCCGCCTGTAAGCACTGCTGCAGAGCATTTCTCTGGACGCGGATGATTTATGAGCCTTGTGACGAGTCTTGGGTGGTACAGCAGCTTATCGGCTTCTGTTTTAAGAGCCGATCGATGCCGCCGAAGTCGGGGCTATTGACAAATTGTCCCTCCGTCACTCGCGGGCCTCGGGCTATTCGCTCTGCGCTTGAATGTTGATGCGTTTCCAATCCATCATACAGTACCTTCATGCCACTGGCCGGTCGAATTTCCCCCAGCCCGGTAAACCTCCTGTTGCCCACCGACCACTTCAGAATCCTCAGCCGCTTCTAGATTGACGAACTTTTGACAAGCTAGTGCGTAAACCTGTATATACGAGTGCCTATCATCTACGCTGCTATCGATTTCTCTTACCCCCGGGAAATTGGACCGCACGATAGTGGCGTCTCCACAAGGCCTGCTCAACCGCATTCTCACTTTCACTCACGCCATGTCTGACTGGCTCGTCTTTGGAGCATATTCGGCCGCTGAATTCTGCTTGTCTACAATTCATTGAGAAAATCGTTAGAAACACCATTACACGAAGCTTCACTCGTCACACGCCAACAGAACGATGAACGGGAAAACTGAGTTCGCAGTCACACAGACGGAGCAACGTTTTGCCTGTCGCATTCTCAATGGTTCGGAAGAATGCGGGACTTTTTTCTTTTTTGACGACGTTGGTAAGAATAGCGGCACCATCTCCAAGTCCTCATTACCATTCGTTGCAGGTACTTGAAGGTAAAACATCATCTTCAGACTTGCTCATGGAAGCAGCACCTCATTTTCACGCGAAAGGCGTTTTGGGCCGCTCCAACTTCTCCCCGTCGAGCTCAATATCGACCTTCTCATTATAGAAGCACAGATGGCCGACGATTGGCGCACTCTCCAGCGTCGGATTTCTGTAATACCAAATGACATCCTTAAATGTTTCACTGCCCACCACGACATCGTAATATTCCGCCTCGCCCTTGTATGGACATTTTGTCACCGTCTCGCTTGGCCGCAAAACGCTAGGATCGACGCTCGTGGGAGGGAGGTAGTAGCGCGTCGGCAAGCCCGTCTCGAAGAGGTGCTGAGCACTCGTGGCATGGGCAACCTGCTTGCCGCCGACGTAGACGCGGATGGGGCGCGTGGAATGAACGATGTCGATGCGCTTGAACGGGTCTTTCGGGTGCACGAAGATCGGGCTGTCTTCCTCGAACCACGCGTCTGCCGCTTTGAATTCAATGCGCACCATGCCCTGAAGCGCCTTCAGTTTTTCGTTGTCAGCTGCATGCTTGAGGGTGTCGCTGAAGGCGAGCACCCGGTCGGTTGACTTGTCGCCGGCGGTGATGCGCAGGATGCTGGCGTCGCCGTCGTGCAGGCGTTCGACGGTCGAGCGGGAGCCTGCGGGAATCGAGGACAGCGGGACGTAGTACTGGGGATAATATGGATGCTCCCAGACGTAGAGGCCACGGGTGGTGTCAGCAATGTAGTGGCCGTTGAGCTGGACGCGCAGTCGCTTGGTGGTTGGTAGCGTTCGGACAGGGCCGTTTTGGAGGAGGCTGCGAGCCAGACTGGCAAGGTCGGTGGGTTGGAACGGCGGCATCTTCACGGTGGTTGGGATCCTATTTGGGCCGTCAATGGCGGGTGAGGGCGAGAGGCGAGCATAGCCGCTACTATAAGAGAGCGGAAAGGTGCGGATGCATGTGCAAGTGCAGGTTGGAGGGAGGGGGAAAATGGAGAGATGGCGTCAGCAACTGCGGAAACGCGGGGGAGAAGAAGCAGCGGCCCCGCCCTGGACATTGCCCGGTTACAAATCACCTCCTCCGAAAACCACTCCACGCTGACTGCCTTGCACTTCGTCCATCCAGTCTTATTACTCATACCCCCTACCAGCGGCCCGAGATAGCTGAAGCTACAGCCGTTACTTTCACACTTTATGCGCCTACGCGCTATCTCAACCGAGCCTCATCATTGCACTTATGCATCCCTTTCACTGGCCTCCTGTTCTGTCACAGTCAGCAACACAAGACCCTTGACATCGTCACTTTCCACGGATCAGTAGCTCATAGAGATCGGCCTCTGGCGTCTCTTTTGCAATTTTCATGTGGGTTGAGAAGGATCCGTTCTGTTGGCTCTCACACACGAGGAACACTGCTTTGTCTCCGGCATTTTGTTCAATAACCATCCCGCTGCATTTTCTCGAGATCGAGGCTACCTATGTCATAATCAGTATCAAAACCTGAGGCCTGCACAACGTCACGCCGCATGTTTAGAGATTGCGATGGCAAGCGGAAACCGTTCTCAATGCGCTCCTATCAACAACCTGGATAGTAGAGCAGCTCGAGACAGTAGTTAGATATCTTACTTTTAGTTTTACATATTCCAAATTCCTAAAGGGGTACATAATTTAGGCAGTTATGACCATTCTATTCATGTGCTATCTAACAAGGATTTGAACAAGTCTTAATAAAGTCTTCGGGCAGACAGAGGTGTACTAAACACGCTGTTCGACACCCTTGGCCATGAAATTCGCCGTCTCAATCTGTCCGCTCGACCGTGGACGAGCTGCCTGTTCAACCGCTGTGGCGATCAGTCTGGCTGCCTCAACCGGTCTGCTGGACATAGGGCAGTGTCCTGAAACCAACTCCTGGACGTGGACTTTGCGTCCGCTTTCTCTCTCGATTGATCGGATCATCGAACGCTGCAAATCCACCGGCACACAAAGATCCTGGGTGCACACGATGTAAGAAACCTCCACATCCTTGTACGCTGGGTATGACAGCTTGCCGTTGAAGCTGATTGTAGAATGATGCGGCATCTTGTTTGCAAGGGCCAGGCCTTCTGTGGGTGGCAGATCGGAGAAGGTATACTTTGCGCTGAGTTCAGGCTCGTGACTCATGTAATCACCCTGTTCGATTTCAGCAATCCGCTCCGACTCCGCTCATGCAGGGACAGCAGCCCAGGGTAAGGAAATCTTACTTCAACCTTGACATAGTTTACGTCTTTGTACTTCTCCATCAAAGGAGCCATGACATCATTCACAGATCTACCGACCTCAGGAGCCAGAGCAGTCAGGTAGACCAATCTGATGACGCCTCCACACTTCCCTGCTTCCGCTCTCTCTGTCTTGAGGAGGCCCTCGACGCTATTAGTACCAGGGATGCCGCCGTAGGAATGCATGACGAGCACGATGTCCTTTCCCTGGTCGGCCAATGCTTTGGTGGCGTTGTGAATTTGTTGAGCATCATCCTCCATGGTCGCTGGTGGCTGTCCATCGCGCTTGCCTGCGCTGAGTAGAGGCGTGATGGATGCTTCATATCCTGTGCCAATCACTGCATCCCGGAGCGGAATGTAAAAGTGTGGGGTAGTGAACGAGCCTGGGATAATGTGGACGTGTGTAGCCATCTTTGTGGAACGGACGCAAAGGCACTAAAAGAGGACAAACAAAGCAAGATATTTTTCAGGACAAAGTGGCAAGATGAGAGATCATGTCTACTTGGCCACGATGGCCGACACCCGTTATATGGGCGAGGCTTATCGGAACATCCTCATTTTTGTGTCGATCCGCCACCAACATCAAAAGGATGACGCAGCCAGCCACTGAACAGCAAATAGAACAACAAGGGAAGTGGCAATGTAGATCAGGCAGGCCTGAGCCTTTATGATAGGACAGAGTCACTCACAGAAACACCTTGCGTCAGACACTATTGCGGTCACATGGTGGAGACAGTACCTAGGATTAAGAACGATGAGGCTGTAGAACGGAGTGTTACTGTCCCCCTCGTCATGATTCGATAGGCTCAACGGCTGTACTGCAGTTCCTGGCAGTTTACGAGCCTGTGTAACCTCGAAAAAGAAATACTCGCTGACGAGTGGCCGCTGCCGAAACCTGGGACTCCACATCCTAAAAAGCAACCATGACCGAAGCTGTGGTGCCAAGTACTCAGTATTCGTCATCAAAGATCATCATAAAATTCCCACGGAACTTAAGGATTCCGACCAGCCGGCATTGAGGTGCTTAAAGCAGTAGAGCATGTATAATTTTTAGAAAATTTGCGTCTCACTATGACTTGAGAACATGTACATATTGCAAATCTCTTCGCACTACACTGTCAAAAATAAAAAACCTGCGGCCTTGTTCGACGGTCTTCCACGCTCTACGTAAGCACGGCACACCATCATGGGCGCGCCTGGAATCCAGTCGTTTATTCTCACAAATGAGGCATGCGAACTCATTGGACGGTGCTTCGGTGTGGGTTCCGAGAAGAGCACCTGTAAATGTGATGGACCCGCAGGATTGGGTAGCACAGATTCAGCTCGGTGGATCCGATCTTCGCCCTACGAACATTTTGAGAAAGATACCCCACCTAATTACCACACAGCCAAGCTTTCTTCGCTTATCTCCATGGGAATCTTCGGAGCTCCTCATCCTGATATCCGAGGTTCATTTCGATGGCGTAAACAGCTTTACAATACACTCCGAGAGGAACTCAACATCCTCGTATCGTCATAAAAGGTTCGGCTATTATATATTCGATATTCTCGATCAGGTGTCTCCACTCCGCGTATGTTTTTGTTGCTGGGAATGTCAATATGCCGCTTCTATCACCACTTTTTTCTCCAGAAACACGATTCTTGCTTCTTGCGTTAATCGGCTAGCCATCACAGTGACTAACGTACACATGACTCGGAAGCGCATGGTAACATTACAAGAGAGCGAAAAGGATAAGAATGGCACAATAACACCACGATGTAGGGATTACCGGGAATGGGTGATAGTAGAAGTGGAATGAATATTGGCATGTCACTGTAACAAAGTCATGAACTGAAATCAGGATAAAATCGTGACGCTGAGAGTACATGAGTTAGAGATTATAAGGAGCAGAACAAATGGGATAAATATTGTATCACGGAACTAATTCTTTTACCCGGCTACACAAAGTTACATGGACACAATCACCGCGCTGGGGGCTTTCTCTGTAGCGGCCCGCTCCTGATCTGCATCATCTCTTTCCTGCTTAAAGCGCATTTGGCACCACTAGAGGCAGTTGTTAGTGGTTATTCGAGTGTTGAGATTTTACACAGAAACCTACATCGCCGCAGCAGATTGGTTCGTACTTGGCTGGATTGTCCACACCGGTACATGTCGGTATGACACCTTCGACACAATTGAAGTTCAACCCTATTGCCTATATGAGTCACTTTCCTCAAAACAGAATGTACAGCCTCCACATACCAAAAAAGAATGGTACGGAAACTCGTTCGCTTTTCGACCTGTTATACACGCGATGGACGGTCGACTTGAAGGTATCGTTGCTGAGCCTCATCAGGAAGTCCCCGATGTTGACTACTAGAGTTCCCTCAACTGGCTTGGCCTTGATCCACTGGCAATTACTATTCAGGACCTGGAGGCCGCCGATATGGTCCTGCCAAAGGAGCGTGAAAAGCTGCAGGTCCGTGTGCGATCCCAATCCTACGCTGTCGTTCTTGACTTCATTGTCTGTTGAGGGCGGGTACCAGTTGAGAGCAATATCTGAGCCGGGGTAAGTCACCCTGCTGTCAAAGTAATCTTCGGGCAGATCCAACGAGAGAGCAAACACGCGCACCAATTTCCGGGCAAGCGTAATGCAAGCGCGCCAATATGAAAGCCCCGCCTCCTTGAAGCCGGAAATGTGTGAGGTTTTCTCCCAAACGAAGTCCTCGCCATGGATATAGGCCTTAATCTCCTCGGGGACTTGGTCAAACGGCGGCTTGGAATCAGGATCGTACTTGGGGTGGTAGCGCCAAGTGAAGGCCTCGCGCGTATCCCACGACTCGGCTTTGTTGACGCGGGTGGCGTAGCCGGGCCGCCAGCCGTTGAAGTACTTGGACTTACTGAAAGAAGCTTTGTCCTTCAGCTCAGAGGGCTGATGGAAGAATCTATCGATGGTTTATCAGTTTAGAATCGTTCTGGAAGGTTCGTGGGGTGTAGGACTATATAAGGCCACTAGCCAGCACTGCAAAACAGTGCGGCGTCGTACTTTTTCAGTCCGACATGGGGGCTTACTCCAAAGCCTTTTCCTTGATATTCCAGGTGGTCTCGCTGGGGATGCCGTGGTTCTTGACGTAGAAGAAGCCAGTATTTATTGCAGCAGCGTAAATCTCCTTGGACAAGGCCTTGCGTTCTTCGAAATTGTCAGAGAAGAGTACTTTAAGGTCAATGACGGGAATCTCCTCTTCGGTGCAATCTCTTGGGGGCGTCGCGAGAACGTCACGGTAGACAGGGCCCAGCGCGGTGCGGAGCTCCAGTTTGTGTATTGATAGAGCCTCAACAGTAGTGGCCGACATTTTTCTACTCGTGCGATCTAGCTTGGAGTCTGCTCTATGCTGCTGCGCTTGGGTAGGGCAAGTGTAGTCGATTTATACACTTGACACTTCAATCCGGGCGGGCCGGAACTCGCCTGAATCTACTTCAAAAGGTTCAGCTAGGTGCGAGTGGATGTAATATGTATGGGCAAAGTCAAAAGTGGTGGTTATCGGGATGGAGTGCCATGCGATTGGTTGGATCAACACCACTATGTGCACGCGGCAATTCGACCCGAGGCCGGCGACGCTTGTCAGACGCCCCTACACCACACTTTCGCTCCCTCTCATCACCCGTCAACCACTCAAACACCGGCTATCCTCCAGCAGCAGCCACGTGACTGTGAGATGGACAAGCATCCACATAAAGCTTTAACATCATCTCTTCGCACGCTTGAGTCACGCGCCGGTGGACCATGACAAGCGCGTCTCCCTCGGAAACTTATCCGCCGAGCGGGGATTGCGGGTCAATTGACCCCGCTAAAGCAACACCGAACATTAACGTTCATCATGATTCAAAACTCAGTCCCATTATCCACTTCACCGTCATCGCCAAGGGGCCGATCAGCAATGCCGTTCACCAATACTACTCTTCCTCAGCTGCCTGATTTTGACTCGCTCACGCTCGACTCCAACGGACCTCCAGGAAACACGTGGGGTCTTTTTGGCGAGAAAGATGAACTGGGAATGCTGAATCTCCTCACTCCAGAGACCGTTGCTGCTGCTGCGAAGGAGATCAAAACGGGCGTTCGCGTGTCTCTCGATCTACCACTGAACCAGCCTTATTTCCCCAGCTTCGACCGCCAGCCCTTCCATCACGAAGTCCGGCAACGCGGAGCCGACAGAAGCGTGAATGATGACATTGTCCACTTCAACACCCAGTCCAGCTCGCAATGGGATGGCTTCCGACATTACGGTCCGTTGATCTCAGTCTCTATGCATCCGGGTTCAAGTGCTATACTTACGCCGCAGACTAGGCAATCAAAAGTCAAAATGTTACTACATGGGCCACACTCAAAAGGACATCCAATCGTCCGAGGTTATTGGCACCAATGGTACTCTTGATTCTAGCCTCTGAGTTTCCAGCGACTAACAACTCGCTCACAGCCTGGCTCCGTAATGGCGGTATCCAAGGCCGCGGCATCCTCATCGACTACGCCCGTTGGGCTGCCGCCAACGACATCCCCATCCACCACTTCACATCCCAACCAATCCCGCTTACTCATATCCAGCGCATTGTGGTTGAGCAGGGAATCATCATCCACCGAGGCGACATCCTCCTGCTTCGCACGGGTATCGATGCCGCGCTCAAGGCCCTGAGCCTCGATGAACAGCGGGCCATCTCAACACGCTCGTCGCCAGACTTTGTGGGCTTGGAGGCATCGCGCGCCGCCCTGCGCTGGCTGTGGGAATCGGGTTTCAGCGCTGTTGCTAGCGACGCCCCGAGCTTTGAGAGAGGTCCCGTTATGGGACCACACCACGACGCGGATCATGTACTGCATCAGTGGTTGTTGGCTGGGTGGGGGATGCCGATTGGGGAACTGTTCGACCTAGAGGAACTGAGCCAGGTGTGCGCGCGAGAGCGGAGGTGGAGCTTTTTCTTGAGTAGCGTGCCGTTGAAGGTGAGCCTTGACCCCTGAAGGGAGTTCGCGTGGGCTGATTCATGTTATAGGTTCCTGGTGGTGTTGCAAGCCCACCCAATGCGGTGGCCATTCTTTGAATGCAGGATGACTTCATTGTTTGAACTTTGGGGGTTTACCGGTCTGGCATTACATTCATACCCGATGTCATAAAAATCAATCAGTGCCGCCTGCTCTCCGATTTGCTGCCGAAGACCTGTGCCAAATACTCTACCTGCTACAGCCACCGGACGATAAGATTCTACCCATTGTCTCATCCATCTGGCTGAGGAATTTGCGTGGCCATCCGAAAATAGTACCATCTCCGTCCGTGTCTTCCCACGCGAACATAGTACAAGTCAATCGAAATTAGCGAGACCTAAAGATCCAGGACGGAAATCACAAAACTGTTATGTCTTTCGCTACCTGAAGCCCTTTGGAGTCCCTAAAATTTTGGCACTTGAAATCTTTCAAAGTGGAGTGGTGTAGTTTATGAATCCAAGAGGTTTTTTTTTTTTTTTTTTCTCATCGTGGATTTGTGCAATTCGGGGAGACTCTTTAGCAACTTGAAACCAATGTGATCCCGGTCGAAGCTTTCGCCGTTAGGTTCTGTAGCTTTTTGTGATATCTAAGTAGCTATACTGCGTCTGCCTTAAAGCGCGGTGTCTGCGCGAGCCACTTTAAATTTCCTTGGATGTTTGTTCCGAATTGCTGCTCCTACTCAGGTGAGCTGACGTATGTCGTAATAGATAATAAGTCTCCATCTCTAGAATAACAATCTCACTCCTACCCAGTTTTAGTAAAGAATCGATTGCTAAAAAATAAAGAAAAAAATAGCAAACTAAAAAGCCTATAACTAATTATACGTAGATAGCCGATTAAAGAGAGCCTATAATAGCTATCTTTATCTAGAAGATCTACTTTATATTATATATATATTACGTAATTAATTATAAATATTTAATATAAACTATTTATATACGCGCTATTTATAAACCTTAATAACTTTTATTTATCTAGTAATTATTAATTTATTTAAAGCGCTAATTTAACTATTATTTATTAGCTCTATTAGTTTATATTTTAACTTTAATTTTTAAAGATCTTTTCTTTTATTAGTAAAATTTTCTAAGCGCTAAATTATTAAATTATTAATTTTATATTAATTTTATATTAATTTAAATTAAAATATAAAAACTATAACTTTATATAAGGACTAGATATAAATAGGGAGTTTAAGAATAGTATAAGAGGGTCTCTATTAGATAATAGACGAATTCTTAGAAGATTCGAGGGACTCGTTAGGCGGGACTTATATATAGGCGAGTAGTAAGCGAGGTTACGTAACCCGTATAGGCCGCGCTAGAACTTCGTATAGAAGCTAATAGCTCCTCGTATATAAGTAGTAGGAAGTCTTATATTCGAAGTTCTTATACTACCCCCCCCTTTTAGGAAGGTATTCTTAGCTTCGAAAGATAAAAAACTTACTAGCTCTAGATACTATTTATAGTATTAAAACCTTCGTTAGAAGGAAAAAAAATATATACTAAAGGCGGTAAGAAAATCTTAGGTTAGAAAAGATAGAGTTAATACTACTAAAGATACTTAGAGTATCTATAACGGCCTTATATACTTTTCGTATAGAGCTCGCGTTTATATCGCGGAGAGTTTATAAGCTATAACTAGCTTTTTATTATAGATAGTATAACTAATTCTTAAGCTATAGTATCTTTTAAGTTATAAGGCGTATTCGTCTAGCGTAGTCTTTATACTAGCGCGGATACGCTTTAGGGCCTTATTAGCTAGTAAGCTAGTGTTACGCCGGGACTCTTTCTGGGGGAGTCGAGGCGCGTCGTCAGGCAGCTTGGGCTTTCTAGGGGCCAATACAGTGGTAGGCAGGGGAGGTTCGTACAATAGTAGGGTAGGAATCAATTGACAAGTTGACCACGAGGGTCCTAACTACGATAAATGAGTGTGGTCTATATACATGGAGTGATCGGTACGATCAGTAGTGATCTGTAATGTTAACCCACTGATCAGTACTGATCGGTGGTCCGAGCTTTGCTGAGCGAGTGTGCGGTGGTCTGGTGCATCAGTGTCGGTAGGTATTCTGCCGAGTTAGGCCCCGAGTTGGTCACGTGGGCGGTGAGTAGTCGTAGGGTTTCGTTATCCGCCTTTCTGGGCGACTGTGCCGTAACACTATCCCCTCTAGGCAACCTTCGGCCCGAAGGTCGAGTATAAAGGTAGTTGAGCTCCTCCTTAGTTCCCTTGAGATTATTTCTCTGCCGTCATGTCCAGTTCCGCTCGTCGACGCGCGCTCGCCCGTATCCTTCGTAACGGTACTGACGCTCCCAGACGTTGTTCCTTTGTGTGGAGAGACCTCGTCTTCGTTGTCTTGTGTCGCCGGATTCCAAGAGGTGTTACGAGTGTGCCAAGCGAGGCCACCTTTGTTCCTTTCCTTCTGACATGGCTTCCCTATTGAGTTTCGTCGTGTGGATCAACAACGGGACCGGGTGCGGGCTCAGATTGAGCAGACCCAGCGCGAGATCGAAAGGGATGAGGCCGAGATTCAGCGGTTGCAAGAGGAGGCTCAACGTTTGGTTCGTCGTACCGCCACTTCTCGGTCCAAGGTGATCCGCCTGTTGCGGACACTTTCCTTCCTGGATTCCCGGAGTCAGGAGTTGTTTGAGCGGGAGTTGGCGGCCATTGAGGCTGAGGAGGCGCAGGAGGCGCGGGCGGCTCAGGGTCCTTGTTATCTGGTTCAGGCGGTGGTGACGTGGCGGGTTCCGACGGGCTGGTTCCTCGAGAGGCACCGGTGGACCAGTTTCAGGTGTCCTTGACGCCTCCTCCGGGTTTGCGTCGGGAGGATGCTCTGGGTTTGGGCGGTCAGGGTTTCGTCGGTGGTATTCATGGATGAGTTCCTCGCAGTTAAGGTAAGAGATTGGTTCCCATGAGGGTTCCCACGGGTTCCCGGCGGAATCCGCTCCTTCCCATTTGATGAGGTACTTAAATTGACCGTCGATCCAGTCTCCATCCAAGATTTTCTACGTCCCATTCTTTGTCGGCGTCATCGGGGTGTATTTCAAGTTCTGGGTCAGGTTCGGCGTTGCTGTGTGCGGGTTCAAGTAAAGAGATGTGGAAAACTGGGTGTATACCCACTTGTTCTGGCAATCTGAGTTTAAAGGAAACAGGTGAAAGTTTTTCTCAATTTGGTAGGGTCCGATTTTCTTGTGGTCCAATTTGTCGTTCGATCGTGTTGTTTTGATGTTTTTCTGAGGAGCCAGACTTTATCCTCCTTCAGGGCGGCGACGCCTGGCGCCGTCTGTCATGGTACATGGCCATTCGGTATGCGGTGAATTTGATGTCTCGGGCCAGTTCCTGGTGTAGTTCACGTAGCTGGTCTGCTCTGAGCATAGCTTTTTGGGCGAGTACTTCGCAGATTCTCCGAAGGCAGTAGGGTCGAATCCGTAGTTGGCGTAGAAGGGCGTGGTTTGTGTGGCTTCCGTTGATGTGCTGTTGTACGCGTATTGGGCTAATGGTAGGAGTTCGACCCAGTTGTTTTGCCTGTAATTCAGGTAGAATCTTAGGTACTGTTCTAGCGTTTGGTTGGTTCGTTCCGTTTGTCCATCGGTTTGCGGGTGTGCCGTTGTTGACATCTTGTGTTTAGTTCCTAACTTGTGGACCAAGGTTTGCCAGAACTTAGCTCTGAATCGTGGGTCTCGGTCCGTGATTAGTTCCTTGGGCATCCCGTGGTGGGCGAAGACATATCTGAGGAAGAGGTAGGCGCAGCCTTCTGCTCCGATTTTTTGTTACAAGGGATGAAGTATGCCCATTTTGTCAGGCGGTCGACAATGACCAGGATGGCGTTGTGTCGTGCTTTAGTCACAGGGTCTACTGAATTTGGCAGGTCGGTGATAAAATCCATTGTGACCGATTCCCAGGGTTTGGTTGGTGTTGTGATGAGCTGTAGTTGTCCGTATGGTGCATGTCGTGCCACCTTGTTTTTGCGCATTCGTCACATTCCTGGATGACTTTTCTACTACTTTCCTCATTCGGGAAAGTAGAAGTGTTTGCAAGCCGTTCCAAGGTTCTTGTCATTCCTGGGTGTCCGTGAACTGCGGACTCGTGGTATTCCTTTGTCAGCCGTTTGCGCAGAGGGTACGTAGATTTTTCCGCGGAATAGTATGTTGCCTCTATGGTCTTGGACTAGGTCGGGGTCGTCATGTTCGGGGTGCCTATTCGTTGAAGCAGTTCTTGGGATAGCGGATCATTGTTATATTTTCCTTGGATGATTTGTTCCCAAGTGGCGGTGTCATCTTCTTCCTCGTTTACTGCCTCTTCCGTGGTTTCTTCAAGTGTTGGTATGGGTTCCTCGTCCTGCGGTTCCTCTTCGTCCTCCGGCTCCTGCTCTGGTGTTGGGTTTCGTGGAGGTTCGTCGTCGTCGATGGGGCCCCTAGCCTTATGATGGGTGCCAGTATTCGTTCTTCCCAGGGTGCGTCGGATTCTTCAATGATTCGGGGCGGTTTGGGGCCAACGTGCCGTCGTCATTTTGTCGTAGTACTGCTGGTGATAGTTCTGGCTTTCCTTCCACGTGGTCGGCTCTGCGGCTAAGTGCGTCGGCCTTGCCGTTTTCACTTCCCTTGCGGTAGTGGATCTTGAAGTAGAAGGGGCGAGTTGTTCTGCCCATCGTACTTGTCTTCTGTTTAACACCTTGGTGGTTGTGAAGTATCCCAGGTTCTTGTGATCCGAGTATACCGTGATTTCGTAGTTAGCTCCCCAAGGTAGTGTCGCCATTCCTTGAACGCTGTGACGATCGCAAGCAGTTCTTTGTCGTGTATCTCGTAATTGAGCTCGGCGGGTGACATTTTGCGAGAGTAATACGCGATAGGGTGTAATCTTCCTCGTCGTCTGGCTGGCTGAGGGTAGCGCCAATGGCATAGTCGGATGCGTCAGTTTCGAGGTAGAGTGGCTTGTCAGGATCGAACATGAGGAGTACCGGCGCTTCTACGAAGGCCCTTTGAGTTGATCAAACGCCTCTTGTTGGGGTGCTTCCCAGGTGAAAGGGTATTTTTCGGGTGAGTCGGATTAGGGGTTCGGCTACATGCGAGTATCGTTTGATGAATCGTCGGTAGAAGTTGGCAAACCCTAAAAAGGCTTGTACTTCTTTGACGTTCCTTGGTTCTGGCCACTTCAGGATGTCTTCCACCTTTTTTGGGTCCATGACTATTTTTCCTGGTTCGATGATAAAGCCTAGGAATTCTACCTTTGGGCATGGAAGGTACATTTTTCTGGTTTGACGGAGAGGTTGTATTCGAGTAGTTTCTGGAGGACTTTGGATACATGTTCCTTGTGTTCTTCAAGGGTTTCTGAGTAGATCAGGATGTCGTCGAGGTAGGCTGTGCAGAATCGGTCCAGATATTCTCGTAGGACGTGGTTGACAAGGGCTTGGAATGTGGCAGGGGCGTTGGTAAGTCCGAAAGGCATTACCAAGTACTCGTACAAACCGTATCGAGTTCTGAATGCGGTTTTCCATTCATGTCCTTCCTTGATTCGGATAAGGTGGTACCCATCCCGCAGGTCTAACTTGGTGAAGAATCGTGCCCCGGAGAGGCGATCCCTTAGTTCATCGATGCGGGGTAGAGGGTAGCGGTCTTTGATGGTAATGTCGTTCAGGGATCGGTAATCCACACAGAGGCGTAACTTGCCTCCGGGCTTTGGTACGAAGAGGACGGGAATCCTGCTGAGGATTGAGAGGGTCGGATGTATCCTTCTTCAGTAGTAAGTCCAAGTGTTCCTCATTGCTTGTAACTCCTTTTCCGACATTGGATAGGGGTCCAAATCGGGGTTCAGTGCCTGGTTTCAAGTTGATCTCGTGGTCCCATGGTCTGTGTTCCGGTAGTGCGTCTTCGATCTTTTCTCTGAAAATTTCCTTGAACCGGTGGTATTCCTTAGGAACGCCATCAAGGTACTGTTCGTGTATCCTGGGGTCATCTCCTCCCACGGGTGTCGGGTAGTCTGGTTTTTCTCGTCTGGTGGCACTAATCTGTCGGGTTCTTTCTTTGTTTGTAGTGGTGGGGCGATACCACATCATTCCAATTGCTTGCCCTTCTTTCGGGTCCTTTCCAGCGCAGCTTTCGAAATTAGGCTTACGTGGGTAATCGGTTCGGCTATGGTGCGTGGTTTCCATTCTGGTTCTTGGTTTCGTTCTCTGGACTTGAGGGTAATTCCTCCATTGTCCCAATCGTATTGTATTTTCCATTTCTTCTGCCAAGGGATGCCGAGAATGACATCATACTTGGGGATCTTGGTAACGTCTAGACAGATACGTTCCTGTGGTTTTTGTATTCGAGGGTCAGTTTCGGGGTTTCGATGATTACCTTTCCATCTCCAAAGGAGCTGGGGGATCCATCAACAGTTCTCAGCTGATATGGTTGGTCCTTTTCTCTGGGTTTTAGGTTGGCTTTTTCTGCAAATCGGTTTGAGACGTAGTTCCCTTGTGATGCGGAGTCGATGAGGGTGAGCGCTCGGCGTCCATTGATTTTTGTCACGACAACCCAGTGGTTCCCGTATTCTGCGGAGTCTCCTTTGCTTTCTGGTGGGTGTCCTGTGGTTTTTCCGGTCGATGCTGCTATGGTCCTGTGGGGCAGGGGCCTCGCCTGCTGTAGCCCCAGTTCAGTAGGCGTTTTTTTTTTTGGTACCCGCTGATGTTCTTAGCTTCCTGGTGAATGGGGCAGGCTTCGATGCTACGTGGACCAGTGGATGGTGTCATGGTTGGGGGTCCCGGTCGTCCTTCAGTAGCCGAGGTGGTTTTCTTGTCGTTGGTTCGCTGGTTGCTGGTTCGTTTGTCTGGGCAGTTTCTGCTGATATGTCCGTGCTTTCCACAGTGGAAGCAAAGACCCTTTTCACGCCGTCGCTGTTCTTCCTCCGGCGCCAGCCGAGGGTTTCGTCGTTGGTTGGCATCTAAGTCCATGGGGTCCCCCGGGGGTAGGTTGTTTCGAGGTTGCGCGGTGTTGGCCGAGTATCGGGTTTGGCCTGTCTCTTGTCTGAAATTGAACAGTTGTTGGTCGACTCGGATGGCCGTGTCGATGGTCTCGCTAAGGTCCTTGGGTAATCCGGTGCGGGCGAATTCGGCCTTCACATTGTGCTTTAGGCCCTTGTAGAAGATGTATTTGAGGGATTGGTCGTTCCAATTGAGGTAGGAGGCGAGCATGCGGAATTCCGTGACATATTCCGAGACTGATCGGGTTTGTCGGAGGTCCTGAATTCGAAGGGCGGCCTCCTGCTCCTCGTTCTTGCTACCAAAGGCTTGTCTGATTGCGTCGGCGAAGCGATTGTAGTTGGCGAACAGGCTACTGGTTTCCGTACGTGGGATGGCCGAGCGGAAATCCTTTCGATAGGTTCGAACCACCGTGCTGCGTTACCTCGGAGGTAGGTTCCTGCAAAGCGGACCCTTTCCTCATCGTCCTTGAATGATGCTTTGTAGAATTCGAAGTAATTTCTAGTTGGGCCAGGAAGTCGTTGAGCTTACGCCGATCCCCATCGTAGGTGTCGGGGTCTTGATCTTTAGTTTGGTGTTGTGGGGGTCGATTCTGATGTCGCGGGGTGGCTGGGGTGGAGGGCCGCATAGTACGGTTGACAGTAAAGGCTTGTCCTCGAATGAAGTACTCCAGAAGGACTTGGCCGCAGTCCTCACTGGCGTTCTCTGGTACTCTGGGTCCGTTGATTGCTCGACTCAAGGAGGCTATGCCCGAGGAATATGCTTCCGAAATGAGCAGCCTCATGTTAAGAGCTGGGTTTCCAGGATCAAGGGACGGATTGACTGAAGCTGTTCCTCCTCCGTCGGAAGGTTGTTCCTGATTTCGGTCCAGGATGTCATGGTTAGTAGTTTTCAGGGTGGGGTTACCTCCGGTGCCTAAGAAAGGTGGTCAAAGTGTTACGCCGGGACTCTTTCTGGGGGAGTCGAGGCGCGTCGTCAGGCAGCTTGGGCTTTCTAGGGGCCAATACAGTGGTAGGCAGGGGAGGTTCGTACAATAGTAGGGTAGGAATCAATTGACAAGTTGACCACCGGGGTCCTATCTACTGTGAACGAGTGTGCTCTATATACTGTAGGAGATGGTGGGTGTGACCGCTGGCCGTGACCGCGGTGGTTCTGGTGGTCAGGTTGAGTGGTCAGGCCTTGGCATTGTGACCGCGGTGTTGTTGCTGAGTCATCGGGGTGGCCACGGGCGTCTTGTATCTTGGCTGTGTTGTGTTGGTGGGTCCGATTTCCTCCAGCTCAGCACTTCCTCTCCTTCCCTTCTTGCTGCGCCGTAACAATTAAAGTCTATTATAAAGAGGTACTTTTTATCTTAATAGCTAGATTCTTAAGCTATAAATTAGAGGTACTTCTTATCTTAACGACTAGATTCTTAGACTACGAATTAAGTATTTAGCGTAGCTAGTAGCTTAGTACTAATATTCTAAATAGACGAAGAAACGCTTCGTCGTCGCGCGAAAGAACGCTTCGTAAGAAAAAAGAGAAGATAGAAAGATATTTTATCGCGCGATAAAATAAGTAACCGATAGAACGCTTTATCGCGCGACGAAACGAGCGGAGCGAAATAGGCGAAGAAACGCTTCGTCGCGGTAAGAAGAGACGCTTCGTCGCGCGATAAAACGAGTAAAGCGAAGTAGGCGAAGAAACGCTTCGTCGCGCGATAAAATAGACGGAGCGAAGTAAGAACGCTTCGTTATCGTAACGAAATAAATAGAGCGAAGTAGGCGAAGAAACGCTTTATCGCCGCGAGAAGAGACGCTTTATCGCGCGACGAAACGGCTAGAGCAAAGTAGGCAAAGAAACGCTTTGTCGCCGCAAGAAGAGACGCTTTATTACGCGCGAAGAGACGCTTTATCGCGCGATAAAATAGATAGAGCGAAGTAGACGAAGAAACGCTTCGTCGCGTAATAAAACGGAGCGAAGAAACGCTTTATCGCGCGATAAAGTATTCTCGATTCTTAAATTAGCCGGCTAATATTTAAAGTAGATAACGAAGTCGACTCGGCTAGCGGTATAAATCGGGTACTAAATCGGCTATACTTAGTATTAGAAGTAAATAGTACTATATCTTCTTTAGAAAAATATAGCCTAATTATAGCGTATTTATAAGTAGCGAAATCTATTACGCCGCTATAGAAGCTTAATAATTTTTAAAAAGACGTAGACTATTAAGAATCTTAAAGAGCTAGATCGTTTAGAGGCTACTCGTAAGATAGAGAATTCTATTAATTCTAAAAACGCCGAGAAAGAGCGATTAGTAAAGCGTATATATAGTAACGTTTTAGCTAACGCTACTATAGATCTATCTTATTTTATTAAATTATCTAGCGTTAGTTCTACTACTACGCCGTCTAAGAGTTTCGAGCTAGTTAATTAGACGTAGTAGTCTTTATTTTTTAATTTCGATTTTAGGTTCTTTATATTTAATAAGTCGATAATATTAGTCGATTCGAATTTTAACGATAGAACTTATTAATAAGTTATCTATATCTATCGTAATTTTCTAGCGGTTTCTAGATATCGTTCTATTCTTCTTTCTATTTAAGAAGATACTAGAATTAACCGTCGATATAGCCGCTATTAAAGACTTTCTCTACTTTCTAATCTTAGTTTTTATCGGCGTCTAGATTTTCTAGAAGTATCTCTTTTATATAGATTATAGTTTTAGCGTTCTTTAGTACTAGTTCTAGAAGGAATATATAAAAAACGGAGTATATTTATATCGTTTTTAGTAATTTAAGGCGGAAATTAACTTTCCCGATTTTTTCTTCGATTCTAAATAGTTCTATTTTCTTAAAATCTAGCTTATTATTTAGCCGCCTTATTTTAATATTTTTTCTAAGAAGGTAGACTTTATTCTTCTTCTTTAGCTATAGTATCTTCTAGTACCGCTTATTATAGTATTTATCTATTTATAGAGCTATAAATTCTAAGTCTAGATATAACTATTTATAAAGTATCTTTAGCTAGTTAACTTTAAGAATTCTCTTTTAGGCTAGTAATTTACTCGGTATTAGTTTTTTATAGGCCGATAGCTCGTAACCGTAATTAGCGTAGAATAGCGATTTTTATATTACTAATATCTTAGAGCTATTATACGCGAACTAGGCTAGAGGTAGTAATTCTATCTAGTTATTCTATACGTAATTAAGATAATAGCGTAGATATTACTCTAGCGTCTAATTAGTTCGTTCTATTTATTTGTCTATTTACGAATATATTATAGTTAAAAGTTTATATTTCGCTTTAAGTTATTTAGTAAGAGTCTACTAGAATTATAATATAAATAGTCTATCTTTATTTAATATAAGTTCTTCTAGTAATCCGTAATTATCGAGAATAGTTTTTAAAAATATATATATAAGATCTTCCGCGTTTACCTTCTTTAAGTATAGTAGATAGTACGCGTACTTCGTTATTCTATCTATAATAACTAGTACTAAATTATATTTAACTTTAGTAAATAGTTTTTCTAACTTAAGTAGATTTATAATAAAATCTAGCGAGATAGATTACTAAGGGCGCTTAAGTATCGATAATAGCTAGAATAGTTCGTAGAATACGTATTTCGCCGCCTTACTTTAAATATAGAGGTTATATTACGTAACTATCCGTTAGACTATCCTTCTAAGTCCTAAAAAGTAGTAATTTCTCGTAATTTTCTTAATCGTCTTCTCGGTTTCTTAATAACTATACGCTAGAGCCTTATATATATTCTTTATAAGTTTCTTTTATAGTTTTACCGGAACGTAGATTAATTTTAAAAATAGGATTATTCTATCTATATCTTTAGTTACTCGGGGGTCGTTTTCTAGATTTCTAATTTCTTATATCGTAGCGTCTTCCGTATAGACTTCTTAGATTTTACGATTCTATTTATAGCTTTCTAGGCGTATCGCTAAGGCTACTAGCCTAGCTAGAGTAAGCGACCTATTAGATTTCTTCTTTCTTCTATATATAGCGGAGATCTAGCGTTTATTAGATATAAAAGACCCGTCTTTCTACTCTATTAGTATTACTAGTTATAGTTCTAGCTTTTCTTTTATATAGTTGGCTCTTCTATTTAGCGCGTCTACGTAGGCGTTTTCTAATCTCTTTCGATAGATAATCTTTATATTATAGAACGCTAGTTCTTTAGCCTACTTAATCTATCTTTAGTTTAATTCTTTCGTAGTAGTAAAGTATAAGAGATTCTTATAGTCGTAGTAGACTATAATCTAGTACTTAGCTTCTTCGAGATAGTATCTCTATTCTTTAAAGGCCGTAACGATAGCTAGAAGTTCTTTATTATAGACGTTATAGTTTCTTTCTAGACCTATTATCTTTTAGAAATAATACGCGATAGAATATAGTCTATCTTACTCGTCTAGCTAGCTTAAAACTACTTTAATAGCGTAGTCTAATACGTTAGTTTCTACTATTATAGATAGATTAGAGTAGAATAGTTCTAAGACCGATACTTCTATAAATATTTATTTTAATAAGTCGAAAGTATTTTACTATCTTTCTTTCTATATAAATCTATATTCTTTTTTAGTTAAATCTATAAGTAGAGCTAATATCTTCGTATAGTTTAGAATAAACTTCTAATAAAAGTTAATAAAGCTAAGAAAGAATTATACTTCTTTAATAGTTTTTAGCGTAGGCTATTCTCTTATTACGTCTAGTTTCTTCTCGTCTATACTAATATATTCTAAAATAATAATAAATCTAAGGTACTTAGTCTTCTATATATACTATTCGCTCTTATTAGAGACTATTTAGAGGTTTCGTTTCTCTAGTATCTATAGGACTTTATATACGTACTTAGTATATTCTTCGAGCGTTTTTAAGTATATTAGGATATCGTCTAGGTAGGCTAGTATAAATACGTCTAAATACGGTCGTAGTATATCGTTAACTAGACTCTAGAACGTAGCCGATATATTAGTAAGTTCGAATAGTATTACTATATACTCGTAATATTTAAATCTTATTTAGAAAGCTATCTTCTATTCTTTATCTTCTTTTATTCGAATAAGATAATAACCTTCTCTAAAGTCTAGCTTAGTAAAGTATTTAGCTTTTCTTAGTCTATCCTATAATTTATTAATACGTAGTAACGGATATTAGTTTTTTACTATAATATCGTTTAATTATCTATAGTCGATATAGAGGCGGAGCTTACTATTTTTTTTAGATACGAATAAGATAGAGTATCTAGCTAGTAATATAGAGGGTCGAATATATTCTCTTTCTAGATTCGTTTTAAGATACTTTCTTAGTATCTTAGCCTCGTTCTTAGAAAGAGAGTAGATAGGCTTAAACGCGGGCTACGTTTCTAGTAATAGGGGTATTTTATAGTTCTATAGCTTATACTTAGATAATAATTCTTTACCTCTTTCTTAAAATAATTCGGCGTATTTCTAGAATTTTAGGGGTACTTTCTCTAGTCTCGTAGTAATTTTTATTACGTATATCTAGTTAAGAATTCTATCTAGCGGGCTATATCTCTTATAGATTCTCTTTAGATAGTCTTCTTTAAGTAGCTAGAGAGTATTAACTTCTAAAGTTCGTTTTCTAATCTATACTATAATTCAGCGTTCTTATTCTAAGCTAGGCTTAACGTAGATAATATAAGCTTACTCTCCTTATTTTTTTATATATAGTAGAGTATTAAGAAATATCCTCTTAGTCTCTATCTAGTATTTTTTAAACGGCTCTAGCTCGTAGCTTTTTTATCTCTAGCTTTCTAGCTTTAGCTTTTAACTCTAGCTTTCTAGCTTTAGCTCTTAGCTCTAGCTCTCTAGCTCTAGCTCTTAGCTTAGACTTTTTAGCTCTAGCTCTTAGTGTTACGGCACAGTCGCCCAGAAAGGCGGATAACGAAACCCTACGACTACTCACCGCCCACGTGACCAACTCGGGGCCTAACTCGGCAGAATACCTACCGACACTGATGCACCAGACCACCGCACACTCGCTCAGCAAAGCTCGGACCACCGATCAGTACTGATCAGTGGGTTAACATTACAGATCACTACTGATCGTACCGATCACTCCATGTATATAGACCACACTCATTTATCGTAGTTAGGACCCTCGTGGTCAACTTGTCAATTGATTCCTACCCTACTATTGTACGAACCTCCCCTGCCTACCACTGTATTGGCCCCTAGAAAGCCCAAGCTGCCTGACGACGCGCCTCGACTCCCCCAGAAAGAGTCCCGGCGTAACACTTTGACCACCTTTCTTAGGCACCGGAGGTAACCCCACCCTGAAAACTACTAACCATGACATCCTGGACCGAAATCAGGAACAACCTTCCGACGGAGGAGGAACAGCTTCAGTCAATCCGTCCCTTGATCCCTGGAAACCCAGCTCTTAACATGAGGCTGCTCATTTCGGAAGCATATTCCTCGGGCATAGCCTCCTTGAGTCGAGCAATCAACGGACCCAGAGTACCAGAGAACGCCAGTGAGGACTGCGGCCAAGTCCTTCTGGAGTACTTCATTCGAGGACAAGCCTTTACTGTCAACCGTACTATGCGGCCCTCCACCCCAGCCACCCCCGCGACATCAGAATCGACCCCCCACAACACCAAACTAAAGATCAAGACCCCGACACCTACGATGGGGATCGGCGTAAGCTCAACGACTTCCTGGCCCAACTAGAGAATTACCGAATTCTACAAAGCATCATTCAAGGACGATGAGGAAAGGGTCCGCTTTGCAGGAACCTACCTCCGAGGTAACGCAGCACGGTGGTTCGAACCCTATCGAAAGGATTTCCGCTCGGCCATCCCACGTACGGAAACCAGTAGCCTGTTCGCCAACTACAATCGCTTCGCCGACGCAATCAGACAAGCCTTTGGTAGCAAGAACGAGGAGCAGGAGGCCGCCCTTCGAATTCAGGACCTCCGACAAACCCGATCAGTCTCGGAATATGTCACGGAATTCCGCATGCTCGCCTCCTACCTCAATTGGAACGACCAATCCTCAAATACATCTTCTACAAGGGCCTAAAGCACAATGTGAAGGCCGAATTCGCCCGCACCGGATTACCCAAGGACCTTAGCGAGACCATCGACACGGCCATCCGAGTCGACCAACAACTGTTCAATTTCAGACAAGAGACAGGCCAAACCCGATACTCGGCCAACACCGCGCAACCTCGAAACAACCTACCCGGGGGGACCCATGGACTTAGATGCCAACCAACGACGAAACCTCGGCTGGCGCCGGAGGAAGAACAGCGACGGCGTGAAAGGGTCTTTGCTTCCACTGTGGAAAGCACGGACATATCAGCAGAAACTGCCCAGACAAACGAACCAGCAACCAGCGAACCAACGACAAGAAAACCACCTCGGCTACTGAAGGACGACCGAGACCCCCAACCATGACACCATCCACTGGTCCACTTGTAGCATCGAAGCCGCCCCATTCACCAGGAAGCTAAGAACATCAGCGGGTACCACCCAAAACTAGAAACGCCTACTGAACTGGGGCTACAGCAGGCGAGGCCCCTGCCCCACAGGACCATAGCAGCATCGACCGGAAAACCACAGGACACCCACCAGAAAGCAAAGGAGACCCGCAGAATACGGGAACCACTGGGTTGTCGTGACAAAATCAATGGACGCCGAGCGCTCACCCTCATCGACTCCGCATCACAAGGGAACTACGTCTCAAACCGATTTGCAGAAAAAGCCAACCTAAAACCCAGAGAAAAGGACCATATCAGCTGAGAACTGTTGATGGATCCCCCAGCTCCTTTGGAGATGGAAAGGTAATCATCGAAACCCCGAAACTGACCCTCGAATACAAAAACCACAGGGAACGTATCTGTCTAGACGTTACCAAGATCCCCAAGTATGATGTCATTCTCGGCATCCCTTGGCAGAAGAAAT